>CM038682.1:444406999-445693320 GCA_021605205.1 Aegilops longissima
GACATGGAGGCGCCGGCTACCGACTCGTCGCTCTCTGTGCGCCGGACTTCTGTCTCTACTTGCATGGCGCGGCTGCAGGCATGGGAATCTCGGCCACAAACACGGGAGACGCGGTCGCAGACACGGGAGGTGCGGTATGAGGCGGCAATGTGGATGGCAGCAACGACGCCCGTGCTCCCGCCGTGCCGGTGTGGAGCAGCTCACCGCTCCTCGTCGAGTTGGCCTAGAGCGGCGAGTTGCTCAACCATGCTCCGGCTTGGGGCTGTGCTGCGGAGCATCCTATGGACATCACCATGACAAGCGTTCATTATGCAAGTGACACGTGCCACATCTACTTCATACATACAAAGGTGAATCATCTCCTTTACAAGTGTCCACTTGTACCTTTTGAGGATGGTATACTACATGACCCCTCTTTCGAGTGCATACATAGGTGTGAGCGTAGCTACACATTCATCCAGGAGGAGTCCAAGAAGAAGAGAACATCTACACCATCCAAGAGGGAAGCCTGGAAGCGGAGAATGAAGCGCCAAGAAGAAGGCAGCAGCTCCCAGGTGACCCCGTGCGCACGGGCGTGCACCGTGCCCACGGGACCCCCATGCCCACGGGCCTCACGGACCCCGTGCGCACGGGCTCATGCGTCAGGTTTCTGGATACCCCGTGCGCATGGGCTCCATTTACCCCATGCACATGGGCCCCCCTGTGCGTGGCTGTTGGGCTTTGCCCTTGTATCCCTATATACTCCCCTTCCTCCTCCATTTGGACTTAGCTAAGAATAGGTCTAGACATTAGAGCTTAGCTAATGTATCTCCCCTTGTGGGATTCCTCTTGAGAGAGAAGGCTCCATTGGAGTTCATGGCCTCCATTGGAGAAGATCCTTTGGGAATCATCGAGACCTCATCTCCCTTTGGGATTTGGGTTGAACTTTACCTTGTATCTTTCCTTTTGTTGTTCGTGTACCTTGTGGATCTTGTGTGTTTGATTGTCTAGTCGAGATGCGTGATTTGGACTTGTTCTTGAGTGTTCATCCTCTTTCCCCCCTTGTGTTCTTCTTGTTCTTGGGTATTCCCCCTCCAATTCGTGAAAGATCTCCCTATAGGGTTCCACCCTACAACATCTTGGTATCATGAGCCATGGTTTCTCACAAAATTGGAGCCCCCTCTTTGTTTTCTAGCCTAATTTTGCTTGTTCTTGCCCAATTTCAAAAATCCCCACAAAAAGAGCCTTACCAAATTTTTTGTGATTTGAAGTTTCTTGTGAGTTTTTGTTGATTTTGATCTGTGGATCTGGTTTCTAGCAAGTTGATCTAACTCCTATTGCATCCCCATACCCCAATTTTGCTTTTCCCCCTGAATTTGACAAGAAAATCGTGAAATTTCCGCCTACCCCGTGCCCACGGCCCCCCGAAAAGTCTCTGGACACCTCGTGCCCACGTATCTGTACCGTGCGCACGGGACCCGTGCCCACGGCCTTTGACCCCGTGCGCACGACCCTCCCAGAATCAGCTGCGTGCACTTTACATTTTTGGTCATAACTTCCACTCCCGAACTCCGATTTGGGTGTTCTTTGGCTCGTTGAAAAGCTAGTGACATGCCCGAGCTTCTCATCTTGGTTTTACCACAGTTTGAATCCATAAAATTTCCTCCATTTTTGCATCTTTTGCATAGGCCATCCGCCATAACTTCCGCACCACCACATACAACTTCCGCAAACTAACCCATTTTGGTTCTTATTGCATTTGTGGTTGGTTGAGTTGTGATTTGAGTCTCCTAAGGTGTTTCAGATACTTAGGGTTGGTTACATCTTCATCCATAACTGGTTACTTGTATTGTGCCATCGACTACATCCACCACGACATTCCGCATCGACGACGACCATCCATCCTTTGAGACCATATTCAATCGGAAGCAAGGTCGGTTACCCCCCGACTTCGTGAAAGGTTAAGTGTGACGAAGGTATCCATTCCGTCATAAAATTTCCCTTCCTTGACATTACATCTTGATAGCCCCACCATCTTTGCGAATACCTTCATACCTATTGAGACTAGCTATCTGAGTATTGTCGGGCTTCACGAAAACTTGTGCACCATAGTGATACGATATCATATTGTGCAATTGCTTGCTCCCGTGCATATCTTGTGATACCTATCTCATATGTGTGGTTGAGGCTCAATAAGAAGAGTGGAAAGGAAGAGAAGAGCAAAAATAAAAGCTTCTAAGCAAGAAAAGAATGATCATAAGCTTATAAGAAAAAGAATGTTGAGCATGAAAAGAGATACTTGTGCATGTGGATACATGGAATAGGAAACATTTAGCTTGCATGCATATAGGTTTGTGCCAAGGGGTGAATCGTGCCCAAGTGTGCAATCAAGCTAGTGCTCTCCTAGTGTTTGTGCAACACGAGCTTAGTCTTCGTTAGGAAATTTTGCATTGCTCATCCCTATAGCTGCACAAGCCCCATTATCCCACCGTGTGTGTTTCTTTATTTCCCTCCTCTATATTTGTGATCACTTGCTTTGCATTTTGAGTCCTTTGGATTTATTTCAACATTGACAATATCTTGGACTTCAATTTGCATGAATTTGTGCCACTTGTCCTAACCAAGCCACTCTATAAGTGTGGCACCCCGATCCGCATGGAGCAGGGGGCCTTTGCACGTCAGCCCAGGATTACGCCTGACGCATGACAGGTCCATGATACAGCATTCCAGGTACAATAATATTCATCAAATACATGTGTATAAGATTACATCATTGATGAATACAATTTTCTGGCATAGCCCTAAGGCTATTAACATGGCAGTGGAAGTCCATATAAATTGCGGCGGAAGTCTTGGTTTGGCAGCGTCTCACTAAGGTGGGGCTCCATAACGCACAGGACTGGCAAGATTACGGCCTAGCACGACGGAACAAGCGAACGACCTACAAAACTGGCATGACATGCCAGGTCAGTACATTGAATGTACTTGCAAGACAACCAAATACATAGCATCCAAACAAACAGATGACAAAGCAAGAACCAAGCATATGCAACAATCTACTCCAACACTATTTCTAAGCATGGCATGATATTAACTAGAATCATAAATCCAAATAGGCATGAACAACATCATAGCATCTACTATCATGGCATATCAAACTTACTTCTAACATAACAACAGCAAAGCATAGCATATCAAAGCATGGCATGGCATCATGAAACTATGCTGAAAATAAACTACCAGTTACCTCCCGTGAAGACGTGTTGTAATAACCTTATGCCACAATCACTTACTCTGCCACGGCTCCTCGGAGCACAATCATGACTTACCGAGACCTCGTCTCGGGGTCATATCAACACATCATCGTGACTTCTCATGATTATTTCATAGTCCAAGCCATCACATTAGTTATCACATCTTAGTTATCACATAATTTATTAGCTGATTTATCCTCCATTTTGACCGAGACCCGATAGTGTGACCTACTACGAACCTGTGCTCATGACCAAGGACACGGCTATCGATAGATTGAATACACTCTACAGAGGTAGCACACTTTACCCACACTACGAAACCCTGGCCTCGCACTCCCATACGTGCGGACCAAAGCGTTCCGACAAAACCGATATACTGCCATGACACTCTCCCGGCCACTCCGACCAACACCCCTTAAGGGTTCACTCTTGGGTGGCCCTGTACCTACCAAAGGTACCAACGGCCACCGTCGTGGCAAAACGGTCCCAAATGGGGATATGAGCTCAAAACCAAACCTGGGCACAGAAGGCTTATGTCCGCCTACCTGATCAGGGTACGCGCGCCCATAACCTTCCCTCGCGGGAGCCACCGGCGAGAGGCATGACAATAGACCCAGCTAGGACCTTCCCACAAGGTAAATGTGGTTGCACTGGAGAAAGCTTGATTTGGTGGCATTATGATATCCCAGTGATGGCGGAGGAGGTTTGTTATTAAGTCATATTATTAACTTCTCCACCATCATCAACATTATGAGCATATTAAACAAGAATGCAACAATGAACATGAAGCAAACAAATGCATTAACAAATATCAAGTTACTCCAGTGAACAATTATAGCATATGAAACGTAACAATACTAGATACTAGCTTATTGACGGTGCAACGAAATCATCATAACATCAAGACTACTGGCATGATCTAAACTAGATAGAGGCATGATATTATCAAAAATAATATAACTAGCATGCCAAAAGCCATCATGAGAGGTAAGCAAGCAGTACTAACATATATCACAACTGAAATAACGGCAGACGAAACAGACAAAAACTACTGCAACTAAGCACACACACGAGGTACCAACAAAGTCAACATGCAAGTTCGGGGCTCATGATAAGAGGTTGGCTTGCCTGGGGGTCAAGGATTACTCCGGAAAAAGTGCGGAACGATCGCGGAAAGATTTGCCGAAAACAGTTCTCTCTCGGAGGGGGCTGTTTACGTGCAAGGGCAATATGGTCATCTTCAGAATGTGCAAACATGGTGAAAATGATTCCATCAGAACGGGCTCAACGAAACGAAGACGTGGGCTTTGGAATCACCTGATTTGGAGCTACGGGTAAAAAGACACGGAGGGTTGAAGCTCAGGGACCTATCGGTGAAATGTTTTCAGCAAACAGGCCCTTGGAGGAAAAACTGAACGTGCCTTTGGGCTGAATACGTTTTCCGCACAGGGAAACACATTTTGAGCCGAACTGCCCAGGGAATAGGTTTGCTGACGTGGAAAGCGTATTCACCAGGAATATGTTTCTAGAGCAGGGAAACGACTTCGGTGGGCGGGCGCGTCCACTTATCCGATGTGGCCCCGCTGGCCACGCCCTCCTCTCCCCGACAGGTGGGTCCCACAGGGTGGGGCCCGCCTAGCCTGGCTTCTTCTTCCTCCCGCGTGTACGCGCGCCTGGCCGAGGGAGACGCTCGCCTTGACGGCGATTGCCGGCGGCTCCGGCCGCCTCAGACGACGGCCGACCTATCCACGAGCTCAGGAGCGAGAGGCGCATCCCGTGGTGGTTTCCGTTGCCGGCGAGGAGCACGGGAGAAGGAGCAGCAAGGCTCGCGGCGGAGGTGGTCTTCGGACTCCGGTGAACAGGGGGCTCCGGTGGGGGAACTGGGTGGGCAAGGCTACGGGGAGGTGTGCCGGACCTCGGGGAACACATAGGTGGTGGTGGAATGGCAAGGGGGGCACGACATTGCCGGGATCGAGCGAAGCCCGAAACTGCAGCCATGACGATGGTGGGGATCGGAGAGCGACTCTGGGGATGAGTGAAGGGACTGGGGAGGCTTGAGGACTGCGAGGGAGCTTGGGACGGGCTTAAATAGCCGCGGGGATGAGCTCTAGGGGAGGGGAGGAGGTGACACGCGGCACGGCTCGGCAACTTGGTGCCAAATGATGTCTACAGCGTAGTCCTTCCAACGCTCATTAAGACTGAAGTGATGGAATGAGCAAAGGTGTAGTGAGCAGAGGGAAACTGGCTCGACAAGGTTGTTGTTGCAAACTTGGCAACATCCTGGTGATCAGCACAAAGAGGTTAAGGGCAAAACTGGTTGTCTAGGAGGTTTAGGATAGCAAGGACTACGGTCCTGGGAAGTTGGAAGGGATTTGGGCAAGGATTTAGCATAGCTGTAGTTCAAATGCCAAATCTGACCTATAAAGCAAATGATGAAGAAGCACTCACTAGGAGTGTTGGATTAGGTTGAAACTTGGCAAAGCTTCCTTATTTGGTCATATGTAGATGCTGCATAAAGATCATACCAAATGGACTTGCCAAATTGGTACTTGATTCACAAGCATCAGATCTGACCAGAAACTTTGGAAAAATCCAGGAAAATATTGGCTCCATGAAATGAGCCAAAATTTGTTGGAGATAGGTTATATGGATAGGAGAAGGCTTAGGAATATTTTCAGCCATAATGGAGCAAGATAAAATAGACTTGCTTCACAAACTGAAAATTTGGACAAAAACCAAGAATTGCTCCTGTGCTCCCATAGTTCAATGAAATGAACTGAATTTGGGTGGAGGCTAATGATTTGAGATACTTGAGAAAGTGGACAAGTTTCATCCCATTTGGAAACTCTATGAAGGTACTTCCTTCACAAAGTTACATTCTGGTCAGAAACTTTGAAAAATTGCATAGGGAGCTAGGACGAATGGATTGAGATCATCCTTGGTATTTAGGGGTGATTTATCAAGGTTAATCACCCTGACAATTTGCAGCTTAATAGGAATTAGGAATAAGGCACTTCCTTTGCAAAATTTCAGAGAAGGCAGAAACTTGCATTGGATCATGTGCCAAATTTTTGAACTGAGGAACATGAGATAAGAATGGAACTAGTGATTATATAGCAAGGACAAGCTCCACCATTTATGTGGGAATTTTCTCTGCTATAAAAATAGTAGTTCCTTTAGAAAATGGCAGAAATGCAATATTGGTATTAAATAGGAAAAGGCAATATTCCTTATTTAATTATGGCCAATATATTTGTCAGAGCTTGATTAGACATAAATACCAACTCCACCAATTCTCATGAATTTAGGAGAGGACTAGATATGTCATTGGATTTTATTCCTCAGAAAGGCAAGAAAAGGAATAAATCATAATTCAAAACTATTGCATGGGACTTAGCAATATTTTTGCATATCCAAGGATTAGGAGGGTCTCTAGGAACAGATGGGATGATCAACAAATCGAGGAAAATGATGGCTCCTTTGTATTCACAAAGGGCACATTCAAATTCGAAAGATTGGAAGTATGGTTTGAAAGGATTTGAGAGGATGCAAAAGAGGTCTTGCCCACTAACAAAGACATGAGCAAGGTTTTAAAAGGTTGGAAAGGGCAAAAATTTCTCAGAGTCATCCAACAAACTCAGGAGAAAATTTTGAAAATGAGTGCCAGTAAGGAATAATAGCTCAAAAATTGTAACCCAATTTTGGGGCTGTTACAAACCTTCCCCCCTTAAAAAGAATCTCGTCCACGAGATTCCTAGGGTTACAGCACAATTGCAAAGATAACTACTCCGGGGAAAAACCTCGGGGTTAATTTTAACCCTTTGGTCGGATTCGAACGAGTTGGGTATCGATAATTGGTACACCTAGGCAGAGATATGGGAAAAACACGGTTGTATCCACGGCTAGGGGCACTCGAGATCAGACTCCCGAAAGATGCTGGATGCACCCCAATGAACAATGGTTTCACCTGCTGACACGTGGATCCAGGGCCCACTGGTAGCCTCCTTCTTCTACCTCCGGCTGGCTGCTTCTCCGATGCTGCTGCTCTGCGTGCAGCTTGGCGCAGCGCGCATCTAGCTCCTAGGGCGATGAGGACCCTAGTGCCGTAGTGCATGGCGTGCACGGCGCCGGTGCAGCGAGCACTCACGTCGCGGGCCAGCACCTTGTCGGCACTGCTCGCGGATCCGCCTCCTGGATGCCGGTGATTGAGCGACGAGCGGTTTTCCCGGACCTCGCTCATCGTACACCGGAGTTGGGCTATAAAAACGGCAGCGCGGCTCTCCTCCAATGCACAAACACAATGCCGCTCTACTACCTATTCGGTTTGGACGAGATCAAGCCGAGATCCTTCGGCGAGGTTGTGTTCCTGGTGGCGCTGCGGTGGTTCCTAGTTGCACTGCTGGGCACGCTCATTGGCTCGTCGATCATACTGCTGATGATCATCAGGTATGAGCGAGCTCGAGGCAACGCGCGGCCAGTTGCGGTAGCTCGAGGTGTGGAAGAAGATGGTGAACGGGGTGGTCCTCCGCCACGCTTGATTCTCCGACGCGTTGCGCCGGTGGAGTAATCACGTGCTGTGGGGGAGCGGTGGTGGCGATCTGCCTGCGCCACGCAAGGCAGATGTGAGGTGGCTGCGCCAGCTCAGGAATCATACCGGGGTATGGATAAATTTCATGGATTTCTCCACAAAATGTAGGTGTCAGGGTAGAAGCAGAGTTGAAATCTGTATCGGGGGGTTGTACTAGATCGAGTGAAATAAAGCTGGCAACGTTTCTCCGGAAATGAAATTGGGTTAACGAAAAAGAATTAGGGATGAGAAATGGCCAGATGAAAATGCCTCTTCGAGGCGCTGGGTTTGGAAAATCTGGCACACGGGGTATGCACAGATAGAGTTAGGGATGTGACTTTGCGTTTTCCCCGAGTACTGCCCTAAATGTACTCGTGGGTGATCCGGGTATGTGTGCAGTATGCAATGCAGTCTAAACTAACAACACACAGGTGCAATGAACATGCAATGAAAAACACATCAGACAAATAATACTAAGGTGTTTTAATGCTAGTGGGTATATGCACTCCTGGCATACATATACCTACACCATCACGCATTTTATTAAAGACTCGGGACGAGCCAATGTTATTTAGTGTATGTGATCTACTGATTAAAATCTTGTTAGCACACATTGCCAACCCTGTCAAACATCTCTGTTTGACGGAGAGACAAACAAAAACAAGCACAAAAATAAAAAGCAAGCAAGCATACACAAACACATTACGGGTTACAAACAGTACAGGCATACAACCAAGCACGAACGCTCTACGCGTTAAACGAAACTACTCACTCCAGGGTACATAGTTCTATCCTCATATCGGGGATGAACCGACTGACTGACCTACTCGCAGAATCATATCACTACGTGACTGAGGTCATGCAGAGGACTGGCCTTGCTGGGGCTCTTCGGGAGGACGAAGACTGAGCCAATCTCCATCTTCATTGTCCGACACTACTATGGGTTGGGGTTCGTCTGCTGGAGGTGTGGCTGAAATTGATCCAAGCAAATGTTGCTGGTGGATCCGTAAAACAGCCTTGTCGAGGGTGATAATGTTGGTGTCTAGGCCACAACACAGGCTGAGAGGGTAGCACTGGTTCGGATGGCATGGGGTCGATGGCTTGAGATGCAAATTTACGAGCCTCACGGTAAGCTTCCTTGACAACTCGTACCACATCATTGTCCATGGCTCTAAACTTGGCAAGCATCTTGGCAATCATCATCCCCTAGGCAATGATATATTGCACCAGGCGAGCGATTGCGGGGTCATCTCCTTGGATAGCGGGAGAAGGCTGCATTCCTACTTCTGTCACAATGGGGTAAAAGCAGAAATCCCGCCTCATTGCCATATGCGGGTACCTGGTTCGGAGGTGAAGCATCGCCTCCACTGCAGCGGCCTGAATGGCTAAATCAGTGGTAGGCATGGCTCTACCCTGAAAAACCAACGGCTGGCCATCTACTGTGGGACCTAGGCTGATGTGCACTCTTGCATCAAAGCGATGCAGGTGAGGGACGGGTGCCGAATGGAACACCAGGTAATCGGGGCTAGCCTTACAGCCAAAGGATTTGGTGATCATGTTGGTAAGAAGGGGTGGAAAGCCAGTGTGGTTGACGGCACAGGTGCGGGTGCAAAACTTGGGAGCTTTGAAGGTGCTAGTCATGGCTGGGGAGCTACTAGCTAAGCTTTTCTGCAGGGACATGGCTGACTGAGGGGTGAGCGATACGGCTAGCAGAAAGGGGGCTTTTATAGCCGGCTATGTGGGACATGCCCGCATGGCATGGCCCCTTTCCCTTAATGGCGAAGGGTACACGGTGCAGCCGACCAGAAAGGATAGGGTTGCTATTCAATCCATGGATAACTAGGCAGGGACAGCGGGGTAAGGACGTGTCGGTCCCGACTGCGCCACCTGTTGTTTAACAGTGGCCATGCCAGATGCTAGGGATGGGTCAAATCCCTTAGGGCCATTAGGGGCTGATGGTAGCGGTGATCTAATGATAGGATAACCTATGCCAGCCTGGCTACTCTGATACCATCTCCTGTGGCACCCCGATCCGCATGGAGCAGGGGGCCTTCGCACGTCAGCCCAAGATTACGCCTGACGCATGACAGGTCCATGATACATCATTCCAGGTACAATAATATTCATCAAATACATGTGTATAAGATTACATCATTGATGAATACAATTTTCTGGCATAGCCCTAAGGCTATTTACATGGCAGCGGAAGTCCATATAAATGGCGGTGGAAGTCTTGGTTTGGCAATGTCTCACTAAGGCGGGGCTCCATAACGCACATGACTGGCAAGATTACGGCCCAGCACGATGGAACAAGTGAACGACCTACAAAACTAGCATGACACGCCAGGTCAGTACATTGAATGTACTTGCAAGACAACCAAATACATAGCATCCAAACAAACAGATGACAAAGCAAGAACCAAGCATATGCAACAATCTACACCAACACAACTTCTAAGCATGGCATGATATTAACTAGAATAAAAAATCCAACTAGGCATGAACACCACCATAGCATCTACTATCATGGCATATCAAACTTACTTCTAACATAACAACAACAAAGCATAGCATATCAAAACATGACATGGCATCATGAAACTATGCTGAAAATAAACTACCAGTTACCTCCCGTGAAGACATGTTGTAATAACCTTATGCCACAATCACTTACTCTGCCACGGCTCCTCAGAGCACAGTCATGACTTACCGAGACCTCGTCTCGGGGTCATATCAACACATCATCGCGACTTCTCACGATTATTTCATAGTCCAAGCCATCACATTAGTTATCACATAATTTATTAGCTGATTTATCCTCCGTTTCGACCGAGACCCGATACTGTGACCTACTACGAACCTGTGCCCATGACCGAGGGCACGGCTATCGATAGATTGAATACACTCTGTAGAGGTAGCGCACTTTACCCACACTACGGAACCCTGGTCTCGCACTCCCATACGTGCGGACCAAAGCGTTCCGACAAAACCGATCTACTGCCATGACACTCTCCCGGCCACTCCGACCAACACCCCTTAAGGGTTTAGTCCTGGGTGGCCCCGTACCTACCAAAGGTACCAACAGCCACTGTCGTGGCAAAACGGTCCCAAACGGGGATATGAGCTCAAAACCAAACCCGGGCACACAATGCCTATGTCCGCCTACCTGATCAGGGTACGCGCGCCCATAACCTTCCCTCGTGGGAGCCACCGGCGAGAGGCATGACAATAGAACCAGCTAGGACCTTCCCACAAGGTAAATGTGGTTGCACTTGAGAAAGCTCGATTTGGTGGCACTATGATATCCCAGTGATGGCGGAGGAGGTTTGTTATTAAGTCAAATTATTAAGTTCTCCACCATCATCAACATTATGAGCATATTAAACAAGAATGCAACAATGAACATGCAGCAAACAAATGCATTAACAAATATCAAGCTACTCCTGTGAACAGTTATAGCATATGAAATGTAACAATACTAGATACTAGCTTATTGACATTGCAACGAAATGATCATAACATCAAGACTACTGGCATGAGCTAAACTAGACAGAGGCATGATATTATCAGCAACAATATAACTAGCATGGAAAAAGCCATCATGAGAGGTAAGCAAGAAGTACTAACATATATCACAACTGAAATAACGGCAGATGAAACAGACAAAAACTACTGCAACTAAGCACACACACGAGGTATCAGCAAAGTCAACATGCAAGTTCGGGGCTCATGATAAGAGGTTGGCTTGCCTGGGGGTCGAGGATTACTCCGGAAAAAGTGCGGAACGATCGCGGAAAGATTTGCCGGAAACAGTTCTCTCTCAGAGCGGGCTGTTTACGTGCAAGGGCAAGATGGTCATCTTCAGAATGTTCAAACATGGTGAAAATTATTCCATCAGAACGGGCTTGACGAAACAAAGACGTGGGCTTTGGAATCACCTGATTTGGAGCTACGGGCAAAAAGATACGGAGGGTTGAAGCTCAGGGACCTATCGGTGAAAAAATTTCAGCAAACAGGCCCCTGGAGGAAAAACTGAACGTGCCTTTGGGCTGAATACGATTTCCGCACAGGGAAATGCATTTTGAGCCGAAGTGCCCAGGGAATACGTTTTCTGACTTGGAAAGCGTATTCACTAGGAATACGTTTCCATAGCAGGGAAACGGCTTCGGTGGGCGGGCGCGTCCACTTATCTGACGTGGCTAGCGGGGCCACGCCCTCCTCTCGCCGACAGGTGGGGCCCGCAGGATGGGGCCTGCCTGGCCTGGCTTCTCCTTCCTCATGCGCGTATGCGCGCCTGGCCGAGGGAGACGCCCGCCTCAACGGCGATTGCCGGCGGCTCCGGCCGCCTCAGACGACGACCGACCTATCCACGAGCTCAGGAGCGAGAGGCGCATCCCATGGTGGTGTCCGTTGCCGGCGAGGATCACGGGAGAAGGAGCAGCAAGGCTCGCGGCGGAGGTGGTCTTTGGACTCCGGCGAACAGGGGGCTCTGGTGGGGGAACTGGGTGGGCAAGGCTACGGGGAGGTGCGCCGGACCTCGGGGAAAGCATAGGTAGTGGTGGAACGGCGAGGGGGGCATGACATTGCCGGGATCGAGCGAAGCCCGAAACTGCGGCCATGGCGATGGTGGGGATCGGAGAGCGACTCCGGGGACGAGTGAAGGGCTTGGGGAGGCTTGGGGACTGCGAGGGAGCTCGGGACGGGCTTAAATAGCCACGGGCATGAGCTCTAGGGGAGGGGAGGAGGTGACACGCGGCACGGCTATGTGTACGCGCGCCGACGATGTGCATGCGCGGCCAAAGGCCACGGGAAGCGACGGGGACATGATGAGGGGATGCAGACGACGCGCAGGGGCTCACGGAGACGAGGGGTGCTCGCGGATAAGGGGGGGGAGGGGACAAGAGCAAGGAAGACGATGGTGCACGGGCGTGCACTGTGCTCGGCGACAGTGATGGCTCAAGGAGGAAGAAAACGAAGGCGGAAACGGGCCAAGGCGCACGGCAACGATGATGCTGAGCTGGTTGACAAGCTTGGACGAGCCAGAACCGGACGGAGCGGCGCCACTTTGGCCAACAGTGTGCAGACCACCGATTTGGCTGGCATAGCCCCGTGGTCACCACCGACAACGCATGCTCTGGTCGTCTACTAGGTGCCAAATGATGTCTACAGCATAGTCCTTCCAACGCTCATTAAGACTGAAGTGATGGAATGAGCAAAGGTGTAGTGAGCGGTGGGAAACAGGCTCGACAAGGTTGCTATTGCAAACTTGGCAACATCCTGGTGATCAGCACAAAGAGGTTAAGGGCAAAGCTGGTTGTCGAGGAGGTTTAGGATAGCAAGGACTACGGTCCTGGGAAGTTGGAAGGGATTTGGGCAAGGATTCAGCATAGCTGCAGTTCAAATGCTAAATCTGACCCAGAAAGCAAATGAGGAAGAAGCACTCACTAGGAGCGTTGGATAAGGTTGAAACTTGGCAAAGTTTCCTTATTTGGTCATTGTAGATGCTGCAAAAAGATCATACCAAATGGACTTGCCAAATTGGTACTTGTTTCACAAGCATCAGATCGGACCAGAAACTTTGGAAAAATCCAGGAAAATATTGGCTACATGAAATGAGCCAAAATCTGTTGGAGATAGGTTATATGGAGAGGAGAAGGCTTAGGACTATTTCCAGCCATAATGGAGCAAGATAAAATAGACTTGCTTCACAAACTGAAAATTTGGACATAAACCAAGAATTTCTCCTGTGCTCCCATAGTTCAATGAAATGAACTGAATTTGGGTGGAGGCTAATGATTTGAGATACTTGAGAAAGTGGAAAAGTTTCATCCCATTTGGGAACTCTATGAAGGTACTTCCTTCACAAAGTTACATTCTGGTCAGAAACTTTGAAAAATTGCACAGGGAGCTAGGATGAATGGATTGAGCTCATCTTTGGTATTGATGGGAGATTTATCAAGGTTAATCACCCTGCCAATTTGCAGCTCAATAGGAATTAGGAATAAGGCGCTTCCTTTGCAAAATTTCAGAGAAGGCAGAAACTTGCATTGGATCATGTGCCAAATTTTTGAACTGAGGAACATGAGATAAGAATGGAACTAGTGATTATATAGCAAGGACAAGCTCCACCATTTATGTGGGAATTTTCTCTGCTATAAAAATAGTAGTTCCTTTAGAAAATGGCAGAAATGCAATATTGGTATTAAATAGGAAAAGGCAATTTTCCTTATTTAATTATGGCCAATATATTTGCCAGAGCTTGGATTAGACATAAATATCAACTCCCCCAATTCTCATGAATTTAGGAGAGGACTAGATATGCATTTGGATTCTATTCCTCGGAAAGGCAAGAAAAGGAATAAATCATAATTCAAAAATATTGCATGGGACTTGGCAATATTTTTGCATATCCAAGGATTAGGAGGGTCTCTAGGAGCAGATGGGATGATCAATAGATCGAGGAAATTGATGGCTCCTTTGTATTCACAAAGGGCACATTCAAATTCCAAAGATTGGAACTATGGTTTGAAAGGATTTGAGAGGATGCAAAAGAGGTCTTGCCCACTGACAAAGACATAAGCAAGGTTTTGAAAGGTTGGAAAGGGCAAAAATTTCTGAGAGTCATCTAGCAAACTCAGGCGAAAATTTTGAAAATGAGTGCCAGGAAGGAATAACAGCTCAAAAATTGATAACCCAATTTTGGGGCTGTTACAATAAGCTTTACTTTGTAGGTGTGAGTGAACAAGTCCGGTACCAATTCCACTATTCTTTCATTTCACATTGAGTGATACGAGATACATCCTCAAGTTTGGGAAAAGGTAGCTTGGTATTGTTTATCTCATTTCCTACTCACCTTTGCTCGAGTCTTGTGATGGATAGGCAAAGCACATAATCTCCAGTCTACAACCATGACGACGAGTTCGATGCTATGAAGAACTTCATGATGCCAAGATGGACAAGCACATGGAGGAGCTCAAGGTCCTCATCAAGAACCGCAGGCGGTCTTCCTCATCTTCGAGAAGACACTCAAGTGCACAAGCTCTTGAGCTACCATCTCTGGCAAGTACATACAAGCATCGACACCGACAAGACCAAGAAGAGAGACCTTCTGGACGAGAGTTGGCTTCTCTTCCACCCCCGTGCCCACGGCCTCCTGCACACCCATGCGCACGGGCTACACAGAGCCACGACATCAACCTCAGGACTACGGCTTCTTCAACACCTTTGGCATCTTCGCCAAGTAACTTCAAGGCATCTTCACCTTCGGACATACGGCATCTTCGCCTACTCCACGAGCTCAAGTCCACTACTCCCTCGAGCTACTACGACTTCGACATCACCGGGGAGATTCCATTCTATGGGACTCAAGAACCCGAGGAGTATCTCAAGTGGGAGCACCTAATGGACGACTACCTCAAGCTACATCAAGTTCCTCCCAAAGATCAAGTGAAGTGCGCCACAAGTAACTTCCATGACTACGCATAGGCATGGTGGCTTCACGCACCTTCGGAGTGCTACGACATGAGTTGGCCCAAGACGAAGAGAGTATTGCAGCGAGAGTTCGTGCCTCCAACCTACACGAAACATCTTCAACGCCAATTGGAGAACACCATACACGGATTCAAGTCCCTCGACGAGTACTTCAAGAGCATGAAGGAAACCTTGCGACGAGCTGCTACCTCTTGAGCACTGCGTTGGTTTTCCCTTGAAGAGGAAAGGGTGATGCAGCAAAGTAGCGTAAGTATTTCCCTCAGTTTTTGAGAACCAAGGTATCAATCCAGTAGGAGGCTATGCGCGAGTCCCTCGTACCTACACAAAACAAATAGCTCAACGCAACTAACGCGATTAGGGGTTGTCAATCCCGTCACGGTCACTTACGAGAGTGAGATCTGATAGAGATGATAGATACTATTTTTTGGTATTTTTGGTATAAAGATGCAAAGTAAAATAAAAAGCAAAGTAATAATAAAGTGATGGAAGACTGATGTGATAGAGAATAGACCCGAGGGCCATAGATTTCACTAGTGGCTTCTCTCAAGAGCATAAGTATTTTACGGTGGGTGAACGAATTACTGTTGAGCAATTGACTGAATTGAGCATAGTTATGAGAGTATCTAGGTATGATCATGTATATAGGCATCACGTCCGAGACAACTAGACCGACTCCTGCCTGCATCTACTACTATTACTCCACTCATCGACCGCTATCCAGCATGCATCTAGAGTATTAAGTTAATGAAAACAGAGTAACGCCTTAAGCAAGATGACATGATGTAGAGGGATAACTTCATGCAATATGATAAAAAAAACAATCTTGTTATCCTCGATGGCAACAATACAATACGTGCCTTGCTGCCCCTACTGTCACTTGGAAAGGACACCGCAAGATTGAACCCAAAGCTAAGCACTTCTCCCATTGCAAGAACTACCAATCTTGTTGGCCAAACCAAACGGATAATTCGAAGAGACTTGCAAAGATAACCAATCATACATAAAAGAATTCAGAGAAGATTCAAATATTGCTCATAGATAATCTTGATCATAAACCCACAATTCATCGGTCTCAACAAACTAACCGCAAAAAGAAGATTACATCGAATAGATCTCCATAAGAGAGGGGGAGAACATTGTATTGAGATCCAAAAAGAGAGAAGAAGCCATCTAGCTACTAACTATGGACCCGAAGGTCTGAAGTAAACTACTCACACTTCATCGGAGAGGCTATGATGATGTAGAAGCCCTCCGTGGTGGATTCCCCTTCCCGTGAGCTCCTAACAGGCCCCAAGATGGGATCTCGTGGATCTGAAAGTTGCGGTGGTGGAATTAGGTTTTGGCTCCGATGTCGATCGCTCGGGGTGCGTGAGGTATATATAGGAGGAAGAAGTACGTCGGTGGAGCAACAGGGGGCCCACAAGGGTGGAGGGTGCGCGGGGGAGGCCGCGCCCCCTACCTCGTGCCTTCCCTGTTGGTTGCTTGACGTAGGGTCCAAGTCTCCTGGATCATGTTCGGTGAGAAAATCACGTTCCCAAAGGTTTCATTCTGTTTAGACTCCGTTTAATATTCCGTTTCTTCGAAACACTGAAATAGGCAAAAAAACAGCAAATCTGGGCTGGGCCTCCGGTTAATAGTTAGTCCCAAAAGTAATATAAAAGTGTAAAATAAAGCCCAATATGGTCCAAAACAGTAGATAATATAGCATGGAGCAATCAAAAATTATAGATACATTGGAGACGTATCAGGCATCCCCAAGCTTAATTCCTGCTCGTCCTCGAGTAGGTAAATGATAAAAAGATAATTTTTGATGCGGAGTGCTACTTGGCATAATTTCAATGTAATTCTTCTTAATTGTGGTATGAATATTTAGATTCAAGAGATTCAAGACAGAAGTTTAATATTGACATAAAAATAATAATACTTCAAGCATACTAACTAAGCAATTATGTCTTCTCAAAATAACATGGCCAAAGAAAGTTATCCCTACAAAATCATATAGTCTGGCTATGCTCTATCTTCACCACACAAAGTATTTAAATCATGCACAACCCCGATGACAAGCCAAGAAATTGTTTCATACTTTTGACATTCTCAAAACTTTTTCAATCTTCACGCAATACATGAGCATGAGCCATGGATATAGCACTATATGTGGAATAGAATGGTGGTTGTGGAGAAGACAAAAAGGGAGAAGATAGTCTCACATCAACTAGGCGTATCAACGGGCTATGGAGATGCCCATCAATAGATATCAATGTGAGTGAGTAGGGATTGCCATGCAACAGATGCACTAGAGCTATAAGTATATGAAAGCTCAACAAAAGAAGCTAAGTGGGTGTGCATCCAACTCGCTTGCTCACGAAGACCTAGGGCAATTTGAGGAAGCCTATCATTGGAATATACAAGCCAAGTTCTATAATGAAAAATTCCCACTAGTATATGAAGGTGACAAAATGGGAGACTCTCTATCATGAAGATCATGGTACTACTTTGAAGCACAAGTGTGGTAAAAGGATAGTAACATTGTTCCTTCTCTCTTTTTCTCTCATTTTTTATTTGGGCCTTTTCTCTTTTTTTTATGGCCTCTGTTCTTTTTTTTTCTGGTTTTTTATTTATTTTTCGTCCGGAGTCTCATCCCAACTTGTGGGGGAATCATAGTCTCCATTGTCCTTTCCTCACTTGGGACAATGCTCTAAAAATGATGATCATCACACTTTTATTTACTTACAACTCAACAATTACAACTCGATACTTAGAACAAAATATGACTCTATGTGTATGCCTCCGGAGGTGTACCGGGATATGCAATGATTCATGAGTGACATGTATGAAAGAATTATGAATGGTGGCTTTGCCACAAATACGATGTCAACTACATGATCATGCTAAGCAATATGACAATGATGGAGCGTGTCATAATAAATGGAACGGTGGAAAGTTGCATGGAAATATATCTCAGAATGGCTATGGAAATGCCACAATAGGTAGGTATGGTGGCTGTTTTGAGGAAGGTATATGGTGGGTATATGATACCGGTGAAAAGTGCGCGGCAATAGAAAGGCTAGCAATGGTGGAAGGGTGAGAAAAGTGCGTATAGTCCATGGACTCAACATTAGTCATAAAGAACTCATATACTTACTGAAAAAATCTACAAGTTACCAAAGCAAAGTATTATGCGCATGCTCCTAGGGGGATAGATTGGTAGGAAAAGACCATCGCTCGTCCCCGACCGCCACTCATAAGGAAGACAATCAATAAATAGATCATGCTCCGACTTCATCACATAACGGTTCACCATACGTGCATGCTACGGGAATCACAAACTTTAACACAAGTATTTCTCAAATTCAGAACTACTCAACTAGCATGACTCTAATATTAGTACCTCCATATCTCAAAACAATTATCAAGCATCAAACTTTCCTTAGTATTCAACGCACTCAAAAGAAAGTTTTACAAATCTGGAATATCAAGCATATTATTATTATTATTAAGCAAATTACCATGCTATTTAAGACTCTCAAAATAATCTGAGTGAAGTATGAGAGATTAATGGTTCCTATAAAACAAATCCACCACCGTTCTCTAAAAGATATAAGTGAAGCACTATAGCAAAACTATATATCTCAAAAGATATAAGTGAAGCACAAAGAGTATTCTATCAAATTCCAATTCATGTATGGCTCTCTCAAAAAGTGTGTACAGCAAGGATGATTGTGGTAAACTAAAAAGCAAAGACTCAAATCATACAGGACACTCCAAGCAAAACACATATTATGTGGTGAATAAAAATATAGCTCCAAGTAAAGTTACCGATGGAAGTGGACGAAAGAGGGGATGCCTTCCGGGGGAATCCCCAAGCTTTGACTTTTTGGTGTCCTTGGATTATCTTGGGGGTGCCATGGGCATCCCCAATCTTAGGCTCTTGCCACTCCTTGTTCCATAATCCATCAAAAAAATTCACCCAAAACTTGAAAACTTCACAACACAAAACTCAACAGAAATCTCGTGAGCTCCGTTAGCGAAAGAAAACAAAAGACCACTTCAAGGTACTGTAATGAACTCATTCTTTATTTATATTGGTGTTAAACCTACTGTATTCCAACTTCTCTATGGATTATAAACTATTTTACTAGCCATAGATTCATCAAAATAAGCAAACAACACACGAAAAACAGAATCTGTCAAAAACAGAACAGTCTGTAGTAATCTGTAACTAACGCAAACTTATGGAACTCCAAAAATTCAGCCAAAATAGGAAGACCTAGGCAATTTGTTTATTGATCAGCAGCAATTGGAATCACTATTTTATCACGTTCTGGTGATTTTTAGCAATTGTTTTTGTGAACCGAAAGTTTCTGGAAATTACAGCAAGATCAAATAACTATCATCCAAGAAGATCCTATAGGTTTAACTTGGCACAAACACTAATTAAAACATAAAACCACATCTAAACAGAAGGTAGATGGATTATTTATTCCTAAACAGAAACAAAAACAAAAAAACTAAAAATAAAATTGGGTTGCCTCCCAACAAGCGCTATTGTTTAACGCCCCTAGCTAGGCATAAAAGCAAGGATAGATCTAGGTATTGCCATCTTTGGTAGGCAATTCTTCAACGAGGCATCTACCTTCCTTAGAAATTTCTTTCTTTCTAGTAATTATCAAACTTTTAGGCAAAAGATCAAAAAATTCATTCGTAGCAAATGGTTCCTTAATGATAGCAAAAAGATTAGGATGAATACTTATAGATTTAAGATCCCGGTTTCCTTACTAGAGGATTCACCCTTATTTTTAGGAACATACATGAGCTTAGCAACTTTAGTAGGTGGACTTGTAGTATTTTTTACGGAAGAAAAAGCGGTTCCCAAGTTGGTAATGATACCCTCAAGTTTATCGATTCTAGAGGAATCTTGATTTATTTTATCATTAACTATGGGTTCCTTCTCCTTAATATTTTTCAAAGTTACTCCTACCTTAGATCCATATTGGGTAATTTGATTGTGGATCTTTTTATATAAATTTTCAATCAACTCGATGGTAGCAACTTTATTTTCAATAATTTCAAGTCTTTGCATTAAATGCTCTAAAGTTAACATAGTTCCATTAACCAAAAGAGGTGGTGAGCCGAATAAATCTATCATAGCATTATAAGAATCAAAAGTATGGTTACCCAAGAAATTCCCTCCGGTAATGGTATCAAGGATATATCTATACCAAGGATTAGCAACATAAAAATTGCGGAGAAGAACTGAAGTAGATTGCTTCCTAGTAGATCTATTTTGAGCACTGCAAATTCTATACCAAGCGTATTTTAGATTTTCTCCCTCCCTTTGCTTAAAATTTAGACCTTCATTCTCGGGAGACAACGGAGAAGATATAAGACTAGCCATAATGACAAGCAAGCGAGAAAAAGGCAAACGGGAAAGAGAGGGCGAATAAAACGGCAAGGGTGAAATGGGGGAGAGGAGAACGAGAGGCAAATGGCAAATAATGTAATGCGAGAGATAAGGGATTGTGATGGGTACTTGGTATGTTGACTTTTGCGTAGACTCCCCGACAACGGCGCCAGAAATCCTTCTTGCTACCTCTTGAGCACTGCGTTGGTTTTCCCTTGAAGAGGAAAGGGTGATGCAGCAAAGTAGCATAAGTATTTCCCTCAGTTTTTGAGAACCAAGGTATCAATCCAGTAGGAGGCTACGCGCGAGTCCCTCGTATAAATAAATAGCTCAACGCAACCAACACGATTAGGGGTTGTCAATCCCTTCACGGTCACTCGCGAGAGTGAGATATGATAGAGATGATAGATAATATTTTTGGTATTTTTGGTATAAAGATGCAAAGTAAAATAAAAAGCAAAGTAATAATAAAGTGATGGAAGATTGATATGATAGAGAATAGACCCGGGGGCCATAGATTTCACTAGTGGCTTCTCTCAAGAGCATAAGTATTTTACGGTGGGTGAACGAATTAGTGTTGAGCAATTGACAGAATTGAGCATAGTTATGAGAGTATCTAGGTATGATCATGTATATAGGCATCACGTCCGAGACAAGTAGACCGACTCCTTCCTGCATCTACTACTATTACTCCACTCATCGACCGCTATCCAGCATGCATCTAGAGTATTAAGTTAATGAAAACAGAGTAACGCCTTAAGCAAGATGACATGATGTAGAGGGATAAATTCATGCAATATGATAAAAACCCCATCTTGTTATCCTCGATGGCAACAATACAATACGTGCCTTGCTGCCCCTACTATCACTGGGAAAGGACACCACAAGATTGAACCCAAAGCTAAGCACTTCTCCCATTGCAAGAACTACCAATCTAGTTGGACAAACCAAACGGATAATTCGAAGAGACTTGCAAAGATAACCAATCATACATAAAAGAATTCAGAGAAGATTCAAATATTGCTCATAGATAATCTTGATTTTAAACCCACAATTCATCGGTCTCAACAAACACACCGCAAAAAGAAGATTACATCGAATAGATCTCCACGAGAGGGGGAGAACATTGTATTGAGATCCAAAAAGAGAGAAGAAGCCATCTAGCTACTAACTATGGACCCGAAGGTCTTAAGTAAACTACTCACACTTCATCGGAGAGGCTATAAAAATGTAGAAGCCCTCCGTGGTGGATTCTCCTTCTGGCGGAGCTCCGGAACAGGCCCCAAGATGGGATCTCGTGGATACAGAAAGTTGCGGCGGTGGAATTAGGTTTTGGCTCCGTGTCGATCGCTCGGGGTACGTAGGTATATATAGGAGGAAGAAGTACGTCGGTGGAGCAACAGGGGGCCCACGAGGGTGGAGGGCGCGCCTGGGGGGAGGGCGCGCCCCCCTACCTCGTGCCTTCCCTGTTGGTTGCTTGACGTAGGGTCCAAGTCTCCTGGATCATGTTCGGTGAGAAAATCACGTTCCCGAAGGTTTCATTCCGTTTGGACTCCGTTTGATATTTCGTTTCTTCGGAACACTGAAATAGGCAAAAATAGCAAATCTGGGCTGGGCCTCCGGTTAATAGGTTAGTCCCAAAAGTAATATAAAAGTGTAAAATAAAGCCCAATATGGTCCAAAACAGTAGATAATATAGTATGGAGCAATCAAAAATTATAGATACGTTGGAGACGTATCATGAGCCGGTGTGGACGACCCCATTTGGATGAAGTTCTACTTCATGATGGGATTGAACAACAACATAGCCAAGACTATCTTCAATAACAACTACGAGTCCCTCGACGACCTATACATTGGTGCTCTCAAGGCAGAGCAAGAACTCAAGAAGGCCAAGTCTACTCGACCCCGAGCTCACTTCGCAACGACCACGCTACAAGAAGGAGAGAGTGATGATGTGCCATCTTCGGCCTTCATCCACGATAAGAGTGATGATGTGCCATCTTCGGCCATCATCCACGGCGAGAGTGATGACGTGCCATCTTCGGCCTTCATCCACGGCGACGACTACGAGACGGTTGAGCATGGGATTTTCCCTTCGATCACGGTGACATATGATGACTTGAGTGACTTTTGCCACCATATTGAGAGTGAGAGTGACTTCACCACTAGCCCCATATATGATGAGCTGCCCCAATTTCCATGGTGAGGAGAGCCACCACGACCACCACTTGAGTGACTTGAGTGAATCCACCATATGTGGCATTGAGTGCACCTATTTTGAGGGAGTGAGTGAGCCACCACCACATAGAGAGAGTGAGGTAGTTGATAGGGCATGTGAGGCCATTTCAATTTCTAATGACTTCAACTCTACCTCTATTGTGTATTCTCATTTGGTGCTAGGTCCCATATACGACGACGCCACGATATTCGATGACTATGTCCTCCCTTTGGACAAGACGATGGCCATGGTGGACTATGATGCACCCCCACATGGTTCCATCGCGATGATGACGATGACCATGATTTGGTCATTGCCACCTCACCTACACCACATGAGTGGAATGAGAAAGGTAACATAGGTGAAGGTGATGCTCTAGTCCCACTAGTGGATGTTCTTGACATTGATTGCTTGCATGATGTTGATCTACCTATTACCATGCTTCATGCTAGTATGATTTCACCATGCGATGATTTACCCATTTATGATGAGGTTGATGATTGCCATGTGTATTCTTAGTTGTGATGCCATGTTACATAGGATTTCGTGTGGTAATTCTCTTGGTCACATCATGTTTGATAATACACTTGACTTGTCATATGCTATGCATGAGATCGCCCATATATTTGCAATCTCATCATAGTGAATATGCATATGCCATTAAAATAAACCCAATTTGCACATATGGCATATATGACAAGCACATTGTTATTGGCATTTGTTTTTCTTGTGAGGATATTGATATGCTCCCGTTGCATCATTTATTTCATATGCCATGCCATGACCACCTAGCTTCGGACATGCATTATTTGCCATGTTGTCAACATTCTCCTATGATGATTTTGCTATTGCTCATGAGGAGACCCCCATAGTTTCTTCATACCCATTAGGAGATTTTGCTACATCCTATACTCTGCATGATTCCCATGATTGTGTGCACCATATGCATCCCATGAATAACTATGCTATTGTTGTGCCACACACTTGCTATAATTTGCGCCCAATCATGTTGAACATGATAACTATTCTTTCATGATGGATGACATATTTCTCTACCATGCCTCAAATTTCTTTGAGCGATGCTTATCTTGTGCTAACACTCACATGCTCATACACATCATGATGGATGATGTGTACATTTACCACACACACAATTTCATTGGTTTGTGTCTCTTTTGCGTAGGTACAAATGAATATCGTCAACCTCACAATCCCATGAGTTGACAAAACGAGCTCTAGAGAGCAATGATGACTTGGGATTCCGTGGATTCTCATTCCCACCACTCCCTTCGCGCAAAGACTTCGCGCATCTCTTCTACATGGCCCTCACATGGCTATGGGTTATATACCACTTCTCACTTTATGCCCATATTGCCATGTTCACTATGCTTGATATAATCATTCATATGCCTTTGTCATGCATTTGTGACCCATGCTTTGCATTACACATGTTTATTGATTCTCATACTTGTATGTGTATTTGCAAGCTTGGTGGAGATATTGCTTGTTATTGCCATGTTCCATTTGTGCCCCATGCCTATGATGATACTTTGATCTCGCTTTGTGTTCGTGCTTGCGATATGTCATGTGCATTTCCTATGCATATTGTTTGCTCACATGACATGATTCCCATGATCTCCTCTAGTGCGTTGCATCTTTGCTCCACTAGTTTGAACGACATGATTGATATGCTTGCTTATGTTGCATCACACATAATTCAAATTTGCTCGTTTCATTCGGTTGATGGCATCCCTTTCCATGCTTTGCACATGATTGCTATTATATGTTGTCATATGTCTCCATATGTTGCCTCTCTCATGCTAGATGATTTGCCATGTAGTGAGTGCAACAATGCTTTTAGTCTTGCTAATGAGATTGCTCTCATAGCTCTCTCGCTTATGTTTGGAGATTTTGACATATTACTTGTGAAGCATGCTTGTCTTACCTCTTTGCACCATATGCCTAGTGACATGAATATGCACATTGTCGCATCATATTATTCATGCACTTTTGCGACTAATGGTTATGTGCAAGAGAAAAGAACCATCATGATGGATGATGTGTTTATCTACCATGCACATACATTGTTTGCTTTCTTTTGTGCATGTGTAGGATACTTGGACTTCGTGTCGACTTCCACTTCACGTGAGTTGACCATTCGAGCTCTTGAGAGCGAGCCTCATACATCCGACCACGACTCGCTTCTACACCACATTTCCTACCACTTCGGCATTGTGAAGGACGCACAAGGACATGCTTTCGAGGTGATATCCCTCTATCTCGAGAACACCCAAACCATGAGCATGCATATTGTGGATCATACTTCATGTGTTGCTTGCACCATGACACTTTGCACACATGCTAGCGATCTTGCTTCGACTTATCATTGCCACATTGCTATGCCTCATGACATATATTGTAGCGACCCGACCTCAGACGGTCAAGTCTCTGTGCTCAGTGTCATCCCTGGATCAGTAATGCTGACACCACACAGTACTCGAAGGATTTATAGTAGAGTAGCAATCACACACTTATTACAATCGGAAGTCTCAAGAGAGAACTTAATAAAATAAATATGGCTTAAGGCCATCTAATAACGATAACAGCGGCAGGCTTGGAAGAATAAGCGAGTCCATCAACTCCAACGACATCACTGAGTATAGAACCACGACCTAAGCACCTTAATCTTCGTCTGAAAAATCTGCAACATGAAACGTTGCAGCCCAAAAATGGGTCAGCACATGGAATATGCTGGCAATGTGACACATAGAGAATAATGGAATGAATAGCCTATACTACATGCATACATGGCTGGTGGAAAGCTCTATGGTTACAGTTTTTGCATAAAGCCAACTTTTCCCTACTACAAAGGAATAAATTTATTTAACTATCATGGTGGTTGTGAAACATTGAGAATGGTTGACAGCATTCTCAATCCCAATTAAAAGTACTCATTAATAAACCCAACAATATTAATTAGAAGTAACATGATGAGATTCACATGATATCCAGGTACTAGATACTCAAAATGTCCATAACCGGGGACACGGCTAACCATGATTAGTTTATACACTCTGCAGAGGTTTGCGCACTCTTCCCCACAAGACTCGATCGCCTCCGTTTGATTTCTCGCACTACATGATGTTTGAGAAACGGATGACCGAGACATAGTCTTCGAAGCACTAGCACCTTACTTGTGGGTAGACCGTACACCTACTTTCCCTACATCTGCTAGTCTACCCGTAAGAGTTCGCACAACTTAGTCAACTATGCAGAGCCCATAATGGCTTGTGGCTGCACACGGAAGTTTCTAGTTTGAATAATCTCATGATCCCTTTGAGCACGGGTGGCGGTCCGAAGAAATACAGCAAGTCTGATAGAAACCAGGTGCCTCAATCCACCCGGATGTGTGTTTAAGTTGCCACCTTAAATAAACCATTAAATAACAATCTCACATCTGTCATGGATACACTCACCCAATCCACGTCTACTATCATAGCATGGCATAATAAGCAAACGTACAAGTAACTCCCAAGGGTTTATAATAAAACAGGTAATAGGTACTACCTCAACTACTTCCCATCCCACAATTTAATTAGATCCTAATCATGCAAGTGTTTTAGGAATAGATCTAATGCATAAAAACTGGGTATGAGTAGAGGTATGATCAAAGTGTTACTTGCCTTGCTGATGATCCGCGTAACCTAGAGACTCGAAATAACAGGCGGCGCACTCCGGGTATTCTATCGCAGACAAACAAACAAGCATACAATAAGTAGTCATCTAATGCACAGGTAAAACTAGAATAGATGTAACCAGATTGTTCAAATTAAGAACTCCGGTTTGCAAAAAGAATCAAATCAAACGAAGCAACGAAAGTCAAACGGCGGAAGAAAACAACTTCGTTTTACTAATCTGGATCTAGGTCAAATTTTACAGATGCAAAAACTTGTTTAAGTAAATAATTCAGAAAGAGGGTTTCGAGACAAAACTCCAAGCGCTTGAATCGCCTGATTCCGATAAACGAGCGAAAAATTATACTAAAACGAAAATCGGATCTGGAATCGCGATCAGAAAAATCGCGGAATAAATCCGAGAAAAAGAAAAAAAACGATGAACAGATTCGAACGGAAAAAGAAAAATAAATATAAAAAATAAAATAAAATAAAATAAATAAAAAAAAACGAAGAAAACCGATCAGTTTTTTAAAAAAACCGGCATGGAAATCGAGGCGGCGGCGAACCTCGGAAGGCGTGCGGCGACTCCGACGCGGCAGCGGCGGCGGCGGGCTGGGGCTAGGGTTTCGCTCGGCGGCTCGGGTGGGCTGAGGCTCCAGGGCGGCCGCTATTTATATAGCGCCCCCGAGCGGAGTCTCGCTCGGGTACGGCCCGAAAGGCGGTGCGCGTTTTTTTTAATAAAACATTACGCGCAGAAAAAAAATCAAAAGAAGTACCAAACGGACTCCAAAAATCCCGAAATAAATTTTCCCTGGTTTCTAAAATCAAGCCGGATTTAATGAACATTTATTTGGGGCCTAAATGCAATTTTGAAAAACGCGCATTTTTCCTAAATTTAAATAAAAAGGCGAAAAACTCCAAAATAAAATCTTATTTGATTTTATTATTAAATCTTCATTATTTCTTTATTTTGGGAAAGTCATTTTATTCCCTCTCGCATATTTTTGTAATAGAAATAACTGAAGATAAAATAATTAAAATCAAATGATCCTATTTTCAAAATTTGAGAAAACTCAAATATGAAAATAACGAAAATCCCCAACTCTCCCCGTGGGTCCTTGAGTTGTGTAGAATTTCTAGGATCGAGCAAAATGCAAAGAAAATGCACTGAAAAATATGATATGAATGATGCTCTATGTATAACATTCCAAATTGAAAATTTGGGATGCTACAAACCTACCCCCTTAAGATGAATCTCGCCCTCGAGATTCGGCTTGGCTAGAAAATAGGTGGGGGTGGTCTTTAAGCAAATCTTCCTCTCGCTCCCAGGTGGCTTCATCCTCTATGTGGTGGCTCCACTGAACCTTGCAAAACTTAATGACCTTGCTGCGAGTGACTCTGCTGGCATACTCCAAAATCTTAACTGGTTTCTCCTCATAGGTCAAATCATCATTCAACTGAATTGCTTCCAGTGGCACGGTGTCTCTCAGCGCTATATCGGCCATCTCTGCGTGGCACTTCTTCAACTGAGAAACATGAAACACATCATGAAATCCTGACAATCCTTCGGGTAATTCCAACTTGTACGCAACTTCTCCCATACGTTCCAAAACACGATATGGTCCTACAAATCGAGGTGCTAACTTTCCTTAACTCCAAAACGCTTAACTCCTCAAGTGGCGATATCAAGATAAACTCGTCTCCGACTTCAGATTTTGTCTCCTTGCGTTTTGAATCCGCATAACTTTTCTGTCTTGGTGGGCTACCTTGAGCCTATCGCGAATCAACTTTACTTTCTGCTCGCACTCCTTAATCAAATCTGGTCCAAACAATGGCGGTCTCCAACTTCATCCCATAACAACGGGTCCTGCACCTCCTTCCGCATAAGGCTTCGAAGGGCCATCTTCAAACTGGTTTGGTAGCTGTTGTTGTAAGAAAACTCCGTGATACGGCAAATTGTCATCCCAACTTGATCCATAATCCAAAGCACAAGCTCTAAGCATATCCTCCAAAATCTGGTTGACTCTCTTGGTTTGTCCATCATGTCGTGGATGGAAAGCTGTGCTAAACTCGATCTGGTTCCCAAAGTCTCATGCAACTGCTTCCAGAACTCTGAGGTAAATTGGGTTCCTCTATCTGATACGATACTCCTCGGAACTCCATGCAAGCATACAATCCTGGTCATGTATATCTTAGCCAATTTGGCACTCCTATAGGTAGTCTTTACTGGAATGAAATGAGCTACCTTCGTCAAACGATCGACTATAACCCAAATTGAGTCATAGCTCGAACGAGTCACGGCAATCCGTGATGAAATCCATTCCTAGTTTAACCCACTTCCATTCGGGTATAGGCAATGGCTGTAATAATCCTCGCCGGCTTCGATGTTACGCCTTCACCCTCGACATACATCACAAACTGCTACGTACTCGCAATATCCTTCTTCATTCCGGTCCACCGAAAGTATTCTTCAAATCCAAATACATCTTGGTATTTCCTGGGTGAATCGAATATGGTGAATCATGTGCCTCTTGTAGAATCAACTTCCTGATCTCTGGGTCATTGGGCACATAAACACGGTCCTCAAACCATAGGGTATCGTGCTCGTCCTCACGAAATCTCTTAGCCTTTCCTTCGCTCATTCTCTCCTTTATAGAGGCAATCTCTTTATCAGTCTTCTGAGCTTCCCTGATCTTGTCCATCAAAGTTGACTGAATCTCCAATGCTGCTACATAGCCTCTGGAACTATTTCCAAACATAGCTCTCAAGATCCTCGGCTAACTCCTTTGGTATTTCTCCGTCATTAGTGTGTTGACGTGACTCTTACGGCTCAACGCGCTCGCTACAATGTTAGCCTTCCGGGTGATAATGCAATCTTATATCATAATCTTTGATGAGCTCCAACCATCTCCTCTGCTCGAGATTTAGCTCCTTCTCGCGTGAAGATGTACTTCAAACTCTTGTGATCCGTATACACCTCACAATGATTTCCAATGAGGAAATGTCTCCATGTCTTCAACGCATGCACTATGGTTGCTAACTCCAAATCATCGTAGCATAATTTAACTCGTGAGGCTTAAGCTGTCGTGAAGCATACTGAAACAACTCTCCCCTCCCGCATAAGCTTTGCTCCAAGTCCTCGACGTGAAACGCCGCAATACACCTCATAATCCTTGGTCCGATCCGCAGAATTAACACCGTGAGGTAACCAAACGTTTCTTCAACTCTTGGAAACTAGCTTCACACTCCTCGGTCCAAATGAACTTGGTATCCTTCTTCAACAATTCTGCCATAGGCTTCGCAATCCTTGAGAAATTCTCAATGAATCTCCGGTAGTATCCTGCTAGTCCAAGGAAACTCCGGATCTCTCCAACGGTTGTTGGCGCTTCCCAGTTTGTTACGGTGACAACTTTAGTGTGGTCTACTGCTATACCTTCTCCGGATATAACATGTCCAAGAAATCCAACTTCCTTCAACCAAAACTCACACTTGCTGAACTTGGCATACAACTGATGTTCTCTGAGCTTTTCGAGTACCAAACGCAAATGCTCCTTATGTTCCTCTTCATTCTTTGAGTAGACCAAAATATCATCAATGAACACCACGATGAACTTATCCAAAAACTCCATAAACACTTTGTTCATCATGTTCATAAAATAGGCAGGTTCGTTAGTCAGACCGAATGACATAACAGTGTACTCATACAGCCCGTACCTGGTGGTAAAAGCCGTCTTAGGTATATCCTGCTATCGAATCTTCAACTGATGGTACCCTGATCGCAAAATCGATCTTTGAAATCACCTTAGCTCCTTGCAATTGGTCAAACAAGTCATTGATCATCGGTAACGGGTATTTGTTCTTAATGGTCACTTCATTCAATCCTCGATAATCAACAACCATTCTTAATGACCCATCCTTCTTCTCCACTAGCAGTACTGGTGATCCCCAAGGCGAAGAACTTGGGCGAATAAAACCTTTATCCAATAACTCCTTAATCTGCTTCTTAATTTCCTCCAAATCTTGGGCTGGCATCCTATACGGTCTCTTAGATATCGCCCAAAGGTTCGCAATAGTTCAATCGAAACTCAATGTCTCTATCCGTGGCATGCCCGCAACTCTTCCTAAACACGTCCGGGTAATCCCTTACTCTCGGTACTTCCTCCCGCACAACTCCCGATAAGGAATTTACATGTGCTCTCCTCGGCTCATGCCGTGATACATACTTGATTCTCCTCCTTCGGGTGGTAAGCAAAATTGACTTATGGCGCAATCGATGTTTCCTCCATACATCGACAGCCAATCCATACCAAGAATTACATCCAAACCTTGGGATTCCAATATGATTAAATCCGTTGGGAAAACATGCCTCCCTATACTTAATGGCACTTGAAAACATCCTTGATGGCCATATACTTCCGCTCCCGGTGAGCTTACTAACATGGGTGTCTTAAGAGTTTTAGTGGGCAGGCTAAACTTATCCGCAAATCCCCTTGAATGAATGCGATGCACCAGTATCAAAAAGAACAACTGCAGTAAATGACTTAACCAAAAACTTACCTATTACTGCATCTGGCTGAGCTTCAACCTCCTCCACGGTAACGTGGTCCACTTGTCCTTTGTTGAAAGGGTCCGGCTTCTTTCCTGAGCTTCCATTGCCATTTCCATTCTGGCCTTCTGGACATTCGTTTGCATAATGCCCAGTCTTGCGGCACTTAAAGCAAGTTATGTGGCTCAGGTCTACCTTAGATGGCGTCGACGGGTTGGTGCGGTTCTGTCCATTGCTTCCTCCATTCCCGTTCCCATTCTTAGTGCCATTATGGTTGTGCGAGCTACCTCCTCCATGGGTATGCTGAAATTGTCCTCCTGGCTTCGGGGTAAAGCGAAGTTTCTGCTGAGCTCCAGAGTTATTCTTCCCATGTCCATACTTCCTCTTGCGATAGTCAATCTGCTGCTGCTTCCCTTCAATCATAAGCGCACGATCTACTAACTCCTGGTAGTTATTGAAGGTGGCTACCATCAACTGCATGCTCAGCTCATCATTCAGTCCTTCTAGAAACTTCTCCTGCTTAGCTGCATCTGTAGCAATGTCATCTGGTGCATAACGTGCTAGCTTACTGAAATCATCTACATACTGGCCAACTGTCCGTCCTCCTTGGCGTAAGTTGCGAAACTCACGCTTCTTCATGACCATAGCTCCTGCTGAAACATGGGCAGTACAGAAAGCTTGCTGAAACTGATCCCATGTGACAGTGTCTACAGGGTAAGTGGCTGTGAAATTCTCCCACCATGCTGCTGCGGGCCCTTCAAGCTGATGTGCAGCAAACTTCACCCTTTCTCCATCTGTACATCCTGCAGTGGTCAACTCCCTCCCTATCTTACGGAGCCAATCATCTGCAAAAATCGGCTCGGTGCTACTGGAAAACACCGGCGGATTCAGCCTTAAGAAACGGGTCAAATGGTCAACAGGTGGTGGCGGCGGTGGGTTGTTGTTGTTGTTGTTGTTGCCTTGGTTCTGTACCAATGTTTGAATCAAGGCATTCTGCTGCTGAATCAACTGAGTGATCTCTGGCGGGAAAACAAATCCGGGGTCGCGTCTCGGAGGCATTAAAGAAAAGACGAGAATTTAGAATAGAATGAGGTCTAGAGAGAAACACTACCCATATGCACATGAGACAAATCACACAATATCACTCCAATCAATTCAAACAAGGCAAACAACGGTCTATCTATCGTTACAAAGTGTTGAAACTAAAACTAATATAACATGGGGGTAATCTACTACTGTTATGGTGGTCAACTAGAAAAACTGCTCCGAAGAAGACTCCATGATATCTGCTCCAGCTTCATCTTCGTAATCATCATCACTAGGATCGGAATCGGTGTCATCGATGATGATGTAGTTCTCTGGACAGGTGCTATCTTCATCTCCTCCTTCGGGTGCTGAATTTCCCATAAGTTCTTCAATCTTCTCCTTAAGATCGCCGTTTTGTCCCACTAGAGCTACAATCTCCTCCATCTAGTCCTTGCGAGTGGCCTTCAGTTCTCCTTCTAGTTCGATAATCTTGGCTTTTGCTATCTTCAACTCCATCATGTCTGCGCACATCTGGTTCTCCAGGCGTCGAATGTGCTGGTTTAACTCCTGGATGAATGCTGCAATGGATCGATCCTTCTTAGTGCCAACTATCTCCCATTGTTCATCTCGGCGCCCGCAAATCTGGTAGATAGTATCCTTGAGGTCTTCTTTGTAAACTTCTCCAATGCGTCCCACGGTTATGTGAGCTGCCATACTCTTTCCCAGACTCCAGGTTGGTGCATTGAAAACACACTCTATGGGCTCCGTGATTGGCGCAAACGTTCTTCCGGGAACTTGAGCTTGAATCTTCCAGTGCTCCTCTACGGGTAAAGTGGAATTGTAGGTCCCGGTGAAGCTTGGTAATCCAATGTTAAGGTACTTAGTGACTTCCTTCAGGTGTCGTCCAAAGGGTGTATCTTCATCCATTGAGTGAACTTGATCCTCGCTCCGCCTTCCTAAAAGAGTAGAAAAGATGAGGAGTCGAAATGAGAGAGAGAGTAGTGATCTAGGGCTTTAGCTTAATGGTCGTGTCCTCACCATCAGGTGCTCTCGATACCATCTCAGAGCGACCCGACCTCAGACGGTCAAGTCTCGTGCTCGATGTCATCCCCGGATCAAGAATGCCGACACCACACAAGACTCAAGGATTTATAACAGAGTAGCAATCACACACTTATTACAATCAAAAGTCTCAAGAGAGAACTTAATAAAATAAATATGGCTTAAGGCCATCTAATAACGATAACAGGAAGGCTTGGAAGAATAAGCGAGTCCATCAACTCCAACGGCATCATCGAGTATAGAACCACGACCTAAGCACCTTAATTGTCGTTTGAAAAGTCTCGCAACATGAAACGTTGCAGCCCGAAACGGTCAAGACATGGAATATGGCAATGTAACACATAGAGAATAATGGAATGAATAGCCTATACTACATGCATACATGGCTGGTGGAAAGCTCTATGGTTACAGTTTTTGCATAAAGCCAATTTTTCCATACTGCAAAGGAATAAATTTATTTAACTATCATGGTGGTTGTGGAACATTGAGAATGGTTGACAACATTCTCAATCCCAATTAAAAGTACTCATTAATAAACCCAACAATATTAATTAGAAGTAACATGATGAGATTCACATGATATCCAGGTACTAGATACTCAAAACGTCCATAACCGGGGACACGACTAACCATGATTAGTTTGTACACTCTGCAGAGGTTTGCGCACTTTTCCCCACAAGACTCGATCGCCTCCGCTTGATTTCTCGCACTACATGATGTTTGAGAAACGGATGACCGAGACATAGTCTTTCGAAGCACTAGCACCTTACTTGTGGGTAGACCGTACACCTACTTTCCCCTACATCGCTAGTCTACCCGTAAGAGTTCGCACAACTTAGTCAACTATGCCAGAGCCCATAATGGCTTGTGGCTGCACACGGAAGTTCCTAGTTTGAATAATCTCATGATCCCTTTGAGCACGGGTGGCGGTCCAAGAAATCTGAGCAAGTCTGATAGAAACCAGGTGCCTCAATCCACCCAGATGTGTGTTTAAGTTGCCACCTTAAATAAACCATTAAATAACAATCTCACATCTGTCATGGATACACTCACCCAATCCACGTCTACTAGCATAGCATGGCATAATAAGCAAACATAGAAGTAACTCCCAAGGGTTTATATAAAACAGGTAATAGGTACTACCTCAACTACTTCCCATCCCACAATTTAATTAGATCCTAATCATGCAAGTGTTTTAGGAATAGATATAATGCATAAAAACTGGGTATGAGTAGAGGTATGATCAAAGTGTTACTTGCCTTGCTGATGATCCGCGTAATCTAGAGACTCGAAATAACAGGCGGCGCACTCCGGGTATTCTATCGCAGACAAACAAACAAGCATACAATAAGTACTCATCTAATGCACAGGTAAAACTCGAATAGATCTAACCAGATTGTTCAACTTAAGAACTCCGGTTTGCAAAAAGAATCAAATCAAACGAAGCAACGAAAGTCAAACGGCGGAAGAAAACAACTTCGTTTTACTAATCTGGATCTAGGTCAAATTTTACAGATGCAAACACTTGTTTAAGTAGATAATTCGGAAAGAGTGTTTCGAGACGAAACTCCAAGCGCTTGAATCGCCTGATTTCGATAAACGAGCGAAAAGTTATACTAAAACGAAAATCGGATCTGGAATCGCGATCAGAAAAATCGCGGAATAAATCCGAGAAAAAGAAAAAAAACGACGAACAGATTCGAACGGAAAAAGAAAAATAATAAAATAAATAAATAAAATAAATAAAACCGAAAAAAACCGATCTGTTTTTTCTTTAAAAAAAAACCGACACGGAAATCATGGTGGCGTGGCGAACCTCGAGGCGTCTGGCGACTCCATGTGGCAAGCAAGCAGCAAGCAAGCGGGCTGGGCTAGGGTTTCGCTCGACGGGCTCGGGTGGGCTGAGGTTTCGGGGCGGCCGCTATTTATATAGCGCCCGAGTGAGTCCCGCTGGCACGGCCCGAAAAGGCATGTGCTTTTTTAATAAAACATTACGCGCAGAAAAAAAATCAAAAGAAGTACCAAACGGACTCCAAAAATCCCGAAATAAATTTTCCCCGGTTTCTAAAATCAAGCGGATTTAATGAACATTTATTTGGGGCCTAAATGCAATTTTGAAAACGCATTTTCCTAAATTCAAATAAAAGGCTTAAAACTCCAAAATAAAATCTCATTTGATTTTATTATTAAATCTTCATTATTTCTTTATTTTGGGAAAGTCATTTTATTCCTCTCGCATATTTTTGTAATAGAAATAATTGAAGATAAAATAATTAAAATCAAATGATCCTATTTTCAAAATTTGAGAAAACTCAAATATGAAAATAACGAAAATCCCCAACTCTCCCCGTGGGTCCTTGAGTCGTGTAGAATTTCTAGGATCGAGCAAAATGCAAAGAAAATGCAATGAAAAATATGATATGCAATGATGCTCTATGTATAACATTCCAAATTGAAAATTTGGGATGTTACATATATGCCTTGTGTGTTGCATCTGTTCTTGGATTACTTGCTCCTATCATCTGTTTGGTTGCAACAATGTCATTTCTTCACATATGCCATGTCCCATAGCTTGTCACATGATTGACTTGATTGCCTCACACATGTTGAACAATTGCTCATTCCATTGTGTTGAGTGCCTCGATATCTTCACTACACCCTATGCCTTGCACTTATCACATGTTTTTAGACATATCATTATATTTGGGGTTGTGGATGATTCTTATGCCTACCATAGACCTTTTATTGAGCACTTTGCGCATTCTTGCTATGACCTTGAGGTAGATGCTTGTTCACTTCTAAAACATATTTGCATCTCTACCTCCCATTTGCATGCTTGTTTCCATGATGTACTTGATTGTTCTCAATTTAAATGCTTAAATGCCATGCCACACTTCCTTGTCAAACCATATGCTATGCTTGATGACAACACTTGTTGGGTGAATAACCTTTTGAATACTTGGTTTTGCTCTTACGCCAACAACATTTTTTCCAAGTGTTTGTTATCTTTGCTCCTTTTGAAGGAATTACAAGACGGTGCGACATTGGAGTGTGCCCATCTGGAACTACAAGATGATAAATGCTTGGTGATCGTCCACTTCTACATGACAACATCATCTCTTTCCAATGGTGATTTGGATTTCGATCCGAGGTCGGATCTTTCCCAAGGGGGAGGGGATGATGTGGAGCATCCTATGCACATCACCATGTCAAGAGTCCATTTGGCAAGTGACACATGCAACATCTACTTCATACATACAAAGGTGAATCATCTCCTTTACACGTGTCCACTTGTACCTTTCGAGGATGGTATACTACTTGACCCATCTCTCGTGTGCATACATAGCTGTGAGCGGAGCTACACATTCATCGAGGAGGAGTCCAAGAACAAGAGAACATCTACACCATCCAAGAGGGAAGCCTGGAAGCAGAGTAGGAAGCGCCAAGAAGAAGGCAGCAGCTCCCAGGCGACCCTGTGCGCACGGGTGTGTACCGTGCCCATGGGACCCACGGGCCTCATGGACCCCGTGCGCACGGGCTCATGCGTCATGTCTCTCGATACCCCGTGTGCATGGGCTCCACTTACCCCGTGCACACAGGGCCCCCCTGTGTGTGGCTGTTGGGCTTGGCCCTTGTATCCCCATCTCGTGCCTACTTACTCCTTCATCCCTTGGACCTATATATACTCCTCTTCCTCCTCCATTTGGACTTAGCTAAGAATAGATCTAGATATTAGAGCTTATCTCATGTATCTCCCCTTGTGGGATTCCTCTTGAGAGAAAAGGCTCTATTGGAGTTCATGGCCTCCATTCGAGAAGATCCTTAGGGATTCATCAAGACCTCATCTCCCTTTGGGATTTGGGATGAACTTTACCTTGTATCTTTCCTTTTGTTGTTCATGTACCTTGTGGATCTTGTGTGTTTGATTGTCTAGTGGATGTGTGCTTTGGACTTGTTCTTGAGTATTCCTCCTCTTTTACCCCTTGTGTTCTTCTTATTCTTGGGGATTCCCCCTCCAATTCATGAAAGATCACCCCATAGGGTTCCACCCTACAACAAGCTACAACTGGCTCCATCGGGCGAGTGGAGGGAGGTGGATCAACGAGCTGCATAGCTCGTATCTGGCGGGCTCGGCGGGCCACCCAGCCGGCTTGGATGCCGGATAACTACTCTTTGTAAGCCATTGTAAGAGTGGAGAAAATGGTGAAGGATGAGATAGGGGAGCGGCGGAGGCGTGCGATTCTTGGCCGACTTATGGCCTCGTTTAAATAGGAGATTGAATAGACGGTGGACGGGAGCAGCTTGGCCGGCGTTGCGTTTAATGCCGGCCCGGTCATGAACGGACGTGTGGTCAGAGTTGGTTTCTCGGCTTCCACACAGGTTTCATGGAGGCGTTTTAATGCGGCAAGGAGGCGTGTTCAGCCGGGCATGCAACAAGCAGCCCCCTCGACTCTGACGTACGACATAGCGCCGTTCTTCCACTAACGTGTGGGCTCGCTGGGTACCTGGCCTGCATGTCAGTGACCCAACGCAGGCAGCGCATGACAGAGGAGCTTTTGGTGGGCCATGGCGGTGAGAAGCGGGCATTTCATAAACCGATGATTGTTCATTGAGTGTGACGTCATCTAATTCATGTAGGTTGATAAACCTACTATATAATGTAAGAGAATTTTAAAATTTTCCTATATACATTGATAGCCCGTTCGATACATTGTGATTCGTAAAGACCACTACAAACATTAATGTTCTGCTTATCATAGATAAGATTGATTAATACCCGTAACAATCCATGGCCTTAACAAAGGTTGCATGCACGTACAGGTTGAGCGTGTGTCTTGCGTCGTATGCTGTGTGCATGCAGGCGTGAGAGTGTTGCGTGCGTGCATGTGTATGTTTCAGTGTTGCATGCATGTGTGTGTGCGTGATTGTGCATGTGCACGTGTAAGTGTTGCACGCCTGCATGCGTGCGTGTGTTCGTGCGAGTGTTGCGTGCATGCTTGTGTACATGTGAGGCCACATGCCCCTTGTGCTTCGGCAAGGGGGAAATCACGTTGCACAGAGAGTGGAAGCCATGGGGGCAGCATGACGATGATGACATTGGAGACTTTTACCCAGGTTCGGGCTGCTATGAGGCGTAAAACCCTACTCCTGCCTTTGGTGGATTGGATGGTGGAAGAAAACAGCATGCATCACTTGAGCCCGGCAAGGTGGCCTCGGGGGAAGCAACTAGGCGCGTACAAGTGTGAGGGGGTCCGAATCCCTTTCTATGTTGCCTTGGACCTCCTTTTATAGCTCAAGGGTAACCACAGTGGCAAAACAGTCATTATCTTGTGATTAGATAGCTAACAGTGTTATCATACCTAACTCTGGCAATTAGGACATAGTGCATTAAATGAACTGCTAGGTGTCATGTGGAGGGCGAAGCCCGGCAAGCCTGCCGTGCCGCTTACTCATCTTCTGCTTATCTGTTTGACACACCACTTGGATGTGTGTCATGTGAGGATAACCTGTCTCCCAACGGGCCGCCATGTGCATGGTGGAAGCCACTTAATTATCTTGGAGGGTCGACACCGCATTCATAAGTGACTTGCATCATCGGGCGTTGGAGCGGTGGTGTCTTAGCGGGATTTCCTGCCCTTGGCGGCCCCGGCAAGCCTACCGGGGCAATCTTGGACTTGTCCCTGGGGCGGCTTCGACCCGGTCAGGCTCTCCTACTCGGCAAGGGAGGCTATCCCAAGGTGATGTTCTGTTGTCTTGTATGACTTGATCTTCTTGATCAGCCCCTTGATCTCACGAGGAGCGTCTCCTCTTGTTTGGTATTGTTTTTATATGTTGGTGCTGGATATAGGGTGATAGCATGCCTGTGTATAACTCCGGGCAACAAACGTGAATGTTCGTTGCACCGACACCATTCTTGCAAAAGCACAAATTTTTAATCACCTATCTCGAGATCGAGCACGGTGATGATGATGTCGATCGGTGTCACCACACACCTAGGGAATGATCAAAAGTGGATAGAGCTTACTTCTTGACATGGCTAGATCTAGTTAGGGAGGTACATAGGTCACTTCATTAAATGCTAGATCTACCTAGCTAGTTGGGGAAGGAGATGAGTCCAACTAGCGGAGGGGGAGGAAAAAGAGAAAGGAGATGCATTAATGGAGGTGGTATAGTTAGCTAGGAGCAATAAAGAGAGAGAAATATAGGTAGAAGAAAGAGAGTAATGAGGGGAGAAGTAGTGAGGAAGAAGCAAAGTGAGGGAGAGAGGAGGTGGGAGCTAGGGGAAAGTGAAGGAAGAGAGGATAGGGGGGGGAGGGGGGAGGAAAAAGGTGGTGGCTGCGGTTTAGCAGTAGTGTTGGGGCGTAAATGCGCTGCTGCTAAAAAGGTAGCAGTAGCGCGCCCCTGGGAGAAGCGCTACTACTAAGTGGGGCCCGCCATGTGGCCAGGTTCAAACTTAGCCGTAGCGCCCTACCCAAAAAACGCGCTACTCCTATATAGTTAGCAGTAGCGCAATTATTTGAAGGGCGCTACTACTAAACCTAGCCTGGCGGCAATGGTGGGGCAATTTTAGTAGTAGCGTTGTTTGTTCTTGCCACGCTACTACTATGTCGATAGCAATAGCGCATGTTGTGGACACTGTCGGTGTCAAAACCGGCAGATCTCGGGTAGGGGGTCCCGAACTGTGCGTCTAGGATCGATGGTAACAGGATACGGGGGACACGATGGTTACCCAGGTTCGGGCCCTCTCTATGGAGGTAATACCCTACTTCCTGCTTGATTGATCTTGATGAATATGAGTGTTACACGAGTTGATCTACCACGAGATCGTAATGGCTAAACCCTAAACGTCTAGCCTATATGACTATGGTAATGTGTATATATTTTCCGGACTAACCCCTCCGGTTTATATAGATACCGGGGGGATCTAGGGTTTACATGGAGTCGGTTACATAAGAAAGGAATCTACATAGTCGGTTGGCAAGCTTGCCTTCCACGCCAAGTAGTGTCCAATCCGGACATGGGTACAGTCTTCGGTCTTCATGTCTTCACAGCCCATTAGTCCGGCCCAATGAATAATAGGCCGGACGCCCGAGGACCCCTTAGTCCAGGACTCCCTCAGTAGCCCCTGAACCTGGCTTTTAATGACGAGGAGCCCAGTGCGCAGATTGTCTTCGGCATTGCAAGGCGGGTTCCCCTTTCTGAAATCCCAGTTGATCTTCAGATGTGATGATTGTATCCGGACTTGTATAGACAACTGCAGAGGATATAATACTTTACGAGTTCAATTCCCTGACAACTTTTTGGTAATATGACATCACGCCTGCTTCGGCCATTGTTTGCAAACTGCTTTAGCTGGCCCGTCGCCCCACGTCCCAAGACGCGATTTTTTTGGCATGTCTTATCCAAACGGAGATCGTGGCTCCCTTTTTTAAGGGATTCCTGTCAACCCGGACGTGGGTAACACAACCGTCGCTTGGGTACAACTCCTTGGAAATAAGCAAGTTTTCGAGGCCTGAAAGGAGACGCTTGATATTCGCGGCCTTTATATACAGGGGAACGGACCCGTCTTTTTCTTCCATGCTTGCTTCTTCCTCAGACCCCGCTATCCCGAGTTTCACCACCCGAGTTTCGGTCGCCACAAGCCCCAATTATGTCCGGATCCAGCCGTCAAGGCCGGTGGGTAGCTTCGTTTGTCACGGAGGAAGATATTGCAAAGCTTCGGGCGGCGAGTGAGGGAGTCCTGGACTAAGGGGTCCTCGGGCGTCCGGCCTGTTATCCATGGGCCGGATTGATGAGCTGTGAAGACATGAAGGCCGAGGACTGTATCCGTGTCCGGATTGGACTCTACTTGGCATGGAAGGCAAGCTTGGCGACCGAAGATTCCTTCTTATGTAACCGACTCTATGTAAACCCTAGATCCCCCCAGTGTCTATATAAATCGGAGGGGTTAGTCCGGAAAGGATACACATTACCATAGTCAGAAAGGCTAGACTTCTAGGGTTTAGCCATTACGATCTCGTGGTAGATCAACTCTTGTAACACTCATATTCATCAAGATCAATCAAGAAGGAAGTAGGGTATTACCTCCATAGAGAGGGCCCAAACCTGGGTAAACATCGTGTCCCCCGTCTCCTGTTACCTTCGATCCTAGACGCACAGTTCGGGAAACCCTACCCGAGATCTGCCAGTTTTGACACCGACATTGGTGCTTTCAATGAGAGTTCCACTGTGCCGTCGACGAAAGGTTCGATGGCTCCTTCAATCGTCGATAGGGACGCTGTCCAAGGAGAAACCTTCCTTCCCGGACAGATTTTTGTGTTCGGTGACTTCGTACTGTGGGCCAACTCGCTTGGCCATCTGGAGCAGGTCGATAGCTACGCCCCTGGCCATCAGGTCAGATTTGGAAGCTTGAACTACATCGCGGATACCCGCGGAAACTTGATCTTCAGTGGGTTTGAGACCGCGGCGATTGCTCTCCCTCGCCCCGATGAACATGACTTGGATCTGTCATCGGATCACATCCAGGAGATGGTTCCTGTTGCTGCAACAGCCCTAGAACCGAAGCAGATCATGCCCTCCGAGGCCACAAAGTCCGTGGCATTGGAGCCACACACGGACTCGACATCCCGCAATATTTGCGTCAATGGAACTCCGGACTCATCTCCGGCTATAAGTTTCGGACCAGGTACGCCTGCGGACACCGACCTGGATCGGTTATCGATTTTCGAATTTAGCACCGCAGACATCTTCCAGCACTCACCTTTTGATGACGTGCTAAACTCTTTAAAGAACTTGTCCTTGGAGGAGGACTCACGGCCAAACTATGTTCAGTTCAAGCTAGAGGCGGATGACGAGGAATTTTGCTTCCCACCCGCCACCCACTTCATAGCCACTGTCGATGACCTAACTGACGTGCTTGACTATGGCTCCGAAGACATCGACGGTATGGACGACGATGCCGACAAGGAGCAAGGCCAGGACCCACCATTCACTGGACGTTGGACGGCCACCTCTTCGTACGACGTGTACATGGTTGATACACCTAAAGGATCTGGCAACGATAAAGAAGAGCCAGATGTGAATAAACCTCTGAGGCGCAGTGCAAGCGCCGGCCGCCCAAACGCCGTTCTAAGCCCCGTCGCTCAAAAGATGGCAACACTGGCACCGGAGAAAATAGTACTCCGGGCGACGCCGAAAACAATAAAGACCCTGTCGGAGCTGCAGCCGAACAGGAGGAACAAGACAACGGGCAAGATAACCCTAATGAACATGCCATAGAAGATGACTCGGAGGACGATAGTTACCGTCCACCCTCCGAGGAGGAGACAAGCCTCTCAAACAAAGACTTCATCGTGCCTGAGGATCCTCTAGAGCAGGAGCGCTTTAAGCTTCAGCTCATAGACACTTCAAAAAGCCTGAAAAAGAAACAACAGTAGCTTCAAGCTGAACAAGATCTGCTCGTCGACAGATGGACTGATGTCCTAACAGCTAAAGAATACGGCCTCAAGCGCCGAGCCAAGAGCTACCCGAAATGCAGACTGCTACCTCAATTCGATGAGGAGGCGCCGAAGCACATATCTCCCTCGCGTAATGCGGAACGACCACCACGTGGTCGAGACAGGGTGGCGGACCGGCCTCCCCGCGGTCGGGATAAAGCGGCAACTCAGGCCGAACAACAGCCTGCCCCACCGCCCCATAAAAATAGAGATGGAAGAGTTCGGGGTCATACGTACGACCTCCGGAAGACCCTGGATAGTAGAGCAGGACATACAAGATCGATCTACGGATCGCGAGGACGTGCGTCGAGGAACGACGACGGCGGCTACCTATTCGGACGTGACAAACCTAACCACGCCCGAGCCGAATGCCACAGATGAACTCAATCAGAGCTACGCCGCGATGCGGCCCGATATAGAGGCGCCGCACATCCTCTGTGCTTCACAGATGAAGTACTGGATCATGAATTCCCCGAGGGGTTCAAGCCCGTCAATATCAAATCGTACGGCGGCACAACCGATTCTGCAGTATGGATTGACGATTTTATTCTCCATATCCATATGGCTCGAGAAGATGACCTCCACGCCATTAAATACCTCCCACTAAAGCTCAAAGGGCCAGCTCGGCACTGGCTTAACAGCCTGCCTGAAAATTCTATCGGCAGCTGGGAGGACTTGGAAGAAGCCTTCCTGGACAACTTCCAAGGAACCTATGTCCGGCCACCAGACGCCGACGACTTAAGCCACATAGTTCAACAACCTGGAGAATCAGCCAGAAAATTCTGGACTAGGTTCCTAACCAAAAAGAACCAGATCGTTGACTGTCCGGATGCTGAGGCCCTAGCAGCCTTCAAACACAGCATCCGTGACGAATGGCTAGCACGCCACCTCGGCCAAGAAAAGCCAAAGTCTGTGGCAACCCTTACGACACTCATGACCCTCTTTTGCACAGGTGAGGACAGCTGGCTGGCTCGTAGTAAGAACACATCCAGCAAGGCAGGCCCCTCCGAGGCCAAGAACAGCACCAGCAAGCTCCGGTGCAATAGACACAAACGCCGAAGCAGGGGCGACAACACCGATGACACCACAGTTAACGTTGGATTCAGTGGCTCCAAGTCCGGCCAACGGAAGAAGCCATACAAAAGAAACAATGAAGGACCTTCCAGCCTAGACAGCATACTCGACCGTCCGTGCCACATACATGGCACCTCAGACAAACAAGCCAATCAAACGAACAGAGACTGTTGGGTTTTGAAACTGGCTGGCAAGTTAAACACTGAAAACAAAGAAAAGGGATCACAAAGTGAGGAGGAGGACGAAGAGCCCCGGCAGCCGACCACTGGGGGACAGAAGAAATTTCCCCCTCAAGTCAAAACGGTGAACATGATATACGCTACACACATCCCCAAAAAGGAGCGCAAGCGAGCACTTAGGGACGTCTACCGGTAGAGCTAGTCGCCCCCAAATTCAATCCGTGGTCATCATTCCTGATCACCTTCGATCGCCGAGATCACCCAACTAGTATCCGCCATGGCGGTTCAGCCGCACTAGTCCTCGACCCAATTATTGACCAGTTTCACCTAACACGAGTCCTGATGGATGCTGGTAGCAGCCTCAACCTGCTTTATCAGGGCACAGTGCGGAAGATGGACATTAACCCCTCATGAATCAAACCAAGAAATAATACCTTTAAAAGAGTCATACCAGGCGTAGAGGCCCGCTGTACGGGCTCAATCATGCTGGAGGTGGTCTTCGGTTCTCCGGACAACTTCCGAAGCGAAGAGTTAATCTTCAATATTGTCCCCTTCCGCAGCGGCTATCACGCGCTGCTCGGACGAACCGCGTTTGCTAGATTCAACGTAGTGCCACACTATGCTTATATCAAGCTCAAGATGCCCGGCCCACGCGGTGTCATAACAGTCAATGGCAATATGGAACGATCCCTCCAAACAGAGGAGCACACCGCCGCCCTAGCAGCAGAAGTACAGTGCGGCCTTCTCAAGCAGCACCATAGTACGGCTGTTGAGCCCCTGGACATCATTAAGAGGTTCCGGACTACACTGCAACAGGACGACGCGGCTCGTCAATAGCTTGATTAGCAATTCGGCCTCCGTCCCAGTCCCGATGAGGTAGCGGCATTCGTACCACGCGTACATAATTACGCACTCAAAATTCCATGGACATCGCCGGAGGCACAAGCTAATCCGGGATCTACAGTTCGGCTAGACCGATCCCGGACACACATACTTTCACTTTTTATTTTTGTTTCAGGTTCCTTTTCCTGCGGGCCTGATCACCAGTCCTTTCGGAGGATTGGCATACAATGGAGGCAAGCAGCACAGGTGTGTAGGGTAACCTCTATACGTTCTTCTTGACGGTATTTATACTTATTTCTCAGGACCCGCACGCTGCGCCCTATTGATTCCGGCATGTTAAATAGCCTGGATACTTATCGCACCATCTGTACAAGAAACGCCTTGACGTATCCATCCACTTATAATAAAAATGGTTTGTGGCCCAGTTTCTGTGCTTTTCGCTTCTTACTTCGTTTTATTTCGATCTGCTTATCGGCTGCATCGGTACTCTTTTGTACGTTTCATATTCGCCAGGGGCTACTTATCGCCCCACAATATGGCAGCAAAGTCCAAACACTTCTTATAGATAAGTTCGGCACCCCGAATTTAGCATTATATGCATTGGCTCCGAATCATGACTTTGGTCAATAGTTGGGTTGCCCGGCTCCTGTGCTTGCTACCCTATGTTCCGCTGAATCGGCTAGGGTAGTAAAGGGAGAACTACTGCGGTTGTGCCCTGGCCTTGACCAGATGAGCACCTTAGTAGAGAAAGCCGAAAACTGACTGTCATGATATGGCGAGAGTCGGTCAGCTGTTCGAGGGTTACAAATCGTTGGAGATTTTTTCCGCGTTATGCGAGAGATCGGCTCTTCCCGATCAGATGCTGATAGCACTCTGGTTCAAACAAGGGGCTGCGCCCATGCTTTATTATAGAACTCCTATGGCTAAGTGAGGGCGTTTAAGCCGTATAGTCTGATTTCCTTGTTCGTTGCGCTAAACAACTCCTTCAAGGACCATATAATTGGATAAAGATTGTTTAGATTCCATCCTGAACACCTCCGTACTACCTACGTGAGGGCAGAAGCCGACGACTGGCCAACCCTCAGATTACATGCAACACGGCCGCACAGGAGGAAACAATTAAAAGCATAATCAAATTACAAAAACAGGCTTTGTTTTCATAATACAAGGCAAGGGCAACATGAATACATTTATTCAAATACAATGTCCTGTGAACATTGAGCTACCGCAAGTCGAGACCGTTCTATGACATCTGCAACATATCTCTCAGGTGTGCGGTGCTCCTTGCCCTCCGGCGGCCCGCTGGCAACTTCAACGGCGTTCATCTTCGCCCACCACATCTTGAAACGAGCTAAGGCCATACGGGCACCTTCGATAGGCGTTCACCATATGCCTCACGAGTCCGAAGTAGCTGCTAGGCATAGCTTCGGCTGGCCATAGCCGGATTATCAAATCCTTCATGGCTAAATCGGCCACCCTATGCAGCTCCACCAGCTGTTTCAGCTGATTGGTGAAGGACACGGGAGGCTATGACACCGCACACTGCGACTAGAATAGCTTCTCTGTAGAACCCCCTCCTTCGGCTCGATAGAACTCCACGGCGTCCCATACACTGCGTGGTAAATCAGAAAAAGCCCCTGGGGAACTCCGAACCCAGGTTAGTAAAAGATATTGCTTCTCTGCATACTTTCTTTGCATCTTAAAAGCCTTACCCGCCATGATCTTCTTGGCCTCCTGGATCTCCTGGAGGGCGGCCTGGGCCTCATTTCGTGCGGTCTCCATGCTCTGACGAGCCTTGGTGAGTTCGGCCCCTTGAGCCGACGCATCATGCTCCAAGGTCTCACATTTGTTCATCGCATCCTGGAGCTCCTGCCGGATTTCTTTGACCCGGGCCTTGAGCTTCTTACGGGCGGCTTGCTGCTGGACAGCCTTCCCCTCGGCCTCACCCAGGGCCTTCCTCAGGGCCTCGACCTCGGTCGCGGCTCCTGCACATATTACGACACTACAGTCAATACACGACGCCTATGCTTTCCGAACACACAGCAAGTCGTTACTCGCCTTGCTTCTCCTGGAACCGAACCTTAACCTCGCCGAGCTCGCTCTCGGTCCGCTCTAGCCTCTGCCTTAGTTCAGAGACTTTGGCAACATGCGAGGTTGCAGCCAACAGCGACGCCTGCTTATGCATACATATCACATTAGTCTCCTACAATAAAAGATTGATCCTCTATTTGGTTCTTCTCGCCGAGCACCGGACAGTGTCTCAGGGGCTACTGACTATATGGGGATTTTTCTCTTTTTATGTCACTTACCTCGAAACCTGTCAACAGGTTGCTGCAGGCTTCGTTCAGTCCACTCTTGGCAGACTGAACCTTCTCAATCACCGGGCCCATAAGGACACGATGCTCGTTGAGGGAGTCCAGGATTAGGGGGTCCTCGGACAGCTGGACTATATACTTTGGCCGGACTGTTGGACTATGAAGATACAAGATTGAAGATTTTGTCCCGTGTCCGGATGGGACTCTCCTTTGCATGGAAGGCAAGCTTGGCAATTCGGATATGTAGATCGCCTCCCTTGTAGCCGACTCTGTGTAACCCTAGCCCCCTCCGGTGTCTATATAAACCGGAGGGTTTAGTCTGTAGGACAACAACAATCATAATCATAGGCTAGCTTCTAGGGTTTAGCCTCTACGATATCGTGGTAGATCAACTCTTGTAATACTCATATCATCAAGATCAATCAAGCAGGAAGTAGGGTATTACCTCCATCGAGAGGGCCCGAACCTGGGTAAACTTTGTGTCCCCCGCCTCCTGTTACCATCCGCCTTAGACGCACAGTTCGGGACCCCCTACCCGAGGTCCGCCGGTTTTGACACCAACATTGGTGCTTTCATTGAGAGTTCCACTGTGTCGTCGCGATAAAGGCTTGATGACTCCTTCGATCATCGGCAACGATGCGATCTAGGGTGAGGTTTTTCCCCCCGGACAGATCTTCGTATTCGGCGGCTTCGTACTGCGGGCCAACTCGCTTGGCCATCTAGAGCAGATAGAGAGCTACGCCCTGGACGTCAGGTCAGGTTTGGAAACTTAAACTATACAGCCGACATCCGCGGAGACTTGATCTTTGACGGATTCGAGCCCATGTCAGGTGCGCCGCACGGTCACGACGAGCATGACTTAGCTTTGCCGCCGGACGGTGTTCGGGAGATCACACCTGTGGCTACTCCGGCCCTCAATCAGGAGAAGATTGCGCCGTCAGAGGACGGGTGGATGGACCCCGCCACGGAGGCCGCACACTTAGCTGCGAGAGAGCCGAATACTGACTTCACCTCCTACGAGACCTGTGTTGCCGAACCCTTGGATTCGGCCCCGACCACGGGCTCCGAACCGACTGCGTCCATGCCTATCGAATCTGATTGGGCGCCGATCATGGAGTTTTCCTCCGCGGATATCTTTCAAAGCACTCGCCGGGCGACGTGCTGAATTCATTAAGGTCTCTCTCCTTGTCAGGAGGCCCTTGGCTGAACTATGTCCGACTCGAGTGGGAAGCGGACGACGAAGAAATTCGTTCCCCACCCACCACCCACTTAATAGCCACTGTCGACGAGTTAACCGACATGCTCGATTAAGGCTCTGAAGACATCGACGGTATGGACGACGATGCAGGAGAAGAACAGGAACAACCGCCAACAGGGCACTGGACTGCCACCTCATCATATGATATATACATGGTGGACACCCCCAAAGAAAGCGATGGCTATAAGGCAACGGAGGATAATCCCCTCGAGAAGCAATCTAAGCAACGGCGTCATCGGCGCCGCTCTAACCCCCGCCACAGCAAAAGCAGCGATACCGGCACAAGAGACAATAACGCTGCAGATAGTGCCGAAGACGAAGACAATCCCCTCCAGCCAGGCTTCGAGCGGGAGGATGGGCAAGATAGCCCTAAGGAATAGGCAGCAGACGGAGAATCAGAGGAAGACAATTACATCCCTCTCTCCGAAGGCGAGGTGAGCCTCGGTGACGAAAAATTTATTGTGCCTATGGACCCCGTTGAGCAGGAGCGCTTCAAGCGCTGGCTTATAGCCACAGCAAAAAGACTGAAGAAAAAGCAACAACAGCTTCAAGCTGACCAAGATCTGCCAGCGGATAGATGGACTGAGGTCCTGGTGGCCGAGGAATACGAACTCGAGCGCCCAACCAAAAGTTACCCAAAGCGCAGGTTGCTACCCCAACTCGAGGAGGAAGCATTCAAGCCTACGCTTCCAGCATATGATACGGCTGACCGGCCACCAAATGGCCGAGACAAAGCGGCATATTAGGCCGAAGTCCAGCCTGCACCCCGTCGCCAGTTAAACAAAAATACCAAGGCCCGGGGTAACACGCAGGACCTGCGAGACGTATTGGAAAACAAAGCAGGACATGCAAGATCGATCTACGGATCATGGGCGCGCCTAACGCAGGATTTACGACCGTCACGCCGGATATACTAAAAGCAAATCCGGCAGGGCCGAATACAGCAGACAAGACTCGTATGAACTGCGTCGCGACATAGCCCGGCACAAAGGGTTTTAGACTTCAGGGTTAGAGCAACATCCATTACCCCATCAACCTAGGGTTTAGCTCACCTGATCTCGAGGTAGATCGACTCTGTAACCATATCATACACATCAAATACAATCAAGAAGGACTTTGGGTTTTACCTCTTCGAGAGGGCCCAAACCTGGGTAAGTACCATGTTCATCGTCCCTTGTTCCCCATTGATCCTAGATCCCCAGCTCGAGACCCCCTACCCGAGATCCGCCGGTTTTGATACCAACATTGGTGCTTTCATTGAGAGTTCCGCTGTTGGGTCGCCGAAGGATCGATGGCTCGCCTGATCATCAGAGATGAAGTCAGCTCCAGGGACCTCTTCATCCCCGGCCAGCTCTTCGCGTTTGGCAGCATCATGCTGCAGGCAAACCAAACTGGTCATGTAGACCAAATCAACAATTTTTCCCCTGAGCACCGGATCAGATTCAGCAAGTTGGAGTATGTCGCGGATGCCCGAGGCGATCAGGTCTTCGCCAGATTCACTGCCTCTCTCTGTACCCCTATGGGCCTAGATGTGCCCGCTCCGGAGTTTTCTCCTAACCTGATCAACGGATCGGCCTCAACCTCCTAGCCAGCTTCAAGCTCGGACGACACCACCCTGTCTGGGGGCCAGGAATCCCCTTCAACTGCACTAGTGATGCTCGCCGAAGACTCAGCTTTAGGCCTCAACGTGGAAGCGGTGTTCAGCCAATAATAATCTCTCTCAGCCGAACCCTCTCCTGATGACACGCCTCCGGCCTTGAGCCCTAGTGACGGGTCGATGTTCGGAATCTAGGAATCATCCCTGGGCGAACTCCCCCTCACGCACTTGGCTTCAAGCCCCAACATGGAGACATCATCCAAAGACCAGGTTTTGTCCTTGGACTCTTATGCTTATCCGGGCATAAATCCTGCCTTGGGCTTGGAGGTCAACTCGGCCCTGGAAGACCAGGACCCAGTTCAGACCTGGATCACTCCTCGTCCCGCCACAAAAGAAACCGGTCTCGAGCGTCCGCCGTACGCCAGCTCGGCGAGCCTCGCATTGCTAAACGAAGCGCTCGACCGAATTCGGATGATGGCTATTCGAGAGGACTCGACCTCATCCTGCGTTCAGCAGCCCCTCAAGGTAAATTATAGGGAATTTTACGACCCACCCACCACCCACCTAGTACGAACAGTCGAAGACTTAAACAGCATGTTGGACTACACTTCAGAAAACGCAGAATACATGGACGAGGATAGTGGAGCCATGGCTAACTCTGATGTGCCTCCCCCTGTCACCGACCGCTGGATGGCCACGTCCTCCTACGACGTCTACATGGTGGACACCCTAAAGGAAGATAATGACACTCCCGGGAAGAAGTAGTGCAGAATCGGGCTATTGTCCCGGTTCGTAAGGACCTTTAGTGTTGGTTCTGCAACCGGAACTAAAGGGTGGGGACTAATGCCCCCCCTTTAGTGCCGGTTCATCACGAACCAGAACCAAAGGCCCACCACGTGGCACGATTCGGCACCGGGGGGATGGGGGCCTTTAGTCCCGGTTGGTTACACCAACCGGGACTAAAAGGTTTAGGGGTTTATGGGTTTATTATTTATTTTTCCATTTAATTTTAGAGAAAAGGCCAGAGCCCAAATTTATAAATAAAGCCACCAGGCAGAGTCAACAGCATAGCTACGCCAAATGAAACGACACACCATCCGCAAAGTATCAGCACCAAAACACGGCAGACAGAAGTTAATGTACATGCTCCCAAGCCAGTACATGGCACGCAGGCCGGAGACTCAGGAACGACGATAGTAGGGCCATCAACTCCTAGCCGCCGTCCTGGACTCGAGGAAGGGAGGTAGCTGTAGCCCGAATCCTGGTAGCCATATCAGGAAAGCATCCCAATCCTCCTCCTTAGTCAATAATCTCCACCGCTGCAAGAATATGCAAGTTTTAAATAAGCAATCAGTGGGTTTAGCAGAAAAAATGTGTTTAATGGTAAACTTGTTCCTAATCGTCCAAAGGGTCCCAGCACATCGCTGCAAATCCCACCCAGAACATTCTTCTCTAGGCCCCAACCAGGTTAGAAGCCAAAAGACGAAGTTCTGAGAAGGAAGCAGGTCTCCAGGACACATGAAGCCAAGATCGGATACAACACCAAAAGAGCTTAGCCAAGACATAGTTGAAGAATACATGAGTTGTGTCCTCTCTCTGGCCACATAGAGCACATCGATCAAATGTGAGTTGTGTTCCATTTAATTCATTTTCATTTCAAACATACTACATATTGTACACGTTATGCATATATATAAATAGAATTTCTCGTAGAACCCATCATATATATATATATATATATATATATATATATATATATATATATATATATATATATATATATATATATATGTATGTATATACAATTTCTCCTACAATTTGCAGATCATTACATGCAGGCATTACAACTTGTAATAGTTTTCTCCTTTGGGATCTCTGACCAGGTTAAGCAAAAATCTCGCTATTTCCTCTTGAATTTCTCGTACGCGATCCTCTGGTAGGAGCTTATCCCGCATCTCCTTCATCTTTAAAGAAGGAGACCAATATGCATGTATTAATTGTGTGTATATATATTAGATAATGATGTTAAAATTGTGAATAGTGTTCTGGCAAACGTACCCATTGGTCTCTATCATTTTTGCTCCTTTCAGACATCTTCATGCGAATGTTGTATGCACATAAATTATTCCCCAGCGCCTGCTTCAAGGCCTTTACAAGAATAAAATTCAATCAAATAATAATTAATCAAGCATGATAATGGTATTGAAACTAGAATTAAAGAGATGGTAGCTAGCCAGTACTAGCTACTTAATTAATTACATTGGGTCGAAACCATTTTAGTTTTGTTTCCATTGGCCTTCAACCTATTTGATGAACTTTTCCCAATCCCTGCCTACCGGCAAAGAAAATGAATAAATGAGTTATTAATTAGTTGATATCAGGAAATGAACTAAAGAGGCTGACATATAGTTCGATAATGATTGAAATTATGTGTCGACCATCCCCCTCACGATTGAGTAGTCATTAACGTCTTTAAGTTGTGGGTCCAGTACTTGAACTCTTCCCTAGCCAGCTTCAATGATTAGCAGGACCCAGTGAAAACTGCATGCGCACACGTTTGTATAATTAAGCGGGCATATGCATAACTCATCAACTACACTTATTAACATCTAGTAAGCAAAAACATAATTTTTAGTACAAGACAGTGTGACTCACCCGAAGTTGTAAGGAAGAAGTATTTCTAGTTGGGTATTTATGATAGAGGCAAAGGTGTCTCGATGTTTCGATGAGATAGCAATCGTTTTCTGTGGGATCCGAGGGGTTATTGACCACGCCGGAGCACGGTCAACCTGACCACGATGGTCTATTTCCTGCGAGCAAACGAAGAACAAGCAAGAAACTGAGATTGCAATCTGGATATTGCGAATAAAAGAGGAAAGCTTTATTGATCAAGGTGGGGTTCTGTGACGCCTTTGTCTGGTCGTTGAACACAAACTAAGTACGCGAAGTTGCAGCTATGGAGAACTTTTAATCTAAACAAAACCCAAAGTCTAAACGATGCCCTAGGGGCTGTATATATGGAGGAACAGGGGGGAATTTCGTGGCCCTTGGAGGAGGGGTCCGAAACACACCCTAACTCTTGTTTCCCCACACATACGGACTCTAAAAACAGCCTATATTGAAGTATTCCGAAATTACATGGGCCTGGCCCAAAAATAAGGTGACGCAACACCTAGAATAGCCTCTGGACGAAAATTATGAAGTGGCATCTTGTATATTTCGTCCAAGGCTTCATGCACGCATTATGGTGGCTTCAAAGTCCTGAAATCATCACTTGAAACTCTGTTCTTGTCTCCCTTGCGCATGCCATCAACTCCATGCTTGTTCTTGCTCCAATGTTCATCCTTCTCCAAGCTAGGCCCTTCATTTTTAAGCAAAACAAATGTATCCAAATTAGGCAGCATCATATTCTATGAACATTAGAATGATTACCAAGAAACGAAAGTACATGGTAATTCAATTGGCGTGCGCGAGCTCTAGTAATCGGTACAATATGTATAGTAGCAGGGGTTGTGGGTGTAACAATGGTATTGATGTCCTCATCAATTTAGGTGCTTCAAGAACTGTAGCAAGCTTTTATCTAAGTATGGTCGACCATATTCTTGTAATCATGTCTTTTCATTAATGGTATTTGGGTCAATGAACCCAATACCATAGCATCCAGCTTTTTCATTTCATATATCTTTATTCTGCATAATACCACCGAAAAGAATATAGTGAGGATAATTACAGGTAATGAATGAGCACTATAGCTAGCTAGAGACTTAAATTATAGAAAGAAATCACTTACATACAATAGAAACTGACGATAGATTTGTCGAGTGCATCGTGATTGAATAACTGAAACATTTCTTGAAACTCAACCCACAGATCTTTTTCATGGAAGTAATGCTCTGCCTTGACTCTCACCATGAGGGACTCTCGATCGGTAGTCTTTACTTCTCTCATGTACCATTGATGCAATTCATACATTCTCATTGATAGACGCGGGATCTCCTCAGGCTTGACCAGAGGTTCGCCGCGGGCATATTTCCGTTTTAGTTCGACCTCTTTAAACGTTTTGAAGGCCTCGATGCCTAACAGTTGTTCTACGGTGAAATCGACCTCTTCAGCATGCCTTCTATGATCGTCGGTTATTACCAACCGATCGGCGTCGGTACTCACATGCGTTAGTACAATGAGAGGGGGGATCGATTGCGATGCCTGTTCTCCCAGCTAGGGAACAATTTTCCTGCTTTTTATGGCAGCTGCTTGGCTCGAGCTCGAGCTCGACTCCTTCTTTTTTGTGCTTGATGTGACTTCTTGATTTGGCGCTCATAATCTGAGTCCCTATGCTTGGGAGCTGGTGGTTGAGCCATATCAATAAAGTGTTGAATGACATGCTCAGGTATTTTCTCCTCTGGCGGCGGGGGCGGTTTCGGTCCAAAATGGGCCTTCACTTGGGCCATCACTTCGGCTTCGTTTTCCGCGTCAATCAGGTCGTAAGGCAACCTCGAAAGAGGCTTGAGGCTTGGACCAAATCTGAATTTCTTGCCTCCTGTTGTACCGCTAGCCGCCATAGCTGCGGTGCCTCTCTTCCGCTGTTGCTGAGGCGGCGGAGCCCGCTAAGGCAGCGGAGACGGCTGACGCAGTGCCTAACATGGAGGAGGAGTTGGCTGATGCGGTGCCGGACTTGGAGGAGGAGGAGTCGGTTGACGTGGTGCCGGGCTTGGAGGAGGAGGAGTGCGCTGACGCGGTGGCGGACTTGGAGGAGCAGAAGTCTGCTGACACAGTGGCGGGCTTGGAGGAGCGGGAGTCTGCTGACGTGGTGATGGACTTGGAGGAGGAGCCGGCTCACACGGTGTCGGTGGCCTTCGAAAGACGATGCAATCCTTTCTCAATAGAATGATATGATGTATGGCCTCTCCCTGTGTGCGCTCATCGTCACCTCCAGGAATATCAAGCTCTACCCCCGAATATCCTGGCACCACCTCATCAACCCCGACACGAGCATAGCCAGTTGGAATCAGATTGCAATGGAAGGTTGCTTCAGGGGGGTTTGTATAAGCACAACCGTCCGCCACCTTCATGGATATGTTCTTCATTTTTAAGTGTAGCTCACAAGTTGTCGTACCTATGATATCATCCACAGGGTATCTATCTAGCAGTGTATCATTACACGGGGCGGAACCCATGCTGCTTCTCGGCATGGATGGGGCGGTCCAATGTTGGATCCGCTAGCTGTTGCCACTGCTGAGACCCCCTTTCCTGGTTAAGTGAGTCGATCTGCTGCTGCTGCCACTGGAAAGCGAGTGCCAACTCCGTGTGCTTTGATTCTAAGATGCGAAGGCAGTCTTCTTCCTGCTTCCTCCACTCCTCCTCCAGCTCCTCTTCTGCTCCCCCTGCTGCTTCTTTCTCGCACGGCTTCTGTAGTCGGCGTTCCAGTCTGCAAAGCCCTCAAAACACGGAACAACGCCTTTGCCTCGCGTTCTTCCCAGTTGTTCAGGATTCTTCAGGGTGCACGTAAGCTCATCATTCTCTCTGTTGGGCGTGACCACCCCTGTTCGAGCCTCCTCTAGTGCAAAAAGTAAATATGCATCGCCTCCTTTAAGACTTGCCCGCTCCAAAACCTCGCCTGTCTTTGGGTTCAACGTCCCCCCATGCACATAGAACCAAGTCCTGCACATGGGGGCCAGTTCAATGTAACTGGAGTGACCCCTGCATCCGTCATCTCTTGCTCAGCGGGATCCCACTTAGGCCGGGCCACCTCGTAGCCACCTGGCCCCATCTTATGGTGCCACTGCTTTTTCGTGGCATTAATCTTGTTTTTTCTCGACCGTTCCTCAGCTACTTCCGATTCTTGAATTTAAGGAAAGCGTCCCAGTGATCTCTTGCCTTCTCTAGTGTTCCCTTGAATTCAGGAGTCTTCTTTCCTCCTTTCATGTACGTGGCCCATATAGTTCTTTTGTGGTTGTTGAATGCTATTGCCATCTTCTTAAGAGCATAGTTCTTGACTTTCTCCAGATCTGCATCTGTCAAATGATCTGGTAGGGTGAAATGTGACATGAGCAATTCCGAAAGCAGATATTTTTCTCTTAGGTCGACAAAAGTAACATCGGGATCTCCCTTTGCTTGCTCTTTCCATTCTTGAACGGAGATCAGGATTTGGTCCTTGACAATAACTCCGCAATGACGAATGAACTTCTTCGCATTCTTCTTAGGTTCATTAGGTTCGCCATTATATTTGATGGCATCGATGTTGTACTTTACTCCATCCTTCAACTTTTTGGCCAGGCCTCGAACTGCCCTGCTGCTTGTAGAAGATTTGCTCGATTCGGAGGGCTAAAAGAAGAAGGATCGATTCATTAATATATATACATAATCAATTAAAACATGTGATGATCACCAGATGACTGCTTATATAAATATACCTCGCCGGTCTTTGTTATTTGAAGAACAACATTTCCTTTGTCATCATAGTTCTGGACTTCATCTATTCGTTCGTCTTCATCAAATATCATACCCTCATAGATATTGTTCAGATATTGTGAGTCGTCATCTTCTTCAATCTCATCTGGGCGAGGGGAGCGTATGATCTCGAACATGGCCTCTTCTCCTTCTCTGCCGGTATTGTCCATAGGTTTTATTTAACTAATCCAAAAGAAATATAAAACAATTTAGTATTCAAATTAGAATGCATGCATGCAATCAATAAGGAAAAACTGAATCATATATAGTAGATAATATATATACATCTTGAATAATCTAGATAATATGCATCATCGAATATAATCTTGAATACATCGTCGCATTGAATAATATAATCTAGAATACATTGTCTCGAATATTATCTCGAATACATCACTAGCTAATATAGATCTAATATTATCGAATAATCTAGTACACTGGCGGTTCCTGAGGCGCGGGCGGTGGACACCCAAAGAGAAGGAACCATCACATGATCATAGCTCGGTAGAGATCCCCGAAGAACCTGCCAGATATTGGAGAATCTGACATCCAACGCAGCCATGTAGCGATGGACATGCTCGTCCTCCTCCCTGACACGACGACATACCACTTCCTGCGGGGCTGGCTACCTCCGCACCGAAAGTGGCCCATGCGAACGCCACGAAATGAGCTCCGGGTCGATGACGGGACCCAGGTCGGGTTCCTCACCAAGTTGCGCGCCCCAGAAGGTAGCACCTCCCAGTGCCAGCCCGGCAGAGCCCAGTCTCGGACATGGCGCCTCTGAAGTAGGACGTCATCACGAACGTGTCGACGACGAGGATGCGGGCCGGGCATCATTGACGTCGACAACAAATTCTATGCAAATGTAACATTTTTAAAATGCTTGGATTGTGATTTCTTATATACGAGGAACCTTTAGTCCCTGGCTAGGAACAGGATTCAGAATCACAATGGTTTCTCTTAACCTTTAAGGGATTTAACAAAATGGCGCGATTCTGGATGTGCAGAAAATAATTCATATTTTTCCTGATCTCATCTACCCTTCTATATGTCACGTTGTCTGGAGTCAAAGGATTCAAGAAAACCATGGCTTCATCATTTGCCAAAAGTAACAGGTGCATGAGATGGTACGAAGCGCTCTGATACGTCTCCAATGTATCTATATATTTTATTGTTCCATGCTATTATATTATCTGTTTTGGATGTTTAATGGGCTTTAATATGCTCTTTTATATTATTTTGGGACTAACCTATTAACCGAAGGCCCAGTGCCTGTTTCTATTTTTTTGCCTATTTCAGTGTTTTGCAGAAAAGGAATATCAAATGGAATCCAAACGGAATGAAACCTTCGTGAGGATCTTTCTTGGAACAAACGCAATCCAGAAAACTTGGAGTTGAAGTCTGGAACTCCGCGAGGTGTCCATGAGGAAGGAGGGCGCGCCCAGGGGGGTAGGCGCACCGCCACCCTCGTGGGCCCCATGGAGCTCCACCGACGTACTTCTTTCGCCTATATATACTCTTATACCACACACCAGGGGGAGCCACGAAACCACTTTTCCACCGCCGCAACTTTCTGTACCCGTGAGATCCCATCTTGGGGCCTTTTCTGGCGATCTGCCAGAGGGGGAATCGATCACAGAGGGCTTCTACATCAACACCATATCCTATCCGATGAAGCGTGAATAGTTTACCACATACCTTCGGGTCCATAGTTATTAGCTAGATGGCTTCTTCTCTCTCTTTGATTCTCAATACAAAGTTCTGCTCGATGTTCTTGGAGATCTATTCGATGTAATATTTTTTCGGTGTGTTTGCCGAGATCTGATGAATTGTGGATTTATGATCAAGATTATCTACAAATAATATTGGGTTCTTCTCTAAATTCTTGCATGCATGATTTGATATCTTTGCAAGTCTCTTCGAATTATCGGTTTAGTTTGGCCTACTAGATTGATATTTCTTGCAATGGGAGAAGTGCTTAGCTTTGGGTTCAATCTTGCGGTGTCCTTTCCCAGTGACAGTAGGGGCAGCAAGGCACATATTGTATTGTTGCCATCGAGGATAACAAGATGGAGTTTATATCATATTGTTTGAGTTTATCCCTCTACATCATGTCATCTTGCTTAATGCGTTACTCTGTTCTTATGAACTTAATACTCTAGATGCATGCTGGATAGCGGTCGATGTGTGGAGTAATAGTAGTAGATGCAGAATCGTTTCGGTCTACTTGACATGGACGTGATGCCTATATTCATGATCATGCCTAGATATTCTCATAACTATGCGCTTTTCTATCAAGGGCCTTTGTGCCCCTAACTGGAACCCACTACTTAGATTTGCCCCTAATTTCGAAGCATGCTCAAATTTGCCCCTCTGCCGTTAGTCACACTTATAGAAATGCCCTTCCGTGTCGTTACCGTCTGGTGAAAGGGCTTTGACCGTTTTCTGGACGTTCTTTGGACATTTTGCTCCTAACTCCTTGTGCCACTTACATGCGGGACCCACTCTAAAAAACAAAAGGCAAAAACTCTTTCTTTTATCCCTTTGTTTGTACCACTTACATGTGGGGCCAACAAAAAAATAAAAATAAAACCTCTATTCTCTCTCTTCCCTCTCTGTCTCTCTCTCAACTTCGGCGTGTTGGGAACATCGGCGGCCGCCACCAGCAACACGTGGCAGCTGCCAGTAACAGGCTCGCTAGAGTGGTAGTGCTGCGCTCACCATCGCGCGTTGATTTGTGCCAGTTGGGTGCATAGGAGGCCACTGGATCCAGTCCCCGACGGAGTCCAGCGGTGGACGGCGACGGTTGTCGCGGGGAGCTCCTGGGAACCTACTAAACACAAAATTGATGAGCGCAAAGCAAGAAGAAGCTCTAGAAGGGGATCTTAGCACGAGGATTTGGAGAGGCCACGAGGGAAGCGACGGCATCGACCTTGGATGGCCGGCGGGGCTCATGCCGAAGATTAGGAAGGAGAGGGATAAGCACCAAATTGGTTGAGGGGAAATGTGCAGGAGCTCGATTGGATGCTCTTCGCGTGAGGGATTCGAGTATTGAGCATGTGTCGTGCGTGTCCCACAACTGCATGCTCCGGCAGCCGCTGCCAAGGTTGGAGCCAACGCTGTAGTATCTCCCCGTCGTCCCTGACTACCCTGTCATGTTCCAGGTGAGCATATGCTCCTTTTGAGCCTTTTTGAAGAGCCCTCGTGCCTTCTGACCCTCGCGCGTCGTGCACCGCCCGCCGCCGCCGCCGCTTGAGCTCACTGCTGCATGTTCTCTCGGCCACCCTACGCGCTCCAGCGAGCTCAGTCGACTTCAGCTTTGCGGCCGCAGCATCACAGGCCTACTCCGCAGCCCCGAGCCACTCCAGCATCATCCCACACGTCGCCGCTGTCCATTCAGCACACGCTAGAGTTTAGTGGCCGTGGCTAATTTTTTTTAAGACTAACACGCCCTTGTTTAAGTGGGTCACTTACCCCTGGACCCTCTTCTAACTAAAACTGTTAAAAACTATTAAGAGACAATGACATGTGGGTCCCCAAAGTCTAATTTGACCAGACTGGTCTAACTTTTCATATGTTTTTGCTTGGCCCCACATGTAAGTGGTACAAAGAGAGGGGTGAGAGAAGGAGTTTTATCACTTTGTTTTTTAGAGTGGGTCCCGCATGTAAGTGGCACATGGAGACAGGGGCAAAATGTCCAACAAACACCCAGAAAATGGTCAAAGCCCTTTGACCAGACGGTAACGGCACGGAAGGGCATTTCTATAAGTGTGACTAACGACAGAGGGGCAAATTTGAGCATGCTTCGAAATTAGGGACAAATCTGAGTAGTGGGTTCCAGTTAGGGGCACAAATGTAAATGGCCCTTCTATCAGTTGCTCGGCAGTAATTTGTTCACCCACCGTAATTTATGCTATCTTGAGAGAAGCCACTAGTGAAACCTATGGCCCCCGGGTCTATTTTACATTATATAAGTTTCCGATCTATAATTCTAGTTTCCTATTTATTTATTTTGCAATCTTTACTTTCCAATTTATACAACAAAAATACCAAAAATATTTACTTTACTAGCTTTATTAGATCTCACTTTTGTGAGTGACCGTGAAGGGATTGACAACCCCTTTATCGCGTTGGTTGCAAGGTTCTTGATTGTTTGTGCAGGTACTAGGTGACTTGCGTGTAATCTCCTACTGGATTGATACCTTGGTTCTCAAAAACTGAGGGAAATACTTACGCTACTTTGCTGCATCACCCTTTCCCCTTCAAGGGAAAACCAACACATGCTCAAGAGGTAGCAAGAAGCATTTCTGGTGTCGTTGCCCGGGATATTTGCGCCAAGTCAAGTCAAGATTTGATCTCCCATCAACTAGCCATTTCTGGCGCCGTTGCCGGGGAGATCTACGCTCAAGTCAAGACATACAAAGTACCCATCATAAACTCTTCTCCCTCGCATTACATTATTTGCCATTCGCCCCTCGTTTTCCTCTCCCCCTCTTCTAAAACGATTTTCGAAAACCTTTGCCTTTTCTTCGCCCTCCTTCCGTTTGATCTTGTGTTACCATGTGCCTTCTTTTTGCTTGCATCTTCACTTGCCAAAAGCTTATGGATCCTCATCCCCTTGCTAATATTTTTAAGAGATCCAATTATGGTGGACCAAATTCTAGTGATTTGAGTGCACTAGATTCTCTTTATGAGGTTTAGCTTGAAATTCGTGAATCTGAAAATTGTGATGAAGAAATTTATGAAGAGATTCACGATAGCTCCTTGAATAAAAAGCATGATTGCAATGATTCTACTATAAATTCTCTTAATGTCAATTTTGCTAATAATATGCAAAACCCTAAGCTTGGGGATGCTAGTTTTGCTATGAACACTACTTGTTGCAATGACATGATTGGGGTGATTCTTCTTATAATCTTGAAAATTTATTTAAGCCCCATGATGAATATGAGATTGATAATAGTGTTTGCAATAATATTGAAAGGGGGTTTGGAAGAGTGTCAACTTTATATCCCACATATTGGAAGAATGTTCAATCTTATGGTATTTTTGATAAAAGTGGGTTTGGAGAGGTCATGACTTTAGTTAATGTTAATCCCACTATTTTGGAAGAGTGTCAACTTTGCATGCATGTGGATCGTGTTGAGAATATTTTATGGGATAGATATATTGTTGAATTTTCTTATGATCCTACATGTAATTATTATGAGAGAGGAAAATATGGTTGTAGAAATTTTCATGTTACTAAATTACCTCTCTTCATGTTGAGATTGCCATCGTCTCTTTCGTATTCCTTCCATATGCTAGTTTTTGCTTGCCTTGATAATTTGTTTGCTTATAAAATTCCTATGAATAGGAAGTATGTTAGATTTGAATATGTTTGTCACATGTTTTATGATGCTCTCTTTGTGTTTCAATTATTATCTCTCATGTGAGCATCATTGAAATCTCAATGCCTAGCTAGGGGCGTTAAACAATAGCGCTTGTTGGGAGGCAACCCAATTTTATTTTTGTTCTTGGTTTTTAGGTCCTGTTTTGATTTAAATAATTCATATATCCTCTTTCTAGATGTGGTTTTATGTTTTAATTAGTGTTTGTGCCAAGTAGAACCTTTGCGAAGACATGGGGTGAAGTCTTTGCAATCTTGCTGTAAAAAACAGAAAATTTTGCGCTCACGAGATTAGATGCCATTTTTTACTGGAGAGTGCTTTTAGGTTGATTCTTTTTGAAGATTATTAATAGACAAATTCCTAACATCCACCGATTTATTTCAGAATTTTTGGAGTTCCAGAAGTATCGTTTGATACAGATTGCTACAGACTGTTCTGTTTTGACAGACTCTGTTTTTCGTGTGTTGTTTGCTTATTTTGATGAATCTATGAGTAGTATCGGGGGGTATGAACCATAGAGAAGTTGGAATACAGTAGTTTTAACACCAATATAAATAAATAATGAGTTCATTACAGTACCTTAAGTGGTGGTTTATTTTCTTATACTAACGGACCTCATAAGATTTTCTGTTTAAGTTTTGTGTTGTGAAGTTTTCATGTTTTGAGTAATGATTTGATGGATTTTGGAATAAGGAGTGGCAAGAGCCTAAGCTTGGGGATGCCCAAGGCACCCCAAGGTAAAATTCAAGGACAACCAAAAGCCTAAGCTTGGGGATGCCCGGAAGGCATCCCTCTTTAAATCTTAAATCTATCGGTAACTTTACTTGAGGCTATATTTTTATTCACCACATGATATGTGTTTTGCTTGGAGCATCTTGTATGATTTGAGTCTTTGCTTTTTAGTTTATCACAATCATCCTTGCTGTACACACCTTTTGGAGAGACACGCATGAATCGGAATTTATTAGAATACTCTATGTGCTTCACTTATATCTTTTGAGCTAGAAAATTTTGCTCTAGTGCTTCACTTATATCTTTTGAGATCACGGTGGTGGTTTTATTTTATAGAAATTATTGATCTCTCATGCTTCACTTAAATTATTTTGAGAGTCTTTTAGAACACATGGTAATTTGCTTTGGCTATAAAGTTAGTCCTAATATGATGAGCATCCAAGATGGGTATAATAAAAACTATCATATAAAGTGCATTGAATACTATGAGAAGTTTGATTCATTATGATTTTTTTGAGATATGAAGATGGTGATATTAGAGTCATGCTAGTTGAGTAGTTGTGAATTTGAGAGATACCTGTGTTAAAGTTTGTGATTCCCGTAGCATGCACATATGGTGAACCGTTATGTGATGAAGTCGGAGCATGATTTATTTATTGATTGCCTTCCTTATGAGTGGCGGTCGGGAACGAGCGATGGTCTTTTCCTACCAATCTATCCCCCTAGGAGCATGCGTGTAGTACTTTGTTTCGATAACTAATAGATTTTTGCAATAAGTATCTGAGTTCTTTATGACTAATATTGAGTCCATGGATTATACGCACTCTCACCCTTCCACCATTGCTAGCCTCTCTAATACCGTGTAACTTTCGCCGTTATCATACACTCACCATATACCTTCCTCAAAACAGCCACCATACCTACCTATTATGGCATTTCCATAGCCATTCCGAGATATATTGCCATGCAACTTTCCGCCATTCCGTTTATTATGACATGCTCCATCATTGTCATATTGCTTTGCATGATCATGTAGTTGACATCGTATTTGTGGCAAAGCCACCATTCATAATTTTTCATACATGTCACTCTTGAATCATTGCATATCCCGGTACACTGCCGGAGGCATTCACATAGAGTCATATTTTGTTCTAAGCATTGAGTTGTAAGTAAATAAAAGTGTGATGATCACCATTATTAGAGAATTGTCCCAGTGAGGAAAGGATGATGGAGACTATGATTCCCCCACAAGTCGGGATGAGACTCCGGACGAAAAAAAGAGGCCATAAAAAAAGAGAAAGGCCCAAATAAAAAAATGAGAGAAAAAGAGAGAAGGGGCAATGCTACTATCCTTTTACCACACTTGTGCTTCAAGGTAGCACCATGATCTTCATCATAGAGAGTCTCTTATGTTGTCACTTTCATATACTAGTGGGAATCTTTCATTATAGAACTTGGCTTGTATATACCAATGATGGGCTTCCTCAAAATGCCCTAGGTCTTCGTGAGCAAGCGAGTTGGATGCACACCCACTTAGTTTCTTTTGTTGAGCTTTCATATACTTATAGCTCTAGTGCATCCGTTGCATGCCAATCCCTACTCACTCACATTGATATCTATTGATGGGCATCTCCATAGCCTGTTGATACGCCTAGTTGATGTGAGACTATCTTCTACTTTTTGTCTTCTCCACAACCACCATTCTATTCCACCTATAGTGCCATGTCCATGTCTCACGCTCATGTATTGCGTGAAGATTGAAAAAGTTTGAGAACATCAAAAGTATGAAAAAATTGCTTGGCTTGTCATCGGGGTTGTGCATGATTAAATACTTTGTGTGATGAAGATAGAGCATAGCCATACTATATGATTTTGTAGGGATTACTTTCTTTGACCATGTTATTTTGAGAAGACATGATTGCTTTATTAGTATGCTTGAAGTATTATTGTTTTTATGTCAATATTAAACTTTTATTTTGAATCTTATGGATCTGAACATTCATGCCACAATAAAGAATTACATTGAAAATTATGTTAGGTAGCATTCCACATAAAAAATTCTGTTTTTATCATTTACCTACTCGAGGACGAGCAGGAATTAAGCTTGGGGATGCTTCATACGTCTCCAACGTATCTATAATTTTTTATTGTTCCATGCTATTATATTATTTGTTTTGGATGTTTAATGGGCTTTAATATGCTCTTTTATATTATTTTTGGGACTAACCTATTAACCGAAGGCCCAGTGCCAGTTTCTGTTTTTTTGCCTATTTCAGTGTTCTACTGAAAAGGAATAAAACCTTCGCGATGATCTTTCTTGGAACAAACGCAATCCAGAAAACTTGGAGTTGATATCTGGAACTCCGCGAGGTGCCCACAAGGCAGGAGAGCGCTCCCCCCACCCTCGTGGGCCCTACGGAGCTCCATCGATGTATTTCTTTCGCCTATATATACTCTTATACCCTAAAAACTACAGGGGGAGCCACAAAACCACTTTTCCACCGCCGCCACTTTCTGTACCCGTGAGATCCCATCTTGGGGCCTTTTTCGGCGATCTGCCAGAGGGGGAATCGATCACGAAGGGCTTCTACATCAACACCATAGCCTATCCGATGAAACATGAGTAGTTTACCACAGACCTTCGGGTCAATCGTTATTAGCTAGATGGCTTCTTCTCTCTCTTTGATTCTCAATACAAAGTTCTCTACGATGTTCTTGGAGATCTATTTGATGTAATACTTTTTGCGGTGTGTTTGCCGAGATCCGATGAATTGTGGATTTATGATCAATATTATCTATGAATAATATTTTGTTCTTCTCTGAATTCTTATATGCATGATTTGATATCTTTGCAAATCTCTTCGAATTATCGGTTTAGTTTGGCCTACTAGATTGATCTTTCTTGCAATGGGAGAAGTGCTTAGCTTTGGGTTCAATCTTGCGGTGTCCTTTCCCAAAGGATGAGGGGCAGCAAGGCACGTATTGTATTGTTGCCATCGAGGATAACAAGATGGAGTTTATATCATAATGTTTGAGTTTATCCCTCTACATCATGTCATCTTGCTTAATACGTTACTCTGTTCTTGTGAATTTAATACTCTAGATGCATGATGGATAGCGGTCGATGTGTGGAGTAATAGTAGTAGATGCAGAATCGTTTCGGTCTACTTGACATGGACATGATGCCTATATTCATGATCATGCCTAGATATTCTCATAACTATGCACTTTTCTATCAATTGCTCGCCAGTAATTTGTTCACCCACCATAATTTATGCTATCTTGAGAGAAGCCACTAGTGAAACCTATGGCCCCCGCGTCTATTTTACATTATATAAGTTTTTCGATCTATAATTCTAGTTTCCTATTTATTTTATTTTGCAATATTTACTTTCAATCTATACAACAAAAATACCAAAAATATTTACTTTACTATCTTTATTAGATCTCACTTTTGCGAGTGACCGTGAAGGGATTGACAACCCCTTTATCGCGTTGGTTGCAAGGTTCTCTATTGTTTGTGCAGGTACTAGGTGACTTGCATGTAATCTCCTACTGGATTGATACCTTGGTTCTCAAAAACTGAGGGAAATACTTATGCTACTTTGCTGCATCACCCTTTCCTCTTCAAGGGAAAACCAACACATGCTCAAGAGGTAGCACTCTCCAAAGGTGTATTGGAACGGAGTCCCAGATAGGATAATTAGCTTTTTGGTACGAAGTTCAGCAAGAGCCTTCCGAATATCGCTATTTGGAAGGCCTTTGCTGAACTTCGTACCAAAATGCGAATTATCCTATCAGGAACTCCGTTCCAAAACAACTTTGGAGAGCTTTGTACCATCATGCGCCTATTACTTCCGGCTAATGATGAAGCCATGGATTTCTTCAATACTTTGACACAAGACAACGTGACATATAGAAGGGGTAGATGAGATCAGAAAAAAATTGGACAACTTGTGCACATCCATAATGGGGGCGTTCTGGATAACCCTTATTAAAGGACTAAGAGAATCTATTGTGTACATACATATACTAATTAATTGCAAATACATAACAAACTTTTGCAAATACAACATTAAAATATGTAACTTTTGCAAATACTAATTGCTATACATTGGATAAAATGTCAAAATTCATCAACTTTTTTCTATACATTGTATTCATATACTAATTTCTATACATATTGGATCAAAACATAAAAATTCCTCAAATGTAAAAATTCCTTAACTTTTTTCTATATAAATCTAATCATCTAGTGAAAAAAATGTTAAAATTCTTGCATCTATGTCAAAATTCTTTAACTTTTTTCTATATACATCTAATCATCTAGTGAAAAAAGTCAAAATTCTTGCATCTATGTCAAAATTCCTCAAATGTCAAAATTCCTTAACTTTTTGCTATACATCAAAATTCTTGCATCTAATCATCTAATCATCTATACATCTAATCATCTAGTTTGTGTGTGCGTGTTCATGCATATGTGTGTGTGTGTGTGGGCTCGGGGAGAGGCCGGCGGCCGCCATGGCGGCACAGGGGGCGAGGGAGGGGGGAGCTCACAGCGGTGCGACGGGGCGACGGCAAGGCGAGGCGAGTTGTAGCGACCCGACCTCACATGGTCAAGTCTCTGTGCTTCACTGTCATCCCTGGATCAGTAATGCTGACACACATAGTACTCGAAGGATTTATAACAGTGTAGCAATCACACACTTATTTCATCAAATGTCTCAAAAGAGAACTTATTACAATAATATGGCTTAAGGTCATCTAATGCGATAACAACGGAAGGCTTGGAAGATAAAGTGAGTCTATCAACTGCAGCAGCATAGCTGAGCTGCACGGCAACGACCTAATGAACCTTACTCCTCATCTGAAAAGTCTGCAACATAATACGTTGCAGCCCGAAAACGGGTCAGCACATGGAATATGCTGGTAATATAACACAGTAGAGCAAGAACAGGATAATACTATCACTACATGCATATTTGGCTAATGGAAAGCTCTATGGTTCTAGTTTTGCGAAAAGCCAATTTTTCCCAACAACAAAGGAATATATTTTAATTTAACTATAATGGTGGTTGAAACAACATTGAGAAGGTAACCCCAACTCAATCCCAGTTAAAGTAATTAACAACCCAACTATATTAATTAAGAGTGATGAGACACATGTGATAATCCAAACACCAGATACTCAAGACTGTCCACAACCAGGGACATGGCTAACCATGATTAGATTGTACACTCCGCAGAGGTTTGCGCACTTTTCCCCACAAGACTCGATCTCCTCCGTTGGATTTCTCACACTACATGGTGTTTGAGAAACGGATGACCGAGACACAGTCTTTCAGAAACATTAATTCCCTACTCCGGGTAGACCATACCAAACCTACAAAACCCACTACCTGCTGATCTACCTCTTCAAGAGCTTCACGTAACTTACTCAACTATGTTAGAGCCCATAATAGCTTGTGGCTACACACGGAAGTTTCTAGCATGAATCATCTCAGTTCCCTTTAAGCCTAGGTGGCGGTCCATAGGAAGATCACACGGGTACCCCGGGATTTCCAAAAAAAATACAGACAACACTGGGTTCCCCAGGTGCGTCAATCCACCCAGATGTTAATTTAAGTTGCCACCTTAAGTTGAACCATTAATTAACAATCTCACATATGTCATGGATTCACTCAAACCCAAACCATGTCTACGAGCATAGCATAGCAATATAAGCAATGCGTAGAAGTAACTCCCAGGGGTTTGATAGTAACAGGGCGATAGGTTCTACCTCAACAACTACTTCCCAACCCACAAGTTAATGACATCCTAATCATGTAATGTTTGTGGATTGAACTAATGCATAAAAACTGGGTATAAAAAGAGTATGATCAATGTGTTACTTGCCTTGCTGACGATCCGCGAATCCTAGAGACTCATAGTAACACGCTTCGCACTCCGGGAATTCTATCGCAACCAAACAATAACATACATAAGCAACAATCAAAGATGCACAAGCAAAATTTAAAATAAAAGAGGTTGACCAGAAAGTCCAACTTAAGAACTCCGGTTCGCAAAAAGAATCAAATCAAACGGAGCAACGATACTCAAACGGTGAAAGAAACAAGATCCGTTTACTAATCTGAACTAAGGTCAAATTTTACAGTATCAAAATCTTGTTTAAGTTGATTAAATAGAAAGAAGGTCTCGAGATGATACTCTAGGCGTTTGAATCACCTGATTCCGACTAACGAGCGAAAAGATAAACAGAAACTAAGATCGGATCAGAAATCGCGATCGAAAAATATCGCGGATAAATCCGATAAAAGAAAACTGACGAACAAACTAACGAACGAGCGTTCATTATCTGTAACTAGTGGAACAAAACCGTTCGTTAAAACGAACGTACGGACGAACGTCCGCTGATTAGAAGAACCGAGAAAAACTGGCGAACCGATCTAAAAAAACGAACTAGGGTTTCAAAAAAAAAACCGAACGGTTTTAAAAAAAACCGGCGGCTCGGATCCGGCGCGGTACCTCCAGGAAGGTGGCTCGTGGGCAGGGTTGGGCGGCGGGCTCGGCGGCTGCTGGCGGCAAGCGGCGGCAAGCGGGTGGCTGGCAGCTGGCGGTGGCGAGGTGGCGGCGGGGAAGGCTTGGTCGGGCGAGGCTGGTGGCGGTGGCGGTTGTGGTGGTGGGGGGCTCGGGCGGTGCGGATTTAAAGGGAAGGGCGGCGGCTTGGAGGAGGGGGCAAGGCGCGACGACGAGAGGAGTCCCGGGCGGACTCCTCGTCCGAAGTCGATGTGGCAAGTGTAGCCTGAAGGAAGGCGGCATGCACGGGAGTTAGGCTGCCCGGTCGGTGCCCGAAGTTTTTTTATATATATAATTTCGCTGAAGAGAAAATAAATCCTATAAAATAAAATAAAAATCTAAAAATGCCAAAACAAATTTTCACCATCTAAATGAAATATTTAGAACGATATGAACATTTTCTTGGCCCTAAAATGCAATTTTGAAAATGTGCAATTTTTCTCTAATGCAAAAAATCCAAATAAACTCAAATAAAATCGAATAAATGATTTTAACATTTTTCCTCCAATATTTCAGTTGTTTTGAAGAAGGCATATTATCTCCTCTCATATTTTTAATATGAAATATTTTTCAGAGAGAAAAATAATTAAAATCAAAAAAATCCTCGTTTCATTATTTGATAAAAATCAAATATGAAAACCGGGAAATCCCCAACTCTCTCCGAGGGTCCTTGAGTTGCTTAGGATTTCGAGGGTTGCGGAACGAAAATGCAATAAAATATGATGTGCAAGAATGACCTATGTATAACATTCCAAATTGAAAATTTGGGATGTTACAAACCTACCCCCTTAAGATGAATCTCGCCCTCGAGATTCGGGTTGGCTAGAAAATAGGTGTGGGTGGTCTTTGCGAAGATCATCCTCTCGTTCCAGTGGCTTCATCCTAGGTATGGTGGCTCCAATTGAACTTTGCAAAACTTAATAACCTTCTTGTGGGTGACTCGGCAATTTGGTAAACTCAAGAATCTTCACCGGCTTGTCCTCATAAGTCAAATCACCGCCCCACTGAATTGCCTCCAAAGGTCTCAGATCTCTTAACAAAGATATCGGCCATCTCAAAGATGACACTTCTTCAACTGTGAGACGTGGAACACATCGTGAACTCCTGACAATCCCTCTGGTAATTCCAACTTGTAGGTAACTTCTCCCATCCGTTCCAAAACACGATACGGTCCTACAAATCTAGGGGCTAATTTTCCCTTAACTCCAAAAAGTTTCACTCCTCGCAAGGGTGATACTCGCAGATATGCTCTATCTCCAATTTCATAAGTTACCTCCTTGCGTTTCGAGTCTGCATAACTCTTCTGTCTGGACTGAGATATATTTAGTCTATCATGAATCAGTTTAACCTTCTCCTCAGACTCCTTGATCAAGTCTGGTCCAAACAGCTGTCGGTCTCCTACCTCATCCCACATCAACGGCGTTGTACACCTCCGTCCATACAGGGCTTCAAACGGTGCCATCTTCAAACTGGCTTTGTAGCTATTGTTGTATGAGAACTCTGCGTAAGGCAAATTTTCATCCCAACTAGATCCATAATCTAGCGCACAGGCTCTTAACATATCTTCCAGTATCTGGTTGACTCTCTCGGTGCATCCATCCATGCATGTAGGTGGAATGTCAGATCAACTCCAATCTCGTAGCCAAGGTCCGTGTATGGCGATGCCAAAACTTTGAAGTAAACTGTGTTCCTCTATCTCGTACGATGGTCCCGGAACTCCATGCAGACATACGATCCTGGACATATATATCTTGGCCAACTTCGCACTTGTATAGGTGGTTTTCACTTGGATAAAGTGAGCCACTTTGGTCAAGCGATCAACTACTACCCATATTGAATCATATCCTGCTTTGGTCCTAGGTAGTCCGGTGATAATCCATGCCAAGTTTACCCCACTTCCATTCGGGTATCGGCATAGGCTGTAACAGTCCTGCTGGCTTCCGATGCTCTGCCTTCACTCTCTGACATACATCACATACGGCTACATACACGGCAATATCCTTCTTCATACCAGCCGACCAGAAACGTTCCTTCAAATCTAGTATGGTGAGTCATGAGCCTCCTGAAGTATTAACTTCCTGATCTCTGGGTTATTGGGCACATAAACTCGGTCCTCAAACCATAAGGTATCGTGCTCATCCTCACGATAACCTTTGGCCTTTCCTTTGCTCATCTTCTCCTTTATCTCGGCAATCTCTTTGTCATCCTTCTGAGCTTCTCGAATCTTGCCCAACAATGTCGACTGAACCTCCATTGTTGCAACGAAACCTCTAGAACAATCTCTAATCGAAGTTCCATGATATCCTCAGCTAACTCTTTCGGCAATCCCTTACTTTCAAGGATATTGGCATAACTCTTCCGGCTCAAAGCGTCTGCTACGACATTGGCCTTTTCGGGATGATAGTGTAGCTTCATGTCATAATCCTTTATAAGTTCCAACCATCTCCTTTGCCTAAGGTTCAGCTCCTTTTGGGTGAAAATGTACTTCAAACTCTTATGATCCGTGTACACATCACAACGGTTTCCAATAAGGTAATGTCTCCAAGTCTTCAATGCATGCACTACGACTGCTAGCTCCAAATCATGTGTGGCATAGTTCAACTCATGGGGTTTTAGTTGACGTAAGGCATACGAAACAACTCTTCCGTCCTGCATAAGCACACATCCAAGTCCTAAGTGAGAGGCGTCGCAATAAACTTGAAATTCCTTATGTATATCTGGCAGTGTTAGCACTGGGGCTGTAGTCAAATGTTTCTTCAACTCCTGAAAACTTGCCTCGCAATCTTCTGTCCACTTAAACTTAGTATCCATCTTCAATAATTCAGTCATTGGCTTTGCAATCTTGGAAAAATTCTCAATGAATCTTCGATGGTATCCTGCGAGTCCAAGGAAACTGCGGATCTCGCTAACTGAAGTGGGTGCCAACCATTCAGTGACTGACTGAACCTTGCTGGGGTCTAATGATATACCTTCTCCTGATATAACATGCCCAAGGAATCCAACTTCCTTCAACCAAAACTCGCACTTGCTGAACTTGGCGTATAACTGGTGTTCCCTGAGTTTCTCGAGAACTAAACGCAAATGCTCCTTGTGCTCCTCTTCATTCTTCGAGTATACCATAATATCATCGATAAACACCACAACAAACTTGTCCAAATACTCCATGAACACCTTGTTCATCATGCTCATGAAATAGGCAGGGCGTTAGTCAGTCCAAACAACATGACCGTATACTCGTATAATCCATACCACGTGGTGAACGCTATCTTCGATATATCCTTATCTCGGATCTTCAACTGATAGTATCCCGATCGTAGATCAATCTTCGAAAACACCTTAGCTCCTTGCAGTTGATCAAACAGATCATTGATCGTCGATAGCGGGTACTTGTTCTTAATAGCTACCTCATTCAAGGCTCAATAATCAACAACCATCCTTAGTTATTTATCCTTCTTTTCAACCAAAAGCACTGGAGCTCCCCAAGGTGATGAACTCCTTCGAATGTAACCTTTCTCCAATAACTCCTTGATCTGTTTCTTAATTTCCTCCAGATCATTTGCGGGCATCCGATAGGGTCTCTTGGATATTGGCCCTCTCCTGGCAATAGCTCTATCAAAAACTCGATGTCTCGATCCGGTGCCATGCCTGGTAACTCTTCTGGGAAAACATCCGGGTAATCCTTTACTACAGGCACTTCCTCCTACACAACTCCTGTTAGGGTATTCACTTGGCTCCTCCTAGGCACATGCCTAGATACATATTTAATCCTCTTCCCCTTCGGGGTGGTGAGATAAATCGACTTACTAGCACAGACAATGCTTCCTCCATACTTTGACATCCAGTCCATACCTAATATCACATCCAATCCTTGGGACTCCAAGATAATTAGGTCAGACGGAAAAACATGGGTACCAATGGTTAGGGGTATCTGGTTGCACCATCGGCTAGCCATATACTCTGCTCCAGGCGAGCTCACTAGAAGAGGGGTCCTAAGGGTTTGGGTTGGTAGTTTAAACTTATCCACGAATCCCCTTGATATGTCCGAATGCGATGCACCAAAGATGTCGAAAAGAACAAGAGCGGTAAATGACTTAACCAAAAACTTACCTATTACCGCGTCCGGCTGCTCTTCAACCTCCTCCACGTTAACGTGGTTCACTTGTCCTTTGTTGAATGGATTAGGCTTCTTCCCAGCGCTCCCATTTCTGTTTCCATTCCTTCCTTCAGGGCAATCATTGGCATAGTGCCCTGTCTTCCCGCATTTAAAACAAGTAACTTGACTTAGGTCTCTTTTGGCAGGTGTGGCTGGATTGGAGCGGTTCTGATTGTTATTAGCTCCGTTCCCAATTCCATTCTTAGCACCATTATGGTTATGCGATCCTCCCCCAGTGTGGGTGTGACCTCCATGGTTATGATCAAGTCCTCCCGAATTCGGGGTTAAGCGAGGCTTCTGTTGAGCTCCTAAATTATACTTCCCTTATCCATACTTTCCTCTTACGGCTTTCAATCTGCTGCTGCTTCCCTTCAATCATAAGAGCTTTATCCACCAACTCCTGGTAGTTGTTGAAGGTTGCTACCATCAACTGCATGCTCATCTCATCATTCAGACCTTCCATAAACTTCTCCTACTTCGTGGCATCTGTGGCCACATCATTAGGGGCATAGGGTGATAGCTTGCTAAAATCATCCACGTACTGAGCCAGAGTACGGTTCCCCTGGCATAACTTGCAGAACTCCCACTTCTTCATCTGCATAGCTCCAGTTGAGACATGGGCTGTGCGGAAAGCTTGCTGAAACTGGTCCCAAGTGACATTGGCTATAGGAAAAGTAGCCGTGTAATTCTCCCACCATGAGGCTGCTGGCCCATCCAATTGGTGTGCGACAAAGCGCACCTTCTCAGCATCTGTGCAACCCGCGGTGGTCAACTCCCTTCCAATTCGGCGTAGCCAATCATCAGCAACTATTGGCTCGGTGCTACTGGAAAACACCGGCGGCTGTAACCTTAGAAAACGGGCTAGGTTGTCCACTGGCGGCGGGTTATTGTTGTTGTGTTGTTGCCCTGGTTCTGAACTAGCAATTGCATCAAAGCATTCTACTGCTGGATCAACTGGGTGAGCTCCGGTGGGAAAGCAAAACCGGTGTCACGTCTCGGAGGCATCTGGGTTTAGATGGAAGAGATTAGAATAGAAAAGGTCTAACGAGAAAGCACTACCCATATGCACATGAGACAAACACAATCATTTCACTCAATCAATCAAGCAAGGGCATACAAACGGTTTAGTACTATCGCATAAGTGCTCAACTACTACTAAATACATGGGGAAATACTACTAATATATGGTGGTCATCTAGAAATTTTGATCGGTGGAAGACTCCATGATGTCCGCTCTAGCTTCGCCTTCAAAGTCATCATCACTAGGATCAGAATCAGTGTCGTCGATGATGATGTAGTTGTCCAGGAAAGTGGGGCCGTCGTCTTCTTCTCCCGGTGCTGGTCCTCCCATGAATACTCCGATCTTCTTAACCAGGTCGTCATTCTTCTCCAGTAATGTCTTGATTTCCTCCTCATATCCATCGCGTGTAAACTTGAGTTCTTCTTCCAGCTCGATGATCCTAGTCTTCGCTTTCTTCAAGTCCATCATGTTTGCGCACATCTGGTCCTCCTAACGTCGAATGTGCTGGTTTAACCCCTGGATGAAAGCTGTAATGGATCTATCCTTCTTGGTGCTGATTACTTCCCATTGCTCGTCTCGGCGCCCACATATTTGGTAGATCGTGTCCTTGAGTTCCCTATTGTAGACTTCTCCAATGCGTCCCATGGTAATGTGGGCTGCCATGCTCTTGCCTAGACTCCAGGTGGGTGCTTCGAAAGAAAATTCTATGGGTTTAGAAGTTGGCGAGAATGTCCTTCCTGGAACTTGTACTTGAATCATCCCAGCTCCTCTTACGGTAAGGTGGCGTTATGCGTCGGTGAAACTTGGTATTCCAATGTTCAAATACCTAGTGACTTCCTTCAAGTGGCGTCCAAAAGGTGTGTCTTCATCCGGTTGCGCAAACTTGTTCTTCATCTCCGTCATCCTAAAGAGTGGAAAATGGAGAGGAGTCAAAAATGAGTAGAGAAGAGTGACCTATGGTTTATCTTAGTGGTCGTGTCCTACACTCAACGTGTGCTCTGATACCATCTTATAGCGACCCGACCTTAGATGGTCAAGTCTACGTGCTTCAGTTGTCATCCCTGGATCAAGAATCTTGACACACACAAGATCAAGGATTTATAACAGAGTAGCAATCACACACTTATTACATCGAATGTCTCAAAAGAGAACTTATTACAATAATATGGCTTAAGGCCATCTAATGCGATAACAGCGAAAGGCTTGGAAGATAAAGTGAGTCCATCAACTCCAACGACATAGCTGAGCTGCACGGCAACGACCTAACGAACCTTACTCCTCGTCTGAAAAGTCTGCAACATAATACGTTGCAGCCCGAAAACGGGTCAGCACATGGAATATGCTGGCAATATAACACAGTAGAGCAAGAACAGGATAATACTATCACTACATGCATATTTGGCTGATGGAAAGCTCTATGGTTATAGTTTTGCGAAAAGCCAATTTTTCCCTACAACAAAGGAATAGATTTTAATTTAACTATCATGGTGGTTGAAACAACATTGAGAAGGTAACCCCAACTCAATCCCAGTTAAAGTAATTAACAACCCAACAATATTAATTAAGAGTGATGAGATACATGTGATAATCCAAACACCAGATACTCAAGACTGTCCACAACCGGGGACACGGCTAACCATGATTAGATTGTACACTCTGCAAAGGTTTGCGCACTTTTCCCCAAAAGACTCCATCTCCTTCGTTGGATTTCTCGCACTACAAGGTGTTTGAGAAACGGATGACCGAGACACAGTCTTTCAGAAACATTAACTCCCTACTCCGGGTAGACCATACCGAACCTACAAAACCCACTACCTGCTGATCTACCTCTTCAAGAGCTTCACGTAACTTACTCAACTATGCTAGAGCCCATAATTGCTTGTGGCTGCACACGGAAGTTTCTAACATGAATCATCTCAGTTCCCTTTAAGCCTGGGTGGCGGTCCATAGGAAGAACACACGGGTACCCCGGGATTTCCAAAAAAAATACAGACAATACTGGGTTCCCCAGGTGCCTCAATCCACCCAGATGTTAATTTAAGTTGCCACCTTAAGTTGAACCATTAATTAACAATCTCACATCTGTCATGGATTCACTCAAACCCAAACCACGTCTACGAGCATAGCATAGCAATATAAGCAACGCGTAGAAGTAACTCCCAGGGGTTTGATAGTAACAGGGCAATAGGTTCTACCTCAACAACTACTTCCCAACCCACAAGTTAATGACATCCTAATCATGCAATGTTTGTGGATTGAACTAATGCATAAAAACTGGGTATAAAAAGAGTATGATCAATGTGTTACTTGCCTTGCTGACGATCCACGAATCCTAGAGACTCGTAGTAACACGCTTCGCACTCCGGGAATTCTATCACAACCAAACAATAACATACATCAGCAACAAGCAAAGATGCACAAGCAAAACTTCAAATAAAAGAGGTTGACCAGAAAGTCCAACTTAAGAACTCCGGTTCGCAAAAAGAATCAAATCAAACGGAGCAACGAATCTCAATCGATGAAAGAAACAAGATCCATTTACTAATCTGAACTAAGGTCATATTTTACAGTATCGAAATCTTGTTTAAGTTGATTAAAAAGAAAGAAGGTCTCGAGACGAAACTCTAGGCGTTTGAATCACCTGATTCCGACTAACGAGCGAAAAGATAAACAGAAACTAAGATCGGATCAGAAATCGCGATCGAAAAATATCACGGATAAATCAGATAACAGAAAACTGATGAACAGACTAACGAACAAGCGTTCGTTATCTATAACTAACGGAAGAAAAACGTTCCTTAAAACAAACGTACGGACGAACGTCCGCTGATTAGAAGAACCGGGAAAAACCGGCGAACCGATCTAAAAAAACGAACTAGGGTTTCAAAAAACCGAACAGTTTAAAAAAAACCGGCGGCTCGGATCCGGCGCAGTACCTCCGGCGAGGTGGTTCCGGGAGCGGGGTTGGGCGGCGGGCTCGGCATGGCGCTGGGCGGCAAGCGGCGGCGGCGGGGCGGCAAGCGACGGCGGCATGGCGCGGAAGAAGGCGGCTGGTCGGTCGAGGCGGGGCGGCGGCGGTGGCGGTTGTGGTGGTGGTAGGCTCGGGTGGCGCCGATTTAAATGGGGGGGGGGGCTTGGAGGAGGGGGCAAGGCGCGATCATGAGGAGTCGGCGGACTCCTTGTCTGAGTCGTCGCGGCGCTGGCGCTGAAGGAAGGCGGCAGCGCGGGGAGTTGGGCGGCCCAGTGGGTTTCGCCCGATCGGTTCAAGTTTTTTTTATATAATTTCGCCGAACAGAAAATAAATCCTATAAACTAAAATAAAAATCTAAAAATTCCAAAACAAATTTTCACCGTCTAAATGAAATATTTAGAACGAGATGAACATTTTCTTGGCCCTAAAATGCAATTTTGAAAACGTGTAATTTTTCTCTAATGCAAAAAAAAAAAACCAAATAAACTCAAATAAAATCGAATAAATGATTTTAACATTTTTCCTCCAATATTTCAATTGTTTTGAAGAAGTCATATTATATCTCCTCTCATATATTTTAATATGAAATATTTTTTAGGGAGAAAAATAATTAAAATAAAAAAAAATTCTCGTTTCATTATTTGATAAAAATCAAATATGAAAACCGGGAAATCCCCAACTCTCTCCGAGGGTCCTTGAGTTGCTTAGGATATCGAGGGTTGCGGAACGAAAATGCAATAAAATATGATGTGCAAGAATGACCTATGTATAACATTCCAAATTGAAAATTTGGGATGTTACATGAGTCGGGGCTGGCGACGGCGTTGGCGGCGCGGTGAGGAGCTCGGGGCCGAAGGAGTGGGCGCAGGCGGCGTCCCGGGCGGTGCTGGGCTGGGCTCGGGGAGGAGCGGGCATTGGCGGCGTCGGGATCGGCGCGACGAGGCGCGGGCGGCCAGCGTCGGGGGCTGCGACGAGCTACGACATCGGGGAGGCGAGACGGTGAAGCGCGGCGATGTCGAAGAGATCGACCGTTTAGTCCCGGTTGGAGCCACCAACCGGGACTACATGTCACTTTTGGCCAGCCAAAGCGGCGGGAAGCCACCACCTTTAATCGCAGTTGGTGGCTCCAACCAGGACTAAAGGGGGGCCTTAGTCACGGTTGGAGCCACCAACCGTGACTAATGGTGGTGCGCTGCCAGGCAAGGGGCGCGGTGGAAATTTAGTCCCGCCTCACTAGTTGAGGGGAGCCAAAACCTGTTTATAAGCCCCAACGCAGGCATGATGGCCCACAAGTATAGGGGATCAATTGTATCTCTTTTCGATAAGTAAGAGTGTCGAACCCAATGAGGAGCAGAAGAAAATGACAAGTGGTTTTCAGCAAGGTAATGTCTGCAAGCGTTGAAATTGTAAGTAATAGAGTAGTTTGATAGCAAGATAATTTGTAACAAGCAAGTAACGCTAGTAGTAAAAAAAGTGCAGCAAGGTAGCCCAATCCTCTTGAGGCAAAGGACAAGCCAAACCGGTCTCTTATAATAAGCAAAGCGTTCTTGAGGGTACACGGGAATTTCCTCAAGTCACTTTCATCATGTTGGTTCGATTTGTGTTCACTACTTTCATAATTTGATATGTGGGTGGATTGGTGCTTAGGTGTTGTTCTTACTTGAACAACCTCCTACTTATGATTAACCCCCTCGCAAGCATCAGCAACTACGAGAAAAGAACTAAGAATAAATTCTAACCATAGCATTAAACTTTTGGATCCAATAGGTCCCTTACGGAATAGCGCATAAACTAGGGTTTAAGTTTCTGTCACTCTCGCAACCCATCATCTACTTACTACTTCACAATGCATTCCCTTAGGCCCTAACATGGTGAAGTGTCATGTAGTCGACGTTCACATGACACCACTAAGGGAATCACAACATACACTATCAAAATATCGAACACATATCAAGTTCACATGATTACTTGCAACATGATTTCTCCCATGACCTCAAGAACAAAAGTAACTACTCACAAAGGATAATCATTCTCAAGATCAGAGGGGTATTAAATAGCATATGGGATCTGAACATATAATCTTCCACCAAATAAACCATATAGTAATCAACTACAAGATGTAATCAACACTACTAGTCACCTAGAAGCACCAATCTATAGTTCCGATAACAAGACTAAACTCAAGAGATGAACTAGGGTTTGACATGAGATGTTGCTGTTGAATATATTGATGGAGATTGCCCTCCCCATGATGGGAGAGTTGTTGGTGATGATCATGACGATGATTTCCCCCTCCGGGAGGGAAGTTCTCCCGGCGGAATCGCTCCGCCGGAGGGCAAAAGTGCTCCTGCCCAAGTTCTGCCTCGAGACGGCGGCGCTACGTCCCGAAAGTACCCTCCTTATTTTTTGTAGCTCAAAATGACTTATATACCAGAATATGGGAACCGAAGGTGGGCCTTCGTGAGCACAACCCACCAGGGCGCGCCTGGGCTCCCTGGCGCGCCCAGGTGGGTTGTGCCCACCTAGTGGGCCCCCTTCGATACTTATTTGCTCCAATATTCATCATATATTCCATAAAAAAGAAGTTTCAGCTTATTTGGAGTTGTGCAGAATAGGTAGCCTGACGTAGCTTTTCCAGCTCCATATTTTCAGTTGCCGGAATTCTCCCACTTTGTGTGTACCTTGCAAATTATGAGAGAAAAGGCATTAGAGTTACTCCAAAAAGCATTATTATGCATAAAAACATCATAAATGACGGTAGGAAAACATGATGCAAAATGGACGTATCAACTCCCCCAAGCTAAGACCTCACTTGTCCTCAATTTTCTCTTACACTAAATGATCTCACATGTTTAGAAGCAATTTTTATTGCCTTTTTGCACCGATGAGAACTTACTTGAGGGATCTTGCTCAATCCCTAGGTAGGTGTGGTGGATTATTGAAAATAAGATTTGGGTTTATGGGTTTTTGGATGCACAAGTAGTATTTCTACTTAGTCCGGTATTTTTGGCTAGCAAAGATAGGGGGCAAGCACCACATGTTAAAGGATCTATGACAATATGACTTCTATGTGAATATGAACAAACATAAATCATTAAGTTGTCGTCGTTGTGCAACGTCAACAATTTGGCATATAATATTTTGATGGGGGCTCACAATCACAAAAGATTGCGAGGATAGTATATTTATATGTGAATCTTCTCTTCCCTTATTAATTCTTTCATGAGTTGCATCATTGACTAATGCTATGTTTGCCAATCTCTAATAAAATTTTCTACTTCTACTTTTCCTTATGTGGTGTCATCACCTACCATAATATTAGCATATGATCTTTTTATTTATATTCTTTCTTTTTATTGCAACATGAAAGTAAAGAAAGCAAAAAACCCAAACTAAACTTTATTATATCTCTCGCACATGATTACAAGGATAGATCACTAAGCTAGCTCTAGAAAAGAAAGGATCGAACTAAACTTTTATTCATCTAAAGCAAAAGATCAAACTAAAATAAGTAAAGGCAAAATATAGTGGGGATGATGCGATACCGGGGAACCTCCCCCAAGCTTGGCAGAAGCCAAGGGGAGTGCCCATACCCGATACTCAATTTTCTTTTGGGATGAAGAAGAAGGTGGTGGTGATGAAGAAGGGAACTTGTCCTTGGGTTTCCATGGCAGAGGTCCAGCATCATAAGAGGAGGAGTGAGTCTCACGGGTCCTGCAACCGGCAGCCAAACTCAGACCTTTAAGCCTTCCCTCATATTGAAAGACTTGGTTTTGGAGATCGTAAATCTGGCTTTGGAGGAAGTTGATTTGCTCATTGAAGGTGAAGATGATGTCCTTCATGGGTTTGCCATCCACCTTGAGATCACGATAAACATCCGTGATCATGAGGTGATTGGCATTGAGTCCACGCTCCACCATCCCCTTGCACCGGAAGACCTCCTGCTCCATAGCTTCAAGCCTGGCCTCCACGGTTCCCGTCCCCTTGGGACCTAGCACATCATGGAGGTGAAGCACCCCCTCTTGCATCTGAATGACCTGAGGGTGCTGCACCACCTCCCACAAATATGGGTTGATGACGTTCTTGAAGAACTTGTCCTTGGAGGAGCTTGAAGAGGCCATGGTAGATGGGATCTGACAGAAAACAGCAAGGAAAGAGAACAGAAGATTTCTCCGTGATACGGTGGTCAATAGGTTCGGGGGGTGTTGGGTATATGACTATTTGTGTAAACCGCCCAGGAGGGGCCGGGTTACGCAAAGAGAGACTCATCAGAAGAAGCCCAAGACCAAGCATGAAGATGGCGGTTCAATAAAGGGTCTAAGGCCCATAGGCGACTTAAGGCCCATAGTGATAAACCGCCATAATGGCATGACTTGTATTATAAGGTAGAATTAACTAGTCACCAAGCCGGACACTGTCTATAAGCCGGCCGGGACTCTATAGGCCGCAGGGCGTCAACCCGTGTATATAAGGGGAGGACCCGCTGGCGGCTTAGGGCAAGAAACAACTCATCGAGAGCCGGGCATAGCGTATCTCGCTCCCTGGTTATCGAAACACCAAGCAATACCAACCCAACTAGATGTAGGCCTTACCTTTACCATAAGGGGCCGAACTAGTATAACCCTCTCGTGTCCTTTGTCCCGATTAACCCCTTTAAGCTTCCTAGTTGCAATGGCTCCACGACTAAGTCCTTACAAGAGGACATCTGCCGTGACAATTCCACGACAGTTGGCGCCCACCATGGGGCCAGCGCGCGGTGGATTTGATTTCTTGAAGGGCAGCTTCGAAGGGCTCAAGGGAGATGTGGTTGGCCGGATGACCAAGAGTCGCCACGGCAAGATCTACATCGACGATGAAGGCTGGGCCCCCGACGCTGGCTCAATTGAGTACGGGTACCGGGTCCCCTTTGACGGAATTCACGTCTTCATCGGTCGGATTGGCGAGCCGGGCCCTAAGCCGGACAACTGCACCGACCTCGTCGAGACGGCTCAGCGTGCGAGACCCGCCCGAGCTCAACCTGTCATGAAGCGTGCCTTCGTGGGCTGCGTCCACGGAGAATAACTTTCTTAAGGATCTAAAGATGGTGGTGAGACGGCCGTCCCCACGGATGATGATTCATCCACCAGTTCAACAGATTCGTTATATCAAGTACAAGATGGCATGCTTGGGGGCTGTTCTGATGGCTCCAGTATTCCGGACCCCTATGAGCCGCCAAGCTGGGCAGGAGTCTTCATGGCTGGGACTCAACCCGGCCAAAACTCTACGGCTGCTGCGGCAATAACACCCGGGTCAGGAGTGGCCGGGGCAGGAGGCCCTGTGCGGCCGCCGGCTCAGATACTGATGGATCTCATGGATAAGCTTACGGCCCTGTTAACCGCCACGGTTATTCCTGCAAATCAAGATGAGCATAACACGGAGGTGGCACAGGTGTGTGAAGCGATAGCTCGAGCCAAGGAGGCCTTGGAAGCCGAGGACACCAAAGTTAGCTACTGAGCGAGCGGCTTTAGATGCAGGCGCAGCGGCTCAAATGAGGCTTTCCAGCTTAATATGAGCCCGAACGCATCTAATGAGGTAATGAGAAGGAGGCACCAGAAAACTCAATCCCGTTTGCCTCCGGTTTACGACCCTCGGAACCTTTTCGCGACACCCGGTGCCGGCCCTAGCAACCCGCCCGGAGAAAATCAGTTCACAACAGCCGGAGCGGGGGGGCCGGCTCAGCTTCAAGAGATGGCACCTCCGTATGGGAGTATGGCCCCGCCCCGCTATGCACCAATACCACCGGGTCACTTTTCCAACCCCATGGAGAACTTAATCGCAGCATCGACACATTTGGCGGCTCTCCCAGTGGACGGTAATGATCCGACAGCGGTGGAGACATGGAGGATCAGAGAACTTATTCAGACGGCCCTGGCGCAGCAAGAGACCTATTCTTACAGCCGGGATAGGATTCATTCAACTCCTCCGCCTTGTCTAGCACCGCCTCGTTAAAACCAGAGTCCGAGTTACAGCAGGCACATGGAGTCAGAAGCTTTGTCAAGCAATGCCCAGTGTCGTAACCAGACCGGTGGCTATAACCCGGTGCAAGACCGAATACGTCAGGAGGACGAGCGGGCGGCTCAGCTAGCGGCTCAGCAGGTGGCTCATCAAGATCTCCCAGAGTATCCGACGACTTCTGTTGGAGCAGGAGTGGCTACTAGAACCGGTGGTGTTCCTTGTTTGGTGTCGGCTCTGCGGGATGTACGTCTACCCAAGGACTTCAAGGGACCTTGAAAGGTGCCGAATTACACGGCCGACTTACAGCCCGGAGCATGGATCGAAAGTTAAGAGATGGCCATGGAGCTACTGGAGGTCAGCGACGCAGCAATGGCTAAATACTTCACCATGATGTTAGACGGAACGGCCCGGTCTTGGTTAAAGGGTTTGCCGCCCAATTCCATTAGCTCATGGGCAGAGCTAAAGGCCCGGTTTATCCAGAACTTCAAGGACACTTGCAAGCAATCTATGTCAATTGTGGACTTGACCAATTGTAAGCAGGAGGAGGGTGAATCCACAACTCATTGGGTGCGCCGGGTCAAGGAAATAATACATTCGTCCAATAAGATGGATGCCGGCTCTGCAGTCCTCATGTTGGAGAAGAATTGCCGCTTTGAGCCGCTGAGACAGAAACTGGGGCACCTTAAGCGTGATTGTAATGATATGGGTACGCTGAGGGCGGCTTTAGTCAAATACACCGATTCTGATAGTACCAAGGATCCCGCGTCTGATGAGGAAAAGACAGGGAAGGGAAAGAAGAATGGCGGTGGAAAGGGTCAGCAGCATAACCCAACAAATCAAGGAGGCCACAAGCGTAAGGCGGAGGGTAACCCGGAGTTTGTGGCCAATGCCAATGCACAGGGTAACAATCAGAGACGTAAGGGAAACCCACCCCCTCAATCTGGCGGGTCAGGCCCATCTCTTGAGCAGCTTCTCAATGAGCCTTGCCCGAGACACGGCACTCGGGAACGACCCGCCACCCACTTATGGAAAGATTGCGCGATCATGAAGGCTTTCAAGAATTCCAACATGTTTGATGGAAATCATGGACCGGGCGGCGGTTCAGGGGCCAGCGGCTTTCATGGCCCAGGCGGCGGTTCAAGTTCCAGCTTTCAGGGAAGTCAAGGCGGCTATAATCAATAGCGGCCTGGTCAAGGGGGACAACAGCAGCAGCAGTCGGGTTATCAAAGCCATCTGAAGCAGCTGAATAGTGGGCAGTATCATGTGTTCACCACTAGTTTATGCAAGCGAGACCAGAAGGTTCGGAAAAGGGTCGTGAACTCTGTGGAGCCGGCAGTTCCCTGTTACTTGAGGTGGTCAGAGCAGCCTATTGTATGGAGCAGGGAAGATCACCCGCCCCGGGTTGATAATCCGGGTCAGTTAGCCTTGGTGGTGGCGCCTCAGGTTGGTGGGTATAAGTTTACCAAGGTACTCATGGACGGAGGTGGCAGTATCAACATCCTCTATTACGAGACCTTTTGACGCATGGGTTTGACTGACAAGGATTTAAGGACGTCCAACACCGTTTTCCATGGCGTGGTGCCTGGTAAGTCGGCATACCCGGTCGGTAAGATTTAAATGGAGGTGGCCTTTGGAGATGAATATGATTCGAGGGCTGAGAAATTGATGTTTGAGGTAGTTCAAATCAAGAGCCCATATCATGCTCTATTTGGACGGCCGGCTTATGCCAAGTTCATGGCACGACCGTGTTATGTTTATCTGCAGCTCAAGATGCCGGGTCACAAGGGCACCATCACTGTGCATGGGAGTCGAAAGGTAGCCTTGGAGTGTGAAGAAGGCGATGCGGCTTATGCTGAGTCTGTTTGTGCAGCGGAAGAGCAAAAGTTTTATCAAAATAATGTTGACCCGGTGGATATGACCTCTTTAAAGAAGCCAACTACAGAGCATGACCCGGCGTTGAAGTTTAAATCGGCCGCTGAAACAAAGCTTGTTGACTTTACTCCAGGCGACTCTTCCAAGCAGTTCAGCATCAGTGCCAACTTGGATCCTAAATAGGAAAGCGCGCTCATCGAGTTCATCCGTGAGAACCGGGACATCTTACAGAAAACAGCAAGGAAAGAGAACAGAAGATTTCTCCGTGATACGGTGGTCAATAGGTTCGGGGGGTATATAAAGATTTTTTATCTTGGGAAACAAGCAAACGGAAGAAAAACGGAGTACGGAAGGTACTCAAGGTGGGCACAACCCACCTGGGCGCGCCTAGCTCCAGGCGCGCCCTGGTGTCTTGTGCCCACCAGGGTACGCTTCATGGAAGTTTCTTATTTTCCTAATTTTCTAAATATTCCAAAACTGACAAAAAATATTTTTACAGATTTTTGAGAGTCCGTTTACTTACCATATCACGTACCTCCTTATTTTCACGATTCTGGAGTGTTCCAGAAGGACTCTTTTATATGTTCTTCCAGTGTCAAAGTTTGGATAAAATTGCTTTCAACATTAATGGGCGTACCTCAGATATAATGTTTTATTTGTTGCCCGCTAACAACCTTCGAGTTAGTACCTTCAGCATTATTTATTTTGGTAGCTCCAGACCGATAAATCTCCTCGATAACATAGGGTCCTTCCCATTTTGAGAGGAGTTTTCCTACAAAGAATCTAAAATGAGAGTTGTACAAAAGAACATATTCTCCAACTTTAAACTCACGCTCTTGAATTCTTTTATCATGCCATCTTTTGACTTTTTCTTTAAATAACTTGGAATTTTCATAAGCTTGGGTTCTCCATTCATCTAATGAGCTAATACCAAATAAACTCTTTTCACCAGCAAGTTTGAAATCATAATTGAGTTCTTTGATTGCCCAATATGCTTTATGTTCAAACTCAAGAGGCAAATAACAATCTTTTCCATAAACCATTTTATAAGGAGACATACCCATAGGATTTTTATATGTTGTTCTATAAGCCCAAAGTGCATCATCTAATTTCTTAGACCAATTCTTCTGGGACCTATTAATAGTCTTTTGTAAAATTAATTTTATTTCCCTATTACTAAGTTCAACTTGACCACTAGACTGAGGATGATAAGGTGATGAAATTCTATGGTTAACATCGTACTTGGCAAGCATTTTACAGAAAGCACCATGAATAAAGTGTGAACAACCATCAGTCATTAAATATCTAGGGACTCCAAACCTTGGGATAATAACTTCCATAAGCATTTTAATAGAGGTGCTGTGATCAGCACTACTGGTTGGAATAGCTTCTACCCATTTAGTGACATAATCAGTAGCAACCAAAATATGTGTATACCCATTAGAGGAAGGAAAAGGTCCCATGTAATCAAATCCCCAAACATCAAATGGTTCAACAGCAAGTGAATAATTCATAGGCATTTCTTGACACTTACAGATATTACCTATTCTTTGGCATTCATCACAAGATAAGACGAACTTACAGGCATCCTTGAAGAGAGTAGGCCATTAAAATCCAGATTACAATACCTTGTGAGCAGTTCTATCTCCAGCATGATGCCCTCCATAGGCTTCGGAGTGACATTTCCATAGGATTTGTCCCTATTCATGCTCAGGTACACAACGTCTAATAATACTATCTACTCCTTCTTTATAAAGATGTGGGTCATCCCAAAAGTAATGTCCTAAATCATAGAAGAATTTTTTCTTTTGTTGGTATGTAAAGCTAGGTGGTAAATATTTAGCAACAATGTAATTAGCATAGTCAGCATACCAAGGAGTGTTATGAGCAACATTTATTGCAGCTAGCTGCTCATCTGGGAAACTATCATCAATAGGTAGTGGGTCATCAAGCACATTTTCAAGCCTAGACAAGTTATCAACTACGGGGTTATCAGCTCCTTTCCTATCAGTGATATGCAAATCAAATTCTTGTAACAAGAGAACCCATCGAATAAGTCTAGGTTTAGCATCTTTCTTTTCCATAAGATATTTTATAGCGGCATGATCGGTGTGAACAATTACTTTTGAATCAATAATGTAAGATCTAAATTTATCACAAGCAAACACCACTGCTAGGAATTCTTTTTCAGTAGTTTCGTAATTTCTTTGAGCACTGTTTGGAGTTTTACTAGCATAATGAATTACATTCAGCTTCTTATCAACTCTTTGTCCTAGAACAGCACCAAGAGCATAATCACTAGCATCACACATAATTTCAAAAGGCAAGTTCCAATCAGGTGGTTGAACAATAGGTGCAGAAATTAAGGCTTTCTTGAGTGTTTCGAAGGCTTTTAAACAATCATCATCAAAAACAACAGGAACATCCTTCTGCAAAAGGTTTGTAAGAGGCCAAGAAATTTTAGAAAAGTCTTTGATAAATCTCCTATAGAAATCATCGTGACCTAGGAAACTACGAATACCTTTGGTATCTTTACGACATGGCATTTTCTCAATTGCATCAACCTTAGCTTTGTCCACCTTAATACCTCTTTCAGAAATTTTATGGCCCAAAACGATACCTTCATTAACCATAAAGTGACACTTCTCCCAATTCAAGACAAGATTTGTTTGCTCGCATCTCTACAAAACTCGATCAAGATTGCTTAAGCAATCATCAAAAGACTTCCCATAAACAGAGAAGTCATCCATGAAAACCTCAACAATCTTTTCACAAAATTCAGAGAATATAGCAGTCATACATCTTTGAAAGGTAGCAGGTGCATTGCATAAACCAAAAGGCATACGTCTATAAGCATAAGTTCCAAAGGGACAAGTAAAAGTGGTCTTTTCTTGATCAGGTTGAGAAAAAGGTATTTGTGAAAAACCAGAATGTCCATCAAGGAAGCAAAAATGTGAGTGCTTAGATAATCTTTCTAACATTTGATCAATAAAAGGCATAGGGTAATGATATTTTCTAGTTGCTTTGTTTAATTTTCTAAAACCAATTACCATTCTATAGCCTGTAACAATTCTTTGGGGAATAAGTTCATTCTTATCATTAGGAGCAACAGTAATACCTCCTTTCTTGGGGACACAATGAACAGGACTTACCCATCTACTATCAGCTATAGATAGATTATACCTGCTTCCAGAAGTTTTAAGATTTCCGTTCTTACCACTTCCTTCATTTTTGGATTTAACCGACGTTGATGATCAACAACGGGTTTAGCATCAGGTTCCATATTAATCTTTTGCTAACATAGACTGGGACTAATGCCCTTTAAATCATCAAGAGTATACCCAATAGCAGCTCGGTGCTTCCTTAGAACTTTCAATAACCTTTCTTCTTCATGTTCTGAAATGTTACCACTAAAAATAACAGGATATATCTTCATTTCATCAAGATACGCATATTTCAAAGTGGCTGGCAATTGTTTTAATTCAAACACAGGATCACCTCTAGGTGGAGGAGGACCTCCTAGAGTTTCAATAGGCAAATTGTGTTTAAGCAGAGGACGTTGTTCAAAGAAAATCTTGTCTATTTCATTTCTTTCATGCATATGTAAATCATTTTCATGGTCTAGCAAATATTGTTCTAAAGGATCAGTAGGAGGCACACCAATAGAAGCAAGAACAATTATTTCATCCTTACTAGGCAATTCTTTTTCATGAAGCTTTCTACTAAACTTGGAAAAAATAAACTCATGAGACTCATCAACAAAGCTAACACCGACAGTTTGTTTCTCAATCTATTTTAGCATTAACGGTGTTCAAGAAAGGTCTACCAAAGATAATGGAATAGAAGTCATCTTGTGGGGAACCAAGAACAAGAAAATCAGTAGGGTATTTTATTTTCCCACACAAGACTTGAACATCTCTAACAATCCCAATTGGTGATAAGGTATCTCTATTAGATAGCTTAATAGTAACATGTATGTCTTCTATCTTTGTGGGTGCTATATCATTCATAATTTCTTGATATAAAGTGTAAGGAATAGCACTCACGCTAGCACCTATTGTTGGAAATATGCCCTAGAGGCAATAATAAATTAGTTATTATTATTATATTTCCTTGTTCATGATAATCGTTTATTATCCATGCTATAATTGTATTGATAGGAAACTCAAATACATGTGTGGATACATAGACAACACCATGTCCCTAGCAAGCCTCTATTGGCTAGCTCGTTGATCAATAGATGGTTACGGTTTCCTAACCATGGACATTGGATGTCATTGATAACGGATCACATCATTGGGAGAATGATGTGATGGACAAGACCCAATCCTAAGCCTAGCACAAAGATCGTAGTTCAGTATGCTAAAGCTTTTCTAATGTCAAGTATCATTTCCTTAGACCATGAGATTGTGCAACTCCGGATACCGTAGGAATGCTTTGGGTGTACCAAACGCCACAAGCGTGACTGGGTGGCTATAAAGGTACACTACGGTATCTCCGAAAGTGTCTGTTGGGTTGGCACGAATCGAGACTGGAATTGTCACTCCGTGTGACGGAGAGGTATCTCTGGGCCCACTCGGTAGGACATCATCATATGTGTACAATGTGATCAAGGAGTTGATCACGGGATGATGTGTTACTGAACGAGTAAAGAGACTTGCCGTAACGAGATTGAACAAGGTATCGGGATACCGACGATCGAATCTCGGGCAAGTATCGCATCGATAGACAAAGGGAATTGTATACGGGATTGATTAAAGTCCTTGACATCGTGGTTCATCCGATGAGATCATCGTGGAACATGTGGGAGCCAACATGGGTATCCAGATCCCGCTGTTGGTTATTGACCGGAGAACGCCTCGGTCATGTCGCAGATGGTTCCCGAACCCGTAGGGTCTACACACTTAAGGTTCGATGGACGCTTAGGGTTATAAAGGAAGCTTGTATGTGGTTACCAAATGTTGTTCGAGTCCGGATGAGATCCCGGACGTCATGAGGAGTTCCGGAATGGTCCGGAGGTAAAGATTTATATATGGGAAGTGCTGTTTCGCCATCGGGACAAGTTTGGGGTTATCGGTATTGTACGGGACCACCGGAGGGGTCCGGGGCCCACCGGTGGGGCCACCTGCCCGGGGCCACATGGGCCCTAGGTGGTGCGTTTAGGCCTGCATGGGCCAAGGGAACCAGCCCCAAGAGGCCCATGCGCATGAAACACTTGGAGAGGAAGAGTCCATAGAGGGAAGGCACCTCCGAGGTGCCTTGGGAGGATGGACTCCTCCCCTCTTCGCCGCACCCTCCCTTGGAGGAGGGGCAAGGCTGCGCCTCCCCTCTCCCTTGCTCCTATATATAGTGGAGGGAGGAGGGCATCCACACTTGAGCCCCTGGCGCCTCCTCTCCCTCTCCAACACCTCCTTCTCCTCCGTAGTGCTTGGCGGAAGCCTGCAGATTGCCACGCCTCCATCACCACCATGCCGTTGTGCTGCTGCTGGATGGAGTCTTCTCAACCTCTCCCTATCTCCTTGCTGGATCAAGGCGTGGGAGACGCCACCGGCTGTACGTGTGTTGAACGCGGAGGTGCCGTCCGTTCGCACTAGGATCATCGGTGATTTGAATCACGACGAGTACGACTCCTTCAACCCCGTTCTCTTGAACGCTTCCGCTTAGCGATCTACAAGGGTATGTAGATGCACTCTCCTTCCCCTTGTTGCTGGTTTCTCCATAGATAGATCTTGGTGACACGTAGGAAAATTTTGAATTTCTGCTACGTTCCCCAACACCTATGTCACATAAACCATGATAAAAGTGATCTCCTATTTTAACTGAGACAACGGGCATGCCAACAACAGGTCTATGTTTATCCTTTTTATCTGGTTTGGCAATTCTAGCAGCTTGTGCACAGAAGTAAATAACATGCCCATCTATATTTTCTTCCAAGAGATCTTTAACCATAGCAACACTAGGTTCTACTTTGATTTGTTCATCAGGTTTAGGTGTTCTAATATAACTTTTGTTAACCACAGTTGACACTTTAGCATGTTCCTTTATCCTAATAGGGAAAGGTGGTTTCTCAATATAAGCAGTAGGAACAACTAGATCAACATTATAGAGTATAGTTTCTTCTTTAGATGGTATAGGTTCTTTAATTTCTTCTTTAATATGTGGGTGATATTTGAACCACTTCTCTTTAGGGCGATCAATATGAGTAGCAAATGCTTCACAAAAGGAGGCTACTATCTCAGAGTCAAGTCCATATTTAGTGCTAAACTTTTGAAAAGCATGGGTATTCATAAAAGATTTGACACAATCATACTTAAGCTTAATACTTGGCTCTTTACCTTGGTCGAGTTCCCAATCTTCAGAGTTGCGTTTAGTTCTTGCCAAAAGATCCCACCCGAATCCAATAGTCTTCTTCATAAAAGAACTAGCACAAGAAGTATCGAGCATGGATCGATCATTATGAGAAAACCGAGCATAAAAATTCTGGATAATAATTTCTCTTGAGAGCTCATGATTGGGGCAGGAATATAACATTTACTTAAGCCTCCCCCAAGCTAGAGCGGTACTTTCTCCTTCACGGGGCCAAAAATTATATATGTAATTCCTATACAATGAACTAGATGCATAGGATAATTTTTTTGGTGGAACTCCAATTTCAATTGATTCCAATTCCAAGATCAATATCATCGCATAGCCTATACCATGCCAATGCTTTTCCCTTCAAAGATAAAGGGAAAACCTTCTTCTTAACATCATCTCTAGGTAAACCTGCAAGCTTAAACAATCCACAAAATTTGTTCCACATTTGTCAAGTGCATATCAGGATGTCCGGTTCCATCTCCTGCATAAGGATTAGAACCCGAAGGAATTTCATATTCAATATTTTCAGTAGGTGCAGTGGGTTGAGGGGTAGCTAATTGTGGTTCCAGTCGAGGTGAAGATACCCTGAACAAACCCCTCAAAGGATTGTTTTCCATAGTAAAAAGTGACAGTAAATTTCAGCACAATATATAAATGTTTCCTTACACTTACCAAAGGCGCTTCACACCCCGGCAATGGCGCCAGAAAATAGCCTTGATGACCCACAAATATAGGGGATCAATTGTAGCTCTTTTTGATAATAAGAGTGCCGAACCAAACGAGGAGCAGAAGGAAATGACAAGTGGTTTTCAGCAAGGTAATGTCTGCAAGCACTGATATTGTAAGTAATGGAGTAGTTTGATAGCAAGATAATTTGTAACGAGAAAGTAATGATAGTAGTAACAAAAGTGCAGGAAGGTAGCCCAATCCTTTTAAGGCAAAGGAGAGGCCAAAACGGTCTCTTATAATAAGCAAAGCGTTCTTGAGGGTACACGGGATTTTCATCTAGTCACTTTCATCATGTTGGTTCGATTTGTGTTCGCTACTTTGATAATTTGTTATGTTGGTGGACCGGTGCTTAGGTGTTGTTCTTACTTGAACAACCTCCTACTTATTATTAACCCCCTCGCAAGCATCCGCAACTATGAGAAAAGTATTAAGAATAAATTCTAACCATAGCATTAAACTTTTGGATCCAATCGGTCCCTTACGGAATAGCACATAAACTAGGGTTTAAGCTTCTGTCACTCTCGCAACCCATCATCTACTTACTACTCCATAATGCATTCCCTTCGGCCCAAACATGGTGAAGTGTCATGTAGTCGACGTTCACATGACACCACTAAGGGAATCACAACATACATACTATCAAAATATCGAACACATATCAAGTTCACATGATTACTTGCAACATGATATCTCCCGAGACCTCAAGAACAAAAGTAACTACTGACAAATGATAATCATGCTCAAGATCAAAGGGGTATGAAATAGCATATTGGATCTGAACATATAATCTTCCACCAAATAAACCATATAGTAATCAACTACAAGATGTAATCAACACTACTAGTCACCCACGAGCAATAATCTATAGTTCCGGTAACAAGATTGAACACAAGAGATAAAGTAGGGTTTGATATGAGATGGTGCTGTTGAAGATGTTGATGGAGATTGCGCTCCACAAGATGGGAGAGTTTTTGGTGATGATGATGACGATGATTTCCCCCTCTGGGAGGGAAGTTTCCCCGGTGGAATCGCTCCGCCGGAGGGCAAAAGTGCTCATGCCCAAGTTCCGCCTTGAGACGGCGGCGCTCCGTCCCGAAAGTCCCATCCTTATTTTTTCTAGGTCAAAATGACTTATATACCAGAAGATGGGCACCAGAGGTGGGCCTGGGTCAGCAAAACCCACCAGGGCGCGCCTGGGCTCCCTGGCGCGCCCAGGTGGGTTGTGCCCACCTGGTGGGCCCCCTCTGGTACTTAATTGCTCCAATATTCATCATATATTCCTTAAAAATTCTCCGTGAAGTTTCAGCTTATTTGGAGTTGTGCAGAATAGGTAGCGTGACGTAGCTTTTCCAGGTCCAAATTTCCCGTTACCGGAATTCTCCCTCTTTGTGTGTACCTTGCAAATTCTGAGAGAAAAGGCATTAGAATTATTCCAAAAATTATTATGCATAAAAACATCATAAATAACAGTAGGAAAACATGATGCAAAATGGACGTATCAAGGCAATGCATCGAGCTCCTCTCTAATGAAGGCCTTCTGGGCCTACGTCACATGCGCTGCCCTGGTGGGCCTACTAGGCCTTCCGGTCCTGCGTCCTGGCCCAACTACAGGTCGGGTTTCCAGTCGTATGCAGGCTGTTGTGGCCCAATAGGCGGGCATTTTTTTAATTTATTTATTTTTCATTTTCTTGTTTTCTTCTTTATTTGTTTTCTTTTGTTTCTGAGTTTTTTTTGCTTTATTTAGAGTTTCTTTGTGAATCTTTTTTGCTTTAGGTAAAAAAAATAATAAACTTTCTGTTAGTTCCAGTAGTTTTCAAATTTGAATTATTTGAAATTTGTGTGAATCACTAGTTTGTGACTTTACTTTAATAATAGATTTTTTAGTGATTCTTTTTTTCTTCTATTAATTATTACTGTGTTTCATCATTATATTCAATTTGGTAATTCTTAGGTTATTTAAAAAATGAAATGCCTTTGTAACAGATGAGGTTTCGTCCAAATCCCTGATACTTCGAAAGAGAATATCCATTTTGTACACGAAGTGCATCCAGTATTTTCCGTAACCCTCTCAACTTTTTTGCACATGCTATGTGGGTTGAAATGATGATACCATGCCAACTGTCAACCTTTTCAGAGTTCATTTGTAGTTATTTTCAATTTCAGGTTCACTTAGCTAAAAAAATCAGTAAATGCATGAAAAATAGCAAATGAAGTCAGAAAGGGTTGAAAATTGATGACTTGGCTTTGAATGGTGCATACTGAACACACAAAAAGTCTGGAGTTGAATTAAGTTGAAAAAATGAAATGCCTTTCTAACAAATGAGTTTTAGCCCAAAACCCTGATACTTTGAAAGAGATTGTCCATTTTGTACGCTAAGTGCATCATGTTTTTGCCACAACCCTCTCGACTTTTTTGCACATGCTATATGGGTGAAATGCTGATACCATGCCGACTTTCAACCTTTTTAGAGTTCATTTGTAGTGCTTTTCAATTTCAGGGTCATTTAGCTCAAAAAATCAGTAAAATGCATGAAAAATAGCAAATGAAGTCAGAAAGGGTTGAAAATTAATTACGTGACTTCGAATGGTGCATACTGAACACACAAAAAGTCTGGAGTTGAAATAAGTTTAAAAAAAATGAAATGCCTTTGCAACATATGAGTTTTAGCCCAAAACCCTGATACTTCGAAAGAGATTCTCCATTTTGTACACAAAGTGCATCCAGTTTTTGCCGTAACCCTCTCAATGTTGTTGCACATGCTATGTGGGTGAAATGATGATACCATGCCAACTTTAAACCTTTTCTGAGTTCATTTTGTCGGATGTGGGGTTCCGGCAAACCCTTAAGGTTCGAACACTACGGTGCACGCGAAGTCTTTCCCTTCTACCGATCTACGCTCTAGCTCGCTAAGATCTCGCGGACGAACTCGCAACACAGAAAGACACGAGGTTTATACTGGTTCGGGCCACCGTTGTGGTGTAATACCCTACTCCAATGTGGTGGTGGTTGATTGCCTCTTGGGCTGATGATATATAGTACAAGGGAAGAACAGCCTCCTGAGGTTGAGGTGTTCTTGTGCGTATGAACCTGTGGCGTGAGGATTCGATCTGAACCAGTTCCGGATCAGTTGCCTCGTACTGTGGTGGCTAGTCCTATTTATATAGGCCCTGGTCCTCTTCCCAAATGTTGAGCGGGAAGGGAGCCAACAACGGCGGGCAAATTTGAAGGGGGACAGCTAGTACAAGCTATCCTGACAAAAGCGGTCTTCGCCTGCGAAAAGCTCTAGGGTGACGCCGTCTTGGGCTCCACGATGAACTCCGCCTTGCCGTCCTCCTGGTCTTGGTCTCGTTGCACCAATATGGCAACCTTTGCCTGATGCCTCGGTACTCTTCGCCTGCGCTGGCCTCCTTAGCACCAAAGAGGAAATAGGGACGCTGTGTGCACTGGCGCTCGCCTGGTACCGTTCGTCATGGCTCACGTCACGAGAGCCTCATGAGGTTTGCCTTCCCTTGATATCTCCACTCCTTGTGAGCCTGCCTGGCTAGGCCACTCAGAGGAGGTCTTGCGTTGTCCGCCTCACGAGGCTTGGACCCTCGCGAGGGTCTTGGGTGCCTTGTTGACGAAGATGGGCCGTACGGCCTGCTCCTTGGCCACGCTATGGGCCGCAGGCAGGCAAGTCTGGGGACCCCCGTTTCCAGAACACCGACAGTAGCCCTTGGGCCCAAGGTGCGCTCGGGCTTGGCTTCGCGGCGAAGCCAAGGGTCAAGTTCGGAGCACCACGGGCCCCAAAAGCCAGCGGCCTCGGTCGACGCGTGGCGGTTGATTGGATGTGAGCGTCTCCACTTCCCCACGCTGCCTCGGCAACTGCACGACTTGAAAAGTCCCTGCGACATGCAAGGAAAACCATCATTACCTGCGATCGTGTGAGACGCCGGTTGGCCTTCTCTTGCTATGAATGGGGAGGGGGGCGGAGCCCCCGTTGCCCATCTATTCCTCGCTTGCTTGCTTCGTCCTCCTTGCTCCACTGCTGACAACAATGGCGCCCATTAGAAGGTTTTCCGCCGAAGAGAAAGGAAAAGCTCCCCGTGACGATCTGGGCCTGTTCAACCAAAGAAGAGGTCGATCCATCGCCGTGATGAAGCGGCGATGCAGGTGGTGATGAGGCCTTGGTGCGAGCGGCCTCCTCCGTGGTACCCGCTACCCTTGTACGCCCGAGCCGAGGGCTCGGGAGGTTGGAGCGACGAGCAGCACCGCCCGCGCCGCGTCCGGAGCCGCTGCGCCACGGCGCCACGTGCCGTCGCCCCTGGGGTCCACGCCACGGACTCCTCGCGCGAGTTGGTGCTCTGGGCGCCGATGCATCCAAGCTCCTGGATCCGCTTCCCGTGGTTCTTCTCCGATGTGATGTCGCCGAGGGGGCCTCTCGAGCTCTGGCTGCAGCATGCCGACTGCAGTGCTCCGGCGCCGGAGCGGAGATCGAAGCGGTCCCCACCGGCAAGATCTTCATGACTCGTGGCTGGGGCGAGATCGTGCGGGTCTGCCGTGCGAGGGGAGCCCTCGCTATTCACTTCGAGTACGACGGCGCCTCCACGCTCTTCTTCAAGGTCTTCGACACCGAGGGCCGCCGCCTGGAGTGCTGCCCTGGGAGAAGCGCCAGACCGACACGCGCCCCACCCGCAGCTACTCCAACAACAGTAGCCCTTGGGAGTCCGGCAGCTCTCCTGAGCTTTATGAGACTCCAGAGACGAGCGACGATAGCTACGTGCCCCCGAGCTCTCGCCGCGCTCGGAGCAGGGTTGCAGCGTCCGGCCGTCGCCGGTGATCTGGATGGGGTTGGCGCCGACCTCTCGTGGCCCACTGTTGATGATGGCGTCTACCACAGAAGGGTGTAGATAGGATTTCCCTTAGTATCAGCTTTTGTTTCCTGCGAAGAATCATGAATCACCCCGCGGGGGCATGTAAGGGTCTGTAATATCTTTGGTGCTTATCTTCCTTGTTATGAAAACTTGGTGAATGCATGTCCCGTTGAGGCTTGGTCCCCGCTTTCTTTCCTCGCAATGGCTTGTTGCTCTACGCTGACAGGTCCCGGTCCCCAGGCAGGCTACAGCCGTCGCCGGTATGCCAGGTCGCGTGCCGTGGTCAAGGCCAGGAGGTGTGCAGCCCGAGGTCCAGTAAGAGCCCCTGAGGCGCGATGCCCAGGAGGTCCCCCTTAGCACTCAAGCAGCCATGGTAAGGCAAGAAAGGAAAATGACTTGGCCACACGGGGCTGCGGCACGACACGAATGCCATTAGGCCCAGATATTTAGCCGATCCTGGGGCGAAACTTATCTTGCTGACTTCACGGTGATTCCTGATGTTACGCTAGGGCTGCGCACCAATTCGTGTGGCATAGCCAGGTCGGCCCATACGAGTTCCTCTCCCCTCATGCTCTCCTTAGTGCTCTACGTCCTCAGGTCCCGGCCCTCGAGCGAGCTCAGCCGCCGCTGGTAAGTCAGGTCGCGATGCCGTGGTCAAGGCCAGGGGGTGAGGGCTAGAGAGCCAGTAAGAGTTCCTGAGCCGCGATGCTCAGGAGCCCTCCTTTTAACACGCAAGCGAATTGCACGAGAGAAAAAGAGACTTGATGTGCCGCCTGCTATCCTTCCCTCGGGATCCCTGTGAGCAGGCACGAGAAGAAACATGGTTTGCTGTTACAGCTGTTAGCCTGCCGCTGGTTGCTCTGGGTGAGGTGAAGGCACTGAGGCCTGGTGAGGTGACGTGCGCGGCGCGTGCCACGAGCTAGAGCTCGACCACTCAGATTTGTCGGTGTGGCTGGGACGGACCCATGCACCAGCGCCGTGCCTGTGTGAAGGCCCCGGGGGAGGCAATGATCGAGCAGGCGACAGCCATTGGCAGGTTAAGCATGAAGAGCAGATCAACTTGGATAAATGCAGGAAGATACGCGCCACCGGGTCTGGCCCGAGCGGCTCAGGGATGATGCAGCCCGAGGGGCGCCCCCAGCAAGGTAAGCTAAAGACTTAAGCAAAAGGGATACATGCCACAGGGATGGACCCATGTGGCCTGGGAATAATGTAGCCCGAGGGGCGCTCCTAGCTTAAACGAACATGGAAGGTGTCACCTAGTTATGTAGACGAAGTAGAGTTGGTTCAGCTGAATCCGCGCGTTGAAGGAATGGCTCCTCATGAGCCACCGGGACCCTGAGCCTCGCAAGGCTCTGGAGGTTCAGGAGGTTCCCTGAAGACCGTCTCCATCTCCTCCAGGAAGGCGTGGAACCTAGCCTCCTGAGCCGCCAGGACTTGCCGCATGTTGCGCTGATAGGTCGTCACCATGCTCGGCAAGCCGAAGGGCATGCGAATGTAGCTGTGTGGTGGGCCCTCACAGCGGCCCACACGCAATGGCCATAAGCGCTCCTGAGATGCGGCCCTGTTGAGCCCTGGGACATCGACGCAGACACGTAGCCCGACATCCTCGCCTGGATGGGGAGCTGCGCCTTGTGAGATGTTGTGGCCGTGCATGGCTCTTGCTTCTTGCAGTTTCTGGGTGGCCTTGGTGATGAACTCCTGGGTGGTGGGCACTCCTTGCCATGTGCTCTCCTGAGGAAAGTGTGCCGTGAGGCACCCTTGCAAGTGGTGCCCAAGCGCCTCCCTCGTGAAGTTGGCAAGGTCTGAGGCTCTCCGGAAGACAGCCCCCGAGCCCTGCCTGAGGAGGGCGCCAGACGCGCTTTCCTATGTGTTGGAGGGAGGCGCCCCTGGAGCGGGCGCTGGTCCTAATGAGGCTCCTGCCGCGACGCCATCCTCTTGAGGTCCTGTGCGGTGAGGCAGCTTCTTCTTGGGGATGGTCTCCGGAGGGCCTTCACTTCTACTGTCGGGGTCATCGATTGCTACGGCTTGAAAGGCGCGCTCAAGGGAGCACACTGCATCCCTCTCTTCACATGGGACCATGATGATCCCTCCGCTTCCTGGCATCTTGAGAATGTTGTAGCCGTGATGAGTGACCGCCATGAACTTGGCCAGGGCTGGATACCCGAGGTGTTGGAGATATGCCCTAGAGGCAATCATGTATGATGATATTTCCTATGTGTTTAAGAATAAAGATAGTCCTTGGACATTATCAATGATGTGTATCAGCAAGTATGTGACTTGTTTGTGGGACTATGCATTGTATGATGACTGTCCTAAAAGGTCCCTAGTCGAAAGGGCTGTGTGGACGTGCAACCGACTTGACTAGCATATGACACGGTCGATGGCTTGGTCTCACTAGCCATGGAGCATTGGATGCTAACCGGATAATATGGACTTGGAAAGGTCTGGTCGGATTTGACGTAGTCGGATCCGAGTTGAGATAAGGTCCGAGTAGGACAGACCCAACTATGAGACGCAGCGATATGTCATCTGTGAGTCTCTAGTACAACATACGTTCTATGTCCTAAGACCTGAGCTGACGCATGTACTCGAGATGGTGACAGACTTGCTTTGGGCTGACCAAACGCTACTCCGTGACTGGGTAGTTACAAAGGTAGGTTTCGGGTTTGTCCAGTCCCATGCTGCGAGACATGGTCGAGCAAGATGGGATTTGCCCGTCCGATTAGGAGAGATATACTCTGGGCCCCTCGTGTGATCCGACCAAGATAAGCATGGCCATGCGACAAGGATTATGAGATAATCCGGATTGTGGTTGGTATCACTGGAACGAGAAAGAGGTCGGGCTAGCACAAGGATGACAGTCTCGCCTTGAGCCTGACAACATATATCGTGCGGCAAAGGGCACAGAATTGTGACACGTTGTACAGGTTCGCCTAACCAGCTTCATAGTGTGCTTGGTGGTCGGCACGCCTTGCTAGAGGCCGCTACCAACTGTGCAGGTCGGAGGTGATCCGAACTGTGACCAAGCCGACTTGAACCTAAGGGTCGCGCGCTTAAGGGAAGGAACCTACGAGGTCGGTTCATAGGACACTGGTCGGATGTGATCCGAACTAGACTAGGAAAGTGACCGAGTAGACTTTGGGCTTTAGGGTCCGTGCGAGGCCCAAGTGTTGAGCCTGCGACAGATGCCTATATAAAGTGGAGGTGCAGCACACTCATGCGGTTGATCGCTTCGGCGCTGCGACTAGGGTTTGCATGTGCTGCGAATAGCCACCTCCACTCGCCGCCGACTGTGTGATCGGACCTATCAGTCCGCCGCACGGTGTTCCTCCTGCACGCGCGGATACCGTTAGAGGCAGTGCACTTGCGCCGCTCTGACGAACTCGAACGTGGGATTGGACGACCGGCTGTTCGAGGGAGATCGAACGAGGAGGAGACGATCCACGCGGACACGCTGCCCCAACTCTTCTTCCGCTGCACGGCACTGCGCGTCTAGTGGTAACGAACTGTGATCCATCTCCCGTAGCATGTTCCTGGATGTTCTGCGCGTAGGAATTTTTGTTTTGCAGTCGTCGCACCCTACCGTAGAACCCAACAAGAGGATGGCATTGTACGGCAGGCGGATGTGCGCGACGTCAAAGTCGATGAGCTCGGTGCGATAGTTCTTGCGCTCCCCAAAGGTGACAGGCAGGCGGACCTGCCCTATTCGTGTGGTGGAATTGTCGGTCACTCCTGAGAAAGGCTTGGTTGGCTGGAGCTGCTCATATGGCACTTGGAGGTTGTCGAACGTGTCGACGGACAGGATGTTGAGCCCTGCGCCGCCGTTGATGAGAGTCTTGGTGACTTGCACATTGCTGATGACGGGGAAGCACATCATAGGGAGGGCGCCAGTGATGGCTGCACACTTGAGCTGATCTGCCGAGTTGAAGGTGATGGCCCATTGGGACCACCTGAGCGGGCGCGTGGCCTCAAGCTTGGGGAGCGTCGCGTTCACCTCGCGAGCGAACTGTTTGAAGATGCGCTTAGAGGCTGGGGCTTGGGCACCACCCAAGATGCAGGCGATCGCACGCGGCTCCTGGAAGCCCCCAGCCTCCTCGTCCTGGTGGTGGTCGTCATTCCTTCTTGGCGGCGGCAGAGGGGGAATATCGGTGTTGCCCTGGGGGCGATCCTCACGAGGCGGGTCCCTCCAGGCGCCCTTGCAAGGTTGATCCTGCCAGCGGTCCTCACGAGGCCGGTCGCGCCACTCCTGGCGTGGGCCACGGTCGCCCCAACAGACGCCCACGCCCTCCTCCGCGTCAGATTCCGGTCGTTGCGCCGGGCGTCGATCAGAAGGCCCTTCCCAGATGGCTCGAGCTCTTGACAGTCGCTGGTGTTGTGGTTGTTTAGGTTGTGGAAGGCGCAGAACGGTTGGCCGTTCTTGGATGACTCGGGCTGATCTCTGCCTCGCTTGGTGTCGGGCTCCGCTGCGAGCACTACTGCCTCTTTCCGCTTCACGTCCTTGGCCTTGGCCTTCTTCTCCTCCACTCCTGCAGCTGGCAGCTCGAGGAGAGAGAGGCGCCCCTCCTCAGCTCTTGCGCACTTGGTCGCCAGGTTGAATAGCTCCTGAGATATGCAGAGCCCCTCGTGGATAGCGAGCTCTTCCTTCATCTTGACGTCACAGACGCCGTCCGAGAACGCGGAGATGATGGATTCGTCCGTGACCTTGGGGATCTTGAGGCGGATGTTGTTGAAGCGCTGGATGTACTTCTGGAGGGTCTCTCCCGGTTACTGCTTGATGCGGCGTAGATCACCCACGGCCGGTGGGCGGTCGCGAGTGCCCTGGAAGTTGGCGACGAAGCGGTCGCGCATCTCGTCCCAGGAGGAGATCGAGCCGTGCTGCAGGTTCAGGAGCCAGGAGCAGGCCCCATCCTTGAGAGCCATGGGAAGCCAGTTCGCCATGACGTTTTCATCGCTATTGTCCGCTTTCGATGCTCAGCTCATAGAGCTGCAGGAACTCCGCGGGGTCGGCGGTGCCATCATAGCGAGGAGGCAGATCTGGCTTGAACTTGCCTGGCCAGGCGACGCTAGGCAGTTCGGCGGTAAAGGCGTGGCAACCGGCCGTGGTCGCCGGGGCCCGCTTTTGAGGTGGAGCTTGGTCTTGGCGAGGTACGCGCTGCGCCGCTACAAGTGGCACGCGGTCTTGACGAGGTGGCGCGGGGAGCGCCGGTGCAGCTTCTCACGGCCGCCGGATTTCTTGGCAGCTTCTTTCTTCATGCGCGGGCGCCGGGCGCGGTGGATCACGCCGCGGAGGCGCACGCCATGGTGCCAAGGCACCGTCTTGGGGTTGAGGTGGTGGGGGCACGCCATGAGCCCAATCGCCCGCGGCTGGTTGAGGGGGAGGCAGATATTGGGATGGCGCAGGAGAGCCCCCTGCGGCATGGACGAGCTCGGCGACGTGGTCGAGCCACTCCTCATAGAGGTCGTCGACAGGGCGGTAGCGCAGGAGCTCGTTCGCCGCGATGAGCACGGCCCGTGCCTTCATGGGAGCGCGGTGCGCGTGAGACGAAGAACCGGCAGGGGTAAGTGACGGAGTAGCGGTGCGGCCGTCTTGCCGCACCGAAGGATGCAGAGAGGATGCATGCTGCTCGTTCCCCGCCGGGCCGGTGGCAGCGTTGGCGGTGGGAGACGGGGAGCGACGAGGTGGCCCGCCTACGGGAGCCGTCTGAGCGACGCGGGCGGAGAGGGCAGACCAACGCTCAGCTCGAGCACGGCGAGCGTCTGTCGTGGAAACAACGGAGTGATGGAGCAACGAACTGATGGACGGGAAACTACGGCGCACCCCTACCTGGCGCGCCAAATATCGGATGTGGGGTTCCGGAAAACCCTTAAGGTTCGAACACTGGGGTGCGCGCGAAGTCTTTCCCTTCTACCGATCTACTCTCTAGCTCGCTAAGATCTTGCGGACGAACTCAACGAACTCGCAACACATAAAGACACGAGGTTTATACTGGTTCGGGCCACCGTTGTGGTGTAATACTCTACTCCAGTGTGGTGGTGGTGGATTGCCTCTTGGGCTGATGATGAACATTACAAGGGAAGAACAACCTCCTGAGGTTGAGGTGTTCTTGTGCGTATGAACTTGTGGCGTGAGGATTCGATCTGAACCAGTTCTGGATCAGTTGCCTCCTACTGTGGTGGCTAGTCCTATTTATATAGGCCATGGTCCTCTTCCCAAATGTTGAGCGGGAAGGGAGCCAACAACGGCGGGCAAATTTGAAGAGGGACAACTAGTACAGGCTATCCTGACAAAAGCGGTCTTCGCCTGCGAAAAGCTCTGGGGTGACGCCGTCTTGGGCTCCACGATGACCTCCGCCTTGCCGTCCTCCTGGTCTTGGTCTCGTTGCACCAATATGTCAACCTTTGCCTGATACCTCGGTACTCTTCGCCTGCACTGGCCTCCTTAGCACTAAAGAGGAAATAGGGACGCTGCGCGCACCGGCGCCTGCCTGGTACCGTTCGTCATGGCTCACGTCACGAGAGCCTCGTGAGGTTTGCCTTGCCTTGATATCTCCGCTCCTTGTGAGCCTGCCGGGCTAAGCCACTCATAGGAGGTCTTGTGTTGTCCGCCTCGGGAGGCTTGGACTCTCGCGAGGGTCTTGGGTGCCTTGTTGACGAAGATGGGACATACGGCCTGCTGCTTGGCCACGCTGTGGGCCGCAGGCAAGCAAGTCTGGGGACCCCCGTTCCCAGAATGCCGACACATTTGTAGTGCTTTTCAATTTCAGGGTCATTTAGCTCAAAAAATCAATAAATGCATGAAAAATAGCAAATGAAGTCAGAAAGGGTTGAAAATTGATGATGTGGCTTCAAATGGTGCATACTGAACGCACAAAAAGTCTGGAGTTGAAATAAGTTTAAAAAATGAAATGCCTTTGCAACTGATGAGTTTTATCCCAAGACCCTAATACTTCGAAAGAGATTGTCCATTTGTACACGAAGTGCATCCTGTTTTCGCCGTAACCCTCTCAACTTTTTTGCACATGCTATGTGGGTGAAATGATGATACCATGCCAACTTTCAACCTTTTGAGAGTTCATTTGTAGTGCTTTTCAATTTCAGGGTCATTTAGCTATAAAAATCAATAAATGCATGAAAAATAGCAAATGATGTCAGAAAGGGTTGACAATTGATGAGAAATTAATCACACATAAGTACCCTAACTATTACAAAGATTCCCTCCGGTTTGTCTGAAGTGGGACTTTCCATATATACAAGTCCGGAAACTCACTAGAGAAGAAAGTGATGATAGTGAAGCCGGTCACATCCTAGAGTGGGATCTTTGGGTGTAAAAAAATTTCTTCGCATGTGTCCCATTGCGCTGTAACCATGGACAATCTTCATCATTTAACTGGATGCTCGGGTCAATATTCACTGTGAAGGGAGCAATTTCATGAAACTTTTCATTATCTTCTGACATGCCTTTCTTGTCCCACTCCCATGATGTTTCTTTTCCTTGAAAGAACTATGTGGTGCTTTGGCTCATCATATGATGTATTCGCTTCCTTATCTTTTCTTTTTCTCGGCTTGGTAGACATGTTCTTCACACAAAAAACCCGGGCCACATCATTGGCTCAGACGAATGGTTCATCTACGTACGCAAGATTGTTGAGATCCACTATATTCATTCTGTACTATGGGTCTTCCGTTACCCCGTCTCCTGTCAGATTGACCCATTTGCACCGAAACAAAGGGACCTTCCGTCCGCCAGGACCCTTTCCAAAGATTACTTTTAAATCCTTGACCATATCAAGTACATCATCACCAGTACGGTGGTGAGGTTCTTCCGGTGATCTGCCTCACCTTTGAAATGATTGCCTTTCTTTCTTACAGGATGCCTGCTCGGAAGAAATTGATGATGTCCTAGGTACACATTCTTATTACCATATCCAAATATATATTGTCGGTATCATCCAAATAGTGCGTGCATGCATGGTATCCCTTGTCTGTCTGTCCTGAAAGGTTACTGAGAGCAGGCCAATCGTTGATGGTCACAAACAGCAATGCATGTAGGTCAAATTCCTCCTATCCGTGCTCATCCCACGCACGTACACCTTTTTCATTCCACAGCTGTAAGAGTTCTTCAACTAGTTGCCGAGTTGCTTAGGGCCTTGGATGAGCACTGGCATCATAATGTACTACCGCTTCATGCACAACCAAGGAGGAAGGTCATACATACATAGAATCATAGGCCAGGTGCTATAATTGCTGCTCTGCTCCCCAAAAGGATTAATGCCATCTGTGCTTAGACCAAACCATACGTTCCTTGCATCATTTGCAAAGTCCCGCCACTTTCTCTCGATTTTTCTCCACTGCGACCCGTTAGCGGGTACTCTCAACTTCCCGTCTTTCTTACGGTCTTCTTTGTGCAATCGCATCAACTCGGCATGCTCTTTGTTTTGAAACAAATGTTTCAACGTGGTATTATAGGAGCATACCACATTACCTTGGCAGGAATCTTCTTCCTAGGGAGCTCACCCTCAACATCCCCAGGGTCATCGCGGCTTATCTTATAGCTCATCGCACTGCATACCGGGCATGCATTCAAATCCTCATACTCACTGCGGTAGAGGATGCAATCATTAGGGCATGCATGTATCTTCTGCACCTCTAATCCTAGAGGTCAGGCAGCCTTCTTTGCTTCGTACGTACTGTCAGGCAATTTGTTGTCGTTTGGAAGCATCTTCTTTAACATTACCAACAACTTTTCAAATTCCTTTTCAGATACACCTTTCTCGGCCTTCCATTGCAGCAATTCTAGTGTGGTGCCTAGCTCTTTCTTGTCAGCTTCGCAATTTGGGTTCAACAACTTCTTGTAATCCTCTAACACGTGCTGCAACTTCAGCCTCTCCTTTTCAGTTGCGCAGTTTCTCTTTGCATCAGCAATGGCCCGACCAATATCATCAGCGGGCTCATCTGATGCCTCTTCTTCAGCTTCTTCCCGCATTGTCGTCTCAGCTTCTTCCCCCATTCTTGTACCATCGTATTCAGGGAACCCATGGCCAGGATAGCTGTAGTCATCCTCTTCTTCTTCATTCTCTACCATTAGGACCCCTCTTTCTCCGTGCTTGGTCCAAACATTATAGTGGGGCATGAAATCGGACTCAAACTGGTAGACATGAATGGTTCTTGACTTAGAGTAATTCTTATCGTTCTTACAGAAAACACATGGACAACACATAAAACCATCCGCCCGCAGCCTCAAGCAGAAAAGTACGCACACCATTAACGAACTGGGGAGAGAATCGGTCATCATACATCCATTGCCGGCTCGTCTTCATTACACAACACCGAAAAGACCAAATTAATACAAGTTCATACACACTTATTCTCATAAAACAACATGCAAACTCTCTAGCTAAAGCATTTAAATGCAACAACAAATGCGATCAAGATCGAAACTAAGGTAACAATTGATCCAGCAGCATACCAAGCCTCACTATCACTGGCATATTTTCTAATCTTTCTAATCTTCAAGCGCATTTTCTCCATCTTGATCTTGTGATCATCGTCGACATCGAAGACATAAAACTCCAGTTTCATCTTCGCTTCTTCAATTCTTTTCAATTTTTCTTTCAAATACTCGTTTTCTTTTTCAACTAAATTTAACCTCTCGACAAGAGGGTCGTTCGGAATTTCCAGGTCACATACCTCCTAGATAAAAATATCTATGTCAACTTGATGGGCATAATTTGTCATAAACACTAAATGCAACAAATATTTATAAAAGAGAATATACCACATCCGAATCATAAACCGGACGAGGGCCGATGGGGACGGATATCAAAACCATGCCACTATGTATAACAAACAACGTACGGGTAAGAAAATTATACAAGTAACCATATATCTAAATCACACAAACATTAATTTTTATATATAAAAAAGATAAGAACAAGAGGCTCACCAAGGTGGTGCCGGCGACGGGACGGTGCGGGGGATCGACGGTGGTTAGGACAGGGACGGGAAGGCACTAAGTAAACCACACCTACATATGCAAACTAAGAGTTAATTTGAGCTCAAATTGCATATAAATCAAATAAACTACCACATATAATTACTCCCAAACTAAAACCCACAAATCACTATACTTATGGAGCATTGCAAGAGCTAATCTAGCAATGAGTGATGAAAGGATAAAGTTGCTATCCTTTGTGATCACTTGGATGGATGGGGGCCTTCAAAACTTGACAAATTTTGGGGAAAATGAAGGATGAGCTCGAGCAAGAGGGGAAGAACACAGAGGAGAGGAAAGGGGAAGAACAGAGAGCTCGGGCTTGATGAAGGGTTTATATAGGATCATCATTAGTCCCGGTTGGTAATACAAACCGGGACTAAAGGTGCATCTCTAGTCCCGGTTTGTGACACGAACCAGGACTAAATGTGCCAGTGGGCCCCCAGCCTGACACAAGCCTGCCACCACACCATTAGTCCCGGTTCGTGTCATGAACCGGCACTATAGGTTCAACATGAATCGGGACTAATGATTCCCGCCCCTAGCCGTTGGAACCGTCACTAATGTTCACATTAGTGTCGGTCCGTTTACAAACCGGGACTAATGATGCTCACGTAAGGTAGTTTTCTACTAGTGAAGGATAATGACGAGCCCAGTGATGAGCCGTCGAAATGCCTTAGACAGCGCCGCCTCTCCAAGGCACGTCGAAGCCATGCGAGCAACACGGATACCGGAGAAAATGACACCCGAACAACACAGATGACCTCAACGACCCCAGCGCAGACAAATGGCCAAAAAATAATCACGAGGAGCACGAAGACCCGCTCGATCTTGAATACCTCGACGACTCCGAACACAACAACTACCTCCCCCCTTCTGAAGAGGTTTTTAGTTTGGGTGACGAGGATTTTATCGTCCCCAAAGATCCGATGGATCAAGAGCGGTTCAAACGGCAGCTAATTGCCACTACACGAAGCCTAAACAATGACAAAAAATAAAGTCCGAACAGGATACCCTTAATGAGAGATGGACTAAAGTCCTGCATGGCGAAGAGGAGTACGGTCACAAGCAACAGACCAAAAGCTACCCAAAGCGATGGTTACTGCCGGAATTCGATGATGAGGCCATAGAGCTAGCACCTCCAAGGTACACCCATGCAGATCGCCCGGACCGTCCCCCTCAAGGATGGGACCGGACAACTGATAAAACCGAACAACCTCCCACTCACCCTCGCTGTCAAGGCAAGGAGCAATTGTGACCAGGATATGAGTACGACCTACGTCGTGACCTGGGCGCTCGGGCAGGTCTAAAAAGGTCCATCTATGGACCTAAAATAGATCTTCCTGTTAGATGTGACGGAGACAAATCCTTGATAGACTGAATGATAGAGCTGGGGAGCTGCAACGGGCCCTGATGATAGATGACCTCCGGCGCGACGTAGCCGGAATCAGGGGCGCTGCTTATCCTCTTTGCTTCACAGGTAGAGTGATGTAGCACCAATTCCCGGAGGGTTTCAAACCCGTAAATATTGAGCCCTATGATGGGACAACAGATCCGGCGGTATGGATTGAGGATTTTCTGCTACATATACACATGGCATGAGGAGACGACCTCCACGCCATCAAGTACCTACCGTTAAAGCTCAAGGGTCCGGCCAAACCTGGTTAAATAGCCTTCCCGAAGACTCCATAGGATGTCGGGAGGAGCTAGAGGAGGCCTTCTAAGCTAACTTCCAGGGCACTTATGTTCGACCCCTGGACACTGACGACCTAAGCCACATAATCCAGCAACCCAGCAAGTCAGCCTGGCAGTTTTGGAATCGATTTTTAACCAAGAAGAACCAAATTGTTGACTGTCCAGACGCCAAAGCAATAGCCTCCCTCAAGCATAGTATTCGGGATGAATGGCTAGCACGTCAGCTCGGCCAGGACAAGCCAAAAACGATGTCCATGCTTACCTCCCTAATGACCCGATTCTGCGCCAAAGAGGACAGTTGGCAAGCTCGTAGAAGCACCAACCCAGAACCTCCCGGCACCTCGGAAGTCTGGGATGGCAACGGGAAGCCTCGACGGAATAAGAACAAACATCGCCACAATGATGGGGAAGCTAACAAGACGGCAGTAAATGCCGGATTCCGTAATCCAAAGTACGGGTCACGGAAAAAGCCTTCTAAGGGCAACCATGACGGCCCAACCAAATTGGATGCAATCCTGGACAGGCCATGCCCGATCCATGGAACCGCCGAAAAACCGCCAACCACACCAATGGTAATTGTTGGGTGATAAAACAGGCCGGCAAGCTCACAGCCAAAGACTCTGGCAAAAGCCCACAAAGCGAGGATGATGAGGAGCCCCGTGGGCCGAACAGTGGAGGCCAAAAACCCTTCCCTTCTAAGGTCAAGATGGTGAACATGATCCACGCCACCCATATACCAAGGAAGGAGAGGAAGCGCGCGCTACGGGATGTGTACACCATCGTGCTCGTAGCGCCAAAGTTCAACCCTTGGTCGGCTTGCCCGATCACACTACAAAAAAAAGACACATGCGTGACATTTTGGGCCGAACAAAAAAAATTCCGTCATGCTTATGACACTTCTATGACGATAATTTTGACAAAAACCGGTATCATCATAGATGTGGTGGGCTCCTACTTCTATGACAAAAAATCATGACAGAAAATGGGCTTTTTGTCCTGGGCGGGCCGGAGACGAAACTGCATGACATTCTTTGGGCCGTCCATGACGGAAAAAACCATGCTAGAAGCGAGGGCGAGGAAAATATCAGGGAGTTCCCGGTTACGGTGGGTGGTCGGAGCCGAGCGATGTGAGTTTCTCTCGTACACGTACTCGCGTGGGTGCAAGGTGTTGGGTCTAACTGAACCCGAGCGAGGTGTTTGCCTACTAAACCCGAGCAATTGCACTGCAGGCTACGTGTTAATGATCCCGAGCGATCGATCGATGGCTGTTAACTGAACTCGATCGAGCGATTCCTTCGCTACTACTGCTAACTGAAGCCGATCGAACCTGCTGCCTCTTGATGAACAGTGAGTGTTGTTGGGGGGGTTTGGATGAACAGTTCCTGGTGGGGGGTTGGATGAACAGGACCCCGTGGTAGTAGAGGTCGTTGCCGCTGGATGAACAAGACCCCGATCGAGCCGGTTGGGATTGGATGAACAGGACCCCGTGGAGGGCTGGATGAACAGGACCCCGTGGAGAGCTGGTTGAACAGTAGCCGGTGGAGGGTTGGATGAACAGTAGCCCATGGAGGGGTGGTTGAACAGGAACCCATGGAGAGGGCTGGTTGAACAGTAGTCGGTGGAGGAGCGGTGGAGGCTGGATGAACAGTCGCAGTGGAGGCTATAGGAGGTCGACGGTGGATGAACAGTAGCCCGTGGAGGCTGGAGGAGGTCGACGATGGAGATGAACAGTATCCCGTGGAGTCCCGTTTTGTGGTACGCCACACCCCTCCTGATGAACAGGACCCCCGTTTCGACCGTATCGCTCCAACACAAGTCCGTTTCCTCCGTTTTGCGGTACGCCACACCCCTCCCGATCAACAGGACCCCGTTTCGACTGTAGGAGGTCCAAGAGAAGTCTGTTTCCTCCGTTTTGTGGTACGCCAGACCCCTTCCTATGAACAGGATCCCGTTTCGACCGTGGCCGATTGAACATAAGGCCGTTTCCTCCGTTCTGCGGTACGCCAGGCCTCGTTTCCATCAATTGTTTTGTCCAAGCAGTTGGCTTCCGATGAACACGACGTATTCCGTTGCCTCCCGATGAACACGACGCATTTCGTTGCCTCCCATGAACATGATGACGACACAGTTTCTCCGTTCCGACCCAGCCATGTACACGAGACCTGGCCGTACATATGCACAAGTAGGCGTTCGAGACCCCGCCTGTATGTACGTACGTGGTCGTATTTACTTTCTTGCACCCTGGCTGTACGTACATTTACAAGCTACGTGCTCGCCTCTACTACGACACGTGCCCTTCCTTACACGGCAACGGTTTATCGTTGCAGCCTGCAGATAGACCAATCGTATGTACGTACACGTTCGCGACCAGAATGACAACGCTATGTACACTTTGACCAGGTGGGTCCCGACTGTCAGGCACTTCCTTGCGTGCGAAGATCTAGCTGGTGGGTCTCAGCAGTCAGGGGGCGAATCTTTTTTTTGCCCGTAATATGGACGCACTTCCTTGCGTGCAAAGATGTAGCTGGTGGGTCCCAGCAATTAGGGGGCGAATCATTTTTTCGTGAAATACGGTGGCCCGTCGGGTGGGTCCCTGTTGTCAGCTGGAGGAATCATTATTTTCCCCGTAATAAGGAGGCACTTCCTTGCTGCGGCCGTGGACCCAGCTGCCAGCCTCTCCACGTACAGTACTCTTTTGATGGAAGTCATTCCTTGACCACGTTGACCACGCTGCGCCGAGAGCAGCAGGGCGATGGACGATGGCGAGGCCTAGGAAGGGGACGACGCAGAGCCGGGGAAGACGCAGTAGTGGATGCCCACGCGGAGAGGAGTACGAGGGTTCACTAGTTCGGCTGCGGTGTGAGGCTGCCATCGTCGTAGGGCCTGGCCAGCGGTGGGAGTAGTAGGGGGCGATGAGTCCTCAACGGTAGCACAACCGGCCACTGGAGGCAGGAGCAGGCGGTCTCGCCGGCGCTGGATTGGGCGGCTGGTGCAAGAAGAGCAACGATTGAAGAAGCAGCAGGACCATTCGATTCAAATCCAAACGGGCTGCTGGTGCAAGAAGAGCAATGATTGAAGAAGCATCAGACCGTTCGATTCAAATCCAACGGTCACTGCTGCTAGAATCGTTTGTTGACTAAGTTGACAAAGCCCTGCGTAAGCGTCAACTTAGTAGGCCCATAGGTCAGCCTCCCAACCGGTGCGCCCCAGATGTTAGTAGGAGGAATCATTTTTTCGCGTAATAAGGAGGCAGTTGATTGCATGCGGCTAGGCCAGCGGAGGGAGTAGGCTGGGTCGGTGAAGCCTGCACATCATCACAGCGGGCCACAAGAGGAGGGAGCAGGCAGTCCCGCCGGTGCTAGTTTAGGCGGCTGGAGCAGGAAGATCAGAGATTGAAGAAGCACGTCGGCCGTTGGATGGACATCTAACAGTCACTCCTGCTAGAATCGTGTGTTGACTGACAAAGCCTTGTGTAAACAAGTCAGCCTCGAAATTTGTGGCGTGTACAACCCATTTGCTATTATTTTTATAATTTTTACTCATTTTCTAATTCATATGGAATTTATTGCAGCCCATTTTCCATTTTTAGAACTGCTGCCCATTTTTTGGTCAGTACCAGGGTTAAAAAATTGAACTAAATATGTGCGAAATTTTGAAAATTCGCAAATTTTTGGTGGGGAACAAAATATTCTTAATCCAAAAATTTGCAGCCATACTAAAACAAATTTAAAAATAAATTAGTAGTATGTCATGTTAAAATCCAATGAAATATAAAATATCAGTGAAGAACAAAAACAAAAAAAGGAACTAATTCCCCATTTGCTATAATTTTTTTGGAATTTTCAACCCTTTGATATTACTTTTAATACACACTGACTATACTCTTTGGCCAGGCCGGAATGCATCCCTCCTCGTCTTGAAAGATTTGCAGCCCAGTAAGTCGGAGAAAACAAATAGGCCTAGCTTGAGTATTCTTCAAAAAGAAATACTGGGCTACCTATTTTCCCAATGAAAAAACTGCTGGGCTGGTCATGTTGTTAGACGGGCCACAGAGACTGCACAACCCAGATTATAGCCCGCTCCTCTGAATTACTACTCAAAAAAAAGTTGTGCAATTCTGTCATTACTTGACTATACATTGAAAATGATGTGGGTCCCAGATATCAGCAGGGTGGATTAGAGTAAAAACACGAGGGGTACATATGAGTAGTAAAAGAGGTGCTTGCTTGTGTTCGGGAGTGGACCTGGTGGGTCCGTACTGTCATACTCACAACTATAGTCCTCTCCGGATTCACTATGTTGACAGGGCCGGACGGCGGCGCGCGGCGAACGCACCAAGGCGGAGGATAATGTGTTGTCGCCAATGTGCTGGGCTGGGTCGGATATTCTTATTGAAAAATAAAAATGGACCGATACTATTTACGACGTTGACTACGATTTGCATGGGTCCGTTGATTGCAAGAAGAAAATGGTGGGAGAAAGAAGACTGGTCGCTATCTTTGCCTAAGAATAATATCGATTGAATGTGATGACGCTATCATAGAAAATAATATCCTCCTGTTAAATCGTGAATTTAAAGAACTGGTGCATGAGCATTTAGCTTTATTTATTTATTTATTTACATATTTATGTTTAGGGGACCATGAGCTTGTACCTAGGCCGGATTCATGTGAGAGCCTCCCTTCCACTTAATTATGGGATCCTCTATTGGGCCTTCATCAGTGGGCTGCATGTTATCAACAAGTGGAAAATATGTTCCATACCAAAAATAGTATGCGCTACGTAAGGTACGGGGCACTAAAGGATCAGACCGTTTCCCTCAAAAAACTAAAGGATGGGACCGTGCAAGGACTTCCAAAAAATTGTGTTTGTCGTTCTAACAACACATTTATTCAACCAACAGACAAAATATACTACTGATTGTACATTGAAAACAGCAACAGCAGCAACCAGGGCTGGGGGTGCAACAGAAGCAGTAAGCAGGCCAGAAGAGTAAAGACGCAGCTCTCTCTTCCAAACCAAACATCAGCCATCATTACAAAAGGGATACCAAAAAAGAAAAAGTGTATGCATCAAACTAAATAAAGATCCTACTACACCAAGTGTACACATCTAACTAACTGGCTCAGTTAGACGTTACTATTTATTAAGCTGTGGAGATTGGCTGACGGCTTGAACCAGATGGGTGCTCGATGGGGAAATTCCAGCCAAAGAGCCAAAGTCCGATACTTGCGACCCTCTCTCATACTTTGGGCTGCAGAGCGTGGCGGCACATATCAGGGTATGGTGCATGCAGAGACGCATGGTATGCTGTGTACACATAGTTTTGCCTGATGAACGAAACCGCGCTGCCATCATGATCCTTGTCGTCGGTTATCTCCTGGTTAATCGGATAATTCAGTCCGAGAAACAGAGAGCATGTACCAAGGCTACTTACCAGCCTCTAACCAAAAATTCCTGAAGGCCCAGAGAAGCTGGGATCCTACTCAAAGACCTTGTAGTGACTATGATTGTATTCCGCGAAACAACATGTCCGGTACGTGCGAATGATCATCAATCATTCGCCATCGTCTGATTGAGCCAGGAACCACCTGCAACTGCCATGCCGCTTTTCTTTGAAAGGTTCTGGAATTAGGAAGGGTAGGGACACCAGGCGGCCTACAACATCATATCAAGTTGGAGTCAAATAAAAAAGGGCTCTTAATGTAGTGAATCTTAAGAACAACATGTTATGAGCATGAATATTTTTTCAGTAAATGTTCACAGTAATATAAGCAAGCCATCATGATATCATAGGGAAGTAATGTAGCGATGACTGGAGTAGGCCAGCAATACGTCCAGCCATAGAAGGAGTCGACAGCGTAAATTAAGCCCTTGTGTTCGATGGCATTAGAGAACCATGGAGGATGTATGATCCTGCGATGGACGTGCAGATTTATCCACTTACCGCAGTGACCTGTCAGATAGGCCAGACTGCGGTTGAAGAATGCAATTAGCCTAAAGTCTATATAATTCACAGATCTTGTGGGCACTTGGCAGATTACAACCTTGAACAAATCAAACTTGGTATCATGTTGGCTACTGTAAGATTCCGGGTATTCTGGGTCGCGGTGCCAAAGCAGTGCAGTGTTAATCAAAGGAAGGGGGTCAATCGCCGGGTGTAGTCCTCCACGAGCATCGAGCTGCCGCGACCATCGACAAGCACCATCCAAGACGTGTTCATGCTGACCCAATACATACCGTTAATGTAGTTGAGCATGTCGAGGATCAGATCGCAGTCAAGGGGGCTGATGCTCGCCACCCTACGATCATTATGTTGCATGACACGTCGTTTCTGAAGATCAGGCGGGATCAGCAAGCAAGGAGCTAGCTTAAAAAGCTCCGGCCTGAGGGCTTTGAGTAAACAGTACAGCCTCGATGAGCACGAGGCGAGCGGCATGGTACGGAGGTTGTCCACACGTGAAACAATGAGCTTGATTACCTCTGTGGGGAGCTAATTCCAGCCACTCTTTCGGCGGACGCTGCTCGGTTCTGCCATTGTTAGTGTTGGGTTTCGGACGAGGGGGGAGGCGCCTTAGCGGGGATGGAAGATTGGACGAGATTATGTGCGGACAAGGATGGAGAAGGAAATATGTGTTGCGGGAAGTGGACAGGTGATGATGACTACAGCATGCCGCTTGACTTACGAGACACATACCGGCAGCGTAGGGTCATATTGATGCCAGACAACTTGCTTGAGTGATCACAGTACCGATACTCCCTACAGTACCTACTACTATGCCCTAACTTGCTTGACTAGAGTAGTAGTGGAGTAGGACTCTCCTCTACTACTAGCAGCGGAGGAGTAGTATATTCTAATCTAAAATAGTTACAAACTTCAATGCCCGAGCATGGAATGACTACGAACCGCCATCGGTGCTAAATCCAATCCCTAGCAAATGTTCGCTGGGAGACATGGCAGTTGCAAACGCTGCGGCGCAGTTACAGTATGTGTGTAAGGGTGGCAGTTTTGTCAAATACTATGGCTTAAAAACAGGCCACCTGTAACGCCCCGGATTCGACGCGCCAGGTGTCCGCCAGTTATTCGACGTCGTTGCCATGTCATGTGCTTGCGTGTTGCACTTTGCCATGTCATCATCTGCATTTCATATCATGTCATCATGTGCATTTCATTTTGCATACGTGTTCGTCTCATGCATCCGAGCATTTTCCCGTTGTCCGCTTTTGCAATCCGCACTCCTATGTCTCCGGCGCCCTTCTTTCCTCTCTTCGTGTGCGGGTATTAAACTTTCTCGAATGGACCGAGGTTTGTCAAGCGGCCTTGGTATAGCACCGTAGACCGCTGTCAAGTTTCGTGCCATTTGGAGGTCGTTTGGTACTCCAACAGTTAACCGGGTAACCGCAAAAGCCCTCTTTGTTGCAGCCCAACACCCTTTCAAAGTGGCCCAAAACCCACCAAACTCCCTCCATGCTCTCGGTCGTTCGATCACGATCGCGTGGCAAAACCGCACCCCATTTGGAGTCTCCTAGCTCCCTCTACCTATAAATATGTCTTCCTCCCCAAATCCCGGTCAAACCCTAAAATCATCCCGTCGCTCACGAACATGTCCAACCCAGCCGGACGATCTCCGCCGCCGCCGCATGCCTATGGCGCGTCGCCACATGGCGCTGGCCACAGCGTCCGCCCGCCGCCCATGACGGCTGGGGCTCCGGCAACCTCACAGAGCCCGCCCGCCGCCGCTGGCAGCCCGCCAGCCCAGCTCCCTCATGCCGGGCCTCGCGAACCCGCCGCCGGCTGGCCGCCGCCGTCGGGACCTCGCCCGCCGTCCGCGCCCGGTGTGTCGCCCAGGTCGCCTGCCCGTCGCCCGCGCCCCCCGCCGACCGCGCCCGTGTCCGCTGGCGCCTCCCGCTCGCCTGCCGTCCTCCCCTCGCTGCTGGCCTCATGAGCTCGCCGGAGGAGCTTCGCCCGCGCCTCTCCCCTAGACCTCCGGATCTCCGCCCGCCTCGCAGCCCGCCTCCAGCGCCTTGTCGCGCCCGCCTCCGGCCTCCCGTCGTCGCGGCCGTCGCCACGGCCGGATCCTCCTCACCGCACTCCGGCGACCTCCTCTTCCTCGATTCGCGAAATCCGCCGTTGACTTTTCTCCGGGGTGAGAAAAATCCACTAAGTCCCGAATCTGCGTAATTTTCTTGCCATGTTCATCATGCCATAACTCTCTGCATATTGCTCCGTTTCATGCGTGTAATATGTCAAATTGTTCGCCTCGATGAGTACATCATTTCATCTCATTGCATCATTTTAATTTGAGCTCATATTGATGCCCGAAATGCTGTTGGAAGAGGGCTATGTGATGTTAGTTTCTGATTCTTATCAGAACATGCACTTTTGTCATTTTTGCCATGATTGATGTGTGCCCCCTATGAACTTGAGTCCTACATGTGTTTTGTGATATGCCATGCCATCTTTACAGGGGTGTATTCCATCTATTTTTGTGATCTCTGTGGTGACTATCACAAGCATGCAAACTAGGCTTCATGATGTTGCTGATTTCAGCCCCTATTCTGCTGATATTTTTATGCCATGTAAACTTGATGCTACCGAGAGATCCATGCTTATTTTGAGATACTTCAGTAAGGATGTTTTGAACATATGGTTATTCTCTATCCATCCATGCCCTTGTTTGCAATTTTGGAGTGCCATAGCTTGAGTCAATCGAGCTCTACTTTTGCTATAAAATGTTTCCTGGCAGGTTGTTTACATGTTATTCAATTTTGCCAAGGTTGTTGTAGTTGATCCGTGTATGCTATGATGTTGTTCTTGCCATGTATAGCCTCTATGACATGTCTTCTTACTGTGAGTTGCCTTGCCATGCCATGTATTGCTCTGTGGTGAGTGGTTCAAGCTCACCAACATGCCTACTTATTGTTCCTGCCATGTATGAATCTGTAATATAACTTGCTATGTTTACATGGGTGCCATCATATCTTCTGATCCTTTTTGGCTCATGGTCAGTAAAGGACTTTTGTTATATGCAATTAGTAGATTCATGCCATGCCTTTGTTTGCCATGATAAGTTCCTGTAACATGTTTTTTGATAGCTCTAAACATTGCAACCTGATGTTATTTCTGCAGAGTCTGAAACTGTTATTATTTGCAATCTTGCCATGTGTTTTTGAGCATGTTCTAGTGATTTCTGGAGATAGCTCAGTGTTCATGTCTTGTAGTTGTTTACCTGTACATCATGCCCATGCCTTTTGTTATTTCGTTGGGATGCTGTAGCTTGTTGTTTTGATGCTTGCAATATGCCTAGTTGCTGTTTTGGATGATTGTTGTTATGCCTTGTATAGAGTGTATGTGTTGAACCGCTGTTCGCTTTTGAGTGTGCTCTATATGAAACTTGCTTGATTTTGCATGTAGTTTCATATTATCATGTTGCATCCTTGTTTTGAGGTGTTTGCTTGATGTTTGTATGCATTTTGCATCAATGTCATGTTTAACTTGTTTTGCTCATATCTTCTAGGCCGTAGCTCCGAATCTAATGAACTTTATATGTAACTTGACTAGAATTTCGTGTAGATCATCGTGGTGCATCTTAACTTGCTGTTTAACAACTTGAACATAAGGTTTATTCAGATCTGGACCAATTTCGAAATTTGCATATGAGGACTTACCGGAATTGTTCTATGTTGTTCCCGGCCTCATTTAAACTTGCTTTGATGTGTTGGTATTGTATGCATCATCTCTTGCCATGAGGAGCTCCATGTAGCCTTTTTCATGCATCATGCTTGTTGTGCATCATGCCTTGTTCATGTGTGGTGTGTTTACCATGTTGTGTGCTTCTTCTTTTTGTTCCTGTTTCGTTGCGATCGTGAGGATTCGTTCGTCTACGCTTGGTTCATCTTCGTGGCTTCATCTTCTTCATGGATTCGTTCTTCTTCCTTGCGGGATTTCAGGCAAGATGACCGCTACCCTGGATCTCACTACTATCATTGCTATGCTAGTTGCTTCGTTCTATCGCTTTGCTGCGCTACCTATCACCTGTTTATCAAGCCATCCCAAATTGCCATGTCAGCCTCTAACCTTTGACACTTTTCCTATGCAAACCGTTGTTTGGCTATGTTACCGCTTTGCTCAGCCCCTCTTATAGCGTTGTTAGTTGCAGGTGAAGATGAAGTTTGTTCCTTGTTGGAACATGGAGATGTTGTTCCTTGTTGGAACATGTTTACTTGTTGGGATATCACAATATATCTTATTTAAATAATGCATCTATATACTTGGTAAAGGGTGGAAGGCTCGGCCTTATGCCTGGTGTTTTTTTCCACTCTTGCCGCCCTAGTTTCCGTCATATCGGCATTATGTTCCCGGATTTTGCGTCCCTAACGCGGTCGGGTGATTTATGGGACCCCTTGACAGTTCGCTTTGAATAAGACTCCTCCAAAGAAGGCCCAACCTTGGTTTTACCATTTGCCTCACCACCACCTACATTTCCCTTGGGAGTAATTAACCCAAGGGTCATCTTTATTTAGCCCCCGGTCCAATGCTTGTCTAAGTGTTGGTCCGAACCGAGCTACTGCAGGGGCCACCTTGAGGCAACCCGAGGATTGGTTTTACTCGTAGCTAGTCTCATCCGTGTTGCCTCGAGAACGAGATATGTGCAGCTCCTATCTGGATTGTCGGCGATCGGGCGGCTTTGCTGGTCTTGTTTTATTATTGTCGAAATGTCTTGTAGCCGGATTCCGAGACTGATCGGGTCTTCCCGGGAGAAGGAATATCCTTCGTTGATCACGAGAGCTTATCATGGGCTTGTTGGGACACCCTGCAGGTTTGAACTTTCGAAAGCCGTGCCCATGTTATGTGGCAGATGGGAATTTGTTAATATCCGTTGTAGTAAACTTGAAGCAAACTCTTCTAAAATACACCAACCGTGTGCGCGAATCGTGAGTGTCTCTTTTCGGGTTGATCGAGAGGAGAACACGGTTTCGGGTTATGTCGACGTAAGTAGGAGTTCAGGATCACTTCTTGATCATTACTAGTTGACGACCGTTCCTTTGTTTCTCTTCTCGCTCTCATTTGCGTATGTTAGCCACCATATATGCTTAGTCTCTGCTGCAACCTCACCACTTTACCCCTTCCTTTTCCCATTAAGCTTTGCTAGTCTTGATACCCATGGTAATGGGATTGCTGAGTCCTCGTGGCTCACAGATTACTACACCACCAGTTGCAGGTACAGGTTTGCGATGATCATGACGTGAGAGCGATGTTTGCTTGTTTTGGAGTTCTTCTTCTGCTTCTTCGATCAGGGGATAGGTTCCAGGTCGGCAGCCTGGGCTAGCAGGGTGGATGTCGTTTGAGCTTCTGTTTATGTTTCATCCGTAGTCGGATGTTGATCTTGTATGTTGTATTGTTGTATTCATGTGACATTGTATGTATTGGATGTATCCCACTATTATGTAATGTTGATGTAATGATATCCACCTTGCAAAAGCGTTCTAATATGCGGGTCTATCCTTGGTGGGACCGTCGTGTTCCTTTTGGATAGGGTCGCATATTGGGCGTGACAAGTTGGTATCAGAGCCTCGACCGACCCTAGGATCCCCCTTGATTGATCGTGTAGTTTGGTCGTTGTTGAGTCTAGAAGAAAACTGTTTTCGGAGTCTAGTTATATCGGAGAGTAGGAATTCTTTTTACTCCTCAGCCCCTTCGTCGCTCTGGTAAGGAATCTTGACGTAGGTGTTTTGAACTACTCCTCTTCCCCTTCAAATTTTTTCTTTAGGATCACGTGGTTAGTTTCGTGAGTTGTACATCCTCTTTTGTCCGGTGCATATCTCGTCAAAGTGATTCGACCCTCTCCATTTTTGCAAGTTCAATCCTCAGTTGTTTTCTTTTCCCATCCGCCCTCCCTTCTTCTTCTCGGAACCGGAGTCCGTAATCGAGTATCCGTCCTACTCGTGTGAAGTTTTTGCTCTCTCTCCTCAATGATTTCAACCGGTGTTTTCTCTTCAAGATATTCGTCGGTTTCCCCTTCAAAGTTGCCTTTGTTTTCCCGCCCTCCCACCCTTTTCTCCCGGAGTTTGCCTCTCTCCCGACCAGCTATCTCATTCGTGTGGAGCCTCTTCAGACTTCCCTCAATCATTTCAACCGGTGAATTCTCGTCTCGTTCGTCATTCTTCATCCCTTTCTTTTTCCGGTGGATTCAATTCAAGTTTTTCGAGTTGATCACATTCTTTTCCTTGGTTAAAGTGTTTTCCCTGCTCGTTCACCTCTCGCCAGTTTATCCTTCCGGAGTGATGAAGACATCTCAGGAGATTCGTCTGTGTTCCAATTAATCCTAGGTTGTCACCTCAGTCGAATATTTCAATTGTTCCGGTGCATCATCTATCTGTTCATCAACCCTTTCCAACGGTGTTTTCTTTTAGTGGGCCCTAACCCACAGGTCTTTTCCCAGGATCTTACCTGACTCTTCTAATTTCCCCGGAGTTATTCTCAATTCTTTTCAAGTGTGACGTAAGAATGAATTTCATCAGTCAGATGCCTTTCCAAGATCAATTTCAAATCATTTCATTATTGGTTCAACCCCTTTGCTTTCCATTCTCCCGGAGTATCCCAGTAATTTTGGTGGTTTTTTCTCGTCATCATTTGAAGACCGAAGAAGAGTTCCTTCTAAATCTTGTTGGTTCTCTCGAATTTCATGGTTCTAGCTTCATGTTATCCTCGCGAATTATTCCATTTGTCAGATTCTTTTCTCAACCATCCGGAGTTTGTCAGGAGTTGTTTTTTTTCATTTCTTTTCACCGGAGGCCATCATTCCAAAAGAATTCTTCGTCCTCACATTTCAGCTACCGTTATCCAATTATCCCGGTGCTTCGTTCAAGTGTTCTTTAATCAGCTCATGATCTCTTTGTTCTTTTGCATCTAAATCCCCTCTAGCTTATTGGTTCTTCTAATTCTTCCCGGTGATTTATTCTCTTTCGTCAGTCATTTTCGAATTCTTACGGAGGTTCGTTCAAGATTATTTTCCTTGATTATCATTTTAATTCATTCGTCTTTTCAATCCTACCGGTGGTTCATGAAGACCTTCTCAAGTTTGCGATATGTCACTTCTCAATTCTTTTTCAAGAAGAATAAGTAGTATGCAAATCCATTGCTTCTCATCAATTTAATTGGTGGAGGATAAGCATACAATAAATCTTAATCTTATTTCATCCAAGTGATTAATCCTTTTCTTCGGAGTTTGTTCTTAATGAATAAATTCTAGTTCCAAGTGTTTTCATATTTTCTTTTCCGGAGTTCCAAGTTTTTCCGCATTATCGTCGCGAAGCTCCAACTAAATCACCACAAGACTTAATCCTTATTCTTTCCATCCTTCAATTGTATCTCATCATCCTTTTGTTACCGGAGTTCTTCACGGTGGCTCGTCATGATTTAATTCATTCTTCAAGTGTTCATCAAGATTTTGTTGGTGGAGTTCAAGTACCTTTTCTTCTCGCATCTCGAAGTGTAATTAATTCTCCATATTCTTTTGAAGCGGAGTTTTGCATTTCTTCGTTATTCTCAGCTATCCAATCATTTCTGTTTGTGGCCGGTTATCACCTTATGATTTTGAGATGTTATCCATAAGTCCACAACAAGCTTATTCTTTCGTTGTTGATTTTCTCAACAACTTCAGTCAATCCTTCCTTCTAAGTTCTTTTCTTTCAATTCTATCAATTCTTCCGGAGGCATTGTGTTGTTCCTCTCGTCAACTATCGTTCCATTTTGTCAAACTCAGTTCCAACTCCTTCCATGTTCAGCCGGAGTGCTGCATAAATCCTTTCAGTCCTATTCGTTTCTTTTCTCATTCTAACCACTCCGGTTAGAACGAGTGCTTTCATAGTCTATCGGATTCCGTGAGCTTTCGATTCTCGTCATTCTCGTCGTTCCTTTTTTATTCTCGAGTGCTCTCGATTCTTTGCTTCTTCTCTTCAATTTTTGTTTCACCTCATCCCTTTTCCCTTCCGTCTCGGTCCTAAGATCTCGGGACGAGATCTCTTGTTAGTGGAGGAGTGTTGTAACGCCCCGGATTCGACGCGCCAGGTGTCCGCCAGTTATTCGACGTCGTTGCCATGTCATGTGCTTGCGTGTTGCACTTTGCCATGTCATCATCTGCATTTCATATCATGTCATCATGTGCATTTCATTTTGCATACGTGTTCGTCTCATGCATCCGAGCATTTTCCCCGTTGTCCGTTTTGCAATCCGGCACTCCTATGTCTCCCGGCGCCCCCTTCTTGCCTCTCTTCGTGTGCGGGTATTAAACTTTCTCGGAATGGACCGAGGTTTGTCAAGCGGCCTTGGTATAGCACCGGTAGACCGTCTGTCAAGTTTCGTGCCATTTGGAGGTCGTTTGGTACTCCAACAGTTAATCGGGTAACCGCAAAAGCCCTCTTTTGTTGCAGCCCAACACCCCTTTCAAAGTGGCCCAAAACCCACCAAACTCCCCTCCATGCTCTCGGTCGTTCGATCACGATCGCGTGGCCGAAAACCGCACCCCATTTGGAGTCTCCTAGCTCCCTCTACCTATAAATATGTCTTCCTCCCCGAAATCCCGCAGTCCAAACCCTAAAAATCATCCCCGTCGCCCGCCGGACATGTCCAACTCGACCGGACGCATCTCCGACGCCGCCCGCTGGCCTATGGCGATCGCCACGTGGCGCCCGCCACGCATGCGTCTGCCTTCGCCATCTGCGGCCCGCTGGGGAGCCCTGGGCAAGCCGCAGAGGTAAACCCGCCCGCCGCCTGGTGGCCAGCGCCTGACCCGGCCCCTCGCCGCCGGGCATTCGCGAACCCCGCCGCGGCTGCCGCCATTGTCGGGACCTCGCCGCCGTTCGCGCCCAGCCGTCGGCTTGGCCAGGCCGGCGCCCGCGCGCCGCGCCCGCCGATCCGCGCCCATGTTCGCCGGCGCCTCCCCTTCGCCTGCCGTCCTCCGTCGCCGCTGCGGCCCCATGAAGCTTCGCCGGAGGAGCTCGCCCGGCCGCGCCTCTCCCCCGTCGACCTCCGGATCTCCGCGCGCCTTGCTGCGCCCCGCCTCCGGCCTCCCCGGTCGTCGCCGGCCGTCGTCACGGCCGGATCCGTCCTCACCGCACTCCGGCGACCTCCTCTTCCTCGTTTCCGGCGAGATCCCGCCGCCGTTGACTTTTCTCCGTGGTGAGAAAAATCCACTAAGTCCCGAATCTGCGTAATTTTCTTGCCATGTTCATCATGCCATAACTCTCTGCATATTGCTTCGTTTCGTGCGTGTAATATGTCAAATTGTTTGCCTCGATGAGTACATCATTTAATCTCATTGCATCATTTTCATTTGAGCTCATATTGATGCCCGAAATGCTGTTGGAAGAGGGCTATGTGATGTTAGTTTCTGATTCTTATCAGAACATGCACTTTTGTCATTTTTGCCATGATTGATGTGTGCCCCCTATGAACTTGAGTCCTACATGTGTTTTGTGACATGTCATGCCATCTTTACAGGGGTGTATGCCATGTATTTTTGTGATCTCTGTGGTGACTATCACAAGCATGCAAACTAGGGTTCATGATGTTGCTGATTTCAGCCCCTGTTCTGCTGATATTTTTATGCCATGTAAACTTGATGCTACCGAGAGATCCATGCTTATTTTGAGATACTTCAGTAAGGATGTTTTGAACATATGGTTATTCTCTATCCATCCATGCCCTTGTTTGCAATTTTGGATTGCCATAGCTTGAGTCAATCAAGCTCTACTTTTGCTATAAAATGTTTCCTGGCAGGTTGTTTACATGTTATTCAATTTTGCCAAGGTCGTTGTAGTTGATCCGTGTATGCTATGATGTTGTTCTTGCCATGTATAGCCTCTATGACATGTCTTCTTACTGTGAGTTGCCTTGCCATGCCATGTATTGCTCTGTGGTGAGTGGTTCAAGCTCACCAACATGCCTACTTGTTGTTGTTCCTGTCATGTATGAATTTGTAATATAACTTGCTATGTTTACATGGGTGCCATCATATATTCTGATCCTTTTTGGCTCATGGTCAGTAAACGACTTTTGTTATATGCAATTAGTAGATTCATGCCATGCCTTTGTTTGCCATGATAAGTTCCTGTAACATGTTGTTTGATAGCTCTAAACATTGCAACCTGATGTTATTTCTGCACAGTCTGAAACTGTTATTATTTGCAATCTTGCCATGTGTTTTTGAGCATGTTCTAGTGATTTCTGGAGATAGCTCAGTGTTCATGTTTTGTAATTCTTTACCTGTACATCATGCCCATGCCTTTTGTTATTTCGCTGGGATGCTGTAGCTTGTTGTTTTGATGCTTGCAATATGCCTAGTTGCTGTTTTGGACAGATTGTTGTTATGCCTTGTATAGTGTATGTGTTGCACCTTTGCTCCGTTTTGAGTGTGCTCTATATGAAACTTGCTTGATTTTGCATGTAGTTTCATATTATCATGTTGCATCCTTGTTTTGAGGTGTTTGCTTGATGTTTGTATGCATTTTGCATCAATGCCATGTTTAACTTGTTTTGCTCATATCTTCTAGGCCGTAGAGTCTTAATCTAATGAACTTTATATGTAACTTGACTAGAATTTCGTGTAGATCATCGTGGTGCATCTTAACTTGCTGTTTAACAACTTGAACATAAGGTTTATTCAGATCTGGACCAATTTCGAAATTTGCATATGAGGACTTACCGGAATTGTTCTATGTTGTTCCCGGCCTCATTCAAACTTGCTTTGATGTGTTGGTCTTGTATGCATCATCTCTTGCCATGAGGAGCTCCATGTAGCCTTTGTCATGCATCATGCTTGTTGTGCATCATGCCTTGTTCATGTGTGGTGTGTTTACCATGTTGTGTGCTTCTTCTTGTTAGTTCCTGTTTCGTTGCGATCGTGAGGATTCGTTCGTCTACGCTTGGTTCATCTTCGTGGCTTCATCTTCTTCATGGATTCGTTCTTCTTCCTTGCGGGATTTCAGGCAAGATGACCGCTACCCTGGATCTCACTACTATCATTGTTATGCTAGTTGCTTCGTTCTATCGCTTTGCTGCGCTACCTATCACCTGTTTATCAAGCCATCCCAAATTGCCATGTCGCCTCTAACCTTTGACACTTTTCCTATGCAAACCGTTGTTTGGCTATGTTACCGCTTTGCTCAGCCCTCTTATAGCGTTGTTAGTTGCAGGTGAAGATGAAGTTTGTTCCTTGTTGAACATGGAGATGTTGTTCCTTGTTGGAACATGTTTACTTGTCGGGATATCACAATATATCTTATTTAATTAATGCATCTATATACTTGGTAAAGGGTGGAAGGCTCGGCCTTATGCCTGGTGTTTTGTTCCACTCTTGCCGCCTAGTTTCCGTCATATCAGTATTATGTTCCCGGATTTTGCGTCCCTAACGCGGTCGGGTGATTTATGGGACCCCTTGACAGTTCGCTTTGAATAAGACTCCTCCAAGAAGGCCCAACCTTGGTTTTACCATTTGCCTCACCACCACCTACATTTCCCTTGGGAGTAATTAACCCAAGGGTCATCTTTATTTAGCCCCCCCTGTGCCAATGCTTGTCTAAGTGTTGGCCCGAACCGAGCTACTCATGGGCCACCTTGAGGCAACCCGAGGATTGGTTTTACTCGTAGCTAGTCTCATCCGGTGTTGCCCTGAGAACGAGATATGTGCAGCTCTGTAACACCCCGGACGTAACTTTCCATATTTGTAACTCCAACTCTTGCCATTTTCGGCATTGTGATATGATATTCCCTCCGTGGTTGGGTTTTTCTTCATTTTGCATTTTGTCCATGTCATGCATTTTATATCATGTCATCATGTGCATCGACGGCGTACGTGTTCGTCTCATGATTCCGAGCATTTTTCCCGTTGTCCGCTTTTGCAATCCGCACTCCTATCTCCCCGGCCCCTTTTACGCTTTTTCCGTAAAGGGTACTAAACCTTCTCGGAATGGACCGAGGTTTGTAAAGTGGCCTTGGTATACCACCAGAGACCACCGGTCAAGTTTCGGTCATTTGGAGCTCGTTTGGTACTCCAACGGTTAACCGCAATCTCGCAAAGGCCTCTTTTAAGTTGCAGCCCAACACCCCTTCAAAATAGTCCAATAACCCATCTAAGTCACTTCCATGCTCTCCGTCGCTCGATCACGATCGTGTGGAAAACTACACCTCATTTGGACTCTCCTAGCTCCTCTATGCCTATTTAAGCAAACCCCATTCCAATCTCGGGTCTAACCCTAGCCTTCCCTACCTCGCTACCGGACGAACTCCCACACGCCCGGACACGTCCGTCCCACGCGTCGCCGCCGTCCGAACCAATCGGTCGCGCCACCTGTCCACGCCACACCCTTGGGTCTGCTGAGGGCACCGGCCGGCCGCCCGGGCCGCACCCGGCCGACCCAGCGCGCCCCTCCCGCTGGAGCCCGAGGCTCGCCGCCTCGCCGCCCGGGCATTGCCCTGCCGCAGCCGCTGCCGCCTGCCCGCCGCCCTCGCCAACCGCGCGGTCGCCGCCTCGTCGCCACCGCCGTCGCCACCAAACCTCGACCGCCATGCCGGCCGGCCGCCGCCGTGCCGCCCGGCCCCCTCCTCCGGCCGGCCACCTCCTCCGGCCCGGCCCCGCCTCTTCTCCCTCTCCGGCGAGGAACCGCCGCCGCCGCCGCCCTCGATCCGGATCTCGATCCTGATCCGGATCCGCGGGTTGACTTCTTTCCCCTCTTATTTCCTCTTAAGTTTTTCACCCGGTGTTTATTTCGTGGCATTTTCAACGTAGCGTAACTTTCCATCTGTAGCTCCATTTTGCGCGCATAATATGTCAAAATGTTCGCCTCGAAGAGTAGATCATTTCATCTCATTGCATCATTTTCATTTGAGCTCATCTTGTTGCCCGAAATGCTGTTAGAAGAGGGCTATGTGATGTTAGTTTCTGTTTATTAACAGAACATGCACTTTTGTTATTTTTGCTATGATTGATGTGTGCACCCTATGAATTTGAGTCCTACATGTGTTTTGTAATATGCCATGCCATCTTTCCAGGGGTGTATGCCATGTATTTTTGTGATCTATGTGGTGACTAGCACAAGCATGCAAAGTAGGTGTCCTGATGTTGCAGTTTTCAGCCCTGTTTTGCTGATATTTTGATGCCATGTTAACTTGATGCTACCGAGAGATCCATGCATATTTTGAGATACTTCAGTAAGGATGTTTTGTTAAACATGTCTTGCTCTATCCATCCATGCCCTTGTTTGAAATTATGGAGTGCCATAGCTTGAGTCAATCAAGCTCTACTTTTGCTATCAAATGTTTCCTGGCAGATTGTTTACATGTTATTCAATTTTGCCTAGGTTGTTGTGGCTGATCCATGTATGCTATGTTATTGTTCTTGCCATGTATGTCTTCTATGCCATGTCTTCTTGATGTATGTATGCTTAGTTTATCATATAAGGCTCTGTAGTGAGTGCATTGAGCTTGTAAACATGCCTACTTGTTACCAGTTTTTGACATGCCATGTTGCTGAATCTGTTAACGAAACTTGCGATATTGACATGGGTGTTACTATATTTTCTGTTCCTTTTTGGCTTATTGTCAGTAAGGCCTTTTGTTCTATGCTTTGAGTAGATTCATGCCATCCCTTATTTTGCTATTATATGTTCCTGTAGCATGTAGTTTTCTTGCTCTGAACATTGCTACCTGATGCTGTTTTTGCCATGTCTAGCCTGATATTTTGTGCACTTTTGCCATGCTTGTTTGAACCTGTTATGATGTGAACTAGCCGTAGATCAGTGCTCATATTTTGTTAAGCATCTTGTGTAGATCAGTGCCATATACTTTTTTGGTACGTTTGGGTGCAGTAGCTTAATTTCTTGTTGCTTGCTAAGTGGCATCATGCTGTTAATGGCAGATTTGTGCCATTCTTGTTTTGCTTGTCATTTGCAAACCGTGCATCCGATTCCGGTGATCTTTATATCGATTTCAACCGAAATCATCTCATCTTTCCAGTGGCATACTTGGTTTGCCAAGTTGATGCCTGGTTCATCATTTTCCTTCCGGAGCGCGCATACGCATTGCATATCACATCTCACATATCATGTCATGTTTTGCATCATGTTGATTGTGCATTGCACCGTGATTTATTGTGGTTCCTTTGTTTGTGTTCTTGCTTTGGGTAGAGCCGGGAGACGAGTACGTGAACGAGGAACTTGTTGAGAACGCCACGAGGATCAAGCTTTCGACAACTCGAGAACATTGCGCAAGATGACCATACCCTCGAAATCACTTGTATCTTTGCTATGCTAGTTGCTCGCTCTTTTGCTATGCCTATGCTGCGATGCCTACCACTTGCTATATCATGCCACCCATATTGCCATGTCAGCCCTAACCATCTTTTCCTAGCAAACCGTTGATTGGCTATGTTACCGCTTTGCTCAGCCCTCTTATAGCGTTGCTAGTTGCGGTGAAGTGAAGTTTGTTCCTTGTTGAACATGGAGATGTTGTTCCTTATTGGAACATGTTTACTTGTTGGGGATATCACAATATATATCTGCTATAATTAATGCATCTATATACTTGGTAAAGGGTGGAAGGCTCGGCCTTATGCCCGGTGTTTTGTTCCACTCTTGCCACCCTAGTTTCCGCCATACCGTGTTATGTTCCTTGATTTCGCGTTCCTTACACGGTTGGGTGATTTATGGGACCCCCTTGACAGTTCGCTTTGAATAAGACTCGTCCAGCAAGGCCCAACTTTGGTTTTACCATTTGCCGCCTAAGCCTTTTTCCCCCGGGTTTTCGCGAGCCCGAGGGTCATCTTTATTTTAACCCCCCCGGACCAGTGCTCCTTCGAGTGCTGGCCCAAACTAGAGTGCTTTGCAGCGCCCCCTCAAGGAAACTTGAGGTCTGGTTTTAGTTGTACGGACTGCTCATCCGGTGTGCCCTGAGAACGAGATATGTGCAGCTCCTATCGGGATTTGTCGGCACATTCGGGCGGCTTTGCTGGCCTTGTTTTATTGCTGTCGAAATGTCTTGTAGTCCGGGATTCCGAGATTGATCGGGTCTTCCGGTAGAAGGAATATCCTTCGTTGACCGTGAGAGCTTATAATGGGCTGTTGGGACACCCGCAGGTAATATCTTTCAAAGCCGTGCCCGCGGTTATGAGGCAGATGGGAATTTGTTAATGTCCGGTTGTAAAAACCGAAGTTGACCTCAATTAAAATACACATCAATCGTGTGTAACCGTGATGGTCTCTTCTCGGCGGAGTCGGGAAGTGAACACGTGTTAGAGTTATGTCCGACGTAAGTAGTTCAGATCACTTCTTGATCGCTACTAGCTTCACGACCGTGCTTTGCTCCTCTTCTCGCTCTCTTTTGCGTTGTAGCCACCATATATGCTAGTCGCTTGCAGCAGCTCCACCTTACAACTCTGTCCTTCCTATAAGCTTAAATAGTCTTGATCTCGCGGGTGTGAGATTGCTGAGTCCCGTGACTCACAGATTCTACCAAAACAGTTGCGAGTTCCGATGATGATGCGGTCAGGTGACGAACCGAACTCAAGTGGGAGTTCGACGAGGAACGTGGTCGATACTATGTGTCTTTTCCCGATGATCATGAGTGGTGCCCAGTTGGGACGACCGGGATCTGTGTAGCATTTGGGGTATCTTCTTTTATTTTGGTTCCGTGAGCGGACCTTGAGTGTACTCTGAATGATGGATGTTTATTTATGTTGTGTGAAGTGGCATCGTAAGCCAACTATGTATCTATTTTCCTTATGTATTACATGGGTTGTGTGAAGATTACCTCACTTGCGACATTGCTTTCAATGCGGTTATGTTTCTAAGTCGTGCCTCGACACGTGGGAGATATAGCCGCATCGAGGGCGCTATAAGCTCCTATCGGGATTGTCGGCGATCGGGCGGCTTTGCTGGTCTTGTTTTATTACCGTCGAAATGTCTTGTAGCCGGATTCCGAGACTGATCGGGTCTTCCTGTGGAGAAGGAATATCCTTCATTGATCGCGAGAGCTTATCATGTGCTAAGTTGGGACACCTCGCAGGGTTTGAACTTTCAAAGCCGTGCTCATGTTATGTGGGCGATGGAATTTGTTAATATCCGTTGTAGTAAACTTGAAGCAAACTCTTCTAAAATACACCAACCGTAAAGCGAACCGTGAGTGTCTCTTTTCGGGTTGATCGAGAGGAGAACACGGTTTCGGGTTATGTCGACGAAGTAGGAGTTCAGGATCACTTCTTGATCATTACTAGTTGACGACCGCCTTTGTTTCTCTTCTCGCTCTCATTTGCGTATGTTAGCCACCATATATGCTTAGTCGCTACTGCAACCTCACCACTTTACCCCTTCCTTTTCCCATTAAGCTTTGCTAGTCTTGATACCCATGGTAATGGGATTGCTGAGTCCTCGTGGCTCACAGATTACTACACCACCAGTTGCAGGTACAGGTTTGCGATGATCATGACGTGAGAGTGATGTTTGCTTGTTTTGGAGTTCTTCTTCTGCTTCTTCGATCAGGGGATAGGTTCTAGGTCGGCAGCCTGGGCTAGCAGGGTGGATGTTGTTTGAGCTTCTGTTTATGTTTCATCCGTAGTCGGATGTTGATCTTGTATGTTGTATTGTTGTATTCATGTGACATTGTATGTATTGGATGTATCCCACTATTATGTAATGTTGATGTAATGATATCCACCTTGCAAAAGCGTTCCAATATGCGGGTCTATCCTTGGTGGGACCGTCGAGTTCCTTTTGGATAGGGTCGCATATTGGGCGTGACACCACCGTCGGATGGAATTCTTGAAGGAAATATGCCCTAGAGGCAATAATAAAGTTGTTATTTATATTTCCTTATATAATGATAAATGTTTATTATTCATGCTAGAATTGTATTAACCGGAAACTTAGTACATGTGTGAATACATAGACAAACAAAGTGTCACTAGTATGCCTCTACTTGACTAGCTCGTTGAATCAAAGATGGTTAAGTTTCCTAGCCATAGACATCAATTATCATTTGATTAACGGGATCACATCATTGGAGAATGATGTGATTGACTTGACCCATTCCGTTAGCCTAGCACTTGATCGTTTAGTTTGTTGCTACTGCTTTTTTCGTGACTTATACATGTTCCTATTACAATGAGATTATGCAACTCCCGAATACCGGAGGAACACTTAGTGTTCTATCAAACGTCACAACGTAACTGGGTGATTATAAAGATGCCCTACAAGTGTCTCCGATGGCGTTTGTTGGGTTGGTATAGATCGAGATTAGGATTTGCCTCTCCGTGTTTCGGAGAGGTATCTCTGGGCCCTCTCGGTAATGCACATCACTATAAGCCTGGCAAGCAATGTGACTAATGAGTTAGTCACGGGATGATACATTACGGAACGAGTAAAGAGACTTGCCGGTAACGAGATTGAACTAGGTATTGAGATACCGACGATCGAATCTCGGGCAAGTAACATACCGATGACAAAGGGAACAACGTATGTTGTTATGCGGTTTAACCGATAAAGATCTTCGTAGAATATGTAGGAACCAATATGAGCATCCAGGTTCCGCTATTGGTTATTGACCGGAGATGAGTCTCTGTCATGTCTACATAGTTCTCGAACCCGTAGGGTCCGCACGCTTAACGTTCGGTGACGATCGGTATTATGAGTTTACGTGTTTTGATGTACCGAAGGCAGTTCAGAGTCCCAGATGTGATCACAGACATGATGAGGAGTCTCGAAGTGGTCGATACATAAAGATTGATATGTTGGATGACTATATTCGGACACCGGATGAGTTCCGGGGGTCACCGGATAATTATCGGAGTGCCGGGGGGTTATCGGAAACCCCGGGGGAACTAATGGGCCAACATGGGCCTTGTGTGAGAGAGAGGAGGGGGGCTTAGGGCTAGCCGCCCCCTCCCCCCTTGAGGAGTCCGAATTGGACAAGGAGGGGGCGGTGCCCCCTCTTTCCCTCCCTTTCTCCTAGTAGGACTAGGAAAGGAGGAATCCTACTCCTACTAGGAGGAGGATTCATCCCCTCCTTGGCGCACCTATAGGGCCGGCCGGCCTCCCCCTTGCTCCTTTATATACGGGGGCAGGGTGCCACCCTAGAACACACAAGTTGATTGTTTAACCGTGTGCGGTGCCCCCCTCCACAGATTTCCACCTCGATCATGTCGTTGTAGTGCCTAGGCAAAGCCCTGCATCGGTAACTTCATCATCACCATTGAGGGAGTCCTGGACTAGGGGGTGTCCGGATAGCCGAACTATCATCATGGCCGGACTCCAAGACTATGAAGATACAAGATTGAAGACTTCGTGCCGTGTCCGGATGGGACTTTCCTTGGCGTGGAAGGCAAGCTTGGCGATACGGATATGTAGATCTCCTACCATTGTAACCGACTCTGTGTAACCCTAACCTATCCGGTGTGTATATAAACCGGAGGGTTTTAGTCCATAGGACGAACAACAATCATACCATAGGCTAGCTTCTAGGGTTTAGCCTCCTTGATCTCGTGGTAGATCTACTCTTGTACTACCCATATCATCAATATTAATCAAGCAGGAGTAGGGTATTACCTCCATCGAGAGGGACCGAACCTGGGTAAAAACATCATGTCCCTTGTCTCCTGTTACCATCCGCCTAGACGCACAGTTCGGGACCCCCTACCCGAGATCCGCCGGTTTTGACACCGACATTGGTGCTTTCATTGATAGTTCCTCTGTGTCCTCACCAATAGGCCCGATGGCTCCTTCGATCATTAACAACGACGCGGTCCAGGGTGAGACTTTTCTCCCCCGACAGATCTTCGTATTCGGCGGGTTTGCACTGCAGGCCAATTCGCTTGGCCATCTGGAGCAGATCGAAAGCTACGCCCCTGGCCATCAGGTCAGATTTGGAAGTTTGAACTATACGGCCGATATCCACGGAGACTTGATCTTCGACGGATTCGAGCCGCAGCCAAGCGTGCCACACTGTCTCGATGGGCATGATCTAGCTCGCGATCAAAGGCTCGAGGTCGCACTCAGCTCCGCTCCGACCCTTAATCCGGAGCCGGATTCCCCGATCGAGGACGAGTGGTTGGACACCGCCTCGGGGGCTACCATCTCTACGGCGATTGAGCCGAACTCCATCCCTGTCCTTTGCGAAGACCTCGACTCCAGGGTGCCGGACTCCTCTCCGGACTCCGAACCCTCCGCGCCCCTGCCAATCGAATCTGATTGGGCGCCGGTCATGGAGTTCACTGCCGCGGACATCTTTCAGCACTCGCCCTTTGGCGACATCCTGAATTCACTAAAGTCTCTCTCTTTATCCGGAGAGCCCTGGCCGGACTACGGACAGGAAGGTTGGGATGCGGACGACGAAGAAATTCAACGCCCACCCACCACCCACTTTGTAGCCACTGTCGATGATTTAACCGACATGCTCGACTTCGACTCCGAAGACATCGACGGTATGGACGACGATGCCGGAGACGACCAAGACCCAGCACCTACAGGGCACTGGAAGGCCACCTCGTCATACGACATATACATGGTGGATATCCCAAAAGATGGGAACAGCGATGGAACAACGGAGGATGACCCTCCAAAGCAAACGAAGCGCCCGGCGTCGTGGCGCCGCTCTAAATCCCGCCACAGAAAACGGTGATTCCGCACGGAGATAATAACACCCTAACAGTACTGAAGACAACCCCTCCACCGGACTCTGCGGCTGGAGGAGGGAGATAAGTCCGCACGACGGTCTGCGGCAGTAAAGAGAGGTCGAGGACGATAATTATCGCCTCCCTCCGAAGATGAGGCAAGCCTCGACGACATTTAATTTGTCGTGCTCGAGGATCCCGCGAACAGGAGTGTTTCAAACGCAGGCTTATAGCCACGGCAAGCAGCCTCAAGAAAAAGCAGCAACAGCTTAGAGTTGACTAAGACTGCTAGAATGCGGATGGATCAAGTCCTTGCAGCCAAGAGTATGAACTCGAACGCCTCCAAAAGCTACCCCAAACGCAGACCGTTGCCTCGATCGAGGAGGAAGCACCCAAGTCACCATCGACGACATGGCAGATCGCCACCCGTGGTCGCGATGAGAAGCCTCTCGGCCCTCCGCCAAGCCACACCCCGACGCTCAAAAAGTACCAAGGCACGGAAAACGCGCTGGACTTGCGTAGATATATTGGAGGATAAGGCAAAACATACAAGATCAATCTATGGATCGCGTGGGCGCCAACGACGCGGGATGATTACCGTCGCACGGATACAAGCAAACCCGGCCGGGCGAACACGATGAGACAAAGCTCATATGAGCTACGCCGTGATATAGCCCAATCTGAGGCGCCGACACCCACTATGCTTCACATGATGAAGTAATGGATCATAAAATCCCGAGGGCTTCAAACCCGTAAACATCGAATCATACGATGGTACCACAGATCCTGCGGTGCGGATCGAGGACTATCTCTCCATATCCACATGGCCCTTGGTGATGATCTACATGCCATCAAATACCTCCCACTCAAGCTTAAAGGACCAGCTCGACATTGGCTCAACAGCTTGCCGGCAGAATCAATTGGTTGTTGGGAGGACACGAAGCCGCATTCCTTGATAACTTCCAGGCACATATGTGCGACCACCGACGCCGATGACCTTAGCCACATAATTCAGCAGCCGTAAGAATCGCCGGACAATTCTGGACACAGTTCCTAACATAGAAAAATCAAATAGTTGGTCGTCGGATGCAGAGCCCTTGCTGCCTTCAAACATAACATCCGCGAGGAGTGGCTTGCCCGGCACCTAGGACAGGAAAAGCCAAAATCCATGGCAGCCCTCACAACACTCATGACCCGCTTTTGTGCGGAGAGGACAACTAGCTAGCTCGAAGCAACAACTTGGCCAAACATCCTGATAGTTCGGATACCAAGGATAGCAATGGCAGGTCGCGTTGCAACAAGAACAAGCGCCGCATTAACGGTGATAATACTAAAGATACGGCCGTCAATGCCAGATTCAGAGGCTCTAAACCCCGGTCAGCGGAAGAAGCCATTCAAAAGAAATACCCAGGGCCCGTCCAACTTGGACCGAATACTCGATCGCTTGTGCGGATACATGGCACCCCGAAAACCAGCTAATCACACCAACAGGGACTGTTGGGTGTTCAAGCAAGCAAGTTAAGTGCCGACTCAATGACAAGGGTTGCATAGCGATGACGAGGAAGAGCCCGCCACGAACAATAGAGGATGAAGGGTTTTTCCACGCAAGTGCGGACGGTGAACATGATATACGCAACCCATATACCCAAAAGGGAGCGAGCGTGCACTAAGGGACGATATGCGATGGAGCCAGTCGCCTCAAGTTCAACCCATGGTCTTCCTGCCCGATCACCTTCGATCGAAGGACCACCCCACTAGCATCCGCCACGGCGGTTTCGCCGCATTGGTTCTTGACCCAATTATTGACGGATTTCACCTAACCGAGTCCCGATGGGCGGCGGCGGCAAGCCTGAACCTGCTTTATCGGGATACAAGCGCAAAATGGGCATAGACCCTCAAGGATTAAACCTACAAAGACAACCTTTAAAGGCGTCATACGGGTGTAGAGGCCAGTTGTGCGGGCTCGATTACACTCAAGTGGTCTTCGATCCCGGATAACTTCCGAGCGAAGAGTTAATCTTTGACATCGTCCCATTCCGCAGCGGCTATCATGCACTGCTCGGACGAACCGCATTTGCAAAGTTCAATGCGGTGCCGCACTACACATACCTCAAGCTCAAGATGCCAGGCCCTCAAGGAGTAATCACGGTCAATGGAAAATCCGAACGCTCTCTCCGAACAGAGGAGCACACGGCGGCCCTCGCGGCGGAGGTACAAAGCAGCCTCTCACAGCAATTCTCGAGTCCGGCCATTAAGCGTCCGGACACTGTCAAGCGCGTCCGGAGTAACCTACAAACAAGACCGCTGGCACGATTCAAGCATCGCCAGAGTAATCCGCCCCAACCCCAGCCCTCACGAAATTGCGAAGCTAGTATTACGCGTACATAATTACGCTCTGGAGATACCATGGGCATATGGGGAGGGGCAAGACCACGACACGCCAAGAATGCGGCTCGACCGCACCAGGGGCTCCCGATTGTGTCATTCTTTTTAATTTTTCCTTTTTCTTCCTTTTTCTTACTTTCAGGACTCCGTCTTTCAGAAGTCCTGTCCGGCACTAGAATCGCCGAACTCACAGTGCAACAGCCAGGGAAGTAGACAGCCACGTCGAGTGTTCAGGTGGTCTCTATTACGAGCATTATACCTGTTTTACATACCATACCGCAGCTTACCCCTGGAGGGGGACATGTTAGATAGTCCCATCCCTTGCTTATCGCACTATTTGTATCGTTCTGCTTTCATTGCAGTACCTTTTTGAATAAACAATACATAGCTTTTGCTTATTATTGCTCTACTTCCTTTATCTATACATATGTTCATTTCATGACATGTTGCAACCGTACACTTTGGTACGCCAATACACCGAGGGCTTAAGTATCCCAAAATTATGGTGTGATAAGTCCGAACACTTTCACAAGTGCGGCACCCGAACTTATAGCATTATATGAATCGGCTCAATCATGTCTTGGGTCAATAGTTGGTTTGCCCGGCTCCGTGTTTTGGTACCTTACGTTCCGTTATATCGCTAAGGTAGCATCGGAGAACCATCTGCGATTGTGCCCCAGTTGAGCTGGGTCGAGCACCTCAGTGGAGAAAGCTAAAACAGACCGTCATGATAGGGCGAGAGCCGGTCGCTGTTCGAGAGGTTTTTTCGGGTCCCTAAAGACTTATGCCGCTTAGAGCGAGGAACTGAATTGTCCGCCAAGGCGTGGATAGTGCCCCAACTCGGTCTTCGAATACTTGGGGCTTCACCAAATTTAAAATTATAGAATTCTATGGCTAAGTGAGAGTGTTCAAGCATTATAAGTCCGGTTGCCTTGCTCGTTGTGTTGAGCGCCCCTAGATGGACCCAAAATGGGAACAAGAGTGCTCAAGTTTATCCCAACACCCCAAAGACTGTGGCATGGGGGCTGAAGCCAACGACTTGCCATCTCTCAAATTTGATAAACGGCCGCACTGAAGGTAATATTTTAAATTAACAAGCATTGCTTAGCACATATGAACAAGTTTTCAGCGTACAGGATAACAAATGCGAGTCTATTCAAAAATTACATCTTTGGAGCACTCATCCGCTATTCGGCGGGCACCCTTCAGGAGGCCCTCATAGTACATTTGGCGGCGATGCTCCTTGCCCTTGGTGGCCCGTCCGTCACAAGCTTCTCCAGATCCAGCTTGCCCCAGCAGCACTTTAGCACGGGCAAGGGCCCGACGGACACCTTCAATGCAGACGAGCGCTTGATGACTTCAATCCGTGGACAAAGGCCCACCACCGCTGCACTAAGTCAAGTAGCTCCTGTGCATGGCTTCCAATGGCCACAGCCCGCTTATAAGGCCCTTCATGGCCTGTTCGGCGACCTTGTGGAGCTCGACCAGCTGCTTCAGCTGGTCGCTCAGGCACTGGATGTCCGCCTCAACATACCGAGACCGAACACCTTTTCCGTCGAGCTCCCTCCTTGGCGCAGTAGAATGCGCAAAGATCGGACACACCACGGGCAAATCTGCGAATGCCCCGGAGAGCTCGAATCCGGGTAAGTAATAGGTAATTCACTTTCACATGCTTGCTTTGCATAAAGAATGCCTTACCCGCCGCTATCTTCTTTAATGACTCAATTTCTTGAGGGCTTTTTGGGCCTCGGCCTTAGCAGCTTTGGCACTCTCAAGAGCCGAGGCAAGCTCGGACTCGAGTTCGAGTCACGCTCCATACTCGTGTTTTTCCACGAGAGCTTGGAGCTCTTGCCGTACCTTGGCCAGCTGCGCCTCCCCCTTCTCTCACTCAGTGTGTTTCGCAGCCGCTTTGTTTTCGGCCACGGACACCGCTTCCTTCAGGGTTGCCACCTCGTTCATGGCCCCTGCAGTACCCATGTTATTCCTGTTATTTTTGCAACCAAACCTTTCTATAAGGTATTTGTTTAATAAGGTACTACTTACCTTCCTTGTCCTCGAGCTGCTTCTTGGCTTGGCCGAGCTCGTTCTCGGACCGCCGAGGCTCGCTTCAATGCATTGACCTCCTTGATCAAGTCTTGGCAGAGGTCAGCAGCGCAGCCTGCATTCCCATATTGACATACTTATGTTAGACTCTTGCGATATCTTTTTAGATCCTTAGTCCGGCTTTTCTTTCCGAACATCAACTAAGCATCGAGGGCTACTGCCTATGCGGTAATATTTTTACATATTCTAAACTTACCTCAAAGCCTGTTAGAAGGTTGGTACAGGCTTCGGTCAGCCCGCGCTTGGCGGACTGTCGTGGTTTTGTCACGGCAGATGTCCTAGTGTCAGGACTTAGTCGCGAGGCTGACGCATCTATGTGGTAGCTTGAGAGGGGTTGAGCGAAATCGAGAGATGCAACACAAGAAAGAGATTTAGATAGCTTCGGGCCCGGGAAACATCATCCGGTAAAAACCCTACATGCTGTTTGAGGCTAGGTCTCATTATCATCACGAGGGAGTCGCCGTAAACCGGCTCTCCTTTTTGTGTCTAGCCCTAAGATTGTTTCTTCTTGCTTGTAACTTGTCCCTCTTTAGGGAGCCCTGCCCCTCCTTATATAAGTTGAAGGGGCGGGTTACATGTGGAGTCCTCTTAGGATTAGGACAAATCTATCTCTAATACAAACCGGATACAAGTCCGGGTCTTGACTCCTTGTAAGGGAAATATCCTTCTTGCCTTTCCTCTTAAACCGGCCCACCATTAACATAAATCGCCTTCGGGCCTTGGGCCTTGTCATCCGTCGACCTACCGTCGGGTCACCAATGAGTCAAAATAACCAGGCGGGTTGCTTGTAAACCGCCAGTCGTATGGTCGCCAAGAACTCGCCAAGTGTCGGCGGGTCTTCAGATAAATCACAAGTCCGCCGGTTACACTTCCGCCGGTTTACGCCATGGGTATATCCCCGACATTAGCCCCCGCTTGATTTGATTTATCCATGTTAAACTGATCTGCAACATAAACACAAGAACAAATTTGGCGGGTTGTGCTCCGTTTAAATGTTCTTATAAATCGCACTTGATCATCCTTAAATCCTTGTCATTTCTTCCTTCGAAAAATCCGAGTCAATAGACCAACTTCATACTCAATTTGCTGACATTGGTTTCTCACAGAGAAATATTGTGAAGAATAATCCACTTGAGTCGGCTTTCAAAGCGCCGGTTTAAAAAATATTGGCCTTCAAATACTCATCTGATATTCAGCCGCTTGAAGATGTAAAACTTGTCGGTTTATCATTACCAAAATTGCCGAAGTTATATAGCGCATTTATGCCGGTCATAATTGTTGTTGACACCGGGTGATGTAATTGATCTTCCTGATTTGCTCAAAACTGATAATTTGAGATAATTTGAAAATGTTCCTCCTTATATATATGCATAATACATGTAGCCCCCAAGTCTTAAGAGGAGAACATAGTGATAGCTCAAGACTTGCTCCAATATAATTGTTGCAACCTTGAAGAAATCCGGTTTGTTCATCTCAATCATTAATCATAAACTGAATATTCCACACATGTAGCCCCCAAGTGCCGGGTTGTCATGCTTGCAGCAACCTGGGACTTTGTAATTGCCTGATGCTCAAAAAACATGAATCGTTGATAGGAGCAATTGGTAGCCCCCAAGGGCCGGCTCATTACACTGTGATGAGTCGGGTCTTCAATAAGGTGAGCAAAAAAATGACTTTGCATTAGCCCCCAAGTGTCATGGTGCGTGCTTGCAGCGACATGAGACTTGCATATTTGATATAATCTCAACTTTGAATAATGTAGCCCCCAAGTGTCGGGTCGTAAGCCTGCAGCGTCTCGGGACTATTTCTTTCAATTGTAGAATAAATCATATCCATTGATAATATAATAGTCATTGCGCTAAAGCGACTTTGAAAACCTTAATCATAATACTTGTTATTAATAACCATAATAAAAATCCAGCCATGTTGGCTATTCAAGATAATATAATCCGTTATGAAAACCTTATTCATTCAATATCATAATGAAAATTCAGCCAAGTTTGGCTATTTGAATAATATAACCCAATGATTTATAAGCGCATGATTCCAATGGCGCAATCCAAATATATATTGGCGACTTATAGTCAAAAGACAAGCCGGTTTAACAAACACCGGATAATTTCTCATCATATACTGGCGACTTATTGTCTTAAAACCAGGCCGGTTTAATAAACACCGGATAATTTATCATCATACTGGCGACTTATAGTCAAAAGCCAGGCCGGGTTAATGAACACCGGTAATTTATAATCATGCTTTATTCAACCTGTTTCTGCATACAACAAGTTTAAAGTGTCCCGGCGGTTTACCGCCGGACGGGTCATAATGCCCAACATATAACCTGGGTTTATAACCAAGGCTGCACTTAAGAATAATCAAATATGAAATATATCATACCGTGACTTTGAATCACATCGCTGGTTTACCAACTTTTGTAGTAAGAGTGATAACCCTAATCTTGAGTAATGATAACTCCTTTCATACATGTGCGGTTTATGATAAAACCGCACGGGTTGTGATAAACACCGTTTAACCATATATAATACTGGTGACTCGTAGTCAAACCAGAGCGGGCTGATAGTCTCCGGATTATGATTTGATCATGTACTGACAACTTGTAATTGAAAGTCCAGCCGGGTTAATGAACACCGGTTTACTCCATAATAAGATGGTAACATAAAATCAAACCGGGCAGATAGTCTCCGGATTAAGATTTGACCTTGTTCCGCCAATTTGTAATTGACAGTCGAACCGGATTAACAATGTCGGTTTAAAAACGCAACGGAAGTAAAAGGTCTTTAGCAAAAAAGAACAGAATTCAAGCAAAGGCAAAGATAAAATCATTTGCAAATGAGGCTTTAAGCCGATCGAGAGGCATTACCATGGTCGGACACGACCAAGCCCCCAACAGGCGTAGCTATGGTTCGAGTCAGCCAGGTCCCCAAATGATGCGTTGGCATTACGCCGATCAAGAGGTGTAGCAATGGTTCGGGTTCGACCAAAGCCCCCAAGTGATGCTGTGGCACTAGGCCGATCAAGAGGCGTGACTATGGTTCAGACTTGACCAAGTCCCCAAGTGATGTTGTGGCATTGAGCCGATCAAGAGGTGTGACTATGGTTCGGATACGACCAAAGCCCCCAAGTGATGCTGTGGCATTGAGCCGATCAAGAGGTGTAGCTATGGTTCGGATACAACCAAGCCCCCAAATGATCAATAATATGATAAGCCAATAAGGCATGATACCCATGTTTGAACCGCGCATCATGGCAGCAGGTCCTCTTTGGCACCCTTTAACTTTTTGCAAGAGATAAATCCTTCTTGAACCGGATATTGAGAGCTTCAAAGCTTTGTGGGAGACATCTTTCCCTTGAACCGGATATTAAACCGGAATCCTTCTTTTTAAGCCGGAAATTTTCTGTCGGCCTTTAAATTCGCACCAATATGGAGGTTTAAGGTCCTGCATTTATATAACCTTGCAAGCCGGAGTGATTGCTCTTTTTAAAGAAAACAAAATAAAAAATATACTGGATGGATTTCACCTGATATGTCAGGCCAGTAAATTATCCACCACAGAGCTGATCATCACCATGGTGGAGGTATGTATCCATCGAGCATCACGACACGGACAAGCGCTAGTACAAAAGAATATTGGTACGTGCTCCGTATCCGTGGTATAACATTACTTTCGTCACAAATAACTATCCTGCATAAACATTGCAAGACAGAATAACTGTATGAAAACATATTATTGTACACAGATGAAATAGAAAGGAAAGGATCACCGATATATTTTTCAAGGTAGTAATTGTTGATCGAGTGAAAGCCTTCACGCCCAATCAACTAACCACTTATCCATCAAATTTTGAAATGGGTCATTCCCATCAATCAAGAGCACACTTAGCTCGCACTGTGAATCCTTTAGCTTGTTTCTTTGTGTGAGAGCTTGCTCCCTCTCACTCTTGGCATGATTTGCTTTTTGATATGGCACGCATACACACACAGCTTATTATTGGCATCCCCACCTCCAACCTTGTATTTTAATCACCAGGCCTCCTTCTACTTGAACAGTGAGGCTGTGAAGGCAACGGCGCAGTTGGGTCGAGGCAGCAGGGCACCGGGTGGAATGACGCGCGGACATGGCCGGCTCAATGTAGGAAGCGGATGTAGCTCAATACGGTTTGCAGACATGGCGATTTGAAGATGGTAGCTCGGGGGTGCCGGTTCTGTGTCGAATTGATCCGGTGCCGGTTCAACACCAGGACTGCGTCTTCACGCACACGGAGGCGACTCAAAGCGGGAGCAATAACAGGTTGCTACTGCGGCAGAGGCAGCAGATGTGGCTCGGATGGCCAGGGAGTCGACGGTCCGTCGGCGGCAACCCAACCACGGCAGGGACGGTGACAACCCGGGCGGCTGCTTCTCTTCAAAATGTTGCTGACCACTTTGACTTTTCTTCAAATAGTCTCACTTATCCCTTCTTGAGGGAATTTAGGCTGCTTCGAGAGTTGGAGCTGTGGCCGATAGGCTGTCACGATGTATGCTCAATGGCAGCGGACGTAACTCGTTGGAGGATGACTTGAGCAATGACTGGAGTAGCACCTTACCGTGAGCTGTTCAACTCCTTGTCTTCCCGTGGGGGTTAAAAGCATCAATCAAGTTTGGAATCCGTGCATGGAGTTTTGCACATAGCGGCAATACTGATGGTAGCAGCTGTAACATCATTACCTTTGTTGGGGGTAATCTGACCGCATCAATCTTTCTCAAAGAATCTGACCGTATCAATACTGTGAACTCCCTGGGCAGAAGAGACTGCTATGGCGGCTCTTCCACGGCGTAGGCGATCCGAGGCCTGGCGCCGTACCCGGCAGGGACTCGGGAAGCCCGTGGAGCGGATGGCAGGCCGGGCCGGACGCTGTCGTCTCGCTGGCTGGGCGAGTAGCTGGGCTGCAACAGGGGGCAACTCGGATCTGAAAAGCAAAGGCCATGGAGACTGCCCCATCCGGCAGGTCAGCGGGGCGACTTGAGTCGCCCAGCGAGTCAGCGGCCGACGGGTCAGTGGGGCGACTTGAGGACGTAGTAGGAGCACGCGGCTCAGAGCAAAACAGAGCGAGGGGTGGCTTAAAGCATGGCGTGGAGCGGGACAGCAACAGCTCCATGTGAGGCGCGACGGCGACTCAAACGAGAAGGCGAGACACGACGGCGACTCGGACGGACACCGAGGCGCAACCTGTGGTGGCCGACGAGTCCGACTTGGAGTCTCCGGACCACAGCAGAGGAGGAGAGCAGCCGCGGCTCAATAGAGGTGTCGGCGGGTTAAGGCAAAGGCCCTCAACAGCAGCGGCTCGATGCGGAGTTGTTCGGAGGGGCTGGGCAGCTCTCCGGCGGCGGTTTGTCTTGTTGACTCATGGTATTTTGACCTTTGACCACTTGCGTATTAGCAACAACATCTAGTACCATCATGGATTGTCTGACCACGTGACAGCTTCCATCTTCTTGGTGTATATTTTCTGTATGACTTTGCAAAGGCAGATCTGATCTGGTCGCTCCCTGGTGACTTGACCATAGCACAGGACGACTTGGCAGCCTCGTGTATCCGTCCCTTAATCCAAGAAGGAAAAAACTGCAATGCAGAAAGTTTTAATCTCGGTCTCAACGACTTTTTGGACAGCCGAGGCGGAGCCCACGCAACCCTAGCTTTCTCATGATCATAATCTTGTACCCGATGGCTCCAAAATTTAATCATGATTCTGATCTTAACACAATGAATATCGCCGGCTGTGCTCAAGGTTGTTCGGCCTCACGTTACCCTACGCGATTGTTTAAAGCCGGCTCTTTTTCGTCCGTAAACCATGAGCTTCTCGATCCTTTAAAGAAATCCCTCCAAAAACTCAACACCATCGTGCGCGGGCCCCACGGTGGGCGCCAACTGTCGTGGTTTTGTCACGGCAGATGTCCTAGTGTCAGGACTTAGTCGCGAGGCCGACGCATCTATGTGGTAGCTTGAGAGGGGTTGAGCGAAATCGAGAGACGCAACACAAGAAAGAGATTTAGACAGCCGGGCCCGGAAACATCATCCGTAAAAACCCTACATGCTGTTTGAGGCTAGGTCTCATTATCATCACGAGGGAGTCGCGTAGAACCGGCTCTCCTTTTGTGTCTAGCCCTAAGATTGTTTCTTCTTGCTTGTAACTTGTCCCTCTTTATGAGCCCTGCCCTCCTTATATAAGTTGAAGGGGCGGGTTACATGTGGAGTCCTCTTAGGATTAGGACAAATCTATCTCTAATACAAACCGGATACAAGTCCGGGTCTTGACTCCTTGTAAGGGAAATATCCTTCTTGCCTTTCCTCTTATACTGGCCCACCATTAACATAAATCAGCCTTCTGGGCCTTGGGCCTTGTCATCCGTCTGACCCGCCCGTCGGGTCACCGGTGAGTCAAAATAACCAGGCGGGTTGCTTGTAAACCGCCATGTCAGGGCGGGTCGCCAGTAACTCGCCAAGTGTCAGCGGGGTCTTCAGATAAACCGCCAAGTCCGCCGGGTTACACTTCCGCCGGTTTACGCCAAGGGTATATCCCGACACGGATCTGAATCTGTCCGGATCACCGCGACTCATAACAAAGGCGGTGCTCCTTCGATGGAGGCGCTGTTAAGCGCCTCGAAGTTATCCGGTGCCTCCGGTTGGACGGAGGACAACGGCGTCTTACCCTTCTTGCGAAGGGACCGCTTGCCGGACTCCGGAACCGCTGAAGGTTCCGGCATGGATTCCAGACAAGGATCGGGCTTAGAGCCCCTGGGGGTCTCTCCCCCCACGCGCCTGGAGTCCGGGAGGTTGCCTTGTGGCACCTCCTGCGCCACCTCCTCTTGACAAAGCCCCCCTTGGGGCCCCACCGCGGTGTCGTCCGCAGCGTGAGGTGAGGAGGCGGTCGGAAGTTAAGTACTCTCCATTTTCGACGAACTCAGGGACCCGCTCGACGAAGTGGCGAACTCGCCCTTAGGTGGGCTGCATGATTGTTCGGCATTAGAGAACACTATGCAATGATAAAAAAGCCATGGGTATCCAGACACTTACGATCTCGCCAGGGGCTTGGCCCTTGTAGGCCAATCCTCCTCGTCGTCGTCGACGTTGGTGGAGAAGTCCGGAGGAAGGGTTCTTCCCTTCTTGACCCTCCGGCCTCCCTAGTTGGGGCGGCCTTATTTTTCTCTCCTCTTCACTGGGGAGAAGCTTTTTTCCTCCTCCTCGCCCTCGTGGAGAAGATTCGCTTCAGAATCGACAGCACTCAAGCGCCGGGAGCTCCTTCGAGTTCCCGTGGCCTCCTTCTTGGCCTTCTTCTCCGGCACCACATGGGGTACCGGAGCCAGCAGCCCCGTCAATCGGGCATCCGCTGGGTCTTCCGACAAAGGAGCCGGACAGTTAATCTGTCCGGACGTCTTCAGCCAGTCCTGTCAAAGATTAGGGAGTTTTAGATCCCACATAGAGTCAATGTATGAAAAAAGAGTCCCGTAAAGGGTAAAATAACTTACCTCGCCGGCTTGACGCTGCGAGCTGTACTTGCGATCTTCAGTAGCGGATGAGGGAGCCTCGGCGCCCTTGAACAGCACCTTCCAGGCATCTTCGTACGTCGTGTCGAAGAGCCTTTTTAGAGTAGAGTGTTGTGCCGGATCGAACTGCCACAATTTGAAGGCCCGTTGTTGGCATGGGAGAATCCGGCGGATGAGCATCACATGGATTACGTTGACAAGCCTGAGATTCTTGTCCACCAGGTTTCGGACGCATGTTTGGAGTCCGGATGTCTCGTTCGAATTCCCCCACGCCAGGTCCGTCTCTTTCCACGATGAGAGTCGTGTGGGGAAGCCAGATCTGAATTCAGGGGCCGCCACCCATTTGGGGTCACGTGGCTCGGTGATATAGAACCACCCCGATTGCCACCCCATTATTGTCTCCACAAAGGAGCCCTCGAGCCATAGGACTTTGGCCATCTTGCCAACCATGGCGCCTCCGCACTCCGCTTGACGGCCGCCCACTACCTTCGGCCGGACATTGAAGATCTTCAGCCATAAGCCGAAGTGGGGCTGGATGCAGAGGAAGGCCTCGCACACAACGATAAACGCGGAGATGTTGAGGATGAAATTCGGGGCCAGGTCGTGGAAGTCCAGGCCGTAGTAGAACATGAGCCCCCGGACAAATGGGTGAAGTGGAAAACCTAGTCCGCTGGAGGAAGTGGGGAGAAACACCACCTCTCATGGGGCCAGGGGTTGGAATGAGCTGCCCTGCGTCGGGCAGCCTGGCTGGTGATTTCGCGGACAAATATCCGCCTCCCGCGGTCTTGTGATGTGCCCCTCCGTGACGGAGGAGGCCATCCACCTGCCTCCCGCTCCTGACATGGTTGGAGAAGGTTGAGGTGGGATGTGCGGACTTGGCGCTGGAGCTCGAGTGCGCGGAAATGGATGAGCAAAGGAGGAAGAAGGCGTAGGTGAAAAGGTGGATCCTTATCCCCTTATATGGACGGACGAAGCTACGTGTCCCCCACCAGCCTGGTAAAACTCGCTTATCTCCCAAGCGTCGTAATCAATGGCGCGGATGGGTTACCCACATCCGTATTGATGAGAATCCCGGAATAAGGGGGCACGATCTATGCTTTGATAAGACGTGCCAAGGAGACCGCCTCGCTAAACGCGCTAAGGTGGAACGGTAAAAAACGATTCATATAAAGGCCTGGCCGTGGTGTGATGTCACGCCGCGGAGTACGTCAGCAGATCTGTGCAAAAGTTATTCTCTCTACGGTGGTATGTGGAACTTGTTTTGCAGAGCCGGACACTATCCTGGTGTTCAAAACCTTCTATGAAGTATTCGGAGGAGGAACGCGCCTTGCAATGCCGAAGACAATATGCGCGCCGGACTCGTCATCATTGAAGCCTGGTTCAGGGGCTACTGAGGGAGTCCTGGACTAGGGGGTATCCGGATAGCCGAACTATCATCACGGCCAGACTCCAAGACTATGAAGATACAAGATTGAAGACTTCGTCCCGTGTCCGGATGGGACTTTCCTTGGCGTGGAAGGCAAGCTTGGCGATACGGATATGTAGATCTCCTACCATTGTAACCGACTCTGTGTAACCCTAACCTATCCGGTGTCTATATAAACCGGAGGGTTTTAGTCCGTAGGACGAACAACAATCATACCATAGGCTAGCTTCTAGGGTTTAGCCTCCTTGATCTCGTGATAGATCTACTCTTGTACTACCCATATCATCAATATTAATCAAGCAGGAGTAGGGTATTACCTCCATCGAGAGGGCCCGAACCTGGGTAAAAACATCGTGTCCCTTGTCTCCTGTTACCATCCGCCTAGACGCACAGTTCGGGGCCCCCTACCCGAGATCCGCCGGTTTTGACACCGACAACCATCATCACAACATCGTGCTGACGAAGCTCTCCCTCAACACTCAGCTGGATCTGGAGTTCATGGGACGTCACGGAGCTGAACGAGTACAGATCGCGGAGGTGCCGTAATTTTGGTACTAGGATCGGTCGGATCGTGAAGACGTACAACTACATCAACCGCGTTGTCATAATGCTTCCGCTTTCGGTCTATGAGGGTACATGGCCAACACTCTCCCTTTCGTTGCTATGCATCACCTAGATGGATTTTGCGTGTGCGTAGGAATTTTTTTGAAATTACTACATTCCCCAACAGTGGCATCAGAGCCAGGTCTATGCATAGATGTTATTTGCACGAGTAGAACACAAAGATTTGTGGGAGATAATAGTCATACTGCTTACCAGCATGTCATACTTTGATTCGGCGGTATTGTTGGATGAAGTGGCCCGGAGCAACATTATGCGTACGCTTACGCGAGAGTGGTTCTACCGACGTGCTTTGCACACAGGTGGCTGGCGGGTGTCAGTTTCTCCAACTTTAGTTGAATCGAGTGTGACTACGCCCGGTCCTTGTTGAAGGTTAAAACTGCACACTTGACGAAACATCGTTGTGGTTTTGATGCGTATATAAGAATGGTTCTTGGTCAGCCCGCAGCAGCCACGTAAAATTTGCAACAACAAAGTAGAGGACGTCTAACTTGTTTTTGCAGGGCATGTTGTGATGTGATATGGTCAAGATATGATGCTAAATTTTATTGTATGAGATGATCATGTTTTGTAACATAGTTATCGGCAACTAGCAGGAGCCATATGGTTCTCGCTTTATTGTATGAAATGCAATCGCCATGTAATTGCTTTACTTTATCACTAAGCCGTAGCGATAGTCGTAGAAGCAATAGTTGGCGAGATGACAATGATGCTATGATGGAGATCAAGGTGTCGCGTCGGTGATGATGGTGATCATGACGGTGCTTTGGAGATGGAGATCAAAGGCACAAGATGATGATGGCCATATCATATCACTTATATTGATTGCATGTGATGTTTATCCTTTATGCATCTTATTTTGCTTAGTTCGGCTGTAGCATTATAAGATGATCTCTCACTAAATTTCAAGGTACAAGTGTTCTCCCTGAGTATGCACTGTTGCGAAAGTTCGTCGTGCCAAGACACCATGTGATGATCGGGTGTGATAAGCTCTACGTTCACATGCAACGGGTGCAAGCCAGTTTTGCACATGCAGAATACTCGGGTTAAACTTGACGAGCCTAGCATATGCAGATATGGCCTCGAAACACTGAGACCGAAAGGTCGAGCGCGAATCATATAGTAGATATGATCAACATAGAGATGTTCACCATTGAAAACTACTCCATCTCACGTGATGATCGGACATGGTTTAGTTGATTTGGATCACGTGATCATTTAGATTATTAGAGGGATGTCTATCTAAGTGGGAGTTCTTAAGTAATATGATTAATTGAACTTTAATTTATCATGAACTTAGTACCTGATAGTATTTTGCATGTCTATGTTGTTGTAGATCATGGCCCGTGCTGCTGTTCTTTGAATTTTAATGCGTTCCTAGAGAAAGCTAAGTTGAAAGATGATGGTAGCAACTACACGGACTGGGTCCATAACTTGAGGATTATCCTCATTGCTGCACAGAAGAATTACGTCCTAGAAGCACCGCTAGGTGCAAGACCGGCTGCAGGAGCAACACCGGACGTTGCGAACGCTTGGCAGAGCAAAGATGATGACTACTCGATAGTTCAATGTGCCATGCTTTATGGCTTAGAACCGGGACTTCAACGACGTTTTGAACGTCATGGAGCAAATGAGATGTTCTAGGAGTTGAAGTTAATATTTCAAGCAAATGCCCGGATTAAGAGATATGAAGTCTCCAATAAGTTCTATAGCTGCAAAATGGAGGAGAATAGTTCTGTCAGTGAGCATATACTCAAAATGTCTGGGTATCATAATCACTTGACTCAACTAGGAGTTAATCTTCCGGTTGATAGTGTCATTGACAGAGTTCCTCAATCACTGCCACCAAGCTACAAAAGCTTCGTGATGAACTATAACATGCAAGGGATGGACAAGACGATTCCCAAGCTCTTCGCAATGCTAAAGGCTGCGGAGGTAGAAATCAAGAAGGAGCATCAGGTGTTTGACGGTCAACAAGACCACAAGTTTCAAGAAAAAGGGAAAAGGGAAGAAGGGGAACTTCAAGAAGAACGACAAGCAAGTTGCTGCTCAAGTGAAAAAGCCCAAGAATGGACCTAAGCCTGAAACTGAGTCTTCTACTGCAAAGGGACTGGTCACTGGAAATGGAACTGCCCCAAGTATTTGGCGCATAAGAAGGATGGCAAGGTGAACAAAGGTATATGTGATATACATGTTATTGATGTGTACCTTACTAAATACTCGCAGTAGTACCTGGGTATTTGATACTGGTTCTGTTGCTAATATTTGCAACTCAAAACAGGGACTACAGATTAATTGAAGATTGGCTAAGGACGAGGTGACGATGCGCGTGGGAAATGGTTCAAAAGTCGATGTGATCGCCGTCGGCATGCTACCTCTACATCTACCTTCGGGATTAGTTTTACCCCTGAATAATTGTTATTTGGTGCCAGGGTTAAGCATGAACATTATATCTGGATCTTGTTTGATGCGAGATGGTTGTTCATTTAAATCCGAGAATAATGGTTGTTCTATTTATATGAGTGATATCTTTTATGGTCATGCACCCTTGAAGAGTGGTCTATTTTTGTTGAATCTCGATAGTAGTGACACACATATTCATAATATTGAAACAAAAAGATGCAGAGTTGATAATCATAGTGCAACTTATTTGTGGCACTGCCGTTTGGGTCATATTAGTGTAAAGCGCATGAAGAAACTCCATACTGATGGACTTTTGGAATCACTTGATTATGAATCACTTGGTACTTGCAAACCATGACTCATGGGCAAGATGACTAAAACTCCGTTCTCCGGAACAATGGAGCGAGCAACAGATTTGTTGGAAATCATACTTACTGATGTATGTGGTTCGATGAATACTGAGGCTCGCGGCGGGTATCGTTATTTTCTGACCTTCACAGATGATTTGAGCAGATATGGGTATATCTACTTGATGAAACATAAGTCTGAAACATTTGCAAAGTTCAAACAATTTCAGAGTGAAGTGGAAAATCATCGTAACAAGAAACTAAAGTTTCTACGATCTGATTGTGGAGGAGAATATTTGAGTTACGAGTTTGGTCTTCATTTGAAACAATGCAGAATAGTTTCGCAACTCACGCCACCTGGAACACCATAGCTTAATGGTGTGTTCGAACATCGTAACCGCACTTTATTAGATATGGTGCGATCTATGATGTCTCTTACTGATTTACCGCTATCGTTTTGGGTTATGCTTTAGAGACGGCTACATTCATGTTAAATATGGCACCATCTAAATCTGTTGAGACGACACCTTATGAACTGTGGTTTGGCAAGAAACCCAAATTATCGTTTCTTAAAGTTTGGGGATGCGATGCTTATGTGAAAAAGCTTCAACCTGATAAGCTCAAACCCAAATCGAAGAAATATGTGTTCATAGGATACCCAAAGGAGACTTGTGGGTACACCTTCTATCACAGATCCGAAGGCAAGACATTCGTTGCTAAGAATGGATCCTTTCTAGAGAAGGAGTTTCTCTCGAAAGAAGTGAGTGGGAGGAAAGTAGAACTTGATGAGGTAACTGTACCTGCTCCTTATCGGAAAGTAGTTCATCACAGAAATCTGTTCTTGTGACTACTACGCCAATTAGTGAGGAAGCTAATGATGATGATCATGTAACTTCAGATCAAGTTACTACTGAACCTCACAGGTCAACCAGAGTAAGATCCGCACTAGAGTGGTACGGTAGTCCGGTTCTGGAGGTCATGGTACTTGACCATGACGAACCTACGAACTATGAGGAAGCGATAATGAGCCCAGATTCCGCAAAATGGCTTGAGGCCATGAAATCTAAGATGGGATCCATGTATGAGAACAAAGTGTGGAGTTTGGTTTACTTGCCCGATGATCGGCAAGCCATAGAGAATAAATGGATCTCCAAGAAGAACACTGACGCTGACGGTAATGTTACTGTCTACAAAGCTCGACTTGTTGCGAAAGGTTTTTGACAAGTTCAAGGAGTTGACTATGATGAGACTTTCTCACCCGTAGCGATGCTTAAGTCCATCCGTATCATGTTAGCAATTGCTGCATTTTATGATTATTAAATTTGGAAAATGGATGTAAAGACTGCATTCCTGAATGGATTTCTAGAAGAAGAGTTGTATATGATGCAACCCGAAGGTTTTATCAATCCAAAGGATGCTAACAAAGTGTGTAAGCTCCAGCGATCCATTTATGTACTGGTGCAAGCATCTCGGAGTTGGAATAAACGTTTTGATAGTGGGATCAAAGCATATGGTTTTATACAGACTTTTGGAGAAGCCTGTATTTACAAGAAAGTGAGTGGGAGCTCTGTAGCATTTCTAATATTATATGTGGATGACATATTGTTGATTGGAAATGATATAGAATTTCTGGATAGCATAAAAGGATACTTGAATAAGTGTTTTTCAATGAAAGACCTCGGTGAAGCTGCTTATATATTGGGCATCAAGATCTATAGAGATAGATCAAGATGCTTAATTGGACTTTCACAAAGCACATAACTTGATAAAGTTTTGAAGAAGTTCAAAATGGATCAAGCAAAGAAAGGGTTCTTGCATGTGTTACTAGGTGTGAAATTGAGTCAGACTCTATGCCCGACCACTGCAGAAGATAGAGAGAAAATGAAAGTCATTCCCTATGCTTCAACCATAGGTTCTATCATGTATGCAATGCTGTGTACCAGACCTGATGTGTGCCTTGCTATTAGTTTAGCAGGGAGGTACCAAAGTAATCCAGGAGTGGGTCACTGGATAGCGGTCAAGAACATCCTGAAATACCTGAAAAGGACTAAGGATATGTTTCTCGTTTATGGAGGTGACAAAGAACTCGTCATAAATGGTTACATCGATGCAAGCTTTGACACTAATCCCGATGACTCTAAGTCACAAACCGGATACGTATTTATATTGAATGGTAGAGCTGTAAGTTGGTGCAATTCTAAGCAAAGCGTCATGGCAGGATCTACGTGTGAAGCGGAGTACTTTGCTGCTTCAAAAGCAGCAAATGAAGGAGTCTGGATGAAGGAGTTCATATCCGATCTAGGTGTCATACCTAGTGCATCGGGTCCAATTAAAATATTTTGTGACAATACTGGTGCAATTGCCTTGGCAAAGGAATCCGATTTCACAAGAGAACCAAGCACATCAAGAGACGCTTCAATTCCATCCATGGTCAAGTAAAGGAGGGAGACATAGAGATTTGCAAGATACATACGGATCTGAATGTTGGAGACCCTTTGACTAAGCCTCTATCACGAGCAAAACATGATCAGCACCAAGACTCCATGGGTGGTAGAATCATTACTGTGTAATCTAGATTATTGACTCTAGTGCAAGTGGGAGACTGAAGGAAATATGCCCTAGAGGCAATAATAAAGTTGTGATTTAAATTTCCTTATATCATGATAAATGTTTATTATTCATGCTAGAATTGTATTAGCCAGAAACTTAGTACATGTGTGAATACATAGACAAACAAAGTGTCACTAGTATGCCTCTACTTGACTAGCTCTTGAATCGAAGATGGTTAAGTTTCCTAGCCATAGACATGAGTTGTCATTTGATTAACGGGATCACATCATTAGATAATGATGTGATTGACTTGACCCATTCCGTTAGCTTAGCACTTGATCATTAAGTTTGTTGTTATTACTTTTTTCATGACTTATACATGTTCCTATGACTATGAGATTATGCAACTCCCGAATACTGGAGGAACACTTAGTGTGCTATGAAACGTCACAACGTAACTGGTTGATTATAAAGATGCTCTACAGGTGTCTCCGATGGTGTTTGTTGGGTTGGCATAGATCGAGATTAGGATTTGTCGCTCCGTGTTTCGAAGAGGTATCTCTGGGCCCTCTCGGTAATGCACATCACTATAAGCCTTGCAAGCAATGTGACTAATGAGTTATTCACGGGATGATACATTACGGAACGAGTAAAGAGACTTGCCGGTAACGAGATTGAACTAGGTATTGAGATACCGACGATCGAATCTCGGGCAAGTAACATACCGATGACAAAGGGAGCAACGTGTGTTGTTATGCAGTTTGACCAATAAAGATCTTCGTAGAATATGTATGAACTAATATGAGCATCAGGTTCCGCTATTGGTTATTGACCGGAGATGAGTCTCGGTCATGTCTACATATTTCTCGAACCCGTATGGTCCACACGCTTAACGTTCGGTAACGATCGGTATTATGAGTTTATGTGTTTTGATGTACCGAAGGTAGTTCGGATTCCCGGATGTGATCACGGACATGACGAGGAGTCTCGAAATGGTCGAGACATAAAGATTTATATGTTGGATGACTATATTCGGACACCGGATGAGTTACGGGGGTTATCGGATAATTATCAGAGCGTCGGGGGTTACCGGAACCCTCGGGGGAACTAATGGGCCAACATGGGCCTTGTGAGAGAGAGAGGAGGGGGCCTTAGGGCTGGTCGCACCCCCCCCCCCTTGAGGAGTCCGAATTGGACAAGGAGGGGGGCGGCGCCCCCTCTTTCCCTCCCTTTCTCCCTCTCCTTCCTTCCTCCTCCTAGTAGGACTAGGAAAGGAGGAATCCTCCTACTACTAGGAGGAGGATTCATCCCCTCCTTGGCGCGCCTATAGGGCCGGCCGGCCTCCCCCTTGCTCCTTTATATATGGGGTCAGGGGGGCACCCTAGCACACACAAGTTGATTGTTTAGCCGTGTGCAGTGCCCCCCTCCACAAATTTCCACCTCGGTCATATCATTGTAGTGCTTAGGCGAAGCCCTGCATCGGTAACTTCATCATCACCGTCATCACACTGTCGTGCTGACGAAGCTCTCCCTCGACACTCAGCTAGATCTAGAGTTCGTGGGACGTCACTGAGCTGAACGTGTGCAGATCACGGAGGTGCCGTAATTTTGGTACTAGGATCGGTCGGATCGTGAATACGTACGACTACATGAACGACGTTCTCATAACACTTCCTCTTTCGGTCTACGAGGGTACGTGGACAACACTCTTCCTCTCGTTGCTATGCATCACCTAGATGGATCTTGCGTGTGCGTAGGAATTTTTTTGAAATTGCTGCGTTCCCCAACAAATCTGATGGTTACGTGGGATTCGCCAGGACTGAGCTCATGATGAACAATCGCCAGATATCATTACTAAAAAAAGGTTAAAACACCTGGGGCTATAACTTGCACCGGCTGACCACTAACAATGATACTAACATAGTTGTAAAATGGTCAAAGACCGTGTCTACGTGGTGTTTGGAATTATATGAAAAAAATTTAGCAAGATGCCCGTGTATTGCATGGAACATCAAGCTGCATTTTTTACAAAACACCTGTTGTAATTGACCCATGCAGGAGTAATCCCATGTGTAAAAACTAATGATATCTCGACAATTTTATCGAAAAAATGGTATCTCGACCATTTCATCGAAAAAATGATATCTCGAGAAAGATGGTACATAAGGTGAGGAGGAGTGGGGCGTGGTGGTGGCTGGTGGTTGGACTGGGTGGAGGCATGGGGATGGACGGCGCCGGTAGCGGCCACCATGCCAGATTGTTCCAGAGACTTCCTTTTTTAATTGCTCAGCAATGAGGTTGCGGGAGATAAGGATGAACGAGGCAAGGCCTTATCTGTAAATGTGGAGAGAGGTGCGGGTATCTTTTGTAAAATTGTCATAGTTTGCTTTCTATCCGTCAGATATAGATCGGACGATCTATATTATAAGATGGCAGGCACACCATCATCACCAACTCGGTTTTTTCTCTACTCCTACTCCTATAAAAGACTAAGTTGGTGATGATGGTGTGTCCGCCATCCGCCATTTCTGACCATTAGATCTGCATCTAACGGCTGTGATGTAAGTTGTGGCCTTTTGCAACAATTCCCACTTCTCTGCTCCAGTTTACACAAAACCCCTTAGTATCTTGAAACCAACCACATTCCCCCCTTACTTCATCAAAACAGCCCAAAGAATATATTTGGAGTGAAACATAAGATATTTTTAGTGATATGTATATCAAAACTAATCTGTTTTCTTTCAAATTTGTGAATATGTATTATTCTACTTTGGATCCGTTGCAACAGACGGTCTCATTGTTATAAAGGTTTATCTCTTGCGTAAATGCAACTTGAACACCGTGTCTTGGTCCGGGCGGATGCTGCATGAGCTTGATGACCTGAGTTCGAATTCTATCCTAAACTTTAGCTTTTTATATTTTTTTAATATATACTTCTTTCGCTACTGTACTGGCAGTGAAACCACAGAGTACTTAGAATACAAGATTAAGGATGGATTCGTTTCTTTTTAACTTTCTGTATGAATCTGTAGCCAGCCTGCAAGTCATGTACACTATACTGACAGTGGAACCCACAGAGTACTTAGAATACAAGATTAAGGATGAAATTAACTTTTTATAGAGGGAGAATAATACACGCAATTAACTAAAATGGATTGAACGTGACTCTATTATTCTCCAACGGCAACCCGGAAAATTTCCTCCCGCGGGCCGGAGTAGGTTTCTCGGTTTGCATGCGGGTTTAACAGAGGCGTTTGATGGAGGCGAGGAGCCGTGTTCAGCCGGGCGTGCAGCGGACGGCGCAGTACTATTCAATTTGATAGCTACTACTAGTATATTCTAAAAAACAAAGAAGATTAGTAGAGATAGGGATAAGAGTAGAGATAGAGATTAGGGAGGAGCACCATCTACTGCTTCGTGTGCTACTCCTACGCTCCATTCGGCGGCCGCAACGTCCCCTACAGCCACTACCTCCTGCGCTGTTGAAATTTGGGGAGCACACTCGCGTGACTGCTGGCAGCGATGACTTCACCGATGACGACTTCTTCCCCGACCTCGGCAACCTCTTCCTCAATGACATGGGCGACAACCTCAACGCCAATGGTGCTGCTCCCATTGCACCGTATGTGTTTCTGTCCTTCCTGTTCGAAATCGTGGTAGAATTCATGTTTCTAGTCTGTGTCCTACATTCGATCTGTTCATCTACTATGCTAGTCCACATAATTAGTTTAATCTCTGCTATAGCCGTCATGATTTATTTTGTGCTTATTAACTAAATCTTGTAGTAACTTGCTCATATATTCAACTGGCGCAATGTCCCCTACAGCCACTCCCGTTTCATGGACGGCCTGGTCGATGCCTCCAAGGAGCCCTTCTTCTACTGCTATGAGTGCCCGATGCCGTTTTGGGGCTCGCCGACGGACATCATGCATCACCTCACGCAGGCGTGCGGCGATCACTACTGGCCCTTGGTGGAGAACATCAAGTACGAGACATGCTACCTGTTCACCGTGCCGTAGTCTCTGGAGGATCACCGCCGCCTGCTAGTCTTGGAGGAGGACGGCAGCGTCTTCCTCTTGATCGTGGGCACTGGCGAGGCCCGCGCAGGCCGCCGCCCCATCTATGTATTGTGCGTCAGGGGCGACGCCGCTGACGCTGACACTGACACGAGGCCAATATACGGGTGCGTGCTCACTGCTACTACCCCTCCGAGGTACGTGGGCGGCGACACTAGCTACATCAAGCTGACTAGGAATTGTGTCGAGCTGGGGCCTTCCCGCCGATGTGGACATGGAAGACGCATGGTATGATTCCCCCCACCCCAACGTGGTGCACGGGGACTCCAGGGAGGTTCACCTGGACATATGCATTACCAAGTTAAATGTTGATCATTAGTCTTCGCTCAATGTAATTCGCTGTCTAAGCATGTGGAGACTTCCATGCATGATCTTGCTCTATTGGAGTATCGCGCATGAATAAAAGTGTATCCATTTATGGTTTAGTCTAGAATCTTCCATGTATGAATTTTTACTATAGTATTGGTGAAAGACTTATGATGAACCATTTCTTACATCTCCTCTGCCCCTTTCCAAGTCATCCTGATTTAATCCCTCCGTCTAGGTGTATAAGGGCATGGTTAATACTTAATAGTATAGCCAACTGTTGACTATAAGAAAGTGCCATGTCATCTGTAGCCAACATGTTGATAGAGGCAAAGGTGTCCCATATTTCGATGATATGGTGGCTATCATCTTGGAGGAAGTCGACTTTGACGATCCGACTACGAACGTGCGAGGACGTCGTGCCTTAGCAATCGCTAAACCAACTCCGAGAGGTTATTGACCACGCTGGAGCATGATCAACCTGACCACGAAGGTCTGTTTCCTGCAGGCAAACGAAGAACAAGCAAGAAACTAAGATTGCAATCTGGATATTGTGAATATAAGAGGAAAACTTTATTGATCAAGGTGGGGTTCTGGGACGCCTTTGTCTAGTCGGTGAACACAAACGAGGTACACGAAGTTGCCACTATGGCGAACTTTAATCTAAACAAAACCCAAAGTCTAAACGACGCCCTAAGGGTTGTATATATGGAGGAATAGGGGGAATCTCGTGGCCCTTGTGGGAGGGGTCCGAATCCAACCCTAACTCTTGTTTCCCCACACATACGGACTCTAAAAACAGCCTATACTTAAGTATTTCGAAATTACATGGGTCTGGCTCAATAATAAGGTGACGCAGCACCTAGAATAGCCTCTGGACGAAATTTATGAAGTGGCATCTTGTATATTTCATCCAAGGCTTCATGCACTCCTTATGGTGGCTTCAAAGTCTTGAAATCATCACTTGTAACTTCGTTCTTGTTCCCCTTGCGCATGCTATCATCTTCAGGCTTGGTCTTGCTCAAGTGTTCATCCCTCTTATCCATGCCAGGCCCTTCATTTGTAAGCAAAACAAATGTATCCAATTTAGGCAGCATCATATTCTCATGAACATTAGAATCATTACCAAGAAACGAAAGTACCTGGTAATTCAATTAGCGTGCGCGAGCTCTAGTAATTGGTCCAGTATGTATAGCAGTAGGGGCTGTGGGTGTAACAATGGTATTGATGTCCTCATCATCCACCCCTTCTTGAAATGAAGTCGTCCTCGACGGAAGCTCATCTTCCTCACCCAAATAAGGCTTCAAATCTACAATGTTAAAAGTGGGACTAACCCCAAAATCTGCAGGCAGCTCAAGTTTATATGCATTATCATTTATTTTCTCTAACACCTTAAAAGGACCATCAGCACGTGACATTAGCTTTGATTTGCGCAAATAAGGCTTCAAATATGCAAAGACAACATGTTTTCTACCCTTATCTCCAGCAAGTTTATATTTAGCATTCATACGCTCAATGTTTTCCTTAGTTAACTCATGCATTTTTAAGATCAATTCAACATGTTGTTTAGCATCAAAATTAACCTTCTCCGAAGATGGAAGAGGCAACAAATCAATGGGTGCATGAGGTAGGAAACCATACACAATTTCAAAAGGGTACATCTTAGTAGTAGAATGCAATGACCGATTATAAGCAAATTCAATATGAGGCTAGCATTCTTCCCACATTTTCCTATTATTATTCAAAACAGCCCTAAGCATAGTAGACAATGTTCTATTGACTACTTAAGTTTGACCATCAGTTTGGGGTTGACAAGTAGTACTAAAAAGCAGTTTAGTCCCCGACTTAGCCCATAAACATCTCCAAAAGTGGCTAAGAAATTTAGTATCACGATCTGAAACAATAGTATTTGGCACACCATTTAAGCGAATAATTTCATGAGAGAACAAATCAGCAACATTAACAGCATCATCGCTTTTATGACATGGTATAAAGTGTGCCATTTTCGAGAACCTATCCACGACAACAAATATGCTATCCTTCCCCTTCTTTGTTTGAGGTAAACCTAAAACAAAGTCCTTAGATATATCCTTCCAAGGAACAATAGGTACAGGCAAAGGCATATATAAACCATGAGGATTGAGTCGTGACTTAGCTTTTTGACATGTAGTGCAGCGAGCAACAAAACGCTCAACATCCTGTCTCATCTTTGGCCAAGAGAAATGTGTAGCAAATACGTCCTCCGTCTTCTTCACGCCAAAGTGTACCATTAATCCTCATCCATGCGCCTCTTGCAACAACAAAAGACGAATAGAGCTAGCTGGAATGCATAGCTTGTTAGCACGGAACACAAAGCCATCATTAATAACAAGCTTGTTCCATGTTCTTCCTTCTTTACAACTCTGCATTACATCTTTAAAATCAGCATCATGCACATATTGATATTTATCAGAGCGCCGGACGCCGGATTCTCCCATCGAGGCAACGGCCTGCGTTTGGGGTAGCTTTTGGAGGGGCGTTCGAGTTCATACTCTTCGGCTGCAAGGACTTCAGTCCATCTGTCAGCTAGCAGGTCTTGGTCAGCTCTAAGCTGTTGCTGCTTTTTCTTGAGGCTGCTTGCCGTGGCTATAAGCCTGCGTTTGAAATGCTCCTGTTCGGCGGGATCCTCAGGCACGACAAATTCGTCGTCGTTGAGGCTTGCCTCATCTTCGGAGGGAGGCGCATAATTATCGTCCTCGACCTCTCTTTCTGCCGCACTGTCGTGCGGACTTGCTTCTCCCTCCTCCTACGCTGAGTCCTGCTGGAGAGGGCTGTCTTCGGTACTGTCCGGAGTGTTATTATCTCCCGTGCCGGAATCACCATTTTTGATGTGGCGGGATTTAGAGCGGCGCCGCTGACGTCGGCGCTTCGGTTGCTTTTTGGAGGGGTCATCCTCGGTTGTTCCATCGCCGTTCCCATCTTTTGGGATATCCACCATGTATATGTCGTATGACGAGGTGGCCTTACAGTGCCCTGTAGGCGCTGGGTCTTGGTCGTCTCCGGCATCGTCGTCCATACCGTCAATGTCTTCGGAGTCGAAGTCGAGCATGTCGGTTAAATCATCGACAGTGGCTACAAAGTGGGTGGTGGGTGGGCATTGAATTTCTTCGTCGTCCGCATCCCAACCTTCACATGCTGTAGTCGGGCAGGGCTCTCCGGATAAAGAGAGAGACTTTAGTGAATTCAGGATGTCACCAAAGGCGAGTGCTGAAAGATGTCCGTGGCAGTGAACTCCATGACCGGCGCCCAATCGGATTCGATTGGGGGCGCTGAGGGGTTGAGTCCGAGAGGAGTCCGCACCACAGTCGAGGTCTTCGCAAAGAACAGGGATGGAGTTCGGCTCAATCATCATAGAGATTGTAGCCCCCGAGGCGGTGTCCAACCACTCGTCCTCAATCGGGGAATCCGGCTCCGGATTAAGGGTCGGAGCGGATGCTGGTGCGGCCTCCAGGGCACTGTTCGGCTGCAGAGCTAGATCATGCCCATCGAGACAGTGCGGCACGCTTGGCTGCTGCTCGAATCCGTCGAAGATCAAGTCTCCGCGGATATCGGCCGTATAGTTCAAACTTCGAAATCTGACCTGATGGCCAGGGGCATAGCTTTCGATCTGCTCCAGATGGACAAGCGAATTGGCCCGCGGTGCAAAGCCGCCGAATACGAAGATCTGTCCGGGGAGAAAAGTCTCACCCTGGACCGCGTCGTTGTTGATGATCGAAGGAGCCATCGGGCCTATCGGTGATGACACAGAGGAACTCTCAATGAAAGCACCAATGTCGGTGTCAAAACCGGCGGATCTCGGGTAGGGGGTCCCGAACTGTGCGTCTAGGCGGATGGTAACAGGAGACAAGGGACACGATGTTTTACCCAGGTTCGGGCCCTCTCGATGGAGGTAATACCCTACTCCTGCTTGATTAATATTGGTGATATGGGTACTACAAGAGTAGATCTACCACGAGATCAAGGAGGCTAAACCTAGAAGCTAGCCTATGGTATGATTGTTGTTCGTCCCACGGACTAAAACCCTCCGCTTTATATAGACACGGATAGGTTAGGGTTACCTGAGTCGATTACAATGGTAGGAGATCTACATATCCGTATCGCCAAGCTTGCCTTCCACGCCAAGGAAAGTCCCATCCGGACACGGGACGAAGTCTTCAATCTTGCATCTTCATAGTCTTGGAGTCCGGCCACGATGATAGTTCAGTTATCCGGACACCCCCTAGTCCAGGACTCCCTCAACGGTGGCACGTCTTGTGGAAAGACGTCAGCGAACTCCTGCAAAATGTTAGTGACAGCAGGAGGCAAATAGGAAGGCACGTCCTCGAATGAAAATAATGCCTCTTTGTACACAAAAGCAGAGCAAACAGATTTGCTAAAATCTAGATCATCAATATCAGATTTGGTGGCAAGTAAACATGCACTTTTCAATTTAATTTCAGAAGCAACACTAGATGTTTTGTTATTAGGCTTCATTTGTTGCTCATATTCTTTTGCCACAATCTGATTTTCACTCTTATTTTGCTCCTGTTTTGCTTTATGAGCTCTATTAATATCATCTTTCAAAATGGAATCACGAGTCATAGGAAGCAAAGTAATATTTTTGTCCTTATGAACAAGAGTATACTGATTGTTTCTACCATGGTGTACAGAATTTTTATCAAATTGCCATGGTCTACCAAGTAATAAGGAACCTGCTTGCATAGGTACCACATCACAATCAACATAATCAGCATATGTAGAGATACTAAAATGCACACGAACAATACGTGTTACCTTAACCTTGACGCTGTTGTTGAACCATTGGATGTAGTAAGGATGTGGATGTGGTCTTGTGGTGAGAGATAGCTTCTCCACCATCTCCATGCTAGCCAAGTTGTTGCAGCTCCCTCCATCTATGATGACGCTTGAACGAGCGTTCCTTCACAACTCCCTTTGTATGGAACAAATTATGCCTCTGATTTTGCTCAGCTTGTGTAACCTGCACACTCAAAACACGTTGAGCAACTAAACATTCATACCTGTCAGCATCTTCAGCAGCCATGTATTGCGTCTCATGATCAGAATCATCTCCACCGTGTTCTTCATGTGTAATAAGAGCCAAAGTCTCCTCATCATAGTCACTGGCGGACTCATACCCACCATCCTCAGTAGCAATCATTACACGCTGAGATTTGCAATCTCTCACAAAATGTCCTCTTCCCTTACAATGATGACAAATAATATCAGTTTGTGTGCCCTGTTGATGCCATGGAAGAAGAAGAGTTCTGCGCAGCCCCGACAGGTGTGCTCTTGGCAGATAGTGGTGGTTGTGCCTGCTTTCTTGTATCACGGAGGTAGCACCTGATGGAGGTGCTAGTGCAGTGGAAGTAGAGGATGCACGTGGTGTCCATGATGGAGATCGACCTGTAGAAAAGTTAGTTCGCGCCAATGCATGTCGATCCTGCACTTCACGTTCAGCTTTACAAGCAAGATGGAATAAACGAGTGATATTATTATACTCCTTATACTCTAGAATGGTCTAAATCTCTCAATTTAATCCACCCATAAAACACGCAAGCATAGCTCCATTCTCCTAAAAAATACCACATCTAATCATGCCAGTTTGTAATTCCTGATAATATTCTTCGACATAATTTTTTCCTTGTCTCAAGCGCTGCAATTTTTGAATTAATTCACGTTGATAATATGGTGGAACCCAACGAGTACGCATAGTAGTTTTCAAAGCAGCCCAAGTAGTAGTAGTAGTGGTAGTGGTAGTGGTAGTGGTAGTGGTAGTGGTAGTGGTAGTGGTAGTGGTAGTGGTAGTGGTGGTGGTGGTGGTGGTGGTGGTGGTGGTAGTGGTGGTGGTGGTGGTGGTGGTGGTGGTGGTGGTGGTGGTGGTGGTGGTGGTGGTGGTGGTGGTGGTAGGTAGTAGTAGTAGTAGTAGTAGTAGTAGTAGTAGTAGTAGTAGTAGTAGTAGTAGTAGTAGTAGTAGTAGTAGTAGTAGTAGTAGTAGTAGTAGTAGTAGTAGTAGTAGTAGTAGTAGTAGTAGTAGTAGTAGTAGTAGTAGTAGTAGTAGTAGTAGTAGTAGTAGTAGTAGTAGTAGTAGTAGTAGTAGTAGTTGTTGTTGTTGTTGTTCTTGCGGTAGGTGCAGCCGGTGGTGGAAGACGCGCAAGCAGTTCTATCGATCTTTGTTTCGAACGTCTTCTCATGGCCAGTGATCTTCTCCGTGGCCTCTTCAAAATTGTTCAGCACATTTTACACCTGTTCGGTCATCATTTGCTGAAACTTATCATGAAGCTCCTTGTACGTTAAGTTCTCCCAGTCAATCTCGTCGGCTTGTGATCCTAGCATGGCTAGCAGCAATAGAAACACACAAGAATATGATCCTACAGACTACTAACAAGTGGTGGTGGTGGGTGTCACAAATCCGTCAAGCAAAACTCAAATTCTTACCAGTTCTTACCCAAAGAAAAGCGGTGATCGGCAACCGTTGTAGTCAAAACTCTCAAAGCTTGGATAGGCGATTACGGGGAGAGTCAAGCATACGGCGTAGATGTATGTGGAGCTAGGAAGGCTTATAATATGGTAGCAAAAAGGGTCAGCAATAATCAATTCAGATATGCAAAGTTGAATAAATGCTCAACGACTGATCTTGTCTTTGGTCCTAGGCTAGACCGTGCTAGAGACGCGAGCCTAGAACACTAACAAAATCACGGCACTACACGTAAACAAGGGAAAAGCACACTCTGGAAAAAAAATCACTCTCTTTTTTGGGGCTCTTTTTTTGCGCTCCTCTTTTTTTTGCGCAAAATCACTATAATGGCGAGTGTCCCAAAACTCTTCATAGGTCAAACTGACAGGATAGGCACGAAATTTTTTTGACAATTTTTTTGACGAAATCAGGGCAGCGACGACGAAAAAGTGCGAGAAAAAATCACTATGATGGCGAGTGTCTCAAAACGCTCCGTGGAGCCTAAAAATAGGATAGGGAAAAACTATTTTTGGTCGCCGAAAATTTGGCCTAATAACTGCCCGGGGGTCTCCAGACTCTTTTTTTTTTGCGAAAATCTCTATAATGGCGAATGTCTCAAAACTCTTCCCAGGTCAAACTGACAGGATGGGCACGAAATTTTTTTGACAATTTTTTTTCGGAAATCAGGGCAGCAACGATGAAAAAGTGCGACAAAAAACACTAATGGCGAGTGTCTCAAAACGCTCCGTGGGACCTAAAAATAGGATAGGGAAAAAATATTTTTGGTTGCCGAAAATTTAGCCTAAAAACTGCCCGGGGGTCTCCAGACTCTTTTTTTTGTTTTTTTCGAGACCTACTCAGGCAAGGAAACACAAAACGAAAACTAGATGGATCTTGAAAACAAACCTAATATGAAAAGAACTCGGATTGGTGGTGGACAAGCAGATGTATATGTGGACTCGGATTGGTGGTGGACAGGCGGATGTATATGTGGACTCTGATCAATGGTTGACAGGCAGATGTATATGTGGACTCGGATTGGTGGTGGACAGGCGGATGTATATGGCAGCGGTAAGGAATATTGTAACACCCCAAAAATTTAACCATGATTTGTTTATTAAAAAATTCCAGGAAATTAAATTTTTATTTTCTGGATTTATCCTTTGATTTCAGAACCTCTCTTTTCTTTGATATTGTGGAGTTTTTACCCCAAGTGAAAACTTCCCAAAAATATTATTGGACTTGTATACCCTCTCAAGAAAACCTTTCTTTTATCAGTGGACTTATTTGCATAATTGTTTTTCCTGAGCTTTATTCTTTTAAAGTGATTTTTATAAGCTTTAGAGCCTCTTTTGCACTACAACCATTTGATAAATGCATTTAAAATTTTCACCAAAATTTGGGGATGTCATGTGATGTTTTTAAATCACTTTGATGCAAAAATATCTTTTATTCATTGGAGATTTTGAGCTCTACCCCAGGTTTTCAAAACTGGTCCAGTTGGTAGTATTGCACTACAACCTATTTAAATATTTCTTTTAAATTCCCACCAAAATTAGGGGATGTTAGTAGGAATATAGTATTCAATTTTATGCAAAAACTCATTGATGTTCTTTGAAAAATTTGAGCAAAACATCCTCTTTTGCTCTCTGGTCCAGTTTGGCATTTCTACTGCAACCCCATTTTATTTTGCTTTGTTGGCCATGATTCTTTTTCCTGCTTATAGACCACCCTACAAAACCCTTAAGTCCAGGAGAATGGACCCATTGGAGTATTTTTGGTCCATGAAACTATGCCCTTTACTTTCTATCCAGAATTGGTTTTCTCAAAAACTTGCAGTAACAAGTTTCTGTTTTGACCAAACTAATCTTGCCAACCTCTTCATCATCTAAAGAGACTAGGATCTGGAGATTTTGGCCACCCCAAGAGTTGCCTAGATGCCCTTAGCATTCTGTCGAGCACTTTGTGTGCATAGCCAGATTTGGCATGATTTTTAGTTTGCATTGTGAGCTTGACCTTCTGACCCAACAAACTTGCCCACTAAGCTCCTATCTACCACTAACCTAGACCTGTTTACTACCAGCATCATCCGAGCTCTCTAACACACGTTGGCATTTCGACGAGCACGTAGCGTGCATGCTCTGGGCGCGCCCAGAGCGCACATTTTGCACGCGCGCGCAGCCGAGCCACCGTGTCGTGCCCCAGGCCCTTGCTCGCCTGTAGAGCCACGCCCGTCCTCATCCACTCATCAGAGCCATCCAGGCCACCATTGGAGCCCCGCAACGCTGCCGTCAGGTCGACCATGGCGGCTAGCGGGCGGCCGCAGCAAGCTACTGCCATTTACGGCGCCGCCCAAGCCACAGTCGCGCGCCAGCTGCCCCTAGAACAGCCCGAGCTTATCCTCGAGCATGTCCGCTAGTGCTCGTCGCCGCCACGTCGCGCTGCAGCTACAGAACGGCGGTTCACCGTCGATCCTATCCACGGCCGCCGTGGAACCGACCTCAACCGCTATAAAAGGAAACCCCGAGCGCGTCTACGCCCTCAGGCAACCTCAAGCCATCCCCCTAGAGCCCCCACGGCCAGAAATCGACGGAGGGAAGGCTTTGTTCCTCGACTCCGACCAGTTCGGCCGCCGCCATGCTCCGGCTCCGTTTGTCGCGAGCAGGCCCTCCCCCGTCCATCTAGCGACACCACCCGACTCTCCTAGACCGTGCGGAGCCGCCCAACGCCTCTGCCCCGACCGGGAACCACCGGAGCCCAAACCCCCAAATCCTCCCGAAGCCACCTCCGCCGCGGAGCTCACCGCCGATGATCCCCTCCACACCCGCCAACCTAGCGACCACCAGGAGGACCGCCCTGGACTGGCGGATCCATCCCCGCCCTCAGAACCCCGCAAGGAGTCGCCGTTCGCCGGTGTTGATCGCCGGAGCCCCGCCTCTGTTCGGCCAGAGGAGGAGGGAGGTGCGGCGACTGGTCAAACCTGACCAGTGGGCCCAAGGGACCCACTGTCAGTGACCCACGAGCCGGTCCACGCTGGCGTAAGTGGAGGCGTAAACCCAGAGTACGTCTCCTATGTTTTTTTTATTTCGAAACGTTTTTCTTTTTCTGTTTTATGTAAAAACAGAATTTTGACTAAACTTTGACTGGCTATAACTTTTTAAATATAAGTCCAAATGACTTGATTCTTTTTTTAGGGCCTGGGCCCACTTGTTAATGACCCTTGGGGGTCAACCCATGTCAACTCGGGTCAAACCCTCCGGCGACTCGACGCCGGCGAGGCCAGACGCGGCGGCGGGCTGCGGAATTGCGTCTCCGGCGACCAAATGGACGGCGGAGGGCTTCTACACGACGAGGAGGCTCGTCCGCGTTGGGTGGTGCACGCAGCAGCAGCTCCGGTGGCCTAAGTGGACGGCGGCAGCAACTTGAGCGGCGGCCAGAGCTACGGGAATGGCGGGTTCGGCGCCACGAAGCTCGGGAAGGGAAATGGCTGGTGGCTACGGGCTCGTGGAGGGACGCTGAGCACGTTGATGTGATCGCCCGCGAGCTACAACATCTGAAACAACGGCGGTGACATGGTTGTGCGGCGGAGAGCTTCGGGCATGGCGGCGCTAGCGCTAGAGGACGTGCGGGGTGACGGGGATAGGGGAGAAATGAAGAGAGGCTCACCCCGCGCCGTTTGGAGGCGTCGGCGAGCTCGGGGGAGGTCCGAAGTGAGCGGGGCAGCGGAGGCGATCTCGTCGTCGGGAGGTTGAAGACGAGCTTGGTGAGGCCGTTCGGGGCTTCCGGCGAAGCGTAGCTCGGTGAGGATTAATAGAGGGACGAGGCGGAGCTCTGGGATGCGGGGATGGAGCGAGGAAGTGCCTGGCCGCGGTGGCAGCGAACGGCGGCGACGAGCCCCGCTCAGGAGAGCTCGGATGCGAGCGGGGAGAGGGGAAACGTGAGCGACGAGTGAGGGGGAAGGACCAGCGGGTTCCAGGGGTGACGTGGCAGCCTTGGACGAGTCAGGGACGCAGGAGGTAGGCAAGAGGTGGCCTCGCTGCGTGCTTGGCGATGCGCTGCCACGCGCAGCTCCTCCTTCGCACGCCGAGGAAGATGACTGGCAAGGTGGGCTCGGGTGGGCTGCTCAGAAGCTGAGCCGACTACAGTGCTGGGCCAGGTGGGCTGCGCTAGGTAAATTTAACAGGTAACCTCTCTCTCCCTCTCTTTTCTAATCTTTCTGTTTTTCTATTTCTTTTCTCTGTTTCTGGATCTAGTAAAAATACTAAATCATTTTATATGTTCCTGAAATAAATTGTGGGCACTGTTAGAATTATTTCCAACAACCCTCAACCACTTCCAGAATTATTTGGGCATTTTAATATAGTTATAGCATTTAAATGCCCAAATTCAAATACTTTATGATTTAATTCAAAAATCCAAATTGATCTAGAAAAATGTGCACCATTTTTGTAGAGGTGCTGGACCAATTCAAAAATGATGAACATTTCTAAAGGGCATTTTGGGATCATTAAAATGATTTAAGTTTGAACCTAGTTGAATTTCATTTGCTGCTAGGGTTTATCATCCCCCATTTCAAGTTTCTGAGAAATTTAAACATGATGCACACATGAAGGGCTAGCCTAGTGCATACCAGAACTAGGGATGTGACAGTGGGTCGCTGGGCTAGATGTTGAGTACACCACAGTCCTGGAAAGTGAGAAGATTCTAAAGGAGGCAGAGAAGAAGAAGCTCGCCGTGATCCAGGTTTCCGTACATAACGTGTGCTTGGTCTACCACATATGTCGTGCCGACGTTGAGTGCCAGGATTTTAAGAACTTCCTCGAGGACGAAACAGTGAAATTCATTACTGTAGACTTTAGGAATGACAGGGATGTCCTGGGTCAGATAGGCCTTGTTGTAGGCCAGCCCTTCGATCTCCAGAAGGCAAGCCCGGTGTCCTCCTCTCAGCCTTCAATGCTGACCCTGGCAGCAACCATGATTGATCCTTTGTATGCTAAACTGAAGAAACCTCACCACGAGTTTCATCATGCATGGGAATCAAAGACAATAGATGAAGATCACATCCTGTACGCAGCAATGGATGCCTACCTTTGTTTAAATATATACAAGGGTTTGATGAAGAAGCAGAGCCAGTGTCCGGTTCAAGCAAAGAAGCGTCGGGGAAGAGGAAGAGGAAGAGGGACAAGGACGAAGTCGAGGACGTGGACTCGGACTCCGAGTAAGGTGGCAGTGTCGTCGCTCATGCTGGTTCTACTACAGTGTCAAGCTGGCTAGTTTCTTAGTTTTATTTCAGGGGTGTGTTGTGCTGAGGCCCCAGCAGAACTATGTTTATGTTCTTTCTTGTTATTTGAACTTTATGTTCTTTCTCGTTATTTGAACTCTTTAGTACGTACAGTAGTACTAGTACTATGTCTTACTACTGTTCTTCTTATAATTGGTACTACTGCTCGTATCTTAGTGTTCCTACTGTACTTAATATGTTCATACTAGTAGTATAATTTGGGTCAGTCGATTTGTGAAAGAAGTTTGATGGAGCAAAGGAAGAAGATGGCAGAGAAGCTACCCTAGTATCTATATTAGGGTGGAAGGGTGCTCATGATCTATCTTATGAGTGTTGGGTGCGGGATGCAGTTCGCCGAAAAAAGTCGATCGCGCCCGGGGCTAAACGGATGGCGGGGGTGGGGGAGCATGGCGGTGGCAGGCAGTTCAGGGGAGGGCAGGGCGGTAGCGGCAGGCGGTTAGGCATGTGGCGGGCTGGCGGCTCGATGCCTGAGAGAGAAGATGAACAGTGCATCAATTTTGGATGTTGAAGAAGCCCATCTGGCCATCCATGTTGCATCCAACGGCTCACAAGAGTCGACTGACCCAAATTGCTCCTTCAGATTGCAGGATCCACATGGCATTCAAGGTCTCGAAGGTATATCCCGCGTTCGTAGCTGGTTTGCGGGCTCGGCGTGGGCGCGACCGGCTTCCGCCATGACAGCCACCATGCGTGCCTCCTCCGCGCGAGCGGAGATGACAATGTCACGCTAGTTCCTCCTCATCGGCGTGCTGGAGCATGCGCTCGTCCTCCTCTTCGTATGCTGCGTGCATAGATGTGGCTCCACCAGCTGCTCGCATGCTTGGCAGCACGACGGCATCGCGAGGAGGGACTGCAGACGACGTGAGCGGGCGAGCCTTCGGCTTCATGGCACAGGGATGGCGGCGACACGGCGGTGATGGGCGAGAAATGGTTGGCCAGAGCAGGCGGGCGCCGGCATGCGCAACGGCGGCGGCGGCATATTGATGAGTGTGCGTATGCGAGCTTAGATTAGTTTTATATAGGGTTGGTCAAACTTAAAACGAAATCATACTAGTACACATAAACATTAGACTGAGGCAGCGCTTATATTAGTTACCACAACTACGATACGGAATCATGAGCAAGCGCATGAACCGCGGCCGCGCAGTTAATCGAACGGTGCGTCACCGTGTCGCGCTCGAAGGACATCCACTGAACCTTTTTGTGTGTGTGAAAACAATCCCCGAATATTACTCAACTTTTTTTCCCTGGAAAAGTTCTTGACGCAAATATATTTCCATATATTTGAATTTTAGCTCTAGTTTGTGTTTATTTGGATTTAGACGTTTTAGGTGCGCCCTAGTTTTTTTTAATATTGATTTTGTGTGTGTGACTAAGAGAGAATGTGTCTATGTGTCCATATGTGTGTTGTGGCGGAAGGGCAATGTGGAGACGGTGTGCGTGTGATAGAGACATAGAGAGGTGTGAATGTGCAAATGATCATGCATGAGTGAGACATAGACAGATGCCGATACATTGTGTATACATGAGAGAACGGTCTTCTATTTGTACTTGTGTCTGTGTGTGTGTGTGAGAGAGAGAGGAGCATCTGTAACACAACAACCATCTCTCTCGATCCGTCCATCCCTCGCACGATCTCATGTAACACATGCATCAACGCACACATTTTGACACCCTCACCCGGCCCCTTCCCACCTCAAGTCCCACACATCGCTCTCTATCTCGCACGCACAATCTCTTCGTGAAAACCCTATTTAGCATGTAGCTTTCCATCACATACACACACACACACACACACACACACACACACACACACACACACACACACACACACACACGCACACACACTCCCCCTCCTCCGAGCACACAATTCATCCCCATCCATGGTTATATGGCGACCACTCTCGCTTGTACTTCTCTGCACCCCAGCATGCACAACACCTCAATCTTCAAAGAGGGCATCGAGGAGATCAAAGATGGCAACCACACTGCACTAGAGAATGCGGGGCCATTTGGAAGCAAGATGATGTGACGACAGCTAACTAACTCCTCCCCCCTCTCTCCCGCACAAAATTACCAATCCCTCTCTCTCCCACACAAAATTACAATCCCTCTCTCTCCCACACAAACTTATCTATCCCTCTACCCATGAGATCCTTCCCCTCTCGTTGATGTTTTTCCAGCTCTCTCATCAAACCTATCGTCTCTTCTCCTTCCACGTGTACAGAATTCGGATGCACACGCATCTCACGTATATTACATGTCTCCATCTTTCTCACAGACCTAACTTCTTCCTCTCTCTTTCTCTCTCTCTCTCTCTCTCTCTCTCTCTCTCTCTCTCTTGTTAGGTTTGTCTCCTACTCTCTCGTCCACATACATACAATCATTCCCGCCCTATCTGCTCCATCTTCGCAAGCTCTCTCTACACGTTTCATTCACACATTGGGATGTGTTCAAAATGTTGCTTTTATAATGGATGATGTCGAGTTATGGTTGGTTTTGTTGCATCCTACAAAGTAATAACTATGAAATGCATTTAGATTCTCATTTGACTGGGATTATGTGAGTTTGAGCATATTGTGAAGTACTATAGACCTCGTATACATCTTGGAATTCAACAATAATTGTAACTATTGAATCGTATAGACTATTACATTCGAAGTCAGTAGCCTAATATATTTATTTCACAATTAAAAAAAATGATTAACTCACTACAAACTAAGAAAACAAATGTGTACTCCCTCCGTTCTTATTTAAGTCTGCGCATTAGCATTGGTCAAAGTCAAGTTTTGTGAACTCTCAGAAAGTTTATAACAAAATATATTAACATATGCAATAAGAAATAAATACCATTAGATTCATTATTGAATGTACTTTTACATCATACATATTTGTTATGGTAAATGTTTATATTTTTCTATAAACTTGGTCAAACTTTAGGAAGTTTGACTTTGGTCAAACCTAATATGCAGAGTTAATAAAAATAGAGAGAGTACTAGTAGTTACTAGTACTACTAACTACTAGTACTACTCGCTAGTTGCTTAGCCCAATTACCCAACACGCGACACGGGGAGTTCAGTGTCACAAAATTTTGAGGTCGGCGGGAAAATCTCCAGCGACCCTGATTCGAGCAGTGCGAAGTTACCATCATAGCCTTCAGAACAGGCCTATGGATGAAGCTTGGTAGGGAGCTGTTTTCGTAACTTCAGGTTCACCCTACCCAGGGAACCCCACCCCGGCACCCAGAGTAGTGCACCTGAATACTCCCCATTTTCTATCCCCACCGCAAAATAGACTTCTCCACGGCACCGCAGCCTTCATGCTCCTCTCCTTCTACATCGGCGCACTCATCCACCGCAGCACATCTGGCACATAGACAACCTCGTACACCGCACTAGAGCAGGTCCACCATCATCTTCGTACACAGAGCCTCTTCCCCGGCACCATCTTCCGCGGTCTCAGATCTGCTTCACGGAAGCTGACGCCAAGCGTAGAAGCACCACCGTCATGGACAATATACTGACTCCCGTTGTCGACCATGATGCACAGAGGCCGCCGCGACCATCGTTCTCCTCCTCGATTGGTAATGTGTGTATTGAATCACTTAGCAGTACACGTGCAGTTCCAATTTTGTTCATACCTACCCTTCAAGTTTCCTGGTTGCTATTGTTCTCGTAAAAGTAATTGGTTATAGCCTCCATTGTCCAACAAAATATCAGCTTGTAATTGTGCGTCGCTCCCGTATCGCGCAGTGCTTGGGTAGGTTCTTCGTCTGCAACCAGTAGTGTGGCAAATGAAGGAATGTTTTTTAGAACAAGCAAGATGCCCATGCGTTGCACGGAACATCAAGATGCATTTGTATGAGTAGTTTATCTTGTGGGAGAAAAGGATGAACGAGCGAAGGCCTTATTTGGAAATCTGGAGAGGGGTGTGGGTATCTTTCTGCAAATTTGCCACCGTTTCCTTCCTGTCCGTCGGATATAAATCGGACGGCCTATATTGCAGGATGGTCGGCACACCATCATCACCAACACTGTCTTTTAAAAGAGTAGATAAGTAGAGATAAATATTAAATATAAAATAAATATAACAGCAGAGAAGAGAGTAGAGATAGCAGGGACGTCGGGAATGGGTCGCGCGCGCGTGGGAAAAAGCGGCCGGGCGCGCGCTAGTTTTGGCGCGCGGCGTCCGGCACGCTTTATAAAATCCAACACCCTCCCACCGCTCTGTGCCTTGCCACCGCTCTCTCCTCTCTCTATGTCTCACCACCGCTCTCTCCCCACTCTGCGCCTCGCCACCGCTCTCTCCCCTCTCTTTCTCACCTCGCCGCCGCCGCGCCACCATGCCGCCGCGTCGCCAGGAAACTTGGGGATACTGCGGCGTCCGTGCGTGCCCCTCCGACGGCTTATCCGCCAAGATCCGGTTCCGCGGGATGTGCCTCGGCCTCGGGAATTTCGACACCATCAATGAGGCCACCCGCGTGTACGGCGCGGCAGCGTGGCGCCTCCGATGGCCTCATAGAACATTGAGCTTCCCCAACGTGCCGACGCGGGAGCGGGCGCTTGAGCTCGCGCCTCTGCCACGGCTTATCACCGACGAGGATCGTCGTGACAACCGGAGGCGGGAGCACCGGCTCGGCATCGCCGAGATGGACGAGGAAGCCATGGCTCTGTGGCGCCAATGCTTCCTGCAGGACATCATCAACGAGCGCAAGTTCTACGCACAAAGGAGGTCGGAGAGGGAGAAGAGGAGGGCGGAGCAAGCCGCCTATCGCGAGGACAAGCGTACGCAAAAAGCGAGCGCTCAATTCAACATGAGGCTAGGAGTAGCGTCGCCCTGGGAATCTGATGACGATCGGTATCTTCACGCCTATATTGAGGAGTTGGAGGAGGACATCACCGAGGAGGAGTCGGACGACGAGGAGTAGTTGAACTATATTTTTTTATCTATCTATGCTACATCTATGCTGAGAACTACTCCCTCCGTCCCAAAATATAAGAGCATTTTTTACACTAGTGTAGTGTCAAAAATGCTCTTATATTATGGGACGGAGGGAGTATCTATGTCTCTACTCTCTAGTCTCTGCTCTCTATCTCTACTTCTCGATCTCAGCACTTCGGGCCCGCAAAAACTGGCTATTATGGCGATGTAACACTTTTTTAAAGTGTTGTGCATTGCGCTTCGGTTGGAGATGCTCTAACATGGCAGGCAAGTGCTTTAATGTTGCCCACAAGATGCATGAGTATTACTAGTAGTATATTTTTTATTGCCATGTTGAGATTTTAAATACACGAGTGCGAACATGCAGAGGAGCAATGAAGATCAAACACGGGATATTGGGGACATCTTCAAGGAGTGTGGCAAGTTAAAGAGGAGCTGCACCGAACCTGTAAAACAAGCTTTGGCTTTCAATTACTTTTGTTTAGCCTCATGTTCTTCGATGTGTATATGTTGTAGTTTCTGTTTCTCTTAGCCTCGTGTTCTTCGATGTGTAATAAGAAGAGTCTCAATCATCCTAATGCTTTCATTTTTAGCTTGACGTAGGAAGAGGGTGTTCTCACCTTGTAGTCTGTTTTTATATTTTTGAATTCACTTCTCCAAGTCCTGTTTATCTGGCTTCTACTAAATGGATATGGGTTGCTCTGAGTATTGATCTAAAAAAGAAGTAACTTCATGTCAGGATGCAGTTCCTGCGAGGAGGGAAGTATGGTCAACCTCGAGATCATGTTTCCAAAATGAGGCTGGATTACACACAAGGTGCCAGTTCCATAATGATGCTGGATTAGACACAAGGTGCAAATTCCCAGATGATGCTGGATTACACACAAGCCAGGTGGAGTCGCCAACTGTTCGTGTCCTTGTGGCTCTAGTAAAGGCTGAAAGAAAGCATGCAGCAGCCCTTGAGAGTGTAGCTGAGTTCCTGAAGAAGCGAAAAGAGCAATCCGATCCTCTCGTCACCCAAGCCAAAGAAGAGATGGAAGAAGCCATAAAGAAGCTATCAGAGGCAGAGCAGGCTAGGCGTCTCCTGCTATCTAAAACTGTTGTCAATACAAATTTTCCTTCATAATAGCTAGGTTCAAATGTTTATCCAATCAGCATGCCTGTTGTGATGTCCGTGCATCTACTGTGGCACAAAATAAATTTTTTCATGTCATGTAATAACAACAATTACTTTCCAAACAATAATAGACGAAGCATTGGACATGTTATACTTCACATGCAAGCCCAACATTCCAAGTTCAGCTTCCACATCAAACTCATGTTCACACATATCTGCACATTCATAGATAATGTCCACAACCATGATTCACTTCAAAGCCAACAAAAATGTGAGGAGAGTTATAAATAAAGAAAAAGCTCTAGTTCCTGCTACTAATGCGAGCACAACAAGTCAAGACCATGCGTAATTAATCATATTTTGGTCATTTTTTGTGTTCTAAAATGCCGGCCGGCTCGCGGAAGGATGTCTTGCCGGCATATGCACGGATTCAATGGAGGCAGGCGGGGCAGTCTGAAGCCGGTTGCATGCGGCGAGGAGGCGTGTTCAGCCGGGCCTACAGTGAGTGGGGCCCTCTTGGCCGGCGTGCCGGTTCAATGCCTACGCTATTAGAGGTCGTGTCTGTGTCAGAGCAATCACTCCCTGCAGTCCTTTTTGTTTTGGTATAAAAATCTCGTTTTCCATTCACATTTTACAAGTAAAATTCTTGGACAAACTTTGACCCAAAATACGATGGGGACAAGTAAACCAGGATGGAGGTAGTAGTTTTTTTAATCAAAGAAGGGTTTCCCCTTCCGATTTTCATTACTGAAAACCAACATCTAAACCATAGTATTTGCCCTAGAACTACCAGGTTCAACATTTCGCAACATAAACCCATACAACCATACGCCATGGAGGTAGTAGTTATGAATTCCATTTTCGCTCCATACCAATCGTTCTAAAAACTACTAAGTACTTATAATGCGCCATTGAAAATCGGAACTCTTACCCCGCTAAAAAAATGATATTTTAAACGTGGCTACTCGATCTATGGCAACTGGCGAGCCACCGCCTCCAGGTCGTTCACCTGTGGTCCCGACCATCAACTCCTACGGATCAAATTATCACATGAGCTGACTATTCCTACTAAGGTGCGCTCCGCCACGTACCCGGTACCTGCGCATGCAGCAATCGTGCACCTAGTGTTTTAGGGTTTATTTGTTAACGGTGTCTTTACGTAACTCTCAATGTGTAAGACAGCGAGAGACCGACTGCGTGTGTGAGCCTCTTCTCTTCATATATGTACTCCACCGTTTGTCTGGTGTCCAAAAAATTATACAATAGTAATAACTACTAGCAATGTGCCAATGTGTTGCCACACGATCAAAGTAGATTAATACATATTCACCGATTTGATAGAAAATAGAGTCTAGTTTGGAAATACGTATATCACTAAAAATATGTTATGTTTCACTCAAAATATATTCCTTTGGCGGTTTTGATGAGATAAGGGAGGAATGTTGTTGGTTTCAATATTCAAGAAGTGGTATATCTCTAATTTCTACTCTTACTAGCAAGATGCCCGTGCGTTGCACGGAACATCAAGATCTTGTGGGAGAAAAGGATGAACGAGGGAAGGCCTTATCTGCAAATGTGAAGAGGAGCGTGGGTAAATTGCCATAGTTTCCTTCCTATCTGTTAGATATAAATCGAACGGCCTATATTGCAGGATGGCAGGCACACCATCATCACCGACTATGCTTTTTATAAGAGTAGAGATAAAAACTAGAGTTGGTAATGATGGTGTGCCTGCCATCCTGCAATATAGGCCATTCGGTTTATATCTGATGGATAGGAAGGAAACTATGGCAATTTTGCAAAAAGATACCCACACCCCTCTCCACATTTGCAAATAACGCCTTCCCTCATTCATCCTTTTCTCCCACAAGATAAACTACTCATACAAATGCATCTAGATGTTTCGTGCAACGCATGGGCATCTTGCTAGTTGTTGCAAAAAGCCCATGTGTGTGTGTATTGTGTGTGAGAGAGAGAGGGAGAGAGGAGAAGGATGGATAATGTTTGACAAAGACACAAAGTGTGTGTGTGTGTGTGTGTGTGTGTGAGGTATCAGCTTAAAATGAGGCGATAGTGTGTGTGTGCACGATCGAGAGGGCATGTCTCAAGAAGGGACGGAAAATCTACATAGATACAAGGAGCGCGAGAGAGACATATACGCGATAGTGGAAGCACGAGTGTGCGGGTGTATAAACCTATTTGGAGGCTAGTCGATCAATGTTTGTGAGAGAAATACGTGTCGGGGTGCGAAAGCGAGAGTTTTGTGTGTGTGAGAGAGAGACGGTAGTCGGGGAGGGGAGTGCAAGCAGGAGTTGTGTGTGTGTGAGAGAGAGAAGGGGGGAGTTTGTCTGATCGGTAAACAAATGAATAATGTCAGTTTTATAACTGGGATGGAGACGGAAAGGAGACCGCAACAAATGTTGTGTCTACGGGAGAGAGTAATTTTAGTGGTATGAGTCATATCTAGAGACATATAGGGTGTGTGAGAGAACCCCATAGAGAGCAAGACAAAGTGAAAGACGAGTGAGACTGTGTGTGTGGTGGTGAAAAAGAAAGCTTAGGTACCTAGTGATACTAGAGAACAGTAGAGACGTGAGAGATAATGAAAACCGTGTAATGTATAATGATGGGGAGAGTGTGACACTTCTCAAGGGAGACGTCGAGTGACCATGTTTGCGAAGATAGGAGAAACATGAAGTGAGCATGCGGGTGAGCTGGAGAAAAGAGAGTGGGCGAGAGAGATGGGCGTGAAAGGAGTCAACATAAAAGGGATTCAAATATTTGAATCTGAGATGATGATACATGTAATTCATACTCGAACCAAAATTGATGTATCAAACATGCATACTCATATGAATTCACGCACATCTATGTAATTTAATATGTAGATATTACTGATCCATACATTTTAGTAGAACATAATTTGGTTTAAATTTCTTGAGTTCAACCTTATGATTTTGAGATCATTGTATTTGTAAATCATATTATACATATAAAGGAGGAGAATTCTTTGATGTGATTTTGAAAGTATATATATAAAAAATGATGTATATAGAATTTTATTCAAATCGAAAATGGATCCTGCCCGAACAAAAATAGAATACAAACTAGACTCGAATTGAGTTGGCACGGTAAACGTGCACTCTTGCTCTCGCAAAAATTTGGACGAAGCGGGGAAAGTCGCAGTAACCGCCCGAAACCAAAATCCGCGAGATGGAAATTACTACCAATCCCTACCACGCAAAGCCTATCGGCTCGATTTCTATAGGTTTTGATAGGGGTAGGTTTGTAATTTCACTCAAACATGACATAACCGCCTCTCACCCGGATTCATACACGGTGGGCGGCAAAACACAGTGTCTCCTCGGCCGAAATCGACTCCCTCCCCGATTCATACACGGTGGGCGCCAAAAACAAACTCTCGTCGGCAAATATTTGGTGTATGCGAGATTACCGTCCTATCCCCAACCGACTAATATTGCTATGATGTAGGAAATTTTAAACGGGGGCTAAGTTTGTAAATTTTCTCGCATTTGAGACAAGCGCGCCTTGAAGACATGGTTCCCCCCTTCCTCTCTCCATCCATTTCCACATTCGTACTCCGTGGGCGCCAAAACACCCTCTCCACCCCAGCCTCCTCCGTCCGCCACCCCATCCACCGTCGTCCTCCTCCACCATGCCGGAGTTGATACCCCGATGTCGTCGTCCATTACAAGAGATCGACCTCTCTCATCCACGGCTTTCGACCGGGATCCTTGCATCCCGTCCTCTCACTTCATCCCCTTGTCGGCACCGCTCCTATGACAGTCTCGTCCACCGTGCCTCGCCTCCACCGTCTACCCTCCTAGATCTGCTTCCACGCCGCCGACAGCCATCGCTACCGCAGCACCATCAAATTCTCAGCAGATGCATACATGGCGCCGCACCAGAGGCGGTACTCTTTCGTATCTGCTCAACTTATTAATCGCAGAAAGAAAATAGATCGCCACTGCTTTACTCTGATTTCTTGTCCATCACTTACTTGTTAGTTGAAAGCAAACATTGGTTGCGAAGTTGCCTTTGTCCAGTTTGCACCTTCAGATCCGCCATGGCACGCTCAACACTATACTAAAAATGCTTATGGTTTTCCCCTTTTATATTCCACACTAGTTCAATGACAGTAGACTAAATTTCAAAATTGGGCCAGTCAATTTTTGAGAGCTCACCGGAGTTCGCCGGTGCGAAGGAAGGGGCTCGGGTGGGGACGGTGATTGTGGGGCGGTGGTGGGGCCTTGCCGAACAAAGAAAACTCGAAGCAGGTGGGGGCGGGGGTGGGGTGGCGGAGGAACACAGGCGGTGGGGGTCGGTGGTTCGGTCGGCGGCCCGTGCGATGTTCTTTATGGGAAGAATCAGAAACGAGGAAGAAGAAGGGTGAGGAGATGTAGGATCTTCATCCAACTGCCTGAAATGGTCGACTGACCCAAATGAACAAAGTCACACGACTTGCATGCAGACATGCCTTTATATTCAGTACCATCATCGTAGCTGCTTAGCACTACTCCTGAATCCATCAAGCTAAACAACGTGCCACTCATAATTCCAAACTTGTTGCTCAAATACGAATCTGATGTGATGATGATATTACTAAAACAGATAATGTTTAATTGGTCAGCTAATGTTCCTACTTTACTTTCGAAAAGCACGTGCACCACATATAGAGATACAGCAAGGAGTTGCATTCTTAATGCGCTCTGGTTCATCATGTGTGGGCACTGCGCAATGAACATTTTATTATCCAAAATCTGCTTGCTCTTCTTTAGCAGGTTCCTCTTCCGTTCTTCTTTAGTAAGTACTCTCTCTGTTCCTAAATACAAGTCTTTGTATATATTCCGCCATGGACTACATATGGAGCAAAATGAGTGAATCTACGCTCTAAAATGTATCTGTATACATCTGTATGTGATCCATAGTGGAAATCTCTGCAAAGACTTATATTTTAGAACGGAGGGAGTATAATAGTAGTGCAGTACGTTCCTTGTAGTGAAGATGAGCAGGGACATTTGCAGTGTAGAGGTCTATACGGTTGGTTGTGATGGACACTTTGAACTCTTCGGGCCTCTTTGATTCGTTGGATTTTGTAAACATACGAATAGGAATTGTAGTGGCCTTTGAGAGTTACCCTGATATTAACAGTACCGCACCTTTAGTTGAAGAGAGATGGTATCCAAAGCCTTTCTAGCCGTACCGGCAATACTAGCACATATATTTCAGCAAGTTCCACTTTGCTGATTTTACTCCTGATGCTTACGGTTTTCCCGTTATATCTACACTATGATTTGTGTAGCTGATTTGTGTCCCACTAGCAGCAGTCCACTCTTGAAGCTAAACAACACACCAATCATAAGTCCAAAGCTTACTTCTTCAAACACGAATTGTGATATGATACTGATATTAGTTAACAGACACACATTTAATTGGTCAGGTAATGCTCCCACTTGATTTTCCAAATGCATGTGGCCACATATAGAGAGACAACATGGAACTGCATTTCTTTGGGCGTTGTGATTCATCATGAGTGGGCAACCAACATTGTATGCAATGAAGCGGAACCTCAAGAATATGCTTCCTCTTCTATTCTTTAACATGTTCCTCTTTTGTTCTACGTATTTAGTGCGTCTGATTATGTTCCTTGTCGGGAAGGGAGCAGGGACATCTCTGATCAACGGTGATAGAGATGGCCTATACGTGATCGATAGGCTTTCAATTAGTAGCGGCAATACAACACCGCATTTTCCAGCCAGTTCCACTTTCCCGATTTATATATCGTGGTTATGGTGTACCCCTTTTATGTACACTACGATCTGCCTATTTGTTGTGTGCTCTTGTTATCTTGGTTTGGCAATAAACTCTCTATACAGTATATATGAACCTATCATATGCCAACTATCCTTACTTCTGGAGCCTATTTTTTTGTGTACTTGTGCCATATTATATTAATGCACGCACCATATTACGGCATACATGAGCTCTCTCATCAGAATCATGTGATAGCACACAAGGGTTTATAGGGGCGTCCCTATATTAGAATATCCTCTGCATTACAAAGATAATCTCACTACTATTTATGTTTTCATGGTTCTCAGATATTCTACGTAATTACAATGAATATCAGAATCCGCGCATCAGAAGAATATTGTGGAACACTGCAACGACTTACAAAATTGGCACCAAGGCATTGAGTGCCATTCAGGATGCAATGAAACTCATACGCTCCCCACCTGTAGATTCTTGTTCAGAATATGATCCTAATGACTATTCTGACCTCGAGGAGTCAAAGGCAGATGTCCTGTCCTGTTCACCCATCAAGGTGCTTGTTCTAATTTGGCAAGGTTTTATTGATTGTGCGTATCTTGCATATGTTTTCTTGCATTTCTTCTAATTTGTTGCACCGCCATCTGCTTAGTTTACTCATCATATATGTCAAGATGCCATGCCCATCCATTATCAAGACATATTCTATCTGTCATCATACCATGTTTTTCCACTCAAATGTTGTTCTTGTGCATCGGACATCAAAAGGAAGAGGGTGATTGCGAACTGAAGGAGCACCACAAAGTCCTTGAAAAAGCGTGATGGTGCCGGAGAAATCGACAAGACACCCACTTATCTTGGCTATACAACCAAGTGACACAAAACGTAGGACCGACTCCAGCAGACTATACCCATACTTCACTGGCCACACCACTAGCCCCACCACACAGGACCTGCACTCCAGAAAAAGGTATGCCGATTTCAGTTGCCATAGCACCAGCAGAAAAATGCCACTCCAGCAAGAAGTACAGGAAGTCCACCGGCCGAAGACCTATCCCAACTGCAGAGACAGCCAATTCCTGCAGATTGGAACCCCATACTAGTTATTCCTAGTTTAAAAGACATGCTTTCAATGTTGTTGGGGACTACGCGCATATATTCCCATCATGGGAAGATTATAGTGAAGACAAACACCATTTTCACATCTTCATGTCCCACTTACGTGTAAGTGCTATTATTCATGCTGATTATTTTCATGTCTTCTGCTGATTGAACACATCAATGATTTACATTACATTATTGTAAGTAGGCAAGGGTCAATCTGGATAGTAATGACGAGCAAAGCTTGCTTGCACTTTCAAGGAAGCATTACAGCAGTATCGGTGTTACCTGAGGAAATCACAATTTGATGGCAAGTCTATAAACGAATTTCCGGTGAAGTCTCCTGTGCTAAATTTAGAAGACATTGAATGGAAAAACCTTGTTATGCACTGGTCTCGTTCCTAGGATGAGGTACTGTCTATGGTATCACATGACAATTTGAACTTCTACTTTTCCGCATGTGCCTTACGGATCTTTTTTGCAGGAAATCTGCTCAAAGAAGAACTCCGGTTTGAAAAGAACGACAGGATATCGCAAATATGCTGCCCGCTGCTTTGCTCTTGTTAGTACATGTTGTCCTGTATCACTGTACTTGCGTTCATACCTGGTTCATTATGTGACAGCAGTATGCATGATAGCTTGCTTATCAATTGTTCGCTCCAAATTATCTGATCTGTATGAATGGTTACATTAGTGTAGTATATATCCAATGCCAATGAAATTTTTTAGCTCTACATTGTTCTTGTAAGTACCTGTTGTCCTTTATCAGTGTACTTATATTGGCAGGTAGTTGTTCATGTACCATCACTCTGCAGCTTATTTTCCTTTGCCCTCCTTTTTCTACACATCAGATCTGTATTTACTCTTACCATATGGTTGGATAACACCGATGGTACTGAAGAAGTTTAGCTCTGCATTGCTCTTGGTTGTACCTTTTGCCTGTATCACTGTACTTACATTTATAGCTACTTGGTTATGTAGCATCACTCTTCATATTATCTTAAATATTCTCCATTTTTTCTTATATTATCACATCTATATTTACTCTTAACAAAATGTAGAATAAAGGCAAGGCTTATGAAGAAGATTCGGTGGTGAACTTCTTGAATTGCCCCCCTCCCCCCCCCCCCCCATCAGCATGGACAAGGGCTTTATAGAGCCTGTCTTCACCAATAATGTAAGTTTGTCCTTCTCAAGCCTTCAAACTTTGTTGTGTATATTTGGTTAGGCATGACTGCAACAGTTGTTTATTTTTTGTGTTTGCATCAAATTGCATGTTTAAAGTTTATTATGTAGTTCATAAACAAAGGTTTGTCCTTCTCAATTTAAGTTTCCAGTTGTACAACCAAGTTCCTTCTTCATACCATGTAAATTAAACTATACAAAGCAAGTGATCTTCTTTTGCACTGCATGTATGCTTCTGTTCTTGATCCGTAATCCAGTGGTGTGGTGAACCTACCCACTACAGCACAACGTCATATTCTGCAATTTCTTAACTATGAACAATGTCATATCATTCTACTATTATTTAAACCATCTCTTTATTTGCCAATCTGAAATGGGATAAATTGACAGCACACTAAGCATTGATACTTATGAGTTCTTGATATGTAATCCAGTGGTGTCGTGAAGCTGCCAACTCCTTCACAATGTCATTTCCTTCCATGTCTTAACCTGAACAATACCATATTATGTTAATGCTATTTTAAAATGTGTCACTTTATTCGTCAGTAAGAAATGTGATGAATTGACAGCACTGATACTTATATATGCAAAACCTGTCATCTGTCTGCTTGTTTATCTTTCAGAGTGAGGAGGATATAAGTGTCAAACAAGCGCAGTCTCATCAGCCTTCTCAGCTGCTTGCGCTGCAGCTCCCAAGCAGGGCTAACATTTCTAGAACTCTAATGAAGTGTTGTTCGTTTTGTATATTATTTTGTTGGCGTGTTTATTTGCACTAGTGGCGATCTTTGATGCCCAGTGTATGTAATCTGTTGTCTGCTTGTGCTTTATTATCATAGTGGCGAACTTTGATGCCCAGTGAATGTAATATGCCGTAATTTCTTTATTGTATAATCTAGGTTTTTTCTTATTCACGATGCATCAGTTATTTTACTGTATATATATCCTGTCTTCGCAGTAAACCGGCCAAACCATAAAATTACGGTACATAATCGGGCCGTCATGCAAATCACTATGTATGATCCGCATCATGGGCCCAGTCATCTTGGTCCGTTAACAAGCCTAAATGTAAACTGGCCCACTAGTAGATTCGGGCCTTTAATTGGCCGAGTAAACCGCCGGCCCTATTTTCGCAAGAAAACTCAATGGGCTTTTAGGAGGCTGAAAAGTAGGTTGGGCCTGAGACGTGTCGAACAGCTGACGGGCCGGCAGCAGGCCGAATAGATCCCGCGCATGATTGTGCCAATCACATCACGGGCCATTAACAGACCAAAATTGTCTCGGTCTTTGTTTGGCCCAATCAAATTATCGGCTGTGAGCAGGCCGGATGCAAACCGGGTCGTAGTTAGGCCCAACTATATGACGGGCTTTTAACAGGCCGAAATAAATATAGGGCCGAAATGTTAAATGGGCCTTTAACATGCCAAAACTAATATCAGGCCGAATTACTAAATGGGTCTTTAGCAAGTGGGCCCAAAAGCATAGCGCCCAGTTGATGGGCCGAATCTGATATGGGCCATAATTTAGCCCAAAGCCTCTTAAAGGGGCCGGATCTCATCTGGGCCGTAATTTAGCCCAGAACGTGGCAGGCTTTTAACGGGCTAGATCTCATATGGGCCTTTATTAGGCCCGGAACGTGGCAGGCTGTTAATGGACTGGATCAAATATGGGCCGGCATTTGGACCAAAATATGGCAGCCCGTTAAAGGGCCGCCCACTAGTGTCCTCAAAATCTTATGGGCCTTTAGCTGGGCGGCCCACTCGTGTCCTCAAAATCTTGTGGGCCTTTAGCTGGGCCGGCCCATTATGGTCGGTGAAATCTTGTGGGCCTTTAGCTGGGCCGGCCCATTATGGTCCGCAAAATCTTATGGGCCTTTAGTTGGGCCGGCCCATTTAACCTATATGGGCCTCTGTTGGGCCGTGCCACATGTCGACGTATCATAGGTGCCTCCTGTCAAATGAATGGATGACATCTGTCCCAACGGTGAGCTGACACGTGTTTCCTCCGGCCAATGAGAATTTTACACGTGGAAAATCCTCATTGGTCTAGGCTATTAGCAGGTTAGCGGATCCAAAACCGGACCCGGTAGCTTAACGGCGTACCGTTATGGTGGATGCCACGTGTCGGTCACCCTTGACAAAAGCACTTCCATGACGCGCCATTTATCGTTATGGAAGTGGACACTTCCGTGATGATAATTTTGGTAGTGTTATGGAGCACTTGTACGACAACACAGGTATGACTATCTTGATTCTGTCATGAAATCATCATGGGTGTACATGCATGACAGAAAACGTGACCTACTGTGACAAAAACGTATCATCACGGAAGTGTATTTTTTTTCTAGTGTCACCTTTGACCGCAGAGACCATCCGACCAGTATCCATCATGGAGGATCGGCGGCCCTGGTGCTCGATCCCCTTGTCGATGGGTAGCACCTCACAAGAGTCCTCATGGACGGAGGCAGTAGCCTCAATATGATTTATGCAGACACGGTGAGGAAAATGGGGACCGATCCGTCAAGGATCAAACCCAGCAACACCACCTTCAAGGGGGTCATTCCAGGCGTAGAGGCCCGCTGCTCAGGCACGGTAACCCTGGAACTGGTATTCGGCTCACCGGACAACTTCTGAAGCGAAGAATTGATCTTCGATATCGCCCCATTCCACAGTAGCAATCATCCCTCCTCGGCCGAATGGCGTTCGCCAAATTCAACGCCGTCCCTCATTACGCATACCTCAAGATGAAGATGTCTGGTCCCGCGGGCATTATAACGATCAACGGCAACATGGAGCGCTCACTCCGGACTGAGGAACACATTGCGGCTCTAGCAGCCGAAGACCAAGCCATTGCCAACAGGCCAAAGTATCAGCCCGCCGTAATGGCCAGAGATATGATTAAATGGTATCGAGCCCGGTCCCCGTCATGGGAGCCCGCCTGCGTTCGTTGCAAATAGGGATACGCGCCCCATGGCATGCCCAACTCGGTGGCACTTTACGTGCCTCCTCAGTACAACTTGGCGCTCAAGATACCATGGGTGGCCGTGGGGGCTTATATTAAACACATATCACCATTTGTTCGGCTCAACCGAACTATGGCATCACCACGTCCTCGGACGACAACGGGTATGACTTCAGACTTGCTAAGCATCAAGCTACGACCGCAAGGCTACATCTCAAGGTCCCTATCGAAGGCACCCTTCGCCAGCATGCGGCGTTCTACCGGATGTCCAATTCACCCCCCTTCACCTCGCATAAGCAAATGCGCAGACGTGCAGCAGGGCACAGTTGAGGCTTCGAGCCACGCATCAAGGCCCTGTGTAAACCTTTCTCTGTAAAATTCTCCTTTCGTTTTTACTTATCATAAGCGCCTCAACAGTTCGAATTGTACGGATAGACGTCTAGAGCTTATGGAAAATAAAAAACACCTTTTACGGTGTTCGGGCATCTGCATTATCAGTCCTCTTTTTTTCTTTCTTTTTCCCGTTCTTCGAACAGCTAGGCACGTAAACATTGTGTAACAAACACAAATCGGCTGATTGACCAAAGGCTTGATCTTCCCATCAGCTCTATGCACTAGTGCAGAAAACCTAGCTATGGCATGCCAAAAACAGCCTTGCTGGCATAGGAGCCCCACGCCACCAATATGGCGCTAGTGTTAAAAAATAATGGTGGCACTCGAGCCTCGGCCAACAATATTATACGTGTTGCTGGCGTGCGATGTTTGCAACACCACCACTATATTCACTCACCTAGCGGCGCACAATTTAATTTGCCAGCCATGAACGTTTCGTGCACAAAAAAAGTTTTTCAACACCATGTAACATTTATCATTTCACATTAACACTAAGTACATACTATATAACATTACATAGTAGAACAGTACCAGATAATAGAACATTAGGAGTTGATATTTAAGTGGCTGCTAGCTAGACCTCACAAACATAATGATACGTCTCCAACGTATCTATGATTTTTTTATTGTTCCATGCTATTATATTATCTATATTGGATGTTTTATATTCATCTATATGCTATTTTATATTATTTTTGGGACTAACCTATTAACCTAGAGCCCAATGCCAGTTTCTGTTTTTTCCTTGTTTTTGAGTTTCGCAGAAAAGGAAGATTAAACGGAGTCTGATTGACTTGAAAATTTACTGAGAATATTTTTGATATAAAAAATACTGGAATGAAAAGTTATCGGAGAGGAGTCCCGAGGCCACCACAAGCGTGGAGGGTGCCCCCCTAGGGCATGCCCCCCATCCTTGTTGTCGCCTCGTGGGCCCCCCTGACTTGTGCTCGACGTCAACACCTCCTATAAATCCCAAAACCTCCAGACATAAACCTAGATCGGGAGTTCCGCCGCCGCAAGCCTCTGTAGCCACGAAAACCCAATCGGAAGCCTGTTTCGCCACCCAGCCAGAGGGGGAAACCATCACCAGTGGCCATCTTCATTATCCCAGTGGTCTCCATGACGAGGAGGGGGTAGTTCACCCTCGGGGCTGAGGGTATGTACCAGTAGCTATGTGTTTGATCTCCCTCTCTCGTGTTCTTGATTTGGCACCATCTTGATGTACTGTGAGGTTTGCTACTATAGTTGAATCATATGGTGTTTCTCCCCCTCTATCTTCTTGTAATGGATTGAGTTTTCCCTTTGAAGTTATCTTATTGGATTGAGTCTTTAAGGATTTGAGAACACTCGATGTATGTCTTGCATGTGCTTATCGGTGGTGACAATGGGATATTCACATGATCCACTTGATGTATGTTTTGGTGATCAACTTGCGGGTTCTGTCCTTGTGAACTTATGCATAGGGGTTGGCACACGTTTTCGTCTTGACTCTCCGGTAGAAACTTTGGGGCACTCTTTGAAGCTCTTTGTGTTGGTTTGAATAGATGAATCTAAGATTGTGTGATGCATATCATATAATCAAACCCGCGGATATTTGTGGTGACATTGGAGTATCTAGGTGACATTAGTGTTTTGGTTGATGTGTATCTTAAGGTGTTATTTTAGTATGAACTCTAGGGCTGTTTGTGACACTTATAGGAATACCCTAATAGATCGATCAGAAAGAATAACATTGAGGTGGTTTCGTACCCTACAATAATCTCTTCGTTTGCTCTCCGCTATTAGTGACTTTGGAGTGACTCTTTGTTGCACATTGAGGGATTATTATATGATTCAATTATGTTATCATTGTTGAGAGAACTTGCACTAGTGAAAGTATGAACCCTAGGCCTTGTTTCGAAGCATTGCAATATCGTTTTCGCTCACTTTTACCACTTGCTACCTTGCTGTTTTTATATTTTCAGATTACAAAAACCTATATCTACCATCCATATTGCACTTGTATCACCATCTCTTCACCAAACTAGTGCATCTATACAATTTACCATTGTATTGAGTGTGTTGGGGACATAAGAGACTCTTCGTTATTTGGTTGCAGGGTTGTCTGAGAGAGACCATCTTCATCATACGCCTCACACGGATTGATAAACCTTAGGTCATCCACTTGAGGGAAATTTGCTGCTGTCCTACAGAACTCTGCGCTTGGAGGCCTAACACGAGTCTACAAGAAGAAGGTTGCATAGTAGACATCACATAACCAGTTAATAGAAACATTATGAGCTAAAACAGTACTAGTACATAGCGCTAATATATAATTTAGCAGTTCATTCATGTACTACCCCGCCACACACATAGTTCTAAATGAGGTCGATGACCACCATCATCCTCAAGCCATGGCACCGGGTGTTCCTGATGGTGACTAAGATGGCCTGTCCAATCTGGACATTCTTTCCAACAAGGAAGTTGTTCCATCCATGACCTTGAACACGGTCACGACTGCAATGTGTCGTGCGTAAGCAGTTAAGTGATGGAGCTCCTTGCGGTAAGGTGTAGTACAGCAATGCCTGCTGCAGCCGGCTTGATGCCACATCTCTCACTTAGCCTCTTAGGTAATTTACGGAAAAAAAAACCAAATATGGTAAATGAGCATGTCACATTACTACACACTAGCTAAGAGCATATTCATCACATTCTACACTAAGCATATCACATTACTACACACTAAGCATATCCTCAAATTCTACATTAAGCATATATATATATATCACAACACACTAAGCATATCCTTAAATTCTACACTAAGCACATATACATACATACATATATATATATATATATATATATATATATATATATATATATATATATATATATATATATATATATATATATATATATATATCACAACACATTAGTACACTAAGCATATCACATTACTACAAGCATGTCACAACTAAGCATATATATCATCAAATTTCTACACTATCATGTAACATACCATGACATGGCGGTCAACATTTGTCCTTGTCAGGCGGTTCATGAATGGCATCCCGATGTAGTCATCACGTGAAGGAAGTATGTACCAAAGGTTGCCTGATTCGTCCTCGCTTAGCCTGATTCCTTTGGCATAGAGGGCTTAATCTAGTAGGTCAGCATCTTCGTCCTCCCAATTGATGTAGATAACAGCCAGCCTTGGAGTTTGTCTTCTGAAGGAGAAGCTGGTAAGTTCACCCCTAGTGAGATGCATGTGGGTGATGAAATGATTCCACTCATCTCCTCCAATCTGGGATATTTATCGTCCGTTGTGGACCTCCATAGTGTAGGGACTTCCTGGAGCTCATTGAACTCCAATCTCTCATTGCAAGGGATGATATGTGTAAAAAAACCAAAAAAACAAACAAATTGCTTTACGGGAAATAGCAAGAAGAACAAAAGAACAAACTGTTATAGAAGTTTCATGTAATGCGTTACCGCTGCAGGAACAAAGCACATCCTGAAGTAGATGCCAAACAGTGTGCCACTTGCAAGGTCGGTTGCGCACCTTGACTTGCACACTGGACATGGTGGTGGCTGCTCCATTCTACATAAAATATAATTGAAACTAAGGTTGTATTTGATAGCGAAGTATTGAAAAAATAAAGTATTGGAAAACCATAGTAATTTAACAAGTAGGTTGTTGGTGCAACAAACCTTGCTGCATGTTGCCAAGACTGTACACAGGCACGGAGGCAAGGTTGCAACGACCAAATAAGACCAAGCTAAGGACATAGCACTTTGAGGAATCGAAGGGCGGATCAAGAAGACCAAGACAAGCCAAAGGAGCAAGATATCACTAAGGAAAAACCTCCCTTACCGGGCAAGCGAGCCCGGTCAGGCCGAGGCCACATCGAAGACAAGTCTCAAGACTCCCCAGGCAGGCTTGCCGGGGACACCGAGGGTGCCAGCCCCACCAAGACGCCAATGCTCCACCGCACGGCGACTCAAGTCACTTATCAGTGCAGTGTCGAGCCCCCAAGTGATTAAGTGACTATCCTCTGGCACGTGGCAGCCATTTGGGGAGAAGATTCACCCTCCATGACACCCGTCTAGAGGCATGTTAGGCAAACAGGGCGGGAGACAGCCAAAGTGGCGCGGCAAGGCTTGCTGGGCTACATCCACGACGTGACACTAAGTGTGCATTTAATGCGCTCTGTCCTATCTGTAGAGTTAGGTATGTGTCGATGCAACAAACCCTGGGTCTATTGCCTAGACTGTGCACAGGCACTGCTATGTCTTGAGCACTGCGTTGGTTTTCCCTTGAAGAGGAAAGGGTCATGCAGTAAAGTAGCATAAGTATTTCCCTCAGTTTTTGAGAACCAAGGTATCAATCCAGTAGGAGGCCACGCTCAAGTCCCTCACACCTACACAAACAAATAAAAACCTCGCAACCAACGCAATAAAGGGGTTGTCAATCCCTTCACGGTCACTTATGAAAGTGAGATATGGTAGATATGATAAGATAATATTTTTGGTATTTTTATAATAAAAACTAAAAGTAAAGAAAGAAAAATAAATGGCGCCAGAAATAACTTGTTTTCGGGAGATTAATATGATGGAAAATAGACCCGGGGGGCATAGGTTTCACTAGTGGCTTCTCTCAAGAGCATAAATATTACGGTGGGTGAACAAATTATTGTTGAGCAATTGACAGAATTGAGTGTAGTTATGAGAATATCTAGGTATGATCATGTATATAGGCATCACGTCCGCGACAAGTAGACCGACTCCTGCCTGCATCTACTACTACTACTCCACACATCGACTGCTATCCAGCATGCATCTAGAGTATTAAGTTCAAAAGAAAAGAGTAACGCTTTAAGTAAGATGACATGATGTAGAGGGATAAACTCATGCAGTATGATATAAACCCCATCTTGTTATCCTCGATGGCAACAATACAACACGTGCCTTGCTGCCCCTCATCACTTCGGGAAAGGACACCACAAGATTGAACCCAAAGCTAAGCACTTCTCCCATTGCAAGAAAGATCAATCTAGTAGGCCAAACCAAACTGATAATTTGAAGAGATTTGCAAAGATAACCAATCATACACAAAAGAATTCAGAGGAGATTCAAATATTGTTCATAGATAAACTTGATCATAAACCCACAATTCATCGATCTCAACAAACACACCGCAAAAGAAGATTACATCGAATAGATCTCCATGAGAATCATGGAGAACTTTGTATTGAGATCCAAAGAGAGAGAAGAAGCCATCTAGCTAATAACTATGGACCCGAAGGTCTGAGGTAAACTACTCACACAGGCTATGGTGTAGATGTAGAAGCCCTCCGTGATCAATGCCCCCTCCGGCAGGATGCCGGAAAAGGCCCCAAGATGGGATCTCACGGGTACAGAAGGTTGCGCGGTGGAATTAGGTTTTCGTGGATGTTTCTGTTGGTTTGGGGGTACGTAGGTATATATAGGAGGAAGAAGTATGCCGGTGGAGCAACGTGGGCCCCGCGAGGGTGGAGGGCGCGCCTAGGGGGTAGGCGCGCCCCCCTACCTCGTGCCCTCCTGGTTGATGTCCTGACGAAGGGTCCAAGTCCTCTGGATCACGTTTGTTCCGTAAATCACGTTCCCAAAGGTTTCATTCCGTTTGGACTCCGTTTGATATTCTTTTTCTGCGAAACTCTGAAATAGGCAAAAAACAGCAATTTGGGCTAGGCCTCCGATTAATAGGTTAGTCCCAAAAATAATATAAAATGTATAACAAAGCCCATTAATCATCCAAAACAGAATATAATATAGCATGAAGCAATCAAAAATTGTAGATACGTTGGAGACGTATCAAGCATCCCCAAGCTTAATTCATGCTCGTCCTCGAGTAGGTAAATGATAAAAACAGAATTTTTGATGCGGAATGCTACTTGGCATAATTTTTTAATGTAACCCTCTTAACTGTGGCATGAATATTCAGATCCGAAAGATTCAAGATAAAAGTTTAATGTCGACATAAAAGCAATAATACTTCAAGCATACTAACTAAGCAATTATGTCTTCTCAAAATAACTTGGCCAAAGAAAGTTCATCCCTACAAAATCATATAGTTTAGTCATGCACCATTTTCGTCACACAAATGCTCTCATCATGCACGACCCCGATGACAAGCCAAGCAATTGTTTCATACTTTAGTAATCTCAAACTTTTTCAACATTCACGCAATACATGAGCGTGAGACATGGATATAGCACTATGGGTGGAATAGAATATAACGATGGGGGTTATCCGGAGAAGACAAAAAAGAAGAAAGTCTCACATCAATGCGGCTAATCAACGGGCTATGGAGATGCCCATCGATTGATGTTAATGCAAGGAGTAGGGATTGCCATGCAACGGATGCACTAGAGCTATAAATGCATGAAAGCTCAACAAAAGAAACTAAGTGGGTGTGCATCCAACTTGCTTGCACATGAAGACCTAGGGCATTTGAGGAAGCCCATTGTTGGAATATACAAGCCAAGTTCTATAATGAAAAATTCCCACTAGTATATGAAAGTGACGAAACAAGAGACTCTCTATCATGAAAATCATGGTGCTACTCTGAAGCACAAGTGTGAAAAAAAGGATAGTACCATTGTCCCTTTTTTTTTCTTTTTTTTTGGGCCTTTCTTTTTTTGGGACAATCCTCTATGAATGATGAGCATCACACTTCTATTTATTTACAACTCAATGATTACAACTTGATACTAGAACAAAGTATAACTCTATATGAATGCCTCCGGCAGTATACCGGGATAACACTGAATCAAGAGTGACATGTATGAAAAATTATGAATGGTGGATTTGCCACAAATACGATGTCAACTACATGATCATGCAAAGCAATATGACAATGATAAACGTGTCATGATAAACGGAACGGTGGAAAGTTGCATGGCAATATATCTCGGAATGGCTATGGGAATGCCATAATAGGTTGGTATGGTGGCTGTTTTGAGGAAGATATAAGGAGGTTTATGTGTGAAAGAGCGTATCATATCACGGGGTTTGGATGCACCGGCGAAGTTTGCACCAACTCTCAATGTGAGGAAGGGCAATGCACGGTACCGAAGAGGCTAGCAATGATGGAAGGGTAAGAGTGCGTATAATCCATGGAATCAACATTAGTCATAAAGAACTCACATACTTATTGCAAAAATCTACAAGTCATCAAAAACTAAGCAATACGCGCATGCTCGGGGGATATATTGGTAGGAAAAGACCATCGCTCGTCCCCGACCGCCACTCATAAGGAAGACAACCAAAGAACATGTAGCGACCAGACCTCAGACAGTCTGATCTCTGTGCATAAGTGTCATCCCTGGATCGGTAACGCTGACACACACAGTACTTGAAGGATTTATAATAGAGTAGCAATCACACTTATTACATCGAATGTCTCAAAAGAAAACTATTTACAATAAATATGGCTTAAGGCCATCTAATACGATAACAGCGGAAGGCCTGGAAGATAAAGTGAGTCCATCAACTCCAACGGCATCACTGAGTGAAAGACCACGACCTAAGGCTCCTTACTCATCGTATGAAAAGTCTGCAGCATGATACGTTGCAGCCCGAAAACGGGTCAGCACATGGAATATGCTGGCAATGTAACACAGAAGGATAATGAACAGAATAATGCTATCACTACATGCATATATGGCTGGTGGAGGCTGTACGGTTAATATGTTTTGCGAAAAGCCAATTTTTCCCTACTGCAAAGGAATAAATTTTAGTTAACTATCATGGTGGTTGTTAAACATTGAGAAGGTTCACCCAACTCAATCCCAAATAAAAGGTACATAATACCTAACAAATTTTAATATTAAGAGTGATGAGATTCACATGATAACCCAAGAACTAGATACTCAAGATGTCCATAACCGGAGACACGGCTAACCATGATTAGATGTACACTCTGCAGAGGTTTTTGCACTTTTCCCCACAAGACTCGATCTCCTCCGTTGGAGTTCTCGCACTAAATGGTGTTTGAGAAATGGATGACTGAGTCATAGTCTTTCAGAAGCGTTAGCACCTTACGATGGGTAGATAGTACCACCTACATCCCCTACATCTGCTAGTCTACCACTGTAAGAGTTCACACGACTTAATCAACTATGCTAGAGCCCATAATAGCTTGTGGCTGCACACGGAAGTTTCTAGTATGAATAATCTCATGATCCCTTTGAGCTTGGGTGGCAGTCCATATGAGAATCACACGGTACCCCGGGATTTCCAAAAAATACAGGCGATCACTAGGTTCCCCAGGTGCCTCAATCCACCCAGATGTGTATTAAAGTTGCCACCTTAAGTTAACCATTAATGAACAAAACTCACATCTGTCATGGATACTCTCAAACCCAATCCACGTCTACGAGCATAGCATAGCAGTATAAGCAACGTAGAAGTAACTCCCATAGGTTTGATAATAAACAGGTGATTAGGTACTACCTCAACTACTTCCCATCCCACGTATTAATCAAATCCTAACCATGCAATTGTTTGAGGATTGATCTAATGCAATAAAACTTGGTAGTAAAGGGTATGATCAAAGTGTTACTTGCCTTGCTGATGTTCCGCGAAACCTAAAGACTCGTAGTAGCACGCTTCACACTCCGGGTACTCTATCGCAAACAAACAAGCATACAATAAGCAATCAAGCAGGAGCACGGGTAAAACTCAAATAAGATTTCTAACCAGAAAGTTCAACTTAAGAACTCCGGTTTGCAAAAAGAATCAAATCAAACGAAGCAACAAAACTCAAACGACGAAAGAAACAAGCTTCGTTTACTAATCTGGACTAAAGTCAAATTTTACAGTAGCAAAAACTTGTGTAAGTTGGTTAAACAGAAAGAGGGTTTCAAGACGAAACTATAGGCACTTGAATCGCCTGATTCCGATAAACGAGCGAAAAGTTATACTAAAACGAAATTCGGATCAGAAATCGCGATCGAAAATAATCGCGGAAAATCCAAGAAAAAGAAAAACTGACGAACAGGCTAACGAACGAACGTTCGCTATCTGCGGCTAAATGGTCAAAACCGTTCGTTAAAACGAACTAACGAACGGGCGTTCGCTAATTAACTAAACCGAAAAAAATATAAAAAAATCGATCTAAAAAAATAAACCGCGGATCTAAAAAAAAAACTGCGGTTTTCAAGAAAACCGTGGCGGCGGCTACCTCACAGCAAGTCCGCGAGGGCGTCGGTGGCGGCGGCGGCTCGGCTCGGAGGCGGGCGGCTCGGCGGTGGCGGGGCTCGGTGGCGGCGGGCGAGGCAGCGGCGGCTGCGGCGGCGGCGTGCTGCGGCGGTATTGTATCTCTTAGAGGAATATCTGCCATCTCTGTGTGGCACTTCTTCAACTGAGAAACGTGGAACACATCGTGAACTCTGGAAAATCCTTCGGGCAATTCCAATTTGTAAGCAACTTCTCCCATACGTTCCAAAACTCTGTATGGTCCCACAAATTGTGGCGCTAGCTTTCCCTTAACTCCAAAACGCTTTACTCCTCGAAGTGGGGATACACGAAGATACACTCTGTCTCCGACTTCGTAAACTGTCTCTTTGCGTTTAGAATCTGCATAACTCTTCTACCTGGACTGGGCTATCTTGAGTCTATCACGAATCAGCTTAACCTTCTCTTCAGACTCCTTAATCAAATCTGGTCCAAACAACTGACGGTCTCCAACTTCATCCCACAACAAAGGTGTTCTGCACCTCCTTCCGTATAATGCTTCAAAAGGGGCCATCTTCAAACTGGCTTGATAACTGTTGTTATAAGAGAATTCTGCATATGGCAAATTGTCGTCCCAACTAGATCCATAATCTAGCGCACAAGCTCTCAGCATGTCCTCCAGAATCTGATTGACTCTCTCAGTCTGTCCATCTGTCTGCGGGTGAAAAGCTGTACTAAACTCTAGCCTGGTTCCCAAAGTTTCATGCAACTGATTCCAAAACTTTGAGGTAAACTGGGTTCCTCTATCTGATACTATGGTCCTCGGAACTCCATGCAGACATACGATCCTGGTCATATATATCTTTGCCAACTTAGCACTGGTGTAAGTGGTCTTTACTGGGATGAAATGAGCTACATTCGTCAACCGATTGACTACAACCCATATCGAGTCATAGCCTGAACGAGTCTTGGGTAATCCCGTGATAAAATCCATGCCTAGTTTATCCCACTTCCATTCGGGTATAGGCAATGGCTGTAGCAATCCTGCTGGCTTCTGTTGTTCTGCCTTCACTCTCTGACATACATCACAAACTGCTACATACTCTGCAATATCCTTCTTCATTCCGGTCCACCAGAAACTATCCTTCAAATCTAGATACATCTTGGTATTTCCTAGGTGAATCGAATATGGCAAATCATGGGCCTCTTGCAGAATCAACTTCCTGATCTCCTGATCATTTGGCACATATACGCGGTCCTCAAACCATAAAGTATCGTGCTCATCCTTACGAAATCCCTTGGATTTTCCTTTACCCATCCTTTCCTTTATCTCGGCAATCTCCTTGTCCGTCTTCTGAGCTTCTCTGATCTTATCCATCAAGGTAGACTGAATTTCCAATGCTGCTACATAGCCTCTCGGGACTATCTCCAAACATAGCTCGCGAAGGTCTTCTGCTAACTCTTTGGGTAACTCTCCGGTCATGAGGGTATTTACATGACTTTTGCGGCTTAACGCATCAGCTACTACCTTAGCCTTTCCGGGATGATAATGCAATCTCATATCATAATCCTTGATGAGCTCCAACCATCTCCTCTGTCTGAGATTCAACTCCTTCTGCGTGAAGATATACTTCAAACTCTTGTGATCCGTGTATACCTCACAATGGTTTCCGATGAGAAAATGTCTCCATGTCTTCAACGCATGCACTACGGCTGCTAACTCCAAATCATGCGTAGCATAATTTAACTCATGGGGTTTAAGCTGTCGTGAGGCATATGAAACAACTCTTCACTCCTGCATAAGTACGGCTCCAAGTCCTTGACGTGAAGCGTCGCAATACACTTCGTAATCCTTGCGTTGATCTGGCAGAATCAACAATGGTGATGTAACCAAGCGTCTCTTCAACTCCTGAAAACTGGCCTCACATTCCTCAGTCCAATTAAATTTGGTGTCCTTCTTCAACAACTCCGTCATAGGTTTTGCAATCTTTGAGAAATTCTCAATGAATCTCCTGTAGTATCCTGCGAGTCCAAGAAAACTCCGGATCTCTCCAACTGACGTGGGTGCTTCCCAATTTGTCACAGTGACAACCTTGGTGGGATCTACTGCTATTCCTTTACCGGATATAACATGTCCCAAAAATCCAACTTCCTTCAACCAAAATTCACACTTGCTGAACTTGGCGTATAGCTGATGTTCTCTGAGCTTCCCAAGTACCAAATGCAAATGCTCCTTATGTTCTTCTTCATTCTTCGAGTATACCAGAATATCATCAATGAACACCACGACAAATTTATCCAAAAACTCCATAAACACCTTGTTCATCATGTTCATAAAATAGGCAGGTGCGTTAGTCAGACCAAATGACATAACGGTATACTCATACAACCCATACCTTGCAGTAAAAGTTGTCTTAGGTATGTCCTGCTCTCGAATCTTCAACTGGTGATACCCTGATCGCAAATCGATCTTGGAAAACACTTTAGCTCCTTGCAACTGGTCAAACAAATCATTGATCATCGGCAGTGGGTACTTATTCTTGATCGTCACTTCATTCAATCCTCGATAATCAACAACCATCCTTAACGATCCATCCTTCTTCTCCACTAGAAGTACTGGTGATCCCCAAGGTGACGAACTTGGGCGAATATAACCTTTATCTAGCAACTCCTTAATCTGCTTCTTAATTTCCTCCAAATCCTTTGTGGGCATTCTGTACGGTCTCTTAGATATTGGCCATGTGCCTGGCAAAAGCTCAATCAAAAACTCAATGTCTCTATCCAGTGGCATGCCTGGCAACTCTTCTGGAAATACATCTGGGAAATCCTTCACCACTGGTACTTCCTCCTGTACATCTGCTGATAAGGAATTTACTTGAGTCCTATTCGGCACATGCCGGGATACATACTTGATCCTTCTTCCTTCAGGGGTGGTGAGCAAAATTGACTTACTGGCGCAACCAATGTTCCCTTCATACTTTGATAGCCAATCCATTCCTAATATCACATCCAATCCTTGTGACTCCAATACTATTAGGTCTGAGGGGAACAAGTAGTTACCAATCCTTAATGGTAACCGATCACACCACAGGCTAGCCATATACTCCGCTCCTGGCGAGGTTACTAACATGGGTGACCTAAGGACTTGGGTTGGTAGTTTAAACTTATTCATGAATCCCCTTGATATGTATGAATGCGATGCACCAATATCAAAAGAACGATTGCAGTAAATGACTTAACCAAAAACTTACCTATTACTGCATCGGGCTGGGCTTCAACCTCCTCCACGTTAACGTGGTTCACTTGTCCCCTGGTGAAAGGGTTGGGCTTCTTTCCAGAGCTTCCATTGCCATTTCCATTCTTGGCTTCGGGACATTCATTGGCGTAATGTCCGGTCTTCTGGCACTTGTAGCAAGTAACGTGGCTTAGATCCTTCTTGGCGGGTGTTGCCGGGTTGGAACGGTTCTGTCCTCTGCTTCCTCCATTACCATTCCCATTCTTGGGGCCACTATGGTTGTGCGAACTTCCTCCATTGTGAGTGTGGCCTCCATGGTTATGAACAAGTCCTCCCGAGTTCGGGGTGAAACGGGGTCTCTGGTTTGCTCCAGAATTATACTTCCCTTGTCCATACTTCCTCTTGCGGCTGTCAATCTACTGATGCTTCCCTTCAAGCATGAGAGCTCTATCTACCAACTCCTGGTAGTTATTGAAATTTTCCACCATCAACTGCATGCTCAGCTCATCATTCAGTCCTTCCAGAAACTTCTCCTGCTTAGCTGCATCTGTAGCGACGTCATCTGGGGCATAACATGCTAATTTGCTAAAATCATCCACATATTGGCCAACAGTGCGCCCTCCTTGGCGTAAGTTGCGAAACTCACGCTTCTTCATGGCCATAGCTCCTGCTGATACATGGGCAGTGCGAAAAGCCTGCTGGAACTGGTCCCATGTCACAGTGTCAATAGGGTAAGTGACTATGAACTTCTTCCACCATGATGCTACGGGTCCATCAAGATGATGTGCGGTGAAACACACTCTCTCTGCATCTGTGCATCCTACAGTAGTCAACTCCCTCTCAATCTTGCGGAGCCAATCATCTGCAACAATCGGCTCGGTGCTACTGGAGAACACCGGCGGATTCAGCCTAAGAAAACGGGCTAAGTGATCAACTGGTGGTGGTGGTGGTGGGTTGTTGTTGTGGTTGTTGTTCCCCTGGTTATGATTCTGGACTAGTATCTGCATCAATGCATTCTGCTGCTGGATCAACTGGGTGAGCTCCGGTGGGAAAGCAAATCCATTGTCGCGTCTCAGAGGCATCTGCTGGGTTTAGAAGAGATGAGAAAACAGAATAGAATGAGGTCTAAGGGGAAAACACTACCCATATGCACATGAGACAAACACAAACATATCACTCAATCAATCAAACAAGGGCATACAATCGGTCTAGAACTATCGTTACAGAAGTGTTTGGACTATACTATATACATGGTGGAATACTACTACTGATATGGTGGTCTACTAGAAAAGTTGATCGGTCGAAATCTCCATGATATCTGCTCCAGCTTCATCAACATAGTCATCATCGCTATCGTCTGGGTCCGAGTCGGTGTCGTTGATGATGATGTAGTTCTCCGGGCAAGTGGAACTGTCATCTTCTCCTCCTGGCGCAGGGTCTCCCCTGAAAACTCCTAGCTTCCTGGTCAGGTCGTCATTCTTCTTCACTAGTACAACGATTTCCTCCTCATAATCCTCGCGTGTAGCCTTGAGTTCTTCCTCCAGTTCTGTGATTCTTGCCATTGCTTTCTTCAAATCCATCATGCCTGCGCACATCTGGTTCTCCTGGCGTCGAATGTGCTGGTTTAACTCCTGGATGAAAGAGGCAATCGATCTATCCTTCCTTGTGCTGATCATCTCCCATTGCTCATCTCGGCGCCCACAAATCTGGTAGATAGTGTCCTTGAGATCATTGTGGTAAACTTCTCCAATGCGTCCCATGGTAATGTGAGCTGCCATACTCTTTCCTAGACTCCAGGTTGGTGCATCGAAGGAAAACTCTATGGGCTCAGTGACTGGCGTGAACGTTCTTCCTGGAACTTGAACTTGAATCGTCCAGCACTCCTTTTCTGGTAAAGTGGCGTTGTTGGTCCCGGTGAAGCTTGGTATTCCGATATTCAGGTACCTAGTAACTTCCTTCAGGTGTCGTCCAAAGGGGGTGTCTTCATCCGGTTGCATGAACTTGATCTTTGCATCCGCCATCCTAAAGAGTAGAAAATGGAGAGGAGTTAGAAATGAGAAGAGAGTAGTGATGTAGGGCTTTAGCTTAGTGGTCGTGTCCACAACGGCGTGTGCTCTAATACCATCTTTGTAGCGACCAGGACCTCAAAGCAGTCGATCTCGTGCATAAGTGTCATCCCTGGATCGGTAATGCTGACACACACAGTACTTGAAGGATTTATAACAGAGTAGCAATCACATACTTATTACATCGAATGTCTCAGAAGAGAACTATTTACAATAAATATGGCTTAAGGCCATCTAGTACGATAACAGCGGAAGGCCTGGAAGATAAAGTGAGTCCATCAACTCCAACGGCATCACTGAGTGAAAGACCACGACCTAAGGCTCCTCACTCATTGTTTGAAAAGTCTGCAACATGATACGTTGCAGCCCGAAAACGGGTCAGCACATGGAATATGCTGGCAATGTAACACAGAAGGATAATGAACAGAATAATGCTATCACTACATGCATATATGGCTGGTGAAGGTTGTATGGTTAATATGTTTTGCGAAAAGCCAATTTTTCCCTACTGCAAAGGAATAAATTTTATTTAACTATCATGGTGGTTGTTAAACATTGGGAAGGTTCACCCAACTCAATCCCAAATAAAAGGTACATAATACCCAACAAATTTTAATATTAAGAGTGATGAGATTCACATGATAACCCAAGAACTAGATACTCAAGATGTCCATAACCGGGGACACGGCTAACCATGATTAGATGTACACTCTGCAGAGGTTTGCGCACTTTTCCCCACAAGACTCGATCTCCTCCGTTGGAGTTCTCGCACTACATGGTGTTTGAGAAACGGATGACCGAGACATAGTCTTTCAGAAGCGTTAGCACCTTACGATGGGTAGACAGTACCACCTACATCCCCTACATCTGCTAGTCTACCACTGTAAGAGTTCACACGACTTAATAAACTATGCTAGAGCCCATAATAGCTTGTGGCTGCACACGGAAGTTTCTAGTACGAATAATCTCATGATCCCTTTGAGCCTGGGTGGCAGTCCATAGGAGAATCACACGGTACCCCGGGATTTCCAAAAAATACAGGTAATCACTGGGTTCCCCAGGTGCCTCAATCCACCCAGATGTGTTTTAAAGTTGCCACCTTAAGTTAACCTTTAATTATCAAAACTCACATCTGTCATGGATACTCTCAAACCCAATCCACGTCTACGAGCATAGCATAGCAGTATAAGCAACGTAGAAGTAACTCCCATAGGTTTGATAATAAACAGGTGATTAGGTACTACCTCAACTACTTCCCATCCCACAAATTAATCAAATCCTAACCATGCAATTGTTTGAGGATTGATCTAATGCAATAAAACTGGGTAGTAAAGGGTGTGATCAAAGTGTTACTTGCCTTGCTGATGATCCATAAAACCTAGAGACTCGTAGTAGCACGCTTCACACTCAGGGTACTCTATCGCAAACAAACAAGCATACAATAATAAATCAAGCAAGAGCATGGGTAAAACTCAAATAAGATTTCTAACCAGAAAGTTCAACTTAAGAACTCCGGTTTGCAAAAAGAATCAAATCAAACAAAGCAACAAAACTCAAACGGCGAAAGAAACAAGCTTCGTTTACTAATCTGGACTAAGTCAAATTTTACAGTAGCAAAAACTTTTTTAAGTTGGTTAAACGGAAAGAGGGTTTCAAGACGAAACTCTAGGCGCTTGAATCGCCTGATTCCGATAAACGAGTGAAAAGTTATACTAAAACGAAATTCGGATCAGAAATCACGATCGAAAATAATCGCGGAAAATCCGAGAAAAAGAAAAACTGACAAACAGGCTAACGAACGAACGTTCGCTGCCTGCGGCTAAACTGTGAAAACTGTTCATTAAAATAACTAACGAACGGGCATTCGCTAATTAACTAAACCGAAAAAATAAAAATAAAACCGATCTAAAAAAATAAACCGCGGATCTAAAAAGAAAAACCGTATGGTTTTCCGAAGAAAACCGGCGGCGGCGGCGGCTACCTCCGGCAAGTCCGGCGAGGGCGTCAGCGACGGCGGCGCCGCAAGGCGACGGTCGGCGGCGGGTGGGCGCGAGGCGGCATGACGGCGGCTCGGGCGGGCGGCGTCGGCGAGCTATGCGGTGGCGTCTTCTTGATGGCGGCAGCTAGGCTAGGTTAGGGTTTGAGGTGGGGCGGCTGAGGCGCTGGTGGGCTTGGCTCGGCTCGGGCGGTCGACTTATAAAAGGCCCCGGTGAGTCCCGCCGGTGCGGCCCGAGTCGGTTTGACTTTTTTTAAAATAATTCCGACGTGCAGAAAAAGAAAGAAAAGAAATACTAAACGGACTCCAAAACTCCTGAAATAAATTTTCGCCGTCCTCTAAAAATAGGCCGGACATGGTGAACATTTATTTGGGCCTAAAATGTAATTTTGAGAAACGCATATTTTTCCTAATTCAAATAATATAGCGATAAAACTCCGAATAAAAATCTTATTTGATTTTAATATTCAATCTCCGATATTTCTTTATTTTGAGGAAGTCATTTTATCCTCTCTCTTTTATTTTTAATAAAAGAAATATTCAAGAGAAAAATAATTAAAATCAAAGATCCTCTTTTCAAAATTCGAGAAAAACTCAAATATGAAAATAACGAAATCCCCAACTCTCTCCGTGGGTCCTTGAGTTGCCTAGAATTTCTAGGATCAACCAAAATGCACTAAAATATGATATCCAATGATGATCTAATGCATAACATTCCAAATTGAAAATTTGGGATGTTACAGAACACCTCATGTTTCAAATTTCTTACATAACGTTTACCATACGTGCATGCTACGGGACTTGCAAACTTCAACACAAGTATTTCTCAATTCCACAACTACTCAACTAGCACAACTTTAATATCATTACCTCCATATCTCAAAACAATCATCAAGCATCAAACTTCTCTTAGTATTCAGCACACTCATAAGAAAGTTTTTACTACTCTTGAATACCTAGCATATTAGGATTAATTTCCCAATTTAAGCAAATTACCATGTTGTTTAAGACTCTCAAAATAATTTAAGTGAAGCATGAGAGACTAATAGTTTCTGTAAAACAAAACCACTGCCGTGCTCTAAAATATATAAGTGAAGCACTAGAGCAAAAACTATATAGCTCAAAAGATATAAGTGAAGCACATAGAGTATTCTAATAAATTCTGAATCATATGTGTTTCTCTCAAAAGGTGTGTACAGCAAATATGATTGTGGTAAACTAAAAAGCAAAGACTCAAATCATACAAGACGCTCCAAGCAAAACACTTATCATGTGGTGAATAAAAATATAGCTCCAAGTAAAGTTACCGATGGAAGTAGACGAAAGAGGGGATACCTTCCGGGGCATCCCCAAGCTTTGGCTTTTTGGTGTCCTTAGATTATCTTGGGGTGCCATGGACATCCCCAAGCTTAGGCTCTTGCCGCTCCTTGTTCCATAATCCATCAAATCTTTTACCCAAAACTTGAAAACTTCACAACACAAAACTTAACAGAAAATCTCGTGAGCTCCGTTAGCGAAAGAAAAAAAAACACCATTTCAAGGTACTGTAATGAACTCATTCTTTATTTATATTGGTGTTAAACCTACTGTATTCCAACTTCTCTATGGTTTATAAACTATTTTACTAGCCGTAGATTCATCAAAATAAGAAAACAACACACGAAAAACAGAATCTGTCAAAAACAGAACAGTCTGTAGTAATCTGTAACTAACGCAAACTTATGGAACTCACAAAATTTATACAAAATAGGAAGACCTATACAATTTGTTTATTGATCAGCAGCAATTGGAATCAATATTTTATCACGTTCTGCTGACTTTTAACAATTATTTTCGTGAACAGAAAGTTTCTGGAATTTTTAGCAAGATCAAATAACTATCATCCAAGAAGATCCTATAGGTTTAACTTGGCACAAACACTAACTAAAACATAAAAACAAATCTAACCAGAGGCTAGATCAAATATTTATTCCTAAACAGAATAAAAAATCAAAAAACTAAAAATAAAATTGGGTTGCCTCCCAACAAGCGCTTTCGTTTAATGCCCCTAGCTAGGCTTTGATAATTCTAATGATGCTCACATGAAAGATAAGAATTGAAGCGCAAAGAGAGCATCATGAAAACGCATGAAAAACACATCTAAGTCTAACATACTTCCTATGCATAGGAATATTATAGGAAAACAAATTGTCATAGCAAGCAAAAACTAGCATATGCAAGGAAGCGGAAAGAAACAATAGCAATCTCAACATAACGAGAGGTAATTTATTGTCATGAAAATTTCTACGACCATATTTTCCTCTTTCATAATAATTACATGTGGGATCATAAGCAAATTCAACAAAATAGCTATCACATAAAATATTTTCAACACGATCCACATGCATGCAAAGTTGACACTCTTCCAAAATAGTGGGATTATTATTAACTAAAGTCATGACCTCTCCAAACCCACTTTTATCAAAAAAATTCATAAGATTGAACATTCTCCAAATACGTGGGATCTAAAGTCGACACTCTTCCAAACCCACTTTCAATATTATTGCAAACATTATTATCAATCTCATATTCATCATGGGGTTTAAATAAATTTTCAAGATCATAAGAAGAATCACCCCAATCATGATCATTGCAACAAGTGGTAGACATAGCAAAACTAGCATCCCCTAGCTTAGGGTTTTGCATACTATTAGCACAATTGACATCAAGAGAATTTATAGTAAAATCATTGCAATCATGCTTTTTATTCAAGGAGCTATCGTGAATCTTTTCATAAATTTCTTCATCACAATTTTCAGATTCATGAATTTCAAGAAAAACCTCACAAATATAATCTAGTGCACTCAACTCACTAGCAATAGGTTCATCATAATTGGATCTCTTAAAAAGATTAGCAAGTGGATGGGGATCCATAAAATCTTAGCAAGCAAAGATGCAAGCAAAAATAAGGCACATGGTAACGCAAGATCGAACGAAAGAAGGGCGAATAAAACGGCAAAGGCGAAGTGGGGGAGAGGAAAACGAGAGGCAAATGGCAAATAATGTAATGCGGGAGATAAAAGTTTGTGATGGGTACTTTGTATGTTGACTTTTGCATAGACTCCCCGGCAACGGCGCCAGAAATGGCTCATTGACGGGACCTCAAATCTTGACTTGACTTGGCGTAAGCCTCCTCGGCAATGGCGCCAGAAATCCTTCTTGCTACCTCTTGAGCACCGCGTTAGTTTTCCCTTGAAGAGGAAAGGGTGACGCAGTAAAGTAGCGTAAGTATTTCCCTCAGCTTTTGAGAACCAAGGTATCAATCCAGTAGGAGGCCACACTCAAGTCCCTCGCACCTACACATACAAATAAAAACCTCGCAATCAACGCAATAAAGGGGTTGTCAATCCCTTCACGGTCACTTAGGAAAGTGAGATCTGATAGCTATGATAAGATAATATGTTTGTTATTTTTATAATAAAAACTAAAAGTAAAGAAAGCAAAATAAACGGCGCCAGAAATAACTTGTTGTCGGGAAATTAATATTATGGAAAATAGACCCGGGGGCCATAGGTTTCACTAGTGGTTTCTCTCAAGAGCATAAGTATTACGGTGGGTGAACAAATTACTGTTGAGCAATTGACAGAATTGAGCATAGTTATGAGAATATATAGGTATGATTATGTATATAGGCATCACGTCCGCGACAAGTAGACCGACTCCTGCCTGCATCTACTACTATTACTCCACACGTCGACCGCTATCCAGCATGCATCTAGAGTATTAAGTTCAAAAGAACAGAGTAACGCTTTAAGTAAGATGACATGATGTAGAGGGATAAACTCATCCGATATGATATAAACCCCATCTTGTTATCCTCAATGGCAACAATACAATACGTGCCTTGCTGCCCCTACTGTCACTGGGAAAGGACACCGCAAGACTGAACCCTAAGCTAAGCACTTCTCCCATTGCAAGAAAGATCAATCTAGTAGGCCAAACCAAACTGATAATTCAAAGAGACTTGCAAAGATAACCAATCATACATAAAAGAATTCAGAGGAGATTCAAATATTGTTCATAGATAAACTTGATCATAAACCCACAATTCATCGGTCTCAACAAACACACTGCAAAAGAACATAACATCGAATAGATCTCTACGAGAATCGTGGAGAACTTTGTATTGAGATCCAAAGAGAGAGAAGAAGCCATCTAGCTAATAAATATGGACCCGAAGGTCTGAGAAAAACTACTCACACATCATCGAAGAGTCAATGGTGTTGATGTAGAAGCCCTCCGTGATCAATGCCCCCTCCGGCAGGACGCCGGAAAAGGCCCCAAGATGGGATCTCACGGGTACAGAAGGTTGCGGTGGTGGAATTAGGTTTTCGTGGATGCTTCTGTTGGTTTGGGGGTACGTAGGTATATATAGGAGGAAGAAGTACGTCGATGGAGCAACGTGGGCCCCACGAGTGTGGAGGGCGCGCCCAGGGGGTAGGCGCGCCCCCTACCTCGTGCCCTCCTGGTTGATGTCTTGACATAGGGTCCAAGTCCTCTAGATCACGTTTGTTCCGAAAATCACGTTCCCGAAGGTTTCATTCCGTTTGGACTCCGTTTGATATTCTTTTTCTGCGAAACTCAGAAATAGTCAAAAAACAACAATTTGGCTAGGCCTCCGGTTAATAGGTTAGTCCCAAAAGTAATATAAAAGTGTGTAACAAAGCCCATTAATCATCCAAAACAGAATATAATATAGCATGAAGCAATCAAAATTTATAGATACGTTGGAGACGTATCAGGCAGCGGAACAAAATAACAGCACTAGGCCATGACAGAGTACAAGAGACCAAGATCATTGAAGGACCAACATGCGGATCAAGTGGACCGAGACCAAGCCAGAGAGGCAAGATATCACCAGGAAAAAAGCCTCCCTTGTCGGGCAGGCGAGCTCGGCAAGGGCGGGGTCACCCCTGGAAGAAAGTGTCCAAGACATCCCGGCAAGGCCTGCCGGGACTCGCGGTGGCAAAACCACCTCACCCAGACACTCCGCCATGACCCACGTTGTCATCAGTGCAGTGTCAAGCCGCAAAGTGATTAAGTAGCAGCCATTCGCCACATGGAGGCCTCTTTCTACAGGAAATACCTACAGGTGACACTCGTCGTGCGACGTGTCAAGCGAGCAGGCGCTGAGCTCGCAAGACAAGGCCGGCAAGGCTTGCGGGGCAAGCAACGATGTGATGTTGAGAATTGCATTTAATGCGGCCTGTCAGCCTGCAGATTTAGGTATGATAGCACTATTTGCTATCTTATCAGTGCATAATGAATGTTTTGCTATTGTGGTGACCCCTTAATCTATAAAAGGAGGCCCATGGCAACTGTAGAAGGGGTTAGAAGGTTGGACACCGACACACTCATACGCGCGTGGCCACTGCCGCCCCTACCGGGCAAGTGTACTACGCTCCACCACCATTCTTCCACCAAAGCAAGAGTGGGGTTTTGTGCCCCACGAGGCCCGAACATGTGTAAAGTTGCCTGCGTGATCTCTGTCGTGCTGCCCCATGCTCCTCTGCTCTTTGTGTAACATGACATCCCCCTACCGAACCAGCAAGAGGCCCTTGGTCCCATAGGTAGCCGTGGTTTCCCACGACATCTTTGGCGCGCCAGGTAGGGGGATCACTTGTGTGAACCTAAAAGCGTGTGCAGCACGTCATCTTCATTTGCATATTCGTCTTCAACGGCGCCATCGACCATGGCGTCCCAGAAGAAATCCGGTGCTTCGGCTCACCCGTCCACCTAGAAGGCTCTGCCACCCGCAGCCACCGATGCTATTGGAGGAGCGGAGGCATGCGAGGATGTGCACGCTGCTGGGGATGTGGTCGGAGCAGGCGGCACCATCACCACTTCTCCCGCGGCCGAAGTAAGAGCGGGAGACACTAGAGGAGAGCAACATCAGCAACACCCCGATGGCTACGCTCCACGAGGTACGGGTGAAGGGGTTACTCCGTCCATACCGCTTCTTCTCGTCGACGGGCACAACCACAGCGATGGCGCTCGATCCGGGGCGAATAGCCGCCCTCCGGCCGCCCCCGTCATGGGAGCGACCGCAGCGCGAGCACCTCCCTCGGGGCGAGTTGACCAAGCCGCTGCGCCCAACGGAGCCACTGGTCCTCAAGCGCCTTCGCCACACCACCCCGCCATTCAGGTGGTCGCCCCGCAACAGCGAGGGCGTGGCACTGTCGCTGCTGGCACCGTCAGGAGCCAAGCGACAGTGTAATCTACATCATCCTCACCTATGCCAAGTACTGCTACGGAGGCCATGGCGTGGGCTCAGCTGTTGCTGAGGTTTCCACCAGCGGCCGAGCAGATGGACGAGTGACGTGCCACCATCCAGAGTCTGCTCGGTTTCGCCAAGGCTAGGGGCTCATAGCAAGCTGGCCTGCCATGGACTCCCCAAGTGACGATGACAGCTCGTGCTGCTGGTCGCACGAAAGGGGCCACCTCCATGGTGCAGTCCCCACCACGGCAGCCAACACGAGCGTAGCAGAATCAAGAACCTGATGATGTCTTGATGGCCTCTTCTGACCCTCGAGCGCGTCCAGGCGGATAGCATGCCCCGAAGGACAAGCGGAGGGGAGACGCGCATGTTGTCATTGAACGACGCTGCAACGACCACCACCGGACCGATGGGTGTACAGTCTAGACGTCGACGAGCCTGCGTTCGATATCGGCGGGTTCCTACCTTTCAAGGTTGGGTTCCCTGCCTTTACTCGTGAGCTGTGGCAAGTCCGTTGGCCGTCCATCCGCACATTCACACCAGAGATACCTGAGAAGTAGGATGGGAGGCTAAACCGGCGGAGTTTCTGAGCATCTACACCATCGCTGTTCAAGCTCTCGGGGGAAGAGATGAGAAGGTGTTCGCCAACTACCTCCCTTCGGCCATCAAGTCCAATGTGAGGTTCTGGCTAATGCACCTGCCGAAGAACTCCATTTCATCATGGGCTGACATGTGCCATGAGTTCATTGGCGCCTTCACTGGCGGCCATCAAGAACCAGGTCAGCCCAGAGATTTGCAACTTCTCCAATAGAAAGAAGGAGAGACTCTCCGGAAGTATTTGCAGAGATTCAACAGAGTCCACAGGAACATCTCGAACATCCATCCGCCAGCTGTGATAGTTACCTTCCAGTCCGATGTTCGCAACCGCAAGATTCGTTCTATGATGAACGTGCGGTTGCCCAAAAATGTGAAGGAGCTTTACACCTTGGTGGATAAGTGTGCTCGGATGGAGGAGGGAAGGAAGCTGCCCGGAAAGGAAGATTGCATCAACTCGATTCAGAGGATGATGATGAATCCACCAGTCAGAAGAAGAGCAAGAAGTGTATTAAGAGGCACAAGGATAAGACAGTGATGACTGTTGAAGGATCGGGTACACCTAGTACCGGCAAGAAGGCTAAGGCCGAAGCCCCCAGCAAGGAAGTTGTCGTGTGCGCTGATTGCCAGGAGGTTGCGGCTGCCAAGAAGGCCGGGAAAGGTGATGGGCCATACTGTAAGATTCATCGGACCAAGGGCCACGACCTTCAAGAATGCTATCAGCTTGAGCAGCTCTTCAAGTGGCAGAGAGCAGAATATGAGAAGTGTGACAAGGAAAAAGGTCAGAATGTCGCTGGCCGTAAGGGTCGAGACGGTGAAGTAAATCGCCCCGGCAAACCCTTCTGGAACAAAGGAAAATCCGCCAAAGATCGAGAGAAGGAAGCCGGTGATGATGAGAGTGATGGAGGGGATGAAGAGGAAACCAATGAGCAGGAGTTTCAGAAGGCCACTGACGCCATGTGCATTGACGGGTGTGCATCTCTGCACACCTCTCACCGCCAACTCAAACGGTGGGCGCGTGAGGTCAATGCCGTGGAACCAGCGCCAGAGGCCCGGAAACCACTCAAATGGTAATGCACGCCCATCATCTTTGATGAAGAGGACCATCCTGGCCGCACCACTGTGGTAGGATGTTTGCCATTGTTGGTCTATCCGACAATTCGCAACCTCAAGGTCACAAATATGTTGGTGGACGGCGGGGTCGGGTTGAATCTGATTTACCCAAAGGTTATCAGCAAACTCCAGATAGCAGAGAATGATTTACCCAAAGATAATTGAAGTATAAAGCAAAAACTCTATTAGAAACCAACAAACTATGTTCTCAGTCAACTTTGCAACTACAATTCATCATCTTTTCAGGAAGGGTCACGTGTCGGAGCCCTTAAGCAAGTCCACATACTCAACCATCATATAGTCTTCTATGATTGCTAACACTCACCGAGTACACATGAGAAAAACGTTTCAACTGGACACATAGAAAGATAGGGGCTTATAGTTTCGCCTCCCAACATACTCACCTTAAAGGATCTATGACAATATGACTTCTATGTGAATATAAACAAACATAAACCAGTACGCTGTCTTCCTTGTCCAACGTCAGTAATTTGGCATATAATATTTTGACGAGGGCTCACAATCACAAAAGATTTCTAGGATGATATATTTATATGTGAATCTTCCCTTCCCTCATTAATTCTTTCATGAGTTGCATCACTGACTAAGGCTATGTTTGTCAATCTCTATAAAATTTCCTACTTATACTTTTCCTTATGTGGTGCTATCACCTACCATAGGATTAGTATATAATCTTATTCATTTATTTCCTTTCTTTTATTTGCTTTCTTTTCTTTCTTTCTTATTTATTTTCTTTATTTGCAACATGAAAATAAAGAAAGCAAAAACTCAAATTAAACTTTATTATATTACTTGCACATGATTACAATGATAGATCACTAAGCAAACTCTCAAATAAGAAAAGGATCGAACTAAACTTTATTTCATCTAAAGAAAAAATATTGAACTAAGATAAGTAAAAGCAAAAAGATAGTGGGGTGATACGATACCGGGGCACCTCCCCCAAGCTTGGCGGAAGCCAAGGGGAGTGCCCATACCCGATACTCTGTTCTCCTTTGGTGGTGAAGAAGGTGATGGTGGTGAAGAAGAAGAGATCTTGTCCTCGGATTTCCATGGCAGTCATCCACCATCAAAAGAAGAGGAGTGAGTCTCATGGGTCCTGCAACTAGCAGCCAAACTCATACCTTTAAACCTCGCCTCATATTCAAAGACATGGTTTTGAAGATCATAGATCTGGCTTTGGAGGAAGTTGTTTTGCTCATTGGGGGTGAAGATGATGTCCTTTATGGGCTTGCCATCCACCTTGAGATCGCGGGAAAGCTATGTGATCATGAGGTGGTTGGCATTGAGACAACGTTCCACCATCCCCTTGCACCGGAAGACTTCCTGCTCCATAGCTTCAAGCCTGGCCTCCACGGTTCCCGTGCCCTTGGGTCCTTGCTCATCGCGGATGTACAGCACCCCCTCATGCATCTGGATGGTTTGAGGGTGCTGCACCACCTCCCGAAGATATGGGTTGATGAAGTTCTTGAAAAACTTGTCCTTGGAGGAACCTGAAGAGGCCATGGTAGATGGGATCTGACAGAAAACAACAAGAAAGGTGAACAGAGGATTTTTCTGCGATACGGTGGTTAACAGGTTCGGGAAGTATATATAGATTTTTATCTTGGAGGACAAGTATATGGAAGAAAATGGAGTACGGAAGGTGTCCCAGGTGGGCACAACCCACCTGGGCGCGCCAGGCCTGGCGCGCCCTGGTGTCTTGTGCCCACCAAGGGACGCTTCCTAGAAGTTTCTTTATTCCCAAAATTCTAAAATATTCCAAAACTGACAAAAAATATTTTTGCGGATTTTTCGGAGTTTGTATGCTTACCGTATCACGTACCTCCTTATTTTGATGATTCTGGAGTGTTCTGGAAGGACTCTTTTATGCGCTCTTCCGGTGTCAAAGTTTGGATAATATTGCTTTCAACATTAATAGGCATACCTGAGATATAATGCTTTATTCGTTGCCCATTGACAACCTTCGGGTTAGTACCTTTGGAATTATTTATTTTGATGGCACCAGACCAGTAAACCTCCTCGATGACATATGGGCCTTCCCATTTCGAGGGGAGCTTCCCCGCAAAGAATCTAAACTGAGAGTTGTACAAAAGAACATATTCCCCGACTTTAAACTCGCGATTTTGGATTCTTTGGTCATGCCATCTTTTAACTTTTTCTTTGAATAACTTTGCATTTTCATAAGCTTGGGTTCTCCATTCATCTAACGATCTTATATCAAATAACCTCTTTTCACCAACAAGTTTGAAATCATAGTTGAGTTCTTTAACTGCCCAGTATGCTTTATGTTCTAACTCAAGAGGCAAATGACAAGCTTTTCCATAAACCATTTTATAGGGATACATACCCGTAGGATTTTTATATGTTGTTCTATAAGCCCAAAGTGCATCATCTAATTTCATAGACCAATTCTTCCTAGACCTATTGATAGTCTTTTGCAAAATTAATTTTATTTCTCTATTGCTAAGTTCAACTTGACCACTAGACTGAGGATGATAGGGTGATGCAATTCTATGGTTAACATCATACTTGGCAAGCATTTTACGGAAAGCACCATGAATAAAGTGTGAACCACCATCAGTCATTAAATATTTAGGGACACCAAACCTTGGGAAAATAACTTCCTTAAGCATTTTAATAGAGGTGTTGTGTTCAGCACTACTGGTTGGAATAGCTTCTACCCATTTAATAACATAATCAACAGCAACCAAAATATGTGTATACCCATTAGAGGAAGGAAAAGGTCACATGTAATCAAATCCCCAAACATCAAATGGTTCAACAGCAAGTGAATAATTCATAGGCATTTCTTGACGCTTACCAATATTACCTATTCTTTGACATTCATCACAAGATGAGACAAACTTACGGGCATCCTTGAAGAGAGTAGGCCAATAAAATCCAGACTGCAATACCTTATGAGCAGTTCTATCTCCAGCATGATGCCCTCCATAAGCTTCGGAGCGACATTTCCATAGGATTTGTCCCTGTTCATGCTCAGGTACACAACATCTAATAATACCATCTACTCCTTCTTTATAAAGATGTGGGTCATCCCAAAAGTAGTGTCTTAAATCATAGAAGATTTTTTTCTTTTATTTGTATGTAAAGCTAGGTGGTAAATATTTAGCAACAATGTAATTAGCATAGTCAACATACCAAGGAGTACTATGAGAAACATTTATTGCAGCTAACTGCTCATCAGAGAAACTATCATCAATAGGTAGTGGGTCATCAAGCACATTTTCAAGCCTAGACAAGTTATCAGCTACGGGGTTCTCAGCTCCTTTTCTATCAATAATATGAAAATCAAATTCTTGTAACAAAAGAACCCAACGAATAAGTCTAGGTTTAGCATCTTTATTTTCCATAAGATATTTAATTGCAGCATGGTCTGTGTGAATAGTTACTTTAGAATCAACAATATAAGCTCTAAATTTATCACAAGCAAACACAACTGCTAAGAATTCTTTTTCAGTAGTAGCATAATTTCTTTGAGCACTGTCTAGAGTTCTACTAGCATAATGAATAACAATCAATTTCTTATCAACTCTTTGTCCTAGAATAGCACCAACAACATAATCACTAGCATCACACATAATTTCAAAAGGCAAGTTCCAATCAGGAGGTTGAACAATAGGTGCAGAGATAAAAGATTTCTTGAGTGTTTCAAAGGCTTCAAGACAATCATCATCAAAAACAAAAGGAATATCCTTTTGCAAAAGATTAGTAAGAGGCCTAGAAATTTTAGAAAAGTCCTTAATAAACCTCCTATAGAAACAAGCATGACATAGGAAACTACGAATACCTTTGATGTCCTTAGGACATGGCATTTTCTCAATTGCATTAACCTTAGCTTGGTCCACTTCAATACCTCTTTCGGAAATTTTATGACCCAAGACAATGCCTTCATTAACCATAAAGTGGCACTTCTCCCAATTCAAGACAAGATTTGTTTGTTCACATCTCTGCAAAACTCGCTCAAGATTGCTTAAACAATCATCAAAAGACTTTCCATAAACAGAAAAGTCATCCATGAAAAACTCAACAATCTTTTCACAAAAGTCAGAAAATATAGCCATCATACATCTTTGAAAGGTAGCAGGTACATTACATAAAACAAAAGGCATACGTCTATAAGCATAGGTTCCAAAAGGACAAGTGAAAGTGGTCTTTTCTTGATCAGGTTGAGATACAGGTATTTGTGAAAAGCTAGAGTATCCATCAAGGAAGCAAAAGTGTGTGTGCTTAGATAATCTTTCAAACATTTGATCAATAAAAGGCAAAGGGCAATGATCTTTTCTAGTTGCTTTGTTTAATTTTCTAAAATAAATTACCATTCTATAGCCTGTAACAATTCTTTGTGGAATAAGTTCATTCTTCTCATTCGGAACAACAGTAATACCTCCTTTCTTAGGGACACAATGAACAAGATTTACCCATCTACTATCAGATATATGATAGATTATACCTGCTTCTAGAAGTTTTAATATTTCCTTTCTTACCACCTCTTTCATCTTCGGGTTTAACTGAAGTTGGTGATCAACAACTAGTTTAGCATCAGGTTCCATATTAATTTTGTGCTGACATAGAGTGGGACTAATGCCCTTTAAATCATCAAGAGTATATCCAATAGCAGCCCGGTGGTTCCTTAGAACTTTCAATAATCTTTCTTCTTCATTTTCTGAAAGGATAGGACTAATAATAACAAGATATATCTTCTTTTCATCGAGATAAGCATATTTCAAAGTGCATGGGAATTGTTTTAATTCAAACACAGGATCACCTTTAGGTGGAGGGGGACCTCCAAGAGTTTTAATAGGCAAATTGTGTTTAAGCAGATGACGTTGTTCAAAGAAAATCTTATCTATTTCATTTCTTTCATGCATTAGTAAATCATTCTCATGGTCTAGTAAATATTGTTCTAAAGGATCAGTAGGTGGCACGGCAATAGAAGCAAGACCAATTAATTCATCCTTACTAGGCAATTCTTTTTCATGAAGATTTCTACTAAACTTGAAAAAATTAAACTCATGAGACTCATCACCAAAGCTAACACCAACAGTTTGTTTCTTGCAATCTATCTTAGCATTAACTGTGTTCAAGAAAGGTCTATCAAAGATAATGGGACATAAGTCATCTTGTGGGGAACCAATAACAAGGAAATCAGTAGGGTATTTTATTTTCCCACACAAGACTTCAACATCTCTAATAATCCCACAAGGTGATATGGTGTCTCTATTAACAAGTTTAATAGTAACATTTATGTCATCTATCTCTGCAGGTGCTATGTCTTTCTTAATTTCTTGGTATAAAGTGTAGGGAATAGCACTCACACTAGCACCCATGTCACATAAACCATGATAACAATGATCTCCTATTTTAACTGAAATGACAGGCATGCCAACAACTAGTCTATGTTTATCCCTTTTATCGGGTTTAGCAATTCTAGCAGCTTCTGCACAGAACTAAATAACATGCCCATCTATATCTTCTTCCAAGAGATCTTTAACCATAACAACATTAGGTTCTACTCTAATTTGTTCATCTGGTTTAGGTGTTCTAACATAGCTTTTGTTAACCACAATTGAAACTTTAGCATGTTCCTTTATCCTAACAGGAAAAGGGGGTTTCTCAATATAAGCAGTAGGAACAACTGGATCAACATTATAGAGTATGGTTTCTTATTTAACTGGTACCAGTTCTTTAATTTCTTCTTTAATAGGTGGGTGATATTTAAACCACTTCTCTTTAGGGAGTTCAACATGAGTAGCAAATGATTCACAAAAGGAGGCTACTATCTCAGAGTCAAGTCCATATTTAGTGCTAAACTTTTGAAAAGAATTTGTATTCATAAAAGATTTAACACAATCATACTTAAGCTTTATACCTGACTCTTTACCTTCGTCGAGTTCCCAATTTTCAGAGTTGCGTTTAATTCTTTCCAAAAGATCCCACCGGAATTCAATAGTTTTCTTCATAAAAGAACCAACACAAGAAGTATCCAACATGGTTTGATCATTATGAGAAAGTCGAGCATAAAAGTTCTGAATAATAATTTCTCTTGAGAGCTCATGATTGGGGCATGAATATAACATTGACTTAAGCCTCCCCCAAGCTAGAGCGATACTTTCTCCTTCATGAGGCCAAAAATATATATATATATATATATATATATATATATATATATATATATATATATATATATATAATTCGATCACGATGAAATAGATGCATAGGATAAAAATTTTGGTGGAACTCCAATTTTAAACGATTCCAATTCCATGATACAATATCATCGCATAGCCTATACCATGCCAATGCTTTTCCCTTCAAAGATAAAGGGAAAACCTTTTTCATTACCTCATCTCCGGATAAACCTGCAAGCTTGAACAATCCACAAATTTGTTCTACATATATCAAGTGCATATCAGGATATTCGGTTCCATCTCCTGCATAAGGATTAGCTAGCAGTTGTTCTATCACACCCGAAGGAATTTCATATTCAATATTTTCAGTAGGTGCAGTAGGTTGAGGGGTAACTAATTGTGGTTCCGGACGAGGTGAAGATACCCCAAACAAACCGCTCAAAAGATTATTTTCCATAGTGACAAGTGACAATAAATTTTAGCACACTATATAAATGTTTCCTTACCAAATTCCACTTACCAAAGGCTCTTCACTCCCCAGCAACGGCGCCAGAAAATAGCCTTGATGACCCACAAGTATAGGGGATCAATTGTAGCTCTTTTCGATAAGTAAGGGTGTCGAACCCAACGAGGAGCAGAAGGAAATGACAAGTAGTTTTCAGTGAGGTAATGTCTGCAAGTGCTAAAACTGTAAGTAGCGAGTAGTTTGATAGCAAGATAATTGGTAACGAGCAAGTAACGATAACAGTAACAAGTAAGCAGCAAGATAGCCCAATCCTTTTGAGGCAAAGGACAGGCCAAAATGGTATATTATGATAAGCAAAGCGTTCTTGAGGGTACACGGGAATTTCATCTAGTCACTTTCATCATGTTGATTTAATTCGTGTTCGCTACTTTGATGATTTGATATGTGGATGGACCGGTGCTTAGGTGTTGTTCTTACTTGAACAAACCTCCTACTTATGATTAACCCTCCCGCAAGAATCCGCAACTACAGAAAAGTATTAAGAAAAATTCTAACCATAGCATTAAACTTTTGGGTCCAATCGGTCCCTTACAGAATAGTGCATAAACTGGGGTTTAAGCTTCTGTCACTCTCGCAACCCACCATCTATTTACTAGTCCACAATGCATTCCCTTAGGCCCAAGTATGGTGAAGTGTCATGTAGTCGACGTTCACATGACACCACTAAGGGAATCGCAACATACATACCATCAAAATATCATACACATATCAAATTCACATGATTACTTGCAACATGATTTATCCCGTGACCTCAAGAACAAAGGTAACTACTCACAAATAATGAACATGCTCATGATCAGAGGAGTATTAAATAGCATCATGGATCTGAACATATAATCTTCCACCAAATAAACCATATAGTAATCAACTACAAGATGTAATCAACACTACTAGTCACCCCCTAGCAACAATCTATAGTTCTGGTAACAAGATTAAATACAAGAGATGAAATAGGCTTTGAGATGAGATGGTGTTGGTGAAGATGTTGATGGAGATTGCCCTCCCCAAGATGGGAGAGTTGTTGGTGATGATGATGATGATGATTTCCCCCTCCGGGAGGGAAGTTCCCCCGGCAGAATTGCTCCGCCGGAGGGCAAAAGTGCTCCAACCCAAGTTTCGCCTCGAGACAGCGGCGCTCTGCCCCGAAAGTCTTCTCTCTATTTTTTCTAGGTCAAAATGACTTATATACCAGAAGATGGGCACCGGAGGTGGGCCGAGGAGGCCACAACCCACCAGGGCGCGCCTGGTGCGCCCAGGTGGGTTGTGCCCACCTGGTGGCCCCCTCTAGTGATTATTGGCTCCAATATTTCTTAAATAATCCATAAAAAATCTCCGTGAAGTTTCAGCTCATTTGGAGTTGTGAAAAATAGGTGGGTGACGTCGCTTTTTCAGGTCCATATTTCCAGCTGCCGAATTCTCCCTCTTGGTGTGTACCTTGCAAATTATGAGCGAAAGGGCATTAGAATTACTCCAAAAAGCATTATTATGGATAAAACATTATAAATAACAGTAAGAAAACATGATGCAAAATGGATGTATCACACAACGCCACCCCGATCCTCGTCGGAGCTGCCGGACACAGCCTGACAAGATCGAGAGTGGCAAGGCTGCGAAGGAGGAAGAGGGCGGAGCACCTCCGCGGCCCCCTGTCACCGCTTCCAGGACTAAGCAGAAGGCTCCAGCACATGCACCAGCAGAGAAGGGCGTCTGGGCCCAGTCGGGAGACCACTAGAAGAGGCGGAAGCGCCAGGAGAGCAACCCGTTCCGCGGCCACCGTGGAAACGGTGATGGCAGCGCCAGGGAGGGGAAAGGGAAGGCAGAAAGACGAGGCAGTAGGTCGCCAGTACGAGACGAACGCGTCGATGCAGTCGTACTCCAACTGGATGGCCTGCCTCCCGCCTTCTCCTTCTTCCCCAGCTTCATCTTCATCAACACCTCTCCAAGGAAGCACAGACCTCGCGGTCCGGCGCCTTCTCTGGAGAGACAGCGAGCGACCAAGACGACCAGGGAGCTCGAAGCACGCCGTTCCCCACTTCGGCAGGCAGGAAGGCGCGCCTCTTGTCAACATCAACTCCAGGCCCCCCGAGAGGGGCAGTGCTGAGATTACCAACGATCCCCAGCCCTGCCCCCCGGGCAAGCTCCGAAGGCGCCGAGGACCCGATCGCCCGGCCCACGAGCAGCGGCAGCCCGGGGCTGGGCACCAGACTACTCAATAGGCGGTCGACCGTGGCGGAAGGAGCAAGCAATTCCCCACAATGGGGAAGCTTGATATCTCCCGAGCCACGAGCGGCGCGTCCACGGTGCCTTCTCTAAACAAGGACCAGTTTCACTCCCCAAGCGCCAACACAAACATTCGACAACTCTAAACGCAAGCTGAAGCCCGGGGGCTGGCCCCAGGCTCTTCTCTTCAACATGGCCAGCAAGAGGTAGAAGACATGAAAGAAGGAATGCGGAGATGGATGGCTCGGTTCCTCCCTCGCCCCTCCTTTTATAGGCGGGCCGAGGAGGGGGACCGCTCCATCAAACGAGCAACCGTTGTCCTCCTCCACCAATTCAAGAAGACCGGGCCCTCGCCCTGATGCTCTTTCTCGCCATGCGCCAGCGTTACCTACCCTGCTCAATGCATGCAACATACGTGGCTAAGGATGAGGGCGTGATGGGAATAGTGAATTGGCATTTTCTACCCCGTGCGTTAAAGTCATTCATGGGCCATTACAAGGACGGCCCCACCACTATTGGCTTTACACGATGCGCGGATAAACCGGAAACTGGCCCAGACTCAAGACTAATGAAGAAGCAAAGAAGTCTCCAAGAGATCAGCCTCTTCAACACCCCTGCCTGTGCACTGATTAGGGCCTTCCCCGATGACACCGGCAACGCGATCAGGGCAGGCCCTTGGGCTTCTATCGATGCAACAAACCCTAGGTCTGTTGCAGAGACTGTGCACATGCACGGGAACAAAATAACAGCACTAGGCCAAGCCAGAGTACAAGAGACCAAGATCATCGAAGGACCAACATGCAGATACAGAGGACCGATACCAAGCCAGAGAGGCAAGATATCACCAAGAGAAAAGCCTCCCTTGCCGGGCAGGCAATCTCGGCAATGGCGGGGTTACTCCTGGAAGAAAGCGTCCATGACATACCGGCAAGGCCTACCGGGACTCGCGGTGGCAAAATCACCTCACCCAACAACTCCGCCACAACCCACGTCATCAATCAGTGTGGTGTCAAGCCGCAAAGTGATTAAGTGGCAACCATTCGCTACATGGCGGCCTCTTTCTACAGGAAATACCTACAGGCGACACCCGTCCTGCAACGTGTCAAGCGAGCAGGAACGGAGCTGGCAAGACAAGCCCGGCAAAGCTTGCCGGGCAAGCAATGATGTGCCGTTGAGCGGTGCATTTAATGCGCCCTGTCAGCCTGTGGAGTTAGGTATGATAGCACTATTTGCTATCTTATCAGTGCATAATGACTGTTTTGCCATTGTGGTGACACCTTAATCTATAAAAGGAGGCCCATGGCAACCGTAGAAGGGGTTAGAAGATTGGACACCCACACACTCATACGCACGTGTCCACTACCGCCCTTGCCAGGCAAGTGTACTACGCTCCACCACCATTCTTCCACCATCAATCCACCAAAGTAGGAGTAGGGTTTTACGCCTCGCGGTGGCCTGAACCTGGGTAAAATTGCCTATGTTATATCTCTCGTGCTGCCCCATGCTCCTCTCCTCTTTGTGCAACGTGACATCCCCTCTGTCGAACCAGCAAGGGGCCCTTGGTCCCATAGGTGGCCTTGGTTTACCACGACAGTATGATAGCACTGTTCCTATCTAATCAATGTGTACTGACTGATTTTCCATTGTGGTAACCACTTAGCCTATAAAAGGAGGGCCATGGTTACCTAGAATAGGATTCAGAACCTTGTACACTCTTACGCGCGTAGCTGCTCTCCCCGAGGCGACCTTGTTGGGCTTGAGCACTATGTCTTCTTCACGGTCCTCCATCCAATCCACCAAAGCAGGAGTAGGGTTTTATGCTTCACAGCGGCCCGAACCTGGGTAAAAACCACCGCTTCACCATTGCCGTGCTGCCCCTACGGTCTCCGCTCTTTCTACAATGTGCCCCTCCCCCTTGCTGAACCACAAGGGGCCAATGGCCCCATAGGTGATCGTGTACCGCCACGACTTCTTTGGAGCGCTAGGTAGGGGGATGAGCTTGCCTGAACCCGAGGTTGTAAGCAGCGCATCAATCTGCAACATCGTCTTCTTCATCGATGACTTCATCATCCATGGCGCCCAAGAAAAAGTCCGGTGCTACAGCTCACCCGTCCACCTCGAAGGCCCCCTCGCATGCAGCCACTAATGTCGTGGGGGCTACGGGGGCTCATGGGGACGCTGACTCCGCGGGGAACATGACTGGCACAGGCGGCGCCATCACCGTTCCTCCTGCGGCCGAATCGGGAGCAGGAGGCGCCGGAGGAGGACAGCATCAATAGCACCCTGACGGCCATGCTCCACAAGACGCAGGTGGGGAGAATATTCAATCTCCACCTCTCCACATCGCTGAAGGACGCAGCCGCAGCGATGACGCTCACTCTGGTGCGACTCGCAACCTTCTAGCCACCCCTACTGCGGGTGCAGCTCCGGGGCACGCGCCTTCCCCGGGGCTAGTAGACCAAGACGATGCACCGAACGGGTTCGTCAATCCCCAAGCGCATCCATCTCGTCGCCACGCCACCCTGGCGACTGGCTCGCAGTGACGAGAACACGGCGCCACCACTACCGGCACAGTCAGAAGTCGGGCGACATCGCGATCTGCGTCATCGTCCATGCCAAGCACCGCTTCGGAAGCCATGGCGCGAGCCCAGCTCCTGTTGAGATTCCCACCAGCGGCCAATCAAATGGATGAGTGGAGAGCCACCATCCAGATCCTGATTGGTTTCACTGAGGCAGGAGGATCACAGTGGGCCGGGCCGCCACGGCCTCCACGGGCAGCGACAACGGCCCGAGCCGCTGGCCGTACCAAAGGGGGCCGCTCCATGATGCAGTCCACTCCACGGCAGCCAACGCAAGGGCCGCAGCCACAGCCACATGACCAAGAACCCGATGATGTGTCGATGGCTTCGTCAGATCCTCAAGCCCTCGAGACCAGCAGCAGGTTCTAGAAGACAGGCGGGGGGAAGATGCGTGCGTCACCATAGAACGACGCCGTGAAACCTGTTGCCAGTCTGATGGGCGCAATGGCCTCGACATCGATGAGCCCTTACCCGGTGCAGATGGATACTTTCCTTTCAAGGTTGGGTACCCCACCTTCACTTGTGAGCTATGGCAAGTCCGTTGGCCATCTGCCCGTATGTTCAAGCCAGAGATACCAGAAAAAGTATGACGGAAGATTGAACCCAACAGAGTTCTTGAGCATTTACACCATCGTCGTTCAAGACGCCAGAGGAAGAGATGAAAAGGTATACACCAACTACTTCCCTTTGGCACTCAAGCCGAACGTGAGGTCGTGGCTGATGCACTTGCCGGAGAATTCCATCTCGACCTGGGCTGACCTATTCAATGAGTTTGTTGGCGCCTCCATGGGCGGCCATCAAGAACCAGGGCAGCCCAGCAAATTTCAGCTCCTCCCACAAAAGGAAGGAGAGAGCTTACGGAAGTATATGCAGAGATTTAGCCAGGTGCACAGGAACATTCCAGACATCCACCCAGCTGTTGTGATTGCTGCATTCCAGTCCAGCGTACACAATCACATGATATGTTCCAAGATGAACGTCTGGTTGCCCAAGACTGTGAATGAGTTGTACACCTTGGAAGATAAGTGTGCCCAAACAGAGGAGGGGAGGCGACTCCCCGGAGAAAAAGATGGCATCGATGTTGACTCAGAGGACGACGACGATGCCATCAATCAGAAGAAGAAGAAGAAGAAGAACAAGAAACACAAAGTGAAAATAGTACTGGCTGTCGAGCGATCCGGCGTCCCTAGTATTGGCAAGAAGGCGAAGACCAAAGCTCCCGACAAGGAAGTTGTCGCGTGCACTGATTGCCAGGAAGCTGCGGACGCCGAGAAGGCTGGGAAGGCTGACGGGTCGTACCGCAAGATCGATCGGACCAAGGGCCATGATATCCAAGAGTGTCATCAAGTTGAGCAACTCGTCAAGAAACAGAAAGCTGAATACGAGAAGCGTGACAAAGAGAGAGACCAAGATGGCATTGGCGGGAAGGGCCGAGGTTTCAGAGGAGGCTGCCCGGGCAAAGTCCTTCAACATCAAGGGAAACCTGCTAGAGGCCATGAGAAGAAGGAACGTGACGACGAGAGCGATGAGGGGGATGAAGAGGAAACCAACGAGCAAGAGTTTCAAAAGGCCACTGACGCCCTGTGCATTAATGGAGGCACATCTTTGCACTCCTCTCACCGCCAGCTTAAGCAGTGGGCACGTGAGGTCAATGTTGTCGAGCCAGCGACAGATTCTCAGAAACCACTCAAGTGGTCTCTCATGCCCATCATCCTTGATGAAAAGGATCACCCTGACCACACCACTGCGGTAGGGTGCTTGCCATTGTTGGTTTCACCAACGATCCGCAACCTCAAGGTCACAAACATGTTGGTTGACAGCGGGGCCGGGTTGAATCTAGTTTCTCCCAAGGTCATCGGCAAGCTGCAAATAATAGAAGAACAGCTCAAGGTTACTGCCACCTTTCAAGGGATCAACCCCGGCAGGAGTCGTCCAAAAGGGAAGATCATGCTGCCAGCGACATTTGGAGGAGAATTGAACTACTGGACTGAGAAGATTGTGTTCGACGTGGTCGAGCTTTCGTTGCCCGTACAATGGGATACTCGAACGATCTGCCCTGACAAAGTTCATGGCGGCATCCCACTATGCTTACAATGTTGTGGAACGTAGTAATTTCAAAAAAACTCCTACGCACACGCAAGATCATGGTGATGCATAGCAATGACAGGAGAGAGTGTCTCCACGTACCCTCGTAGACCGAAAGCGGAAGCGATAGCACAACGCAGTTGATGTAGTCGTACGTCTTCACGATCCGACCGATCAAGTACCGAACGCACGGCACCTCCGATTTCAGCACACGTTCAGCCCGATGGCATCCCTCGAACTCCGATCCAGCCGAGTGTTGAGGGAGAGTTTTGTCGGCACGACGGCGTGGTGACGATGATGATGTTCTATCGGCGCAGGGCTTCTCCTAAGCACCGGTACAGTATTATCGAGGTGGACTATGGTGGAGGGGGGCACCGCACACGGCTAAAAGATCAAACGATCAATTGTTCTGTCTTTGGGGTGCCCCCTGCCCCCGTATATAAAGGAGCAAGGGGGGTGCGGCCGGCCAGGAGAGGGGGTGCGCCAGGAGGAGTCCTACTCCCACCGGGAGTAGGACTCCCTCCCTTTTCCTAGTTGGACTAGGAGTGGAGGAGGAAAGAGGTGGAGGAGAAGAAGGAAAGGGGGGGGGGGGGCGCCGCCCCCCTCTCCTTGTCCTATTCAGACTAGGGGGGAGGGGCGCACGGCCCTTGTCCTGGCCGCCTCTCCTCTCTTCCACTAAGGCCCACTATGGCCCAATAACCTCCCGGGGGGTTCCGGTAACCTCCCGGTACTCCGGTAAAATCCCGATTTCACCCGGATCATTTCCGATATACAAACATAGGCTTCCAATATATCAATCTTCATGTCTCGACCATTTCGAGACTCGTCGTCATGTCCGTGATCACATACGGGACTCCAAACAACCTTCGGTACATCAAAACATATAAACACATAATATAACTGTCATCGAAACGTTAAGCGTGCGGACCCAACGGGTTCGAGAACTATGTAGACATGATCGAGACACGTCTCCGGTCAGTAACCAATAGCGGAACCTGGATGCTCATATTGGCTCCCACATATTCTACGAAGATCTTTATCGGTCAGACCGCATAACAACATGCGTTGTTCCCTTTGTCATCGGTATGTTACTTGCCCGAGATTCGATCGTCGGTATCTCAATACCTAGTTCAATCTCGTTACCGTCAAGTCTCTTTACTCGTTTCGTAATACATCATCCGACAACTAACTCATTAGTTGCAATGCTTGCAAGGCTTAAGTGATGTGCATTACCGAGAGGGCCCAGAGATACCTCTCCGACAATCAGAGTGACAAATCCTAATCTCGAAATACGCCAACCCAACAAGTACCTTCGGAGACACCTGTAGAGCACCTTTATAATCACCCAGTTACGTTGTGACGTTTGGTAGCACACAAAGTGTCCCTCCTATAAACGGGAGTTGCATAATCTCATAGTCATAGGAACATGTATAAGTCATGAAGAAAGCAATAGCAACATACTAAACGATCGAGTGCTAAGCTAACGGAATGGGTCAAGTCAATCACATCATTCTCCTAATGATGTGATCCCATTAATCAAATGACAACCCATGTCAATGGCTAGGAAACATAACCATCTTTGATTAACGAGCTAGTCAAGTAGAGGCATACTAGTGACACTCTGTTTGTCTATGTATTCACACATGTATTATGTTTCCGGTTAATACAATTCTAGCTTGAATAATAAACATTTATCATGATATAAGGAAATAAATAATAACTTTAATATTGCCTCTAGGGCATATTTCCTTCAGTCTCCCACTTGCACTAGAGTCAATAATCTAGATTACACAGTAACGATTCTAACACCCATGGAGCCTTGGTGCTGATCATGTTTTGCTCGTGGAAGAGGCTTAGTCAAAGGGTCTATGACATTCAGATCCGTATGTATCTTGCAAATTTCTATGTCTCCCACCTGGACTAAATCCTGGATGGAATTGAAGCATCTCTTGATGTGCTTGGTCCTCTTGTGAAATCTGGATTCCTTCGCCAAGGCAATTGCACCAGTATTGTCACAGAAGATTTTCAATGGACCCGATGCACTAGGTATGACACCTAGATCGCATATGAACTCCTTCATCCAGACTCCTTCATTTGTTGCTTCCGAAGCAGCTATGTACTCCGCTTCACACGTAGATCCTGCCACGACGCTTTGTTTAGAACTGCACCAACTGATAGCTCCACCGTTCAATGTAAACACGTATCCGGTTTGCGATTTAGAATCGTCTGGATCAGTGTCAAAGCTTGCATCAACGTAACCATTTACAATGAGCTCTTTGTCACCTCCATAAACGAGAAACATATCCTTAGTCCTTTTCAGGTATTTCAGGATGTTCTTGACCGCTGTCCAGTGATCCACCCCTGGATTACTTTGGTACCTCCCTGCTAGACTTATAGCAAGGCACACATCAGGTCTGGTACACAGCATTGCATACATGATAGAGCCTATGGCTGAAGCATAGGGAACATCTTTCATTTTGTCTCTATCTTCTGCAGTGGTCGGGCATTGAGTCTTACTCAACTTCACACCTTGTAACACAGGCAAGAACCCTTATTTTGCTTGATCCATTTTGAACTTCTTCAAAACTTTGTCAAGGTATGTGCTTTGTGAAAGTCCAATTAAGCGTCTTGATCTATCTCTATAGATCTTGATGCCCAATATATAAGCAGCTTCACCGAGGTCTTTCATTGAAAAACTCTTATTCAAGTATCCCTTTATGTTATCTAGAAATTCTATATCATTTCCAATCAGCAATATGTCATCCACATATAATATTAGAAATGCTACAGAGCTCCCACTCACTTTCTTGTAAATACAGGCTTCTCCAAAAGTCTGTACAAAACCAAATGCTTTGATCACACTATCAAAGCGTTTATTCCAACTCCGAGAGGCTTGCACCAGTCCATAAATGGATCGCTGGAGCTTGCACACTTTGTTAGCTCCCTTTGGATCAACAAAACCTTCCGGTTGCATCATATACAACTCTTCTTCCAGAAACCCATTCAGGAATGCAGTTTTGACATCCATTTGCCAAATTTCATAATCATAAAATGCGGCAATTGCTAACATGATTCGGACAGACTTAAGCATCGCTACGAGTGAGAAGGTCTCATCGTAGTCAATCCCTTGAACTTGTCGAAAACCTTTCGCAATAAGTCGAGCTTTATAGATAGTAACATTACCATCAGCGTCAGTCTTCTTCTTGAAGATCCATTTATTCTCAATTGCTTGCCAATCATCGGGCAAGTCAACCAAAGTCCACACTTTGTTCTCATACATGGATCACATCTCAGATTTCATGGCCTCAAGCCATTTTGTGGAATATGGGCTCACCATCGCTTCTTCATAGTTCGTAGGTTCGTCATGGTCTAGTAACATAACTTCTAGAATAGGATTACCGTACCACCCTGGTGCGGATCTTACTCGTTGACCACGAGGTTCAAGAATAACTTGATCTGAAGTTTCATGATCATCATCATTAACTTCCTCACTAATTGGTGTAGGTGTCGCAGAAACCGGTTTCTGCGATGAACTACTTTCCAATAAGGGAGCAGGTACAGTTACCTCATCAAGTTCTACTTTCCTCCCACTCACTTCTTTCGAGAGAAACTCCTTCTCTAGAAAAACTTCGAATTTAGCAACAAAAGTCTTGCCTTCGGATCTGTGATACAAGGTGTACCCAACAGTCTCCTTTGGGTATCCTATGAAGACACATTTCTCTGATTTGGGTTTGAGCTTATCAGGTTGAAGCTTTTTCACATAAGCATCGCAGCCCCAAACTTTCAGAAACGACAACTTTGGTTTCTTGCCAAACCACAGTTCATAAGGCATCATCTCAACGGATTTCGATGGTGCCCTATTAAATGCGAATGCGGCCGTCTCTAAAGCATAACCCCAAAACGATAGCGGTAAATCAGTAAGAGACATCATAGATTGCACCATATCTAGTAAAGTACGATTACGACATTCGGACACACCATTACGCTATGGTGTTCCGGGTGGCGTGAGTTGCAAATCTATTCCGCATTGTTTCAAATGAAGACCAAACTCATAACTCAAATATTCTCCTCCACGATCAGATCGTAGAAACTTTATTTTCTTGTTACGATGATTTTCAACTTCACTCTGAAATTCTTTGAACTTTTCAAATGTTTCAGACTTATGTTTCATTAAGTAGATATAACCATATCTGCTTAAATCATCTGTGAAGGTGAGAAAATAACGATATCCGCTACGAGCCTCAACATTCATCGGACCACATACATCTGTATGTATGATCTCCAACAAATCTGTTGCTCTCTCCATAGTTCCGGAGAACGGCGTTTTAGTCATCTTGCCCATGAGGCACGGTTCGCAAGTACCAAGTGATTCATAATCAAGTGGTTCCAAAAGTCCATCAGTATGGAGTTTCTTCATGTGCTTTACACTGATATGACCTAAACGGAAGTGCCACAAATAAGTTGCACTATCATTATCAACTCTGCATCTTTTGTCTTCAACATTATGAATATGTGTATCACCACTATCGAGATTCAACAAAAATAGACCACTCTTCAAGGGTGCATGACCATAAAAGATATTACTCATATAAAAAGAACAACCATTATTCTCTGATTTAAATGAATAACCGCCTCGCATCATACAAGATCCAGATATAATGTCCATGCTCAACACTGGCACCAAATAACAATTATTTAGGTCTAATACTAATCCCGAAGGTAGATGTAGAGGTACCGTGCCGACCGCGATCACATCGACTTTGGAACCATTTCCCGTGCATCATCACCTCGTCCTTAGCCAATCTTCGCTAATCCGTAGCCCTGCTTTGAGTTGCAAATATTAGCAATGTAACCAGTATCAAATACCAGTGCTCTGCGAGCATTAGTAATGTACACATCAATAACATGTATATCACATATACTTTTGTTCAACTTGCCATCCTTCTTATCCGCCAAATACTTGGGGCAGTTCCGCTTCTAGTGACCAGTCTGCTTGCAGTAGAAGCACTCAGTCTTAGGCTTAGGTCCAGACTTGGGTTTCTTCTCCTGAGCAGCAACTTGCTTGTTGTTCTTCTTGAAGTTCCCCTTCTTCTTCCATTTGCCCTTTTTCTTGAAACTGGTGGTCTTATTGACCATCAACACTTGATGCTCCTTGTTGATTTCTACCTCCGCGGCCTTTAGCATTGCGAAGAGCTCGGGAATCGTCTTATCCATCCCTTGCATGTTATTGTTCATCACGAAGCTCTTGTAGCTTGGTGGAAGTGATTGGAGAATTCTGCCAATGACGCTATCATCCGGAAGATTAACTCCCAGTTGAATCAAGTGATTGCGCATACCGGACATCTTGAGTATATGCTCACCGATGTAACTATTCTCCTCCATCTTGCAGCTATAGAACTTATTGGAGACTTCATATCTCTCATCCGGGCATTCTTTTGAAATATTAACTTCAACTCTGGAACATCTCATATGCTCCATGACATTCAAAACGTCGTTGAAGTCCCGGTTCTAAGCCATAAAGCATGGCACACTGAACTATCGAGTAGTCATCAACACGTGACTGCCAGGCATTCACAATGTCTGCAGTTGCTGGCGCAGGTGGTACACCTAGCGGTGCTTCCAAGACGTAACTCTTCTATGCAGCAATGAGGATAATCCTCAAGTTACGGACCCAGTCTGTGTAATTGCTACCATCATCTTTCAACTTTGCTTTCTCAAGGAACGCGTTAAAATTCAACGGAACAACAGCACAGGCCATCTATCTACAATCAACATAGACAAGCAAGATACTATCAGGTACTAAGTTCATGATAAATTTAAGTTCAATTAATCATATTACTTAAGAACTCCCACTTAGATAGACATCCCTCTAAGCCTCTAAGTGATCACGTGATCCATATCAACTAAACCATGTCCGATCATCACGTGAGATGGAGTAGTTTCAACGGTGAACATCACTATGTTGATCATATCTACTATATGATTCATGCTCGACCTTTCGGTTTCCGTGTTCCGAGGTCATATCTGTTATATGCTAGGCTCGTCAAGTTTAACCTGAGTATTCCGCGTGTGCAACTGTTTTGCACCCGTTATATTTGAACGTAGAGCCTATCACACCCGATCATCACGTGGTGTCTCAGCACGAAGAACTTTCGCAACGGTGCATACTCAGGGAGAACACTTATACTTTGATAATTTAGTAAGGAATCATCTTATAATGCTACCGTCAATCAAACCAAGATAAGATGCATAAAAGATAAACATCACATGCAATCAATATAAGTGATATGATATGGCCATCATCATCTTGTGCTTGTGATCTCCATCTCCGAAGCACCATCATGATCACCATCGTCACCAGAGCGACACCTTGACCTCCATCGTAGAATCGTTGTCGTCTCGCCAATCTTATGCTTCTACGACTATCGCTACCGCTTAGTGATAAAGTAAAGCATTACAGGGCGATTGCATTGCATACAATAAAGCGACAACCATATGGCTCCTGCCAGTTGCCGATAACTTGGTTACAAAACATGATCATCTTATACAATAAAATTTAGCATCATGTCTTGAGCATATCACATCACAACATGCCCTGCAAAAACAAGTTAGACGTCCTCTGCTTTGTTGTTGCAAGTATTACGTGGCTGCTACGGGCTTAGCAAGAACCGTTCTTACCTACGCATCAAAACCACAACGATAGTTTGTCAAGTTGGTGCTATTTAAACCTTCGCAAGGACCGGGCGTAGCCACACTCGGTTCAACTAAAGTTGGAGAAACTGACACCTGCCAGCTGATACGTCTCCAACGTATCTATAATTTTTGATTGCTCCATGCTACTTTATCTATTGTTTTGGACTATAATGGGCTTTATTTTCCACTTTTATATTACTTTTGGGACTAACCTATTAACCGGAGGCCCAGCCCAGAATTGCTGTTTTTTGCCTTTTTCAGTATTTCGAAGAAACAGAATATCAAATGGAGTCCAAACGGAATGAAACCTTCGGAAACGTGATTTTCTCACCGAACATGATCCAGAGACTTGGACCCACGCCAAGGAACCAGAGAGGCGGTCACAGGGTGGGGCGCCCCTAGGGCGCGCCCCGCCTCGTGGGCCCTCAAGCTCCACCGACGTACTCCTTCCTCCTATATATACCTACGCATCGCCAAACGATCGTAACAGGAGCCAAAACCTAATTCCACCGCCGCAACTTCCTGTATCCACGAGATCCCATCTTGGGGCCTGTTAGGAGCTCACGGAGGGGGCATCCACCACGGAGGGCTTCTACATCAACACCATAGCCTCTCCGATGAAGTGTGAGTAGTTTACTTCAGACCTTCGGGTCCATAGCTAGTAGCTAGATGGCTTCTTCTCTCTTTTTGGATCTCAATACAATGTTCTCCCCCTCTCTCGTGGAGATCTATTCGATGTAATCTTCTTTTTGCGGTGTGTTTGTTGAGACCGATGAATTGTGGGTTTATGATCCAGCTTATCTATGAATAATATTTGAATCTTCTCTGAATTCTTTTATGTATGATTGAGTTATCTTTGCAAGTCTCTTCAATTATCCGCTTGGTTTGGCCAACTAGATTGGTAGTTCTTGCAATGGGAGAAGTGCATTGCTTTGGGTTCAATCTTATGTGTCCTTACCAAAGGATGTAATGGGTTGCAAGGCACGATTGTATTGTTGCCATCGAGGATAACACGATGGGTTATTTATCATATTGCATGAATTTATTCCTCTACATCATGTCATCTTGCTTAAGGCGTTACTCTGATTTTAACTTAATACTCTAGATGCATGATGGATAGCGGTCGATGAGTGGAGTAATAGTAGTAGATGCAGAATCGTTTCGGTCTATTTGTCTCGGACGTGATGCCTATATACATGATCATACCTAGATAACCTCATAACTATGCTCAATTCTGCCAATTGCTCAATAGTAATTTGTTCACCCACCGTAAAATAGTTATGCTCTTGAGAGAAGCCACTAGTGAAACCTATGGCCCCCGGGTCTATTCTCATCATATCAATCTCCATCACTTTTATACTTGCCTTGTTTTTACTTTGCCTTTTACTTTTCACTTTGCATCTTTATACCAAAAATACCAAAAATATTATCTCTATCCGATCTCACTCTCGTAAGTGACCGTGAAGGGATTGACAACCCCTAATCGCGTTGGTTGCGAGTAGCTATCATTTTGTGCAGGTACGAGGGACTTGTGCATGGCCTCCTACTGGATTGATACCTTGGTTCTCAAAAACTGAGGGAAATACTTACGCTACTGTGCTGCATCATCCTCTCCTCTTCGGGGAAAACCAACGCAAGCTCAAGACGTAGCAAGAAGGATTTCTGGCGCCGTTGTCGGGGAGGCTCACGCAAGAGCAAGTCAACTATACCAAGTACCCATCACAATCCCTATCTCTCGCATTACATTATTTGCCATTTGCCTCTTGTTTTCCTCTCCCCCACTTCACCCTTGCCGTTTTATTCGCCCTCTCTTTTTCGTTCGCCTTCATGTCTTTCTTGGCTCGTTTTCTTGTTTGGTTGAAATAGTTGGGTATTTATTCCTAAACAGAGAAGCTAATATCTATGGATCCTCATCCGCTTGCCAATCTTTTTAAGAGATCCAATTATGATGAACCAATTCCTAGTGATTTGGATGCACTAGATTATCTTTATAAGCTTTTTCCTGAAATCCGTAAATCTAAAAATTGTGATGAAGTACTTTACGATAGATCTTTGAATAAAAAGCATGATTGCAATGATTTTATTATAAATTCTTTTGATGTCAATTGTGCTAATAAGATGCAAAACCCTAAGCTTGGGGATGCTAGTTTTGCTATGTCTACTACTTGTTGCAATGATCATGATTGGGGTGATTCTTCTTATAACCTTGAAAATTTATTTAATCCCCATGATGAATATGAAATTGATAATAGTGTTTGCAATAATATTGAAAGTGGGTTTGGAAGAGTGTCAACTTTAGATCTCACATATTTGGAGTATGTTCAATCTTATGATATTTTTGATAAAAGTGGGTTCGGAAAGGTCATGACTTTAGTTAATGTTAATCCCGCTATCTTGGAAGAGTGTCAACTTTGCATGCATGTGGATCGTGTTGAGAATATACTTTGTGATAGCTATTTTGTTGAATTTTCTTATGGTCCCACATGTAATTATTATGAGATAGGAAAATATGGTTATAGAAATATTCATGTTACTAAATTACCTCTCGTTATGTTGAGATTGCTATTGTTCCTTTCCGCTTCCTTGCATATGCTAGTTTTTGCTTGCCATGATAATTTGTTTGCCTATAAGATGCCTATGCATAGGAAGTATGTTAGACTTAAGTGTGTTTGTCACATGTTTTATGATGCCCTCTTTGTGCCTCAATTCTTGTCTTTCTTGTGAGCATCATTTAAATCTCAATGCCTAGCTAAAAAGGCTTTAAAGAAAAGCGCTTGTTGGGAGACAACCCAATATTTATCCTTTCTGCATAGTAATAAATAATCCATCTAGACTCTGTTTAGATGTGGTTTTATGTTTTAATTAGTGTTTGTGCCAAGTTAAACCTATTGGATCTTCTTGGATGATAGTTGTTTGATCTTGCTGTAATTTCCAGAAACTTTGCGCTCAGTGCCCGAATTTTTAAACATCACCAGAACGTGATAAAATATTGATTCCAATTTCTTCTGATCAATAAAAAAAATTTACAGGTTGTCTAATTTTGGTAGAATTTTTTGATATCCATAAGTTTGCGTTAGTTACAGATTACTACAGACTGTTCTGTTTTTGACAGATTCTGTTTTGCGTGTGTTGTTTGCTTATTTTGATGAATCTATGGCTAGTAAAATAGTTTATGATCCATAGAGAAGTTGTAATACAGTAGGTTTAACACCAATATAAATAAATAATTAGTTCATTACAGTACCTTAGAGTAGTCTTTTGTTTTCTTTCTCTAACGCAGCTCACGAGATTTCTATTGAGTTTTGTGTTGTGAAGTTTTCAAGTTTTGGGTGAATTCTTTTGATGGATTATGGAACAAGGAGTGGCAAGAGCCTAAGCTTGGGGATGCCCATGGCGCCCCAAAGATAATTCAAGGACACCAAAAAGTCAAAGCTTGGGGATGCCCCGGAAGGCATCCCCTCTTCCGCCCACTTCCATCGGTAATTTACTTGGAGCTATATTTTTATTCACCACATGATAAGTGTTTTGCTTGGAGCGTCTTGTATTATTTGCGTCTTTGCTTGTTAGTTTACCAAAATCATCCTTGCTGTACACACCTTTTGAGAGAGCCATACATGAATTGGAATTTGATAGAATACTCTATGTGCTTCACTTATATCTTTTGAGCTTGGTAGTTTTGCTCATAGTGCTTCACTTATATCTTTTGAGCGTGATGATTTTTGCTCTAGTGCTTCACTTAGATCTTTTAGAGCACGGTGGTGGATTTGTTTTAAAGAAATTTGATCTCTCATGCTTCACTTAGATTATTTTGAGACTTGTTAATAGCATGGTAATTTGCTTAACGTTAATATACTTGGTATTCAAGATATGTGAAACTTTCTTTTGAATGCGATGAATACTAAGATAAGTTTGATGCTTGATAATTGTTTTGAGATATGAAGATAGTGATATTAGAGTCATGCTAGTTGAGTAGTTGTGAATTTAAATAATACTTGTGTTGAAGTTTGTGATTCCCGTAGCATGCACGTATGGTGAACCGTTATGTGATGAACTCGGAGCATGATTTATTTATTGATTGTCTTCCTTATGAGTGGCGGTCGGGGACGAGCGATGGTCTTTTCCTTCCAATCTATCCCCCTAGGAGCATACGCGTAATACTTTGCTTTGATAACTTCTAGATTTTTGCAATAAGTATATGAGTTCTTTATGACTAATGTTGATTCCATGGATTATACGCACTTTTTCCCATCCTTCCACTATTGTTAGCCTCTCTAATACTGCGCACCTTTCGCCGGTATCATACACCCACCATATACCTTCCTCAAAACAACCACCATACCTACCTATCATGGCATTTCCATAGCCATTCCGAGATATATTGCCATGCAACTTTCCACCGTTCCGTTTATTATGACACGCTCCATCATTGTCATATTGCTAGCATGATCATGTAGTTGACATCGTATTTGTGGCAAAGCCACCGTTCATAATTCTTTCATACATGTCACTCATGTTTCATTGCATATCCCGTACATCACGGAGGCATTCATATAGAGTCATATTTTGTTCTAAGTATCGAGTTGTAATTGTTGAGTTGTAAGAAAAATAAAAGTGTGATGATCATCATTGTTAGAGCATTGTCCCAAGTGAGGAAAGGATGATGGAGACTATGATTCCCCCACAAGTCGGGATGAGACTCCGGACGACAAAAAAAAGAGGAGATAAAAAAAAGAGAAAAGGCCCAAATAAAAAAATGATGAGATAAAAAGAGAGAAGGGACAATGTTACTATCATTTTACCACACTTGTGCTTCAAAGTAGCACCATGATCTTCATGATAGAGAGTCTCTCATTTTGTCACTTACATATACTAGTGGGAATTTTTCATTATAGAACTTGGCTTGTATATTCCAATGATGGGCTTCCTCAAATGCCCTAGGTCTTCATGAGCAAGCGAGTTGGATGCACACCCACTTAGTTTCTTTTGTTGAGCTTTCATGTACTTATAGCTCTAGTGCATCCATTGCATGGCAATCCCTACTCACTCACATTGATATCTATTGATGGGCATCTCCATAGCCCGTTGATACGCCTAGTTGATGTGAGACCATCTTCTCTTTTTTGTCTTCTCCACAACCACCGTTCTATTCCACATATAGTGCTATATCCATGGCTCACGCTCATGTATTGCGTGAAGATTGAAAAAGTTTTTAAAATGTTAAAGTATGAAACAATTGCTTGGCTTGGCATCGAGGTTGTGCATAATTTAAATACTTTGTGTGGGGAAGATGGAGCATAGCCAGACTATATGATTTTGTAGGGATAACTTTCTTTGGCCATGTTATTTTGAGAAGACATAATTGCTTAGTTAGTATGCTTGAAGTATTATTATTTTTATATCAATATGAACTTTTGTCTTGAATCTTTCGGATCTGAATATTCATACCATGATTAAGAAGATTTACATTGAAATTATGCCAAAGTATCACTCCGCATCAAAATTCTCTTTTATCATTCACCTACCGAGGACGAGCAGGAATTAAGCTTGGGATGCGATACGTCTCCAACGTATCTATAATTTTTATTGCTCCATGCTACTTTATCTATTGTTTTGGACTATAATGGGCTTTATTTTCCACTTTTATATTACTTTTGGGCTAACCTATTAACCGGAGGCCCAGCCCAGAATGGTTGTTTTTTTCCTTTTTCAGTATTTCAAAGAAACAGAATATCAAACGGAGTCCAAACGGAATGAAACCTTCGGAAACGTGATTATATCACCGAACGTGATCCAGGAGACTTGGACCCTACGCCAAGGAACCAGAGAGGCGGTCACGAGGGTGGGGGCGCGCCCTCCCTAGGGAGCGTCCCTTGCCTCGTGGGCCCCTCGAAGCTCCACCGACGTACTCCTTCCTCCTATATATACCTATGTACCCCCAAACGATCAGAACGGGAGCCATAAACCTAATTCCACCGCCGCAACTTCCTGTATCCACGAGATCCCATCTTGGGGCCTGTTCCGGAGCTCCGCCGGAGGGGGCATCCACCACGGAGGGCTTCTACATCAACACCATAACCTCTCCGATGAAGTGTGAGTAGTTTACTTCAGACCTTCGGGTCCATAGCTAGTAGCTTGATGGCTTCTTCTCTCTTTTTGGATCTCAATACAATGTTCTCCCCCTCTCTTGTGGAGATATATTCGATGTAATCTTATTTTTGCGGTGTGTTTGTTGAGACCGATGAATTCTGGGTTTATGATCCAGCTTATCTATGAATAATATTTGAATCTTCTCTGAATTCTTTTATGTATGATTGAGTTGTCTTTGCAAGTCTCTTTGAATTATCCGTTTGGTTTGGCCAACTAGATTGGTAGTTCTTGCAATGGGAGAAGTGCATTGCTTTGGGTTCAATCTTGTGGTGTCCTTACCCAGTGACAGAATGGGTTGCAAGGCACGTATTGTATTGTTGCCATCAAGGATAACACGATGGGTTATTTATCATATTGCATGAATTTATTCCTCTACATCATGTCATCTTGCTTAAGGCGTTACTCTGTTTTTAACTTAATACTCTAGATGCATGCGGGATAGTGGTCGATGAGTGGAGTAATAGTAGTAGATGCAGAATCGTTTCGGTCTATTTGTCTCGGACGTGATGCCTATATACATGATAACCTCATAACTATGCTCAATTCTGTCAATTGCTCAACAGTAATTTGTTCACCCACCGTAGAATACTTATGCTCTTGAGAGAAGCCACTAGTGAAACCTATGGCCCCCGGGTCTATTCTCATCATATCAATCTCCATCACTTTTATACTTGCCTTGTTTTTACTTTGCCTTTTACTTTTCACTTTGCATCTTTATACCAAAAATACCAGAAATATTATCTCTACAGATCTCACTCTCGTAAGTGACCGTGAAGGGATTGACAACCCCTAATCGCGTTGGTTGCGAGTAGCTATCATTTTGTGCAGGTACGAGGGACTTGTGCGTGGCCTCCTACTGGATTGATACCTTGGTTCTCAAAAACTGAGGGAAATACTTAAGCTACTGTGCTGCATCATCCTCTCCTCTTCGGGGAAAACCAACGCAAGCTCAAGACGTAGCACCAGCCACCTGTGTGCAAAGCACGTCAGTAGAACCAGTCTCGCGTAAGCGTACGCGTAATGTCGGTCCGGGCCACTTCATCCAACAATACCGCCCAACCAAAGTATGACATGATGGTAAGCAGTATGTCTTATGTCACCCACAACTCACTTGTGTTCTACTCGTGCATATGACATCTACGCATAAAACCAGGCTCTGATACCACTGTTGTGGAATGTAGTAATTTAAAAAAATCCTACGCACACGCAAGATCATGGTGACGCATAGCAATGAGAGGGGAGAGTGTGTCCACGTACCCTCGTAGACCGAAAGCGGAAGCGTTAGCACAACGCGGTTGATGTAGTCGTACGTCTTCATGATTTGACCGATCAAGTACCGAATGCACGACACCTCCGAGTTCAGCACACGTTCAGCCTGATGACGTCCCTCGAACTCCGATCTAGCCGAGTGTTGAGGGAAAGTTTCGTCAGCACGACGGCGTGGTGACAATGATGATGTTCTACCGACGCAGGGCTTCGCCTAAGCACCACTACAGTATTATCGAGGTGGACTATGGTGGAGGGGGGCACCGCACATGGCTAAAAGATCAAACGATCAATTGTTCTGTCTTTGGGGTGCCCCCTGCCCCCGTATATAAAGGAGCAAGGGGGGGGTGCGGCCGGCCAGGAGAGGGGGCGCGCCAGGAGGAGTCCTACTCCCACCGGGAGTAGGACTCCCTCCCTTTTCCTAGTTGGACTAGGAGTGGAGGGGGAAAGAGATGGAGGAGAAGAAGGAAAGGGGGGCGCCGTCCCCCTCTCCTTGTCCTATCCGGACTAGGGGGGAGGGGCGCACAGCCCTTGCCCTGGCCGCCTCTCCTCTCTTCCACTAAGGCCCACAATGGCCCAATAACCTCCCAGGGGTTCCGGTAACCTCCCGGTACTCCGGTAAAATCCTGATTTCACCCCGAACACTTCCGATATCCAAACATAGGCTTCCAATATATCAATCTTCATGTCTCGACCATTTCGAGACTCCTCGTCATGTCCGTGATCACATCCGGGACTACAAACAACCTTCGGTACATCAAAACATATAAACTCATAATATAACTGTCATCGAAATGTTAAGCGTGCGGACCCTACGGGTTCGAGAACTATGTAGACATGACCGAGACACGTCTCCGGTCAATAACCAATAGCGGAACCTGGATGCTCATAATGCCTCCCACATATTCTACGAAGATCTTTATCGGTCAGACCGCATAACAACATACGTTGTTCCCTTTGTCATCGGTATGTTACTTGCCCGAGATTCGATCGTCGGTATCTCAATACCTAGTTCAATCTCGTTACCGTCAAGTCTCTTTACTCGTTCCATAATACATCATCCCGCAACTAACTCATTAGTTGCAATGCTTGCAAGGCTTAAGTGATGTGCATTACCGAGAGGGCCCAGAGATACCTCTTCGACAATCGGAGTGACAAATCCTAATCTCGAAATACGCCAACCCAACAAGTACCTTCGGAGACACCTGTAGAGCACCTTTATAATCACCCAGTTTCGTTGTGACGTTTGGTAGCACACAAAGTGTTCCTCCAGTAAACGGGAGTTACATAATCTTATAGTCATAGGAACATGTATAAGTCATGAAGAAAGCAATAGCAACATATTAAACGATCGAATGCTAAGCTAACGGAATGGGTCAAGTCAATCACATCATTCTCCTAATGATGTGCACTCTGTTTGTCTATGTATTCACACATGTATTATGTTTCCGGTTAATACAATTCTAGCATGAATAATAAACATTTATCATGATATAAGGAAATAAATAATAACTTTATTATTGCCTCTAGGGCATATTTCCTTCATAGAACACCTTAAAGATGCAGGACCAATGGGCGTTATTTCTATCCCGTCGGACAAGAAAGACGCAATTATATGCATGGATAAGATGTACTGGGAGGCGGTCTCTGCCGAGGCCGTGGAATTCGTAGCTCCCGCCAAGGAAAACAAGCAAGGGAGAAAAGCTAGCAAGGATACCAGCAAGGAATACAGGAAGCACGCCTCTCAGGAGTGCGCTGCGGCTGTCGATGACTTGCTAGAAAGTTCCAATAGCAAGAGATCAAAGGTTGTTGCGCCTGCTGTGAAGAAGGTCCTGGCAGGGCTGGTTGGCGTTGATGGTACGTTCACTATCAGCTCCACCCTTGACGACAAATAGGAAAGCGCGCTCGTTGCCTTCCTGCGGGCGAATGTCGATGTGTTTGCTTGGCAACCATCTGACATCCTCGGCGTTCCCTGGGAGATAATCGAGCACCACCTTGCTATCTGCCCCCATGCCCGGCCTAGCAAGTAAAAGGTCCAGAAGCAAGCTTTGGAGCGGCATCAATTCATTGTTGAAGAAATCAAGAAACTTGAAGCTGCTGGTTTGGTCAGAGGAGTGTTGCATCCAACATGGTTGGCAAATCCAGTGGTCATGCGCAAGGCGAATGGGAAATGGATGCCTACTCCGGGTACCACCAGATATTCATGTCCAAGAAAGACGAGGAGAAGACCATGTTCCTAACCCCATGTGGCACTTACTGCTTTGTACGAATGCCCTTCGGGTTAAAGAGCACCGGGTAGACCTTTGCAAGAGCTTGCAGATTGGTTTTGAGCCTCAGCTGCATAGAAATATTGAAGCTTACATGATGACATCATGGTCAAGACCAAGGACAGATCAACTCTCATTCAAGATTTGGAAGAGACCTTTGGAAATCTCGCAAGACCAACCTGAAGCTTAGTCAAGAGAAGTGTGTGTTTGGAGTTCCCTCCGGAAAGCTACTTGGCTTCTTTGTGTCTTACTGGGGGATAGAGGCCAACCCCGACAAGATCAGAGCAATTGAGCAGATTCAAGCACCCAGGACAGTCAAGGATGTGAGGCATTTAACTGGATGTGTTGCCGCGCTGAGTAGGTTCATCTCCAAGTCTGTTGAGTGCGCTCTATTGTTCATAAATTTTGAAGAAGTAAGGGCCCATGAAGTGGACCCCGGAGGCAGAAGCAGCGCTGCAAGACTTTGAAACCTACCTTTCCTCTGTTCCCACCTTGGTTGCTCCCAAACCACAAGAGTCGTTGCTGCTATATCTAGCAGCAACCAATCAAGTGGTTAGTGCAACCCTGGTTGCACAACGCGAAGTGGAAGAAGGAGCGGCGAAAGCTACTGTCCTCGCCGAAGAAGGAAGAAAACCAGTCACGACAGGATCGAGCACAGATCAAGATAAAGAAGAGCAGCATAGTGAAGGCAATTCCAAGACCGTGGAAAGAAAGAAGGTAGTGCAGCGACTAGTTGACTTTATTAGCTCCCAGTTACATGGGCTAGATCAAGGTATTCTGGGGTACATAAATTATTCTTCGGCCTCATCATGGCCTCGAGGAAGCTGGGTCACTACTTCCAAACCCACGAGATCACGGTTGTCACCTGTTTTCCTGTACAACGCATATTAAGGAACCCTCAAGCCACCGGCATGATAAATGAATGGGCACTGGAATTATCAAGCTTTGGAATGAGGTAAGAAAGCACCTCAACCATTCAAAGCAGATCACTGGCGGAGTTTATTGCAGAATGGACACCAACTCTAGATGAAGAGACGCCGGAAGCAGTCATCCCCGGCAAGAAAGCCCCGGGAATAGATCATGTACTTTGATGGTGCTTTCTCACTATAAGGTGTGAGGGCTGGCGTGCTCTTCGTCGCACCCACCGGAGAGCACCTGAAGTATGTAGTCCAAATGCACTTTCCCCGAGAAAGGGCTACCAACAACACTAAAAAGTATGAAGGCTCAGGATTGCGATAGAGTAGGGGATTTAGAAGTTGATCGTGCATGGAGATTCATAGCTTGTGGTGAGACGAGCCAACAAGGATTACCAGAGGCCGTTAATGGAGGCATACGTTGAAGAAGTGAGGAAGTTGGAGGAACACTTTGACGGGTTACAAACATAGCATGTACCACCTGCGAAAACAACACTGTTGATTATCTGTCAAAGTGTGCTGCACAAAAGCTGCCTGTGGAACCAGGAACTTTTGTCCTTGATTTGACTCAGCCATACGTATCCCCATTGACAATGGACATGAAGAGGAGGAAGCTGGACTCTGGCAAGCCTTCACCGGCAATACCTTCAATGGTCCCCGGTAAGGAGACTACCGGGAACTACTCCACCTCGCTTGGCGAGCCGCACTCTTTTGCAGGACATCGGGTCTTTGTGGTCGAGGCAAGCTCTCTCACGAGTGAGGAGGTGCCATTGGCTCTAGTTGTCGAGCCAGAAGCTTCAACTTGGGCAACACATCTCCACTACCTTTAAACTGGAGAACTTCCTGAGAGCAAGACGAAGTTGAAAGAGTAGCACGGAGGGCCAATATGTATCAGTTTGTCGATGACACGTTATACAGAAGGAGGCCCAACGGTGTGAAACTGAAGTGCATTTGCCGGGAAGAAGGAAAGGAACTATTGGCAGAGATACACAAAGGCATGTGCGGCTCTCATATTGGATCAAGAGCCTTGGTTGGGAAAGCTTTCCGGCAAGATTTCTATTGGCCCTCGACCCTCCCAGATGCAACTGAGCTAGTCACCAGATGTGAAGCCTGCGAGTTCCACTCCCAGAATATTCATCAGCCTGCTCAAGCTCTCCAAACGACCCCTTTGTCATGGCCAATGTCGGTTTGGGGGCTCGACATCTTGGGGCCCTTCCCCCGTGCTACCAGGGGCTTTGAATTCTTGTACGTTGCAATCGACAAGTTTATAAAGTGGCCGGAAGTGGAGCCCGTGGGGAAGGTGACTGCACAGTCAGCTATCAAGTTCGTGAAGGGATTGGTGTGCCATTTTGGAGTACCCGCCAGAGTCATCACTCACAATGGCACCCAATTCACAAGGCACTCCTTCATGCAATACCTTCATGCCCTCGGAAGCAGGGTCTCATTCGCCTCTGTTGCCCATCCCAGAAGCAATGGACAAGCTGAGAGGGAGAACACTAAAGTGCTAGGTAGACTAAAGACAATAACATTTGATAGGCTGCAGAAGTGGGGCAGGCGATGGATCGACGAGCTGCCGGTGGTTCTTTGGTCCCTCCATACGACAGAAATTGAGCTACCGGCCAGACTCCCTTCTCCCTAGTCTATGGGGCAGAAGCAGTGCTCCCCATGGAACTCGTATACAGGTCACCTCGAGTATTTGCCTATGAAGAAGTAGCACAAGAACAACACCGGCGTGACGACGATGTGCTACTTGAGGAGAACCGTCTCCGGGCTGCTATATGTGTTGCACGATACCAGCAGGCCCTGCGTCGCTATCACAGCCGCAGGGTCCATGCCCGGAGTCTTGAGGAAGGCGACCTTGTCCTTAGGCATGTTCAGTCCGCAAGGGTTCCAACAAGTTGACGCCAAAGTGGGAAGGCCCTTATCGGGTAGTACGAGCCACCAGAACTGGCACAGTCCGTCTGGAGACCGACGATGGCATCAAGGTGCAAAACTCATGAAATATTAAGCATCTTCATAAGTTCTACCCGTAAGGCGCGGCTATCGGGCTCTGCCCCGGTAGTCACGTTCTGCACAAGCCTTGTCGATGCTGCATGTAACCCTTTGTACAAAGCCAGGCACAGACCCAGAGCAGCAGATAAATAAACGAAGTGCTGGGGCCCCCTAAAACTTGCATGCATGCATAACATGAACATGAACTTGCCATGAGCATGTAGATGAGATCATATGTTGCTACTGCTTCCCTCTGCACTAACTGCAGGATTCTTGCCGCGGACTCGACCCCGAAAGGAAGAAAAGGGAACAAGCCTACATATCGATCCCCAACAAGCCAAACAGATAAGTTCTCTTTTTATCCATACATGTCTTTGTAAGAAAAAAAAACTTGTGCATAGAGAAACCTTGTCGCCTTCGAAGAATTTGTGCTCCCATCCTTTGACCCGAAAGTTGCTTCGGTCAGGAAGGTTGTAGTGGCATTTGACAAGAAAAAGGTTGACAAGGGGCCGGTCCCCTCTCCATGTTTCTGAAGCCCGGTAGGCCTGGCCTCCAGGGCAACAATGGAAGGCACCGCAAGATAGCCTGCCGAGGAAACTTGTTTACTTAAGAGTATAAAGGTCATCATCCTTTGCGTGGACAGGAGACATGCACAAGTAACCGGCAAGGCTTGTCTTTTTCATTAATATGCTAATAAGCAAGTACAAATCTTACAGAGCACAAACATGGATAAAATAGATAACATATTTAGACTAAAGATTGGCAAGTGCCTGCATGTTTTAGACTAAAAAAAGATAAGTGCCCCATAATCCCTTTCTTGTCCCTCTCCTCCTAGGAGCTACAGTGGGAGGTGAAGAGGGTAAAAGGTGCGCCTGGGCAGAAGCCCAGCCTGACCCCGTCAGGCCCCATGTGAAGGAGCCTACCAAGATCACGAGGGCGCAGGCGAAGGTGATGGTGAAAAGAGCGGCGGAGGGATCCCCTGGTTACCGCCACCAGGGCCAGCAGGACACGGCAGGGCGAACGAAGTCAGAGCCCACGAGGAAGCCCGCCGGGGTCCAGCTGGAAGGCTGCTAGAGGATCCGGAGACACCATACACAACTCCACATCCAACTCCCCGGCCGGGGAAGAGATGCAGGTGCAGATGGTGGTGCCGTCGGCTGACGGTGACGTTGCGGCTGGTGTTCAGCCGGAGTCGGATCCGTCGTCCTCCCCATCGGCTCCGTTGTCATTGCCGTTACTGTCCTCCTCAACGCTATCGCTCGAGGAGGATCTTTCATCGTTGGTCGAGCTCTCCGCGCAGCACCCTAAACGAGCACCCGAACGCCCGAAGACCTTGACGGAGAGCAAGGTGGCATCCATTAGCTTGAAGTGGAGGATGTGCCCCGCCGCCAAGCAGTGGGCACGTGCGAAGGTCTTCCAGCCATGCCTGAGAAGCATGACATGGGGAGCAGGGAATTCCACATCCGCCTCCATGCTGCCATTGCAACAGCCCCTCATGTGCAGCCTTAGCCCGGTGGTTGTTCGACCTCCATTACCCCTACGAATGGGGTAGGAAGCCGAAGGCGGCTACGCAGGGGCCTGCGCAACTTGACGATAAACTCCAATGGCTGGTCTCCGACGTGGCCTTCATTCAGATTTTGAATGGCCGGCGAAGGAACGAATATGGCGTCGACTGGCCCTCCTCGGCCCCGGGCGCCATGACGGCCACGTCCGCGTCCTCTCCCACCTCCCCTTACGGCAGGCTCTGTCTCCACGTCCCCGGCAGGAGGAGGAAGGCGTTGTCGAACGGAAACCCTCGTCGCCGCTGCCGGAGCACAACTGCGCCCTCTCCCCATTTTCCATGGTGGGGAGATGATATCGGAAGGAAGAAGGAAGGAAGGAATAGGTGTGAGTCGGTGCCTCGCCCACGTTCCCTTTTATATGCGAGCAGGGCCAGGGGCTGATACGTCTCCAATGTATCTATAATTTTTTATTGTTCCATGTTGTTTTATTATCAATCTTGGATGTTTTATAATCATTTCATAGTCATTTTATGTCATTTTTTGGTACTAACCTATTGACATAGTGCCAAGTGCCAGTTGCTATTTTTCCCATGTTTTTACATCGCAGGAAATCAATATCAAACGGAGTCCAAATGCCATGAAACTTCACGGAGATTTTTAATGGACCAGAAGGAAGCTATTGGGCCCTGGTTGCACCTGGGGGGAGTCCCGAGGAGGCGACAACCCGCCAGGGCGCTCCAGGAGGCCCAGGCGTGCCCTGGTGGGTTGTGCCCACCTTGGGTGCCCCTTGGACCGCCTCTTTGCTCTATAAATACCCCAATATTCCAGAAACCCTAGGGGAGTCGATGAAAAATTCATCCAGCCGCCGCAGAGTCCAGAACCACCAGATCCAATCTAGACACCATCTCGGATGGGGTTCACCACCTCCATTGGTGCCTCTCCGATGATGCGTGAGTAGTTCTTTGTAGACCTTCGGGTCCGTAGTTAGTAGGTAGATGGCTTTCTCTCTCTCGCTGAATTCTCAACACAATGGTCTCTTGGAGATCCATATGATGTAACTCTTTTGTGGTGTGTTTGTTGGAATTTGATGAACTTTGAGTTTATGATCAGTCATATATTTTTATATCTATCTGAAACTACTAGTTATCGACTAGAGGGGGGGGGGGTGAATAGGCGATTTTTAAGAAAGTCTTCAAAACATGAGAGTTTCGAAGACAAACAATAGAAATGAACCTATTGATATGTAGCGGAAGGTAGACTACACTAGGCAAGCCATAGTCAAGTATTCAATGAAGTGAAAGCACGAAGACTAATAGCAGCTAGGTAGTAAAGACCAGGATGGAAGATAGTATGAAGCCAAACAACAATAGTAGTCACATAGTGAAGTCAAACAAGTAATGCAAAAAGGCAATGACTTCACGAAGACAAACTGTAAATAAAGAGAGGGAGACGATAGAACCAGTCGCTTGGCGAAGACAAGGATTTGTTGGACCAGTTCTAGTTGCTATGACAATTGTATGTCTGGTTAGGGAGGCTGAGATTTAACTCAGAAGACCGTGTCTTCACCTTATTCCCCTTGACCTAAGGACACCCAGTCCTCGCCCAATCACTCTGGTAATTCTTCAAGGTAGACTTCCAAACCTTCACAGACTTCGTTCACCGGCGTTCCACAATGATCTTGGATGCTCAGAACGAAGCCTAACCGGGTGGAGGATTCACAGATCCTCAAGTGTAACAAGTCTTGTGTCACGCGCGACGAAAGACTTGATGAGCATCACTTGATCCACTCGACTTTGTTCACTGGGACCCCACTTAACAGTACGGTGGTTCCTACAACTCAACAAAGAAGAAAAGGAAACAGCGAAACAACTATGTCTTCGCGCTCCATAGTCTTCACGTGATGTCTTCTCATGTCATAGTCTTCAATATGAATATCTTCACATACCACCATTTTCTTCAACGTCTTCATACATTTTTAGGGGTCATCTCCGGTAGGTAAACCGAATCAATGAGGGACTACTACCTGTGTTATCCTGCAATTCTCACAAACACATTAGTCCCTCAACCAGGTTTGTCGTCAATACTCCAAAACCAACTAGGGGTGGCACTAGATGCACTTACAATCTCCCCTTTTTTGGTGATCGATGAAAAACTGGTTGAAGTTTTCAACAGGGATAAAAGTATGTGAAATTGTAAAGGATAAAGGTATTGTCTCCATAAGTAGCAAAAGGCTCCCCCTGAAGATGTGCATATAAGTCATTTGCTTTTTGAATGCAAATGCACATGGCAGGTTGTACTTGTGGAGATCATCTTCAACTTATGAAGACAATTCATCATGCATGATTTGATATAACAAAGATAATGCATGCATAATGAAAAATGGACGTCAGCAATATGACTTCGTGCAGGATTTATCATCGCACATGCGGAATTTATCATCACATCATAGAATAGCAAACAAGTAGCAGACGACCATCAAGTTTAAGTGTTACAACTCAAAGAACCAAATGTATCAAAAGAGAGAGTTGTAAACACTAGGCAAAATATAAAGCAACCGCCCATATGGACCCGCTTGAAGACTATCAACTCATATGCTTCTCCCCCTTTTGTCAGTAAGGACCAAAAAGGTTTGAAGACATACAGCCTCTACTCGTTCCCAGAAGGAGTAGGAGAAGATGCACGGTCGACGTCGGGGTTTGTCGGTGCAGAAGAACTTGGTGCAGTGTCGATACGCGCTGAAGTTGGAGGTGGTGAAGTAGCATCATCTTGATCATCTATGACTCTGGCCTTCACCGTTGCAGCGGAGGAGGAATAGTCAGAGTCTTCAAGAGATGGAGTTTGTCGGTGTACAAAAAGAGGGGTGCGCTTTTTGTACCCCTATAACTGTGCACGGGCAGTCTGAGCCACGGGCACCACCGCACTGAGCAAGGCAAGGGAAGTGAGCCAAGGTAAGGCCGAAGCTCGAAAGGAACAGAAAGACGACAAGACCAAGACCACAAAGAGCAAAGGGGACGAAGCGGACTCCCCCGGCAAGACCCTTGCCGGGAGGCGGTTTTAGTAAACCCGGCAAGACCCTTGCCGTGGCAGCTCATCCCACACCTACGGAGCGAGTCACCCTTGAGTCCACTGCCCCCATGGGGCAAGGATTCGGGAAACATCCCCGTGGTGGCATGCAGATCTTTGTGAAGACATTCAATATTAGATACACACTACAGAAGATGACGACCCTTGGCGGGATCCCAGCCAAGGAGGACTACAAGGCCCCCGGCAAGAACCTTGCCGGGGATGACAGCAGGCGCCACGGCAAGACCCTTGCCGGGGCCCTGGCAAGACCCTTGCCGGGGCTACGATGAGGCCCTCGCCAAGAGCACCCGTAGGGCCACAATCAGGCCCACGCCAATCAAACCTTTACCGTCGTTTGCATGTAGCTGCCGACCCAACCAGTTGGGCAGGCACCTGCGTGGCGGCAAGCGGATCTTCATGGAGACCCACCATTGCACCACCTCAGCTGCCTGCCTGCCTACATGGCACCACGGGCACCGCTGGCCAGGGCGCGTGCCAACACAAGAGGGAGCGGCAACGGACGAGACAGGGCTCTCCCCCGTCCACGATAAAGCAAGGACACCTAAGCAAGACACATTTAAGGCGCCTTGTCATGTAATGTGAGGGATAGACTCGCATCACCGTACCCTTTCCACCTCCTGTGTGACACTGTGGCAACCCCTTTCCCTATAAAAGGAGGCCCAAGGCGACTAGGAGGAGGATTCGGCTTTTTGGAGCTCCTCAGCCCCATTGCTAGTTCAAGAACACAGATAAACCAACCACCAAAGCAGGAGTAGGATTTTACGCATCCTCGCGGCCCGAACTTGGATAAATAGACCGTGTGCTATTTGTTTGATCCGCTCTTCTCAGGACCCCACGCCCCGCAACCGTAGTAGGGATTCTTGTGATCCCATAGGTGTCGTCCTCGCACCGACATCTTTGGCGCGCCAGGTAGGGGGCGCAGTTGTGAGAATCAGCTCTAACAGTTAGTTCGACGCTTCTTCATAGTCATGGCGCCCAAGAAGAAGATGGCGGTGGCGGTTGGCCCGTCGGAAGCCGGACATCCCGTCCCGACGCGGGCGAGCAGCGGACCGGTCGTAGAAAGGACCCGGGGCACCGTTCGCGAACACCAACACCGTTCCAGCAGCCGAAGTTTGGGAGGCGGCGACGTTCGTGCGCCTGGCAACGGGCCGCACGCCGCCAAATCCAAAGACAGAGCCAGGCCCTCCGCGGGTGGCGCGGGGCCTTCCAAGATCGCTGCCACCCCGCTCGCAGGCGACGCGAGGGCTTCCAAGACTCCCACGCCGGCGCCGACAGCGCGCTCTTCTCAAGCGGCGCATGATGACGGGCGTAATCACGCCGAGACCCCGGCGCCGCCATGAAAGAGCCCCGAGCGCCACTCCGGGATTTAGAAGACCTGCCCGCCCGCCGGCGCTGGTGAAGATGGAATGCGACCTGCTGGTCGTGATAGAGCTCCCGACATGGTCAAGTCGAAGCGTCGCGATCCGTGCAGGTTTCGCTGCCACCAACACCAGCAGAAGCCCTGGCGCGCGCGCAGTTGCACCTCAATTTTCCTCCCACTACGGGGAAACTCGACGAATGGAGAGCCACTATCCGAAGCCTTGTTGCGGTGGCCAACAAAGACGAACCAAGTCCGGTGGAGTCCCCGGGTCGACGCTCTGACGGAGTCCCACGCACCAGTGGCAGGAGAGCCGGCGGCGCCGCAAGGCCCGATGGAGTGGACGCCAAAAGAGAAGCAGCATTGCAAGGTTTGAAGAAATACCTCTCTTCCGCGCCAATACTAGTTGCGCCTAGGCCACAGGAGCCGTTGCTGCTATACCTGGCGGCAACGGACCAGGTGGTCACCGCCGCACTGGTGGCACAGAGAGAGGTTGACGACGAGGTTATGGCAGCGGCAGAGCCTGACACCACTAATGCAGAGACGACACGGCCAGTTGACGTGGCGCCGAAGAAGAAAATGATGCAGTACCCGGTCTACTTTGTTAGTTCCCTCCTGCAGGGGGCTAGATCAAGGTACTCCGGCGTGCAGAAACTGCTCTTCGGCCTTCTTATGGCCTCGAGGAAGCTGCGTCACTACTTCCAGGCACACGAGATCACTGTCGTCACTCGCTTCCCTCTGCAACGGATATTGCACAATCCGGATGCGACGGGAAGAATTGTGGAATGGGCACTAGAGCTGTCCAGCTTTGGCCTCAAGTTTGAAAGTACTTGACGATTGAGCCGAGTCCTAGCGGAGTTCATTGCGAATGGACCGCAACGCCTGACGAAGAAGCCCAAGAGACTGCTCTCCCGACAAGGAGGCAAGTTGTGATTGGATCATGTACTTTGATGGAGCTTTCTCCTTAAGGCGCCGGGGCTGGCGATCGCTTGTCGCGCCACCGGAGAGCACCTCAAGCACGTGATCCGGATGCATTTCCCGTGGAGGTGTCAACAAACAATACGACAGAGTCTGAAGGGCTGCTTGCGGTCTTAGGATCGCGGACCTCGGAATCAAGAAACTCATCGTCGGGGGACTCATAGCTTGTCGTCAAGCAAGTCAACAAGGATTACCAGAGCCCGTTGATGAAGGCCTACGTCGATGAAGTGAGAAAGCTGGAAGAGCGTTTCGACGGTATACAGGCTGAACACTTTCCCTGAGCGGAGAACGATATTGCCGATTACCTGTCGAAACGCGCTGACCTCAAGCTACCTGTGGAACCAGGTACCTTTGTGCTTCAGCTAACTCAGCCATCCGTTGATCCATCAACAGAGCAGAATAAGAGGAGGAAATCAGGGCCCGGCAAGTACTTTCCCACCGAGCTCCCCGGAGCCGCCGGCAAGGATGTTGCTAGGGATACTGAGCCCGCCACGGGACGACTGGCTTCGGCGGAGCGTCAAGCTCTTGCCGTCGAGGCAGCCACTCCTATAGCGGAGGAGATGCCTTTAGTCCTCGCTGTCGAGCCCCAGGCTCCAGCGTGGGCACAACATACCGTCCGATTCCTCCAAACAGGGGAACTTCCTGAGGAGCGGGAAGAAGCGGAAAAAGTAGCCCGTCGCTCTACCATGTACCAGTTAAATCGATGGCGCCCTGCATGTAAAGAGGCCCAACGGTGTGAAATTGAAGTGTATCCCTCGAGAGGAAGGACTGGAGTTGTTGGCAGAGATACACGGAGGCATACGTGGATCCCACATCGGGTCAAGGGCCCTTGCCGGCAAGGCATTCCGGCAAGGCTTCTTCTGGCCCACCGCCCTCAAGGATGCGACGACACTAGTCACCAGGTGTGAAGCGTGTCAGTTCCATTCAAAGAAGCTTCATCAGCCAGCTCAAGCCCTTCAAACCATTCCTCTCTCCTGGCCCTTCTCGATCTAGGAGCTCGACATACTGGGCCCTTCCCCCCGCGCTGTCGGGGGCTTTGAGTACTTGTACGTTGCAATCGACAAGTTCACAAAGTGGCCGGAGGTGGAGGCAGTGATGAAGGTCACAGCTCAGTCAGCCGTCAAGTTCTTCAAGGGACTAGTGTGCCGTTTTGGCGTACCCAACAGGGTTATCACTGACAACGGCAAGCAGTTCACAAGCCGCACCTTCATGCAATATACCCAAGACCTCGGCAGCAAAGTCTGTTTCGCTTCCGTTGCTCACCCGCGAAGCAATGGTCAAGCTAAGAGGGCAAATGCTGAAGTACTGCGAGTCTTAAGGACCAGGACCTTTGACAGGCTGCACAAGAGTGGAAGGCGCTGGATTGATGAGTTGCCAGCGGTTCTTTGGTCGATCAGAACGACGCCAAATCGAGCCACCGGCCAGACACCTTTTGCCCTGGTATACGGGCGAAGCAGTTCTCCCATGAACTCATATCTGGGTCACCTCGAGTGCTCGCTTATGACGAGCTTTGAGAAAGAGCAATCTGCGGCAAGATGACGCAATGCTCCTTGAGGAAGATCGTCTTCGGGCGGCTGTGAGAGCAGCACGCTACCAACAAGCCTTGCGCCGCTACCATAGCCGCAAGGTTCATGCCCGAAGCCTTGAGGAAGGCGACCTTGTCCTTCGGTGCGTTCAATCGCCAAGAATTCCAACAAGTTGACGCCAAAGTGGGAAGGCCCTTATCGGGTATACGAGTCACCAGGCCCGACGCAGTCCGCGGAGATCAAGATGCCATTCGGTGAGTAACTCCGGAACATTGAGCATCTTCGCAAGTTTTACCCGTGGAGGCGACTTGCCGGGCCCCGACAAGCCACCTTTTGTACAAGCATTGCCGATGATGCATGTAACCCTTTGTACAAAGCCAGGTGCAGACCCTGAGCATAAGTAAATGAAGCGCTGGCGCCCTAAGTTATAGCATGCATGCTAGGTCGAGTCTCGTCCTTGGTTAGGGTTGATAGTGCTTAGCAGCGACTAACCCCTAGCTTAGAGGTCGAGTGTGCGTCTCTTTGCCGTTCTTTTGTCTTCTTTGGTTCACAGGACTCACAGATATCCTTGCCGGATCACTTGAGGACGAAAAAGAGAAGAGGGACAGACCGGCATCTAGACCCCGGCAAGCCAGTATTGCCGGGGGCTGCAAGTACAAAAATTCACCCATGGCAAACCAGAGTTGTCGGGGGATACAGCTTCAGATAAGTTCTTCATCCCTTATCATGCATTCTCTTATGGACTGAGGTATGTGAAACCTCTTTTTTTTCCCAAAGCTACCGTGCTCCCCTAAAAACTCTAGGCCCCAGGGCTCGTTCCTGGGGCCAGGTTTGGTCGTAGTCGCGTCAGCAAAAGGATGAAACGAGGGGCCTGAACCCACCTCATCCCTGCCTCCGCCAAAAGCGTGAGAAAGGTCGAGCGAAGTGGGAAGACGGCAGGGCCTGTTGCCGGGCAAGGAAATGTTTATCTTAAGGATATCAAGGATTTACTCCTTGTCGTGGGTTCTACTTGCAAACAAATGACCCAACAAGCATCCCTTTTTCATTAAAAACATCCCACTCAGGTACAGCCCATGGGGAATGAAAAACATGAATGATGGGATTACAAGTTTTAAATTCAGCTAAGGCCCAAAGGCTTACAAACTAAAAAAAGATAAGGTGCCTGTAACCCCTTTCTTGTCCCTCTCCTCAGGAGGCAGGTCAAGGAGGCGAAAAGGGCGACTAGGCAAGCTACGGGTGGTAGGAGGCACCAAGAAAACATCTCGGTGGCCGTCCGAAGGCTGGATGGTGATGGCGGCGCCGAAAGCAGAGCTCGAAGACGAGGCGGCAGGACGTCAGCACGCGTCGAAGGCGTCGGTGCTCGCAGTACTCAATTTGACGGCCTTGCCGCCCGCCCTCTTCCTCTTCTCGCAGCCTCCTAACGCCAACCGCCCAAGGAGGCGACCCGAAGTTCAGAAGCCGGGCGACGCGGATGATGGGATCGCCGGTGCCGACGGAGCGGCGCCCGACACCTAGTCGGACCCGCCATCCTGCCGCCGCTACCCTCATCGTCTCGCCATCGCCCTCCTCGCCACTCCCGCCGAGGAGGAGTCTTCGCTATGAGAAGAGCTTCCACGCAGCACCTTGCCCGAGTCCCGGCACCAAGACCTTGACGGAGAGGAAGCCGCCTCCATCAGCTTGAAATGGAGAGTGAGCCCGCCCACAAACGGTGGATATGAGCGAACATCTTCCATCCTCGACAAAGATACATCACGTGAGGGGCTGGGAAGTCGACACGAACTCGCGTACCGCTGATCCAACAGCCCCTCATGTGCAGCCGCAATGACTCCGGCGGATCCAGCTCCATCTCGCTCGTGAATGGAGTCGGGAGACGAAGGCGACAGCGAGGCGGCCGGCGCAGCCTGACGAAGAACTCACAAGGATCATCCCCATGGCCCTCCATGGGGGGAGGAACTACGGGTGGAGGCGAAACCGGCGCGCCGCCCCGACCTCCTCTTCCCCGAGCGCCTCGGCCACGCCCACGGCCTAGACCCCTCCCCCTTCCCCTCGCGGCTGGCTCTGCCACCGCAGGTGCAGGAGAAGGAAGGACGCATTGTCGAGCGGCGACCCTCGCCGCCACCGTTGAAGGGCGAGAATTCCCTCTCTCCATGGCGAATGGAGGGGGGAGCAGAAGCTGAAGGAAGAAGAAGATCGAAGAATGCGGGACGCCATATCCCCCCCCCCTCGCTCTTTATAAAGGAACGAGGTGGGGGCTCGGCTGCCCCGCTCAGCCAATCAAGACGCGGAAGCCGCAGGGAACTGGGACCAACCCGCTGCCCCAGCCCGCGACGGCCCGGTTTCCCGCCTCCGCCATTCGCCACCCCAAGCGCATGAGAACCACGTGGCAGGCATGCGGGACCAAGGTGACGGGTGAGGCGACCTCTCCCCACCCCGTGATCGTGAGGAGTGGACACCTTGAAGACCGCGCCTCGGCCCCATTCAGTAAATGGGCCGCGCCTCCACGCCTCCCTCCGTTTATGGGGAAGGCGTGAACCGCCCCCTTTACTACGATGTGACGCATGCGCGCAGAGCTCAGCCCCACGCATGCCGCCCATGTCACGCACGCCTCCCCACGCCGAGCCACACGCAGGAGGCATGGGAAGCGCAGGGCGCAAAGAAACTTACCACGGTAAAAACCACCCCGCCTGCCCGCGCACCATTTTTGGGCCTAGCCCAACGACGCGATTGCGCTTACGTGTGGCCCAGGCCCGGGGGCTCCTGTCGGTGTACAAAAAGAGGGGTGCGCTTTTTGTACCCCTATAACTGTGCACGGGCAGTCTGAGCCATGGGAACCATCGCGACCGAGCAAGGCAAGGAAGTGAGCCAAGGTAAGGCCAAGCTCGAAAGGATCGTAACGACGCTTAAGACCAAGACCATAAAGAGCAAAGGGGCAAGCGGACTCCCCGGCAAGACCCTTGCCGGAGGCGGTTTAGCAAACCCGCAAGACCCTTTGCTGTGGCAGCTCGTCCCACACCTACGGAGCGAGTCACCCTTGAGTCCACTGCCCCCATGGGGCAAGGATTCGGGAGACATCCCCGTGGTGGCATGCAGATCTTTGTGAAGACATTCAAGTTTAGATACACACTATAGAAGATGACGACCCTTGGCGGGATCCCAGCCAAGGAGGACCACAAGGCCCCCGGCAAGAGCCTTGTCGGGGATGACAGCAGGCGCCACGGCAAGACCCTTGCCGGGGCCCCGGCAAGACCCTTGCCGGGACTACGGCGAGGCCCTCGCCAAGAGCACCCGTAGGGCCACCATCAGGCCCACGCCAATCAAACCTTCACCGTCGTTCGCATGTAGCTGCCGACCCAACCAGTTGGGCAGGCACCTGCGTGGTGGCAAGCGGATCTTTGTGGGGACCCACCATTGCGCCACCTCAGCTGCCTGCCTGCCTACATGGCACCGCGGGCACCGCTGGCCAGGGCGCGTGTCAACACAAGAGGGAGCGGCGACGGACGAGACAGGGCTCTCCCCCGTCCCCGATAAAGCAAGGACACCTAAGCAAGACGCATTTAAGGCGCCTTGTCATGTAATGCGAGGGATAGACTCGCATCACTGTACCCTTTCCACGTCCTATGTGCCACTGTGGCAACCCCTTTCCCTATAAAAGGAGGCCCAAGGCGACCAGGAGGAGGATTCAGCTTTTTGGAGCTCCTCACGCCCCATTGCTAGTTCAAGAACACAGATAAACCACCAAAGCATCCTCGCGGCCCGAACCTGGATAAAGAGACTGTGTGCTATCTGTTTGATCCGCTCTTCTCACGACCCCGCGCCCCGCAACCATAGTAGGGATTCTTGTGATCCCATAGGTGTCGTCCTCGCACCGACAGAGTTCAACGCAAGACAACATTCCTTGGAGGAGTGGAGTCAAATTGAATCTTTCAGTGAAGCCATCGTCTTGAAGATCTGCTTCAGCACTAAGCAATGTCAAACTCTTCCATGACCTCCGATAGGTTTCATGAGTGACAAAGGCATTCTTGGTGGCAAGATTGTGAATTCGATTGACGTCCACCAAGAGGCTTTGCATCTGCCGCTTCAGCCAGTAGTGATGCTTATCATGTTTCTAATGCAGGGCAACGAGAAGCTCTCGGTCATTGAGAACACGAGATCGCTTCCGAGGCCTTTGAGCAATAGTGCTTTCAATGCCTTCAGTTTGAGCATGATGAGGAAAGCGTGTATTGCCTGCCAAAGGATAAACACGAGTGACTGCCTGGACTCCTTCAATGGGTTGTGTGAAGCTTTGGTGATCAGCATTGTGAAGACAAACAGGCTCCTTGGCAGGTTCTGGGTATATGGCTTCAACTGACATATCAACCTCGGGCAGAAAAATCAGATGGTTGCGAGCAGAAGGTTGATAGTTGACAGCTGAGTGAAGCTTGATAAGGCTCATAACCCATGGAGCGTAGAATTTTAGACCAAAGAGATCAGAGCCTGTTGTAGCCAATTGCCTAATAAAGAAGGCTTGAGCATTGAAACTGATGCCATTGAAGATGTGAAAGACGATTGTCTTCATTGCTCCTTCAAGCTTCGCTGCAGGAGAATGTCCTTTGATAGGCCACAGCGTTCGCCTGATGATATGATAGATGGTGCGGGGCAGATACTCGAGGTCTTATGGAAGATACTCTCCAATGCATTGCGATGAAGCTGACAACCAGGCTCGAAGAGTTCACCTGGAGTGGGCAGGCCAGTTAGCTCAATGATATCAAGAGCTTTGGCTTCATGATGGACATTGCCTGTCATCCACTCAAGGACCCAAGTCTTCGGATCCCTGTTGTAGCCGCGAATGTGGAGGGTAGCATAAAATTGAAGCAGAAGTTCTTCATTCCAATGCTCCTTATCAGTCACACAGTTCAGCAGTCCAGCATCACGGAAGCATTCAAGGGCTTCTTCAAGGCATGGCAACCCAGCAATGGCTTCACAGTCTAGACGCATATGGGGAAAGATGTGCCCTTGGTCATAAAGAACACAAGAATAATAATCATGCGTTCGATAGCTCCGTAACCGATCTGATAAAATCCTTGGCTTGGAATAGGGGTTCTTGGCACTATCAAAGAAAGTGTTGTGATGAAGCCATTTGCATTGAAGGACCCTGGGGAAGTGGCAGTACCTGGAAACCTGGGCAGTCTTGGCTTAGGCCTCTGGACCTAAGGCCTGTGCTCGACATGGTAATCAAATTGCGGACCAGCAGCAGGTGGAAGAACCAGAATAGGCCATCTGACAGTGACCAGCTGACCATAATTGTATGCTTGCTCGATATTATGTGGCCTAGGAGGCGGTACAGGAGCAGTGGCAGTGGCAACAGCAGTGACTTCAGGCTGCAGATTTGCATCAGGTGCAGCATTGGCTTCAGGTGCTATCACTTCGGGCACCACATTGACTTCAGGCGCCACATTAGCGTCAGCCATGACAACGTCATTGGCTTCAGTGTTGATGTTGGTGGTCGCCTCAGTGTTGTCAACCTCCACTCGAGTAGCTGGAGGGTCGGACACGTTCTCCTCGAGAACAACTTCAGGATTGGTTGGGGGTGTAGCAACACGTTCTTCTTCAACTCGTGTTTCTTCTTGGTCATCGGCTGATGCAGACGGAATACCTTCAGCCACGTTGGCTTCAGACTCGGAGTGGTTCACAGTTGGAGAGGCTTCAGGAAATACTTGGCGAGATACTGATTGGCGCTCTTCTCCTTCTGGAACACTTGACAAAGTGACTGGTGGCCTTAGTCCTTACGGCTCATGGAATGTCTGGCGACGCCAGGAGATGGAGTTGGTTGGACCACAAAGTCTTCCTCTTCAGGTGCGGGAGTGGTGACTTGAGTTGGGGGAGTAGCTGGTGTTTCTTCTTGACGGGGGGAGTCTTGAGGGTGCTCAGCCCATGAGTCATCCTGAGCAATTGGCGTCAAAGGACGACCAATGCTGATGAGTTTGTTGTTTGTGAGAACAGGCGATAATACCATATTGTGCTCGATCCGAGGAAGGACTTCATCATCTTCAACATTGTCTTGATGACCAATGTCTTCAGCTGCGTTGGGGTCAACAGCTGGAATGTCTTCAGCTTCAGGAGCCTCTGGGGAAGCAGGCTCATGAACTATCAAACGACGTTCTTGTTGAGCAGATGCAGGACGAGCAACAGAAATTGGCTCGATGACAAGGGGCTCTGTGGGAGCAGCCCGATCTTTCTTCTTGGTCTTGCGCTTCTTGGTGGGTGGAGCATCGTCAGTGGTGTTCTTGGTCTTGCGCTTTCTGGCTTTGGCTTTAGCTGCCCTTGTCTTCTGAAGCTCTGTAGCCACTGTGGGGACCTTAGGTTTCATGCCTGTCATACTAGCGAGGAAGACAATGCGAGGTTCTTCCCGCCTGGATGGTTCAGCTTGGTCCACAGTAGGTTTCTTCTGCTTGGCAGCCATCTTGGGGTCGATGCCAGGACGCCCAAGTGCCTTGCGCTTCTCAGCTTCATTGTAAGCTTGAACACTCTTTGCAGCCAGAAGCTTCATTCCTCTCGAGAACCTTTGGCTTCTTCACGTTTCTTGTGAAACGCTTCCTTGAGCTCATGCAGCATGACCTTGAAGTTTTGAACGTCTGTCACGCTGAGCTTGGCCACATGCTTCTTGAACTGAGCCTTTTCATAGTCGATCTTGTGCTTCAGCTCAACAATTTTCTGAGCAAGAGCCAGCTTAGGAGCAATGGCGCCATGGAAGGAGACGCTTAGGCCAACGGCAAGTTGCAGATCATCAAAGCTAAGATTGGGGGTGTCAAACCACTCATCAATGAAATTGTTTAACACTTCCACATCAAAGAGAGCCAAATCATTGAAGATTTCAGCCTCTTGCTTGCTCTTTATCAGCAGTTCAAGAGCGTCATCAGCAAGATCATCGTCACTCGACAGATCAATGGCGTCGTTCTCATTCCTCAGAACAGCAGCAGGGGTCAGAACTGGACCAGTGGTGTGCACGGGCTTCTTTTTCTTCTTCTCAGACTTGGAGATGCGTGAGAGATCTTCTGACTGCACATTGGTGCAGGAGGAGCAGTGGCCAGAGGCTTTGCTCGTGAAGCTTTTGGTGCAGGGGAAGGCTTCGAAGCCTTGGGTTTCTTCAGCTTCTTAGGCTTCGGTGGTGCAGGCGCTTCGTCAGAATCAGCATCATCTACAGGTTGATCCACGTCTGTTCCTTGAACCATAATATGAGTGATGAGACCTTCTAGGTTGTAGAAGGGCCCAACAAGATTGGTTCAGCTTCACGTGTACCATCGGCACGAGGAACAAAGGGACGGGGGTTGAAGTCTAATCCCCACGACTTCTTGTTCTCTTTGGCCGAGTTCTTGGCAAACTGAAAGTTGCGCTTGAACAGATTGTCGTCCCGACACCATAGCAATGAAGATGGGTCGGCATCAGCTGGCTGTGGTGCACAGACCATGCAAGGGTAGAAGCCTTGTTCAATGGCTTCATCTCTAGACCTGGGTGGAAGATTTTTATACAAGATGTCTCCCTAAGGCCGCTTGATGGCATTCTTTTCAGCATATTCCTGGGTCACGAACCTGTACTTGTACCATTATTCTGCCCAATGTCTTCGAATCCATTGGATTCGGGTTTTTCGCTGATTGTAGTCCTCCTCTGGATCTGTCTTGTACAACTCATAGAGGTCTGGTGGAAAATCCTTTGATGTATTCCCACGGCGCTGTCTGCCACCCTTCCTTGCAGACTTATCTGTTGCCATGAAGTTCAGACTGAATGGCTTCAAAACTGTCAAAGGCTTCCGTCTGCTGGTCAGGCAGGAACTGGCTTCGGGAGAGTTGATATGATGTTGTAAGAATTCTGCAAATGAATGCAGACTATGAGAACCAAGGGATTCTCCCACGGACATGTACCTGTGACAGCATTAGAGATGAGAGGGAAGGGGAAGAGGTTGTCGGTGTCAAAACCGGCGGATCTCGGGTAGGGGGTCCCGATCTGTGCGTCAAGGCCGATGGTAACAGGAAGCAAGGGACACACATGTTTACCCAGGTTCGGGCCCTCTCGATGGAGGTAAAACCCTACTTCCAGCTTGATTAATATTGATCATATGGGTAGTACAAGAGTAGATCTACCACGAGATCGTAGAGGCTAAACCCTAAGAGTTAGCCTATGATGGTATGATTGTAATTGTGACCGGCCTTCTAAGGACCAACCTCTCCGGTTTATATAGACACCGGAGAGGGCTAGGGTTTACATGGAGTCGGTTACAAGGAAGGAAATATAATATCCAGATCGCCAAGCTTGCCTTCCACGCCAAGGAAAGTCCCATCCGGACACGGGCCGAAGTCTTGAGTCTTGTATCTTCACGCTTCAATAGTCCGGACGTGGTACACAGTACGGCTGTCTGGATACCCCCTAATCCAGGACTCCCTCAGTAGCCCCTGAACCAGGCTTCAGTGACGATGAGTCCGGCGCGCAGTATTGTCTTCGGCATTGCAAGGCGGGTTCCTTCTCCGAATACTCCAAGGTAATTATCGAACACTTAAACCGTGCCCGGATCCACAAGATGATCTTCGCATGCCACCGTAGAGAGAATGATGTTTCACAAATGCAATCTGCTGACAACCTTTTTAAGCAGCACGACGTGTCATTACGGTCGGGTTATTATTCGAACCGTCTTTCCACAACCAGCCACGCGATATATTGCGAGGCAGTTTCCTTGACACGTCTTGTCAAAGCAGAGATCGTGCCCCCTTATCACGGGATTCTCATCAATACGGGTATGGGTAATCCCACCACATCATCAATCGTGGCGCTTCGGAAGCAAGCGATTCCCAACGGGCAAGTGGGGAGGCGCACCGCTTTCGTCGCCTCTATAAAGGGATACGATTTCCTCATTTTTACCCACGCCTTCTTCCTTCTTTGCCCATTCTTGCCCCCTAGAGCTCCAGCGCCCTAGCCCAAGTCTCCTCCGCACAGCTAGACATGTCCGGAGCAGGAGGCAAGTGGGTGGCTTCCACCGTCAAGGAGAAGCATATCGAAAACTTTCGGGCGGCCGGATACTTGGCCGCAGACATAGCGCACCGGCTACCGGATGCTGGGCAGGTCATTCCGAGCCTGGGACCCCACGAGACGGTCGTGTTCGTCGCCCACTTCGTCCGTGGACTGGGGTTTCCAAACCCCTTCGTCCGCGGGCTCATGTTCTACTACGGGCTAGATTTCCAAGATCTAGCCCTGAATTTCGCCCTCAACATCTCGGCGCTCATCGTCGATGTGAGGCCTTCCTCCGATCCGCCTCACTTCGCTGTGGCTGCAAATCTTCCGCGTGAAGTCAAGATCGTAAGCGCCAGCAAAGTTTAAATCTTGGAGGGGCCATGGTGGGCAAGATGCCTAACGTCACCTGGCTGGACGGCTCCTTTGCGGAGACCGTAAAAGGGTGGCAATTGGGGTGGTTCTACATCACCGAGCCGCGCGGCGCCAACTGGGCGGCGGCCCCCGAGTTCCGATCCGGAGCCCCCATGCGGCTCACCTCCTGGGAAAGGAAGGTCCTGACTTGGGGCGAACCTACAGAGCTGACCGGACTCCAAACCTGCATCAAGAGCATGAAGGACAAGAACATCAAGCTTGTCAACGTGATCCAGGTCATGCTCGTTCGCCGGATTCGGCCGTGCCAAAGGCGGGCATTCAATCTTTGGGAGTTCGTCCCGACCGAACACCAGACGCTCCAGAGGCTCTATGGCATGGAGCACAAAGACGCGTGGAAGGAGTTGTTTAAGGCCTCCGAAGTACCTCCTCCCACATCCGAGGACCGCGGACTTCATGCAGCGCGACCCCCTCGTCCGGTGAGTTTTGGGACTACCACCGGGTTCGGTTTTTCCCAATACATTCATGGGGGAATCTTAAGTATTTTTGTATATTTGCCTCAGGATTATGTGGAGACAGCGGAGCAGGTTTACTGTCCGGCTCCACTGCCAGAGGGCCCAACTGATGCTCTCCTGACGAAGATGCTGGTCCTGGCACCGTACAAGGTGCCGGAGAAGAAGGCCGAGAAGAAGGCCCCGGGGATCCGAAGGGTCTCCGGCGTAAGGTTGCGTCAGAAGCCTCGTCCGAAGATGACGAGGCAGACTCCTCCCACGAAGGGGAGGAGGAAGAAGAAGAGGACGCCCCATCCGGAAAGGATGAGGGGCCCGGAAAGGCGGGCCAGGGGGCCGGAAAAGGCCCTCGGCGCAAGGTCAAGATACCCCTGTCGTCGATGACGACGAGACAGATTCCTCCAGCGAGGCGGGGGAATCAAGAAGAAATTCCGCCCCCGCACTAGGGGGAGAAGAAGAGAAAAGTCGCCCGGAGGGGAAGGCTCAAGCGCCCAAGAAGGGAAGGTAACCTCCCGACTATTCGGCGCCGCCACTTACAGCGAGGAGGGTGGCTGCCCCGGGAAGCCCAGTGCGATCGTAAGTGTCCGCATTCGATGATGGTTTCACTTCATAGTTTTTATACTTATAGTGCCGAACATATATGTAGTCCGGCCAGGGCTCATCCCGAGGTATCTTCCTTTGGGTCCCTGAGCAATTCGGCGATAAACTCGCTTCCGACGGCCACTACCCCTCAACACACGGATGACACGGAGGTGTTGTCCCGAAGGCCCCTAGAGTAGGGGGAGGTGACTCTGGAGACGCCCCACGGTGGGATTCCAGATGTCGGGCACGCGGGGTTCAAGATCCCCACGGATCACGTCGATGAGAGCCGCAACAAGGCGGACTCTTGACCTAATGTTGCTCTGGAACCTCCAACGGTTCCGGACTTAGGCGGGCAGCCCCTCGTTAGGGAGGGCGAGCCGCCCGTGCCGAGGACTTCCGTCGCATCAACGGCGCCGGATAGTCTGGTGGAAGCGCTTCGAGGCGCTTCCATGGAAGAAGAGCACCGTACTCTTATGAGTGCGGTGATTCAAAAGGTTCTGTCCGCCAAAAGCGGACTAACCGAAGCCTGCACAAGCCTCCTGATGGGCTTTGAGGTAAGTAATAAAAATATATGAAATTACCACCCGATAGGTAGTAGCCCCTGATACTCCGGTTGGTGTTCGGAAAGAAAAGCCAATTGGAGGGTCAATTACAATCCCCAGGAGTCTAAAAAGCTTTTATGTGAATAAGCAGGCCGTGCTGCTTGCCGCTGCTGCCCGTATTGCCGAAGTTGCCGAACTGAAGCGGGATCTGGAGCAGGCGCAGGGAGAGCTTGGCCTCACTAAGAGGCATCTCGAGGAGAATAAAGGTAAGTGATTCCCTGTTCGTATGTGTTTAAAGATTAGCAAAATTGGTCAAGCTAACGCCAAAGCATCGTGGCTGTGTAACAGGGGCCACCGCCGAAGTGGCGTCTCTCAAGAAAGCGCTGTCCGAGGCCGAAGACAAAGTGGCCTTGGAATTCAAGGAGCGCGAAAAGTAAAGTGCTAGAGTGGGCGAGGTACAGCAAGAGCTCCAGGACCTCGGCAAAAAGTGTGAGTCCGTGGAGCATGATCTGAAGATGAAGGCGGCCGAGCTTGCGAAGGCCCTTATAAGTTTGAAAGATGCCAAGGCCGAAGCCGAGAAAGCACAGTAGGAGATCCAGGAGGCCAAGAAGATAGCAGCTCGTAAGAAGTTCTTTATGCAAAGCAAACATGTGGAGGAGGCGTTTCTTTTACTTACTCGAATTCGGAGCTCTCTAGGGGCATTTGCAGATCTGCCATGCAGCGTCTCAGACGCTGCGGAGTTCTACCGTGCCCAGGAGGGGAGCTCAACGGAGAAGCTGTTCTGGTCCCAGTATGCTGGGGTCGATCATCCGATGCCTCTGAGCGACCAACTGAAGCAGTTGATCGAACTCCACAGGGCGGCCGAACTGGCTATGAAGGACGTCGTAGTCAGGATGTGGCCTGGTGAGCTCCTGCCCGGTAGCTACTTTGGCCTGATCAAGCGGATGGTGGATGCCTGCCTGTGGCTTGAAGTGATCAAGCGATCCGTTTGCATCGAAGGTGCCCGCCGAGCCTTTGCCCGCGTCAAGGTGCATTGGGGCAAGCTGCATGCGAAGAAGCTGGTCAAGGACGGGCCACCGGAGGGCAAGGCGCATCGCCATCCTGAAATGTACTATGATGGCATGATGAAGGGTGCTCGTCTCGTCGCCGATGAGTGTACCAAGGATGCCATTTTGGAATGAATTCACTTCTGTCATGTTTGTAATTAAAGATGAAGTTACTTGCGCTATGTAGCGCTTTTGTTATTTAAAATATTACCTTCTGTGCGGCTGTTTATAAAATCACGAAAGTAGGCGACCGTCGGGCCGCCCCACGTGACTAGCACCGGGTGTTCGTGGAAAACCCGGACACTCTTTATCCAAATGTTTGGTCCCTTAAGGAGGTGTACGGCGCAGCGAACAAGGCAATCGGACTATGCGGCATTATAACTTTCACTTAGCCATAGAAGTCTACAATTTTAAATTTCGGAGAAGCCCCTACAATCCGGAAGACCGAATCGGGCGCTATACACGCCTAGATCGGACGAAGCCGATTTATCACCTAAAGAGGAAAATCTTCAAGGATTTTAAAACCTCTCGAACAGCGACCAGCTCTTGCCACATCATGCCGGTCAGTTTTCGGCTTTCACTACTGAGGTGCTCGTCCGGAAGAACCGGGACACAATCGCAGTAGTTGTCCCTGCGCTACCTTAGCCGATATAACGGAACGTAAGGCACCAAAACAAGGGAGCTGGGCTATCCCAACTGTAGACCCAAGACATGATTCGGAGCTAATGCATATAGTGCTATAAGTTCGGGGTGCCGCACTGTTGAAAGTGTTCGGACTTTAGTTGCCATATTACGGGGCGCCATAGGAAGCCCCTGGCAAACCGGCCGCACCAAGGTGTACGGATGCAATATCAAATAAACATTTATAAGAGAAAAATGCTCAAATAAGAATAATAAGCTGATGCTATATATAATCTCCCATTGACGAAAAATACGTTTAAGCGTACATTTACAATGGATCGTTAGCGAGATAAAATAGGACTATTTGACATGTCCTATCCAGAGCAGGCTGTGTTCGGGATAGATAAAGCATGTATAATGATCGTAAATAGATTCCACTGGTATTTCCTTACGCACAACGTCTGTTGCCGCCTTGGATGTCTCTCCCTATAAGTCCCATAATTCGGCTCTTTTGAGGGTGCTGCGCCAACGCGGTGTCCTGAAAGGTAAGAGGGAAAGAGTATGAAAGTATTTGGCGGTTACCCGCACTATTGACTGAGTTGTTGATGCGCCTCCGCCTATGCCCATGGTATTTTAAGTGCGTAATTGTGTGCGCGTGGCACGAATGCTGCTTTGATGGGGCTTAAGCGGAGGCCGGACTGCTAGTCGCGCTCTCTGCGTACCTGATGATCCTGTTGCGGGGTGCTCCGGACTCGCTTGACTGTGCTCGAAGTTGTTGTCGCCGGATTGCTTTGTCGGAGAAGGCCGCATTGTACTTCCGCCGCAAGGGCTGCAGTATGTTCTTCTGTTGGTAGAGAGCGGTCCATATTTTCGTTCACCGTTATGACCCCGTGTGGTCCTGACATCTTGAGCTTGAGATATGCGTAGTGTGGTACCGCATTGAATCTTGCGAATGCGGTTCGTCCGAGCAGTGCATGGTAACCACTGCGGAAAGGGACGATATCGAAGATTAACTCTTCACTTCGGAAGTTATCCGGAGATCCGAAGACCACTTCCAATGTTATAGAGCCCGTACAGCGGGCCTCTACTCCAGGAATTACACCTTTAAAGGTGGTTTTAGTGGGCTTGATCCTTGAAGGGTCAATTCCCATTTTGCACACTGTGTCCTGGTAAAGCAGGTTCAGGCTGCTGCCACCGTCCATAAGGACGCGCGTGAGGTGGAATCCTTCAATGATTGGGTCTAGGACCATTGCGGCCGAGCCGCCGTGACGGATGCTAGTAGGGTGATCCCGGGTAGGGGGTCCCGAACTGTGCGTCTAGGCGGATGGTAACAGGAGACAAGGGACACGATGTTTTTACCCAGGTTCGGGCCCTCTCGATGGAGGTAATACCCTACTCCTGCTTGATTAATATTGATGATATGGGTAGTACAAGAGTAGATCTACCACGAGATCAAGGAGGCTAAACCCTAGAAGCTAGCCTATGGTGCGATTGTTGTTAGCCCCACGGACTAAAACCCTCCGGTTTATATAGACACCGAATAGGTTAGGGTTACAGTCGGTTACAATGGTAGGAGATCTACATATCCAGACGCCAAGCTTGCCTTCCATGCCAAGCAAAGTCCCATCCGGACACGGGAAGAAGTCTTCAATCTTGTATCTTCATAGTCTTGGAGTCCGCCGTGATGATAGTTCGGCTATCCGGACACCCCCTAGTCCAGACTCCTCAAGAGCCTCGAACCAGGCTTCAATGACGATTTAGTCCGGGCGCGCATATTGTCTTCGGCATTGCAAGGCGGGTTCCTCCTCCGAATACTTCATAGAAGGTTTTGAACACCAGGATAGTGTCCGCTCGCAAAACAAGTTCCACATACCACCGTAGAGAGAATAACTTTTGCACAGATCTGTTGGCGTATTCAAGCGGCGTGACATCACACCACCGCCAGCCTTTATATGAATCGTTTTTACCGCTCCACCTTAGCGCGTTTAGCGGCGATCTCCTTGGCACGCCTTATCAAAGCATAGATCGTGCCCCTTATTCCGGGATTCTCATCAATACGGATGTGGGTAACCCATCCGTGCCATTGATTACGGCGCTTGGGAGATAAGCGAGTTTTACCAGGCTGGTGGGGGACGCGTAGCTTCGTCCGTCCATATAAGGGGATAAGGATCCACCTTTTCACCTACGCCTTCTTCCTCCTTTGCTCCATTTCCATGCACTCGAGCTCTAGCGCCCAAGTCCGCATATCCCACCTCAACCTTCTCCAACCATGTCGGGAGCGGAGGCAGGTGGATGGCCTCCTCCGTCACGGAGGGCACATCACAAGATCTGCGGGAGGCGGATATTTGTCGGCGACATCGCAGCACAAAGCTGCCCGACGCGGGCAGCTCATTCCAAGCCCTGTGCCCCATGAGAGGGTGGTGTTTCTCCCCACTTCCTCCGCTGGACTAGGTTTTCCACTTCACCCATTTGTCCGGGGCTCATGTTCTACTACGGCCTGGACTTCCATGACTGCCCCAATTTCATCCTCAACATCTCGGCGTTTATCGTCGTGTGCGAGGCCTTCCTCTGCATCCAGCCCCACTTCGGCTTATGGCTGAAGATCTTCAATGTCCGGCCGAAGGTAGTGGGCGGCCGTCAAGCGGAGTGCGGAGGCGCCATGGTTGGCAAGATGGCCAAAGTCCTATGGCTCGAGGGCTCCTTTATGGAGACAATAAAGGGGTGGCAATCGGGGTGGTTCTACATCACCGAGTCACGCGACCCCAAATGGGTGGCGTCCCCCGAATTCAGATCTGGCTTCCCCATACGGCTCTCATTGTGGAAAGAGACGGGCCTGGCGTGGGGGAATTCGGACGAGACATCCGGACTCCAAACATGCGTCCGTAACCTGGTGGACAAGAATCTCAGGCTTGTCAACGTAATCCAGGTGATGCTCATCCGCCGGATTCTCCCATGCCAACAACGGGCCTTCAAATTGTGGGAGTTCGATCCGCACAACACTCTATTCTAAAAAGGCTCTTCGACACGACGCATGCGAAGATGCCCGGAAGGTGATGTTCAAGGCGCCGAGGTTCCCTCATCCGCCATCAAGATCGCGGTACAGCTCGCAGCGTCAAGCCGGCGAGGTAAGTTATTTTACCCTTTACGGGACTCTTTTTCATAGATTGACTCTATGTGGGATCTAAAACTCCTAATCTTTGACAGATCGGTGAAGATGTCCGGACAGATTAACTGTCCTGCCTTTGCCGAAGACCCAGCGGACGCCCGATTGACGGGCTGCTGGCTCCGCACCCCATGTGGTGCCGGAGAAGAAGGCTAAGAAGGAGGCCACGGAACTCAAGGAGCTCCCGACGCCAGTCTTGTCGATTCAAGCGAATCTTCTCCGAGGACGAGGAGGAGGCAAAGAAGCTTCTCCCCCAGCGGGGGAGGAGAGGAAAAGGAAGGCCGCCCCAACTGGGGAGGCCGAGGGTCCAAGAAGGGAAGAACCCTTCCTCCGGACTTCTCCACCAACGTCGACGACGAGGAGGAGGATTGGCCTACAAGGGCCAAGCCCCTGGCGAGATCGTAAGTGTCCGGATACCCATGGCTTTTTTTTATCATTGCATAGTGTTCTCTAATGCCGAACAATCATGCAGCCCGCCCAAGGGCGAGTTCGCCACTTCGTCGAGCGGGTCCCTGAGTTCGTCAGAAATGGAGAGTACTTCACTTCCGACCGCCTCCTCACCTCACGCTGCGAACGACGCCGTGGTGGGGCCCCATGGGGGGCTTGTTCAAGAGGAGGTGGCGCAGGAGGCACCACAAGGCAACCTCCCGGACTCCAGGCGCGTGGGGGGCAAGACCCCCAGGGGCTCTAAGCCCGATCCTTGTCCGGACTCCATGCCGGAACCTTCAGCGGTTCCGGAGTCCGGCAAGCGGTCCCTTCGCAAGAAGGGTAAGACGCCAGTGTCCTCCGCCCCACCGAGGCACCGGATAGCTTCGGAGGCGTTTAAGGCGCCTCCATCGAGGAGCACCGCACCGCATTGTTATGAGTGCGGTGATCCGGACAGTTCGATCCGCCAAGAGCGGGCTGACCGAAGCCTGTACTAGCCTTCTAACAGGCTTTGAGGTAAGTTTAGAATATGTAAAAATATTACCGCATAGACAGAGCCTCGATGCTTAGTTCGTGTTCGGAAAGAAAAGCCGGACTAAGGATCTAAAAAGATATACGCAGGAGTCTAACATAAGTATGTCAATATGTGAATGCAGGCTGCGCTGCTGACCTCTGCCGCACTGAATGCGGAGGTCAATGCATTGAAGCAGAGCCTCGAGCGGTCCGAGAACGAGCTCGGCCAAGCCAAGAAGCAGCTCGAGGACAAGGAAGGTAAGTAGTACCTTATTAAAGAAATACCTTATAGAAAGGTTTCGGTTGCAAAAAATAACAGGAATAACATGGGTACTGCAGGGGCCATGAACGAGGTGGCGATCCTGAAGGAAGCGGTGTCCGTGGCCGAAAACAAAGCGGCTGCGGAACACACCAAGCGAGAGAAGGGGGAGGCGCAGCTGGCCAAGGTACGGCAAGAGCTCCAAGCTCTCGTGGAAAAACACGAGAGTTTGGAGTGTGACTCGAAGACTCGAGAGTCCGAGCTTGCCTCGGCTCTTGAGAGTGCCAAAGCTGCTAAGGCCGAGGCCCAAAAAGCCCTCCAAGAAATTGAGTCGTTAAAGAAGATAGCGACGGGTAAGGCATTCTTTATGCAAAGCAAGCATGTGAAAGTGAATTACCTATTACTTACCCGGATTCGGAGCTCTCGGGAGCATTCGCAGATTTGCCCGTGGTGTGTCCGATGTCTGCCGCATTCTACCGCGCCAAGGAGGGAGCTCGACGGAAAAGGTGTTCGGTCTCAAGATCTTTGAGGCGGACATCCAGTGCCTCTGAGCGACCAGCTGAAGCAGCTGGTCGAGCTCCACAAGGTCGCCGAACAGGCCATGAAGGGCCTTATAGCGGGTGTGGCCATTGGAAGCCATGCCAGGAGCTACTTCGCTTAGTGTAGCGGCTGGTGGACCTTTGTCCACAGATTGAAGTCATCAAGCGCTCCGTCTGCATTGAAGGTGTCCGTCGGGCCCTTTCCGTGCTAAAGTGCACTGGGGCAAGCTGGATGCGGAGAAGCTTGTGACGGACGGGCCACCGAAGGGCAAGGAGCATCGCACGCCCGAAATGTACTATGAGGGCCTCCTGAAGGGTGCCCGCCGAATAGCGGATGAGTGCTCCAAAGATGTAATTTTTTAATAGACTCGCTTTTGTTATCTTGTGCGCTGAAAACTTGTTCATATGCGCTAAGCAATGCTTGTTAATTTAAAATATTACCTTCTGTGCGGCCCTTTATCAAATTTGAGAGATGGCAAGTCGTTGGCTTCAGCCCCCATGCCACGAGTGCTGGGGTGTTCGGGACAAACTTGAGCACTCTTGTTCCCATTTTTGGGTCCATCTAGGGAGGCGCTCAACACAATGAACAAGGCAACCGGACTTATAATGCTTGAATACTCTCACTTAGCCATAGAATTCTATAATTTTAAATTTCGCGAAGCCCCTAGTATTCGGAAGACCGAGTTCGGGGCGCTATCCACGCCTTGGCCGGACAATTCCGGTTCCTCGCTCTAAGCGGCATAAGTCTTTAGGGACCCGAAAAAATCCCTCGAACTTCGACCGGCTCTCGCCCTATCATGACGGTCAGTTTTAGCTTTCTCCACTGAGGTGCTCGACCCAGCTCAACTGGGGCACAATCGTTGTGGTTCTCCCGGTGCTACCTTAGCCGATATAACGGAATGTAAGGTACCAAAACACGGGAGCCGGGAAAACCCAACTATTGACCCAAGACATGATTCGGAGCCGATTCATATAATGCTATAAGTTCGCGGTGCCGCACTTGTGAAAGTGTTCGGACTTATCACACCATAATTTTGGGATACTTAAGCCCCTGGTGTATTGGCTGTACCAAAGTGTACGGTTGCAACATGTCATGAAATGAACATATGTATAGATAAAGGAAGTAGAGTAATAATAAGCAAAAGCTATGTATTGTTTATTCAAAAAGGTACTGCAATGAAAGCAGAACGATACAAATAGTGCGATAAGAAAGGGATGGGACTATCTAACATGTCCCCCTCCAGGGGTAAGCTGCGGTATGGTATGTAAAATAGGTATAATGCTCGTAATAGAGACCACATGAACACTCGACGTGGCTGTCTGCTTCCCTGGCTGTTGCACCGTGAGTTCGGCGATTCTAGTGCCGGACAGGACTTCTGAAAGACGGAGTCCTGAAAGTAAGAAAAAGGAAGAAAAAGGAAAAAATAAAAAGAATGACACAATCGGGAGCCCCTGGTGCGGTCGAGCCGCATTCTTGGCGTGTCGTGGTCTTGCCCCTCCCCATATGCCCATGGCATCTCCAGAGCGTAATTATGTACGCGTAATACTAGCTTCGCAATTTCATGAGGGTTGGGGTTGGGGCCGGATTGCTACGCGTGCTTGAATCGTGCCAGGCGGTCTTGTTGTAGGTTACTCCGGTCGCGCTTGACAATGTCCGGACGCTTAATGGCCGGACTCGAGAATTGTTGTGAGAGGCTGCTTTGTACCTCCGCCGCGAGGGCCGCCGTGTGCTCCTCCGTTCGGAGAGAGCGTTCAGTGTTTCCATTGACCGTGATTACTCCTCGAGGGCCCGCATCTTGAGCTTGAGGTATGCGTAAAGCGGCACCGCATTGAACTTTGCAAATGCGGTTCGTCTGCAGGCATGATAGCCGCCATGAATGGGACGATGTCGAAGATTAACTCTTCGCCGGAAGTTATCCGGGATCCGAAGACCACTTCGAGTGTAACCGAGCCCGCATAACTGGCCTCTACATCGGTATGACGCCTTTAAAGGTCGCCTTTGTAGGTTTAATCCTTGAGGGTCTATGCCCATTTTGCGCCTTCGTATCCCGATAAAGCAGGTTCAGCTGCTGCCGCCGTCCATCAGACTCGGTTAGGTGAAATCCGTCAATAATTGGGTCAAGAACCAATGCGCGAAACCGCCGTGGACGGATGCTAGTGGGGTGGTCCTTCGATCGAAGGTGATCGGCAGGAAGACCATGGGTTGAACTTGGGCGATGGCTCCATCGCATATACGCCCCTTAGTGCACGCTTCCGCTCCCTTTTGGGTATATGGGTTGCGATATCATGTTCACCGTCCGCACTTGCGTGGGAAAACCCTTCATCCTCTATTGTTCGGCGGCCGGGCTCTTCCTCGTCATCGCTATGCAGCCCCTTGTCATTGAGTCCGCACTTAACTTGCTCGCTTGCTTGAACACCCAACAGTCCCTGTTGGTGTGATTGGCTGAGTTTGGGGTGCCATGTATCCGCACAAGCGATCGAGTATTCGGTCCAAGTTGGGACGGGCCCCGGTATTTCTTTTGAATGGCTTCTTCCGCTGACCGGTTTAGAGCCTCTGAATCCGCATTGACGGCCAGATCTTCAGATTATCGCCGCACGCGGCGCTTGTTCTTGTTGCGACGCGACCTGCCATTGCTGTCCTTGGTATCCGAACTATCAGGATGTTTGGCCAAGTTGTTGATTCGAGCTAGCCAGCTGTCCTCTCCCACACAAAAGCGGGTCATGAGTGTTGTGAGGGCTGCCATGGATTTTGGCTTTTCCTGTCCTAGGTGCCGGTCAAGCCACTCGTCGCGGATGTTATGTTTGAAGGCTGCAAGGGCCTCTGATCCGGACGATCAACGATTTGATTTTTCTTTGTTAGGAACTCGTGTCCGAATTATTCCGCCGATTCTTCTGGCTGCTGAATTATGTGGCTAAGGTCATCAGCGTCTGGTGGTCGCACATATGTGCCCTGGAAGTTATCAAGGAATGCGGCTTCTAGGTCCTCCCAACAACTAATTGATTCTGCTGGCAAGCTGTTGAGCCAATGCCGAGCTGGTCCTTTAAGCTTGAGTGGGAGGTATTTGATGGCATGTAGATCATCACCGCGGGCCATGTGGATATGGAGGAGATAGTCCTCGATCCAGACCGCAGGATCTGTGGTACCATCGTATGATTCGATGTTTACGGGTTTGAAGCCCTCGGGGATTCGAGGATCCATTACTTCATCTGTGAAGCATAGTGGGTGTGCGACGCCTCTGTATTGGGCTATATCACGACGTAGCTCATATGAGCTTTGTCTACTGTGTTCGGCCCGGCCGGGTTTGCCGTATCCGGTGCAACGGTAATCATCCGCGTCGTTGGGCGCCCACGCTATTCGTAGACCGATCTTGTATATTTTGCCTTATCCTCCAATATATCTCGCAAGTCCGGCGCGTTTTCCGTGCCTTGGTACTTTTTGAGCGGCGCGGGGTGTGGCTTGAGCGGAGGGCCGAGAGGCTTCTCTGTCATGCCACGGGTGGCCGGTCTGCCATGTCGCGGCGCTGGTGACTTGGGTGCTTCCTCCTCCGATCGAGGCACCGGCCTGCGTTTGGGGTAGCTTTTGAAGGGCGCTCGAGTTCATACTCTTCGCTGCAAGGACTTCATCCATCCGTCTGCCTAGCAGGTCTTGGTCAGCTCTAAACTGTTGCTGCTTTTCTTGAGGCTGCTTTTGTGGCTATAAGCCTGCGCTTGAAACGCTCTGTTGGCGGGATCCTCGGGCATGACAAATTCATCGTCGTCGAGGCTTGCCTCATCTTCGGAGGGAGGCGATAATTATCGTCCTCGACCTCTCTTTGCGCAGACCGTCGCGGCGGACTTGCTTCTCCCTCCTCCCGCGCTGAGTCCGGCTGGAGGGGTTGTCTTGATCTTGTCCGGGTGTTATTATCTCCGTGCCGGAATCACCGTTTTTGCTGTGGCGGGATTTAGAGCGGCGCCGCTGACGCCGGCGCTTCGTTTGCTTTTTGGAGGGGTCATCCTCCGTTGTTCCATCGCCGTTCCCATCTTTTGGGATATCCACCATGTATATGTCGTATGACGAGGTGGCCTTCCAGTGCCCTGTAGGCGCTTGGTCTTGGTCGTCTCCGGCATCGTCGTCCATATCATCGATGTCTTCGGAGTCGAAGTCGAGCATGTCGGTTAAATCATCGACAGTGGCTACAAAGTTGGTGGTGGGTGGGCATTGAATTTCTTCGTCGTCCGCATCCCAACCTTCCTGTCCGTAGTCCGGCCAGGGCTCTCCGGATAAAGAGAGAGACTTTAGTGAATTCAGGATGTCGCCAAAGGGCGAGTCTTGAAAGATGTCCATGCGATGAACTACATGACCGGCACCCAATCGGATTCGATTGGCAGGGGCGCGGAGGGTTCGGAGTCCGGAGAGGAGTCCGGCACCCTGGAGTCGAGGTCTTCGCAAAGGACAGGGATGGAGTTCGGCTCAATCACCGTAGAGATGGTAGCCCCCGAGGCGGAGTCCAACCACTCGTCCTCGATCGGGGAATCCGGCTCCGGATTAAGGGTCGGATCGGAAGCTGGTGCGTCCTCCAGGGCACTGTTTGGCTGCAGAGCTAGATCATGCCCATCGAGACAGTGCGGCACGCTTGGCTGCGGCTCGAATCCGTCGAAGATCAAGTCTCCGCGGATATCGGCCGTATAGTTCAAACTTCCAAATCTGACCTGATGGCCAGGGGCGTAGCTTTCGATCTGCTCCAGATGGCCTGCTTAATTGCATGAGGCAAACCCGCCGAATATGAAGATCTGTCCGGGGAGAAAAGTCTCACCCTGGATCTCGTCGTTGTTGATGATCGAAGGAGCCATCGGGCCTATCGGTGACGACACAGAGGAACTCTCAATGAAAGCACCAATGTCGGTGTCAAAACGGCGGATCTCGGGTAGGGGTCACGAATCGCTGTGCGTCTAGGCGGATGGTAACAGTGACAAGGGACACGATGTTTTTACCCAGGTTCGGGCCCTCTCGATGGAGGTAATACCCTACTCCTGCTTGATTAATATTGATGATATGGGTAGTACAAGAGTAGATCTACCACGAGATCAAGGAGGCTAAACCCTAGAAGCTAGCCTATGGTACGATTGTTGTTCGTCCTACGGACTAAAACCCTCCGGTTTATATAGACACTGAATAGGTTAGGGTTACACAGAGTCGGTTACAATGGTAGGAGATCTACATATCTGCATCGCCAAGCTTGCCTTCCATGCCAAGGAAAGTCCCATCCGGACACGGGACGAAGTCTTCAATCTTGTATCTTCATAGTCTTGGAGTCCGGCCGTGATGATAGTTCGGCTATCCGGACACCCCCTAGTCCAGGACTCCCTCACCCATTCTTTGCTTTTTTCCCTGAGGTTTTATCCTCCGTTGCCTCATCACTATTTGTTTCCTTCAGAGTGTCCACCATATATATATATCATAAGAAGAGGTGGCTGTCCACCCCCTAGTGAGCGGTGGTTCATGTTCTTCTCCTGCATCGTCGTCCATACCGTCGATGTATTCGGAGTCGAAGTTCAGTACCTCGGTTAAGTCATCGACCGTGGCAATGAAGTGGGTGGTGGGTGGGCAACGAATTCCTTCATGATCTGCTTCCCACTCGAGCCGGACATAGTTCGGCGAAGATCCTCCTGACAAAGAGAGAGACTTTAATGAGTCCAGCATGTCGCCAAAGGGCGAGTGCTAGAAGATATCCGCAGCGGTGAACTCCATTACCGGAGCCCATCCTGGCCCGACGGGCTCGAGAGTGTGCGGATTTTAACCAACGTCCGGATACGAATCCGGGGGTTCGGAGTCACAGGCCGCCATAGAGCTAAGACCCGTGTTCGGCTCCATCGCCGATGAGTGTGCGACCTGGCGGGCGGGGTCCATCCCTCCGTCCTTAGTCAGCGCAGCCTGCTCCGGATCTAGGTCCAAGGATACTACGGGGGTGATACCCCGAGCTTCGTCCGACGGCAGGTCTAAGCCGTGCTTCGTCGTGGATCTGTCCGGTGCTCTGGCATAGGCCCCAATCCATCAAGATCAAGTCTCGCGGATGTCCGCCGTGTAGTTCAGCTTTCGAACCTGATCGGTGGCGAGCGTGAGCTGCCGATCTGCTCCAGATGGCCAAGCGAGTTGGCACGTAGTGCGAAGCCGCCGAACACGAAGATCTGTCCTGGGAGGAAAGTCTCGCCCTAGACAGCGTCGTTGAAGATGATTGAAGGAGCCATCGAGCCTGACAGCGACGACACAGAGGAACTCTCAATGAAAGCACCAATGTCGGTGTCAAAACCGGCGGATCTCGGGTAGGGGGTCCCGATCTATGCGTCAAGGCCGATGGTAATAGGAAGCGAGGGACACGGATGTTTACCCAGCTTCGGGCCCTCTCGATGGAGGTAAAACCCTACTTCCTTCTTGATTAATATTGATGATATGGGTAGTACAAGAGTAGATCTACCACGAGATCGTAGAGGCTAAACCCTAAGAGCTAGCTTATAAGGTATGATTGTAATTGTGATCGGCCTTCTAAGGACCAACCTCTCCGGTTTATATAGACACCGGAGAGGGCTAGGGTTTACATGGAGTCGGTTACAAGGAAGGAAATATAATATCCGGATCGCCAAGCTTGCCTTCCACGCCAAGGAAAGTCCCATCCAGACACGGGCGGAAGTCTTGAGTCTTGTATCTTCACGCTTCAATTGTCCGAATGTTGTACACAGTCCGGCTGTCCGGATACCCCCTAATCCAGGACTCCCTCAGAGGTCATATGCATTCTCAGAAGATTTTGAAGATAAATCAGTTTAGAAGACATTGACCTCATAGCGCGAAGACATTCACTTATATGTTGAGAGTTGGTCCCAGATTTGTACGAATCCAAGAATAAGTACAAGTGAGGAATCTAATTACGTGTGAAGCATAAGTGAATATACTAGGCATCGTATGAGATGCAGATAGGATAGAACCCAATTTGTGGAGGCAGAAACCACTTTTGGTAGAAAGGATGAATCTATATTATCAAAAAGACGGTAAAAAGAGTGTTTTAATAACCACACGATGAACTGCTAGACGAGTAGAAGATGAGGCCGAGCAGTTCGATCTTCCCTGCCCTAACTTGGCGAAGGAGGACACCTACGGCGGCGGCGGAGAAGACGATGTCCGCGGCCGGCGTGAAGACGGCGTCGGAGAGGTCGCGGCAGCTAAGCGCTTCGTCGCCGGCGTCGTCGAGAGCTAGCGGTGGCGCTAGGGTTTGTCAAGGTGGAAGAAGGATTTTTGACCGCGATGGGATGTGCATTTGACCGCGATGGGACGGCACAACTTAATTACGCAGGTGCCCCTAGCGGTTCACATCTGATGGACACGTGGCGAACATGCAACACATTGGGAGTTGTCCCATGTTCCCACACATGCCTGGACTGTTGGGTGGTCGTTCCGGCTTCTCCGGGTTTCAGGCAATAAGAATTGAGCATTTAAAACAGATTTAATGTTTTTCTCTGTATCTTCTGCTGACAAGGACGCAGAGAAGACATTCGACAGTTTCAACAGAATGCATATGATTTGGATAGATAGAGTTTGAGATAGGAAGCATAGAGAGGTTAGGGTCCGATCACATTCACTTAGTTCAAAACATACAAACAAGAAGACATAGCTATAAGTGAATGTTGTAGAGGACAAAACACTAATATATGTATATATCAGAATACAACCAAGTCAACATAGTGAAGATAAACATGAAAACATGTTGATATTGAAGACAAACCAAATGCGAAGACATAGCAAATGTAACGCCATGAGCAAACACTTCAAAAAGAAGAATTTGGTGGTGGCGTTACCCACCGTATAGGAAGTATTAGACCCAGACACGCCGCACAATTATCGTGGCACTCCGAAGTCAAATTCCGCATTAATGTATTCACACTCAGAGTGTAAGTCTTCATTGAATTGAAGACATACATTACTTCGTGTGTTGCACATCTAAGTCATCAACATGCATAAGTGTTAGGAAGTGTGCCTGATCACAGGACATTTGAGGATTCCAAGATATTTAGCTCACACCGCAACTTGCAAAACCTTTTCTCATCCAAGGGCTTTGTGAAGATATCTGCGAATTTCTCTTCACTGTTGACGTGTATGATATCAATATCTTCCTTTATGACATGATCTCTGAGAAAGTGATGAAAAATTTCAATGTGCTTTGTCTTCGAGTGCTGAACTGGGTTGTTGGCAATCTTGATGGTGCTCTCGTTGTCGCAGTAGAGTGGAACTTGTATCAGATGGATGCCATAGTCCTTGAGTGTTTACTTCATCCATAGAAGCTGAGAGCTGCAAGATCCAGCAGCAAGGTATTCAGATTCAGCAGTGGAGAGTGATACACAGTTTTGCTTCTTGGAAGACCAACAGATAAGTGATCGTCCCAGAAAGTGACATGTGCCTGATGTAGACTTGCGATCCACCTTGTCACCAGCATAATCAGCATCCGAGAATCCAACTAGATCAAACTCTGAGCCCTTTGGATACCATAATCCTAGTGGTGGGGTGTAAGCCAAATATCTAAGAATTCGCTTCACAGCTAAGTGATGCGATTCCTTTGGTGCCGATTGGAATCGAGCACACATGCAAACACTAAGCATGATATCTGGCCTAGATGCACAAAAATAAAGTAAAGAACCAATCATGGAGCAGTATACCTTTTGATCGAACTCTTTACCATTGGCGTCAGGACCCAGATGACTCTTGGTTGGCATTGGCGTCGTATAACCTTTGCAGTCTTGCATTCCTAACTTCTTCAGGCAATCTTTGAGATATTTCTCTTGAGATATAAAAATGCCATTGCTTTGCTTACGAATTTGAAGAACAAGGAAGAACTTCAGCTCACCCATCATGGACATCTGATATTGCTCTTGCATCATGTGTCCAAACTCATCACTGTATTTCTGGTTGGTGCAGTCGAAGATAATGTCATCCACATATATGTGGCACACAAACAGTTCACCATCATATGTCTTCGTGAAGAGTGTGGGATCCAGGGAAGCAGGTTTGAAGCCTTTGCTCTTCAGGAAGTATTTGAGTGTGTCATACCAAGCGCGAGGGGCTTGTTTGAGGCCATACAGTGCCTTGTTAAGCTTGTATACCATATCAGGATGTTTTGGATCTTCAAAGCCAGGAGGTTGTGCAACATACACTTCTTCAATTTTGCCATTGAGAAAAACACTCTTCACATCCATTTGATACAGCAGGATGTTGTGATGGTTTGCATAGGCTAGCAATATGTGAATAGCTTCAAGCCTAGCCACAGGAGCAAATGTTTCATCGAAGTCAATCCCTTCAACTTGAGTGTATCCTTCAGCAACGAGACGAGCCTTGTTTCTGACAAATTGACCATGCTCATCTTGCTTGTTGCGATATATCCATTTTGTGCCTATTATGTTGTGCTTGCGGGGGTCAGGACGCTTGACAAGTTCCCAAACATTGTTCGGCTTGAACTGTTGAAGCTCTTCTTGCATAGCTTGAATCCATTCAGGTTCCATGAAGGCTTCAGCACCGTTCTTGGGTTTGGATATTGAGACAAATGCAAAGTGCCCACAGAAATTTGCTAGCTGTGTTTCTCTTGAATGAGTGAGTGGACCAGGCGCATTGATGCTATCAATTATCTTCTCAATCTGTACTTCATTTGCAACACGAGGATGAACCGGACGAAGATTTTGCTCTTGCTGATCATTGTCATCATTTGGAGGATTGTCTTCACACTGAGCATTGTCTTCAGGTTGATTAGGTGCAGAAATGATAAGTTCCTCTTCAGGTTGTGCTTCATTTGATAGATTTCTCCAGTTCCCATGAGCTTGATGGATTCACTAGGTGGTACTTCATCTAGCACATTTGGCAGGTGCTCTCTTTGCGAGCCGTTAGTCTCATCGAACCGCATATCCACAGTTTCAACCACTTTATAGTGAACGAGGTTGAAGACTCTGTAGGAGTGCGAATCCTTTCCGTAACCAAGTATAAAACCTTCCTTTGCTTTCGGTGCAAATTTTGAAGTGTGATGTGGATCCTTGATCCAGCACCTAGCACCAAATACTCTGAAGTAACTGGCATTTGGTTTCTTACCAGTGAGGAGTTCATAGGATGTTTTCTTCAGAAGCTTGTGAAGATAAACACGGTTGATGATATGGCATGCAGTATCAATAGCTTCAGGCCAGAACTTTCTTGGAGTCTTGTATTCATCGAGTATCGTCTGAGCCATCTCAATGAGTGTTCTATTCTTGCGCTCCACGATGCCATTCTGCTGAGGTGTGTACGGAGCGGAGAACTCATGAGTGATTCCCAATGTATCCAAGTAAAGGTCGAGGCCGGTGTTCTTGAACTTAGTGCCGTTGTCACTCCTGATATGCTTGATCTTGACGCCATAGTTGTTCATGGCACGGTTGGCGAAGCGTCTGAAGACATCCTGCACTTCAGTCTTGTAGAGAATTATGTGCACCCACGTATATCTTGAATAATCATCAACAATGACGAAGCCATAGAGACAAGCAGTAGTAGTGAGAGTAGAGTAGTGAGTAGGGCCAAATAAGTCCATGTGTAGCAGCTCGAAGGGTTCAGATGTCGTCATGATTGTCTTTGAGGGATGCTTGGCCCTAGTCATCTTCCCAGCTTCGCAGGCACCGCACAAGTGATCCTTCTTGAACCTGACGCCCTCGATGCCTATGACATGCTTCTTCTTTGTGAGAGTATGCAAGTTCCTCATGCCAGCATGCCCTAGCCTTCGATACTAGAGCCAACACTCTAAAGCTTTTGCTAGAAGACAGACGGCAAGATGTGGTCCTGCTGAGAAATCTACCATGTACAGATCATCTTTCCGGTACCCTTCAAAGACTAGAGACTTGTCAGATTCCATTAGTACAAGGCAACGATATTTTCCAAATATCACAATCATGTTCAAGTCACAAAGCATTGAGACAAACATTAAGTTGTAACCAAGGGATTCAACAAACATCACTTTATCCATGTGCTGATCCTTTCAGATTGCAACTCTACCTAGATCCAATACGTTGCTTTTACCAGTGTCAGCAAATGTGATGTGACTCTTGTCAGATGGACATAAGGTTGAGTCCATGAGAAGACTTCGATCACCAGTCATATGATTAGTGCATCCGATGTCCATAATCCATTCTGAAGCATGAGGTGTCATACCCTATAGTACAGTTAGGGGGATAGGCTTCACCAAAAGTATTGTAAGCATAAACATTTGACAGGCAAGAGGATTATCAAAGCTCAGATCAAGATTATGACTGATAGGATGATTGGCAAACGATTCAAGAACAATATACATAGTGAGACCATTTGGGCATTTGATCTTGCACCCTATAAGATGTTTTAGGTCCCCAGCAATAGCATTAGACGCCTTTGATTTCCGGCTGGAGACCTTTCCCTGCAAAAGAAAGTTAATTCTTCTTAACCACCCACATCTTCAGGGGTGGTTTAGAAGCAATGAGTCTAAGTGCAGCATCTGAGAACTTCGGCTTTGGAGCCCTAGCAAATAGCCTTGCAGGCGATGAATGATACTCATATGAATAAGCAGAAAAGTTCTTAGTTTTATGAACATAGCGGTTTGAAGACACACTCTCATATTCATAAGTTTGAGTACGATTTCCCTGCAAAACATTAGCGTTAGGGTGACTCAGTTGAGTCATGTATCTGTATGAAGCCTTTGGACCATATGAAGCTTTTGGTCCGGGATTTGTCTTCTTCCCAGGCGGTGTCATGATGACATTCACAGGAAGATTCTCAAGACAACTTTTGGGAACCCAGATCTTCTTCATTGGTGGCCCATTCCTGCAGTTAGTACCAATATACCTGGCAAACACTTCACCATTTTGATTCTTAAACAGTTTATAGTTTGCATCAAAGGATTTATCAATGATAATAGGGTTAGCACAAGTGAAGCCAGATAAGGTGGATGGATCTACTGAAGGTCCCTTTGCAGCAACCCATGTGGTTTTGGGGTACTGCTCAGGCTTCCAGTATGAACCATCAACATTCATTTTCCTCTCGAACCCAGCACCCTCTTTCCTAGGGTTTCGGTTCAGATTCTGCTTTTTGAGGACATCGCACAATATTTGATGCCATTTGAGACTTTTGTACATCCCTGTTTCAAGCAATGTCTTCAACCTAGCATTTTCATCAGCAATAGCAGTGGTATCCTCAGTAGAGGGGTTAGTTACCACATCAACAGTTGAAGATATTGCAACAGTAGCAGCAGTAGAACATTCAGCAACAGAAGTGGCGTTAGCACGCTCAAGGCATTTTAGACAAGGTGGTTCAAATCCTTCCTGAGCAGGACTGATCTGTTGAGCGCAAAGTGCCTCATTCTCTTTTTGAAGATCTTCATGAGCCGCTCTCAATTTCTCAAGATCTTGCTTCCTTTGAAGATAATCATAAGAAAGCTTTTCATGAGTGGTTGAGAGCGTTTCATGACGACTTTCAAGTTCCTGGTACTTAACATGAAGATTTTTTATGTCTTCAATTAAAGACTGAGATCGGGTCATTTCCGCGTCCAACAGGTCATCGCTTTTGTCTAACAGTTTATGAGTATGTTCCATAGCTTTTTGTTGTTCAGTTGCAATTTTAGCAAGTGTTTTGTAGCTGGGTTTGGATTCAAAATCAGAGTCATCTTCACTTGATGTTTGAAAGTAAGCATCGCGTGATTTTACCTTGGCACCACGTGCCATGAAGCAGTAGGTGGGAGCAGAGTCGTCCTTGTCATTAGCATCAGCGTTGGTGACGGGGCCATTGTCTTCAGTGTTGAAGATGGACTTGGCAACGTAGGCTGTAGCTGCAGACTAAGGCATAGCCTAGTGGTGGGAAGGGGCTGATGCCTTCCCACCCACCCAGGTTCAAGGCATGGTACTTGCAATTTGGGTTTGTTGCACCAATTATACTGTAAGGGGTTCCCATACAGTCTTTCTGTCAAAAAAAACATAGGTTGTAGCTAGAGCCAGACTTGCAACGCCAGGGTCGGACTCCTCCTCAGACTCCTCCTCCGCCTCCTCAAAAGCAGACTCCTCCGTTGAATCCATCTCCTTGCCAACAAAAGCACGAGCCTTGCCAGATGAGCTCTTCTTATGTGATGAAGACTTGGACGAAGACTTGGAAGAAGACTTTGAGTATTTCTTCTTCTTCTTGTCATCAGAATCATATTCCTTGCTCTTCTTCTTCTTGTTGTTCTCATTGTCACACTTTGGAGACTCAGAGATGTAGTGTCCAGGTTTCTTGCACTTGTGACATGTTCTCTTCTTGTAATCATGAGTGGAAGCTTCATCATTTCTTGAGCTAGATCGTGAAGACTTTCTGAAGCCTTTCTTCTTAGTGAACTTTTGGAATTTCTTCACAAGCATAGCAAGCTCCTTTCCAATGTCTTCAGGATCACCAGAGTTGCAGTCAGATTCTTCTTCAGATGAGGAAACAACTTTTGTCTTCAAAGCACGAGTTCGGCCATAGTTGGGACCATAGATATCTCTTTTCTCAGAAAGCTGGAACTCATGTGTGTTGAGCCTCTCAAGTATATCAGACGAATCGAGTGTCTTGAAGTCAGGGCATTCTTGTATCATCAGGGCAAGGGTGTCAAATGAGCTGTCAAGTGATCTCAGCAGTGTCTTGACGATTTCATGCTTGGTGATCTCAGTGGCGCCAAGAGCACGAAGCTCATTTGTGATGTCAGTGAGGCGATAAAACGTGAGCTGGACATTCTCATTGACGTTTCTCTTGAAGCGGTTGAAGAGGTTGCGAAGAACACTGATCCTTTGATCTCTCTGGGTTGAGAAGCCTTTATTGACCTTGGAGAGCCAGTCCCAAACTTGCTTCGACGTTTCCAGAGCACTCGCACTGTCGTACTGTCCTTTGGTCAGATGACCACAGATGGTGTTCTTGGCAGTAGAATCCAGTTGAACGAACTTCTTGACATCAGCAGCGGTGACACCTTCACCGGTCTTGGGAACACCATTTTTGACGACATACCAGAGGTCGACATCAATGGCTTCAAGATGCATGCGCATCTTATTCTTCCAGTAGGGACATTCAGTTCCATCGAAGACAGGGCACGCAGCGGAGACTTTGATTATCCCTGCAGTCGACATAACTAAAACTCCAGGTGGTTAAACCGAATCACATAGAACAAGGGAGTACCTTGCTCTGATACCAATTGAAATTGCTAGTTATCGACTAGAGGGGGGCGAATAGGCGATTTTTAAGAAAGTCTTCAAAACATGAGAGTTTCGAAGACAAACAATAGAAATGAACCTATCGATATGCAGCGGAAGTTAGACTACACTAGGCAAGCCATAGTCAAGTATTCAATGAAGTGAAAGCACGAAGACTAATAGTAGCTAGGTAGTAAAGATCAGGATGGAATATAGTATGAAGCCAAACAACAATAGTAGTCACACAGTGAAGTCAAACAGGTAATGCAAAAAGGCAATGACTTCATGAAGACAAACTGTAAATAAAGAGAGGGAGATGATAGAACCAGTCGCTTGGCGAAGACAAGGATTTGTTGGACCAGTTTCAGTTGCTGTGACAACTGTACGCCTGGTTAGGGAGGCTGAGATTTAACTCAGAAGACCGTGTCTTCACCTTATTCCCCTTGAGATAGGGACACCCAGTTCTCGCCCAATCACTCTGGTAAGTCTTCAAGGTAGACTTCCAAACATTCACAGACTTCGTTCACCGGCGATCCACAATGACTCTTGGATGCTCAGAACGCGACGCCTAACCGGCTGGAGGATTCACAGTCCTCAAGTGTAACAAGTCTTGAGTCACTGGAGACGAGAAAGACTTGATTATGCCTAACACTCTTTGGCTCTGGGTGCTTGGGCTTTGTCCTCGCAAGGATTTCTCTCTCTCAAAAGCTTCGGAGGTGGGTTGCTCTCAAACGACAAAAGCCGTGCACTAACTATGATCAGCCACAAAATTATGGTGTAGGGGGTGGGCTATTTATAGCCACTAGGCAACCCGACATGATTTGTCCGAAATGACCCTGGGTCACTAAGGAACTGACACGTGTTCCAACGGTCAGATTTCAAACACACGCGACAACTTTACTTGGGCTACAAGTAAAGCTGACTCATCCAGCTCTGGATAAGATTTGCTCTCATTGTCTTCACTCGAAGAGATAGGATTTGGTTGAGCATCACTTCAGTCACTCTGCCTTTGTTCACTGGGACCCCACTTAACAGTACGGTGGTTCCTACAACTCAACAAAGAAGAAAAGGAAACAGCAAAACAACTATGTCTTTGCGCTCCATAGTCTTCACGCGATGTCTTCTCATGTCATAGTCTTCAATGTGAATATCTTCACATACCACCATTGTCTTCAATGTCTTCATACATTTTTAGGGGTCATCTCCGGTAGGTAAACCGAATCAATGAGGGACTACAACCTGAGTTATCCTGCAATTCTCACAAACACATTAGTCCCTCAACCAGGTTTGTCGTCAATACTCCAAAACCAACTAGGGGTGGCACTAGATGCACTTACAATCTCCCCCTTTTTGGTGATTGATGACAAACTGGTTGAAGTTTTCAACGGGGATAAAAGTATGTGAAATTGTAAAGGATAAAGGTATTGTCTCCATAAGTAGCAAAAGGCTCCCCCTGAAGATGTGCATATAAGTAATTTGCTTTTGGAATGCAAATGCACATGGCAGGTTGTACTTGTGGAGATCCTCTTCAACTTATGAAGACAATTCATCATGCATGATTTGATATAACGAAGATAATGCATGCATAATGAAAAATGGACGTCTGCAATATGACTTCGTGCGGGATTTATCATCGCACATGCGGAATTTATCATGGCATCACAGAATAGAAAACAAGTAGCAGACGACCATCAAGTTTAAGTGCTACAACTCAAAGAACCAAATGTATCAAAAGCGAGAGTTGTAAACACTAGGAAAAATATAAAGCAACCGCCCATATGGACCCGCTTGAAGACTATCAACTCATATGCTTCTCCCCCTTTTGTCAGTAAGTACCAAAAAGGTTTGAAGACATAGAGCCTCTACTCGTTCCCAGAAGGAGTAGGAGAAGATGCAGGGTCGGCGTCGGGGTTTGGAGGTGCAGAAGAACTTGGTGCAGTGTCGATACGCGCTGAAGTTGGAGGTGGTGAAGTAGCATCATCTTGATCATCTGTGACTCTGGCATTCACCTTTGCAGCGGAGGAGGAATAGTCGGAGTCTTCAAGAGACGGAGTTCGACGCAAGACAACATTCCTTGGAGGAGTGGAGTCAAATTGAATCTTTCAATGAAGCCATCGTCTTGAAGATTTGCTTCAGCACTAAGCAATGTCAAACTCTTCCATGACCTCCGATAGGTTTGATGAGTGACAAAGGCATTCTTGGTGGCAAGATTGCAAATTTGATTAACGTCCACCAAGAGGCTTTGCACCTGCCGCTTCAGCCAGTAGTGATGCTTATCCTGTTTCTGATGCAGGGCAACGAGAAGCTCTCGGTCATTGACAACACGAGATCGCTTCCGAGGCCTTTGAGAAATAGTGCTTTCAGTGGCTTCAGTTTGAGCACGATGAGGAAAGCGTGTATTGCCTGCCATAGGATAAACACGAGTGACTGCCTGGACTCCTTCAATGGATTGTGTGTAGCTTTGGTGATCAACACTGTGAAGACAAACAGGCTCCTTGACAGGCTTCAACTGACATATCAACCTCAGGCAGAAAAATCAGATGGTTGCGAGCAGAAGGTTGAGAGTTGACAACTGAGTGAAGCTTGATAAGGCGCATAACCCATGGAGCGTAGAATTTCAGACCAAAGCGATCAGAGCCTAATGTAGCCAATTGCCTGATAAAGAAGTCTTGAGCATTGAAACTGATGCCATTGAAGATGTAAAAGACCAATGTCTTCATTGCTCCTTCAAGCTTCGCTGTAGGAGAATGTCCTTTGACAGGCCATAGAGTTCTCCTGATGATATGATAGATGGTGCGGGGCAGATACTCGAGGTCTTATGGAAGCTACTCTCCAGTGCATTGCGGTGAAGCTGACAACCAAGCTCGAAGAGTTCACCTGGAGTGGGCAGGCTAGTTAGCTCAATGACATCAAGAGCTTTGGCTTCATGATGGACATTGCCTGTCATCCACTCAAGGACCAAAGTCTTCGGATCCCTGTTGTAGCCGCGAATGTGGAGGGTAGCATAAAATTGAAGCCGAAGTTCATCATTCCAATGCTCCTTATTAGTCACAAAGTTCAGTAGTCCAGCATCACGGAAGCAGTCAAGGGCTTCTTCAAGGCATGGCAACCCAGCAATGGCTTCACAGTCTAGACACATATGGGGAAAGATGCGCCCTTGGTCATAAAGAACACAAGAATAATAACTGCGCTGCTGATAGCTCCAGAACTGATCTGATAAAATCCTTGGCTTGGAATAGGGGTTCTTGGCACTATCAAAGAAAGTGTTGTGCACAATGAAGCCATTTGCACTGAAGGACCCTGGGGAAGTGGCAGTACCTGGAAACCTGGGCAGTCTTGGCTTAGGCTTCTGGACCTGAGGCCTGTGCTCGACATGGTAATCAAATTGCGGACCAGCAGCAGGCGGAGGAACCAGAATAGGCCATCTGACAGTGACCAGCTGACCATAATTGTATGCTTTCTCGATAGTATGTGGCCTAGGAGGCGGTACAGGAGCAGTGGAAGTGGTAGCAGCAGTGACTTTAGGCTGCAGATTTGCATCAGGTGCAGCATTGGCTTCAGGTGCTATCACTTCGGGCACCACATTGACTTCAGGCGCGACATTAGCGTCAGCCATGACAACGTCATTGGCTTGAGTGTTGATGTTGTTGGTCGCCTCAGTGTTGTCAACCTCCACTTGAGTAGCTGGAGGGTCGGACACGTTCTCCTCCAGAACAACTTCAGGATTGGTTGGAGGTGTAGCAACACGTTCTTCTTCAACTCGTGTTTCTTCTTGGTCATCGGCTGATGCAGCCGGAATATCTACAGCCACGTTGGCTTCAGACTCGGAGTTGTTCACAGTTGGAGAGGCTTCAGGAAATACTTGGCGAGATACTGATTGGCGTTCTTCTCCTTCTGGAACACTTGACAGAGTGACTTGTGGCCTTGGTCCTTTACGAAGCCTGCGGAACGCTGGCGACGCTTGTGGAGATGGAGTTGGTTGGACCACAAAGTCTTCCTCTTCAGGTGCGGGAGTGGTGACTTGAGTTGGGAGAGTAGCTGGTGTTTCTTCTTGACGGGGGGAGTCTTGAGGGTGCTTAGCCCATGAGTCATCCTAAGCAATTGGCATCAAAGGACGACCAATGCTGATGAGTTCGCCGTTTGTGAGAACAGGCGATGATACCATATTGTGCTCGATCTGAGGAAGGACTTCATCATCCTCAACATTGTCTTGATGACCAATGTCTTCAGCTGCGGTGGGGTCAACAGCTGGAATGTCTTCAGCTTCAGGAGCCTCTGGGGAAGCAGGCTCATGAACTATCAAACGGCGTTCTGGTTGTGCAGATGCAGGATGAGCAACATAAATTGGCTCGATGACAAGGGGCTCTGTGGGAGCAGCCAGATATTTCTTCTTGGTCTTGCGCTTCTTGGTGGGTGGAGCATCGTCAGTGGTGTTCTTGGTCTTGCGCTTACTGGCTTTGGCTTCAGTTGCCCTTGTCTTCTGAAGCTTTGAAGCCACTGTGGGGACCTTAGGCTTCACGCCTGTCATAATAGCGGGGAAGACAATGCGAGGTTCTTCCCGCCTGGATGGTTCAGCTTGGTCCACAGTAGGCTTCTTCTGCTTGGCAGCCATCTTGGGGTCGATGCCAAGACGCCCAAGTGCCTTGCGCTTCTCAGCTTCATTGTAAGCTTGAACATACTTTGCAGCCAGAAGCTTCATTCGCTCTCGAGAACCTTTGGCTTCTTCACGTTTCTTGTGAAACGCTTCCTTGAGCTCATGCAGCACGACCTTGAAGTTTTGAACGTCTGTCACGCTGAGCTTGGCCACATCCTTCTTGAACTGAACCTTTTCATAGTCGATCTTGTGCTTCAGCTCAACAATTTTCTGAGAAAGAGCCAGCTCAGGAGCAATGGCGCCATGGAAGGAGACGCTTAGGCCAACGGGAAGTTGCAGATCATCAAAGCTAAGATTGGGGGTGTCAAACCACTCATCAATGAAATTGTTTAACACTTCCACATCAAGGAGAGCCAAATCATTGAAGATTTCAGCCTCTTTCTTGCTCTTTATCAGCAGTTCAAGAGCGTCATCAGCAAGATCGTCGTCACTCGATAGATCAATGGCGTCGTTCTCATTCCTCGTAACAGCGGCGAGGGTCGAAGCTGGACCGATGGTGCGCACGGGCTTCTTTTTCTTCTTCTCGGACTTGGGGATGCGTGAGAGATCTTCTGACTGCACACTTGGTGCAGGAGGAGCAGTGGCCAGAGGCTTTGCTCGTGAAGCTTTTGGTGCAGGGGAAGGCTTCGAAGCCTTGGGTTTCTTGACTTCTTAGGCTTCGTGGTGCAAAGCGCCGGACGTAATCAGCATCATCTGCAGGTTGATCCATGTCTGTCCCTTGAACCATAATATGAGTGATGAGACATTCTAGGTTATAGAAGGGCCCAACAAGATTGGGTTCAGCTTCACGTGTGCTATCGGCACGAGGAGCAGAGGGACCGGGGTTGAAGTATAATCTCCGCGACTTCTTGTTCTCTTTGGCCGAGTTCTTGGCAAACTGAAAGTTGTGCTTGAACAGATTGTCGTCCCGACACCATAGCAATGAAGATGGGCCGGCATCAGCTGGCTATGGTCCACGGACCATGCAAGGGTAGAAGCCTTGTTCAATGGCTTCAGCTCTAGACCTGGGTGGAAGATTTTTGTACAAGATGTCTCCCCAGGGCCGCTTGATGGAATTCTTTTTAGCATATTCCTGGGTCACGAACCTGTACTTGTACCATTGTTCTGCCCAATGTCTTCGAATCCATTGGATTCGGGTTTTGCGCTGATTGTAATCCTCCTCTGGATCTGTCTTGTACAACTCATAGAGGTCTGGTGGCAAATCCTTTGTTGTATTCCCATGGCGCTGTCTGCCACCCTTCCTTGCAGACTTATCTGTTGCCATGAAGTTCAGACTGAATGGCTTCAAAACTGTCAAAGGCTTCCGGCTGTGTGACGCCCAGATAATTAAGCTACAGTAATCCTCAGCTAAAGTTGCCATGTCACCATGATTACTGTTAGTAATCCTCGCTTGATCCAAATCTTAGTTCAAACTCAAAGTCAAAATCGAGTTTAAAGTCAAAATTCAAACTTTGTCAAAACAGAAACTAAAATGTTGATCATGTGACAAATATGCACTTCTTAATATTGGTGGTGAACCAACATTTTTGCAGAGTGATTTAATGCCCTAATCTTTTTAAAGCATATTTTTTAAAAAAAAAGAAATGAAAAAAAGGAGAAAAGCCCCCCTCCCTCAACTGGGCCGACTGGCCTAGCTGGCCGCCGCGCCCCCCTTGGGGCAACCAAGCTGGCCGGCCCACCAGGCCCACCCGTCGCCTCCATATCCCCTCCCACTTCCGTGACCTAAATCGCTACAACCCACTCCCCCCGATCCACCTCACCCTATCGCCCTCTTGATTTGGATCGGGAAATCCCCCTCGCCTCCGCCCGACGGCCCTCGTCTCTGCCCTGGTGGCGCCGACGCCGTTCGTCCCCGACGGACACCTCGCCCTCCTCCCCGAAGCTCCCCCTCGTCGCGACGCCCCGGACGCCACTGCCTCAACCTGATCTGGCTCCGCGCCGCCCCCCGGCTTCGCCCGCCTCTGCCGTCCCTGTCATCGACCACCGCCGCCCTGAGCTCCGACGCCTCCCCGAGCTCACTCTAGCACATCTACAGGGCCTCGTGAGCCCTCTTCCCCTTCCCCTCCCTCTCCCATCACCGGATCCGGCCGCGCCTCCGACCACGTCGCTGTAGCCGCCGTCCCTGGGCTCGTCCAACTCCCGCTCCGGCCGCCGTCGTTGCCGACGCCGAGCCCGACTCTGACCTCCCTTGCTGCGGTCATTTGCACCGGTCTACGCGCGGCGCTGCCCGCGTCCGATCCCCACCGGCCGCGCGTCAAATGGGCGTCGGAGCACCGATTCAGAGCACCATCATCGCCGCGTCGTGAGCCTTGCTCCTGCGGTCACCGCGCCTTGGTCCGCCGTGGCCGACGCCCCTGGTGGCCTCGGTTGCGGGTGCTGCCCGTTGACCCATCGGGCACCGGCCGGCCTCGCCCCTCCGCGTCTTTGGCGCTGGTGCGCCCGCCCAGCGCCCGTAGCCGTCGCCCGCTAAGGCCATAGGGCCTTTGACAATGGGCCCCACAACCCTTTTCCTTTAAAAAAGAGAGAATGGTTTTAAAAACTAATATAATTAACTAATTAAATTAGTTAATCATGTTTTAATAACTATTTAAGTTTAATTAAAATGCTAATTAAGCGATGTGAGTATGATAGGGGCCCACCGGTGTTGACCGATCAAACGTTGATGGTCAACTGGGACCCAGGACCCACATGTCACCCTCGGTACACTTATGTGTACACAGATCTGGTGCACCTAGCATTTACTCATTATTTTCGAATTAAATTAAATTGCAGAATATCATTAAATCTTTGGTTAATCATAGAAATTAAACCGTATCTCAGATGAAAAGGTTTTCTACATGACAGTTGCTCAGAATTTCGAGACGAATCCGGATACGCGGTCCGTTCGTCTGCCACACGTCCCTAGCATAGCAAACATGCAACCTTTCCCTTCCGTTTCATCTGTCCGAAAATGCCTAACTCTGGGAAAAACTTCTCGGATGTTATCACCCTTCGCCGGTATTGTGTAGCACCGCGTTAGAACACGTCTAGCTCTGCCTGTTGTCCTATTGTGCTCTTGCTTGCTATGTGTTTACTGTTTTCTCCCCCCTCTTCTCTCCGGTAGACCCCGAGACCGATGATGCCGCTGTGATCGACTACGTCACCGACGACCCTCCTTCTCGTCTGAGCAACCAGGCAAGCCCCCCCTTTGATCATCCCGATATCGCCCATTCCATTCTCTCATGCTTGCATTAGATTTTGCTACTGTTATTGATTGCTCCTATTCTGATGCATAGCCTGCTTTTGTATCTGTTGTTGTTTCCTTACCTGCTTATCCTAAACTGCTTAGTTTAGGTTGGATAGTGACCCATCAGTGACCCCCACCTTGTCCTTGTTGCCCCTGCTTCATCATTGAAGACCCGATCAACGGGATCGAAGACCAGGCCCCGACACCGCACATCACTTCCCCTTAGTTGCTTGACACTATTGGGTTACTATCGAGTACCGAGGGTGAAACCTCTACAACACTTCTGATATTAACCCTGTAGTATAGCTATCCGGTCGTGGTCATCGAGGGTGATTTCCTCTTTAACCACTTCCGATACGAGTCTGTCGTGCAACCCCTCAAGTGTGGACCTCGAGGGTGAATCCTCTTACGTTCACCTTGATAACTACATCGAGAGGAATTCACCGGGGGTGATTCCTCGGGTTTTCCCCGTGATGTTTAGACACACCATTACTTTGATTACTATGACTTTACACTGAGCCATGTTACTAAAGACGGGTCGACCCTGAGGGGTGCCCGCGCGAGCTTAATTGCGAGTGATGTGGAGTCGGGTTGACCTGGAGGGTGCCCGCGAGATAATTACGAGGCGTGGCCGGGCATTCCTAGCCCTTGCCGCAAGTCCTCGAGACGGGGCAACGGGGTCACATCTTTCGTGAGTCTCTGCTTGTTACCGCGCGTTCCTAATCCACTACGATTTGGATATTTGATCCGAGGGCCTCGGCTGATAGCACTAACCATCACGTGGGCATAGTATGGGCGTTCTGCGTCGTATGCATCAGCGAAGCTTAATAGACGTCGCCGATCGAAGCGGGCGCTACCGCTTGGACCGCATAAGCGCTGCCTTGTTGAAGGAGGTAGCTAGGGCTGCTCACCGCCACGACGCATAGCGTGCGAGGAGTTCCGGGAGATGGCCCATGACCCCGGGGCATAGGTTTAGTCCGGCGTCTGGCCTCTCTATTAATCCTAGGTCGGGTTGCGGCGTATTGTTTGGCCGAGGCCGGCATGACCACAGAAAGTGTGTCCGGCGGAGTTAAGCGGCGTGGTGGGTAAGTTGGTGCACCCTGCAGGGAAGAAAACATCTATCGATAGCCTGTCCTACGGTAACGGACATTTGGAGTTGTATCCCGATTGATACAACTAGAACTGGATACTTGTGGTGAGAATTTGATGGTGATGAGAACTGGATGGTGATGGTAACTGGATAGTATGGCTCTGGGATTTCTTTCTCGCAGGGAGTCGAGAAAGGATCTCAGGCCGAGGTTGATAACACTACTACTTTACTTTATGCTACTCTACTCCTTCCGGTTGCTGCAAGATGGTGGTTTCCAGAAGATGCTAGTCTTTGATAGGACTAGGCCTTCTCTCTATTCTGGCATTTCTGCAGTCCAGTCCACATATACAGCCTTCCTTTGATAATGTTGCATATGTATTGTAGATCCTTTCTTGCGAGTACTTTGGATGAGTACTCACGGTTGCTTTGCTCCCCCTTTTCCCCCTTTCTTCTTCTTTCCGGTTGATGCAACCAGATGACGGAGCCCAGGAGCCAGATGCTACCGCCGATGCTTACTACTACGTGGAGGCCGCCGATGACCAGGAGTAGTTAGGAGGCTCCCAGGCAGGAGGCCTTGCCTTTTCGATCGATGTTGCTTTTGTGCTAGCCTTCTTAAGGCAAACTTGTCTAACTTATGTCTGTACTCAGATATTGTTTTCGAGCTTATGTATTCAAGCCCTCGAGGCCCCTGGCTTGTAATATAAAGCTTGTATTATTTTAATTTGTGTCTAGAGTTGTGTTGTGATATCTTTCCGTGAGTCCTTGATCTTGATCGTACACATTTGCGTGTATGATTAGTGTACGATTGAATCGAGGGCGTCACAGGCTGCTAGTTAGACAGGAACTGGCTTTGGGAGAGTTGATATGGTGCTGTAAGAATTCTACAAATGAATGCAGACTATGAGAACCAAGGGATTCTCCCATAGACATGTACCTGTGACAGCGTTAGAGATGCGAGGGAAGGGGAAGAGGTCATATGCATTCTCAGAAGATTTTGAAGATAAATCAGTTTAGAAGACATTGACCTCATAAGCCAAGACATTCACTTATATGTTGAGAGTTGGTTCCAGATTTGTACGAATCCGAGAATAAGTACAAGTGAGGAATCTAACTACGTGTGAAGCATAAGTGAATATACTAGGCATCATATGAGATGCAGACATGATAGATCCAAATTTGTGGAGGCAGAAACCACTTTTGGTAGAAAGGATGAATCTATATGATCAAAAAGACGGTAAAAAGAGTGTTTTAATATACCACACGATGAACTCCTAGACGAGTAGAGGATGAGGCCGAGCAGTTCGATCTTCCAAGCCCTAACTTGGCGATGGAGGACACCTACGGCGGCGGCGGAGAAGACGATGTCCGCGGCCGGCGTGAAGACGGAGTCGGAGAGGTCACGACAGCTAAGCGCTTCATCGTTGGCGTCGTCGAGAGCTAGCGGTGGCGCTAGGGTTTGTCGAGGTGGAGAGGTGGAAGAAGGATTTTTGACCGCGATGGGATGTGCATTTATAGGGAAAGGGACGGCAGAGCTGAAAGGACATGTGGTGCCCCATGTGTGGTTTTGGTAATTGATGACATTTTGTATGGACTATTGGTTGCATTGAGTTATATTTGAAGGATTTTTCCATAGGCATTTCTTGAAGTCCATGTGTTGGTTTCAAGGAGTTTATGGGTTGACCAAGGTGCTATTAAGGAATTACCGAAAGATTGGTCATGTGAGTGTTGAGCTTATTGCAAGCATATCTTGAAGAAGATGATTGTGTGATCATTCATGTTTACCTTCAAGACATCATCCAAACGAAAAGAGTTGGAAATATTCAAGGTTGATCAAGGCTAAGTCAAGAGTGAATCAAGTTGATCAACTCACAAAGCGTAGAAGATGTACCGAGAGGGATCAAGTGATCCCATGGTATGGTAAGCATTGTCCATTGCACTTTGTGTACTAACCCATGGTCTATGTGAGAGTCTATGTGGGGTTAGGTACGTGTCCATGGGCTTGCGTCAAGAGGAAGATATCATACAACCCATGGAAAGGATGACATCAAGTGGTGATCGTCATCAAGATTGCCGTGTGCAAGTTCAAGTGGAGCATCACGAAGAGATCAAGTGCTTGAAGCTTGCCATCCATTGTGGTGTCAATGGACTTGTGAAGATGTGCCGAAGAGTGGCTCACCCATAGTGGAGTATGGGGGAGCAATCATCTAGTCTCCATCGACCCAACACAATCAAGAAAGGTGGTCCATCTTGAGGAGGACAAGATCGTCATCATCTAGCTCAAGTGGATCATGTGCAAGGCAAAGGTTTTCCCTTGATAGGTTTTCTATTTTACCGGTCTCATGGTGGTAGTTGGGAGACCGGGTTATAGAATCGATAGCCGTACTATCAAGGGGGGCTCTCAAGTGAGTAGCTTGATCGTATCGTTCGTCGAGATCTCAAACCATTGCATCCTTGCATCATGTTTCTTGGTTGTTGTTTGGTTCTCTTTGTGAGTCTTAGAGCTTATGGTCATCTTGATGACAAGCTTGAGTTCACCGAAAACGGAGTTTGCATGCGTCTTCTATGATGTTTTCGGTGTTGGAGGTTTTACCAGTCTTATCCGAGGAAGAGTTCTCACCATTTTCTTTTTGGCCTTTTCTCATTTGCTTCTTATTGATATTCCTTTCAAGATTGTGTTAGCCCTTGTTGCTAGCTTTCCAACAAACTTGGTTTCATCGAATTCGGAGTCCGTTTGCAAAAGTTATGGCAATTTTGGTGTTCTAAAAAGGCTGCAGCGGTACTACCGCGAATTGGAGCGGATGTAATTTTTTACTACCGCTCCAGAGCGGTACTACAGCGACTCCTACAGCGGTAGTACCGCTCCGGACCAAAAACTCGTCCCAAGTCCTGTGGTGGTAGGCCCGGATGTATTTTTTTAGTACCGCTCGCAAGCAGTAGTATCGCTACCCTTTGCGGTAGTACCACGATCCCTAGCAGTAATACCGTGAGGACGAGCGGTAGTACCGCTCTGGCGGTTCTACTAGCCTTCTGCCTCCTCGCTGTTGTTTTTCAAAGGGGTACTACCGCCCTAGCGGTAGTACCGCTCCTTGGAGCGGTAGTACCGCTCCTTGGAGCGGTAGTACCGCTCTGTGCGGGCTGTGAGCATCACGGTTGGATTTTTTCCCACCTATAAAAGGGGGTCTTCTTCCCCAATGAACCTTATCCTTTGAGCTCATGTTCTTACCCCATTGTTGACCTTCTTCGAGCTTGCTAACTCTCAATCCCTCCATGGATTCTTGCTAGTTTTTGAGAGAAAAGAGAGAGGAGATCTAAATCCACATTTCCACCAATCACTTTCTCCTCTATGTGAGGGGAACCCCTTGGATCTTGATCTTGGAGTTCTTGGTGTTCTCCTTCTTGTTCTTCCTCTCATTTTCCTCCCTAGCATTAGTTGCTTCGGTGGGATTTGAGAGAGAAGGACTTGGACACTCCGTGTGCCCTTGCCATTGCATTTGGTGCATCGTTTTGAGTTCTCCACGTGATACGTGGAAGTTACAAGTTGAGAAGCTTATTACTCTTGGGTGCTTGGTACCCTTGAGTTTGTTCCTCTTGGGTGCTTGGGCGCCCTAGACGGTTGGTGGTGTTCGGAGCTCAATCATTGTGGTGTAAACCTCCGGGCAAGCGTCGGGGTCTCCAATTAGGTTGTGGAGATCGCCCCGAGCAATTTGACGGGTTCGGTGACCGCCCCCAAGGGTTGCCAAAGTGTACGGGTTCGGTGACCGCCCCCAAGGGTTGCCATTTGTACGGGTTCGGTGACCGCCCTCAAGGGTCCCTTAGTGGAATCACGACATCTTGCATTGTGCGAGGGCGTGAGGAGATTACGGTGGCCCTAGTGGCTTCTTGGGGAGCATTGTGCCTCCACACCGCTCCAAACGGAGATTAGCATCCGCAAGGGTGTGAACTTCAGGATACATCATCGTCTCCGCGTGCCTCGGTTATCTCTTACCCGAGCCCTTTACTTATGCACTTTACTCTGTGATAGCCATATTGTTTCTTGTCATATATCATGCTATCACCTAGTAGTTTATCTTGTTTAGCATAAGTTGTTGGTGCACATAGGTAAGCCTAGTTGTTTTAGGTTTTGTGCTTGACAAATTAACCGCTACGTTTATTTCGCATTTGTTCAAGCCTAAACCGTAATTATTTTAAAGCGCCTATTCACCCCCCCCCCCTCTAGGCGACATCCACGATCTTTCAATTGGTATCAGAGCCTCGTCTCTCTTTGTCAGGCTTAACCACCTAGAGAGTAAAGATGTCGACTAGAGGATTAGAATTCTCTGACACTCTTAGTTTCGATGGCACAAATTTTGATGTTTGGGTAATTCGCATGCTTAATCTCTTTAGGGTCATGGACCCAAATTTAGAGCGAATTGTAGATATGGGTTTTTCTCCTCCAAAGGATCCCCAAAGATTATCTTTAGAGGATGAGAGAAACACTTATCTCAATGCTCAATCTTCTAATGTGCTTTTCGATGCTTTGAGCAATGTAGTTATATTTCAACTCATGCCGTTCCGAGATGCTCATGAGTTATGGACAAAGCTTTAAGATAAATATGGTGTGTCCAAGATTTGTGGGGATGATTGTTCTCCCTCCACCTCCGGCCATGTTGCCTTCTCAACTTCTTCTACTTCACCTACATGTGGATTGCCACAAGGTAATGCTAGGGTGAGTAGTGGTGGTCATTGCAATGATGATAGTGTGCTTGTTCTTGGTGATCCTTCATCATTATCTTATTACAATGGTCTCTCTTTGGACTTTAACACTTTGTAGCGACCTGACCCAAAATCGGTCAAATCTCTGTGTCTGTACCATCCCAAGATCATGCTGGTACTCACAGTACATCGATGAAGTAATCAAAGTTCAATCACACCTGAATTTTATTACACGATTCTCATATAGAGTCTTTATTACAAGATAATAAATTCGCTCAAGGCCAACTCATGAGAAATAAACTACTAATGCTGCGAAGCGTAGAAGATAAAGCGAGTCCATCCGACTCCAAAGGGCAATCGCCAAGCGCGAGCGAGCCTCACTCGATCGGAATATACCTCGCAACATAAGACGTTGCAGCCATGTAGGTCAGCTTTTGAATAAGTGGCAAGTCATGAAGAATAACAATAATAAAGTTACTAACACTATATGCATTTTGGCTGTGGAGCTCTAAGTTTCATCATTTTGCGAAAAGCAAATTTTTCCCTACTACGATGGACTTGCTTGCAAATTACTACAAATTGTTGGTAGTTATTGAGATGGTTCCGCCAACCAATATCTCATTCCCAAATTATTATGTCATAAACCCCTCAAATTGATTCATTAGTTTTAGTGTTGAGATTTCCGAATACTTCCAGTTCCAGAGGCTCAAATTGTCCGTAATCGGGACACGGCTAATCGATTAGATCTTTAACTCTGCAGAGGTTTGCGACTTTTCCGCAAGAATCATTCCCTCCTTTTAAGTCTTCGCACTTCATGGTGTTTGAAGACGGGATGAATGAAACAGGTCTTCCAAAGAGTTCTTACGCTACTGCCGGTACCCATCCAATCCTACCGTTCTTCTACATCTCGTAGTACCGCCCAGCCAGCGTCACTACTAGGGTTAACCCAGCCAGAGCCCATAATGGCTTGCGGCTGCACAGTAAGCTTCGGTCATGGGGCATCCATCCGTCTCTTCGTGGCTGGGTGAAGCTTTCGCAAGATGTCATGGCACTTCTCCATGCATCCCGCCAACCACTGGGTTCTCCAGGTGCCCAACAAATCCTCCACCCAAAGAGTGAATTTCAAGTCCATCTTGATCATTGTAGTTCATGGGGTTGTCATCATCATTGACTCTCACATCTTTCTTATGAATTTCACTCAACCAAAACCCGTCTCTGAGCATAGCAAAGTAAACTACTTCGTCCCGGGTCATGGTAACAAGGGATTGGTTCATCCTACCACATGATACTACTCAAGATTAATAACTTCAAAATTTCAACTACTGCATGCATGGTGGGGTGGTGACAATTTCTAATGCACAAAACATAGATATAGAAAATAACATGATCAAAACTTGCCTTGCTGATGATCCTCGTAAGCTAAAGATTCGTAGTAGCAAGCTTCGCACTCCGGAAACTCTACCGAGACAAACAATAATCACAATAAGCATATAGCATAGGATCACATAACACAATAGCATAACAAAGTAACACAACACACCAAAACAACCAAACCAAAAAAACCCAAGGAAAACTCAAAGAAAACCAACTCAAGTTTCCTACTTCAAACAACAACTAGAATAGTTTTATATACCAAAAACTTTCTCAACATAACCTAATCATGGTTTTATGTTAACTTAACAGAAAAGATTTCATTAAGCAACTAGGAACAAAAAGAATTAATTTAAAATCTATTATGAAACTCCTATTAGGCCTAATACAATTTCTATTAAGAAAAATAAAATAAAACTTTTATTTATTATAAATAAAAGTTCATCCTATAAAGTGACAGAAACTATCCTAGAATAATCAATCACATGTTAAAATAAATTTATTTACTAATTAAAATAATAGGAAAACAGTAGCTAGTTAATTAATCAAGATTAACAAGATTCTGCTTAAAACTATTTTTTATTAATCCTAAAATACCCAAATTAATTCCTATGGTTTGGCAATGTCAAAATAAAGTTGGGACAAAAAGAATCATCCAAAAATAATTTTTCTAACCCAAGTTATAACAGATTTACTATTCTGACCAAAACTAAAATAAAGCAATTTTAATTAATTTTAACATAGCTAAATATATTTTCTACGGAAACTACAGAAAATTTGCAAACCAACAAAAAAAGAATCACCTAAAAATATTAAACAGAATAAAAGATATGAATTTTTTCAAAACAGGAACTATTCTGTTAAAACAGAAAACAAAAATAAATGAAAAAGGGCCTAATGGGCCTAAACTACGCACTGAGCGTAATATAAACTAAATGGGCCTAGGGTTAAACTGGATCGGGCCGGGCTAAAAATAAAACCCTAACTAAAAAACTAAACCGGACGAACCGGCCGGTTTTTTTATAAAAAACATACCCCTTCGGGGGTTCTAATCTACACCGTAGATAGCGCATCGGACGGGGGAGGAGATCTCCGGCGACTTACTGGAGCTCGGCGGCGGCGACGACGAGTGCGTTGGCCTCTCCGGTCGTCGGGGAGGTCGGCGGAGTGGCTCGGCGGGTGCGGACGAGCTCGGGGAGGGTCTTGGTGGAGTCGGTGGAGGTCGGGAGGGTCTAGGGCGGCGACGGCGACGGAAATGGCGGCGGTCGGCTCGGCTCCCAGCGAAGTGAGAGAGAGAGAGAGAGAGGCTCGCGAGGGGCTAGGGGAAATGGGGTGCGGTGGCCCGGTATTTATAGGGAGGGCCTCGGCGTTGGCAAGGGGGCGATCGGGGAGATCGACATCCGGATCTCTGAGGATCCGCGATCGATGGCGTGCGGCGTGAAAGGCGTGGGCGGGGTTGGGGAGGTGGTGGCCCACCTGCGAGAGAGAGAGAGGGGGCGGGCGAGCGGGCGACCGGCTCCAAAGGGTTTCAGGCGGGGTGGCTTGGCGGTCTTTGGGCCAGCTCACTGGCACTGGTGGGCCCTGGGCTGCGCCTGCATCAAGTGGTGGTCGGCGCTGGCTGGGCAGAGAACTGGTGGCGCTGGGGTTTTCTCTTTTAAATTTTTATTTTTAAATAAAACAAAAACAGAGATATCTTTTAAAATATAAATATTTTATATAGGACATATATATACCAAAATGATCAGGGAATATTCCTATCATTTGAACATTTTTCCAAAGGCAAAATCCAAACTTTATAAAAATCCATTTTTCCAATATTCAAATAAAACTCAAGTTTGAATTCAAAACTTTTGGCAAGGTTTTCCTCTGATATTTTTGGAGTGTCATGTTTACTCCTCTCATACTTTTGATCAAGTATTCATCAGGCATAGTTTTTGAAATGATTCCCACTTGCCAAGTTTGAATTCAAATATGAAAACTCAAAACTCTCCTGGAACTTCAAATGGCATTCAAATTCAAACAGGATGCATAGATGCTTAGCTATAATTGTAAAACATTCCAAATAGGAAATTTGGGATGTTACAAACTTCGAGTACCTTACATGTTTCACATGCTTGTGTTAATAGTCCTTGCATATCATGTAGAAATTGCTTGACTAAATCTCATGATGATATGCTTGCTATATCTTGTTGCCATAATAAAAATGCATGTTTTTCCTCGAGTTGTTGTGCTAACAATGTAGAGGATACCCAACACTCCATGGAACAAGATGTGGTCTTGAATGGTGCTTCAAGGGATCCTACATCATCATCTATTGCATTTTGCCTTATGGCCAAGGCTTCAAAGGTATCTCCCACTTTGAATCCCAATATATCTTGTGATGATATTGATGATGGCAAGAGTGATGATGATGTTGATTATGATGAAGAGAATGATGATGTTGCCTCCTTAAAAATTAAGGGGGAAATGATTTTTAAAGCTCTTCTTAAGAATAAAATTGCTCGTTCCAACTTCACGGAAATCATGTCTATTGCTATTGAGGGACAGAAATATATTGATGAGTTGGAATCTCGTCTTGAGGAGCATGAGGTCACCATTGATAAAATGGAAGGTCATGAACGTGATTACGCTAATGAGATCGCGGACCTCTCCCAAGCTCTCGAACTTGAACAAACCACCAAGGAATATATTGAGAAGACTTTTGATCTAGAATTATCTAGAGTGAAGGAATCTCATGATAGAGCTCTTGAGGTGGCCAATGTTTTTGACACTAAAAATGAGAAGCTTGAAGTTGCGCATGCTAAACTCCTTGAGGACTTTGGGCACCTCGAAAATAGCTCAAGGGTCATTAAGAGTGAGCTCATCAAACTCACCGAGTCTCATGCACAACTTAAAGCTTCATATTCAAAAGATCTTGCCAAGTTGCCTTCTCCTCTTGTTGCTAATGATGATGCTTGTGCTACTAACTCTATCTCTTGTGAAGCACCCATATTGAAGGAGAATGTTGAGCTAAGGGCTCAACTTGAGTTGCTATCTAGCAATTATGGGATGTTGGAAGAAAATCATGTAAAGCTCACAAGCTCTCATGATGATCTTCTAGTATCCCATAATGTGCTAAAGTGAGCTCATGAGGCCATGCTTGCTAAGGTAACATCTAGTGAGCCTTATGTGGATACTAGCACTACTTTTATTCAAAATGCTATACTGCCTTGTGCTAGTCCTCGCGATTCATCCATGCATAACATTGGTACATCTTGTGATGAATTGCTTTCCTTGCCTTGTTGCTCTAATGATGAAGCTTATACTTCCTCTAGTACTTGTGTTGAGACTAACCATGTAGAGGAAATCAAAGAGCTCAAGGCCCAAGTCACTTCTTTGAAGAAAGACTTGGAAAAGAGTCATGAAGGGAAATCCACACTCAACAATATCTTGAGTGTGCAAAAATCCCCCAATGACAAAGGTGGACTTGGATTCAACTCCAATAAGAAGAAGAAGTCCAAGATGATCAAGAAGAAGGGCCAAGAACAAGTCAAGAATTCGGCCAAGATTATTTGCTTCAAGTGCAAAATTGAAGCGCATCATGTTAGATCTTTCCCATTAAAGAAGAAACCCATTAGTGACAAGCAACAAGGGAAGCGGACACAAGTTCATTCTCATGCTCAACCTCGAGTTGAAGAAAAGCCTCTTCCCAAGAAGACTCAAGCTTATGCTTCTCAAGTTGAGAAATCAAGTGAGAAGAAAGTGAAGAGTAGACGTTGCTACCTATGTCGTGAGAAAGGTCACCTCGCCTCTTCATGCACTAGTGGTAACTTATCCAACCAAATTATTATTGATGATATCTATTCTCCTGGGAAGGATAATGTTGGCAATGTGTTTGCCAAATTTGTTGGTGCTCAAAGTGGTGTCAAGAAAAGAACCATTTGGGTAGCCAAGCCTATTGTGACTAACCTCATAGGACCCAACTTGGTTGGGGACCAACAAGCTCAAACTTGATCAATAGGTGATATTGGAGGTCATTGGAGACTTGGCTACATTATGAAGAATTAAGGGGACTTCATCATTCTTATTGTCTCAAGACAAGTCATTCGGATTATCAAGTTTCTATCTTATATCCAATGTTCCTCCTTGCGGTAACTCGTTCTTAAAGTGTCTACATTGATAGTTACTTGCCCCTTTGCATGTTTGGTTTCATTCCTTGCATGTGTTTGTATATGGTGTGCTTCCAACTTGATTATCTTGAGCAATCAAGTATGTGTGTGTGTTGGTTTGCACATCATGTACATGTGTGTCGTTCGTTGAGCCTTTGTGCATCTTGGTCATATCTTAGTTGGCTCTTGTGAGAGATTAATGGAATATCCCATTGTGGGGGAGTGATGTGCTTTGTGCACCTCACAATCCTATAAATGTGTGTACATGAGGAATACCATCTAGTATTGATATTACAAGATTATCTAGTCGCTATGTGGTATGTCTTCTCATGTGAAATTCAAATTATAAATAGTCCATTAATTATCTCTTGTTGGAACCTTTAATTGCCTCTTGTCTATCTTTAATTGGTATCACATTATGGGGGAGTAATATGCTATGTGTATATTACTAGCCTACAAAATGTGTACATTTGAGATATTGTCATCTAGAGTTGATATTGTAAATTATCTTGTTCCTAGGTGGCATGTTAGCTCTACAAGTTGCAATTTGCTTTTTGGTTGGTGTGAAGATGATGTCGGATATCCTTGCTATCTACCACCGGGAATTATTTCCATTTACTTCTTGTCTTTTGACAATTGGTACTCACTTTTGTGGTAGAATTTATAGATCATCTTTACATTGGCTTTTGCTTTTTATTTGCCTTTTATCTTGCCAAGGATCGTATCAACTCCCTTTGTCTTCCATACCACTTGTGGATCTTGTTTATTTCTTGATCTTGTCTAGTGTTTTCTAGATATAGTGAAAGTGGTGATCCCACCTCATGCATTTTGTATTCAAATGCAATTTCTCTATAATGCACTAGTCTTGGGGGAGCTATCCTTTTTTCTATAAAACACTCATCTTGTGATCCTTATCAAGTGTGTGTCAGTGGAAGGCAAGTCGTTTCTTTTGGGTACTTTGTGCTATCATGAAACTTTGTAGAGAGCTTGGTTTGTTTGGAACCATCCTCTCTTTTGGGGGTTTGATATCTTTTATTTAGTGTGTATCATCGGATATCTCATTCCTCGATGTATCTATTATCGATATCCTCCAAGTGATGAGTTATTCATTTGGTATCTTTTCTTCACTTGTTTTTTCTTTGTCATTTGGTATCGGTTCTTGAAAGTCTTGAGCATGCATATTAACTTCATGTAGTTTCTTTGGCATGCTTTCTTTCTTTGACCCAATATATGGGGAACTCCACCAAGTCTCAAATTGGATGAGATGTGCATGAAGTTCACTTTCATATCTATATGCACATATTTATGTGGAGTTTGTCCTATGTATTGTTGGTTCTCTAACTCTTTGGTCCCAATGAGTTTGGGTACCATTTTGTTTGTGTTGTTGTTCCAGGAACAATTGGAGATGCATTGGACGCTTGGCTCACTCACAAGGAAGGTGGTGTCATCATGTGATAATTGGAGTCAAGCTAGGATGATCAATGAACTACTACCTACCTTTAATTGGTATCTACTACATCCTTCCAATGATATCTCGGTAACAAGTATCTCTTCATGCATTCTTTTCTTGCATTCAACCTTGTGTAGGTTGCATCTTAGCATGATTTTCATTCCATCTTGTGATACTCGTTTCCTTTCTCAAAGCATCTCAACGATGATCTCATGTTGCTAGTTGTGATGTCTTTGATGGGTGTGTGGTAGGAATTCATTTATATACTGTAAGACCATATCTAGCCATGTGCTATGCTTCCAAGCAAATATCTTATTGGTATATGTATGACTTCCTTTTGGATATCGTGTTCCTTCGTGTTGTAACTATTTTGGGTGTACATCCTTCTTTGTAGATACATATATCATCATGATTTCGTCTACCTAGAATCTTATACACTTGAGAGAAGTTGCATATCTAGATGATATCCTTTCTTTCACGTCCACCTTGTCTTTCTTATGTTATTTCTTTGGTGGCTCCGTGAAAGCTTTTGCCTTGAGTGCGTGTCTTCTATCGTTGCATCTTGATGCGCTCTTGTGTGGTGAAGATTATTTTCATCATGCTTATCTTTACGAGGTTTTTGCCATCTTAATTGGTATCCCTCGTCTTGATGAGCCTTTCATCTTTTATCTTCACCGCGGGTTGTCACAAGCATAGGTTCTCTATATGCTTATTAGTAAGCTTGTGAACCCATTTGCTAGTTGTGCATGGGAATGACAGGCCTTGCACTGTGTGCCTCATTCTTTCAAGACTTTATTGATGCTTAATGCTCTTCTGTACATTAGTCTTCTCAAGCGCATTGCCTTGACTCACACACATCTTTTTGGTTGAGCCCACTCTTAAGTTGCCTCTCTTACTTGTTGCTCAACCATGTGTTTGTTGCAAGTACTAGGCTTAGTTTCCTATATGCTCTCTTCACTTGTTGTAAGTTTCTATTGATTTTGGGGGAGCTATGATCCTATTTTGTGCACTTTGTATCCAAATAAAAAAATTCTTGATGTGCACTGCTCTGCTCTTATCATAATATCCTTTATTCATGTGGCTCGTAGGATCATTGGCCTAGTTTGTTCAATTGGTATCTTTTGATAGCTTGCTTCAATTGGTATGTTTTGATTGCTTGTTTCTCTCTTTGTTATGTCTTTGTGGCATATCTTCCTTTTGCAATCTTTGGGCCTCAATATAGTTTGTCTTCCTCCAAGTATTTACCGTTGGATATGTGTATTGCATTCCACTCTCTTGTTGAGAAATACACAATTTATGGAAGAACACATTTTATACTGGCCTTCTAAGCTTTTAGCCCATTTTGGCAATCGATGCCAATGGGGGAGAAGTTTCAGAGAGTTTTGTGGAGAAGTTTAGAGAGTTGTCTCTTCTGGCTTTGGTTTGTTCCTAAGCATACACATCTCCTACGCATGCATTATTGGTTGTTGCATTGCATGGTGATGCATAATTCCTTATATAAACTCTCTTGAAAGTGATAGTCATCAATTACCAAAATGGGGGAGATTGAAAGGACATGAGGTGCCCCCATGTGTGGTTTTGGTAATTGATGACATTCTCTATGGACTAATGGTTGCATTGAGTTATATTTGAAGGATTTTTCCATAGGCATTTCTTGAAGTCCATGTGTTGGTTTCAAGGAGTTTATGGGTTGACCAAGGTGCTATTAAGGAATTATCCAAAGATTGGTCATGTGAGTGTTGAGCTTATTGCAAGCATATCTTGAAGAAGAAGATTGTGTGATCATTCATGTTTACCTTCAAGACATCATCCAAACGAAAAGAGTTGGAAATATTCAAGGTTGATCAAGGCTAAGTCAAGAGTGAATCAAGTTGATCAACTCACAAAGCGTAGAAGATGTACCGAGAGGGACCAAGTGATCCCATGGTATGGTAAGCATTGTCCATTGCACTTTGTGACTAACCCATGGTCTATGTGAGAGTCTATGTGGGGTTAGGTACGTGTCCATGGGCTTGCGTCAAGAGGAAGATATCATACAACCCATGGAAAGGATGACATCAAGTGGTGATCGTCATCAAGATTGCCGTGTGCAAGTTCAAGTGGAGCATCACGAAGAGATCAAGTGCTTGAAGCTTTCCATCCATTGTGGTGTCAATGGACTTGTGAAGATGTGCCGAAGAGTGGCTCACTCATAGTGGAGTATGGGGGAGCAATCATCTAGTCTCCATCGACCCAACGCAATCAAGAAAGGTGGTCCATCTTGAGGAGGAAAAGATCGTCATCATCTAGCTCAAGTGGATCATGTGCAAGGCAAAGGTTTTCCCTTGATAGGTTTTCTATTTTACCGGTCTCATGGTGGTAGTTGGGAGACCGGGTTATAGAATCGATAGTCGTACTATCAAGGGGGGCTCTCAAGTGAGTAGCTTGATCGTATCGTTCGTCGAGAGCTCAAACCATTGCATACTTGCATCATGTTTCTTGGTTGTTGTTTGGTTCTCTTTGTGAGTCTTAGAGCTTATGGTCATCTTGATGACAAGCTTGAGTTCACCGAAAACGGAGTTTGCATGCGTCTTCTATGATGTTTTTTCAGTGTTGGAGATTTTACCGGTCTTATCCGAGGAAGGGTTTTCACCATTTTATTTTGGGCCTTTTCTCATTTGCTTCTTATTGATATTTCTTTCAAGATTGTGTTAGCCCTTGTTTCTAGCTTTCCAACAAACTTGGTTTCATCGAATTCGAAGTCCGTTTGCAAAAGTTATGGCAATTTTGGTGTTCTAAAAAGGCTGCAGCGGTACTACCGCGAATTGGAGCGGATGTAATTTTTTACTACCGCTCCAGTGCGGTACTACCGCGACTCCTACTGCAGTAGTTCCGCTCCGGACCAAAAACTCGTCCCAAGTACTGCGGTGGTAGGCCCGGTTGTATTTTTTTAGTACCGCGATCCCTAGCAGTAATACCGTGAGGACGAGCGGTAGTACCGCTCCGGCGGTTCTACTGGCCTTCTGCCTCCTCGCTGTTGTTTTTCAAAGGGGTACTACCGCCCTAGCAGTAGTACCGCTCCTTGGAGCGGTAGTACCGCTCTATGCGGGCTGTGCGCATAACGGTTGGATTTTTCCCCACCTATAAAAGGGGGTCTTCTTCCCCAATGAACCTTATCCTTTGAGCTCATGTTCTTCCCCCATTGTTGACCTTCTTCGAGCTTGCTAACTCAATCCCTCCATGGATCCTTGCTAGTTTTTGAGGGAAAAGAGAGAGGAGATCTAGATCCACATTTCCACCAATCACTTTCTCCTCTATGTGAGGGGAACCCCTTGGATCTTGATCTTGGAGTTCTTGGTGTTCTCCTTCTTGTTATTCCTCTCATTTTCCTCCCTAGCATTAGTTGCTTCGGTGGGATTTGAGAGAGAAGGACTTGGGCACTCCGTGTGCCCTTGCCATTGCATTTGGTGCATCGTTTTGAGTTCTCCACGTGATACATGGTTACAAGTTGAGAAGCTTATTACTCTTGGGTGCTTGGTACCTTTGAGCTTGTTCCTCTTGGGTGCTTGGGCGCCCTAGACGGTTGGTGGTGTTCGGAGCTCAATCATTGTGGTGTAAAGCTCCGGGAAAGCGTAGGGGTCTCCAATTAGGTTGTGGAGATCGCCCCGAGCAATTTGACGGGTTCCGGTGACCGCCCCCAAGGGTTGCCAAAGTGTACGGGTTCGGTGACCGCCCCCAAGGGTTGCCATTTGTACGGATTCGGTGACCGCCCTCAAGGGTCCCTTAGTGGAATCACGGCATCTTGCATTGTCGAGGGCGTGAGGAGATTCTGATGGCCCTAGTGGCTTCTTGGGAGCATTGTGCCTCCACACCGCTCCAAACGGAGATTAGCATCCCTAAGGGTGTGAACTTCGGGATACATCGTCGTCTCCGCGTGCCTCGGTTATCTCTTACCCGAGCCCTTTACTTATGCACTTTACTCTGTGATAGCCATATTGTTTCTTGTCATATATCATGCTATCACCTAGTAGTTTATCTTGTTTAGCATAAGTTGTTGGTGCACATAGGTAAGCCTAGTTGTTTTAGGTTTTGTGCTTGACAAATTAACCGGTAGGTTTATTCCTCATTTGTTCAAGCCTAAACCGTAATTATTTTAAAGCGCCTATTCACCCCCCCCCCCCTCTAGGCGACATCCACGATCTTTCAACAGTGCAATTACGCAGGTGCCCTTGTTGGTTCACATCTGATGGACACATGGCAAACATGCAAAACATTGGGAGTTGTCCCATGTTCCCACACACGCCTGGACTGTCGGGTGGTCGTTCCGGCTTCTCCGGGTTTCAGGCAATAAGAATTGAGCATTTAAAATAGATTTAATGTTTGTCTCTGTATCTTCTGCTGACAAGGACGCAGAGAAGACATTCGACAGTTTCAACAGAATGCATATGATTTGGATAGATAGAGTTTGAGATAGGAAGCATAGAGAGGTTAGGGTCCGATCACATTCACTTAGTTCAAAAGATTCAAACGAGAAGACATAGCTATAAGTGAATGCTGTAGAGGATAGAACACTAATATATGTATATATCAGAATACAACCAAATCAACATAGTGAAGATAAACATGAAAACATGTTGATATTGAAGACAAACCAAATGCGAAGACATAGTAAATGTAACGCCATGAGCAAACACTTCAAAAAGAAGAATTTGGTGGTGGCGTTACCCAATCTATAGGAAGTATTAGACCCAGACACGGCGCACAATTATCGTGGCACTCCGAAGTCAAATTCCGCATTAATGTATTCACACTCAGAGTGTAAGTCTTCATTGAATTGAAGACATACATTACTTTGTGTGTTGCACATCTAAGTCATCAACATGCATAAGTGTTAGGAAGTGTGCCTGATCACAGGACATTTGAGTATTCCAAGATATTTAGCTCACCCCGCAACTTGCAAAACCTTTTCTCATCCAAGGGCTTTGTGAAGATATCTTCCAATTGCTCTTCAGTGTTGACGTGTATGATATCAATATCTTCCTTCATGACATGATCTCTGAGAAAGTGATGACGAATTTCAATGTGCTTTGTCTTCGAGTGCTGAACTGGGTTGTTGGCAATCTTGATGGAGCTCTTGTTGTCGCAGTAGAGTGGAACTTGTTTCAGATGGATGCCACAGTCCTTGAGTGTTTGCTTCATCCATAGAAGCTGAGCGCAGCAAGATCCAGCAGCAAGGTATTCAGATTCCGCAGTGGAGAGTGATACAAAGTTTTGCTTCTTTGAAGACCAACAGACAAGTGATCGTCCCAGAAAGTGACATGTGCCTGATGTAGACTTGCGGTCCACCTTGTCACCAGCATAATCAGCATCCGAGAATCCAACTAGATCAAACTCTGAGCCCTACCATAATCCTAGTGTTGGGGTGTAAGCCAAATATCTAAGAATTCGCTTCACAGCTAAGTGATGCGATTCCTTTGGTGCCACTTGGAATTGAGCACACATGCAAACACTAAGCATGATATCTGGCCTAGATGCACAAAAATAAAGTAAAGAACCAATCATGGAGCTGTATACCTTTTGATCGAACTCTTTACCATTGGTGTCAGGACCCAGATGACTCTTGGTTGGCCTCGGCGTCGTATAACCTTTGCAGTCTTGCATTCCAAACTTCTTCAGGAAATCTTTGAGATATTTCTCTTGAGATATGAAAATGCCATTGCTTTGCTGACGAATTTGAAGACCAAGGAAGAACTTCAGCTCACCCATCATGGACATCTTATATTGCTCTTGCATCATGTGTCCAAACTCATCACTGTAGTTCTGGTTGGTGCAGCCGAAGATAATGTCATCCACATATATTTGGCACACAAACAGTTCACCATCATATGTCTTCGTGAAGAGTGTGGGATCTAGGGAAGTAGGTTCGAAGCCTTTGCTCTTCAGGAAGTCTTTGAGTGTGTCATACCAAGCGCGAGGGGCTTGTTTGAGGCCATACAGTGCCTTGTTAAGCTTGTATACCATATCTGGATGTTATGGATCTTCAAAGCCAGGAGGTTGTGCAACATACACTTCTTCTTCAATTTCGCCGTTGAGAAATGCACTCTTCACATCCATTTGATACAGCAGGATGTTGTGATGGTTTCCATAGGCTAGCAATATGCGAATAGCTTCAAGCCTAGCCACAGGAGCAAATGTTCCATCAAAGTCAATCCCTTCAAATTGAGTGTATCCTTCAGCAACGAGACGAGCCTTGTTTCTGACAACTTGACCATGCTCATCTTGATTGTTGCGATATATTCATTTTGTGCCTATTATGTTGTGCTTGCGGGGGTCAGAACGCTTGACAAGTTCCCAAACATTGTTCAACTTGAACTGTTGAAGCTCTTCTTGCATAGCTTGAATCCATTCAGGTTCCATGAAGGCTTCAACAACTTTCTTGGGTTTAGATATTGAGACAAATGCAAAGTGCCCACATAAATTTGCTAGTTGTGTTGCTCTTGAACGAGTGAGTGGACCAGGCGCATTGATGCTATCATTTATCTTTTCAATCTGTACTTTATTTGCAACATGAGGATGAACCGGATGAAGGTTTTGCTCTTGCTAATCATTGTCATCATTTGGAGGATTGTCTTCAGGCTAAGCATTGTCTTCAGGTTGTTCTTCATTTGGTATGATTTGTCCAGTTCCCATGAGCTTGATGGATTCACTAGGTGGAACTTCATCTAGCACATTTGGCAGGTGCTCTCTTTGCGAGCCGTTAGTCTCGTCGAACCGCACATCCACAGTTTCAACCACTTCATAGTGAAAGAGGTTGAAGACTCTGTAGGAGTGCGAATCCTTTCCGTAACCAAGCATAAAACCTTCATGTGCTTTCGTTGCAAATTTTGAAGTGTGATGTGGATCCTTGATCCAGCACCTAGCACCAAATACTCTGAAGTAACTGACATTTGGTTTCTTACCAGTGAGGAATCATAGGATGTTTTCTTCAGAAGCTTGTGAAGATAAACACGGCTGATGACATGGCATGCAGTATCAATAGCTTCAGGCCAGAACTTTCTTGGAGTATTTTATTCATCGAGCATCGTCCGAGCCATCTCAATGAGTGTTCTATTCTTGCGCTCCACGATGCCATTCTGCTGAGGTGTGTACAGAGCGGAGAACTCATGAGTGATTCCCAATATATCCAAGTAAAGGTCGAGGCCTGTGTTCTTGAACTCAGTGTCGTTGTCACTCCTGATATGCTTAATCTTGATGCCATAGTTGTTCATGGCACGGTTGGCGAAGCGTCTGAAGACATCCTGCACTTCAGTCTTGTAGAGAATTATGTGCACCCACGTATATCTTGAATAATCATCAACAATGACGAAGCCATAGAGACAAGCAGTAGTAGTGAGAGTAGAGTAGTGAGTAGGGCCAAATAAGTCCATGTGTAGCAGCTCGAAGGGTTGACATGTCGTCATGATTGTCTTCGAGGGATGCTTGGCCCTAGTCATCTTCCCAGCTTTGCAGGCACCGCACAAGTGATCCTTCTTGAACTTGATGCCCTCGATGCCTATGACATGCTTCTTCTTTGCGAGAGTATGCAAGTTCCTCATGCCAGCATGCCCTAGCCTTCGATGCCAGAGCCAGCACTCTGAAGCTTTTGCTAGAAGACATACGGCAAGATGTGGTCCTGCTGAGAAATCTACCATGTACAGATCATCTTTCCGGTACCCTTGAAAGACTATAGACTTGTCAAATTCCATTAGTACAAGGCAACGATATTTTCCAAATATCACAATCATGTTCAAGTCACAAAGCATTGAGACAGACATTAAGTTGAAACCAAGGGATTCAACAAGCATCACTTTATCCATGTGCTGATCCTTTGAGATTGCAACTCTACCTAGACCCAATACCTTGCTTTTACCAGTGTCAGCAAATGTGATGTGACTTTTGTCAGATGGACGTAAGGTTGAGTCCATGAGAAGACTTCGATCACCAGTCATATGATTAGTGCATCCGCTGTCCATAATACATTCTTAAGCATGAGGTGTCATACCCTACAGTACAGTTATGGGGATAGGCTTCACCAAGAGTATTGTGAAGCATAAACATTTTACGGGCAAGATGATTATCAAAGCTCAAATCAAGATTAGGACTGATAGGATGATTGGCAAATGATTCAGGAACAATATACATAGTGAGACCATTTGGGCATTTGATCTTGCGCCCTACAAGATGTTTTAGGTCCCCAGCAATAGCATTAGACGCCTTTGATTTCCGGTTGGAGACCTTTCCCTGCAAAAGAAAGTTAATTCTTCTTAACCACCCACATCTTCAGGGGTGGCTTAGAAGCAATGAGTCTAAGTGCAGCATCTGAGAACTTCAGCTTTGGAGCCTCATATAGCCTTGCAGGAGATGAATGATACTCATATGAATAAGCAGAAAAGTTCTTAGTTTTATGAACATAGCGGTTTGAAGACACACTCTCATATTCATAAGTTTGAGTACGATTTCCCTGCAAAACAATGGCGTTAGGGTGACTCAGTTGAGTCCTGTATCTGTATGAAGCATTTGGACCATATGAAGCTTTTGGTCCGGGACTTGTCTTCTTCCCAGGCGGTGTCATGATGACATTCACAGGAAGATTCTCAAGACAACTTTTGGGAACCCAGATCTTCTTCATTGGCGGCACATTCCTGCAGTTAGTACCAATATACCTGGCAAACACTTCACCATTTTGATTCTTAAACAGTTTATAGTTTGCATCAAAGGATTTATCAATGATAATAGGGTTAGCACAAGTGAAGCCAGATAAGGTGGATGGATCTACTGAAGGTCCCTTTGCAGCAACCCATGTGGTTTTGGGGTACCGCTCGGGCTTCCAAAGATGAACCATCAACATTCATTTTCCTCTCGAGCCCAAAGCACCCTCTTTCCTAGGGTTTCGGTTCAGAATTTGCTTTTTGAGGACATCACACAGTATCTGATGCCATTTGAGACTTTTGTACATCCCTGTTTCAAGCAATGTCTTCAACCTAGCATTTTTCATCAGCAATAGCAGTGGTATCCTCAGTAGAGGGGTTAGTTACCACATCAACAGTTGAAGATATTGCTTGAGAGCAGCAGAGAACATTCAAACAACATAAGTGGTGTTATCACGCTCAAGGCATTTTAGACAAGGTGGTTCAAATCCTTCCTGAGCGGGACTGGTCTGTTGAGCGCGAAGTGACTCATTCTCTTTTTGAAGATCTTCATGAGTCGCTCTCAATTTCTCAAGCTCTTGCTTCCTTTGAAGATAATCATAGGAAAGCTTTTCATGAGTGGTTGAGAGCGTTTCATGACGACTTTCAAGTTCCTGGTACTTAACATGAATATTTTTTATGTCTTTAATTAAGGACTGAGATCGGGTCATTTCCGCATCCAACAAGTCATCCCTTTTGTCTAACAGTTTTTGAGTATGTTCCATAGCTTTTTGTTGTTTAGTTGCAATTTTAGCAAGTGTTTTGTAGCTGGGTTTGGATTCACAATTAGAGTCATCTTCACTTGATGTTTGAAAGTAAGCATCGCGTGATTTTACCTTGGCACCACGTGCCATGAAGCAGTAGGCGGGAGCAGAGTCGTCCTTATCATTAGCATCAGCGTTGGTGATGGGGCCATTGTCTTCAGTGTTGAAGATGGACTTGGCAACGTAGGCTGTAGCTAGAGCCAGACTTGCAACGCCAGGGTCGGACTCCTCCTCAGACTCCACCTCCGGCTCCTCAAAAGTAGACTCCTCCTCTGAATCCATCTCCTTGCCAACAAAAGCACGAGCCTTGCCAGATGAGCTATTCTTATGTGATGAAGACTTGGACGAAGACTTGGAAGAAGACTTTGAGGATTTCTTCTTCTTCTTGTCATCAAAATCATATTCCTTGCTCTTCGTCTTCTTCTTGTTCTCATTGTCCCACTGTGGACACTCAGAGATGTAGTGTCTAGGTTTCTTGCACTTGTGACATGTTCTCTTCTTGTAATCATGAGTGGAAGCTTCATCATTTCTTGAGCTGGATCGTGAAGACTTTCTGAAGCCTTTCTTCTAAGTGAACTTTTGGAACTTCTTCACAAGCATAGCAAGCTCCTTTCCAATGTCTTCAGGATCACCGGAACTGCAGTCAGATTCTTCTTCAGATGAGGAAACAACTTTTGCCTTCAAAGCGCGAGTTCGGCTGGGACCATAGATATCTCTTTTCTCAGAAAGCTGGAACTCATTTGTGTTGAGCCTCTCAAGTATGTCAGACGGATCGAGTGTCTTGAAGTCAGGGCGTTCTTGTATCATCAGGGCAAGGGTGCCAAATGAGTTGTCAAGTGATCTCAGTAGTGTCTTGATGATTTCATGCTTGGTGATCTCAGTGGCGCCAAGAGCACGAAGCTCATTTGTGATGTCAGTGAGGCGATCAAACGTGAGCTGGACATTCTCATTGTCGTTTCTCTTGAAGCGGTTGAAGAGGTTGCGAAGAACACTGACCCTTTGATCTCTGCGGGTTGAGACGCCTTCATTGACCTTGGAGAGCCAGTCCCAGACTAGCTTCGACATTTCCAGAGCACTCACACGGCCATACTATCCTTTGGTCAGATGACCACAGATGATGTTCTTGGCAGTAGAATCCAGTTGAACGAACTTCTTGACATCAACAGCAGTGACACCTTCACCAGTCTTGGGAACACCAAATTTGACGACATACCAGAGGTCGACATCAATGGCTTCAAGATGCATGCGCATCTTATTCTTCCAATAGGTATATTCAGTTCCATCAAAGACGAGGCACGCAGCGGAGACTTTGATTATCCCTGCAGTCGACATAGTTAAAACTCCAGGTGGTTAAACCGAATCACACAGAACAAGGGAGTATCTTGCTCTGATACCAATTGAAAGTGCTAGTTATCGACTAGAGGGGGGGTGAATAGGCGATTTTTAAGAAAGTCTTCAAAACATGAGAGTTTCGAAGACAAACAATATAAATGAACCTATTGATATGCAGCGAAAGGTAGACTACACTAGGCAAGCCATAGTCAAGTATTCAATGAAGTGAAAGCACGAAGACTAATAGCAGCTAGGTAGTAAAGATCAGGATGGAAGATAGTATGAAGCCAAACAACAATAGTAGTCACACAGTGAAGTCAAACAGGTAATGCAAAAAGGCAATGACTTCACGAAGACAAACTGTAAATAAAGAGAGGGAGACGATAGAACCAGTCGCTTGGCGAAGACAAGGATTTGTTGGACCAATTCCAGTTGATGTGACAACTGTACGTCTGGTTAGGGAGGCTGATATTTAACTCAGAAGACCGTGTCTTCACCTTATTCCCCTTGAGCTAAGGACACCCAGTCCTCGCCCAATCACTCTGGTAAGTCTTCAAGGTAGACTTCCAAACCTTCACAGACTTCGTTCACCGGCGATCCACAATGACTCTTGGATGCTCAGGAGTCGGTCTACTAATCTTGGACATGATGCCTATGTAATGATCATTGCCTGGATATCGTCATAATTATTTGAGGTTCTATCAATTGCCCAGCAGTAATTTGTTTACCCACCGTTTGCTATCTTTCTCGAGAGAAGCCACTAGTGAAACCTACACCCCCGGGTCTTCCTTCTCATATATTTTCTTTGTGATCTATTTTATTTTCACTTTTTATTCAGATGTATTAAACCAAAAATACAAAAATACTTTGCTGCACTTTATTTTATTTGCGATCTATCTATCAATCTATTACAAATTTACCTCGCGTCCGTTTGCCTATCTTGAGGCACCGTACCCGAAAGGGATTGTCAACCCCTTTAACATGTCGGGTTGCAAGGTGTTGTTATTTGTGTGCAGGGGCTGTTTATGTTGTGTTGCTTGGTTCTCCTACTGGTTCGATAAACTTGGTTTGGTATCTGAGGGAAATACCTACAGCCATTGTGCTACATCATCCCTTCCTCTTTGGGGAAATACCGACATAGCTTCAAGCGACATCAGGGGCTGGATCCTCACCCAGGGGGCGGCCACCTCGTTCCGCCAATATGACTCCTCCATGCCACTAACGGTGCATGGAATCATGACCGACCCCCTACGCCAATCCATGACGCCTGGCTTTCTGCCATGGCGCTCATTCCCGCGCCCTCCGCGTCCGCCACCAACCATGCACAATGCATGCAACACACATGGCGGATGCACCAGGGGCGAGGAAGCTAGTGGGATGGCAGTTATCGCCCCGTGAACGTGGGACGTGGGTAGCCCACAGATCATGGCTTAAATCTCCCACCATGTTCGGCGTCTTGCACGTCACGCGGAAAAACCGGAAAGTAACTCAAGCACAAGTTAGTGAAGATGATGAGGACATCAATACCATTTTTACACCCACAGCCTCTGCTGCTATACATACTGGACCAATTACTAGAGCTCGCGCACGCCAATTAAATTATCAGGTACTTTCGTTTCTTGGTAATGATTCTAATGTTCATGAGAATATGATGCTGCCTAAATTGGATACATTTGTTTTGCTTACAAATGAAGGGCATGTCATGGATAAGAGGGATGAACACTGGAGCAAGACCAAGCATGGAGACGATGGCATGCGCAAGGAGAACAAGAACGGAGTTACAAGTGATGATTTCAGGACTTTGAAGCCACCATAAGGAGTGCAAGAAGCCTTGGACGAAATATACAAGATGCCACTTCATAAATTTCGTCCAGAGGCTATTCTAGGTGCTGCGTCACCTTATTATTGGGCCAGGCCCATGCAAATTCGAAATACTTAAGTATAGGCTGTTTTTAGAGTCCGTATGTGTGGGGAAACAAGAGTTAGGGTTTGTTTCGGACCCCTCCTCCAAGGGCCACGAAATCCCCCCCCCCCTCTTCCTCCAGAAATACAACCCTTAGGGTGTCGTCTAGACTTTGGGTTTTGTTTAGATTAAAGTTTGACATAGCTGCAACTTCACGCATTCGCTTATGCTCAACGACTGCACAAAGCGCCACGTAACCCCACCTTGATCAATAAAGCTTTCCTCTTATATTCGCAATATCCAGAATTGCAATCTTAGTTTCTTGCTTGTTCTTCGTTTGCCTATAGGAAACACACCTTCGTGGTCAGGTTGATCGTGCTCCGGCGTGGTCAATAACCTCACGGAGTTGGTTTAGCAATTTCTAAGGCGCGACGTCCTCGCACGTTCGTAGTCGGATCATCAAAATCGACTTCCTCCAAAACGATAGCCACCATCTCATCGAAAGACGGGACACCTTTGCCTCTATCAAGTGGTATCAGATTTCCAGGTTGCTCGATGAGCTTTTACAGTTTTTCATAATTTAGATCGAGTCTGTTCTTCATACCTACAGTCCATGAAAAAGCCAAAAAAATTAGGGTTAGTTCATCATCTCCGAACCAGTCTAAGCCTTTGCATAGTCTTTTCAGTATTTTGCTTTGTTGAATTTGCGGTTGCATCATCGTGTCAAGTTGCTGGTCTTAGCGTCTAGTTTTCCTTAGAGTTTCGAGTTCTGTTCACAAGTTGTCACGGCGCCGCCGCACCATCATCATCGCTCCTGCCGTCTACCACCACCACTTATCTGCCACCAATCCGTATCCATATACCACCACCGCTGCCATATCTTACCATCATATATCGACCACCAATCTGAGTTCTTCTCATATTAGGTTTGTTTTCGAGATCAATATATTTTCTGATTCGTGCTTCCTTGCCTGAGTAGGTTTCGAAAAAAAACGAGTCTGGAGACCCCCGGGCAGTTTTTAGGCCAAAATTTCGGCGACCTCAAATATTTTTTCCCTATCCAATTTCTAGGTCCCAAGGAGCGTTTTGAGACACTCGCCATCATAGTGATTTTTTATCGCACATTTTCGTCGTTGCTGCCCTGATTTCCGGAAAAAAAATTGTCAAAAAAATTTTGTGCCTATCCTGTTAGTTTGACTTGGGAAGAGTTTTGAGACACTCGCCATTACAGTGATTTTTCGCAAAAAAAGAGGAGCGCAAAACAAATTTCAAAGTGTGCTTTTCCCTTGTTTACGTGTCGCGTCGTGATTTTGTTCGTGTTCTAGGCTCGCATCTCTAGTACGGTCTAGCCTAGGACCAGCACAGTACCATCGTTGAGCGTTTATTCAACTTTGCATCTCTGAATTGATTATTGCTGACCCTTTTTGCTACCATATTATAAGCCTTCCCAGGTCCACATACATCTACGTCGTGCGTTTGATTCTCCCTGGTAATCGCTCTATCCAAGCTTTGAGAGTTTCGACTACAACGGTTGTCGATCACCACTTGCTGCTTGGTAAGAATTTGAGATTTGCTTGACGGATTTGTGATGCCCCACCACCACCATTTTCTAGTAGTCTGTAGGATCATATTCTTGTGTGTTTCTATTGCTGCTAACCATGGCAGGTTCACAAGTCGATGAGACTGACTGGGAGAACATGACGAATAAGGAGTTGCATGATAAATTTTAGCAAATGATGACTGAACAGGTGCAAGATGTACTGGACAATTTTGAACAGGCCATGGATAAGATAACTGGCCTTGAGAAGACGTTCGAAACAAAGCTCGATAACAAATTTAATGAACTGCTTGCGCGTCTTCCACAACCACCACCGGTTGCATCTGGCGCACCTCTGCAACAACAACAACGACTACCTCCACATCGCGAAATAGCCCTCCGCCGAGTGAGTCGTGTCCCTCTTGAGCCCGGCCAAACTGTTGGTGTTGCTGTTGATACTTTTGTGGCTCCTGCTGCTGATGATGAGGAGGAGGATTATGCGGGAGATTACGAGGATGAGGTTGATCAAAATTAGAACTACGTGCAACCACCAGCACCACAACCACCAGGTCGTCCACATGCAAATAATCACAATGGTTGGGCTGCACCACCCCCTCAGGTACGAGATCACGACCATCTCCCTAAACTGAAATTGAACAATCCACCATTTGAGGGTAGATACGTTCCTGATATATATCTTACTTGGGAGTTAGAAACCGAACAACGTTTTACATGTTTAGAATATCCCGAGCAGAGATGTGTTGCTGCTGCACTTTGTGCTTTCACTAGTTTTGCTTGTGTGTGGTGGTCTGAACATCGTAGATTATATCCGAATAATATTCCAACTACTTGGCCTACTTTGAAAACTACTATGCGTACTCATTGGGTTCCACCATATTATCAACGTGAATTACTTCAAAAATTGCAGCATTTAAGACAAGGAAAAAATTCTATAGAGGAATATTACCAGGAATTACAAACTGGCATGATTAGATGTGGTATTGTTGAGGATAATGAAGCTATGCTTGCACGTTTTATGGGTGGATTAAATAGAGAGATTCAGACCATTCTAGAGTATAAGGAGTATAATAATATCACTCGTTTATTCGATCTTGCTTGTAAATCTGAATGTGAAGTGCAGGATCGACAGGCATTGGCACGAACTAACTTTTCTGCAGGTCGACCTTCCTCATGGACACCGCGTGCATCCTCTACTTCCACACATTCTACTGCATCGGCATCTCCATCAGCTGCCACCTCCAGTCATGATACAAGAAAGCAGGCACAACCACCACTATCTACCAGGAGCACACCTGTCGGGCCTGTACAGAGCTCTTCTTCTTCCATGGCATCAACAGGGCTCACAAGTGGTATTATTTGTCGTCGTTGTAAGGGAAGAGGTCATTATGCGAGATAATGCAAATCTCAGCGTGTGATGATTTCTACTGAGGATGGTGGTTATGAGTCCGCTAGTGACTATGATGAGGAGACTTTGGCTCTTATTACACGTGAAGAACACGGTGGAGATGATTTTGAAAATGAGACGCAATACATGGCTCCTGAAGACACTGACAGGTATGAATGTTTAGTTGCTCAACGCGTTTTGAGTGTGCAGGTTACACAAGCTGAGCAAAATCAGAGGCATAATTTGTTCCATACAAAGGGAGTTGTGAAGGAACGTTCTGTTCACATCATCATAGATGGAGATAGCTGCAACAACTTCGCTAGCATGGAGATGGTGGAGAAGCTATCTCTCTCCACAAAACCACATCCACATCCTTACTACATCCAATGGTTCAACAACAGCGGCAAGGTTAAGGTAACACGTACTGTTCGTGTGCATTTTAGTATCTCTACTTATGTTGGTTGTGATGTGGTACCTATGCAAGCATGTTCCTTATTACTTGGTAGACCATGGCAATTTGATAAAAATTCTATACACCATGGGAGAAACAATCAGTATACTCTTTTTCATAAGGATAAAAATATTACTTTGCTTCCTGTGACTCCTGATTCCATTTTAAAAGATGATATTAATAGAGCTAATAAAGCAAAACAGGAGAAAAATAAGAGTGAAAATCAGATTGTTGCAAAAGAATTTGAGCAACAAATGAAACCTAATAATAAACCATCTAGTGTTGCTTCTGAAATTAAATTGAAAAGTGCATGTTTACTTGCCACAAAATCAGATATTGATGAGCTAGATTTTAGCAAATCTGTTTGCTATGCTTTTGTGTGCAAAGAGGCATTATTTTCATTCGAGGACATGCCTTCCTCTTTGCCTCCTGCTGTAACTAACATTTTGCAGGAGTTCGCTGACGTCTTTCCACAAGACGTGCCACCGGGATTACCACCTATTCGTGGGATTGAGCATCAAATTGACTTAATTCCCGGTGCATCGCTACCCAACCCTGCACCATACCGTACCAATCCAGAGGAGACGAAGGAGATTATGCGTCAAGTCCAGGAGCTGCTCGACAAAGGTTATATTCGTGAATCCCTTAGTCCTTGTGTTGTTCCTATTATTCTAGTGCCGAAAAAGGATGGTACATTGCGTATGTGTGTTGATTGTAGAGGCATTAATAATATTACTACTCGTTATCGTCATCCTATTCTAGGCTAGATGATATGCTTGATGAATTGAGTGGATCTACAATATTCTCCAAAGTTGATTTGCATAGTGGATACCATCAAATTCGTATGAAATTGGGAGATGAATGGAAAACTGCATTTAAAACTAAGTTTGGTTTATATGAGTGGTTAGTCATGCCTTTTGGGTTAACTAATACACCTAGTACTTTCTTGAGATTAATGAACGAAGTTTTACGTGCTTTCATTGGACAATTTGTGGTAGTCTATTTTGATGATATACTGATTTATAGTAAATCTTTGGAGGAACATTTGGAACATTTACGTGATGTTTTTATTGCTCTACGTGATGCACGTTTGTTTGGTAACCTTGGAATGTGCACCTTTTGCACCGACCGAGTATCTTTTCTTGGCTATGTTGTTACTCCATAGGGAATTGAAGTTGATAAAGCCAAGATTGAAGCTATTGAGAGTTTGCCGCAGCCCAAAACGGTCACACAAGTGAGGAATTTCCTTGGCCTCGCTGGTTTCTTAGGCGTTTTGTGAGAGATTTAAGCACCATTGTTGCACCTCTCAACGAGCTTACAAAGAAGCATGTGCCTTTTGTTTGGGGTACCGCACAGGAAGAAGCCTTCACGGTATTGAAAGATAAGTTGACACATGCTCCTTTACTCCAACTTCCTGATTTTAATGAGACTTTTTAGCTTGAATGTGATGCTAGTGGAATTGGATTAGGAGGTGTGTTATTACAAGATGGCAAATTGCATACTTTTCTGAAAATTGAGTGGGCCTAGTCTGAACTATTCTACTTATGATAAAGAATTATATGCTCTTGTTCGGACCTTAGAAACATGGCAACATTATTTATGGCCCAAGGAATTTGTTATACATTCTGATCATGAATCTTTGAAACACATTAAAAGTCAAGCAAAACTGAACCGTAGATATGCTAAATGGGTTGAATTCATTGAGGCTTTCCCTTATGTCATTAAACACAAGAAGGGTAAATAAAATGTTTTTGTTGATACATTGTCTCATCGTTATACTATGCTTTCACAACTTGTCTTTAAAATATTTGGTTTGGAGACCATCAAAGATCAATATGTGCATGATGCTGAATTTAAAGATGTATTGCAGAATTGTGAGGAAGGGAGAACTTGGAACAAGTTCGTCGTTAACGATGGATTTGTGTTTCGTGCTAACAAGCTATGCATTCCAGCTAGCTCCGTTCGTCTTTTGTTGTTGCAGGAGGCGCATGGAGGAGCATTAATGGGACACTTTGGCGTGAAGAATACGGAGGATATACTTGCTACACATTTATTTTGGCCAAAGATGAGACGGGATGTTGAGCATTTTGTTGCTCGCTGCACTACATGTCAAAAAGCTAAGTCACGACTCAATCCTCATGGTTTATATATGCCTTTGCCTGTACCTAGTGTTCCTTGGGAGTATATATCTATGGACTTTGTTTTAGGTTTACCTCGAACAAAGAAGGGGAGGGATAGCATATTTGTTGTCGTGGATAGGGTCTCGAAAATGGCACACTTTATACCATGTCATAAAAGCGATGATGTTGTTAATGTTGCTGATTTGTTCTTTCGTGAAATTATTCGCTTGCATGGTGTGCCAAATTGTGGGGACCCCGACTCATAAGTCGAGATCACCGAATGCACGTGTACAGTGATCCCAGAGATCAATGCTCACTGAACACACAAAAGCTGAATAACAAGAGTCTTACATCCATACATATCGTTTTACACAAGTAGGACCATTATGGTCAAGTCTTGAGTGTATCATCGCAATGAAATCTTCAATAACAACTTGGACCCATGCCATCCGCCTTAACCCTACAGCATTCTGACCGGGAAGCGCCCTAGCTCGCATGTTCGTCACCAAGGTACTCTTCATATATCCTGTTCTTTCATGCCTGGCCAATAAAATGACCAGTGGCAAGCCAATGAGTACTTCGAATGTACTCGCAAGCAACCCATGTTTTGGTTCAAGATACAACAATGCATGATATAGGTAAATTTTTGCTGAAAGCTAGTTTTGAGTGCAATGACATGTTCAACAACTTGTAAGACATGCATCAGGAGAATTCAAGTGACCATGAGGACATGTTACAGATATCAACATAAATAGAGTGGGCATCAACCCAACTCAATCATGTCAAGTCCTTTGACTTGACCCAAGTAGATCTTCCCACTTATCCAAACACACACACTGGTTTGTAAACATGTGGACGTAGCCCAAGAGCGGTTACCCAACTGTCCTTGACCGTGGACACGGCTATTCGAATAGTTTTACACTCTGCAGAGGTTGCACACTTTACCCACAAGATCCGGGGAACTTTCGTGTCATCCATGACCCGCGGTACCTCAAGTACCCGGGGTAAGCACCCGATCACTACCTTTCCCTAGACGACACTAACAAGGAGTCGACTCGTTGTTCCGTATCCTCACGATGTACATCATACGAGACTCACTCAAGATCGTAACATCCGAGAGGGGACACAACGGTGTATCCGGTGCCCTGTGAAAACAGTCATGGCCGCCCTACCTGGCACGACCCCGTCCCGAGAAAGAGCACCAACTCTCCCCCGTCACTAGTAATGCGGGCTCCAAGCTAGTATCGGCCTAGGTAATCAATAATGCCCTTTTCCATATAAGGGTAGAGTGGTTGCGCATGTAAGGTTGGAATAACGGTCGCAACTTAAACCAATCCGTTTTGGAAACAACACACACACTTGCCTCGTTACACCACTTCGTCATCAAGCGGTTACCCCAACTCATCATCTCCCCCGGGCATAAGTGGCACCCGATGGGGTTTTCAATAAGTCTTTTGAAAATACTTTGTCTCCATCACCATGCATATTCCCGTTCCTTTTTGCGTAGCACTACTTTAGCATCCTATCTACTCCCACTGGCATAACCCTCATAAGAAGGTAGGGTCATGCACAATGCAAGTATCAACGAGGAAGTACGGTGGCAAACCATGAAAGTGGTTACCGCCTCATCATGATTCCGTTGCAACAACAATATGGTGCTATATGACATGCATAAAAAGGGGTTTCATAGACATGGTCAAAGGGCTGCTTGCCTGGTTTATCAGAGTCTTCAAATCTTTGGGTCCTTCTCCAAGTACTCTGTCTACTTCGTCAACTAACGTCGGAAACAATCACAATAAGCAACACAACAAGGCAAAAATAAAAGTGCTCTAAAATTGCAGGTTGGACTTTTCTAGGATACCTTTGGTCATATGAGGTATGACTAAAGTGGTTTCAATGGGATTCAATCAATGGATACCTCTGAATATTTCAATATGATGGAATCAAGGGATTTGTGGATTTGCAAGAAGTGTACAGAAATATATTTTTGAAAAATGAGCAGAGGTACCCATTTAGCAAACCATGATTTTAGACGCATCTAGGAGTTGGTTTCACTAGATTTGGAGTTCAAATGAATATTCTATGGATTTGCAAAGTTGACAAACATGAAGAAATGGCTCATTATTTTGTGGGGGTACAGAAAGTATTAAGAAAAATGTTCATAAACTAAGTTATGAACTTAGAAGTATCTAGGAATTTGAATCATGGCATTTGGATCAATTTTGAGCTCTCTGTGATTTTCTAAAGTTCATCACAGAAATAGGAAAAACAAGATTTGATAAATGTTTGTGAAGAAAAATTCTCTGGAAAAATGTGCATGTTGCACCACCAGGTAGATCATGATTTATGGAGTCACTAGAAATTTGAATCATCAAATTTGGAGTCCATTTGAATTGTTTATGGATTTTACAAGTCTATAGAAAAAGAAAAAGGAGAGGGATTTACCTAAATGGGCCAAATCCGGCGGCGGCGGCGCGCACTGAGCGGGGTTTAGCACCGAGGCGCAATTGGGCCGGCCCATCGGCTCAGCCGCACGGGCGCAGGGTCCACGCTGGAGGCGTATTTGCCCAATGCGTCTCCACTTAAATGGAGGGGCGCGCTGACGGGGTCACTGACCTGCGGGGTCCACGCGCAGGGTCGTCTCCCTTCTCCCGCGCGTGACGAAGGAGGCAAAGGAGGCGGGGCCGAGCGCTTGCCGGCGCCTGTTCCGGTGGCTCCGGTTACCTCCGGCGACGCCCAACACACCGACGGGTTCAGGGGGTCACGACGCATCCGGAGAGGTGCGCCACGACCTTGGGGATGGTCGGCTGCGAGCGCAACGTCGGTCATGGCGGAGGCCGGCGACGGTGAAGATGAGCATGGCGATGCGGCGAGGGATGGACGAAATGGAGCCCCGGGGTGGATCAGCGGTGGTGAGGAGAGGGTTCTAGAATGGCTAGAGGAAAGAGAGAGAGAGAGAGAGAGAGAGAGAGAGGGGTTAAGGCACTGAAATTTTGGCGGCGGTCGGCGGCTCGGCTCTGGCCGTAGAGGAGCAAGGAGGGCGCGGGGAGAGGAGTGAGCTGGTCGAGATGATGCACAGGAGGGAGAGGGAGCAAACAGAGGCCAGAGAGGGCTCGGGGTGGCCTTTTATGGCGGGGCGATGGTGCACCGTGGACGAGTGCGCCGGCGAGGCCATTGCCGTTGCTAGGGGTCACGGGGGCTCGTGTGTGCGTGTCCGGGGCGTTTGTAGAGATGGTATACGGCCGGTGGGAGGGAGAGAAGGAGCGGGGAAGTGGCAGAGCGCCGCCCGTGTGGGCTCGCCCATTGGGGCTCTCGGGCGGCTCTGGCGCGTGAGCTGCTGGAGGTGAGAGAGAGGGAGAGAGGAGGGGGCCAGCACGGTGGCGTGTTGCGGACGTCGAGGCACCTCGACTGGCGCAAGGGGAGGCTCGAGGTGGTCGGGGACGGTTGGCAGGGGGCGGCTACAGTGTGGGAGCGCATTGTAGCGCACTCCAGAGCGTGCCTTTGGCTGCCATGGCATTGTTTAAGGGGCAGGGGCGTGCCCACTCATGTCTGGTAGCGCTAGGGAGAAGTAAACAAAGGGGATAGGGCCTTGGATGCCCTGGACAGCCAGTAGGAGAGGAGAGAGGTTGAGGGAGAGAGGGAAATGGGCTGTCCAGAGAGAGAAAGTGGGGTTTTACCCCTCCAATAATTGAGCTATGAATTTGCCATTGCTACTGGAGGTGCAAGGGGACTAGGAGGGGCTGTGGTAAAAAGTTGAGCTCAAGGAGAATAGTGTCAGTGGTCAAAATGGTCGTTTTTGAAAAGTGGCAGAAGGTGTTTGATAATGGTTTGGGCCAGTAGATGATTTCCAACTGCCATGATACTCCACAGGATGAAATGACACATATAATAAGGGCCTTCCACCAATTTGGAGTTTATTTGGGCAAAGTTGCCAATGCAACTTTTGTAAACCCTAGAAATCAACAGAAATGGGTTTTCCAAGATCTAGTCATGCAAAACCATTCTCCTTGATGCACCACTTGGTGTAGTGTCATCATTTGGGTATTTTAACATGTCCACAAAAATTCAGATCAGAAGGACACACTTGGCAATGTAGAGTTGTTCAAATTTGGTTCTGGGCAGGAAGGGTTTTGGGGCACTTTGATCAATATAGCATTTTTTCCAACTTGTGCCATTTGGTCTAGATGAATTATTCGACCATTTGAGCATGTTCACAAGGTTTGAGAACATTTGGACATGTTTGGCAATGTAAAGTTGCTCAAACTTCAAAATGGACATAAATGGTTTTGAGGGGATTTCATGGGTTTATACTATTCTCCATGACATGATAATTGTCAAGATCATCAAACATGTCATATGTGACATGCTAGAATTTTCTTGGAATTTTTGGGGAATATTTCCTTTGTAAATATTTCAAAATCTTGAAATATCCAGAAAGGGTTTTTGAGGGATTTAACTAATATTTTGAACATGACCATGTGTTGAAACTCTTATATATGGACACTATATGTCCACTGAGTTTCCCTAGGTTTTTCCCAAATATTTTTAAAGCATTAAAATAATTTTAACCTATTAAAGACCATTTATGGCCTAAAGAAAAATCCTTTAAATAAAATAGTAAAAATAACTTTTAAAATTATATTTTTGTGGTTTTTGGAAGTCCTATACCTAATAGGTTTCAAATATACCTTTTGAAAGATTTTTCACACCTCAAATCAAGTACTTGCAGTGCAAATCTCAATTCAGGGGTTTTTGGAAAACTAATTTTTCAAAATACTATTTGGCCAAATTATTTTTGTAAGAAAATACTATACTATTCTATACACATGGTATGGTCATTGGGCAGAAGTTTGGAGCAAGGGGATGAAGTATAAGAGTTGGAGGATTTATTTGATTTTTAGAGCACTTCGAAACAGCAGACAAAAATCAAATCAAGCAAAGTCCAAAACACTCAAAAGTTTTTGTCAAACCACATTTTATCATGATTTATCATATTAAGTGTTGTGCCATGAAAATAAGGGTGTGACACAAATACTATTGTTTCATATCATGATACTAAATTTCTTAGCCAGTTTTGGACATGTTTATGGGCTAAGTTGGGGACTAAACTACTTTTTAGTACTACATGTCATCCCCAAACTGATGGACAAACTGAAGTAGTCAATAGAACATTGTCTACCATTCTTAGGGCTGTTTTGAAGAATAACAAGAAAATGTGGGAAGAATGCTTGCCTCATATTGAATTTGCTTATAATCGGTCACTGCATTCTACTACTAAGATGTGCCCTTTTGAAATTGTGTATGGTTTCCTACCTCGTGCACCTATTGATTTGTTGCCTCTTCCATCTTCGGAGAAGGTTAATTTTGATGCTAAACAATGTGATGAATTTATCTTAAAAATGCATGAGTTAACTAAGGAAAATATTGAGCGCATGAATGCTAAATATAAGCTAGTTGGAGATAAGGGTAGAAAACGTGTTGTCTTTGCACCTGGAGATCTTGTTTGGTTGCATTTGCGTATAGCTAATGCCACGTGCTGATGGTCCTTTTAAGGTGTTAGAGAAAATAAATGATAATGCATATAAACTTGAGCTGTCTGCAGATTTTGGGGTTAGTCCCACTTTCAACATTGCAGATTTGAAGCCTGATTTGGGTGAGGAAGATGAGCTTTCGTCGAGGACGACTTCATTTCAAGAAGGGGAGGATTATGAGGACATCAATACCATTGTTACAGCCACAGGCCCTGCTGCTATACATATTGGACCAATTACTAGAGCTTGTGCATGCCAAATAAATTATCAGGTACTTCCGTTTCTTGGTAATGATTCTAATGTTCATGAGATGATGCTGCCTAAATGGGATACATTTGTTTTGCTTACAAATGAAGGGCCTGGCATGGATAAGAGGGATGAACATTGGAGCAAGACCAAGCATGGAGATGATGGCATGCGCAAGGAGAACAGGAACGGAGTTACAAGTGATGATTTCAGGACTTTGAAGCCACCATAAGGAGTGCAAGAAGCCTTGGACGAAATATACAAGATGCCACTTCATAAATTTCGTCCAGAGGCTATTCTGGGTGTTGCGTCACCTTATTATTGAGCCGGGCCCATGTAATTTCAAAATACTTAAGTATAGTTTATTTTTAGAGTCTGTATGTGTGGGGAAACATGAGTTAGGGTTGGTTGCGGACCCCTCCTCCAAGGGCCACGAAATCCGCCCCCCTCTTCCTCCATATATACAGCCCTTAGGGCGTCGTTTAGACTTTGGGTTTTGTTTAGACTAAAGTTCGCAATAGCTGCAACTTCAGCATGCCGCTTGTGTTCAACGACTGCACAAAGACGCCACGTAAACCCGCATTGATCAATAAAGCTTTCCTCTTATATTCGCAATATCCAGAATTGCAATCTTAGTTTCTTGCTTGTTCTTTGTTTGCCTGCAGGAAACAGACCTTTGTGGTTAGGTTGATCATGCTCCGGCATGGTCAATAAACTCTCGGAGTTGGTTTAGCGACTGCTAAGGCATGACGTCCTCGCACGTTCGTAGTCGGATCATCAAAGTCAAATTCCTCCAAAACGATAGCCACCATCTGATCGAAAGACGGGATACCTTTGCCTCTATCAGAAGAAGCAAGGAAAATATCAAGGAATGAGCTACCACAAGCCCTCTGCATGTGTACATGATAGGGCCTACCCCAACGACGCTCAGCACCGCATTCGGGCAAGGCCCGGGGGCTCCTGTCAGTGCAACAAACCATGATGCATGTTGCCCAGACAGTACACAGGCACGAAGGCAAGGTTGCAACGACAAGACAAGACCAAGCTAAGGAGATAGCTCTTTGAGGAATAGAAGGGCGGATCAAGAAGACCAAGACAAGCCAAAGGAGCAAGATATCACTGAGGAAAAACCTCCCTTACCGGGCAGGCGAGCCCGATCAGGTCAAGGCCACATGGAAGACAAGTCTCAAGACTCCCTCGGCAGGCTTGCCGGGGCCACCGAGGGCGCCAACCCCACCAAGACGCCACCACTCCACCGCATAGCAACTCAAGTCACTTATCAGTGCGGTGCCGAGCCCCCAAGTGATTAAGTGGCCGTCCTCTGGCACGTGGCATCCATTTGAGGAGAAGATTCACCCTGCATGACACACGTCTAGAGGCATGTCAGGCAGACAAGGCGGGAGACAGCCAAAGTGGCGCGGCAAGGCTTGCCGGGCTACATCCATGACGTGACACTAAGCGGTGATTTCATGCGCTTTGTGCTATCTACAGAGTTAGGTATGATAGAACTATTGCTATCTAATCGGTGCATAATGACTGATTTGCCACTATGCTAACCCCTTAGCCTATGAAAGGAGGGCCATGGCAACCTAAAATAGGATTTGGACCCTTGTACACTCTTACGCGGGTAGCTTCTCTCCCTGAGGCGACCTTGCCAGGATTGAGCGTTGTGTGTTCGTCATGGTCCTCCATCCAATCCACCAAAGCACGAGTAGGGTTTTACGCTTCGCAGCGGCCCGAACCTGGGTAAAAACCACCGCGTCACCATTGTTGTGCTGCCCCTACAATCTCCACTCTTTGTCCAATGTGCCCCTCCCCCTTGCCAAACCACAAGGGGCCAATGGCCCCATAGGTGATCGTGTTCCGCCACGACATAGGTACATAATACCACAATATTGACATTACAATGAATTTTGATGTATTGAGAATATCGTGGACCTATTTGGCAAAAGCGTGCATGCGCTGCAGTTACAAACACTCTCATTGCTAGCTAGCTAGAAGTTGCAAGCTTATGAACAGCCATGCTCAAACTTGTATGAGCATGCACTAGCTGAATAGCCAATATGAACACCATACACAAGCAGGGAACACAGATTGCGTAATGCACGGAACACAGATTGGGATGATATGACTTCAATAGGGCAATCGGAAGCAGTGGCAATCGGAAGCAGCAAGCAGGAGGATGCAATGAAGGACAGTGTACTAACCATTTTCATCCCCTTTGTTAATTTATTAATTTTTCCATGACCGCCAAACCAGCGGGAATGGTGATGGGTTGGGAGTGAGTCGAAGATAATACTCGTTCTTTTTGTCTTCTCTGTTTTTTAAAAAGTGATCGGAGGTTCTTTTTTATATGTAGAGAAAAAACCATGGTTTGGGAAAAACTGTGGTATTAATACTACAGTTTTTTGTTGTTGCCAAATAGCTCACAATAATTAAAACCATAGTATTCTTAAAAACTGTAGTATTCTTACAATACATAGAAAATACTTTGCCATCAAACAGGGCCTAAGTATATAAACACTTTGTACACTAGTAAATCAATTTAGACCAAACATAATTAATTGGAGTTCATTTTAGACAAAACATATTGAAAACTAAGTATATAATTCTACACTAGTAATTGCATACACAAATAAACAAAATCCACAGAGGGAGACACACAAGTAATTGGATTATAATCAAAAGGTATTATAAATTTTGGATTCTACACAATACCAATCGGATTATCACTAGCTACAATTTCTACACAAAGCAATCCATGATATATATATATATACTAAAATTTGTACACAAATTAAAGCAATCCCCTAATCAACTACATGAATCCCAATGGATACCAGCGGCGTGTCCACGAATGGAGGACGTGGGAGAGTGGAGAGGAAGGAGATGCGATGGGAGGAGTAGTGGATCTAACCTTGGTGCCGGCGAGGGGCGGCAACAGGCCGGCAACGGGGCGACGGCGGCGGGTTTGGTCTAGGGGGAGGGTGTGAAATGAGAGAGAGCGGTGACTTAGGTCTTTTACTAAGTTGACTCAGATGGGTTATCGCTAGCGTTGGGAGAAAGGACAACGCCATAGCTAATAACAGGCCAAATAAAAAAGACTAGGATTAGTAATGAAAGACTTGAAAAAATAAAAGACTCAAAATTTGAAGTGGTAGTAAAGAAATAAAATTCCTAAATTGATAAGACAGTAAAATTAATTATGACAAAAAGCATAATATAAATTTTTTATTATTTTGTGACTAGTATAATATTTAAATATTTAAAACACTTGATCAAATGGAAAAAGTGTTTCTAGCATGCAAATCAGAGGGACACCAGCGCTAACAAATTAACTATGATGTGCAAATAAAAGCAACACCACCAGTGCATTCCAAACGATGAGTGCATATGGGCAAAATGATTTGTTGTGTTTTAAAAAAAACAACGCCAGCACTAAGCATGTAAAGCTGACGTGCTGATTTGGCCTACATCAGCACTATTTGGAAAAAATAGTGCTCGTGTTGCTGGGAAATGGCGCGCCACCAATGATAATTGTGGCTAGCCATTTTTCCACTAGTGACATAATAAGTCCGGCACCACATTCCACTGTGTGTTCGGCGTCTTGGATATTGCACTATATGCATTAGTTATGAACTATGTCTTGGGTCAATAGTTGGGTTGCGCGGCTCCTGTGCTTGCCTTCTTATGTTCCGCACGTTCGGCTAAGAAGGTAAAGGGAGAACCCTTGCGATTGTACTATTAGCTAGTCCAGCTAAGCACATCATGGGAGAAAGACGAAAACTGACCGTCATAGTAAGCGAGAACTAGTCAGCGATCCGATACAAGTGTTAAACTAAGAAATTGTTGGCGATTTATCTATGTCATACGTAGGGTTCGTCCTAGCACAAACCATGTGATTACCTAGGCATGCCTCGACTCCCACGTACATCACATTGGGGGCTAGTCATTAGCTCCCGCCATCAAGCTCTTATGGCTAAGTGAAAGCAATAAAGATGCATAGTCCGATTGCCTAGTCTCTCTCCTACACTACTGCCTTCGGGTACCGAGACGTCGGCTAAGGGTAACGGTGCAAAGACGAAACACCCCTCGACATATTTACTTGGGGGTTGAAGCCGATGACTAGTAGCTTTCAGAATAATAAACGACCGCACATGAGCCAAAATAAAAACACCATAGTATATAACATACAAATGGGCCACACTATAAAAGCAAAAGGTTCAGTTGGCAACTTCATACAATCACTTAATGATTACATCCTTGGAACACTGGCCCTCTATCGCCCGAGCGCCATCCATTACTTGTGCGAAATATAGTTCGGCACGACAATGCTCCTTTCGAACTGGCAGTGGACCAGTGGCCATGTCCATCGACTTCATCTTAGGCTAGTGAACCATGGTCTTCGCAAAGGCCAGCCTAGCTCCTTTAAGGCACGTTGAATGCTTCATGGTATCAATCCGCGGCGACGCATCATGCAGCCTCTGCAGCAGGCCGAAGTAGCTATCCGGAATGGGCTCTGTGGGCCACAGCCAGACACAAAGATCCTTCAGGGCTGGCTCAGCCATCCGATGCAGCTCCATCAGCTACTTCATCTGGTTGCTGAGGAGGGGAGGGTGCTCGGGCGCCTAGAACCGCGACCAGAAAAGCCGCCGTTTGGAGTCCTCCTCCCGCATAGCATAGTGCTCCGCTGCAACCGCCGCACTCTTCGGAAGATCCGCGAAAACATCTGCAGAGCTCCAGACCCATGTCGGTAAGGCGAACCTATTGCCGCCAAAAACACCCTGCAGTAAGTATTTCATACCATCTGCGATTTGCCCCAATTGGTGGAGCTCCTCTCGTACACCCCACACTTCCGTTCTGGCCATCTGGAGCTTTTTGTCCGCCTTGGATAGCTTGGAGGACTGCTCTTTCTGCTTCTGCTCAAGGGCCTCACATTTCATGACGGCATCCTTGAGCTCCACCTGCACTTCGACCACTCGAGCCTCGTGCTTTTTGCCGGCGGTCTTCGCCTTCTCAAGTTCGGCCACCGCCTTTTCGGCAGCCGCTTTCTTTTCGGCCGCCTCGGCCTCGGCCTTCTTTAGCGCCGCCTTGAGGCCCTCAACCTCCACGGCAGGAGATGCAATCGTCAAACACCATGTGCTCAACATACAATCTGGAATATAATTGTCCAGTGGTGTTAACTATGTATTTCGATAAGAGCTTACCTTGTGCCTCATCAAGCCGTTTGTTGACAAGGTCAAGTTCTTCATCGGAGCATTTCAGCTTTCAATCTATCTCCTCCAGGGCAGCGGCATTAGCAGCCGCGGCCAAGGACGATGCCTGCGATATCAAATCAACCATGCTACTTTACATGCTGGACTACGGATATTTGACCTTATGTAAGGTTTTTCCAATCCTTACAGAGTATCGGGGGCTGTTATATATACGGCCTGCTCAAAATTTGATTAAAAAGTTAAATCTATTTTGCGGGGAAAGGACATTCCTTGACTTACCTCGAAGCATGTTAGAAGGCCCTAGACGGCATCATCCAGTCCGGTATGGACGGGCCGAACACCCTGCAGAACCGCTCCCATAAGGGCGCGGTGCCCGTCAATGATAACATAGTTGTTCACCAACTCCTCCATCGTGTCCGGCCAGCCCGCCGCCGCCTGGTTGTTGGCGTGCGGCGCAAGTGGCGGACCTCAACCCCTTCCCAGTCGGAAGGCAGGACCGGCACCTGTAAGGGACTTGGAGGCTCAGGTGCGGCCGGCTAAGAGGGTTCGGACGGTCCGAACCCTCCTCCCGCATTCGCCAGGGGGACGCACCCTCCTTGTCTTCGGTGACTGAGGCATTAGCTTCAGCCATAGCTGTGTCGCCCCCTCCCCCATGTTTGGATGGGGAGGGGTCCTTCGGGACAACACTTCCCGAGCCTCTTCAGGAACCAGGAGAGGTGCGGAGCGCGACGCGGATCTACTATCCGCCAACTCGGGAAGTCCCCTCCGAAGTCTGCTCGGCAAGGTGATCACGCGGTGGGCTGTGATATTAGTCGGTTCCCATCAGTAAAGAGACCGTTAAAACAAAGTAAACAAGAAATATCTAGGTTCACACCTCATGGCGGGGGGCTTGACCCTGGGTTCCTTCTCCGGAACCTTTTCGGATGTCGCGGACTCCTCATCGGAGTCTGAACTGTCGGGTAGGACCAGCTTTGGCATCCACGACCTCTTCTAGGCCCGAGGAGGTTGCTCCTCTTTGATGTCCCCCTGACACCGCCCTCTTCTTGGAGTGGGAGGAGGCGCTCTCCTCCTTGTCTTCTTCCTCGTCCCCATCCTGAGCGGACGGGACGACGGTGTCTCTAGACTGGGTGTCCAGACGACCTCTTCGGCGGAGGCCTTCCCTGGCCTTCGGTAAATCCTTCTTCTTGTTCCCTTTCTTTTTTGGCGCCTTGAAAGGTGCCATGACCAGCAGCTCCTCCAGTTGAGCCGATCTGGGCTCTTCGAGCAGTGGAGCCGGACTGCTGATCTTCTTGGCCTCCTCGAGCTAGCCCTGTAAAGGCCACAAGATGAAGCTTAGGCCAAATTTTGGGTAGTATGACCACCCGAATATACACCGGGCAGAGACCAATTACCTTCCTCGGGGGATTTGCAGCGTCGAGACCGATGTCTTCATTCTCGGAAGGCCAATCCTCCCGGGGCTTGAAAAGTTGACCCCACACCTTGTCGTGGGTTGTGCCGAAGAGGTACTGCACGGTGGTCGGGCTGTCAGACTTGTAAGCCCACATCGGGCTAGCCCTTAGCTGGCAAGGAAGGAGCCGGCGCCTGAGCATTATCTGGACCACATTGGCCAGCTTGGCGCCAGTGTTCATCACGCTGATGACGCGCTTGTGCAGCATCTTCACCTCACTGACGAACCCCCAGTTAGGACCTTTTTTGGTCCACGAGGTCAGTCTCGCTGGAGGGCCGGATCTGAATTCGGGAGCAGCCGTCCAGGCCGCATCCCTTGGTTCTGTAGTGTAGAACCACTTCTTTTGCCACACCTTGACGGTGTCAATAAACCGGCCCTTCGGCCATTGGACTCGGGTCATCTTTCCAATCATCGCTCCGCCGCAGTCCGCCTGGGCGCTGCTGACCACCTTCGGCTTGGCATTGAACACTTTCAGCCATAGGCCAAAGTGTGGCTGAACTCGCAGAAGGGCCTCACAAATAATGGTGAAGGCCGAAATGTGGAGGAGGGAGTTGGGGGCTAGATCATGGAAATCTAGCCCGTAAAAGAACATGAACCCCCTTACAAAGGGGTGCAGAGGAAATCCTTGCTCCCGAATAAAGTGGGGGAGGAATACTACCCTCTCGCCCGGCTTGGGCGTGGGGATGATCTGGCTCTCCTCGGGGGCCCGATGGGTGATGTCGGCTGATAAATAGCCGACCCAGTTCAACTCCACAATGCTGTTGTTGGTGACGGTGGAGGCGTCCCACTTGCCATCTGCACCAGATCCAGCCATGGCTGAAGCTTGGGCAAAGCTGGAAGGATTCACCATGGAGGGACAAGGTAGGGCGCTGGAGCTCTGGAGCTTGGAAAGGCAACAGCGGGAGGTGGAAGAAGGCGTAAGACGATAACTGTAGCAGTTCACCTCTTTTATAAGGCACGGAGAGCCAAGCGTTCCCCTTTTCACGCTACAGGACTCTTCACTTCCCAATACACTCGTGACGTTACGCGTGGGTGGGGGAATCGAAATCATTGATCATATCCCCTAAAAAATAGGATAGATCTCTGCCTTGATGAGACGTACCAACACTGGTACGCGTCGGTGCTATACAAACGGTTTTTAACCCCTTTCCGCGATGGCATTTGGAACTGTCGCCAAGTGAGTGTGGGTGATAGGGGGTCCTTCCCACACGACCTAGAAACCATCGGGGATAGGCCCTCCTGGGACACGGGCTGGGGCAAAATGAGCTCGTGTGTGATCGGGCGAGGCATCGAAACCCAATCATTTCCATTCGTATGTACATCCCACACGGTGAATCCCAGAAAAACATTTCTGTTCGTATGTATATCACACACAGTCAATCCAAGGAATACGTTTCCGTTCTTATGTACATCCCACACAGTCAATCCAGGGGAAACGTTTCCGTTCGTATGTACATCCCACACAGTCAATCCAGGGAAAACGTTTCCGCTTGAATGTACTTCCCACACAGCCAATCCAGGGAAATGTTTCCGTTCGTATGTACATCCCACATAGTCAATCCAGGGAAAACGTTTCTGTTCGTATGTACATCCCACACAGGTTTTTTTACAGGCTTGTGTGTGATAGGTGTAACTATCACACACGTTGTGCCTTGGTTAATCATTTGCTTTTATCAACTACATCACACACGATTTGATGAATAAAACTGTGTGGCATTGGGCTATCCATCACAAGCGCTTTTATTGCTAGAACCGTTTGCAAAGTTCCATGACACATTTAGCAGGTTTATTAGTTTACAATTAATAATTCCAGTATTACGCAAATTCGCAGTTCATATCGAATAGTTGTTTGCCAATTTCATATCACGCACATAAATATATTTTACCATCACAGTATGATAGCTACCTGAAAACAACACAGTACAACATATAGCTAGTACAACTTCATAAGAACAATATTAGAACAATATATTCATTTTCCTAATCAAGATCATCCAGGCTCGTCTTATCCACCTCTGCTTTTAGTTCAGTAAGAACCTGTTTTGCACTGGCTAACTGGGAAAGTGCCTCCTCCTTCGCCAACACCATCTTAGCAAAGTCTGATTTAAAAACTCTAAGCTCATTCTCCACCTTCCTCTTTTTATCCGACATCTTCAAATATTCTTCAGCGTTGACAACACTTTCTCTAAGCCTACCTCTATTCTCTTCCTCATACATGCTTCAGAGCTTTGCTAGGCACATTTTCAAAGACTGTGGCCACTCTTGATCAACCCACTCCAAGTAAGAACACTTCCGTTCATCCTATAATATTTTAAACTAGATCAGTAACAATTGTAGGGGAAATGGGTTTATAGCAACATAGAAAATCACCAATGCTTATTTTGAAAAACTGAAGAAACATGTTAATTATGACATATCTTCTCAAAAAGATCAATGTGCAAATGAATTAATTGCTACTGAGACAACAACCAAATTCTGAAACATCAGAAGCTATAATTAACTACAACAACGCTACAAGTTCTTACTCATCTACAATAAACAACAAATTGAACATTTTATGAGGAAGGTAAACATAACTGCAATAGCATAGCGACAGTGTTCGGATGACAGAAAATTAATACAAACAGGTGTGTACATGCACAAATTTAGTAACATAGAACTAATAGCACTAATGTCATCCATAATGTATGCCAAAACTGGTGTAAAGACAATTGTTGCTACATCTCGCACCGGTGCCTCACCTTTGGCGAGCCGATGCATGAAAAAATCAGGGACCTGCACTCAGAGCACCTAGTTGCTCTGATGCCCAGTTCCTTCGTGCCATAAAGATTTAGTATTTTACTGCTTGGCTGCTCGGATGTGTGGACCAAAGTTGGCTGCACAAACTGCTGAAGCGGTGCCAAATAATTTTCTAATGGCACCACTGATGGGATGGCAACAATTTTAGATACTAGGTACAAACTGTGACACTGTCTTAGGATGCGTTTGGTTGAAGGTGTGGTATGAATGGGTTGGGACCATGACAGTGTCTGAATCACATCTAAGCAATGATTTGTAACAACGAAAGAGGGTCTAACCTTCTCTACACATGCCAGAAACTTCCTCCCACTGTCCACATATTCAAACGCAACTAGCTTCACGCATGGAGATTGATGGTGACAACGAGCAGATAGATCTGTAGCCACCCCACTCCATTCGTTGCCACTGATGGTCCAAGGGAGCTACAAGAGGAAGAAATGACTCAAATTGACCGCCGGGTAAAAATCCTTCATTCCAAGTCATAGCCCGAGAGAGAAAAGAGAGGCATACCCGGGTGGTGAAGGAGTCGTCGAAGGAGGAGGAACCGCTGGAGAGGTCTTTGAAGAAGACCATGGCGACCTCGGCGGTAGGATGCGAGACGGCGAGAGTGGGGAAGCAAGCGAGGAAGCGGCTATAGCTAAGGAAGGAAGGAAGGAAGGAAGGAAGGAGGAAACAGGGGAAATGTGACTTGTGGTCGGGGATAAAAGGGGGTGGGGAAGGGGGAGGGGCGGGGGTAGATATTTGGCGGTAGGCCAAAATTTTGGAAATGTGGAGGGAAACTTTGCGCGTGGTGCCGCCGGACACCATTCACTTTGAATGATTGTGTGCATCACAAATGATTCTCCTGCTTTACGTGCATGGGATGAGTTTGATAATTCAAATTTTGGTGGAAATTTCCCCGGGTACGTCATTGCATAATTTAACATCGCTTGCTAATTTGGGCACACAAAAGAGCATACAGCAGACAGACCACACTTACTGAATCGAGCAATTTTAGTAATTAAACAGAGCTAGTTGACCTAAACATTGCTCTAACAAAAGACCATCATTAAAAACAAAGCCTAAGTACACATAATTTTAACAAATCCGCCGCCGCGCCGGCCTATGCATCACCGATGTGAGATGAGAAGTCGATGACTTGTCCTGGCGACATACCGCCATTGGTGGACTCCGCGTCCCCCTGCTGAAGTCGACTGCGTCCTCGTCCTTGTCCTCGTCCTCTTCCTCGGTGCCACCCTCAAGGTTGTAGTACTCGTAGTAGTGGCTGCACCAAAGCTCACGTTGGTACTCCACCGTCGATTCCTCGATGGACAGACTCTTCTCTACCTCAACCTCGGCCATGCGCAACTCCTCCTCCCGGCGCTCCTCGATCTCCGCCGCCTCCTGCATCAATAGCTCCCGCTCGGTGGCCTCATGAGGAAGCAGGTGCTCCATGGCCACCGCCACCTTGTCAGAAATGGGTTGCATGCTGGTTCCGAGGTGGCCTGGAATATCTTGGCGTGGATGGCCTCGACCCAGGCCAGGGCGACATCGGCAGCACGGACGGTAGCTCGAGCGCTCTCGGTGTTTGCAGCCGCCGTCGTAGTAGCAGTTGCAGCCGTCTCGGCTACTGCAGCTGCCCTGTCGGCTGCCGCAGATGCCCTCTCGGCGAAAGCGGCCACGCTCAATGCGGATGCGGTGGCACTCTCGACGTAGGCGACCATGCTCTCGGCGCAAGCGGCGGCGCTCGTGGGGGACGTGACCATCGTACTGGCCTTCACGAAGCGTTTCCACGGTGTCATCTTTGCAAGAAGGAGTGCGAGAATGGGGATCGGGATTCGTGGATTCAGGGGTGGCCGGCACCGGAGCAGACGAGCCGGTGAAGCTTAAGGAGGAAGACTTAAATAGACGCAGAAATTTTCATCACAAACGGTTCCTACAAAACAACTGTGTGGGATGTTGTAGATATTTTTATTAGATGTGAAAGACGAATTTGGAGTAAAGTGGCAACGGATGGTGTTTTAAATGTGCGAGAAAATTTGTAGTACTAATACAACTATCATGTCAAATTTTGGAAAATTTTAGGGGTCATTTGACCTTTAAAGACATTTAAGTGATTTTCTAGCCATTTAATGATCGTAATCGAAATTTGAACTACAGGTACATGCGACAGCTTACCATAACGGTTTGAAAACTCATATTTTGTGTACTTGTGTGTGATTTAATTCCATGTGCCGTAAATTGGAAGGAATGTTCAAACATATTGGTCTAACGGCTATGACATAATTAAGCATGGAGTGCCATGGCATTTAAATTCCAAAAAATTAAAAAAAGATCAGAAACACATGAAACCTTGGTTGATGTGATGTCATGCCACCAAGATGATGTGGTAAAGAATTTGGCATGTTTGACGAAAGTTTGGACACACACCCCTCACAAACCGGAGCAACTCACTAGAAGTTTCGTGGTTCTTAGAGGGAACAATGCATGTTTGATGATGAACGGGAGATAGCTTTCCCTTACGGCCTTCAAATTTTTTTCTACATGTAACGTGCACTAATACAACTGTCATGTCAAATTTTGGAAAATTTCAGGGGTCATTTGACTTTTGGAAGACATTTAAGTGATTTTCTAGCCATTTAATGATCGTAATTCAAATTAGAACTAGATGTACATGCAACGGCTAACCATAACGGTTTGAAAAATCATATTTGTGTACTTTTGTGCGATTTAATTCCATGTGCAGTAAATTGGAAGGAATTTTCAAACATATCGGTCTAACGACTATGACACAATTAAGCATGGTGTGCCATGGCATTTAAATTCCAAAAAATTAAAAAAAGATCAGAAACACATGAAACCTTGCTTGGTGTAATGTCATGCCACCAAGATGATGTGGTAAAAAAATTGGCATGTTTGACGAAAGTTTGGACACACAACCCTCACAAACCGGAGCAACTCACTAGAAGGCTCGTGGTTTCAAGAGGGAACAATGCATGTTTGATGACGAACGGGAGATAGCTTGCTCTTACAGCCTTCAATTTTTTTCTACGTGTAACGTGCACTAATACAACTGTCATGTCAATTTTTGGAAAATTTAAGGGGTCATTTGACCTTTTAAAGACATTTAAGTGATTTTCTAGCCATTTAATGACCGTAATTCCAATTAGAACTAGATGTACATGCAACGGCTAACCATAACAGTTTGAAAATTCATATTTGTGTACTTGTGTGTGATTTAATTCCATGTGAAGTAAATTGGAAGGAATTTTCAAACGTATTAGTCTAACGGCTATGACACAATTAAGCATGGAGTGCCATGGCATTTAAATTCCAAAAAAATTAAAAAAAACTTCATAAACACATGAAACCTTGCTTGATGTAATGTCATGCCACCAAGATGATGTGGTAAAAAATTGGTATGTTTGACGAAAGTTTGGACAAACACCCCTCACAAATCGGAGCAACTCACTAGATGGCTCGTGGTTCCGAGAGGGAACAATGCATGTTTGATGACGAATAGGAGATAGGTTCCTCTTACGACCTTCAGATTTTTTCTGTAACACGCACTAATACAACTGTCATGTCAAATTTTGGAAAATTTCAGCGGTCATTTGACCTTTTGAAGACATTTAAGTGGTTTTCTAGCAAAAAAACTCGCAATGCTCCCACCATGCTCCCCTCCCACCACGCTCTCCTCTCCACCGTCCACCGTTCCTCATGGCATTCTCTGATCTAGTTCATCATGGAAGGTCTTATGCATTGGGATTTTGCCCCTGGCTTAGCCTTGCAGATCAGGTGAGAAAAAGGTTTGGATCCACCGTGCATTTCTCACCTTCTCGGGACTCCAAGGAATTCTTTTTGGTGGTCTCCTTCTCATCGGCCTCTTTCACTCTTTTTGTGGATTCTGTTGGAGTGGCGCTCCAATGTTGCATTGGTGGTATTAGCTCGGGATTCCGTGTTACTCAGATCAATGCCCGGTCATTTCGCTTCTCTGTGGCAAATAACAAAGTTGGGCATTTTATTTACCGCCTCAAAGATCGTGTCTGGCCTGATTTCGTTTGCCATTTTCATCCGTTCAATGGGCGTTTCTCGTGAGCTCCTATCTTTGCTTCGTCCTGGCATGCGGATGAAGAACTTCTGGATATATCTACTCGGAAACCGGTGGTGCTCAAATCTTCCTTGGAGTTTCTACATCATGGCTCAATCTTGGCTGAAAAGTCCAAGGAGGTTCTTTGGAAATTTGGGTTAATACCTATTGATCATATGTATTTTTATAATGATAATGCTGCTGAAGCTTCCTCATCGTTGGCACCTCGGCCATCGCCTGATCAACCACCTTTGGATGCCCATGGTTTGGATCGTGTTCAAGGTTCTTTGGTGCATCACATTCAAAATCCGGGTTCTTCCCCGATGATCATGGTGTTTGAAAATCACACGTCATTAATGGAGCATTTTTTGTGCCAGTTAGAGATTGAAGAGCCACATCATTTAGACTGCATTAAGCTGGGAGAATTTAATTGCCCTCTATCAGTGCCCTACCCACCGTTGCCTCAATGTTTTCTGTCATCGGCCTTTAAATATGCACCCCCGCATGACGTGTGGCCCGTGAGGCTTTCGGCCCATCATAAAGCTGACCTAGCCCAGGCCCATTATTCTCACAAGGAAATTCAGGATTTATCTTCTAATTGGGCGTCACTTTGCTCTCGCTGCCTCCAATCAGGGCACAAAAAATTATCTTGCCAAGCTCGCCTGATTTGCATTAATTGCTCCGCTCCGGGCCACAAATATGCTAATTGCCAGTCTAAAGGAAAGAATCTCACTGTCCATTCTCAGGATGTATTGTTTGGTAGCGAAAATTGTGAGCCCGCTAACCCTGCTCCCCCCAATTTGCTTCCTTCTAAGCCAAAATCGAATTTGTCCATCCGATGCACTAGTTGTGGTTTCTATGGACACGTGGCGAAATCCTGCCGCAAGTTACTATTCAGAAAAAATGGCAGTGGAGACCTAAGGCTATTCAATCGGCCATTCCTACCCCTCACGGTCCAACTTCTGTCTCGGTTCTCCCAGCGCCACCACCTCGTCCAATCACATCAGCGCAGCAGACTCCACCGCCCACCTCCACCACCTTGGTCATGGCGAATTACCCCCTCAACCCGGTGCCGTTCCTGCCGCCGGGCTTCGCCGTGGAACCTGGCCCTGCCAATCGTCTGGTTCGCAGCGGGATGGTCATCGGCCCGACCCCCACGCTCAACCATGACTTTCCTGCTGTGGCAGAGGCCAGCTCCTATGTTCCTCTGCATCGTCGCATGGCCATCCGCACTGCGGTCGAGGGATTAGTCCATGAAGCTCATCTCTTCACCACCGAGTGCAGCGACCACCCTTTTCGGATTGGTCTCTTCGGCTTCGTCGACTCGTTCATGTGGGATACTGCTGTCAACACACCGCTGGAGCTTGAGGATGAAGATCTGCTCATCACATTCGTGCCCCACAATGAGGCTCTCAATCGCCGCACCGCTTCGTTCGGCCCAGAGGTTTGGCTCATGTTTTTTGAATTCCCTTATGATTATCAGACCAATTACTACATCACCAAGGCGCTGGGTGGATACGGATCTCTTGTCTCCTGGTACAACTCTCAGCAAGATAGGCGTTTTATGCTGATCAAGGCTCGTGTTATTAGGCTGCGTTTAATCCCTAAGAGCTTTGTTGTGTGGCAACTTGGTGGAGCTAGAGATTGCTGGACTATGCAAACCACTATCCTCCGCAGCAATGACTGGAACGGGCTGCTTCCTGAAGTTCTTCCAGCTGGGGAAGAACCACCTCCACCCGATGGCAACCCTCACCCCCAATTTGGACCTGAACTGACTGCTGAACAACTCTATCAACAGCAAGTGCACAACTGGTTAGTGCAAAACGCTACACCAGATGCTGGAGACGCCCACAATGAGAATGATCAACCTGCCCATCATAATGCATCTTGGGGAGAGTGGCCTGCCCCTCCTGCACCACCAATGATGCCTCACCTTGTTAATTACCAGGCCTGGCTTGCTGCACAAGGGTTTGTTGTTCATCATGGAGTGGTTCCTGAGAACAACATCACTGACAATGCCATGGAAGCCTGGAATGATACCTTCTCCTCTTCTGATGATAGCTCTGGCAGGCCTGTTCTGATAGTATTTCCACCTGCAGCCACTCTTCGTGTTCGCATCGCAAGCACGCTTGAGTTCGTAATGAGATTCGTAATGAGGTTCAGTTCGTAATGAGATTCATCATTGCCTATCTCTATGGCTCTGCACAACCAAGGGATCCAGTTTGGCCTTTCTGCTCAAGGTAATGATATGATCAACCTCCTATTAGCAGACCCCGTTCCAAGGCAGCAGCTCAACTACATGATATTTCATGCCCTGCGTCCTGTGATTGCCACCATTGGCCCCTGGAGTTCTGGTTATGGCCTTCAGAATAACACTAACTTGGTGTCCATCACTGTGTCCACTGATGCTCTTGGTATTCAGTTCAATCAGCTTGCCCCACCTCCTTCCTCTTTGGTTTTGGAGGAGATCAGAGACAGTGATCCTTCCCAGGCTCTGCCCCAGACTCTGGAGTCTTCTCTCAACAATACTGCCATGCTACCTTTGTCGTCGCTGCCTACTGACAGCTTGATGAACGACTCGGCTTCTCTTCCGTCAGATGCGCCCTCTCCCAGGCTGCTGAGGGACAACCTTGGCCTCACTGCTGTGAATGACACTAACAACATTTCTGGCCCTATTCTGACTCGCGGTCGTCGTGCTCGTGCTCCAGCTCCAGTCTCCACCACTGAAGTTCGTCGTAGCAATCGCTCCACAAGGTATAATGGTTTCAGGGTGCCACCTCTTTCTGATGCATGCCCTATTAACTCCAAGTTGAAGCCTGTGGTGATCCTCCATTGATCTTCTTCTTCGCTCACACTTCGGTCGTCAGCAGTCCGAGACGATCCCCCCTACTCCAATCAGCACCATACAAGACATTGCCATAAACAGGTGTGTTGTCCCTGCCGAAGAGGTAACTGAAGCAATATTGCTTGCTGAAACTTCTGTTACGGTAGCCCCGACTGCAGACACTCCACCGCCTGAAGATCATGTGGACGCCCCAGCTTCGTCTGCTGCTTAAATCACCTGCCCCTTATGGTTCTTTTGAGTAGCTGGAATGTTCTCTGTTGGAACATTCGCGGGCTGAACTCTAAGGATAAATAGCTCTCCCTTGGTAACGCCATTCACTCTAGCAGTTGCTCCATCGTCTGTTTGCAGGAGACAAAAAATACCTCTTTTGATTTGCCTTTTATTAAGTCTTGCTGTCCTAGACAATTCGACCAATTTGCTTATGTTCCCTCACAAGGTGCTTCTGGGGGTTTAATTATCATTTGGAAAGGCTCTGTTTTCACTGGGTATGTGGTATTTTTTGATTCATACGCCCTGGTGATTGATTTTACTAGCACGCAATCCGCACAAAAATGGACGTTAGCTAACATCTATGGCCCTTGTTCTGGCGATGCACGTACTGATTTTACCAACTGGCTATATGACCTTGATATCCCAAGCAATCACGATTGGCTCTTACTCGGGGACTTTAACTACATATGTGCTCCTGATAATCGTAACAAACCTGGGGGTTGCCCTAATGATATGTTCACTTTCAATGACATTATTCGCAAGCAAAATCTAATTGAGCTCCCCATCAAAGGTCGTTTGTACACATGGAGCAACATGCAGCAGGAACCTCTTTTAGAGCAACTCGACTGGTTTTTTACCTTTCTTCATTGGACTAATGTTTTCCCCAACACCTTGGTTAAACCTTTGGGCAAGCCTGTCTCGTATCACGTGCCTTGTCTGGTTTCCATCCAAACCTCTATCCCTCGTAGCAAGATTTTGAGGTTTGAACCTTATTGGGTCTTGCACCCTGGCTTTATGGGCCTCGTTCAAGAGGTCTGGGATAGACCCGTACGATCCTCGAATGCTGCTACAATTCTTTGCGGCAAGTTCAAAGCACTCTGTCATGCACTCAAACTTTGGAGTAAACACATTTCCCGTCTATCTGTGGCAATTGAAAATTGTAATAAGGCTTTGGCAGACCTAGACGAACTGGAGAACAACATATTTTTGACAACCCCCGAAATGAACTTCCGAACTGAAAAAGCACCTGCTACGACTACTTAATTATCAGAAGCAGTATTGGAAGAAACGTTGCACCATTCGATGGATTAAGTTCGGGGATGAAAACACCAAATTTTTTCAAGCGGTGGCAACTGAACGCTATAGGAAAAATAATATTGCCAACTTCAGAACCAATGATGGCATGATTCTTGAGGATCATCCGAGCAAAGAAGCCTTGTTGTTCCAAACCTATAAAGATCGATTGGGTACTTCCAACTCCACTGAGATGAAATTCAATCTCCAAGAAATAATCCAACATAACACCAACCTTGATCACTTGACTGACCCTTTCACTCATGCTGAAATTGATGATATGGTCAAGGATATGCCTGCGGATCGGGCCCCTGGTCCTGATGGATTTAGTGGAGTATTCCTGAAAACATGTTGGCCCATCATCAAACAGGACTTCTATACACTATGTGATCAATTTCATGGTGGTGACCTCGACATCACTAGTATTAATGATGGCCTCATAACCCTTATACCCAAGACGAACTCTCCAGAGAAGGTCAATGACTATCGGCCCATCACTCTGCTTAACTGTTGCCTTAAGCTCCTCACCAAGCTTCTTGCTAATCGTCTTCAAAGTGTCATTCTGCAACTCATTCATAGGAATCAATATGGTTTCATCAAAGGGCACACGATCCAAGGTTTCCTAGCTTGGGCATTCCAATACATCCACTAGTGCCAAACGTCTGGACGCGCGATCATTCTCCAGAAGCTTGTCTTTGCAAAAGCCTTTGATACTATCGAGCATACTCCTATGATCAATATCATGAAGCACATGGGGTTTAACGACAAGTGGCTCTCATGGATCAGGTGCCTCTTCCACTGGTCGTTCTTTTGTACTCCTTAATGGAGTCCTTGGCCGCCAATTCCACTGTCGGAGTGGCGTGCAACAAGGTGACCCCCTGTCACCTTTAATTTTCGTCCTTGCAGCTGACCTCCTTCAAGCTGCCATCAATGAAGCATTCAGACAAGGGACGATCCAACTTCCTTTCTCGTGTGCAGGCCAAACAGATTATCCTGTAATACAATACACTGACGATACGATCTTGGTCTTGCCGGCCTGTCCTCAGCAGGCTACCACTGTTAAAGAGATTCTGACAGACTACGCGTCATCCATTGGCCTGAAAATCAACTTCCACAAGTCAACTCTCATACCGATCAACACATCTCCTGTGCTAGCAACTGATTTGGCAAGTATCTTTGGTTGTTCTGTAGGGTCTATGCCGTTCACATACCTCGGGCTGCCTCTTGGCACGTCTAAACCAACAGTTCTTGATCTTATGCCACTAGTGTGCTCAACAGAGCGGCGCCTCACCTCCACGATCGCCATGATGTCGTATGGGGGCAGACTTTCTTGGCTCAACGCAACGGTCACTTCCCTCATCATTTATGCGATGTGCACTCTAAAATTCCCTCCAAAGTTGACTGAGATGCTAGACAAAATCAGAAGGAGATGTCTTTGGACCAAAAAGACAGAGCAAGGTGACAAGTGTAACTCTTTGGCTGCGTGGGAAATGGTTTGTAAACCCAAGAAACATGGTGGCCTTGGGGTAATCAACATCAAGCTCCAAAATGAAGTGCTCCTCCTGAAGTTTCTTCACAAGTTCTATAACAAGTTGGACATCCCGTGGGTGCATCTTCTCTGGGACAACTACTATACAGACAAAATCCCTCACGCTTCAGACCCCATGGGATCCTTCTAGTGGCGCGTCATACTCAAACTCACACCCATCTTCAGAGGGATTTCACGTGTCCAAGTTATTTCTGGCTCGACGGTTTTGCTTTGGAAAGATCTCTGGCATGATGATGTGCTTGAAACCTCTCATCCCCGTGCTTTGTCCTTTTCCATCCATGAATACATGTCTGTTAAGGATTTCTTGGGCAACACGACGCTTGCTGAAACCTTTCACCTCCCCTTGTCCCTTTAAGCATTGGATGAGGTGCGCGATCTGCAAGAAATAGCCATGCACATGCAGCCTTCCACGTCCACAAATGATGTTTGGACTTACACCTGGAGGAAAGCTTATTTCAAAGCAATCGACTACTACAAGTATTGTTTCCGAGATGTGGACACACACCCCACCTTCTCACACTTATGGAAGTCACACTGCATTATGCGGATCAAGGACTTTGGGTGGCTCCTCATTCATGATCATCTCAATACTAGGAACATGTTGAAACGCAGGCACTTTAACATTGGGCATGATCACACGTGCTTACTTTGTGGGACGCAGGTGGAGGAAACGGTTGACCACATGATTTTCTCATGCTCATTCAGCCGAGCTTGCTGGGACAAACTTGGCATCTTCTGGCCACCATCACTACAAAAAAAAGACACATCCATGACATTTTGGGCCGAACGAAATTTTTTTCTGTCATACATATGACACTTCTATGACGATAATTGTGACAAAACCCGGTATCATCATAGATGTGGTGGGCTCCTACTTCTATGACAAAAAATCATGACAGAAAATGGGCTTTTCGTCCTGGACGGGCCGGGGACGCAGCTGCATGACATTCTTTGGGCCGTCCATGACGGAAAAAACCGTGGTAGAAGCGAGGGGGAGGAAAATTTCGGGGAGTTGTCGGTTATGGTGGGAGGTCGGGGGCGGAGCGATGCGCGTTTCTCTCATACGTACGTGCGTGTGTGAGGCGTTGGCTCTAATCAACCCGAAAGCGATTGACCGCAGCGAGCGCGTTATCGAACCCGAGCGATCGATCGATGGCTGTTAATCGAACCCGATGGAGCGATTCTTCGCTATCGCTGCTAATCAAGCCGATCGATGCTGCCTCGATGAACAATGAGCGTTGGGGGGTTGGATGAGCGATGGCGGTGGCGTTTCTCGGATGAACAGGAACCCGTGGTGTGGAGGGTTGGATGAACATGAGACGGTGGAGGGGTGGCTGTGGAGGGTGGTTGAACAGACCTCGTGGTGTGGAGGGCTGGATGAACATGAGACGATGGAGGGGTGCCCGTGGAGGGTGGTTGAACGAGAGCCGGTGGAGTAGCGCGGTGGAGGCTGGATGAACAGGAGCCCGTGGAGGCCGGAGGAGGTCGATGGTGGAGATGAACAGATCCCGTGGAGTCCTGTTTTGCGGACGCCACACCCCCCCCTGCTTCGACCGAAGCGCCCAACACAAGTCTGCTTTCGTCCGTTTTGGCGGTACGCCACACCCGCCCCGATCAACGGGACCCCGTTTCACCGTAGGAGGTCCGCTTCTCCGCTTTTGCGATACGCCACACCTCCCGATCAACAGACCCCTGCTTCGACCGTAGGAGATCCGCTTGCCTGTTTTGCGGTACGCCACACCCTCCCGATCAACAGACCCCGTTTCGACCGTGTAGGAGGTCTGCTTCGTCTGCTTTATGCACGCCACACCCTCCCGATCAACAGACCCCGTTTGACCGTAGGAGGTCCGCTTCTCCGCTTTGCGGTATGCACGGCTAGGCGCTCGAGACCCGCCCAGATGTACACATACGTGACCGATTTTCTTTCTTGCACCTCACCGCTGTATGCGTGACGTGTACATGCTACGTGCGCGCTTCTACTACGACACGTGCGGCGCCTCTACTACGACGTCGCGCGCTTCTACATCAACCAAGATGTACGCACACGCTCACGACCAGATGACAAAGCTACGTGACGCTTCACCGTGTGGGTCCCGACCGCCGTGCACTTCCTTGCCTGCGAAGATGTAGTTGGTGGGTCCCAGCAGTGAGGGGGGCGAATCGTTTTTTTTGCCCGGACGCACTTCCTTGCGTGCGAAGGTGTAGCTGGGTCCCAACGGTGGGGCAAATTGTTTTTTTCCCGGACGCACTTCCTTGCGTGCGAAGGTGTAGCTGGGTCCCAGCAGTCAGGGGGGCGAATCATTTTTTTGCCGGACGCACTTCCTTGCGTGCGAAGGTGTAGCTGGTGGGTCCCAGCAGTCGGGGGGCGAATCGTTTTTTTTCGGACGCACTTCCTTGCGTGCGAAGATGTAGCTGGTTGGTCCCAGCAGTCAGGGGGGCGAATAGTTTTTTTTCGGACGCACTTCCTTGCGTGCGAAGATGTAGCTCGTGGGTCCCAGCAGTCAGGGGGCGAATCATTTTTTCGCGAAATACGGTGGCCCGTCCGGTGGGTCCCCGCTATCAGGTGGAGGAATAATTATTTTGCGCGTAATAAGGAGGCACTTCCTTGTGGTTGCCGTGGACCCAGCTGTCAGCCTCTCCACATACAATCCACGTCCGATGGAAGTCATTCCTTGACCACGTTGACCACGCCGCGCCAATAGCACCACGGCGGTGGACGACAGCGAGGCCTAGGAAGGGGACGACACGGAGCCGGGGAAGACGCGGCAGTGGATGCACACGCGGAGAGGAGTATGAGGGTTCATCGGTTCGGCGCATTGCCGCCGCCGCCGAATAACAGGGGTGTGGGTCGATGGATGAGTGGAGGATGGCTCGCCAGCCGTGGGAGTAGTAGGGGCGGTGAGGCCTCCGCAGCAGATAGCCGCCACGGAGGCGGAGCAAAGCGGCACGACCGGGCGCTGATTTGGGCGGTGGAGCAAGAAGACCGAGGTTGAAGAAGCACGACGGCCGTTGGATGGACATCGCACGAACAATCGCAGCTAGAATCGTTTATATTGACTAAGTTGACAAAGCCCTTGGTACGCCAACTTAGTAGGCCCCTGTGTCGCTTCCAAACGGTGCGCCCGGATGTCGGGGATGAATCATTTTTGGCCGGGTGAAGCTAGAATATCCGAGATTGAAGAAGAAGATGGCATCCGTTGGATGGACATCCAACGCCACCGCCGCTAGAACCGTGTGTTGACTATAAGTTGACAAAGCCTTGCATACCCGTCAACTCTGTTTTTTAGGGACGCACAACTTAGTAAGGCCGAAGTGTGTGGCGTAGAACTTATAGCCCATTTAAGATTTGTAAGAATGTGTAGCCCATTTTTGAATTCTAATGGATCAGCCCATTTACGTTTGTTAAAAGTACAACCCATTTCAACCAACCGCTCAAAACAGAATTCAATAAAATTTCCCACATTTTGATGGGATCCGAATATTTTATCCCGAAATTTTAGTCGATTAAATACAATTTCAATATAAATTTATATTATGTGAAAATCCAACAAAACATTCCGTCAAGAACAACTAATGAAATTAAAATTTTCAATATTCCAAAATAATATTTTATAAAGTAATCATTGTTTGGTGCATTTTTTATAGTTACTACCAGTTTTTATAATTACATCCCATTTATTATTTCTTAAAGCCCATTTTCTTGTTAAGCCTAATGCATCCCTCCTAGGAAAGATTTGCAGCCAGTGGGCGGAGAATAACAACTTGACCTTGCCTCAGGTATTCCTAAAAAAGTATAGCTGGGCTAGCCATTTTCAGCTTGAAAAAATTAATATATGGGCTGGATATCTGCTCGGGCTAGACGGGCCACAGCCTCGCCTTAATACCTGCAGCGATGTTTTCGTTGTTGTTAGGAGGAGAAAAATTAATATCTAGGGTAAACATCGAAAAACTCTGCAAAGTGCTCACACCTCAAAAACACAAATCGCTCGAGCTGCTTGGTCCCGGTGCCGGCCGCTTCTTGTGCAATTCTCTCGCTTATTGACTAGTACATAGGTTGACAATGGTGTGGGACCGTGATGTCGAGAAACCAGGAGGAAGCAAAATAAATTATAGTTATATATATATATATATATATATATATATATATATATATATATATATATATAATAAGGAGGCACTTGCGTGACGTCGGGCTATGGACCTGGTGGGTCCCCATTGTCATCCTATCCAAGTAAAGTGATCTCCTCGCCGCTTCCGCCCAAACACAGGCGCCCGGCCGCCCGCTTCCAGTTCAGTAATTGCTCCACCTTCAAACGACACAAGTGTCGTCCGTCGCCCATCTGCCGCACACATTAATGATACGCGTTGCCGAGGCGGCTACTCGGCCACACGTCCGCCCCTCCGCTTCGCCCACCATTGCTATATAAACCGCTGCGCCGCCATAGCCGCAGATCATCCGCATCCATTGCCTTTCTCCTGTCCACACCACTACTGCCCACCATGGCTTCCTCACGCTCCAGCGCTCTTCAGGACGGGCGGACGACGGACAACAAGGAGATAGCAGCCATTGTTGCCGACCAGCTGGCCGGCAGGCAACCGGAGGACGACGACGTCCCAATGGAGAACATGGTAGTCGACGATCCGGCGCCAACCACCTCCTCCGCGCCATCCTCGCCGGTGCATTGCACCATGACCATGGGCGAGGCCCGTGCCCAATATATGGACAGGGTGAGGCAGATGCGTGAGGAGCAGTTACGGAGGCGCGGCCGACGCCGCCACAACCACCATCTCCTCCAGAGCACTGCAGCGGAGGAGCAGATCGCCATGAGTGGGCGGAGCAGGAGGCGCTGCTCGACTCGTACCGCTCCGCCCTCAAGGGCCGCCTCGAGTGCTGGCCGTACCGCGTGCGGGTGGCGGAGGCTGCGGCCGCCTACAAAGAGGCTAGCAAAGAGGGCGATGAAGCGGGTGAGGCGCTGTTTGGCGAGACCGAGGACGAGGCAGAGGACAATGCCGGCTCCGACGAGTCCCCGCTCCGCCTGTGTCGATGACGCCCTGCTCCGCCGACGCCCCGCGGCGCCAACAACAAGGCAGAGGACACCGCCGGCTCCGCCGAGGCCCCGCGGCGCCAACAACAAGGCAGAGGATACCACCGGCTCCGCCGAGGCCCCGCCCCGCCAACAACAAGGCAGAGGACATCGCCGGCTTAGCCGAGGCCCCACCGTGCCGGCAACGTGGGGGAGGATTACCACCGCTCCGCTGAGGCGCCGCCCGCCGGCAATGAGACAGAGGCATCGCCGGCTCCGCCGAGGCCCCGCCCCGCTGCCAACGAGGCCGCGCCACACAGAAAACAAGGAACAGTAGAACACGGTAGGTCGCCGCCGCTCTGGTCCACTAAGGCCCGCTGCTACCTTCCGGCTGAAGCAAGCTAGGCGGGTTGACCATTGACGGCTGGTTAGCTTCTTGGCGGCGATGGAGTCGGAGAGCTGCGCTGGAGAAGAACGCTGCTTATTTTAATCGCTGGTGCAGTTGGTCGACTAACATGTGGGCCCAACAGCCACATGTCGCTCACGAATCGCACTGCAGCTAAGTCATCAAGCTTCGCCGCCTGGGACATTGTGGGTAGCTTCGTTAATTAATTATACCTCCAAATAAGCACTTTTTAGTTTTTTTTTGAAAAGGAGGATGACCTCGGCCTCTGATCCGGGAGATGCATGCGCCACAAACACCCCTTTTAGTTAAAGAATGTATGAAATGTAATGAACCGCATGTTTATATGAAACCGACCGTATGAATGAATTTATTTCGATTAGTTCAATTCTCAGATCACTGCATTGGATGAACATGCAAAACAATACATACTAGCATTATTCCTGGGGTGATCACCACGTTTATAAAGAAGTTTCACATGTACTCCTCCGTCCTTTCTAGTCTGCATACAAGTTTTATTCTGCAGTCAAAGTATCTCTACTTTGACCAATCTTATACAAAAAGTATGCACTTTCACAATGTGCGAAGTAAAAAGGAACGGAAGGAGTACAATGTGTCCACTGAGCACACGGATTTGTTCCTTTAGTGTCTCCTTGAAAGAAAAAACGTAGGAATTTTAATTTTCACTTGTCCTCCTTTTCAAATTCCTATTCATGAAGCACAAGACTAAGAGATAGTAGCATAATAGCATTATAACCGTACATTTTATTGTGGTTTAACTTAATCTCACCATGCTTCTTTGCATCTTGTGATCTTCCAATTGTTGTGAATCAAACACCCAGATTGGCAGAAATCCTGTGTTTTTAAATTCTCTGTTTTGCACGTGCATTCCTATCCTATTCCTGTCTATTTCCTATCCCTGCATTGTTGGAATCCTCCAATTCAAACGAGCCCTTACAGAATTACTTCTCTTACAGATAGTTGTCAAAGAAAACCTTGCGTGGTTTGTCCCGGTCCTGCTGCGTCGTCGTCCACCCCAGCTCACCGCTCCAATGACAGTAAGGGTCCAGCAGAGCAAGGATCCGCCTCCAGATCGTCTTTCGCCGCCTCGATCTTCTTCCCCATTACCGCAGCCATGAAAACTGCATTACCATCATCAATCGAGCAGATGACCTCGAGGACTACACGGTCCGCAAGAGAGGTCGCACTCTTTTCGTGTCCGCCACGTTATGCATCGCTAATATTACATGCTGCTTTATCGTCTGTTCATCGATTAGACTCTAAGTCAGCTCCAAACTAATGGTCAAACTTGAGTTTTTAAATGGTTGTGGGGTACATATCGGGCCGCTATCAATAGTATCTATCTACTATCTGGTTAATCTCCGGTGTCTACTATGAGTTTCATGTTGGGTGGGAAACAAGCAGAAAGAAGCCATTATCTCAGTATTTATTAACTGAAGCCATTATCTACCGCTATTATTGGTTTTGGGTCTATCCACAAGTTGCTACCATCACTCTGGATTTCTGCATGCACTCCTTACATAATCTCACTATGTTTTATTCCTATGCATGATGCTTATTGTAAACAATGGAACCGAACATGTACAAGAAAAGAGACGAGCCTTGCGTGGCAATATAATTTCATGCAGACGTCACTCCATGGTAGGCGCAAAGGCAGCCCCCTCCACGCATTTCAGATTGTAATCGAGAGGAAGATATCTGTTCTAAGGGGATTCGTAAGGAGAAGATAACTCCTATTTACCCCCGAGGTCTTCGCCTAACTTGGCATGCCGATGTTGGTTATATCATGCATATGGTGTCTTGCATTGCTTACTTTATACATCAAATATGTCATCTTCTTAGTTTAGACATCCTTTGTGTGAATGCCATCTGCTTAGTTTATTCATCGCTTATGTGAATTATGCAACGCCACTTTGTTTAGCTGGGCATCATATATGTGAATTTTGCAATGTCATCCACGCTTAGCCACCATCTTATATGTAAATTATATCAGGCCATATTTTTTTTCGTTACATATTACATTCATCAACAATGTTAGTACATTCAACTACTCTTCGTGTGCATCAGCCATTTGACACGGTGATGGCAAATTCTGGAGTGAAAACAAGGTCTTCTGAGCAGACTATGCTATCGACGAAGCGCATATCTCGCTGGTTACTGATAGCTCCTCGAGGAGGATTCGTAGACAGATGACCAGTCCTATCCCCGAGGTGTATGCTCTAACTTGGCAGGGTTATGTTGCTCATATCATGCGATGGTGTCTCGCATTGCTATGCCATTTGATTAGTTTAGACATGCTTTGTGTGAATGCCAATTGCTAGGTGTCTAATTACCATATATGTGAATTATGCATTGCCATCTTGTTGCAAGACATTATATATGTGAATTATACAATGCTATCTTGTTGCAAAGGCATTATATATGTGAATTATGCAATGCCATGCTATTTAGCCAATCATCATGTATGTGAATTATATCATGCTATCATTTTTGTATTACGTGTTCCATTTGTTGACAACGCTTGTATATTCAACTACTCTTTCCGTGCATCAGCCATTTGAAGCGGTGATGGAAGTATCTCGAGTGAAAACAAGGTATTCGAGAGCAGACAATGCTACTGCTGAAGCAGACATCTTGCTGGCTACAAAGAGCTCCTCAGAGGAGGATTCAGAGACTGATGACCAGTCCTATTTCCCCCCTGAGGTCTATGCTCAAACTTGGCAGGGTTATATTACTCATGTCATGCATGTTGTCTTGCATTGCTTAGTTTTTACATCATATATAGATTGCCATCTGCTTACTTGGTTACTATATAAATCATATATTTGAATTATATCATGTCATCATGTTTACATAGTACATACACATCATCTATCTGAATTATGGCATGGCAACCCATTTAACAAAGACATCATATAGTTATATCATCTCATCCTGCTTAGTGTTTACAGTCATCATATTTAGAATTATGGCATTCTATCCATGAATGTATGTGAATTATGGCATGCCAGCCTATTTAATAAACACATTATATAGTTATGTCATGTCATCCTGTTTACATAGTCTCATATTTTGAACTATGTCTTTCCATCTTTTTTAGTTAGCCATCATAATGTGAAATTGTGTCATGCTATCCTGTTTAGTTAGCCATCATATATGTGAAATTGTGTCATGCTATCCTGTTTGGTTAGACAACATAAATATGAATTATTTCATGCCCTCTTTTATTCCCCACTATCCATTGCACCTGTCTATCATACAATGTCTATACTTTCAATTACTTTTGTTGTTTATCAGCCATTTGAATTGGAGAGCGTGATGGCAGTATCTAAGGGAGTAACAACACGGTCTTCAGAAAAGATTGTGCTACTAGTTGATGCAGATAGAACCATGGTTGTACTTGCCCAAGGACCAGATCCACCACACATAACCCAGACTCTCGCAGATTGTACCCCTACCTAGTTGGACAGAGAACCAGCTACACCCCTTTTAACCCCAACCCCGGCAGATAGTAACCCAGCCCAGCTTGACACAAGACCGCCTCCACCATAGAGCACCCAAACACGAGCGGTTAGTAAGGAAACTGCAGTGCCCAAAGCACGAGGACCACCACTCCAATCCCAACTCAACGCTTAAAGGAGAAGAAGATTTGTTCTCGTGTCAGGTTCTCAGAGCTATGGTTCATACTCCTTTGCTCTTGCATTACTGTATTTACTCATACCAACTATTTTCAAATTTGAAGGATGGAATTGAAACTCCAATGGCGCAACAGGTATGTTTTAAACCTGTTTCTTTAACTGGATTGCTGTTGTAACCTGCTCTATGTTGATTTCAGTTTCAATTGAATAAACAGTTATGTTCTTATGTCATGCACATTACAAGTGTTGTTATTGCTCTATAGTTACCCGCACTTATATTCTGTCTATTCTGCTTTGTCTTGAACAAATATTATTTGAACTGTGTCTCTATCTTGATTTGGCAACAAAACTAGAATGATATAGACCATAAAGTGACCATGGCACATAGATATATGTTTGTTTCATGTTGTTATCCTGTCCACTTTACAACCTGAACTCATTTACCAAAATGAGTTTCATATACAACATGGTAAACATGTGATGTGTCCGCTTGTTTCTCTTTTAGAATGCGGACAAAATATTGGAGAACAGATCTGCTATCCAATGGTAAAGGAAGTAATGCAGATAAGGTTCAAGATAGTGAGACATCCTGTTGGTCTCCAAGAAAGCTGATAAAACAATCTTGACGACGGTGAGGGAACCCAAAAGTCCTGTCTTGATGTAGTGTTCGAGATTTATCGCCACTACTATCGGCACAAGCTCTTGAACTCGCTGCTGAATCAGTTCGTCTTCTTGAGTCTCAACTTCAAGTTGAAAGACATCGATCGATGTCTGCGACGGAAGTCAAGGACCGAGGAAGTCCCGCAGAATTCAGATGCATATTTTACGTGCAATGCAAGTTACTGGAGGATTTAAGCGCCAAACAAGAGAAAGTTAATAAGCTTGCTAAGCATCTTGCCAGCATTATGGGTACCAGGATATTGTTTCTTGAGATCTTCCAAGTGGTTTCAGTTCTTGATTTGTTTTTTTGCGGCGTTTATTTGCGTTGGTCGCCAACTTTGACAACCAAGGTATATGATATGCTGCTTTGTTCCCTATATTTGCCACCGGTGGCTAACTTTGATGCCTAGTGGATGTAATATATGTAACAGCCGTGATAGCCTAGCATAAGTTGCTTGATTATTTATTTCCTTGTTGTCTTGTTTATTTGTTTGCTTGTAGTCGCAGTTCTTTTTAAAACTAGGCCACAATAACCATGGGCTAATATTTACCGTAGTGACTTTGGGCCTCCTACGGGTCAGAGAAACAGGGGCCTTCTACGGGTCGTAGAAATAGTAGGCCTTCTACGGGCGAGAAACAATGGGCCTTCTACGGGCCGAGAAACAATGGGCCTTCTACGGGTCAGAGAAACAATGGGCCTTCTACGGGTCAGAGAAACAATGGGCCTTCTACGGGTCGTATCATCAATGGGCCTTATACGGGCCGTATGACCATAACGGGCCATCGTTAATAGGTCGTATTTGATGACGCTATGAAAATGGCCCAAGGTATTAACGGACCACAAACGGACCGATGTAACCACGGGCTGAATTTGGCCCACGAGCAGAAAATGACAGTAACGGGCCGTAAGTAAACGAATGCTGGAAACGAGCCCAAGAATAAATGGGCTCTGAGAAGGCCGAAAGATAACATTTGCTGGAAACGGCCCAACTGAATAAAGGGCCCTTAATGGGTATAAAGTGATATATTGTTCATTGCGGGCCAGTTTCACCACGGGTCGTTAGTGGGTGTAAAGTGATACACTGTTCATTGCGGGCCAGTTTCACCACATGCCATTAATAGGCCAAGAGTTACATAGGGCCTCATATGGGCCGAAAGACGTCATGGGCCATACATGGGCCAGAAGTGAAAACGGGCTGGAATCATATTGGATGGCCCAGATGACACTACTCGGCCTAATTCGGATAGGGCGTAACGGGCCTTGGGTTAGCGGGCTGTAAATGGGCTATATGCGAACAGGCCGTTAACAGGCTTTCCATGGGCCGGCCCGCCACCTTTTGACCAAGTCAAACGGGCCGGCCTTTTCACAGGAATGGGCCTCTATTGGGCCGTGCCATATGTCGACGTATCATAGGCGCCTTATGTCCAATGAGTGGATGACATCTGTCCCAACGATGAGCCGACACGTGTTTCCTCCAGCCAATGATGATTTTACATGTGGAAATCCCCATTGGTCGGGGCTGTTAACGGGTTATCGAATCCAAAACCCAACCCGATAGCTTAACAGCGTTCCGTTACGGTGGATGCCACGTGTCGGTCACCCTTGACAAAAGCATTTCTGTGACGCGCGATTTATCGTCATGGAAGTGGACACTTCCGTGATGATAATTTTGGTAATGTCATGGAACACTTCTACGACAGCACAGGTGTGACTATCTTGATTCTGTCATAAATTTGTCATGGATGTACATGCATGACAAAAAACGCGACCTACTATGACAAACACGTATCATCACGGAAGTGTATTTTTTTGTAGTGCATATTCATGCAGGCTTCAACTACTCCAAGAAATGCACCAATCCTGGGACGGGCCACTATTTTTCTTCAACATATTTTTGGTTGCTGCCTGGAGCCTATGGAAAGGAAGAAACAATAAACACTTTAGGGGCATCAATCCCAGCATTGACACCTGGCTTCATAGATTCGTTGAGGACTTTAGCCTGCTGCAGCATAGAACTAAAGAGGACCTTGGTGCCTCCATTATCTCCTTTGTAACCTCTTTACACTAGCACTTGTACTTCTCCACTCTTAGCTTGCCACCGTGCAAATCTCAAACCCCCTCCCCCCCAGGGGGAGGGGGGATAGAGATGTCTGTAACCCTTGTACATGAGATGTAACTGTGTACCATTCCATATATGAAAAAATAGTAGGAGCCTCTCCTACTATCTAATTCCTCAAGAAAAGTGGTTTTCTAGCCATTCAATGGCCGTAATTCAAATTAGAACTAGATGTACATGCAACGGCTAACCATAACGGTTTGCAAATTCATATTTGTGTACTTGTGTGCGATTTAATTCCATGTGCAGTAAATTGGAAGGAAATTTCGAACATATTGGTCTAACGACTATGACACAATTAAGCATGGAGTGCCATGGCATTTAAATTCCAAAAAATTAAAAAAAATCAGAAACACATGAAACCTTGGTTGATGTAATGTCATGCCACCAAGATGATGTGCTAAAAAATTGGCATGTTTGACGAAAGTTTGGGCACACACCCCTCACAAACCGGAGCAGCTAACTAGAAGGCTCATGGTTTCGAGAGGGAACAATGCAAGTTTGATGACGAACGGGAAATATCTTCCCCTTACGGCCTTCCAATTTTTTCTACGTTTAACATGCACTAATACGACTGTCATGTGAAAATTTGAAAAATTCCAGGGGTCATTTGACCTTTTAAAGACATTTAAGTGAATTTCTAGCCATTTATTGACCGTAATTCAAATTTTAACTACATCTACATGCAACGGCTAACCATAACGGTTTGCATACTTGTGTGCGAGTTAATTCCATGTGCAGTAAATTAGAAGGAATTTTCAAACATATTGGTCTCACGGCATGGACACATGTACATGCATGGAGTGCCATGGCATTTAAATTACAAAAAATTAAAAAATGATCAGAAAAACATGAAACCTTGCTTGATGTAATGCCATGCCACCAAGATGATGTGGTAAAAAAATTGGCTTGTTTGACAAAAGTTTGGACACACACCCCTCACAAACTGGAGCAACTCACTAGAAGGCTAGCGGTTCCGAGAGGGAACAATACATGTTTGATGACAAACGGGAGATAGCTTCCCCTTACGGCCTTCAAATTTTTTCTACGTTTAACATGCACTAATACAACTGTCATGTGAAAAACTGGAAAATTTCAGGGGTCATTTGACCTTTTAAAGACATTTAAGTGATTTTCTAACCATTTAATGACCGTAATTCAAATTTAAACTACATCCACATGCAACGGCTAACCATAACGGTTTGAAAAATCATATTCTTGTGTACTTGTGTGCGATTTAAAAATTCTTCAGACAATGTAAATATCTGGTGTTCAAAAAAGAAAATGTAAAGATCTGGCAAGACAACCGACCCCCACACGATTGGCACTCTATTTCACGCCTCGATGTTTGGAAGGTGAATGGCGGGGGTTATTAATCAGACATGGTTCTGTATTAGAAATCGTTTGCTATTATGTTAACACACAGATTCTAATGCGGGAATCATGTGTAATTCAAACTACAGTACTCGTAAATTCCGGCGACCGGCATGTGTACTATTCCCGTCGATCTAGATTCCGGCCGCCAATAAATACTACCTTGCTCACGTCGTCCCGCCTGCATTCTCATCTACATCCTCCCCTCGCTCTCCTCTCTCTCTCTCTCTCTCTCTCTCTCTCAAAGCTCTGCCATGGCGCCGCCGATCTACCCACGCGCCGACAAGGAGTCGCCGCCCCCCGAGGACGCTCAATCGAAGATCAGTCACGAGGAGGACCCCTACGCGCCGCTGAACGAGGTTGAGCCGGACCCCCCAACTTTGGATTGGTTTTGGGGCCAGCACAATCTTTGTCTGTGAAAGTCACTGCCGCCGGCTGAGAAAGCCAAGCAAGTGGCGTTCAAGAAGGAGATGGCGGAGGAGGAAGCCAAGTACCAGGCGGCCTATGAAGCCCGTGATGCCACCTGGGAAAAGGAGAAGGTGGAGCTTTGGGGGCGGGCGCATCATCGTGCGGAGGAGGTGTACGAAGACGGGTACTTCGCGAGGAAGGTCAAAGGCGCTAGGCGTCTCATCGCTACGTGGAGGTGGGCCAATAAGATCCTGCGTGCTACCGACGAGGAGCTCCGGTGGGCGCCCAACAAAATGACAAGATCGTCCGTGCTTGTCCACCAGCAAGAGGCAGATCGGTACGTCAAGCGCTGCGAGGCGGAGGAGGCGGAGTACTACCTCTGCGCTGGGAAGATGCCGCGCATCAGGAGGGATTACTAGTTTTAGTATTGTTCGTTTTCAATTTTATGCATTGTACCTAGTAGTTAAGTATCATCATGTATATGTGATGATATTATATATATTATATGATGAACTAATGAACAATTAATATATATATATATATATATATATATATATATATATATATATATATATTATGAATTCCATTTTCTATCTATTTTTGTATACTAATTTGAATCTAGCTGTTATCATCCACATATACAGAATGGAAAGCGTATATACACACATTGAAATAGAACATATAAGAACGGAAAACAGAGTACACACATTGAAACAGAGCAATAAACAGAGCAATAATATGATTACTGTGCATACATAGCTATCCACGTCGAAACGACTCAACAAAATAAAATGCGTCCATGAGACCATGACCAACAGCCCTTGCCAATGGTAGCTCTTGGCTCTGCCTAAACTCGTGCAGGCATTCGTCCAAGCGGTCGATACGTTTGCGGTACATTCAGAGCACGATCTCGAGCTCCAAGTTGGCTATTTCATCAGAGATCACCAGCTCGAGGATGCAACGGCCATGTTCCTCTACTGCGCCCAGGTGGCACCTGGGCCAAGGAGGCGGTCGAGCCTACCGACCAGCGTGTTGGCATCAAGCGGGCTGCGAACAAGGCGAACGGCGCGACCCATGCGAACGGCGCGGCAGACGTCCGGTGCAAGTACGGTGCAGCCGGCCTCTGGTGCAAGTATGGCGTAGAGGGCCACTGCCCACTCCTGGCGAGGAATGGGGGTACTGACAGGACGTGTACCCAGCTGTGACGCCGTGTTGATAGCAGGCAAGCGCCGATGGATCCGCTCTTGCTATGCGGCGCGTCGCGCCTCTCGCTCTGTGGCGCTCCAATGGTCTCGCCGTGCGGCGAGCCATAGCCTATCAGCGCGGACGCGCCTAGCTTGCTCTGAGGCGCGCCATTGATCATGTTGTGCGGTGATCTGCAGCCTGTCGGCGCTAACATGCCTATCTTGATCCGCGGCGCTAAAGCGCCATGTGCTGAGGGTCTGCTAAACCCTAGCGATGACGCGCATCATGGCGTTGTCCATCCCATTACCGGGGAGCGCCTCGGCCTCGATGGGCCGTGGCGCCTGCTCGTTTTCCTCGTTGACGAGGCTGATGGAAGAGGCGGCCCTTTGGTGGGTTGGCATGCTTGGAAAAGGTGGGTGTGCTACAGGCTACGCTTGTTGCCTCCGTGCGTCGCGCGCCGCCTAGGTTTATGCGCAATATCGCTGGGTGGCGGGAAACCGGTGCGGAAATGGCGGGAAATGGTGGCGTGTTCATAAAATGCCATCAATTAATGGAAACTTAGCATAGAAGGAACATCCTAGTTAATTATGAAGGAAATATGCCCTAGAGTCAATAATAAAGTTATTATATATTTCCTTATATCATGATAAATGTTTATTATTCATGCTAGAATTGTATTAACCGGAAACATAATACTTGTGTGAATACATAGACAAACAGAGTGTCACTAGTATGCCTCTACTTGACTAACTCATTGATCAAACATGGTTATGGTTCCTAGCCATTGACATGAGTTGTCATTTGATTAACGGGATCACATCATTAGGAGAATGATGTGATTGACTTGACCCATTCCGTTAGCTTACCACACGATCGTTTAGTCTTCTATTATTGCTTTCTTCATGACTTATACATGTTCCTATGACTATGAGATTATGCAACTCCCGTTTACCGGAGGAACACTTTGTGTGCTACCAAACGTCACAACGTAACTGGGTGATTATAAAGGTGCTCTACAGGTGTCTCCGAAGGTACTTGTTTGGTTGGCGTATTTCGAGATTAGGATTTGTCACTCCGATTGTCAGAGAGGTATCTCTGGGCCCACTCTGTAATGCACATCACTATAAACCTTGCAAGAATTGTAACTAATGAGTTAGTTGTGGGATGATGTATTACGAAACGAGTAAAGAGACTTGCCGGTAACGAGGTTGAACTAGGTATTGAGATACCGACGATCGAATCTCGGGCAAGTAACATACCGATGACAAAGGGAACAACATATGTTATTATGCGGTTTGACCGATAAAGATCTTCGTAGAATATGTGGGAGCCAATATGAGCATCCAGGTTCCGCTATTGGTTATTGACCGGAAGCGTGTCTCGGTCATGTCTACATAGTTCTCGAACCTGTAGGGTCCGCACGCTTACAGTTTCGATGACGGTTATATTATGAGTTTATGTGTTTTGATGTACTGAAGGTTGTTCGGAGTCTCGGATGTGATCACAGACATGACGAGGAGTCTTGAAATGGTCGAGACATGAAGATTGATATATTGGACGACTATATTCGGACACCGGAATGGTTTCTGGGGTTATCGGATATATACCGGAGTACCGGGGGGTTACCGGAAGCCCCACGGGGGTTTAATGGGCCTACATGGGCCTTAGTGGAGAAGAGGAGGGGCGGCCAAGGCAGGCCGCGCGCCCCCTCCCCCTCTAGTCCGAATTGGACAAGGAGGGGGGCGGCGCCCCCCTTTCCTTCCTCTCTCCCTCCTCCTTACCCCTTCTCCTAATCCAACAAGGAAGGGAGGGAGTCCTACTCCCGGTGGGAGTAGGACTCCTCCTGGCACGCCTCCTCCTGGTCGGCCGCCTCTCCCCCCCTCTTGCTCCTTTATATATGGGGGCAAGGGGCACCCCATAGACACAACAATTGATCTCTTGATCTCTTAGCCGTGTGCGGTGCCCCCCTCCACCATAATCCACCTCGATAATATCGTAGCGGAGCTTAGGCGAAGCCCTACGTCGGTAGAACATCATCATCGTCACCACATCGTCGTGCTGACGGAACTCTCCCTCAAAGCTCGGTTGGATCGGAGTTCGAGGGACGTCATCGAGTTGAACGTGTGCTGAACTCGGAGGTGCCGTGCGTTCGGTACTTGATCGGTCGGATCGTGAAGACGTACGACTACATCAACCGCGTTGTGCTAATGCTTCCGCTTTCTGTCTACGAGGTTACATGGACAACACTCTCCCCTCTTGTTGCTATGCATCGCCATGATCTTGTGTGTGCGTAGGAAAAAAAATTAAATTACTACGTTCCCCAACAGTGGCATCCGAGCCAGGTTTTATGCGTAGATGTTATATGCACGAGTAGAACACAAGTGAATTGTGGGCGATATAAGTCATACTTCTTACCAGCATGTCATACTTTGGTCCGGCGGTATTGTTGGATGAAGCGGCCCGGACCGACATTACGCGTATGCTTACGCGAGACTGGTTTTACCGCCGTCCTATGCACACAGGTGACTAGCGGGTGTCAGTTTCTCCAACTTTAGTTGAACCGAGTGTGGCTACGCCCGGTCCTTGCGAAGGTTAAAACAGCACCAACTTGACAAACTATCGTTGTGGTTTTGATGCGTAGGTAAGAACGGTTCTTGCTCAGCCTGTAGCAGCCACGTAAAACTTGCAACAACAAAGTAGAGGACGTCTAACTTGTTTTTGCAGGGCATGTTGTGATGTGATATGATCAAGGCATGATGCTATATTTTATTGTATGAGATGATCAAGTTTTGTAGCAACTGGTAGGAGCCATATGGTTGTCGCTTTATTGTATGCAATGCAAACGCCCTGTAATGCTTTACTTTATCAATAAGCGGTAGCGATAGTCGTAGAAGCATAAGTTGGTGAGACGATAACGATGGTACGATGGAGATCAAGGTGTCACGCCGGTGACGATGGTGATCATGATGGTGCTTCGGAGATGGAGATCACAAGCACAAGATGATGATGGCCATATCATATCACTTATATTGATTGCATGTTATGTTTATCTTTTATGCATCTTATCTTGCTTTGATTGACGGTAGCATTATAAGATGATCTCTCACTAAATTATCAAGGTATAATTGTCTCCCTGAGTATGCACCGTTGCGAAAGTTCTTCGTGCTGAGACACCACGTGATGATCGGGTGTGATAGGCTCTACGTTCAAATACAACGGGTGCAATACAGTTGCACACGCGAAATACTCAGGTTAAACTTGATGAGCCTAGCATATAACAGATATGGCCTCGGAACACTGAGACCAAAAGGTCGAGCGTGAATCATATAGTAGATATGATCAACATAGTGATGTTCACCATTGAAACTACTCCATCTCACGTGATGATCGGACATGGTTTAGTTGATTTGGATCACGTGATAACTTAGAGGATTAGAGGGATGTCTATCTAAGTGGGAGTTCTTAAGTAATATGATTAATTGAACTTAAATTTATCATGAACTTAGTACCTGATAGTATTTTTCTTGTCTATGTTGATTGTAGATAGATGGCCCGTGCTGTCGTTCCGTTGAATTTTAATGCGTTCCTTGAGAAAGCAAAGTTGAAAGATGATGGTAGCAATTACACGGACTGGGTCCGTAACTTGAGGATTATCCTCATTACTGCATAGAAGAATTACGTCCTGGAAGCACCGCTAGGTGCCAGACCTGCTGCAGGAGCAATACCAGATGTTATGAACGTCTGGCAGAGCAAAGCTGATGACTACTCGATAGTTCAGTGTGCCATGCTTTACGACTTAGAACCGGGACTTCAACGACGTTTTAAACGTCATGGGGCATATGAGATGTTCGACTTGAAGTTAATATTTCAAGAAAATGCCCGGATTGAGAGATATGAAGTCTCCAATAAGTTCTATAGTTGTAAGATGGAGGAGAATAGTTCTGGCAGTGAGCATATACTCAGAATGTCTGGCTATAACAATCACTTGATTCAACTGGGAGTTAATCTTCCGGATGATAGCTTCATTGACAGAATTCTTCAATCACTGCCACCAAGCTACAAGAGCTTCGTGATGAACTATAACATGCAAGGGATGGATAAGACGATTCCCAAGCTCTTCGCAATGCTAAAAGCTGCGGAGGTAGAAATCAAGAAGGAGCATCAAGTGTTGATGGTCAACAAGACCACCAGTTTCAAGAAAAAGGGCAAAGGGAAGAAGAAGGGGAACTTCAAGAAGAACAGCAAACAAGTTGATGCTCAGGAGAAGAAACCCAAGTCTGGACCTAAGCCTAAGATCGAGTGCTTCTACCGCAAAATGATCGGTCCTTTGAAGCGGAACTGCCCCAAGTATGTGGCGGATAAGAAGGATGGCAAGGTGAACAAAGGTATATGTGATATACATGTTATTGATGTGTACCTTACTAATGCTCGCAGAGCACCGGTATTTGATATCTGGTTCATTGCTAATATTTGCAACTCGAAATAGGGACTACGGATTAAACGAAGATTGGCTAAGGACGAGGTGACGATGCGGGTGGGAAATGGTTCCAAAGTCGATGTGATCGCGGTCGGCACGCTACCTCTACATCTACCTTCGGGATTAGTTTTAGACCTGAATTTTGTGCCAGTGTTGAGCATGAACATTATATCTGGATCTTGTTTGATGCACGGTTATTCATTTAAATCAGAGAATAATGGTTGTTCTATTTATATGAGTAATATCTTTTATGGTCATGCACCCTTGAAGAGTGGTCTATTTTTGTTGAATCTCGATAGTAGTGATACACATATTCATAGTATTGAAGCCAAAAGATGCGGAGTTGATAATGATAGTGAAACTTATTTGTCGCACTGCCGTTTAGGTCATATCGGTGTAAAGCGCATGAAGAAACTCCATACTGATGGACTTTTGGAACCACTTGATTTTGAATCACTTGGTACTTGCGAACCGTGCCTCATGGGCAAGATGACTAAAACGCCGTTCTCCGGAACTATGGAGCAAGCAACATATTTGTTGGAAATCATACATACAGATGTATGTGGTCCGATGAATGTTGAGGCTCGCGGCGGATATCATTATTTTCTCACCTTCACAGATGATTTAAGCAGATATGGGTATATCTACTTAATGAAACATAAGTCTGAAACATTCGAAAAGTTCAAAGAATTTCAGAGTGAAGTTGAAAATCATCGTAACAAGAAAATAAAGTTTCCATGATCTGATCGTGGAGGAGAATATTTGAGTTACGAGTTTGGTCTTCATTTGAAACAATGCGGAATAGTTTCGCAACTCACGCCACCCGGAACACCACAGCGTAATGGTGTGTCCAAATGTCATAATTGTACTTTACTAGATATGGTGCGATCTATGATGTCTCTTACTGATTTACCGCTATCGTTTTGGGGTTATGCTCTAGAGACAGCTGCATTCACGTTAAATAGGGCACCATCTAAATCCGTTGAGACGACGCCTTATGAACTATGGTTTGGCAATAAACCAAAGTTGTCATTTCTTAAAGTTTGCGGCTGTGATACTTATGTGAAAAAGCTTCAACCTGATAAGCTCGAACCCAAATCAGAAAAATGTGTCTTCATAGGATACCCAAAAGAGACTGTTGGGTACACCTTCTATCACAGATCTGAAGGCAAGACTTTTGTTGCTAAATTTGGAATATTTCTAGAGAAGGAGTTTCTCTCGAAAGAAGTGAGTGGGAGGAAAGTAGAACTTGATGAGGTAACTGTACCTGCTCCCTTATTGGAAAGTAGTTCATCACAGAAACCGGTTCCTGTGACACCTACACCAATTAGTGAGGAAGTTAATGATGATGATCATGAAACTTCAGATCAAGTTGTTACTGAACCTCGTACGTCAACTAGAGTAAGATCCGCACCAGAGTGGTATGGTAATCCTGTTCTGGAGGTTATTTACTAGACCATGACGAACCTACAAACTATGAAGAAGCAATGGTGAGCCCAGATTCCACAAAATGGCTTGAAGCCATGAAATCTGAGATGGGATCCATGTATGAGAACAAAGTGTGGACTTTGGTTGACTTGCCTGATGATCGGCAAGCCATTGAGAATAAATGGATCTTCAAGAAGAAGACTGATGCTGACGGTAATGTTACTGTCTATAAAGCTTGACTTGTTGCGAAAGGTTTTCGACAAGTTCAAGGGATTGACTACGATGAGACTTTCTCACCCGTAGCAATTGCCGCATTTTATGATTATGAAATTTGGCAAATGGATGTCAAAACTGCATTCCTGAATGGATTTCTGGAAGAAGAGTTATATATGATGCAACCAAAAGGTTTTGTCGATCCAAAAGGAGCTAACAAAGTGTGCAAGCTCCAGCGATCCATTTATGGACTGGTGCAAGCCTCTCGGAGTTGGAATAAACGCTTTGATAGTGTGATCAAAGCATTTGGTTTTATCTGACTTTTGGAGAAGCCTGTATTTACAAGAAAGTGAGTGGGAGCTCAGTAGCATTTCGATATTATATGTGGATGACATATAGCTGATTGGAAATGATATAGAATTTCTGGATAGCATAAAGGGATACTTGAATAAGAGTTTTTCAATGAAGGACCTCGATGAAGCTGCTTATATATTGGGCATCAAGATCTATAGAGATAGATCAAGATGCTTAATTGGACTTTCACAAAGCACATACCTTGAAAAAGTTTTGAAGAAGTTCAAAATGGATCAAGCAAACAAAGTGTTCTTGCCTGTGTTACAAGGTGTGAAGTTGAGTAAAACTCAATGCCCGACCAGTGCAGAAGATAGAGAAAAGATGAAAGATGTTCCCTATGCTTCAGCCATAGGCTCTATCATGTATGCAATGCTGTGTACCAGACCTGATGTGTGCCTTGCTATAAATTTAGCAGGGAGGTACCAAAGTAATCTAGGAGTGGATTACTGGACAGCAGTCAAGAACATCCTTAAATACCTGAAAAGGACTAAGGATATGTTTCTCGTTTATGGAGGTGACAAAGAGCTAGTCGTAAATGGTTACGTCGATGCAAGCTTTGACACTGATCCGGACGATTCTAAATCACAAACCAGATACGTGTTTACATTGAACGGTGGAGCTGTCAGTTGGTGCATGTAACACCCCGGATGTAACTTTCCATATTTGTAACTCCAACTCTTGCCATTTTCGGCATTGTGATATGATATTCCCTCCGTGGTTGGGTTCTTGTCTTTCGTTTTTGCATTTTGTCCATGTCATGCATTTTATATCATGTCATCATGTGCATCGCATTTGCATACGTGTTCGTCTCATGATTCCGAGCATTTTTCCCGTTGTCCGTTTTGCAATCCGGCACTCCTATCTCCCCCGGCGGCCCCTTTTACGTTTTTCCGTGAGCGGGTACTAAACCTTCTCGGAATGGACCGAGGTTTGTCAAGAGGCCTTGGTATACCACCGATAGACCACCGGTCAAGTTTCGGGTCATTTGGAGCTCGTTTGGTACTCCAACGGTTAACCGCACTCTCGCAAAGGCCTCTTTTAAGTTGCAGCCCAACACCCCTTCAAAATAGTCCAATAACCCATCTAAGTCACTTCCATGCTCTCCGTCGGGCGAAAACCGCACCTCATTTGGACTCTCCTAGCTCCCTCTATGCCTATTTAAACACCTCCCCCGTCCAAATCCGGGTCCAACCCTAGCCTTCCCCTACCTCGCGCCCGGACAAACCCCCCCCCCGCCGCCGGACACGTCCGCCCGTCGCCCGGCGAATCGGGGCGCCACCTGTCCCGCCGCCGTCCTCGCGCCGCCCGGCCAGCAGGGGCCAGGCAAGCCCGCCCTGGCCAGCAGTCCCCGCCGCCCGATCGCCGTGCCCGCCGCCTCCGCTCCCGCCGGCGCCGCCGCCGTCGTAGCTCACCTCCGCCCGGCGTCGCCGAGTCGCCGCCGCCCAGCGCCCCTCGGCGCGCCTCCGCCGCCACCGGTGCCCCCTCGCCGCCCGTCGCCACCAAGCGCTTCGCCGGAGCCGCCTCGCCATGGCCGGATCCGCCGCCCGCCACGGCCTCCACCTCGTCGGCCGCGCCCAGCTCCGGCCACGGTGCCCCTCGCCGGACCGGCCACGGAGGAGCCGCACCGCCCGCATGACCCTCGATCGGGCGGATCGATCGGATCGGGGTTGACTTTCTCCCCCCTCTCAAATTCATCTAAGTTTTAGATTAGGTGATATTTTGTGGCATTTTCAACGCATCATAACTTTGCATCTGTAGCTCCGTTTCGGGCGTGTAATATGTCAAAATGTTCGTCTCGAAGAGTAGATCATTTCATCTCATTGCATCATTTTCATTTGAGCTCATCGTGATGCCCGAAATGCTGTTAGAAGAGGGCTATGTGATATTAGTTTCTGTTTCTTAACAGAACATGCACTTTTGTTATTTTTGCTATGATTGATGTGTGCACCCTATGAATTTGAGTCCTACATGTGTTTTGTAATATGCCATGTCATCTTTCCAGAGGTGTATGCCATGTATTTTTGTGATCTATGTGGTGACTAGCACAAGCATGCAAAGTTGGCTTCCTGATGTTGCTGATTTCAGCCCTGTTTTGCTGATATTTTGATGCCATGTTAACTTGATGCTACCGAGAGATCCATGCATATTTTGAGATACTTCAGTAAGGATGTTTTGAACATATGATTATGCTCTATCTATCCATGCCTTTTTTTGCAATTATGGAGTGCCATAGCTTGAGTCAATCGAGCTCTTCTTTTGCTACAAAATGTTTCCTGGCAGATTGTTTACATGTTATTCAATTTTGCCAAGGTTGTTGTAGTTGATCCGTTTATGCTATGATGTTGTTCTTGCCATGTACGTCTTCTATGCCATGTCTTCTTGATGTATGTATGCTTAGTTTATCATGAAAGGCTCTGTAGTGAGTGCTTTGAGCTCTTGAACATGCCTACTTGTTATCTGTTTTTGCCATGCCACATGCTGAATCATAACTGAAACTTGCGATATTGACATGGGTGTTACTATATTTTCTGATCCTTTTGGCTTATGGTCAGTAAGGGACTTTTGTTCTATGCTTTGAGTAGATTCATGCCATGCCTTGTTTTACTATTATAAGTTCCTGTAGCATGTTGTTTTCTTGCTCTGAACATAGCTACCTGATGCTGTTTTTGCCATGTCCAGCCTGATATTTTTGCACTTTTGCCATGCTTGTTTGAACCTGTTATGTTGTGAATTAGCCATAGCTCAGTGTTCATCTTTTGTCAAGCATCTTGAGTAGATCACTGTCATGTGCTTTGTTGGTACGTTTGGGTGCAGTAGCTTAATTTCTTGTTGCTTGCTAAGTGGTATCATCTTTGTTAATGGCGATTTGTGCCATTCTTGTTTTGCTTGTCATTTGCAAACCGTGCATCCGATTCCGGTGATCTTTATATCGATTTCAACGAAATCATCTCATCTTTCAGCGGCTTACTTGGTTTGCCAAGTTGATGCCCGGTTCATCATTTTCCTTCCGGGCGCTGCGACACGCATTGCATATCACATCCCGTATATCATGCCATATTTTGCATCATGTTGATTGTGCATTGCACCGTGATTTATTGTGGTTCCTTTGTTTGTGTTCTTGCTTTGGGTAGAGCCAGGAGGCGAAGTGCGTGAGCGAGGAACCTGTTGAGAACGCTTACGAGGATCAAGCTTTCGACAACTCTGAGAACATTGCAGGCAAGATGACCATACCCTCGAAATCACTTCTATCTTTGCTATGCTAGATGCTCGCTCTTTTGCTATGCCTATGCTACGATGCCTACCACCTGCTTTATCATGCCACCCATATTGCCATGTCAGCCCCTAACCATCCTTTCCTAGCAAACCGTTGATTGGCTATGTTACCGTTTTGCTCAGCCCCTCTTATAGTGTTGCTAGTTGCAGGTGAAGATGAAATTTGTTCCTTGTTGGAACATGGAGATGTTGTTCCTTGTTGGAACATGTTTACTTGTTGGGTATATCACAATATATCTGCTATAATTAATGCATCTATATACTTGGTAAAGGGTGGAAGGCTCGGCCTTATGCACGGTGTTTTGTTCCACTCTTGCCACCTAGTTTCCGTCATACGGTGTTATGTTCCTTGATTTTGCGTTCCTTACGGTTGGGTGATTTATGGGACCCCCTTGACAGTTCGCTTTGAATAAGACTCCTCCAAGAAGGCCCAACATTGGTTTTACCATTTGCCACCTAAGCCTTTTTCCCCGGGTTTTCGCGAGCCGAGGGTCATCTTTATTTTAACCCCGGACCGGTGCTCCTTCGAGTGCTGGCCCAACTGGCGATGTCCGGCGCCCCTGGCAATCCAGGGTCTATGCCAACCGACGTCTTGCCCATCCGGATGTGCCCGAGAGCGAGATATGTGCAGCTCCTATCGGGATTTGTCGGCAATCGGGCGGCTTTGCTGGTCTTGTTTTATTGTTGTCGAAATGTCTTGTAGTCAAGGATTCGAGATTGATCGGGTCTTCGGTAGAAGGAATATCCTTCGTTGACCGTGAGAGCTTATAATGGGCTAAGTTGGGACACCCTGCAGGGTATTATCTTTCAAAGCCGTGCTTTCGCGGTTATGAGGCAGATGGGAATTTGTTAATGTCGGTTGTAGAAAACCGAAGTTGACCTCAAATAAAATACACATCAACGCGTGTGTAACCGTGATGGTCTCTTCTCGGCGGGTCCGGAAGTGAACACGTGTTGGAGTTATGTCGGCGTAAGTAGTTCGGGATCACTTCTTGATCGCTACTAGCTTCATGACCGTGCTTTGCTCCTCTTCTCGCTCTCTTTTGCGAATGTAGCCACCATATATGCTAGTCGCTTGCTGCAGCTCCACCTTATAACTCTGTCCTTCCTATAAGCTTAAATAGTCTTGATCTCGCGTGTGTGAGATTGCTGAGTCCCGTGACTCACAGATTCTACCAAAACAGTTGCGGTGCCGGCGATGCAGTCTTTGGTGGCGCAACCGAGCTCAAGTGGGAGTTCGACGAGGAACGTGGTCGTTACTATGTGTCTTTCCTGATGATCGTAGTGGAGCCAGTTGGGACGATCGAGGATTTGTGTAGCATTTGGGGTATCTTCTTTTATTTTGGTTCCGTAGTCGGACCTTGAGTGTAACCTGAATGATGGATGTTTATTTATGTATTGTGTGAAGTGGCGATCGTAAGCCAACTATGTATCTCTTTCCTTATGTATTACATGGGTTGTGTGAAGATTACCTCACTTGCGACATTGCTTTCAATGCGGTTATGCCTCTAAGTCGTGCTTGACACATGGGAGATATAGCCGCATCGAGGCGTTCTGATGCAGTTCTAAACAAAGCGTTGTGGCGGGATCTACGTGTGAAGCGGAGTACATAGCTGCTTGAGCAGCAAATGAAGGAGTCGGATGAAGGAGTTCATATCCGATCTAGGTGTCATACCTAGTGCATCGGGTCCAATGAAAATCTTTTGTGACAATATTGGTGCAATTGCCTTCGCAAAGGAATCCAAATTTCACAAGAGAACCAAGCACATCAAGAGACGCTTCAACTCCATCCGGGATCTAGTCCAGGTGGGATACATAGAAATTTGCAAGATACATACGGATCTGAATGTTGCAGACCCGTTGATTAAGCCTCTTCCACGAGCAAAACATGATCAGCACCAAGGCTCCATGGGTGTTAGAATCATTACTGTGTAATCTAGATTATTGACTCTAGTGCAAGTGGGACACTGAAGGAAATATGCCCTAGAGGCAATAATAAAGTTATTATATATTTCCTTATATCATGATAAATGTTTATTATTCATGCTAGAATTGTATTAACACGAAACATAATACTTGTGTGAATACATAGACAAACAGAGTGTCACTAGTATGCCTCTACTTGACTAGCTCGTTGATCAAAGATGGTTATGTTTCCAAGCCATTGACATGAGTTGTCATTTGATTAACGGGATCACATCATTAGGAGAATGATGTGATTAACTTGACCCATTCCATTAGCTTAGCACACGATCGTTTAGTCTTCTGCTATTGCTTTCTTCATGACTTATACATGTTCCTATGACTATGAGATTATGCAACTCCCGTTTACCGGAGGAACACTTTGTGTGCTACCAAGCGTCACAAGTAACTGGGTGATTATAAAGGTGCTCTACAGGTGTCTCCGAAGGTACTTGTTGGGTTGGCTTATTTCGAGAATAGGATTTGTCACTCCGATTGTCGGAGAGGTATCTCTGGGCCCACTCGGTAATGCACATCACTATAAGCCTTGCAAGCATTGTAACTAATGAGTTAGTTGCGGGATGACGTATTACGGAACGAGTAAAGATACTTGCCGGTAATGAGGTTGAACTAGGTATTGAGATACCGACGATCGAATCTCGGGCAAGTAACATACCGATGACAAAGGGAACAACGTATGTTGTTATGCGGTTTGACTGATAAAGATCTTCGTAGAATATGTGGGAGCCAATATGAGCATCCTGGTTCCACTATTGGTTATTGACCAGAAACGTGTCTCGGTCATGTCTACATAGTTCTCGAACCCGTAGGGTCCGCACGCTTAAAGTTTCGATGACGGTAATATTATGAGTTTATGTGTTTTGATGTACCGAAGGTTGTTCGGAGTCCCGGATGTGATCACGGACATGACGAGGAGTCTCGAAATGGTCGAGACATGAAGATTGATATATTGGACGACTATATTCGGACACCAGAATGGTTCGGGGTTATCGGATATATCGGAGTACCGGGGTTACGGAACCCCGAGGGTTTAATGGGCCTACATGGGCCTTAGTGGAGAAGAGTAGGGGCGGCCAGGGAAGGCCGCGCGCCCCCTCCGCCTCTAGTCTGAATTGGACAAGGAGGGGGGCGGTGCCCCCCCCCCCTTTCCTTCCTCTCTCCCTCCTCCTCCCCCCTTCTCCTAATCCAACAAGGAAGGGAAGGAGTCCTACTCCCGGTGGGAGTAGGACAACTCCTGGCGCGCCTCCTCCTGGCCGGCCGCCTCTCCCCCCCCCCCTTGCTCCTTTATATACGGGGGCAAGGGGCACCCCATAGACACAACAATTGATCTCTTGATATCTTAGCCGTGTGCGGTGCCCCCCTCCACCATAATCCACCTCGATAATATCGTAGCGGTGCTTAGGCAAAGCCCTGCGTCGGTAGAACATCATCATCGTCACCACGCCGTCGTGCTGACGGAACTCTCGGCTGGATCGGAGTTTGAGGGACGTCATCGAGCTGAACGTGAGCTGAACTCGGAGGTGTCGTGCATTCGGTACTTGATCGGTCAGATCGTGAAGACGTATGACTACATCAACTGCATTGTGCTAACGCTTCCGCTTTTGGTCTACGAGGGTACGTGGACAATACTCTCCCCTCTCGTTGCTATGCATCACCATGATCTTGTGTGTGCATAGATTTTTTTTGAAATAACTACGTTCCCCAACAAATTATGCGTGTAATAGTTCACTTTGGTGTGTGGAAATGTCATGTGTGTATTAGCCACCTATGTAATTGGATATTTCTCGCATATTACACACATCTTCTTTATGTGAAATGTTTCTGTTCTCTTGGCTCAACACAAACAGTTTATCGGAATGAACTGTATGCCCTCCATTGCACACACCTTGATCTGGTTGAACCATTTCTGTTGCATTGCCTAATCGAAAATAGTTCATCTAAGTGAACCGTATGTCGTATATCGCACACACCTTGATCTGGCTGACCGTTTCTTTTGTGTTGCCTAATCACAAACAGTTCATCCGAGTGAACCGTATGATGTATATCACACACACCTTCATCTGGCTGCCCGTTTCTTTTGTTCCTCCTCATCACAAACAGTTCATTGAACTGAACCGTATGCCCTGCATCGCACATGCAACTAAAATCGAAACTGTGTTTGATGCATCTGTGATCACAAACGTTTTGCACCTTTTTGATGGGTTTTTTATAACACCATTTGCGATTATTGCATCGCACACAGTTTCGTCAAAGGGTCTCTGATCGTAGTGTTGCGTTAGCAGCATCCTGCAGTAGTGCAATGGAGGGGCGGCCTCGAGCCGAGCATCGAGAACTGCCAGTCGTTCGGTGTTATGACCGGCCGCGACCCTTAACTAAAAGTTGTTAGACATGGGCACTGTTCACACTTGAGCACTTTGGCCTTCGAGGCTAAGTAAAGTAGACGCTCTGGATTCTTGACACCACTCAACTTCGAGCACGTGCAGGACAAGATGAAGAACTCGCCTCGCAAGCCGAAGACCGTAAGTTGTGCAGATGCCGGACACAAGCCCGGCTGCTGGGGAAGTCCTAGATTAAGGGGTCCTCGGGTCGTCGGCCTACTACATCTGGGTCAGACTGATTGGCCACTATGGGGCCAAGCTATAGTGTGGATCTGTGGCCGGATAGGAGATATTCGGAGTCGTGGTGTTCCCTCCAAGTCAAGATTAGGCATGATCCTTCCTTCTTTGTAACCTATCGCCTGTAACCCTACCCCTACTGGTGTTTATATAAACCAAGGGGTTTTAGTCTTTAGGGTTAGAGCAACATCCATTACCCCATCAACCTAGGGTTTAGCTCACCTGATCTCGAGGTAGATCGACTCTGTAACCATATCATACACATCAAAAACAATCAAGCAGGACGTAGGGTTTTACCTCTTAGAGAGGGCCCGAACCTGGGTAAACACCGTTTTCTTCATCCCTTGTTCCCCATTGATCCTAGATCCACAGCTCGGGACCCCCTACACAAGATCCGCAGGTTTTGACACCGACAATGATGCGTTCACTGCCTCGGATCTGCTTCCCTTCCTCCGACAGACGGACACCACAACACAGTCAACAACTTGTCCATGGGTTCGTCCAAGCCTCGACCGTGCTCCACAACATTGGTTCCACTGGTGAAAACAAGAAGATTGGTGCGAAATTAGGGGGACACAACACTGGCAGCCGAAATTGGTACTCCTCTTCCCTTATTCATGCAAATCTTATGTGTCTGCTCGCATGGTATTCATCCATAAAAGACACTAGTTGACCGCTTCTTACTGCACCTTCTTCCTAATACTAGATGTTCCTAGTTACTCGCGACGCCCAAGGTTTTCCCTCATATATTTTTTCACCTTAGTTAGAGGTTTGTCGCCTGCCTGGATTTCAATTCCGGGCCAGTTGATACTCAATAAAAGGAAGCACCACCCACAGAGGCGCTAGTTCACCTATTCGCTGGCGAAGTAGTGCCTCGGTGTTTATCTTAGGGGTGTGTGGGGTGCAGGAGATGCTTGCGCCCGACCTAGAGGTCGGCCAGGCTTAAAGGGATGGCCAGGGGGCATTGCCAAGCACGACCATCGGGTGAGGTCGAGGGGAGGGCGAGGCGGCGGAGGCAGGGGTCTATGTCGGTGGTCGCTGGCGGTTCTAGAAAGATCATCAACAGTGACTAGCAGGAGGTAGGCGAAGGCCATCTACCCGTTCCTTGTAGATCAGACCGTTAAAAAAAATCTATTGACCTATTTGTTTTCAATAGACTGTTATTTTCATAGGACCACATGTGGTGGTGTGCTGGAGGAGTACATACATTTCCCATCCATCCCTATGCTCATATTTCTAAAGCCTAGTATCTATTTTCGTGTGCCATGCATGTTGTAGAGCTATCATATGTCTCCCATCATTTATTTTCCACCCACGTGCTATCTGCTACTTTTACACAACACTACCTCTACACACACTTTACCCATACTCTCACTATTATTGTTTTATGCATGGGTATTTCAGCCTCTCACACACTATTGATAAATTCACAAAAGAAAAGAGAGCAACCGCTCCAGTCTAATTTGCGGATAGGCACGAAGCGTTTCAGTCCTATAAAGGGTGTAGTGTCAGGAAATGGAGATAGTGAACATAGCTCTATAGTTGATGATCTCATTCGCCATGAACAACCATACCAGGTGATTGCTTTAACTTTGCGATGTCATATGTTGTTGCATGTTGCATATAGTGTCTAGCATGTATTCAAAAGATCGAAGCCGGTATTTATTAACATAAGGAAAGAAAAAATTAGATCACGGCAACGGCAGCAAAGAGTACAAGAGCACAAAGCACCAGAAGCTAAATAGGCAAGGCACTGGTTGAGCCAGTGACAAGCCCAACACTGACAGGCATCACCTGCAATCCAACTAAAAAGCCACAGTGGTCGCAAAGCAACCCACCTCCCGCCAGGCTCTCAGGTCCTTGATGATCATGCTCACCACTCCAGTCGGGTGCCTAGCTGGTAGTGCTTCCAATTTGTTTAAATTGCATCTGCCTAGTTTACACATTATACCTTTGAATATGACATGTCTTCCTGTTTTTGGTACATACTATATTTTTCTATTAACCATGTTCTTACATCAAACTAATGTTCTTGTGTATCCCTCATTGATCACTTATGATTATACAGTGATGCCTTTAGATTAGTGTGAGAGAAGCTACTATTTTAAAGAGTGCAGTGTGAGCCTCCCCACATGATTCTCAAGAAACAGCAAGGCTAGATGAAGATAGTCAACGGAGCTCTGTAGTTGATGACCGCATTTCCCCTACACCACCATCGTAGGCGCTTGCTCTAACTTAGCAGTGTGATATGTGGTTGTATGTTGCATATGGTGTCTAACTGGTAATTCTTATAATCTGGTTAAATTGCATCTGCTATTCTGCTTAGTTTATGCATTATACCTGTTAATGTGACATGCCTTCCTGTTTTTGGTACATACTACATCTATATATTAAGCATGTCCTTACATAAACTACTATTATAGAGTATGTCGCATCAATGACATATGATGAGACACCTTTAGTATATGAAGCCTGATATTGTTTGCATCTTTCATATGATTTATAGCATGTACTGCTTCTAATTTGTTGAAATGACATTTATGATGAGACACTTTTAACTTGGCAAAGTCATATTGGTTGCATCTTTCATGTGGTGACTAGCTTGCATTGGTTATAATTTGTTGAAATGGCTTCTGATCAATTTACACAAATAGGTGTGGATATGCCATGTCGTCCTCTTTTTTGTACATATTCCATCCTCGTATCATGTGTTTGCCTTACATTAAAGTAGTGTTTGTCAGTATCATGCAAGCATGAGTTCTGAAGAGTGAATTTTATTTGTTTTTCTTGTTGGTTTGACATGGCATTGTAAAGTAAATAAAGAGGAAGGAAATTAGCAAGGCAGTGGATGATGGTGCTCCTTCCGAGCAATAGAAATGGAGGATCTCTACAGATTCTACTCCGCCATCCTCCAAACAAGATTTGCAAGACAACACATGCATAGACACTCAACATAGTTGTGTTCATGATGAGCACATCTCCCCTACTCCACCATCATAGGTTCTCGCTCTAACTTGGCACTGTTATATGTGGTCGCATGTTATGTATGATGTCTAGCTTGTATTGCTTCTAACTTTTTTGAATTGCATCTGCTTAGTTTACACATTATACTTGTGACTAAGACACATGTTCCTATTTATAGAACATAAAATATTTGTCTATCACACCATGTTCCTACAACAAAATACTACCGTTGTGTAACCTGCAACAATCACTTATCATAAGAGACATTTAACTTGGGACTATGATATAGGTTGCATCTTGCATTCCTTTCCAGCTTGTACTGCTTCTAATTTGTTGAAATGGCACTTCTCACGAGACAATCTTAACTTGGTAGAGTGGTATTGGTTGCACCTTTCATATGGTGTCCAGCTTTCATTGCTTCTAACTTGTTGAAATGCCTTCTGCTTAGTTTCACACATCATAGGTGTGAATAAGCAATGATGTCCTTTTTTCTTACATATTCAATCCTCCTATCATGTGGTCGCCGTACATGAAAGTAGTATTCGTCAGCATCATGCATCAATGAGTTCTGAATAGCGAATTTTATCCATTTTTCTTGTGGGTTTGACTTGACAAGGCAAAAAAATAAGAAAGAGGAAGTAAAAAATTAAGGCAGGGGCTGATGGCGGTCTTCTGACAGAATCGGTAAGGACGCGCTCTAGACATTGTACTACTATTGCTAGTTTAGTGAAGTCCCAAATAAATATGATGGGCCCAACAATTCTACTCCAGCATGATAGATGCTTTCTCTATCTTGGCAATGTGATATTTGCTTGCATGTTGCATATAGTGTCTAGCTTGTATTGCTTCTAATTTGTTTAAATTGCATCTGCTTAGTTTACACATTATACATGTGAATATGGCATGTCTTCCTTTTTTGCATATACTACATCTTACATGTTCTAACATCGAAGTATTGTTTGTGTCTATCCTTCATCGATCAGTTATGACAAGACACCTTTAACTTGGTAGTGTGATGTTGTTTGCATCTTCCATATGATTTATTGCTTGTACTGCTTCACATATGTTTAAATGCCACTTATGGTGAGACACTTTTAACTTGGCAGAGTGATATTTGTAGCATCTTTCATATGGTGTATACCTTCCATTGCATTGCTTCTAATTTATTGCAATGCCTTCTGCTTAGTTTACACATCATAGGTCTAATTATCTCATGTCGTCCTGTTTTCCATACATATTACATCCTCCTAGCATGCGGTTGTCTAACATCAATGTTCAGCTCGTCTGTATCACACATCAATTAGTTCTGAGAACTAATTTTTATTTATTTTTCTTGTGGGCTTAACTTGACATGGCAAAAATGACAGGAAGGAACACAGAATGGTTGGGGATGGTGTTAGTACTTGGGAGGCACGGAATCGGAAGCGGAACAGCTCTGCAGATTCTGTTGGTACTGATAGTGCAATAGAAGGTCAAACTCTACGGGATAAATGTACAAACACAATATCCCCTACTACGCCAGCTGCAAAACATACCAAAGACAAATGAAAAGTTTCCACAAAACAAGCAACAATAGCCCTAGTGGTTGCAGCACCTTCTTCCATAGTACCAACATCTGCACGAGTTACTCGTTGTCAACACAGCTAACAGCAAGCTCCCAAGCTCCCTTGCCACCCGGCCCTACTTCCGAAGCAATCTTGACACAAGCGGACTTGGCAAGATCAAATGAACCTTGTGAGCTTCAACAATAAGAAGGTAGTTGATTCAGTCAAGTTACATTTGCATGCTTCTTTATATGTTTCTTGCAGTTTGATTTACACTAACACTTCCCATGTTCATTTTAAACTAGTGATACATCTCCAATGTATCTATAATTTTTCATTGTTCCATTCTATTATAGTATCAATCTTGGATGTTTTATATGCAATTATATATAATTTTTTGGGACTAACTTATTAACCTAGTACCCAGTGCCATTTGTTGTTTTTTTGCTTGGTTTTTGTCTTTTGAGAAAATCAGTACCAAACGGAGTCCAAACACCATGAAACTTTTGGAAAAAAAATTCTGGACCAGTAGGGACCCTAGAAGGTTCGAGAGAATACCTAGGGAGCCACGAGGAAGCAACAAGCCCGGGGGCGCGCCCTACAAGCATGTGGGCCTCTGGTGGCACCTCTTGACCTAGTTCCACCTCTATAAATTCTCAAATATTCCCAATACATCAGAGAGCAAGTGAAAATACCTTTACCGCCACCGCAAGTTTATGTTCTTCTGCGATACCATCTGGAGGTGTAAGTGCATCTAGTGACACACCTAGTTGGTTTTGGAGTATTGACGACAAACCTGGTTGAGGGACTAATGTGTTTGTGAGAATTGCAGGATAACACAGGTAGTAGTCCCTTATTGATTCAGTTTACCTACTAGAGATGACCCCTAAAAATGTGTGAAGACATTGAAGACAATGGTGGTTCATCAAGACATTCATGATGAAGATTATGACATGTGAAGACATTCACTTGAAGACTATGGAGTGCGAAGACATAGTTGTTTTGTAGTTTCCTTTTCTTCTTCATTGAGTCATAGGAACCACTGTACTATTAAGTGGGGTCCAAGTAAACAAAGTCAGAATGACTGATGTGATGCTCAACCAAAATCATATGTCTTCAAGCAAAAACAATGAGAGCAAATCTTATCCAGAGCTGGATGAGTCAGCTTTGCTTGTAGCCCAAGTCAAGCTGCCGCGTGTGTTTGAGATCCGACCGTTGGACACGTGTCGGTTCCTTAGTGACCCAGGGTCATTTCGGACATATCAGGTCAGGTTGCCTCCTGGCTATAAATAGAACACCCCCTACACCATAAATTTGTGGCTACTCAGAGTTAGTGCACGGCTTTTGTCGTTTGAGAGCAACCCACCTCCGAAGCATTTGAGAGAGAGAGATCCTTGCGAGGACAAAGCCCAAAACACCCAGAGCCAAAGAGTGTTAGGCATCACTGAAGTCTTTCTGCCCGCGTGACCTGAAGACTTGTTACACTTGAGGACTTGAATCCTCTAGTCGGTTAGGCGTCGCGTTTTGAGCATCCAAGAGCTATTGTGGATTGCTGGTGAACAAAGTCTGTGAAGGTTTGGAAGTCTACCTTGAAGACTTACCAGAGTGATTGAGCGAGGACTGGGTGTCCTTAGCTCAAGGGGAATAAGGTGAAGACGCGGTCTTCTGAGTTCAATATCATCCTCCCTAACCAGACGTATAGTTGTCACAGCAACTGGAACTGGTCTACCAAATCCTTGTCTTCACCAAGCAACTGGTTCTATCCCCCACTTCCCTTTACTTTACTGTTTGTCTTCGTGAAGTCATTGCTTGCCAGTGTGATCCAATTGACTTCACTGTGTGAAGACTATTACCTGTTTGGCTTCATACTCTCTTCCATTCTAATCCATACTACCTAGCGGCTGATAGTCTTCGTACTTTCACCACATTGCTTACTTGACTATGGCTTGTCTAGTGTAGTCTATTTTTCGCTGCATATCTATAGGTTCATTTTATCTGTTTGTCTTCAACGACCCCGTGTTTTCAAGACTTCCATAAAAATCACCTATTCACCCCCCTCTAGTCGATAACTAGCACTTTCAATTGGTATCAGAGAAAGGTGCTCCTTTGTTCTGCTTGATTCGGTTTAACCACCTGGAGTTTTAGCTATGTCGACTACTGGGATAATCAAGGTGTCTGTTGCATGCCCAGTCTTCGATGACACTGATTACCCCTACTGGAAGAATAAGATGCGCATGCATCTTGAAGCCATTGACGTCGGCCTCTGGTATGTCGTCAAGACAGGCGTTCCCAAGGTCGGTGAAGGTGTCATCGCTGCTGATGTCAAGAGGTTCACTCATTTGGACTCGACCGCCAAGAACATCATCTATGGTCATCTGACCAAAGGACAGTATGGCCGTGTGAGTGCACTGGAAACTGCGAAGCTAGTCTGGGACTGGCGGTCCAAGGTCAATGAAGGCGTCTCAACTCAGAGAGACTCAAGGATTGATGTTCTTCGCAACCTCTTCAACCGCTTTAAGAGAAACGACAATGAGAATGTCCAGCTCACATTTGATCGCCTCACTGATATCACAAATGAGCTTCGCGCTCTTGGTGCCACTGAGATCACCAAGCACGAAATTGTGAAGAAGCTCCTGAGATCACTTGAAGCTCATTTGACACCCTGGCCCTGATGATACAAGAATGTCCTGACTTCAAAAGATCTCTATCCGTCTGACATACTTGAGAGGCTCAACACACATGAGTTCCAGTTGTCTGAGAAACGAGACAGCTATGGCCCAACTATGGACTAACCCGTGCTTTGAAGGCAAAGGTTGTTTCCTCATCTGAAGAAGAATCTGACTGCAGTTCTGAGGATACTGAAGACATTGGAAAGGAGCTAGCTATGCTCATGAAGAAGTTCCAAAAGTTCTCCAAGAAAAATCGCTTCGGAAAGTCTTCAACATCCAGCTCAAGAAATGATGAGGCTTCCACTCATCACCACAAGAAGAAAACATGCCACAAATGCAAGAAGCCAGGCCACTACATCTCCGAGTGTCCTCAATGGGACAGGAAATCTAAGAAGAAGAAGAAGAAGAAGAAGAAGAAGAAGAAGAAGAAGAAGAAGAAGAAGAAGAAGAAGAAGAAGAAGAAGGAGAGCAAGGAATATGATTCTGACGACAAGAAGAAGAAGAAATCCTCAAAGTCTTCATCAAAGTCTTCGTCTCACAAGAAGAGCTCATCCAGCAAGGCTCGTGCGTTTGTTGGCAAGGAGATGGATTCAGAGGAGGAGTCTGCTTCTGAGGAGGCAGAGGTGGAGTCTGAGGAGGAGTCTGATTCAGGCGTGGCAAGCCTGGCTCTAGCGTCGGCATTCGTCGCCAAGTCCATCTTCAACACTTAAGACAATGCTCTCGTCGCCAATGTTGAAGCCGATGATGAGGACGACTCTTCTCCGACCTACTGCTTCATGGCATGAGGTGCCAAGGTAAACTCACGTGGTGCATACTTTCAAACATCGAGTGAAGATGACTCTGAATGTGACTCCAAACCTAGCTACAAGACTCTTGCTAAAATTGTAACTGAACAACAAACTGCTATGGAACATATTCAAAAGTTGCTAGACAAAAGCGATGACCTGTTGGACACGGAAATGAATCGAACTCAGTCCTTAATTGAAGACATTAAAAATCTTCATGTTAAGTACGAGGAACTTGAAAGTCGTCATGAAACACTCTCAGCTACTCATGAGAAGCTTTCCTATGATTATCTTCAAAGGAAGCAAGAACTTGAGAATCTGAGAGTGTCTCATGAAGATCTTCAGAACGAGAACGATTCACTTCACGCTCAACAGATCAGTTCTGCTCAGGAAGACTTTGTGCCACCATGTTTAAAATGACTTGAGCGTGATAATGTTGTGTCTGTTGCTGAATGTTCTACTACTGCTAGTGTTGCAATATCTTCAACTACAGATGTGGTAACTACCCCTCTTCTGAGGATACCACTACTATTGCTGATGAAAATGCTAGGTTGAAGACATTGCTTGAAACAGGCATGTACAAAAGCCTCAAAGGGCATCAGACTCTATGTGATGTCCTCAAGAAACAGATTCTGAATCGAAACCCTTGGAAAGAGGGTGTCGGGTTCGAGAGGAAAATGAATGTTGATGGTTCATACTGGAAGCCTGAGCAGTACCCCAAAACCACATGGGTTGCTGCAAAGGGCCCTTCAGTGGACCCATCTACCTTATCTGGCTTCACTTGTGCTAACCCCATTATCATTGATGAATCCTTTGACACCAATTATAAGCTGTTTAAGAATCAGAATGGTGAAGTGTTTGCCAGGTATATTGGTACTAACTGCAGGAATGGACCACCTTTGAAGAAGATCTGGGTGCCCAAAAGTTGTCTTGAGAAGCTTCCTGTGAATGTCATCATGACACCACCTGGGAAGAAGATAAACCCCAGACCAAAGGCTTCATATGGTCCAAAGGCTTCATACAGACAAAGGACCCCTCAGGGTCACCCTAACGCCAATGTTTTGTAGGGAAACCATACTCAGACTTATGAATATGAGCGTGTTTCTTCAAACCTCTATGTTCATAAAACCAAGAACTTTTCTGCTTATTCGTATGAGTATTATTCACCTCCCGCAAGGCTATTTGCTAGGGCTCCAAAGCCAAAGGTCTCAGATGCTGCACTTAGACTCATTGCTTCTAAGCCACCCCTGAAGATGTGGGTGGTTAAGAAAAATTGACTTTATTTTGCAGGGAAAGGTCTCCAGCCAGAAATCAAAAGGTTCAGGCGCTAATGCTGGGGACCTAAAACATCTTGTGGGACGCAAGATAAAGTGCCAAAATGGTCTTACTATGTATTTTGTCCCAGGATTTCTTGACAACCATCCTATCTACCCTAACAAGGATCTAAACTTTGATAGTATGCTTGTTCATCAAATGTTTATGCTTCACACTTCTCTTTGTGAAGCCTGTCCCCCTAACTGCACTATAGGGTACGGCTCCGAAGGCTACTGAGTGTATTATGGACAGTGGATGCACTAATCACATGACTGGTGATCGAAGTATTCTTGTGGATTCAACCCTACGGCCGTCTGACAAAAGTTACATCACATTTGCTGACACTGGTAAAAGCAAGGTATTGGGCCTAGGTAGAGTTGCAATCTCAAAGGATCAGCAAATGGATAAAGTGATGCTTGTTGAATCCCTTGGTTTCAACAATATCATCTCAATGCTTTGTGATCTGAAAATGATTGTGATATTTGGAAAATATAGTTGCCTTGTGCTTATGGAATCTGACAAATCTCTAATCTTCGAAGGGTATCGAAGAGACGATCTGTATATGGTAGATTTCTCCGCATGACCACAACTTGCCGTATGTCTTCTAGCAAAAGCTTCAGAGTGTTGGCTCTGGCATCGAAGGCCAGGGCATGAGGAACTTGCACACTCTCGCGAAGAAGAAGCATGTCATTGGCATCGAGGGCGTCAGGTTCAAGAAGGATCGTCTATGTGGTGCCTATGAAGCCGGAAAGATGACTAGGGCCAAGCATCCCTCGAAGACAATCATGACAACAACACGTCCCTTCGATCTGCTTCACATGGACTTATTTGGCCCTACTCACTTCTCTACCCTTACTACCACTGCATGCCTCTATGGCTTCGTCATTGTTGACGATTACTCAGGATATACATGGGTGCACATATTTCTCTACAAGACTAAAATGCAGGATGTCTTCTGACGATTCGCCAATCGTGCCATGACCAACTATGGCATCAAGATCAAGCATATCATAAGTGACAATGGCACATAATTCAAGAACACCGGCCTCGACACTTATCTTGATACATTGGGCATCACACATGAGTTCTCTGCTCCATACACACCTCAGCAGAATGGCATCGTGGAGCGCAAGAACATAACCCTCATTGAGATGGCATGTACAATGCTTGATGAGTACAAGACTCCAAGGAAATTCTGGCCTGAAGCCATTGATACTGCTTGCCACATCATCAACCGTGTTTATCTTCACAAGTTCCTAAAGAAGACATCATATGAGCTCCTGACTGGTAAAAAGCCAAATGTCAGCTATTTCAGAGTCTTTGGTGCTAGGTGCTGGATCAAGGATTCACATCACACTTCAAAATTTGCACCGAAAGCACATGAAGGTTTTATGCTTGGTTACGTAAAGGATTCGCACTCCTACTGATTCTTCAACCTCTTTCGCTACAAAGTGGTTGAAGCGTGGATGTCTTGATTCGATGAGACTAACGACTGCAAAGAGAGCACACTGCCAAATGTGCTAGATGAAGCTACACCAAGTGAGTATATCAAGCTTATGGGTATTGGATAAATCATACCTCTGAAGAAGAACAGTGAAGAGGAAATCATCGTTTACGCACCTAATCGGCATGAAGACTTTGCTCGACTGAAGCCAATTTGAAGATGAAGACAATGATCAGCAAGGGAAAAATCTTCGTCCAGTACATCCTCGCGTTGCAAATGAAGTTCATACTGAGAAGATAATCGATAGCATCAACGCACCTGGTCCACTCACTCGTTCAAGAGCAACACAACTGGCAAATTTCTGTGGGCACTTTGCATTTGTCTCTATATCTGAACCCAAAAAAGTTGATGAAGCCTTCATGGAACCTGAATGGATTCAAGCTATGCAAGAAGAGCTTCAACAGTTTGAGCTGAATAATGTATGGGAGCTAGTAAAGCGTCCTGATCCTCGCAAGCACGATATCATCGGCACCAAATGGATCTATCGCAACAAACAAGATGAGCATGGTCAAGTTGTCAAAAACAAGGCTCGTCTCGTTGCTCAAGGTTACACACAAGTGGAAGGGATTGACTTCGATGAAACCTTTGCTCCTGTGGCTAGGCTTGAAGCCATTCACATACTGATACAACATTCTTCTAAACCAAATGGATGTAAAGAGTGTCTTCCTCAACGGCAAAATTGAAGAAGAAGTGTATGTTGCACAACCACCTGGTTTTGAAGACCCAAAGCGTCCTAACATGGTATACAAGCTCAACAAGGCCCTCTATGGCCTCAAACAAGCACCTCGTGCTTGGTATGACACACTCAAAGACTTCCTGAAGAGCAAAGGCTTCAAAACTGGTTCTCTAGATCCCACTCTCTTCACGAAGACATATGATGGTGAACTGTTTGTGTGCCAAATCTATGTGGATGACATTATCTTGGTGCACTGTGACAAGAGATCTGATGATGAGTTTGGGCATATGATGCAAGAGCAATATCAGATGTCCATGATGGGTGAGCTGAAGTTCTTCCTTTGTCTTCAAATCCGTCAGCAGAGAAATGGCATCTTCATATCACAAGAGAAGTAGCTCAAAGATTGCCTGAAGAAGTTTGGAATGCAAGACTGCAAAGGGTACACGACGCCAATGCGAACCAAAGGCCAATTGGGCCCCCGACGATAATGGTAAAGAGTTTGATCAAAAGATATACCGCTCCATGATTGGTTCTTTACTCTACCTATGTGCATCTATGATGCAGGGCATCCCAAGGTCATCCCCATGGACCTACCTACGTCTCCCACGACACCACTTGGACCAATGACAAGAGCCCGAGCTAAGGCTATCGAAGATAAGGTGAACTCGCTCCTTTCCGAACTACTTCTTTCGACACATGAGACATGGCTACTACCTCAAGCAGAGACACTATGTGTAATCAGGTACTTGGAGGAAAGCCACAGAACAGCTACACTCAACGGACAAGTCGACGAGGACACCAACAGCAAAGGACAAGAAGAAGGGCTACCAAAGAAAGCTCCAGCCACCGGACGACCGCTCGGGACCGGACGTCCGGAGCCTGAAGCCAAACCTGCCCAAGTCCCAGGCTACAGCGAGCGGACGTCCGGCCCAGACCGGATGACAGGCCACACTCTCCAGCGAGTGGACGACCAAAGTCACCGGACGTCCGGCACCGCCCCCACAGAACGAAATTAGCGGAAGTATGAAGACACCGGACGTCCGGCACCGCCATCAGAGAACAGAAATAGCGGAAGTCCGGAAGCCAACAGACGTCCGGAAGCCCGCGAGCCACCGGACGGCCGGTCCCCAGTAGACGTCCGGTACCGGTCTGTGCACAGTGTTCGGGCCAGAGGCCCATGTACCTTTTCACTTCTCCCCCATTTGCACTAAGACTATAAATAGAACTCCTCCTCCTCCTAGTTAGGGTCAGCAAAGGATTAGCTCATGTTGGTGTGAGAGCTTTGCTCATCCACTTGGTTACCTTCTCCTCGGAGATCGCACCTCCACCGGAGAAGATCCTTCCAAGCGGATTCAAGACCCCCTCTTGGGTGGCCCCATCAAGACCTCCTCACGGAGAAGAACCGGTTACCCTTTGTATCGTCTGTTGTTGACTTTGGATCGTGTATTCGCGCTTGTGTTTTGAGGATCTAGCACATGTGTGACTATATCTTGTTGGTTTGAGAGTTCCTCTTGTGTTTTCCCTTGTGCTTCCCCGTGTGTTCGTCGTGTTCTTAGTTGGGATCCGCTCCTTTCGTGAAAGATTGGTCGTATGGAGTTCCACTCCACATCAATCTAGGCCTGATATAATGCTTAGCGTTTGTGTGTGTGCCCGATTCCAAGCGGCACCAAAGGAAGCGCATCACTTAGCTGTGAAGCGAATTCTTCGATATTTGGCTCACACCCCAACACTAGGATTATGGTATCCAAAGGGCTCAGAGTTTGACCTAGTTGGATTCTCAGATGCTGATTATGCTGGTGACAAGGTTGATCACAAGTCCACATCAAGAACATGTCACTTTCTTGGACGATCTCTTGTTTGTTGGTCTTCAAAGAAGCAGGACTGTGTATCACTCTCCACTGCTGAATTCGAATACATTGTTGCTGGATCTTGCTGCGCTCAGCTTCTCTGGATGAAGCAAACTCTCAAGAGCTATGGCATCAACATGAAGCATGTGCCACTCTACTACGACAATGAAAGCGCGATCAAGATTGCTCACAATCCAGTTCAGCACTCAAAGACAAAGCACATTCAAATCCGTCATCACTTTCTCAGGGATCATGTGTTGAAGGAAGACATTGATATCATTCACATCAACACTGAAGAGCAATTGGCAGATATCTTCACAAAGCCCTTGGATGAGAAAAGGTTTTGCAAGCTGCGGTGTGAGCTAAATATCTTCGAATCCTAGAATGTCCTGTGAATGGACACACATCCTAACTCTTATGCATGTTGATGACTTAGATGTGCAACACATGAAGTAACGTATATCTTCAATTAATGAAGACTTACCCTCTAAGTGTGGATACATTAATGTGGAAATTGACTTCGGAGCGCCATGATAATTGTGCATCGTGTCTGGGTCTAATACTTCCTATACGGTGGGTAATGCCACCACCGAACTTTCTCGAAGATTTTCATTTGGCGCCATGATTGCATTATCTTCATATTTGGTTTGTCTTCAACATTAATTTGACTTCAGAGTTTATCTTTGCAATGTTGATTTGGTCTTTTCTAGTATGTGTGTGTGTGTGTGTGTGTGTGTGTGTGTGTGTGTGTGTGTGTGTGTGTGTGTGTGTGTGTGTGTGTGTGTTCTATCCTCTATAGCATTCACTTATAGCTATGTCTTCAAACTTGCCATTTTCTGAATTAAGTGAATGTGATCGGGCCCTAACCCATTATGTGCTTCTACCTCAAATTCTTTCTGTCCAGTCATATGTATTCTGTTGACACGTGTCGATTGTCTTCACTACATCCTTGTCAGCTGAAGATACAGAGACACACATTCAAAACTATTTTAATGCTATATGTCTTTTGTGTGAATACCAGAGAAGACGGGGCGACCACCCGACAAACCAGGAGCGTGTGGGAACATGGATCAACTCTCAATGAGTTGCATGTATGCCACGTGTCCATCAGATGTGAACCGCCAGGGGCACCTACGTAATTGCACTGTGCAATCCTTCACCTTAAAAATACACACTCACGCGGTCATTATCTCCTCTTCCACATCGCCATCTCGCTCAAAACCTAGCCCCACCGCTAGTTTGAGTCGACGCCGGAGACGAAGCGCTTAGCTGTCGCGACCTCTTTGACGTCGTCCTCATGCCGACCGCGGACCTCGTCTTCTCTGCCGCCGCCGTAGGTATCTTCCGCTGCCAAGTTAGGGCGCGGGAGATTGGACTGCTCGGCATCTGTTCTGCCCCGTCTAGCAGTTCTTCAAATGGTAAATAAACTCGCTTTTTACCACTTTTTCGATCTGTCAAAGCCGTCAATTTCACCCAAAAGTGGTTTCTGCACTTCCAAATATGTTTCATTCTATTTCTGAATCTCATATCTTGCAAAGTATATTCACTTATGCTTCACAACTAGATAGATTCCTCACTTGTACTTATTCATGGATTCGTACAAATCTGGAACCAACTCACTTCAAATAAGTGAATGTCTTTGCACTATGAGGTCACTGGCTTTAAACTGATTTATCTTCAAAATCTTCTGAGAATGCATATGACCTCTTCCCCTTCCCTCACATCTCTAATGTTGTCACAGGTACATGTCCATGGGAGAATCCCTTGGTTCTCATAGTCTGCATTCATTTGCAGAATACTTACAACATCACATTGAATCTCCTGAAGTCAGTTCTTGTTTGACAAGTCATCAGAACCCTTTCACTGTTTTGAAGCCTCTCTGTCTGAATATTATGGCAACTGGAAAATCTGCAAGGAAAGGTGGCAGGCAACACCATGGCGATACTGCTTTGGACCTGCCCCCAGATCTGTATGAACTTTAGAAGTCTGATCCTGAGGAGAACTACAATCAGCGCAAGACCAGAATCTAGTGGATTACAAGATATTGGGCTGAGCAATGGTTCAAGTATAACTTCGTCACTCCTGAGTATGCAGAAAAGAATGCTATCAAGCGCCCGTGGGGTGATATTCTTTACAGGAATTTGCCACCCAAGACGAAGCCTGAAGCTATTGCTCAAGGCTTCTATCCATGCATGGTCCGAGTGCCTCAGCCTGAAAATGCCAACCCATCATCTCTTTGATGGTGTCGTGACGATGATCTCTTCAAGCGCAACTTTCAGTTTGCAAAGGAGTCTGCTGCCAAGAACAAAAAGGCATTCGGACTCAACTTCAACCCAGGTCCATCTGCTCCAAGCCCTGATGGCACCCGTGACGCCAATCCCAATGTCATCGGTCCCTTCAATGGCTTCGATGGGCTCCTCTCCCATATTGCCGCTCAGAGGGCCACAGTAGATCAGTCTGCTGATGCTGCAGACTTTGAGGATGCACCTGCACCACCGAAGCAAAAGAAGAAGTCAAAAGCTTCAAAGCCCTCTGGTGCTCCAAAGGCTTTGACTGTGAAGCCATTGAAAACTGCACCTCCTGAACCTCGGGTGCAGTGTGGCGTTGGAGTTCGGCTGCAAGAGGACACCCCGGATGCAGTCCGGCGTTGGAGTTCAGCTGCAAGAGGACGCCTCGGATGCAGTGCCACGGTTGGAGCTCGGATATAAGAGGGTGCTACCTCTTGAGCATTGCGTTGGTTTTCCGTTGAAGAGGAAAGGGTGATGCAGTAAAGCAGCGTAAGTATTTCCCTCAGTTTTTGTGAACCAAGTTATCAATCCAGTAGGAGGCCACGTACGAGTCCCTCGCACCTACACAAACAAATAAAATCCTCGCAACCAACGCAATAAAGGGGTTGTCAATCCCTTCACGGTCACTTACAAAAGTGAGATCTGATAGATATGATAAGATAATATTTTTGGTATTTTTATAATAAAGATGCAAAGTAAAATAAAAGGCAATGAAAATAGCTAAGTGTTGGAAGAGTAATATGATGGAAAATAGACCCGGGGGCCATAGGTTTCACTAGTGGCTTCTCTCGAGAGCATAAGTATTACGGTGGGTAAACAAATTACTGTTGAGCAATTGACAGAATTGAGCATAGTTATGAGAATATCTAGGTATGATCATGTATATAGGCATCACGTCCACGACAAGTAGACCGACTCCTGCCTGCATCTCCTACTATTACTCCACACATCGACCGATATCCAGCATGCATCTAGAGTATTAAGTTCAAAAGAACAGAGTAACGCTTTAAGTAAGATGACATGATGTAGAGGGATAAACTCATGCAATATGATATAAACCCCATCTTGTTATCCTCGATGGCAACAATACAATACGTGACTTGCTGCCCCTACTGTCATTGGGAAAGGACACCGCAAGATTGAACACAAAGATAAGCACTTCTCCCATTGCAAGAAAGATCAATCTAGTAGGCCAAACCAAACTGATAATTCGAAGAGACTTGCCAAGATAACCAATCATACATAAAAGAATTCAAGGAAGATTCAAATATTGTTCATAGATAAACTTGATCATAAACTCACAATTCATCGATCTCAACAAACACACCGCAAAAGAAGATTACATCGAATAGATCTCCACAAGAGAGGGGGAGACCATTGTATTGAGATCCAAAAAGAGAGAAGAAGCCATCTAGCTAATAACTATGGACCCAAAGGTCTGAGGTAAACTACTCACACATCATCGGAGAGGCTATCGTGTTGATGTAGAAGCCCTCCGTGATCGATGCCCCCTCCGTGAACTCAGGAAAAGGCCCCAAGATGGGATCTCACGAGTACTGAAGGTTGCGGCGGTGGAATTAGGTTTTGGCTCCGTGTCGATAGTTTGGAGTGCGTGGGTATATATAGGAGGAAGAAATGCGTCGGTGGAGCAACATGGGCCCCACGAGGGTGGAGCGCGCGTCCGAGGGGTAGGCGCGCCCCTACCTCGTGCCTTCTGGTAGCTTTCTTGGCGTAGGGTCCAAGTCCTCTGGATCACGTTAGTTCGAAAATCACGTTCGAAGGTTTCATTCCGTTTGGACTCCGTTTGATATTCTTTTTTTGCGAAACTCTGAAATAGGCAAAAAACAGCAATTCTGGGCTGGGCCTCCGGTTAATAGGTTAGTCCCGAAAATAATATATAAGTGTATAATAAAGCCCATTAATATCCAAAAAAGAATATAATATAGCATGGAACAATAAAAATTATAGATACGTTGGAGACGTATCAAGCATCCCCAAGCTTAATTCCAGCTCGTCCTCGAGTAGGTAAATGATAAAAACAGAATTTTTGATGTGGAATGCTACTTGGCATAATTTCAATGTAATTCTCTTAATTGTGGTATGAATATTCAGATCTTAAAGATTCAAGACAAAATTTTAATATTGACATAAAAATAATAATACTTCAAGCATACTAACTAAGCAATTATGTCTTCTCAAAATAACATGGCCAAAGAAAGTTATCCCTACAAAATCATATAGTCTAGCTATGCTCTATCTTCACCACACAAAGTATTTAAATCATGCACAACCCCGATGACAAGCCAAGCAACTGTTTCATACTTTTGATGTTCTTAAACTTTTTCAATCTTCACGCAATACATGAGCGTGAGCCATGGACATAGCACTATATGTGGAATAGAATGGTGGTTGTGGAGAAGACAAAAATGAGAACATAGTCTCACATCAACTAGGCGTATCTGTCACGCCCAATATGCGACCCTATCCAAAAGGAACTCGAAGGTCCCACCAAGGATAGACCCGCATATTGAAACGCTTTTGCAAGGTGGATATCATTACATCAACATTACATAATAGATGGGGATACATACATAAGGCACAAATGCCACAAGAATACATCAACATCATATACAAGATCAACATCCGACTACGGATGAAACATAAACAAAAACTCAAACAACATCCACCTGCTAGCCAGGCTGCCGACACTGGAACCTATCCCCGATCGAAGAGAAGCAGAAGAAGAACTCCAATACAAGCAAACATCGCTCTCACGTCATGATCATCGCAAACCTGTACCTGCAACTGGTGGTGTAGTAATTTGTGAGCCACGGGGACTCAGCAATCCCATTACCATGGGTATCAAGACTAGCAAAGCTTAATGGGAAAGGAAGGGGTAAAGTGGTGAGGTTGCAGCAGCGACTAAGCAAGTATGGTGGCTAAAATACGCAAATGAGAGCGAGAAGAGAAACAAAGGAACGGTCGTCAACTAGTAATGATCAAGAAGTGATCCTGACTCCTACTTACATCAGACATAACCCAGAAACCGTGTTCTCCTCTCGATCAACCCGAAAAGAGACACTCACGATTCGCTACGGTTGGTGTATTTTAGAAGAGTTTGCTTCAAGTTTACTACAACGGATATTAACAAATTCCCATCGCCACATAACGCGGGCACGGCTCTCGAAAGTTTATACCTGCAGGGTGTCCCAACAAGCCCATGATAAGCTCTCGCGATCAACGAAGGATATTCCTTCTCCCGGAAGACCGATCAGTCTCGGAATCCGGCTACAAGACATTCGACGACAATAAAACAAGACCAGCAAAGCCGCCCGATCATGCGCCGACAATCCCGATAGGAGCTGCACATATCTCGTTCTCGAGGGCAAACCGGATGAGACTAGCTACGAGTAAAACCAATCCTCGGGTTGCCTCAAGGTGGCCCTTGAGTAGCTCGGTTCGAGGCCAACACTTAGAGAAGCACTTGGCCGGGAGGGCTGACCCTTGAGCTCCGAAACCCAAGGGAAAAAGGGCTAGAGTGAGGCAAATGGTAAAACCAATGTTGGGCCTTCTTTGGAGGAGTCTTATTCAAAGCGAACTGTCAAGGGGTCCCATAAATCACCCGACAGCGTTAGGGACGCAAAATCCGGGAACATAATACCGATATAGCGGAAACTAGAGGCGGCAAGAGTGGAACAAAACACCAGGCATAAGGCCGAGCCTTCCACCCTTTACCAAGTATATAGATGCATTAATTAAATAAGATATATTGTGATATCCCAACAAGTAAACATGTTCCAACAAGGAACAACATCTCCATGTTCAACAAGGAACAAACTTCATCTTCACCTGCAACTAACAACGCTATAAGAGGGCTGAGCAAAGCGGTAACATAGCCAAACAACGGTTTGCTAGGAAGGGTGCAAAAGGTTAGAGGCGACATGGCAATTTGGGATGGCTTGATAAGCAGGTAATAGGTAGCGCAGCATAGCGATAGAAACGAAGCAACTAGCATAGCAATGATAGTAGTGAGATCCAGGGTAGCGGTCATCTTGCCTGAAATCCCACAAGGAAGAAGAACGAGTCCATGAAGAAGACGAGCGGATGAAGCGAACCAAGCGTGAGCGAAAGAATCCTCACGATCGCATAGCAAGCAGGAACTAACAAGAAGAAGCACACAACATAGGTAAACACACCACACATGAACAAGACATGATGCACAACACGCATGATGCATGACAATACTACATGAAGCTACTCATGGCAAGAGATGATACAAACAAGAGCAACACATCAAAGCAAGTTTAAATGAGGCCGGAAGCAACATAGAACAATTCCGGTAAGTCCTCATATGCAAATTTCGAAATTGGTCCAGATCTGAATAAACCTTATGTTCAAGTTGTTAGACAGCAAGTTAAGATGCACCACGATGATCTACACGAAATTCTAGTCAAGTTACATATAAAGTTCATTAGATTGAGACTCGGCCTAGAAGATATGAGCAAAACAAGATAAGCATGGCATTGATGCAAAATGCATACAAACATCAAGCAAACACCTCAAAACATGAATGCAACATGATAATATGAAGCTACATGCAAAATCAAGCAAGTTTCATATAGAGCACACTCAAAACGAAGCAACGGTTCAACACATACACTGTATACAAGTCATGACAACAATCTGTCCAAAACAGCAACTAGGCATATTGCAAGCATCAAAACAACATGCAACAGAATCCCAACGTAATAACAAAAGGCATGGGCATGATGTACAGGTAAAGCATGACAAAACATGAACACTGAACTATCTCCAGAAATCACTATAACATGCTCAAAAACACATGGCAAGATTGCAAATAATAACAGTTTCAGACTTATCAGGAAATAATATCAGGTTGCAATGTTTAGAGCTATCAAACAGCATGCTACAGGATCTTATCATGGCAAACAAAGGCATGGCATGAATCTACTAATTGCATAGAACAAAAGTCCCTTACTGACCATAAGCCAAAAAGGATCAGAAAATATGATGGCACCCATGTAAACATGGCAAGTTATATGACAGATTCAAACATGGCAGGAACAACAATAAGTAGGCATGTTGGTGAGCTTGAACCACTCACCACAGAGCAATACATGGCATGGCAAGGAAACTCACAGTAAGAATACATGTTTATGAAGCTAATCATGGCAAGAGCAAGATCATAGAGTGCATAGATCACTAGCAACAATCATGGCAACATTGAATAACATGTAAACAATCTGCCAGGAAACATTTTATAGCAAAAGTAGAGCTCGATTGACTCAAGCTATGTCACTCTATAATTGCAAACAAGGGCATGGATGGATAGAGAATAACCATATGTTCAAAACAGCCTTACTGAAGTATCTCAAAATAAGCATGGATCTCTCGGTAGCATCAAGTTTACATGGCATAAAAATATCAGTGAGCAGGGCTGAAATCAGCAACATCATGAAGCCTAGTTTGTATGCTTGTGCTAGTCACCACAGAGATCACAAAAATACATGGCATACACCCTTGTAAAGATGGCATGGCATATTGCAAAACACATGTAGGACTCAAGATCATAGGGTGCACACATCAATCATGGAAAAAATGACAAAAGTGCATGTTCTGATAAGAATCAGAAACTAACATCACATAGCACTCTTCCAACAGCATTTCGGGCATCAATATGAGCTCAAATGAAAATGATGCAATGAGATGAAATGATGTACTCGTCGAGACAAACAATTTTACATATTACACGCACAAAACGGAGCTACGGATGTAGAGATATGATGCGATGAAAATGCATGAAAATTACGTAAATCCTGGGACTTAGCAGAAATTATACCCTCCGAAAAGTCAACGGGACGGAGATATCCGGGACGCGGGGATCCCGGGACGGAGGCGCGGCCGTTTGGATGGCCGGGCGGGTGGATCTCATCCCACCCGCCGGATCCGGCGACGAGGCGGCCAGCGGCGGCGGCCGGCGAGGAGGAGGCGGCCGAGCGGAGGAGGAGCCCGGAGGGCGGCGGCGGCGGCAGGCATGGCGGCAGGCATGCGGCGGCGACGGGCGAGGCGGCGGGCCAGGAGCAGCAGCGGCGGCGGCGCGGGCAGCGCCTTGGCGGCGGCGCCGGCCGGGCGGCAGCGGCAGCAGGCGCCGGGCAGCGAACGGGCGCTGGCGGCGGCGGTCGGCGGATGATCCGGCCACGCGGAGGCGAGGCGGCGGGCACGGACAGCCTGTTGGGCTCGGGCGGGCGGCCTCGGGCCCATGAGCAGGGGCGGCGTGGGGACGGAGGCGGGGACACGTGGCAGCCCGGTTGGCGTGAGCGGCGGCGGAGATCGTCCGGCAGAGGTGGACATGTCCGTGGCGGGGAAGTTTGCTAGGGTTAGGGGAATTTGGACTGCGAGAATTTCGGGGGAGGCACACATATATATAGGTAGAGGGATCTAGGAGAGTCCAAATGAGGTGCGGTTTTCGGCCACGCGATCGTGATCGAACGACCGAGAGCATGGATGGGAGTTTGCTGGGTTTTGGGCCACTTTGGAAGGGGTGTTGGGCTGCAACTCAAAGAGGGCTTTGCGGTTACCCGGTTAACCGTTGGAGTACCAAACGACCTCCAAATGGCACGAAACTTGACAGGCGGTCTACCGGTGCTATACCAAGGCCGCTTGACAAACCTCGGTCCATTCAGAGACCGTTTAACTGTTGGGGAACGTAGTAATTTCAAAAAATTTCCTACGCACACGCAAGATCATGGTGATGCATAGCAACGAGAGGGGAGAGTGTTGTCTACGTACCCTCGTAGACCAAAGCGGAAGCGATCACAACGTAGAGGAAGTAGTCGTACGTTCTCCTCGCGATCAACCGATCCCAGCGCCGTTACTCCGGCGCCTCCGAAGTTCTTGACACACGTACAGCTCGGTGGCGCTCCTCGGGCTCCGATCCGGCAAAGCTCCGGGAGAGAGTTCCGTCAAGACGACGGCGTGGTGGCGATCTTGATGTTCTACCGGCAGGCTTCGCCTAAGCACCGCCACGATATGACCGAGGTGGAATATGGTGGAGGGGGCACCGCACACGGCTAAGGAGCGATCTCAAGGATCAACTTGTGTGTCCTAGGGTGCCCCCTGCCCTTTGTATATAAAGGAGCAAGGGGAGGGCGGCCGGCCCTAGGAGGCGCGCCAAGGGGGGGAGTCCTCCTCCTAGTGGGGTAGGACTCCCTTTCCTAGTCCAACTAGGAAGGAGGAAGGGGAAGGAAAGAGAGGGAGAGGGAGAGGAAGGGGCGCCCCCCCTCCTTGTCCTATTCGGACTCCCCATGGGGGCGCCACCTCTGGTGCAGCCTCTCTCTCCCTCTTGGCCCAATAAGGCCCATTACTTCCCGGGGTTCGGTAACCCCTCCGGCACTCGGTTTTCTCCGGAAACTTAGGAACCTTTCCGGTGTCCGAATATAGCCGTCCAATATATCAATCTTTATGTCTCAACCATTTGAGACTCCTCGTCATGTCCGTGATCACATCCGGGACTCGAACTCCTTGGTACATCAAAATACATAAACTCATAATATAACCGCCATCGAAACCTTAGCGTGCGGACCCTACGGTTCGAGAACAATGTAGACATGGCGAGACACGTCTCGGTCAATAACCAATAGCGGGACCTGGATGCCCATATTGGCTTCTACATATTCTCTGAAGATCTTTATCGGTCGAGACCGCATAACAACATCGTTGTTCCCTTTGTCATCGGTATGTTACTTGCTCGAGATTCGATCGTCGGTATCAATACCTAGTTCAATCTAGATTCTTGGCAAGTCTCTTTACTCGTTCCGTAATACATCATCTCACAGCTAACTCATTAGTTGTAATGCTTGCAAGGCTTAGTGATGTGCATTACCGAGAGGGCCAGAGATACCTCTCCGACAATTGGAGTGACAAATCCTAATCTCGAAATATGCCAACCCAACATACGCCTTTGGAGACACCTGTAGTACTCCTTTATAATCACCCGATTCACGTTGTGGCGTTTGGTAGTACCAAAGTGTTCCTCCGTAAGCGGAGTTGCATAATCTCATAGTCATAGGAACATGTATAAGTCATGGATAAAAGCAATAGCAACATACTAAGCGATCGGATGCTAAGCTAATGGAATGGGTCATGTCAATCAGATCATTCAACTAATGATGTGACCTTGTTAATCAAATGACAACTCCTTTGTCTATGGTTAGGAAACTTAACCATCTTTGATTAACAAGCTAGTCTAATAGAGGCATACTAGTGACACTCTGTTTGTCTATGTATTCACACATGTATTATGTTTCAGGTTAATACAATTCTAGCATGAATAATAAACATTTATCATGAAATAAGAAATAAATAATAACTTTATTATTGCCTCTAGGGCATATTTCCTTGATCTCCCACTTGCACTAGAGTCAATAATCTAGATTACATAGTAATGATTCTAACACCCATGGAGTCTTGGTGCTGATCATGTTTTGCTCGTGGAAGAGGCTTAGTCAGCGGTCTGCTACATTCAGATCCGTATGTTTCTTGCAAATCTCTATGTCTCCCACGGACTAAGTCCGGATGGAATTGAAGCGTCTCTTGATGTGTTTGGTTCTCTTGTGAAATCTGGATTCCTTTGCTAAAGCAATTGCTCGATATTGTCACAAAAGATTTTCATTGGACCCGATGCACTAGGTATGACACCTAGATCGGATATGAACTCCTTCATCCAGACTCCTTCATTAGCTGCTTCCGAAGCTGCTATGTATTCCGCTTCACATGTAGATCCCTTCTGACGCTTTGTTTAGAACTGCACCAACCGACAGCTCCTCCATTTAGTGTAAATCGTATCCGGTTTGCGATTTAGAATCGTCCGGATCAGTGTCAAAGCTTGCATCAACGTAACCGCCACGATGAGCTCTTTGTCACCTCCATATCGAGAAACATATCCTTAGTCCTTTTCGGTATTTCAGGATGTTCTTGACCGCTGTCGATGATCCACTCTGGATTACTTTGGTACCTCCTGCTAAGCTTATAGCAAGGCACACATCAGGTGCAGTACACAGCATTGCATACATGATAGAGCCTATGGCTGAGGCATAGGAACATCTTTCATTTTCTCTCTATCTTCTGCGGTGGTCGGGCATTGAGTCTTACTCAACTTCACACCTTGTAACACAGGCAAGAACCCTTTCTTTGCTTGATCCATTTTGAACTTCTTCAAAATTTTGTCAAGGTATGTGCTTTGTGAAAGTCAATTAAGCGTCTTGATCTATCTCTATAGATTTTGATGCCCAATATGTAAGCAGCTTCACCGAGGTCCTTCATCGAAAACTCTTATTCAAGTATCCTTTATGCTATCCAGAAATTCTATATCATTTCCGATTAGTAATATGTCATCTACATATAATATCGAAATGCTCTGAGCTCCACTCACTTTCTTGTAAATCTGAGCTTCTCCAAAAGTCTCATATAAACCCAAATGCTTTGATCACACTATCAAAGCGTTTATTCCAACTCGAGATGCTTGCACCAGTCCATAAATGGATCATTGGAGCTTGCACACTTTGTTAGCTCCTTTGGATCGATAAAACCTTCGGTTGCATCATATACAACTCTTCTTCCGAAATCCATTCAGGAATGCAGTCTTTACATCCATTTGCCAAATTTCATAATCATAAAATGCGGCAATTGCTAACATGATTCGGACAGACTTAAGCATCGCTTCTGGTGAGAAGGTCTCATCGTAGTCAATCCCTTGAACTTGTCGAAAACCCTTTGCGACAAGTCGAGCTTTAATGAACGATAATATTACCGTCGCGTCGGTCTTCTTCTTGAAGATCCACTTGTTTTCTATTGCTTGCCGACCCTCGGGCAAGTCAACCAAAATCCACACTTTGTTTTCATACATGGATCCCATCTCAGATTTCATGGCCTCAAGCCATTTTGCGAATCTGGGCTCACCATCGCTTCTTCATAGTTCGTAGGTTCATCATGATCTAGTAGCATGACTTCCGAACAGGATTACCGTACCACTCGGTGTGGATCTTACTCTGGTTGATCTACGAGGTTACGTAGTAACTTGATCTGAAGTTTCATGATCAACATCATCAACTTCCTCACTATTTGGTGTAGATGTCGCAGAAACCGGTTTCGTGATAAACTACTTTCAAATAAGGGAGAAGGTACAGATTACCTCATCAAGTTCTACTTTCCTCCCACTCACTTCTTTCGAGAGAAACTCCTTCTCTAGAAAGGATCCATTCTTAGCAACAAATGTCTTGCCTTCGGATCTGTGATAGAAGGTGTACCCAACTGTCTCCTTTGGGTATCCTATGAAGACACATTTCTCGATTTAGGTTCGAGCTTATCAGGTTGAAGCTTTTCACATAAGCATCGCATCCCCAAACTTTAAGAAACGACAACTTTGGTTTCTTGCTAAACCATAGTTCATAAGGTGTCGTCTCAGCGGATTTTGATGGTGTTCTATTCAGCGTGAATGCGGCCGTCTCAAGAGCATAACCCCAAAAGCGATAGCGGTAAATCTGTAAGAGACATCATAGATCGCACCATATCTAGTAAAGTGCGATTCGACGTTCGGACACACCATTCTTGCTGTGGTGTTCGGGTGGCGTGAGTTCTTGAAACTATTCGCATTGTTTCAAATGTAGACCAAACTCGTAACTCAAATATTCGCCTCCACGATCAGATCGTAGAAACTTTATTTTCTTATTACGATGATTTTCAACTTCACTCTGAAATTCTTTGAACTTTTCAAATGTTTCAGACTTATGTTTCATTAAGTAGATATACCCATATCTGCTTAAATCATCTGTGAAGGTGAGAAAATAACGATATCCGCCACGAGCCTCAACATTCATCGGACCACATACATCTGTATGTATGATTTCCAACAAATCTGTTGCTCTCTCCATAGTACCGGAGAAGCGGGTTTTAGTCATCTTGCCCATGAGGCACGGTTCGCAAGTGCCAAGTGATTCATAATCAAGTGACTCCAAAAGTCCATCGATATGGAGTTTCTTCATGCGCTTTATACCGATATGACCTAAGCGGCGATGCCACAAATAAGTTGCACTATCATTATCAACTCTGCATTTTTGGTTTCAACATTATGAATATGTGTATCACTACTATCGAGATTCATTAAAATAGACCACTCTTCAAGGGTGCATGACCATAAAAGATATTATTCATATAAATAGAACAACCATTATTCTCTGATTTAAATGAATAACCGTCTCGCATCAAACAAGATCCAGATATAATGTTCATGCTCAACGCGGCACCAAATAACAATTATTTAGGTCTAAAACTAATCCCGAAGGTAGATGTAGAGGTAGCGTGCCGACCGCGATTACATCGACTTTGGAACCATTTCCCACGCGCATCGTCACCTCGTCCTTTGCGGTGTTAAGCAATCCGTAGTCCCTGCTTTGAGTTGCAAATATTAGCAGAACCAGTATCAAATACCAGTGCTCTGCGAGCTCTAGTAAGGTACACATCAATAACATGTATATCACATATACCTTTGTTCACCTTGCCATCCTTCTTATCCGCCAAATACTTGGGGCAGTTCCGCTTCGGTGACGAGTCCGCTTGCGGTAGAAGCACTCAGTTTCAGGTTTAGGTCCAGACTTGGGTTTCTTCTCTGAGCAGCAACTTGTTTGCTGTTCTTCTTGAAGTTCCTTCTTCTTCCTTTGCCTTTCTTCTTGAAACTAGTGGTCTTATTGACCATCAACACTTGATGCTCCTTCTTGATTTCTACCTCCGCAGCCTTTAGCATTGCGAAGAGCTCGAGCATAGTCTTTACTAACCCTTGCATATTATAGTTCATCACGAAGCCTTTGTAGCTTGGTGGCGGTGATTGAAGAATTCATCAATGACACAATCATCCGGAAGATTAACTCCCGGTTGAGTCAAGTGATTGTAATACCGGACATTACGAGTATGTGCTCACCGATGCAGACCCATTCTCTTCCATCTTGCAGCTATAGAACTTATTGGAGACTTCATATCTCTCAATCCGGGCATTACTGTTGAAATATCAACTTCAACTCTGGAACATCTCATATGCTCCATGACGTTCAAAAGCGTCGTTGAAGACCGGTTCTAAGCCGTAAAGCATGGCACACTGAACTATAGAGTAGTCATCAGCTTTGCTCGCCAGACGTTCTTAACGTCGTCGGTTACATCGGCGGCGAGGCTGGCACCTAGCGGTGCATCGGGGCGTAACTCTTACGTGCAGCAATGAGGATAATCCTCGAGTTACGGACCCGATCCGTGTAATTGCTACCATCATCTTTCAACTTTGCTTTCTCAAGGAACGCATTAAAATTCAACGGAACAACAAAGACGAGCCATCTATCTATAAACAAGCATAGACAAGCAAGATACTATCGGTACTAAGTTCATGATAAATTTAAGTTCAATTAATCATATTACTTAAGAACTCCCACTTAGGCAGACATCTCTCTAGTCATCTAAGTGATCACGTGATCCAAATCAACTAAACCATAACCGATCATCACGTGAGATGGAGTAGTTTTCAATGGTGAACATCTTATGTTGATCATATCTACTATATGATTCACGCTCGACCTTTCGGTCTCCGTGTTCGAGGCCATATCTGCATATGCTAGGCTCGTCAAGTATAACTTGAGTATTCTGCGTGTGCAAAACTTGCTTGCACCCGTTGTAGATGGACGTGAGAGCTTATCACACCCGATCATCACGTGGTGTCTCGACACGACGAACTTTGGCAGCGGTGCATACTCGGGAGAACACTACTTGATAATTTTAGTGAGAGATCATCTTAAAATGCTACCGTCAATCAAAGCAAAATAAGATGCATAAAGGATAAACATCACATGCAATCAATATAAGTGATATGATATGGCCATCATCATCTTGTGCTTGTGATCTCCATCTCGAAGCACCGTCGTGATCACCATCGTCACCGCGCGACACCTTGATCTCCATCGTAGCATCGTTGTCGATATCGCCATCTATTGCTTCTCGACTATCGCTACCGCTTAGTGATAAAGTAAAGCAATTACAGTATGCGTTTGCACTTCATACAATAAGCGACAACCATATGGCTCCAGCCGATTGCCGATAACCGGTTACAAAACATGATCATCTCATACAATAAAATATAGCATCACGTCTTGACCATATCACATCACAACATGCCTGCAAAAACAAGTTAGGCGTCCTCTACTTTGTTGTTGCAAATTTTACGTGGCTGCTACGGGCTTAAGCAAGAACCAATCTCACCTACGCATCAAGACCACAGCGATACTTCGTCAAATAGACTCGTTTAACCTTCTCAAGGACGGGCGTAGCCATACTCAGTTCAACTAAAGTGAGAGAGAGACACCCGCCAGCCACCTTTAAGCACGAGTGCTCGCATAGCAGTGAAACCAGTCTCGCGTAAGCGTAAGCGTAATGTCGGTCCGGGCCGCTTCATCTCACAATACCGCTGAACCAAAGTATGACATGCTGGTAGGCAGTATGACTTGTATCGCCCACAACTCACTTGTGTTCTACTCGTGCAAAACATCAAACCATAGAAACCTGGCTCGGATGCCATTGTTGGGGAACGTAGTAATTTCAAAAAATTCCTACGCACACGCAAGATCATGGTGATGCATAGCAACGAGAGGGGAGAGTGTTGTCTACGTACCCTCGTAGACCAAAGCGGAAGCGATCATAGCGTAGAGGAAGTAGTCGTACGTTCTCCTCGCGATCCAACCGATCCAGCGCCGTTACTCCGGCGCCTCCGAGTTCTTGACACACGTACAGCTCGGTGGCGCTCCTCGAGCTCCGATCCAGCAAAGCTCCGGGAGAGAGAGTTACACAAGACGACGGCGTGGTGGCGATCTTGATGTTCTACCGACGAGGGCTTCGCCTAAGCACCGCTATGATATGACCGAGGTGGAATATGGTGGAGGGGGCACCGCACACGGCTAAGGAACGATCTCAAGGATCAACTTGTGTGTCCTAGGGTGCCCCCTGCCCTGTATATAAAGGAGCAAGGGGAGGGCGGCCGGCCCTAGGAGGCGCGCCAAGGGAGGGGGAGTCCTCCTCCTAGTGGGAGTAGGACTCCCTTTCCTAGTCCAACTAGGAAGGAGGAAGGGGAAGGAAAGAGAGGAGAGGAGAGGGAAGGGGCCGCCCCCCTCCTTGTCCTATTCGGACTCCCCATGGGGGGGCGCGCCACCTCTGGTGCAGCCCTCTCTCTCCCTCTTGGCCCAATAAGGCCCATTACTTCCCGGGGTTCCGTAACCCCTCGGCACTCGGTTTTCTCCGAAACTTCCGGAACCTTTCGGTGTCCGAATATAGCCGTCCAATATATCAATCTTTATGTCTCAACCATTTCGAGACTCCTCGTCATGTCCGTGATCACATCCGGGACTCTGAACTCCTTCGGTACATCAAAATACATAAACTCATAATATAACTGTCATCGAAACCTTAAGCGTGCGGACCCTATGGTTCGAGAACAATGTAGACATGGCCGAGACACGTCTCCGGTCAATAACCAATAACGGGACCTGGATGCCCATATTGGCTTCTACATATTCTACGAAGATCTTTATCGGTCAGACCGCATAACAACATACGTTGTTCCCTTTGTCATCGGTATGTTACTTGCCCGAGATTCGATCGTCGGTATCCAATACCTAGTTCAATCTCGTTACTGGCAAGTCTCTTTACTCGTTCCGTAATACATCATCTCACAGCTAACTCATTAGTTGTAATGCTTGCAAGGCTTAGTGATGTGCATTACCGAGAGGGCCAGAGATACCTCTCCGAGCAATCGGAGTGACAAATCCTAATCTCGAAATACGCCAACCCAACATCTGCCTTTGGAGACACCTGTAGTACTCCTTTATAATCACCCAGTTACATTGTGACGTTTGGTAGTACCCAAAGTGTTCCTCCGGTAAACGGGAGTTGCATAATCTCATAGTCATAGGAACATGTATAAGTCATGGATAAAAGCAATAGCAACATACTAAACGATCGGATGCTAAGCTAATGGAATGGGTCATGTCAATCAGATCATTCAACTAATGATGTGACCTTGTTAATCAAATGACAACTCCTTTGTCTATGGTTAGGAAACTTAACCATCTTTGATTAACAAGCTAGTCTAGTAGAGGCATACTAGTGACACTCTGTTTGTCTATGTATTCACACATGTATTATGTTTCCGGTTAATACAATTCTAGCATGAATAATAAACATTTATCATGAAATAAGGAAATAAATAATAACTTTATTATTGCCTCTAGGGCATATTTCCTTCATTAACACCCGCACATGAAAAGAGGTAAAAGGGAGCGCCGGGAGACATAGGAGTGCCGGATTGCAAAACGGACAACGGGGAAAATGCTCGGATGCATGAGACGAACACGTATGCAAATGCGATGCACATGATGACATGATATGAAATGCAGATGATGACATGGCAAAGTGCAACACGCAAGCACATGACATGGCAACGACGGCGAATAACTGGCAAACACCTGGCGCATCGAATCCGGGGCGTTACAGTATCAACGGGCTATGGAGATGCCCATTAATAGATATCAATGTGAGTGAGTAGGGATTGCCATGCAACGGATGCACTAGAGCTATAAGTATATGAAAGCTCAACAAAAGGAACTAAGTGGGTGTGCATCCAACTCGCTTGCTCATGAAGACCTAGGGCATTTTGAGGAACCCATCATTGGAATATACAAGCCCAGTTCTATAATAAAAAATTCCCACTAGTATATGAAAGTGATATCATAGGAGACTCTCTATCATGAAGATCATGGTGCTACTTTGAAGCACAAGTGTGGTAAAAGGATAGTAACATTGTCCCTTCTCTCTTTTTCTCTCATTTTTTTTGGCCTTTTCTCTTTCTTTTTATGGCCTTCTTTTTATTTAGTCCGGAGTCTCATCCCGACCTTTGGGGGAATCATAATCTCCATCATCCTTTCCTCACTTGGGACAATGCTCTAAAAAAGGATGATCATCACACTTTTATTTACTTACAACTCAATACTTAGAACAAAATATGACTCTATGTGAATGCCTTCGGCGGTATACCGAGGTATGCAATGAATCAAGACTGACATGTATGAAAGAAGTATGAACGGTGGCTTTGCCACAAATACAATGTCAACTACATGATCATGCAAAGCAATATGACAATGATGGGGCGTGTCATAATAAACTGAACGGTGGTAAGTTGCATGGCAATATATCTCGGAATGGCTATGGAAATGCCATGGTAGGTAGGTATGGTGGCTGTTTTGAGGAAGGTATATGGTGGGTGTATGATACCGGCGAAAAGTGCGCGGTATTAGAGAGGCTAGCAATGGTGGAAGGAAGAAAAGTGCGTATAATCCATGGACTCAACATTAGTCATAAAGAACTCATATACTTATTGCAAAAATCAATAAGTTATCGAAGCAAAGTATTACGCGCATGCTCCTATAGGGGGATAGATTGGTAGGAAAAGACCATCGCTCGTCCCCGACCGCCACTCATAAGGAAGACAATCAATAAATAAATCATGCACCGACTTCATCACATAACGGTTCACCATACGTGCATGCTACGGGAATCACAAACTTTAACACATGTATTTCTCAAATTCACAACTACTCAACTAGCATGACTCTAATATCTCCATCTCCATATCTCAAAACAATTATCAAGTATCAAACTTCTCATAGTATTCAACACACTCATAAGAATTTTTTTACTAATCTTGAATACCTATCATAATTAAAGCAAATTACCATGCTGTTTTATAGGACTCTCAAAATAATCTAAGTGAAGCATGAGAGAACAATAGTTTCTATAAAAACAAATCCACCACCGTGCTCTAAAAGATATAAGTGAAGCACTAGAGCAAAAACTATATAACTCAAAAGATACAAGTGAAGCACATAGAGTATTCTAACAATTTCCGAATCATGTGTGTCTCTCTCAAAAGGTGTGTACAGCAAGGATGATTTTGTAAAACTAACAAATAAAGACTCAAATAATACAAGACTCTCCAAGCAAAACACATATCATGTGGTGAATAAAAATATAGCTCCAAATAAAGTTACCGATGGAAGTAGACGAAAGAGGGGATGCCTTCCGGGGCATCCCCAAGCTTTGGCTTTTAGGTGTCCTTATATTATCTTGGGGTGCCATGGGCATCCCCAAGTTTAGGCTCTTGCCACTCCTTGTTCCATAATCCATCAAATCTTTTACCCAAAACTTGAAAACTTCACAACACAAAACTCAGCAGAAAATCTCGTGAGCTCCGTTAGCGAAAGGAAACAAAACACCACTTCAACGTACTATAATGAACTCATTATTTATTTATATTGGTATTAAACCTACTGTATTCCAACTTCTCTATGGTTTATAAACTATTTTACTAGCCATAGATTCATCAAAATAAGCAAACAACACACGAAAAACAGAATCTATCAAAAACAGAACAGTCTGTAGTAATCTGTAACTAACACAAACTTCTGGAAATCCAAAAATTCAGCAAAAATAGGAAGACCTAGACAATTTGTTTATTGATCAGCAGCAATTGGAATCAATATTTTATCACGTTCTGATGGTTTTTAATAATTGTTTTCGTGAACAGACAGTTTCTGGAATTTTCAGCAAGATCAAATAACTATCATCCAAGAAGATCCTATAGGTTAAACTTGGCACAAACACTAATTAAAACATAAAGCCAAATCTAACCAGAGGCTAGATCAAATATTTATTCCTAAACAGAAGCAAAAAGCAAAAAACTAAAAATAAAATTGGGTTGCCTCCCAACAAGCGCTATCATTTAACGCCCCTAGCTAGGCAATGAGATTTCAATGATGCTCACAAGAAAGACAAGAATTGAAGCACAAAGAGAGCATCATAAAACATGTGACAAACACATCTAAGTCTAAGATACTTCCTATGCATAGGAATCTTATAGGCAAACAAATTATCAAGGCAAGCAAAAACTAGCATATGCAAGGAAGCGGAAAGAAACAATAGCAATCTCAAAATAACGAGAGGTAATTTAGTAACATGAAAATTTCTACAACCATATTTTCCTCTCTCATAATAATTACATGTAGTATCATAAGCAAATTCAATAATATAGCTATAAAAAATCATATTCTTAACACGACCCACATGTATGCAAAGTTGACACTCTTCCAAAATAGTGGGATTAAAATTAACTAAAGTCATGACCTCTCGAAACCCACTTTTATCAAAAACATAAGATTGGACATTCTCCAAATATGTGGGATCTAAAGTTGACACTCTTACAAAACCACTTTCAATATTATTGCGAACATTATAATCAATCTCATATTCATCATGGGGCTTAAATAAATTTTCAACATCAAATGAAGAACTATCACCCCAATCATGATCATTGCAACAAGTAGAGGACATAGCAAAACTAGCATCCCCAAGCTTAGGGTTTTGCATATTTTTAGCACAATTGACATCAATATAATTTATAGTAAAATCATTGCAAACATGCTTTTTATTCAAAGATCTATCGTGAATTGCTTCATAAAGTACTTCATCACAATTTTCAAATTCACGAATTTCAAGCAAAACCTCATATAGATAATCTAGTGCACTCAATTCACTAGCAATAGGTTCATCATAATTGGATCTCTTAAAGAGATTAGCAAGTGGATGAGGATCCATAAACTCTTAGCAAGAGAAGATGCAAGCAAAAAGAAGGTACATGGTAACACAAGCAAATAAAAGATCAAAAGGAATAAGGGCGAATAAAACGGCAAAGGTGAAGTAGGGGAGAGGAAAACGAGAGGCAAATGGCAAATAATGTAATGCGAGGGATAAGAGTTTGTGATGGGTACTTGGTTTGTCTTGACTTGACTTGACTTGGCGCGAATCTCCCCGGCAACGAAGCCAGAAATCCTTCTTGCTACCTCTTGAGCACTGCGTTGAAGAGGAAAGGGTGATGCAGTAAAGCAGCGTAAGTATTTCCCTCAGTTTTTGAGAACCAAAGTATCAATCCAGTAGGAGGCCACGCACGTGTCCCTCGCACCTACACAAACAAATAAAATCCTCGCAACCAATGCAATAAAGGGGTTGTCAATCCCTTCACGGTCACTTACGAAAATGAGATCTGATAGATATGATAAGATAATATTTTTGGTATTTTTTATGACGCCTGGATAATTAAGCTACAGTGATCCCCCGCTAATGATGCCATGTCACCACGGTTACTGTTGATAAACTCTTGATAGTTCAGAACCGAAACAAATTCAAAATTTAAATAAAAGCAAACAATAAAAGTTTTCAAATATTAAAACTAAAATGTTCGAAGTGAACCAAATATTGCATAGGTAATTATGGTGGAGAAACCACACCTTTATAAAATTCTTAAATACTATAGGATGAATAAAACAGCAGTAAAAACAATTAATTAAATACCTTTTGTAATTAATAAAATGTCAAACTAAATTATTGAGGACTAGACTATTTGTGGCTATGGACTAAGTTGAAATACTAATTTAGATGCTACGAGTATATTTTACTAAAACTAAAATTAGTAGGAAACAAAACTAAAATAGAAAAGGTAATATAAACAAAAGGATAAAGGCAAAACAGAAAATAAAACAAAATTAAAAGAAAGAAGAAAAGACCCCCCCTCTCCACGGGCGAGCAATGGCCAGCCATCCAGGCGGTGGGCCGCCCCCCACTCGCCATAACCCCTGGGCAACCGAAACCCTAACCCCCACACGACCCACGTCTCTCTCTCACCCCTCCTCTTCCCCGATCCCTTCGGATCGGGCAGCCATCCATCCGCCGCCCGGCGCGCTGGCGACCGGCGCCCCGACACCGAACGGCGCCCGCCACCTCGGCGTCGTCACCACAGGCCCCGACACCCGTCCGTGCCCAGCGCGCTGCCTCCAGTGGCCGTCTGTGCCAACCGCCACCGACCGCGCCCTCGCCGCCCGGAACGCCGCCTCGCCGGACTTCCTCCCCAACGTCGTCGTTGTCCCCGACCTCCGTCAAGCCCATTGCCCCGACCCCTGCTCCGTACGGTGAGGCCACGGCCTCCTCTCCTCCTCCTCTCCCCACAAGCTTCGCGCACATAGCGCGGCCTCCTTCCTGCGAGCCTTCGCCTCCTCGCCCCCCGTCGCGCCCGGCGCCCCGATGCTGCTCCTCTGCCGCCCGCTCGTCCCACGCGTGTGCTCCACCACGCTGCCCGCCCTAGCCTGCTGCCGCGTCGCACCCTCCGCCCTCGCTCGCCCGCGCCCTTGCAGCCTCCTCGAGCTGCGGCCGTGCCTTCGCCGTTCCGCCGTTTGCGGCGCCGCAGCCGCGCCTCGCGCCGCCACCCCTCCGTTGCCTTGCCGCCCCCCCCCTGACTGGCCTCCCCCGCCTCCTGCCGCTGACCACGGCTCGGCGCGCCCGCTGGCTGCACCGCCACGCCGAGCAAGCCGCGCTCCGGCCTCGCCTTGCTACCAAGCGGGCTGCGGCTTCGCCCGCACCCACATGCCCGCTATGGCCTATAGGCCAATGACAATTTGGCCCCAGCCCCAGGAACAAAATAAAAAAAATGAAGTCTGAAATAATAATTAATTAATTAGGACAATTAATTAACCTGCGTAAGTTAATCTAATTAGCTAACTAAACTAATTAAATTGTTAATTAGGATAACAGTCAATGACTAACGAACCCCACGCATCAGTTGTCCCAGTCAATGGTCAATGTTGACCGCTAACATCATGTTGATGCAGTAAACGTATTTTTGATTTAAACTAATTCCGTTAATGTAAAAAAAAGATTTAAAACTTTAAAAATTAATAGAAAATAAACCATAGCTCGGATGGAAAAACTTTGTACATGAAAGTTGCTCAGAACGACGGGACGAATCCGGATTCGCGGCCCGTCCATCCGCTGCACATCCCTAGCATAGCGAACATGGAACTTTCCCCTTCGGTTCATCTGTCTAAAAGCATGAAACACCGGGAATACTTTCCCGGATGTTTTCCCCCTTCACAAGTATCACCTATCCCTGCGTTAGATCACCCCTGGCACCGCGTATTGCCTTGTTATATTTTGTGATTCTTTGTTTGCTCTGTATTCATTATTTCTTCCCCCTCTTCTCTCCGGTAGACTACGAGACGGACATCGCTGCTGCCACGATTGACTACGTTGTTGAGGACTCCTCCTTGCCAGAGCAACTAGGCAAGCCCTCCCCCTTGATCACCAGATATCGCCTATTCCTTCTCTATACTGCTTGCATTAGAGTAGTGTAGCATGTTATTGCTTTCGGTTAATCCTATTCTGATGCATAGCCTGTCATTGTTGTTACACTTGTTACCCTTACCTGCTATCCTACTCCTTAGTATAGGATGCTAGTGTTCCATCAGTGGCCCTACATTCTTGTCCTTCTGCCATGCTATACTACCGGGCCGTGATCACTAGGGAGGTGATCACGGGTTTATACTATATACTTTATATACATGACACATGTGGTGACTAAAGTCGGGTGACTAGTTGAGTACCCATAAGTGATTACGATGAGGGGCTGAAAGGCGGTGGCTCCATCCGGTAGAGGTGGGCTGGGTTCTGACGACCCCATTTGTTACTTTGTGGCGGAGGCGACAGGGCAGGTTGAGACCACCTAGGAGAGAGGTGGGCCTGGCCCTAGTCGGCGTCCGCGGATACTTCAAAATAACACACTTAACGAGTTCTTGGTATTTGATCTGAGTCTGGCCATTTGGTCTATACGCACTAACCAACTACGTAGGAAAGTTATGGGCACCCGACGTCGTGGTATCAGCCGAAGCCTTCGTGACATCAGCGACTGAGCGGTGCGCGCCGGATTGGACTGGAACGCCTACTAGGCTAGGTCTGCTTCCGGCCACGTTTGCAACATGCAGGTGTGCAATGGGCGATGGGCCCAGACCCCTGCGCCATAGGATTTAGACCGGCGTGCTGACCTCTTTGTTGTGCCTAGGTAGGGCTGCGACGTGTTGATCTTCCGTGGCCGGACATGACCCAGAAAAGTGTGTCTGGACAAATGGGATCGAGCGTGTTGGGTTATGTGGTGCACCCCTGCAGGGAAGTTTATCTATTCGAATAGTCGTGATCTTCGGTAACAGGACGATCCGAAGTTGTATCTTGACCTTATGACAACTAGAACCGGATACTTAATAAAACACACCCTTCCAAGTGCCAGATATAACCCGGTGATCGCTCTCACACAGGTTGACGAGGGGAGGATCGTCGGGTAGGATTATGCTATGCGATGCTACTTGGAGGACTTCAATCTACTCTCTTCTACATGCTGCAAGATGGAGGCTGCCAGAAGCGTAGTCTTCGATAGTACTAGCTATCCCGCTCTTATTCTGGCATTCTGCAGTACTGTCCATCGATATTGCCCCTTTACACAGATACCCATGCATATGTAGTGTAGATCCTTGCTTGCGAGTACTTTGGATGAGTACTCACGGTTGCTTTCTCCCTCTTTTCCCCCTTTCTTCTACCTGGTTGTCGCAACCATATGTTGGAGCCCAGGAGCCAGACGCCACCGTCGACGACGACTCCTACTGCACCTGAGGTGCCTACTACTACGTGCAGGCCGCTGATGACGACCAAGAGTAGTTTAGGAGGATCCCAGGGAGGAGGCATGCGCCTCTTTCGATCTGTATCTCAGTTTGTGCTAGCCTTCTTAAGGCAAACTTTTTAAACTTATGTCTTTACTCAGATATTGTTGCTTCCGCTGACTCATCTATGATCGAGCACTTGTATTCGAGCCCTCGAGGCCCTGGCTTGTAATATGATGCTTGTATGACTTATTTTATTTGTAGAGTTGTGTTGTGATATCTTCCGTGAGTCCACGATCTTGATCGTTGCGTTTGCGTGTATGATTAGTGTCTGATTGAATCGAGGCGTCACAAGTTAGTATCGAGCCCATTGCTGTAGGAATCCCCCTTTCCAATTCCTTGGTCGAAGTCGAGTCTAGACATTACAAAACTTTTACTAACATGGTTGTGCGCCTTACGGGCCCACGTCGCCATTGGGTGGTATTAGGATCTTTTATTCCTCGACCTATACTCTGGGACTCTAATCTCTCTTCTATTCGGGTTAAATGATTTTACTAACGCCGACTATAGGTTCTCGTAACTACTTCCACCCGGAGAGCCCTTACTCCAGATGATTACTTGGTGCATAGAAGGATTTTGAAGATACTCTCTGATGTTCTCTCGATACTTTGTGCCCATGGCTTTTTCAATTCCCTACCATCGAAATATCCCTATGGATAAATACATGCACTTGTCGTTCCTACTTTTATTCCCAGTTGATCTTGTTATTACAAGATACCTCGGAATTCTCTCTATTGATCCGGGAATATCTTGTGCCACTGCCTTGCAGTTTTTTTTGGCACCTGAATACCCCTACGGATAATTCATCGCACTTACCGATTATCCGCTCATCCCTAGTTGTCCATATGTTTCACGAAGTCTTCGAAATACCATTCGATCTTCCAAAAATCCTCAGCAACCTATTGCTCTGGAATTTCTTGCTTGCTTTCATTATGATTAATCCCATAAGTCTGGTAATCTTATTGGCATCCTTTGTCATTATCATTTGAGCCCGTTGATCCAATATGTTGCGAATGCTCGCAATCCTCAACCAGACCCTAGAATTTGTTCTTCCGGCCTCAGACGTCACTCCGGACATGAGTTGGCTCTCGGCAAATCAAACCTTGATTGATTGTCGATCTATGACTATTCAACTTATTTATCTTTTGATCAGAGCCTCTACTTCTGATTCCCCAATTTGGAAATAATATTTCCTTTGTATCTAAGCATTGAAGTTATCCATATATTTCTACAATCTGATGCCCTTGCATTACTTCTTCTGGTTGAATATTGATACTCACGTCAGACCCTTGTGGACCACCAGATCCTTGGTTGGATTATTATCCGACGATGCCCTCATATTTAACCACCTCTTGAGTTCTTCCCTGATACATAATGCCTTTGGTAAATTGCATCCTCTCCTTTTGCCAACCATGCTCTACCTTCGAGCTTGTGTTATTTACTCTTTAAGTTTGTGGTATAGGTTCCTAAGATGCCCCGATGGGTTGAACCAACGCCTTCCCTAATCTGTTTGAACCCATAAGATTTCACAGGTCATACTTATCTGGTATTGCATCAATTAAAAGTTTCAACAAGCAATGTCATTTTTGAAACACTGGAAGTGCATGGAAGGTTATGCATTGAAGAAGTGGGAGTCGACCTTGAACTTAGTGTTCATGCCCATGGACCCGATGTGGAACTTATCATGGAAGCTTCTTGCAAAACTTTTAATTAGTTGGATAATTCTTCCGGTGTCTTTGAATTGGATCCCTTGCAACTATGGTTTCGGCCATATTGATAATCAATGATTCCTTTTCTCGGACAAGTTAAAGTACTTGTCTTTTGCAGATCAATACACTTGCCAACCCTCTATTTTTCTCTACCTCCGAGTATTACCCTCTGGTATCTCGATAATATCACCGAACCATGTTGCTTATTATGAGCCTTCATCAAGTATTATTCCTCACCGATTCCAATGTTTCCTGGTTCCGAGTTGTTAGTCACTCGAGGACACCGATAACTAAATCGGGTCTGCACCACGATTAAACAAATATTAGTAATCTCCTTTACTCATGAGTTTGTACTCGAGCATGTCAATCCTAGCCTGATGGCTATCATCTTGTGCTAAATTTTAACTGTCCTACCTGGTCCTTATTCTAGGAGCACAACTTTTGACGATGAGCTAAGCTTACGTTGATCTTCCTCGTCTTATCATTCACCTCGAATAGCAAGCTTGATTCCGAGTTGATGTCGTACCCATGGTTCCAATAACCTTTCGCTTCATTGTTCATTTGACTTGATGTCATCGCCGACTGATGTCATGAAATCTCTCGACAAATGTGTCGTGACCATCATAAACATTTTGAGCTCTTCCATGATATCAATTGAATTCATGATGAGAAATACCATCCTTGCTCCCGATGAGTTGTGTTATCATTGACCACATTATTGCCTTCCGTTCAACACAAATTTGTTGTGTTTTGTGTTATACCTTGAGATCCTTGCTATCCAACATAACTGTGGAGATCCGTCTTTTGGAAATCTCAATGAATTGTCGCGAAGTCCATCAGCCATTCTCGTCCTCTCCTTGGTTTAATGATGAACTCTTGTTTTGGAACCCGCTCCCATAGTTCATTTCCCGAGAATCTTAAATTGTCATCTCGTCAATTTTTGTCGCACCTATTCTCCTCGAGCATCCTGAGTTTGAAGTATCCTGACACCAATCAGATCTGAAACTCGATCAAATATGATGGTTGGAACATTTTCCAAGAGTTATAACATTGGTCTTTATATGACCCTGTAAGATGATGTCGAGCCTAGCACACCTGGCTGGAGGCCCTATTGTTATAGATTCATTTTCAGCAAGGTTATCCATTCTTCCATGAGGAAATCATAAGCTTATTCTATAAGTTGTTCCTAATGGATCCTTTGTGTATCCAAAGTCTGATCTTTACCCAGTGACCATGTCAATGCTATCTCGAACCATGTCTGTGCTACTTCGATTTTCAATAAGAACATTTGAAGCAAAATGCTAAATTTTCTTTATCAAATTATCCAAACACCGTTATATGGGTAATGTCATGAAATTTCTCCCCCCTTTCCTAAAGGGTTTTCTACATTATATCTTGTCATGGATATCATGCTTTGCTTGTCCTTGGGAAGGATATACCCCTGATATATGTGTTTAAACACATTATCCTTTCCATTATTATGTTTAGCCTTTCTTGTGATCTATATGATCTAAGCAGTAATATTCTTATGCTTATGTAAACACCTTGATGTACAACCGTGTCAGTAAGACCCTGTTACTTTTGTTGATGACATTCCGGTAGCCACCGATGGACGAGAACTTTGCCTAATGGTCCGCCTTGTTCAACGAGCAGGAAAATGGTTCTCTTCGTCCCTCGCCCTTGGTACCGACTTTGTTGCCGACATAACTGACATGCTACCCTCTGACATGCCTTGCTATCCTGACCGTGCAAGAGGTCAGCGCCATTTCTACCTTTAAACCACATGATGGGCCCATAACCCACAGTTCCACAGGATCGAAACCTGACTCTCCTGTACACCTATGTGGCCAAAGTTATTCCTCACGCGTGGCTCCGTAAGTACTTCACGAGCCACCTTTCGAAAGATCATCAATTCTGGTATCAGACACAATACTTATACCATTGCTCTGAACCCCTTTCACACTATGTTACAGGCAAAGAACGATTGCCTATCCACTTGAAACTTCTTATGGCACCTTCTTACTTTGCTCTCGATGAGTTTCTTGAATTTCAACTCGAGAGATACCTTGAGTTTCATTCCCTGAGGTAATTACCGATTGTCAGTCCTCACCTACATATGTCCTTATCATTTCCCCCTTTCTACCCTATTCGTAAGTATGATGAAAACTCCGAAGAAAGGATGACGGCTTCATCATGATGCCCTAAAGCAGAGAAATGAAGACATCAACGAGAGGGATCAACTTCTTGGAAAAGGGCAACCAAGATCGGGAAGACTCGATGGAACTTCGTAACCAAAGTCTTTTCCCCTGAGGGAGTCCTGGATTAGGGGGTATCAGGACAGCCCGGACTATATCCTTTGGCCGGACTGTTGGACTATGAAGATACAAGATTGAAGACTTCGTATCGTGTCCGGATGGGACTCTCTTGGCGTGGAAGGAAAGCTTGGCGATACGGATATGTAGATCTCCTTCTATTGTAACCGACTCGGTGTAACCCTAGCCCCCTCCGGTGTCTATATAAACCAGAGGATTTAGTCCGTAGGACAACAACAATCATACCATAGGCTAGCTTCTAGGGTTTAGCCTCTACGATCTCGTGGTAGATCAACTCTTGTAATACTCATATTCATCAAGATTAATCAAGCAGGAAGTAGGGTATTACCTCCATAGAGAGGGCCCGAACCTGGGTAAACATCGTGTCCCTTGCCTCCTGTTACCATCCGCCTTAGACGCACAGTTCGGGACCCCCTACACGAGACCCGCCGGTTTTGACACCGACATTGGTGCTTTCATTGAGAGTTCCATTGTGCCGTCACCATAAGAAAGGATGTCTCGTCTCATTGTCAAGGACAGCGTCACCTCTGGGGGAGCCCTGGCTGTCGGCCAGACTCTCCGGCTAGGCGAGTTCGTCATGACCGCCCGTTCGGCTGCTGCGTCGATGATGACTTCTCGGTTCATCGAAAACAGCCTCCACGTCGGCTCGCAACTTGCCGAGCAGACGGATCCGATGGAGCTCTCTTCCCTAAACGAGCTCTTAGATCGCATCGCCGCTTTGGTAGTCGCTACGGACTACGATCGGATCGGGCTTAAACCCGACCAAAGGGAGATTAACTCTCCGCCGGTCACCCATCAGATAGCGGTGGTGGAGGAACAATGCGGTAATTCTTCCTCAATCGGAGGACAAACTATGTCTGGATTCCATAGCTCTCCAAGCCGGATACCTGTATACGGAAGGACATCCCCCAAGCCTTGAACGTAGAATCAGGCAGTGGGCCAGACCTATCCGGCGACATCCCGGAGCCCGAACCTCCAAGATCGGAAACTCCCATGCCCCTGGGTCTTAGATCGGGTCAGGGTTCGGACTTAAATCCGCCCATCCACCCAGATGCAAGCGATCTCTCCCACATTAGACAAGATCCCCAGGAAACAGTACATCACTATTGGGCCAGATTCCTCCTTGTAATAAACAAGGTCAAGGGTATCGAGAGGAAAGCATAATTTCATTCTTCTGCAATAATTGCACGGACAAGGGAATCCTTAACGCCATAAGCCGCCGCAACATAGCACACTTTGCTGACTTGGCGGCCATAGTACGGAAGTATTGTGTGATGGAGAGCGCCTGGAAAACCGAAACAGAATTTTGGGATAATCCGGCTTTGGCTAAACACCCAGTCCGAATCAAAAGGGTGCACCCCCATAAGTCACCCGATTCAATCACAAAAAAGCAAAAGCCCACTACAGGGCATGGAACCGTATTGGAGGGATGGCTTAACGGACCCTGCAAAATTCACAGTACGGTGGATACCACACCAACACACAGCTGATGAGGACATCAATACCATTGTTACACCCACAGCCCCTACTGCTACATATACTGGACCAATTACTAGAGCTCGCGCACACCAATTAAATTATCAGGTACTTTCGTTTTTTGGTAATGATTCTAATGTTCATGAGAATATGATGCTGCCTAAATTGGATACATTTGTTTTGCTTACAAATGAAGGCCCTAGCTTGGAGAAGGATGGACATTGGAGCAACAACAAGCATGGAGATAATGCCATGCATAGAGGAACAAACGGAGTTACAAGTGATGATTTCGGGACTTTGAAGCCACCATAATGGATGCATGAAGCCTTGGACGAAATATACAAGATGCTACTTCATAAATGTCGTCCGAGGCTATTCTAGGTGCTCGTCACCTTATTAGTGGGCCAGGCCCATGTAATTTCGAAATACTTAAGTATAGGCTGTTTTAGAGTCCGTATGTGTGGGAAACAAGAGTTAGGGTTGATTTGGACCCCTCCACCAAGGGCCACGAAATTCCCCCTCTTCCTCCATATATACAGCCCTTAGGGCACCGTTTAGACCTTGGGTTTGTTTAGATTAAAAGTTCGCCATAGCTGCAACCCGGCGTGCCGTTTGTGTTCAACGACGGACAAAGGCGTCCACAGAACCCCACCTTGATCAATAAAGCTTTCATCTTATATTCGCAATATCCAGATTGCAATCTCAGTTTCTTGCTTGTTCTTCGTTTGCTCGCGAAACAAGCCCTCGTGGTCGAGTTGATCGTGCTCGGCGTGGTCAATAACCCTCGGAAGTTGGTTTAGCGATTGCTAAAGCGCGACGTCTCGCAATACGTTCGTGAGTCGGATCGTCAAGGTCGACTCCCACGAAGCGATAGCCACCATCTCATCGAAACATCGGGACACCTTTGCCTCTATCAAGTGGTATCAGATTTTCAGGTTGCTCGGTGAGATTTTACAGTTTTTCGTAGATTAGATCGAGTCTGTTCTTCATACCTAAAGTCCACGAAAAAACCACAAAAAAAAAATTAGGGTTAGTTATATCCTGTTCCAGCTACTTGGGCTGCTTTGAAAACTGCTATGCGTACTCGTTGGGTTCCACCATATTATCAGCGTGAATTACTTCAAAATTGCAGCGCTTAAGACAAGGAAAAATTCGGTGAAGAATATTATCGGGAATTACAAACTGGCTTGATTAGATGTGGTATTGTTGAGGAGAATGAAGCTATGCTTGCACGTTTTACGGGTGGATTAAATAGAGATTCAGACCATTCTAGACTACAAGGATTATAATAATATCACTCGATTATTCCATCTTGCTTGTAAAGCTGAGCGTGAAGTGCAGGATCGACAAGCCTTGGCGCGGACTAACTTTTCTCGCAGGTCGACCTTCATCATGGACACCACGTGCATCATCTACTTCCACGTTCTACTACACGGCACCTCCGTCGGCTGCCACCTCAACCGTGATACAAAAAGCGGCACAACCACCACTATCGCCAAGAGTACACTGCTTTGGGCCTACAGAGCTCTTCTTCTTCCATGGCGTCAACAGGGCACACAAGTGATATTATTTGTCGTCGTTGTAAGGGAAGAGGACATTTTTGAGAGAATGCCAATCTCAGCGTGTGATGATTGCTACGAGGATGGTGGGTATGAGTGCGCTAGTGACTATGATGAAGAGACTTTGGCTCTTATTACACATGAAGAACACGGTGGAGATGATTCGATCCTGAGACGCAATACATGGCTCTGAAGATCTTGACGGTATGAATGTTTAGTTGCTCAACGTGTTTTGAGTGTGCAGGTTACACAAGCCGAGCAAAATCAGAGGCATAACTTGTTCCATACAAAGGGAGTTGTGAAGGAGCGTTCTATTCAGCGTCATCATAGATGGAGGAGCTGCAACAACTTGGCTAGCATGGATATGGTGGAGAAGCTTTCTCTCACCACAAGACCACATCCACATCCTTACTACATCCAATGGTTCAACAACAGCGGCAAGGTTAAGGTAACACGTCTTGTTCGTGTGCATTTTAGTATCTCTACATATGCTGATTATGTTGATTGTGATGTGGTACCTATGCAAGCATGTTCCTTATTACTTGGTAGACCATGGCAATTTGATAAAATTCTGTACACCATGGTAGAAACAATCAGTATACTCTTGTTCACAAGGATAAAAATATTACTTTGCTTCCTATGACTCTGATTCCATTTTGAAAGATGATATTAATAGAGCTAATAAAGCAAAACAGGAGAAAAATAAGAGTGAAAATCAGATTGTGGCAAAAGAATTTAAGCAACAAATGAAGCCTAATAATAAACCATCTAATGTTGCTTCGAAATTAAACTGAAAAGTGCATTTTTATTTGCCACCAAATCTGATATTGATGAGCTAGATTCTAGCAAATCTGTTTGCTATGCTTTTGTGTGCAAAGAGGCATTATTTTCATTCGAGGGCGTGCCTTCCTCTTTGCCCCTCGCTGTCACTAACATTTTGCAGAGTTCACTGACGTCTTCCCACAAGGCGTGCCACCGGATTACCACCTATTCGAGGGATTGAGCATCAAATTGACTTAATTCCGGTGCATCGCTACCAACCGCGCACCATACCGTACCAATCTAGAGGAGGCGAAGGAGATTATCGTCAAGTACAGGAGCTGCTCGACAAAGGTTATATACGCGAATCTCTTAGTCCTTGTGCTGTTCCTATTATACTAGTGCCTAAAAAGGATGGTACGTCGGCGTATGTGTGTTGATTGTAGAGGCATTAATAATATTACTATTCGTTATCGTCATCCTATTCCTAGGCTAGATGATATGCTTGATGAATTGAGTGGCTCTACAATATTCTCCAAAGTTGATTTGCGTAGTGGATACCATCAAATTAAGTATGAAATTGGGAGATGAATGGAAAACAGCATTCAAAACTAAGTTTGGATTATATGAGTGGTTAGTCATGCCTTTTGGGTTAACTAATGCACCTAGTACTTTCATGAGATTAATGAGCGAAGTTTTACGTGCTTTCATTGGACGATTTGTGGTAGTTTACTTTGATGATATACTGATTTATAGCAAATCTTTGGAAGAACATTTGGAACATTTACGTGCTGTTTTTAATGCTCTACGTGATGCACGTTTGTTTGGTAACCTTGGAAGTGCACCTTTTGCACCGACCGAGTATCTTTTCTTGGCTATGTTGTTACTCCACAGGAATTGAAGTTGATAAAGCCAAGATTGAAGCTATTGAGAGTTGGCGCAGCCCAAAACGGTCACACAAGTGAGGAGTTTTCTTGGACTCGCTGGTTTCTATAGGCGTTTTGTGAGAGACTTTAGCACCATTGCTGCACCTCTCAATGAGCTTACAAAGAAGGATGTGCCTTTTGTTTGGGGTACCGCACGGAAGAAGCCTTCACGGTATTGAAAGATAAGTTGACACATGCTCCTTTACTCCAACTTCCCGACTTTAATAAGACTTTTGAGCTTGAATGTGATGCTAGTGGAATTGGATTAGGAGGTGTGTTATTACAAGATGGCAAACCTGTTGCATACTTTTCTGAAAAATTGAATGGGCCTAGTCTGAACTATTCTACTTATGACAAAGAATTATATGCTCTTGTTAGGACTTTAGAGACATGGCAACATTATTTATGGCCCAAAGAATTTGTTATACATTCGATCATGAATCTTTGAAACATATTAAAAGTCAAGCTAAACTGAATCGTAGACATGCTAAATGGGTTGAATTCATTGAGACTTTCCCTTATGTCATTAAACACAAGAAGGGTAAAGAAAATGTTATTCTTGATGCTTTGTCTCGTCGCTATACTATGCTTTCACAACTTGACTTCAAAATATTTGGTTTGGAGACCATCAAAGATCAATATGTGCATGATGCTGATTTTAAAGATGTAATGCAGAATTGTAAAGAAGGAAGAACATGGAACAAGTTCGTTATTAATGATGGTTTTGTGTTCCGTGCTAACAAGCTATGCATTCCTGCTAGCTCTGTTCGTCTTTTGTTGTTGCAGGAGGCGCATGGAGGAGGATTAATGGGACACTTTGGCGTCAAGAAGACGGAGGATATACTTGCTACACATTTCTTTTGGCCAAAGATGAGACGGGATGTTGAGCGTTTTGTTGCTCGCTGCACTACATGTCAAAAAGCTAAGTCACGACTCAATCCTCATGGTTTATATATGCCTTTGCTGTGCCTAGTGTTCCTTGGGAGGATATATCTATGGACTTTGTTTTAGGTTTACCTCGAACAAAGAAGGGAGGATAGCATATTTGTTGTCGTGGATAGATTCTAGAAAATGGCACACTTTATACCATGTCATAAAAGCGATGATCTTTGTTAATGTTGCTGATTTGTTCTTTCGTGAAATTATTCGCTTGCATGGTGTGCCAAATACTATTGTTTCAGATCGTGATACTAAATTTCTTAGCCACTTTTGGAGATGTTTATGGGCTAAGTTGGGGACTAAACTGCTTTTAGTACTACTTGTCACCCCAAACTGATGGACAAACTGAAGTAGTCAATAGAACATTGTCTACTATGCTTAGGGCTGTTTTGAAAAATAATAAGAAAATGTGGGAAGAATGCTTGCCTCATATTGAATTTGCTTATAATCGTTCATTGCATTCTACTACTAAGATGTGCCCTTTTGAAATTGTGTATGGCTTCCTACCTCGTGCACCTATTGATTTGTTGCCTCTTCCATCTTGGAGAAGGTTAATTTTGATGCTAAAGAATGTGCTGAATTGATTTTAAAATGCATGAGATAACTAAGGAAAACATTGAGCGTATGAATGCTAAATATAAACATCTTTGGAGATAAGGGTAGAAAACATGTTGTCTTTGCACCGGAGATCTTGTTTGGTTACATTTGCGTGAGGATAGGTTTCCTAATTTGCATAAATCAAAGCTAATGCCACGTCTTGATGGTCCATTTAAGGTGTTAGAGAAAATAAATGATAATGCATATAAACTTGAGCTGCCTGCAGATTTTGGGGTTAGTCCCACTTTTAACATTGCAGATTTGAAGCCTTATTTGGGTGAGGAATATGAGCTTCGTCGAGGGCGACTTCATTTCAAGAAGGGAGGATGATGAGGACATCAATACCATTGTTACACCCACAGCCCCTCTTGCTACATATCTTGGACCAATTACTAGAGCTCATGCGCCAATTAAATTATCAGGTACTTTCGTTTTTTGGTAATGATTCTAATGTTCATGAGAATATGATGCTGCCTAAATTGGATACATTTGTTTTGCTTACAAATGAAGGCCCTAGCTTGGAGAAGGATGGACATTGGAGCAACAACAAGCATGGAGATAATGCCATGCGCAAGGGGAACAAGAACGGAGTTACAAGTGATGATTTCAGGACTTTGAAGCCACCATAATGGATGCATGAAGCCTTGGACGAAATATACAAGATGCTACTTCATAAATGTCGTCCCGAGGCTATTCTAGGTGCTGCGTCACCTTATTAGTGGGCCAGGCCCATGTAATTTCGAAATACTTAAGTATAGGCTGTTTTAGAGTCCGTATGTGTGGGGAAACAAGAGTTAGGGTTGATTTCGGACCCCTCCACCAAGGGCCACGAAATTCCCCCCCTCTTCCTCCATATATACAGCCCTTAGGGCACCGTTTAGACCTTGGGTTTTGTTTAGATTAAAAGTTCGCCATAGCTGCAACTTCCAGCGTGCCGTTTGTGTTCAACGACTGGACAAAGGCGTCATAGAACCCCACCTTGATCAATAAAGCTTTCATCTTATATTCGCAATATCCAGATTGCAATCTCAGTTTCTTGCTTGTTCTTCGTTTGCTCGCAGAAACAGGCCCTCGTGGTCGAGTTGATCGTGCTCGGCGTGGTCAATAACCCTCGGAAGTTGGTTTAGCGATTGCTAAGGCGCGACGTCTCGCACGTTCGTAGTCGGATCGTCAAGGTCGACTCCCACAGAAACGATAGCCACCATCTCATCGAAACATCGGGACACCTTTGCCTCTATCAACAGCCTTAGAGCATGTTGGGTACTACGGCAGGTTGCTAAGAGCGGCGAGGATCTCCTCATTCAAAACACCGCAGAGCAACATCCCGTGAATCACAATACGGTCTTCACATTCTTCGAGACATTCGCCTCAAATAATAGGTGCAAGCGAGCACTCCGCAGCCTTGCCGAGATCTGCCAGGTGGCAGCAATAAATCCATGGAGCGACACGGCTATCACCTTCAGTTCCAATGACGAACTTAAATGCCGAACAGCCCGAGCACCAGCCGCATTAGTCCTTAGTCCAATTATGGACGGCTTTCGGCTCACTAAAGTGCTCATGGACGGCGGCAGCGGACTAAACCTCATTTACGAGGAAACTCTTCACAAAATGGAAATAGACTGGAACCGCATTGAGCAAAGCAGCACAACCTTTAGAGGAATCATCCCCAGTCGGGAGGCACGTTGTGTGGGGAAAATCACACTAGATGTGGTATTCGGCACACCGGACAATTACAGGTCCGAAGAAATAACATTCCAAGTGGCCCCGTTCAGTAGCGGATACCACGCCCTTCTAGGGCGGGAGGCATTCAAGATCTTCCAAGCTATACCCCATTACGGGTACATGAAGCTCAAAATGCCTGGGCCCAATGGAATTATCACTCTAGCTAGTGATGTGGACATAGCGCTCCGCGCCGAAAACAAAACAGCCGCACTAGCCCTCGAGGCACTATCCCAAGCCCTAGCGGCAGAGGAGTTAACTGCGCTATGCTCGACCATGGACAGGGACGACGTGATACTCGACAAGAGATCCAAGTCCACCTCTTTCAAACCAGCGGACGAAATAGTCAAATTCCAAGTCCACCCAACGGACCCTACCAAAACAGCCTCAATTGGGGCACAGTGAAACCCCGATGTGGACGCCGCACTACGGGAGTTCCTCCGCGAGAACTGGGATATATTTGCCTGGCACCCATCAGATATGCCAGGAATCCCACGCACGTTGGCCGAGCATAGCCTTAACATTCTAAAAGGGTTCAAGCCGGTCAAGCAGACTCTTGGCGCTTCTCCGAACCTAGCGACAAGCTATGGGCGAGGAGCTAGCCAAGTTATTGGAGGCGGATTCATCGAGAGAAATAAAACACCGGATGGCTAGCAAACCTAGTGATGGTACCAAGAAGGACAAATCATGGCGCTTATGTGTCGACTTCAAAGACCTCAATAAAGCTTGCCCAAAGGATCCCTTCCCCCTCCCCTGCATCGATCAAATTATCGACGCCACCACGGGACACGAGTCATTGTGCTTCCTCGATGCATACTCCGGCTACCACCAAATCAAGATGGCCGAGTCCGACCAGGCCGCAATGGCGTTTATCACGCCATACGGCCCCTTCTGTTTCAACACAATGCCTTTCGGGCTTAAGAACGCCGGTGCAACGTATCAACGCATGATTCATACATGCCTGAAAAAGCAAATCGGCAAAACAGTGGAAGCATACGTAGACGATGTGGTCATCAAAACCAAACACGTCGACTCTTTAATAGACGACTTGAGGCTTACGTTCAACAACCTCCAAACATATGACATCAAGCTCAATCCGAAAAAATGCATTTTCGGCGTGCCCGCCGGAAAGCTCCTGGGTTTCATCGTCTCCAGTAGAGGGATTGAAGCAAATCCGGCTAAAATCCGAGCCCTGTCACAATTGGCCATCCCAACAGACCTCAAGCAAATCCAGAAATTAACTGGATGCGTTGCGGCCTTAAGTCGCTTTATCTCCCGATTAGGAGAAAAGGCACTACCCCTTTATCGCCTTCTTCGGCGCACCGAACACTTCGAGTGGACGGATGCTGCCACGGCCGGGCTGGAAGAAATAAAAGCCATACTTGCCACCAACCCAATCCTGGCCGCGCCGAACATCGGTGAACTGATGCTGCTATATATAGCGGCGACTCATCAAGTCGTAAGCGCAGCGCTCGTCGTCGAACGAGAAACGGACGGACATAAATTCCTCCTTCAAAGGCCGGTATATTATGTATCCACTGTCCTCACCCCATGCAAATCACGGTACCCACATTATCAAAAGATAGCGTATGCGGTATTCATGGCATCCGAAACTACGACACTACTTTCAAGAGTGTTCAATTACGATGGCCTCTGAAGTGCCACTGAACGATATAATAAACAACCGCGACGCCACAGGCCGGATTGCCAAATGGGCCATAGAGCTCCTCCTGTTCAACATAACATATAAACCTCGGTGAGCTATTAAGTCACAGGTATTGGCCGATTTCGTCGCCGAATGGACAGAAGCTGAACTCCCTAAGGAATACGGCGCATACTCCAAATATTGTATACAGACTCCAACAATGCCGTCGAATACGAGGCCCTGTTACATGGTCTCCGGATGGCAGTCTCCATGGGCATTCAACGCCTGGAGGTGCACGGGGACTCGAACCTCGCAATATCCCAAATAAATGGAGACTTCGACGCTAAAGATCCGAAAATGGTGGCTTATCACAATGCCGTACTCAAGATGTCAGCCCGGTTCGAGGGGCTCGAATTCCACCATGTAGCTCGGGAAAACAATCAGGCGGCGGACGTCCTTGCCCGTATCGGCGCTAAGTGCGATCCGGTCCCACCCAACATATTCTTGGAAAGGCTGTTTAAGCCATCCGTGGCATGGGAAGGGGAAACAAGCAACAACAGTCCGGGCCCGGCTACGACGCCAGATGCCGAAAACTCCAACATAATCGGCGGCTCCGCCACCGAAATAACACCTTCAGCCCACGTAATAATGGCCGTCATCGCCCCATGGACTGAACCATTCCTGGCCTACCTAACCAGGCAGGAACTTCCCGAGGACCAAAATGAGGCACGCTGCATCGTGGACGATCTAAAGCCTACAAGGTCCACGAGGGAGAGCTCTATAGGAAAAGCACCACCAGAGTCCTTCAAAGGTGCATCTCCAAAGAGGAAGGGCGGAAGCTTCTAGCAGAAATTCACGCTGGACTCGGTGGCCACCACGCCGCGGCCCGGGCCCTCGTAAGTAAGGCCTTCCGTACAGGATTTTATTGGCCGACCGCCCGAGCAGACGCACATGACTTGGTCCAAGGTTGCGTCGGTTGCCAGCTTTTTGCAAACCAAAGCCATATGCCACCCGTCGCCCTACAAACAATCCCCATTACCTGGCCTTTTGCGGTCTGGGGGCTTGACATGGTTGGACCCCTTAAAGGGGGAACCCATAAGAAAAAAATACTTACTGGTAATGGTGGATAAATTCACCAAATGGATAGAAGCCAATCCCGTTAAAATGGCCGAATCCGGACCAGTGATAGACTTTATATCCGAGGTTGTACACCGTTATGGTGTCCCCCACAACATCATCACTAATAATGGCATGAACTTCACTGCCGACGAGGTGAAACTATGGTGCAGCAACATGGGCATCAAGCTCGATTACGCTTCTGTCTATCATCCACAAACTAATGGTCAGGTCGAACAAGCAAATGGTCTTATCATGAGCGGCATCAAACCCAGATTAGTGCGGTCCTTAAAGGAATCTAAAATGCACTGGGTAGAGGAGCTCGACTCCGTACTCTGGGGGCTGCGAACCACGCCGAATCGCACTACGGGATACACACTGTTCTTTATGGTGTACGGCGCAGAGGCGGTTCTGCCCTGCGACATAATTCATTACTCACCTCGAGTGCACATGTATGAAGAGAGAGAGAGGCCGAGCTCGATCGGCAGGACATTTTGGACGCCCTCGAGGAGGAGCGTGACGTGGCAAAAGCTCGCTCCGCATTCTACCAGCAACAGGCTAGAAGATACCAAAGCAGAGAAGTACGGGCCAAAACCTATAATGTTGGCGAACTCGTTCTACGCCTACCGGATAAGAAAAAGGACAAGCTCAAGCCCAAATGGGAGGGTCCCTTCATTATGGACCAGGTCTTAACCGGCGGAGCGTATCGTCTACGGGATGCATCGGACAACCGCCTCGAGCCAAATCCATGGAACGCAGCTAGACTCCGAAGATTCCACGCCTAGTACCGGACTCAATGTTCGTCTCCTTACCTCTGTCAAATTTTTATACATTCATTATCTGTCTTTTCTTTCTTTCTTCCCCTTTTCTTTTGAGGCCTTGAAGGGCTAAAATGTGTTTTGACTACACAATCTTGATGCGCCAGCCGCGCTCATTATACCTGGGGGCTTCCTATAGAGAAGCTTAAATATTTTATGGGCTTCATGCCCCGCACATGTGTTATTCTTCCGCATGTACCTTTTTTTCGCCACTATATGCATCGATATGACTTAAGTTTTAGCCAAGCTGGGTTGCCTGGCTCTTGTATTTATGCCCTCGTTCCGTTAATTGGCTAGGGCATAAGAGGAGCACCTCTGCGATTATTCTTGCGGGTCACCGGATGTGTACCTCGGACGGGTGAAGCCAAAGCTAAGCGTTCTTAAGGGAATATTCGATCGGTGAATAAAAGATGACTTTTTATTTTTTCCACTTGCCCCCGTGATGTTTTTGCTGCGTCTCTTCTCGCAGTTCGGACATGCACATTAGGGCATGCGTGCTGTGGAAAGGAACCCTTAACGGAACTATTCTCCTGGAAGATGTTTCTTACTACCCATGTAATATAACATAACTAGTTGGGTACTTGTCATTCAAGCACTTATGACCCCTACGGCTGGTTTCCACGCATACCCGGTTTTACATAAGCGAGCTGGTATTCAGTATACACTCCGGACTATCGTGTCCGAGGTTGAAGCGAAAAGGTCCGCCATGACAAATGATTTACAATCCGGCTAGAGACATTCTACATGTCATTCAAATTACATAGTCACTTAGACTGATTAAAGTCTTCTTCTATGCCATCCAACAGGCTGTCTAGCCTACAATCCTATTGGGAATACTTGGCGGCTAACTCTACTTGGTGATACACCAAACTGACAGGATTTCTTTCCCATCGGGCCCCATGTGTCGACCTCGGCCATGTGGTTTGGGTCAGCCTTGGTATACCGCGTCTTCACCATGGCCCGGGCTTCACAGCACCTTGACGGCAGGCCGATACCTTCCATAATCGGGGCGCCACGCGCCCCTTGAGCTCTCTACAAGTCCTCCAAGGCCTTCGGCAGGGAGATGAATAGCCACAAGGCACAGGCAATACCTTGCATCACATGTCGAACTTGTTAAATGCGGTTGTGAGAGCTACGGTAGAAGATCACCCGCAGACCGGGCATCTCGTTCATGGAAGACCATCACAGATACTGCAGACACAACTCTGTTAGCTGGCTTCTTCGCGAACTCTTTTGAAGTTCTTTCAAGCACTTATTGAAAATGTCGCGTCGAAGCCGCTTGTTCTCCTTCACGAGTCCGATGGCTGGCGCGAACATCCTTTAGTTCCACGCTCACCTGGGTATTGGCATCTTGGAGATCGTTTTCTCCTGCCTAACCCTTGTAAGCACGCGCCGCCTTGACCTTTCATTTGTCGTATGACATGTTGCTCATCCGGATTCACTCCGTCATCTGCAATATTTATTGTCGAATTGCATGCATGCCACATCCTATATGGTACTGTCATTCTTTAAAGCAGGTGTTACCGGAGGGCCTTCTCGGACTCCTTCAATGCGGCCATTGCGGCCCGTAGGTGGGCCTTGCACTCTTCCAGCTCTTGAGACAATTGGGTATTCTTCTCTGTAAGAACTCTGACAGATAATGATCCTTAAATCAGTTGTGCCAACTGTTTCAAGTCTCAAGGGCTCTTGATATATATAATCATCAAATTTTCCTACCGTATATCCTTTACATCTTGGTCCGTGGCTCGCAAGACCATTTTGAGCAACCTGAGATGTATCGTCTCTCGAATTGAAGGCATCAAATGCCTCTTGGGAGAAACAAGCCACGAGAATGCGGCCCGGCGGCGCTGTGTGATTCATGGCGCTCTCCACTTGGAATTTGTAGCGGAGATTTTATCTGCATCCTCTGAGGAGGAACATCCGGCGTGCCCGCCTCCGTGTCCGCCCCGGAGCCCGGCTAGTGGGCGTGATCAAGAACTTCTCCGGATATAGTTGGTGAGTATTTTTCCTTCTAGGAAACATGGGTGTTATTATGTTTTCAAAGACAAACACACGGGCGAGGTTTTATATCATACCTCTGCGCGGTGTCTCGATCCGAACCGCTTTTCTTTTCAGCCTGCTGGCCTCGGTACCCTTCTTTGGTAACTTCGCCACGGGCTCGGCATGGCGTCCGGAGGACCTTCCTGTAAGACAGACATGCAGATCGGAAGGTAAGGTGCGTGGAAAGGGACACTTCTCAAAGGTTGGGCCCTGGTCTCACTAACTGCGAGGCGGGAGTAGCCTGGATAGTCGGTTGTAATAGCCACCATGGCCTCATCACGGCTTAAGCGATAAAATATCCTGTCGATTAGCTCCACGAATATGTGGGATCCTCTTGAAAGTCGGGTCGAGGGACCGTTCGGTTCCTCCGGTTGTGGAGGTGGGCTATTTATCTCCCTTACTGCCTTACGCAGCTCCTGCGGTGAACGGGCAAAATAAGACATTTATTGTGGAAATGCGGAAGGGAAGGGCATGAAAAGTGGCAGCTTACCCAGCTCGGAGGATTGTACATGGAGAATCCGTCCCGCAGTTTGATGCGGAGGAACTCCTCTTCCTCTCCCTTGTACAGACCGGGCAGAATTTTTTCCAGAGCGACAACGGAGTACGGCCCCTTACGGCCGCATCGGGTGGCATCGTCTTCCCCGTTGAAGTCCCACATTGGGCGGCCTCGGTATTGAAGCGGTTGCACCCCTCGCATAATGCATATTGACATAACTTCGGTTGTAGTCAGTCCTGATAGAGCCAGCACCTTTATCCGGCTCATCAGGTAAGAAACGTCTCTATCATCTTCCTCCTGAGGGCTCCTTGGTCGCCAGCTTAGGCGTTTCTTCAGAGGAACATTATTAAACTCAGGAAGGTCGATCCGAATAGGATCCGGAAGAGGGACGTCCTCTATATAGAACCACTCTGAAGGCCAGTCTTCGGATGCCTTCTTCGGGGTGCCGGACAGGTATCCGGTCCCGGTGATGCGCCATATTTCGGCTCCGCCCACTTGAAACAGTGACCCCTCCTGTGTATGGGGTACGAGGCAGAATAGCCTCTTCCATAGCTCGAAGTGAGCTTCGCAGCCTAGAAATAGTTCGCAAAGAGCGACATAGCCAGCAATGTGCAATATGGAAGCAGGAGTGAAATTATGCAGCTGGAGGTCAGAGAACTCCGAGAGCCCGCGGAGGAACGGGTGAATTGAAATCCTAGTCCCTTAATAAATAAGGGACAAGGCATACCCGTTCCCTTTGGAGGGATTGGGAAGCTCGCTTGTTCTCCGCCATTACAGTGGCAAGCCCGGCTCGAACGGGACCATATCTGCTGGGGAGAAATCCTCGGTGCAGTAGCCTCACTAGTTGGCTATGCAGACGGAACACTTCTTCCAATCACGGGCTTAGGGCTACGGGGGCGAGAGGAGGAGCTGCGGCGACTGGCCATGTTGGAATGGATTTTTTCCAGGCGTGCTTTGATGGATACTCGCTGTGGGAGGATGGTATGATATGGATCTGTGAATCCCCGTCTCTTTAATAGGCGATTTGCCTACATGGCTAGGGTGGCAATTGTAAAAATGCCCCGGCTTCTCGCATTCGCTCGACGCGTGGAGGATCTCCATTATTAGGCGTAGAAGCCAAGGAGCGCAACACTTATGGGAAGCCGGACACTATTTAGACGAGTATTCAGAATTTGGAGAAGAACCCGCCTTGCAATGTCGAAGACAATCTGCGCGCCGGACTCATCGTCATTGAAGCCTGGTTCGGGGGCTACTGAGGGAGTCCTGGACTAGGGGGTATCCGGACAGCCGGACTATATCCTTTGGCCGGACTGTTGGACTATGAAGATACAAGATTGAAGACTTCGTCTCGTGTCCGGATGGGACTCTCTTGGCGTGGAGGGCAAGCTTGGCGATACAGATATGTAGATCTCCTTCTGTTGTAACCAACTCGGTGTAACCCTAGCCCCCTCCGGTGTCTAAATAAACCGGAGGGTTTAGTCTGTAGGACAACAACAATCATACCATAGGCTAGCTTCTAGGGTTTAGCCTCTACGATCTCGTGGTAGATCAACTCTTGTAATACTCATATTCATCAAGTCAATCAAGCAGGAAGTAGGGTATTACCTCCATAGAGAGGGCCCGAACCTGGGTAAACATCGTGTCCCTTGCCTCCTGTTACCATCCGCCTTAGACGCACAGTTTGGGACACCCTACCCGAGATCCGCCGGTTTTGACACCGACATCCCCCTCGCCATACCTCTTAAATCTCGGGACGAGATTTCTTCTAGTGGAGGAGAATTGTGACGCCCGGATAATTAAGCTACAGTGATCCCCCGCTAATGATGCCATGTCACCACGGTTACTGTTGATAAACTCTCGATAGTTCAGAACCGAAACAAATTCAAAATTTAAATAAAAGCAAACAATAAAAGTTTTCAAATATTAAAACTAAAATGTTCGGAGTGAACCAAATATTGCATAGGTAATTATGGTGGAGAAACCACACCTTTATAAAATTCTTAAATACTATAAGATGAATAAAACAGCAGTAAAAACAATTAATTAAATACCTTTTGTAATTAATAAAATGTCAAACTAAATTATTTGAGGACTAGACTATTTGTGGCTATGGACTAAGTTGAAATACTAATTTAGATGCTACGAGTATATTTTACTAAAACTAAAATTAATATGAAACAAAACTAAACCAGAAAAGGTAATATAAATGAAAGGATAAAGGCAAAACAGAAAATAAAACAAAATTAAAAGAAAGAAGAAAAGACCCCCCCCCCCTCCCTGGGCCGAATGGCCCAACTGGCCATCCAGGCCACTAGGCCGGCCCTCCACTCGCCATAACCCCTGGGCGACCGAAACCCTAACCCCCCCCCCCCCCGACCGCACACTCCCCCCCACTCCCCACGTCTCTCTCTCGCCCCTCCTCTTCCCCCGATCCCCTTCTGGATCGGGGCAGCAAATCATGCTGCCGCCCCGACGCTCACCGACGATCGACGCCCCCCGACACCGAACCGGCGCCCCGCCACCTCGACGTCGTCACCCTGGGCCTCGGCGCCCCGTCCGTGCCCCACGCCGCTGCCTCCAATGGCTCTGTGTTGCCGCAAATCACCCACGCGCCCTCGCCGCCGAACGCCGCTCGCGGACTTCCTCCCCAACGCCATTGCGTCCCCGACCTCCGTCAACCCCATTGCCCGACCCTGCTCGCACGGTGAGGCCATGGCCTCCTCCTCCTCCCCCCTCCCCGCACAGACACGGCCACGGCCTCCTCCCCATGAGGGCGCTTCGTCGCGCCGCTGTCGCGCCCGACACCCTCGATGCTGCTCCTCCGCCGCCCGCTCGTCCCTGCGTGTGCTCCACCTGCTGCTGCCCGCTTAGCCCCTGCGCGTCGAACCCTTCGCCCTCGCTCGTCCGCGCATTGCCTCCTCGAGCTACGGCCGTGCCACTCGCCGTTCATTGTTTGACGGCGCATGCAGCGCGCCTCAAGCCGCCGACCACCCGTTGCCTGCCTCGCCTCGCCTCAAGACTGGCCTCCCCCGCCTCCTGCGCCACGACCACGGCTCATTGCTGCCGGGCCGGCACTGCCACGCCAGCAGGCAGCCCCGCTCGGCCTCGCCTTGCTACCAGTAAAGGTGCGGCCGCCCAAGACCAAGCAGCGCTATGGCCTATAGGCCAATGACAATTGGGCCCCAGCCCCAGGAACAAAATAAAAAAATGAAGTCTGGAATAATAATTAATTAATTAATTAATTAGGACAATTAATTAACTTAATTAACATGTGTTAGTTAATCTAATTAGCTAACTAAACTAATTAAAACTATTAATTAGGATAACAGTCAATGACTAACGGACCCCACGCGTCAGTTAACCCAATCAACGGTCAATGTTGACAGCTGACATCATGCTGATGCAGTAAACGTATTTTTGATTTAAACTAATTCTGTTAATGTAAAAAAATGATTTAAAACTTTAAAAATTAATAGAAAATAAACCGTAGCTCGGATGGAAAAACTTTGTACATGAAAGTTGCTCAGAACGACGAGACGAATCCAGATACGCGGCCTGTTCGTCCGCCGTACATCCCTAGCATAGCGAACATGGAACTTTCCCCCTTCACTTCATCTGTCTGAAAGCGCGAAACACCAGGAATACTTTCCCGGATGTTTTCCCCCTTGACAAGTATCACCTATCCCTGCATTAGATCACCCCTGGCACCGCGTATTGCCTTGTTATATTTTGTGATGCTTTGTTTGCTCTGTATTCATTATTTCTTCTCCTCTTCTCTCGGTAGACTACGAGACGGACGTCGCTGCCTCGATCGACTACGTTGTTGTGACTCCTCCTTGTATCGAGCAACCAGGCAAGCCTCCCCTTGATCACCGGATATCGCCTATTCCTTCTCTATACCGCTTGCATTAGAGTAGTGTAGCATGTTCTCGCTTTGGTTAATCCTATTACGATGCATAGCCTATCATTGTTGCTCTGCTTGTTACCCTTACCTGCTATCCTCTCGCTTAGTATAGGATTCTAGTATTCCATCAGTGGCCCTACATTCTTGTCCGTCTGCCATGCTATACTATTGGGCCGTGATCACGAGGGAGGTGATCACGGGTATATACTATATACTTTATATACATGACACATGTGGTGACTAAAGTCGTCACTCGTTGAGTACCGCAAGTGATTACGTGAGGGAAATTTGAAAGGACGGTGGCTCCATCCGGTAGAGGTGGACCTGGGTTCCTGACGACCCCCGACTGTTACTTTGTGGCAGAGCGATAGGGCAGGTTGAGACCACCTAGCAGAGAGGTGGGCCTGGCCCTGGTCGGCGTCCACGGATACTTAAAAATAACATGCTTAACAAGTTCTTAGCCATTTGGTCTATACGCACTAACCAACTACGTGGGGAAGTTATGGGCACTCGACGTCGTGGTATCAGCCGAAGCCTTCATGACGTTAGCGACTGAGAGGCGCTACGGATTGGATCGAACGCCTGCTAGGCTAGGTCTGCTTGCCGCTGTTCGCAACATGCAAAAGCGCAATGGGCGATGGGCCTGCACCCTGCGCCATAGGATTTAGACCGCGTCTTGACTCTCTGTTGTGCCTAGGTAGGGATGCGATGTGTTGATCTTCCGCGGCCGGACATGACCCAGCAAAGTGTGTCCGCCAAATGGGATCGGCGTGTTGGGTTATGTGGTGCACCCTGCAGGAAGTTTATCTATTCGAATAGCCGTGATCTTGATAATGTGACGACCGGAGTTGTACCTTGACCTTATGACAACTAGAACCGGATACTTAATAAAACACACCCTTCCAAGTGCCAGATATACCCCGGTGATCGCTCTCACACAGGGCGACGAGGGGAGGATCGCCGGGTAGGATTATGCCATGCGATGCTACTTGGAGGACTTCAATCTACTCTCTTCTACATGCTGCAAGACGGAGGCTGCCAGAAGCATAGTCTTCGATAGGACTAGCTATCCCCCTCTTATTCTGGCATTCTGCAGTACAGTCCACCGATATTGCCCCTTTACACAGATACCCATGCATATGTAGTGTAGATCCTTGCTTGCGAGTACTTTGGATGAGTACTCACGGTTGCTTTCTCCCTCTTTTCCCCCTTTCCATTCTACGGTTGTCGCAACCAGATGTTGGAGCCCAGAGCAGACGCCACCGTCGGCGGCGACTCCTATCAAGACCGGAGGTGCCTACTACTACGTGCAGGCCGCTGACGACGATCAAGAGTAGTTTAGGAGGATCCCAGGCAGGAGGCCTACGCCTCTTTCGATCTGTATCTCAGTTTGTGCTAGCCTTCTTAAGGAAAACTTGTTTAACTTATGTCTGTACTCAGATATTGTTGCTTCCGCTGACTCGTCTATGATCGAGCACTTGTATTCGAGCCCTCGAGGCCCCTGGCTTGTAATATGATGCTTGTATGACTTATTTTATTTGTAGAATTGTGTTGTGATATCTTCCCGTGAGTCCCTGATCTTGATCGTACACGTTTGCGTGTATGATTAGTGTACGATTGAATCGGGGGCGTCACATTTTTATAATAAAGATGCGAAGTAAAATAAAAGGCAATGAAAATAGCTAAGTGTTGGAAGATTAATATGATGGAAAATAGACCCGGGGGCCATAGGTTTCACTAGTGGCTTCTCTCGAGGGCATAAGTATTACGGTGGGTAAACAAATTACCGTTGAGCAATTGATAGAATTGAGCATAGTTATGAGAATATCTAGGTATGATCATGTATATAGGCATCACGTCCGCGACAAGTAAACCGACTCCTGCCTGCATCTACTACTATTACTCCACACATCGACCGCTATCCAGCATGCATCTAGAGTATTAAGTTCAAACTCAAGATTGAAACCGCAAGATTGAAACCAACTCTCCATCGACTTGCTGCCCCTACTGTCACTGGGAAAGGACACCGCAAGATTGAACCCAAAGCTAAGCACTTCTCCCATTGCAAGAAAGATCAATCTAGTAGGCCAAACCAAACTGATAATTCGAAGAGACTTGCAAAGATAACCAATCATACATAAAAGAATTCGGAGAAGATTCAAATATTGTTCATAGATAAACTTGATCATAAACCCACAATTCATCGCTCTCAACAAACACACCGCAAAAGAAGATTACATCGAATAGATCTCCACAAGAGAGGGGGAGAACATTGTATTGAGATCCAAAAAGAGAGAAGAAGCCATCTAGCTAATAACTATGGACCCGAAGGTCCGAGGTAAACTACTCACACATCATCGGAGAGGCTATGGTGTTGATGTAGAAGCCCTCCGTGATCGATGCCCCTCCGTGGAGCTCCTAAAAGGCCCCAAGATGGGATCTCACGGCATGTAAGGTTGCGGTGTGGAATTAGGTTTTGGCTCAGATGTCGATAGTTTGGGGTGCGAGGTATATATAGGAGGAAGAAGTACGTCGGTGGAGCAACATGGGCCCCACGAGGGTGGAGGGCGCGTCCAGGGGGGTAGGCGCGCCCCCTACCTCGTGCCTTCCTGGTAGCTTTCTTGACGTAGGGTCCAAGTCCTCTGGATCACGTTCGTTCCGAAAATCACGTTCCCGAAGGTTTCATTCCATTTGGACTCCGTTTGATATTCTTTTTTTGCGAAACTCTGAAATAGGCAAAAAACATCAATTCTGGGCTGGGCCTCCGGTTAATAGGTTAGTCCCGAAAATAATATAGAAGTGTATAATAAAGCCCATTAATATCCAAAACAGAATATAATATAGCATGGAACAATAAAAAATTATAGATACGTTGGAGACGTATCATAGGGCACCGTTGCACGGGATAAACTTCGAACCCTAGGTGTGGCGTAAAAAATAACAAGGCATTGATAAAGGCCGAAGACTTAAAGGGCTTCTCGGATGCCCAGCGTGTGAACTGTTCGGATTTAGCTCGGCAATCCTCAAGATCGGAGATGGGAAGATTTGTTGAACCAGTTTTCAAGACCGACGACCGAAGATGAAGAATAGTTCAGAAGGATCGAGGAGTGTCCCCAACTTGAAGACCGGTTCAGGGGGCTACTGACGGTGTCCTGGACTAGGGGGTACTCATCACACCATCTCCCGACCAGGTGGATCGGGCCGAGGACCCTTATGGCGGTTCACTAATGGGTCACTTTGGGTACGTAGCCCATGACGAATACAAGGAAGATTCCACAAGACTTGGTGATCAAGACAAGGACTCCTCTGCACCTACGTAGCCGAATAGGACTCCTGTTATCCTAGGCCTCCAGTACATTATATAAGCCGAGGCCAGGCTAGTCGATAGATTATTATGATATTCATCATCATACCCCTAGGGTTTAGACCACAACATATGATCTCGAGGTAGATCAACTCTATACTTGATACTCCATCAATATAGATAAGAGTAGGACGTAGGGTTTTACCTCCATCAAGAGGGCCCAAACCTGGGTAAAACATCATCTCCTTCATTCCTGTTACCGTTGGTCCGAGAATCCACAGCTCGGGGCCCCCTACCCCGAGGTCTGCCGGTTTTGACACCGACACCCACTATGTCATTTCTCTTGATATGCAAGCTATGCACCTCATCACCTATGCCCCACACATGTCACCTCAGAAAAAATAATCCAACAAATTGTATGATACTACAACTTCACAACCCCCATAGAAAAAAGAATGCGACCATCCTTGGATCGTTTGCTCTTCAATATTCTGTAACAGATGAGGTAGTCGTCATATTACTTCCAAATAGTTTTCCCCAAATTAAAAAAGAAAGAATTTTCCCCAAATGTCGGGGATATACCCCGCGGTATGACCCAACCGGAGATATGACCCGGCTGGGACTTGGTGTTTCATTGGTGACTCGGCAGACTATAAGCCGGCAGATTATAAGCCGGCAAGTGGTAAGCCTAGGGTTAATAAGCTGGTAGATGGTAAGCGGAAGACAGTTATAAGCCCGCAGATGGTAAGCCGGCAGACATTTATGACCCGACAGACAGAGTCGCCTGGGGTTAATAAGCCCGAGACGTTAAGAAGCCCATGACGTTAAAAGCCCATGGTGAGACGTCAGAGTAGGTTAAGTCCCAATCCGAGTTGGACTCTATATGTAACCCGCCCCTCCAACTTATATAAGGAGGGGCAGGGCACCCCAAGAGGGGGACATACTGAATAATCTCTAAGGCTAGATACAACAAAGGGGAGCCGGCTTATGCGGCAACTCACTCATGAGCATAATGAGACCTAGCCACAAACAACATGTAGGGCTATCACCGGATGATGTTTCTCGGGGCCCGAAGCTGTCTAAATCCTTGTCTTGTGTGTTGATCCGCCTCGCGTCTCTCATCTCGATCAACCCCTCTCAAGCTACCACATAGATGCGTTGGCCTCACGACTAAGTCCTCACACTAGGATATCTGTCGTGACAATTCCACGACAGTTGGCACCCACCGTGGGGCCTGTACATGGTGGTGTTGAGTTCTTGGAGGGATCTTTTCTAGGGTTCGAGAAGTTCGCAATTTTCCGACTCAAACCGGCGTGGAAAATTCACATCAGCCATAAATTCATCAGTCAAGATTGATGAAGGATACTGCGGTGGCGGGTGTGAGATTAAGACTGTTTTAGGGTTTTGCGTTCTATGTGCCGCTGACGCAAGGCGATCTGTCGAAATGGACAAAAATGTTTTCGTTGTCTGATCCGCCTCGCTGTCTGATCCGCCGAAGTCCCGCAAGTTGCAGCTACTGGGTTACAAACTCAAGTCCCGAAGCTGTTTTGTTTTGCTAGCTCACGGGAGTACAAGACAAATCAAGCTGTAAAAAGCCGGGCTTGAGGAAAAATACACCAACATTAAAAGAAAGGAGGAGATCAAAACTACTAGTACTGTACTATGAGTATCAAGTACAGACCAATTACATGCGAAAAACGTGATAATCCGCTGACGAAACAATTACTTCCAAATACTGCTGTGTCAAGTCGCCATCACCGCAGAGTTCCAGCAGTGTTCTCCTCTGTTGGGCTCTGTTGAGCCGCCGTTTATGCTTCGTCAAAGCTGCCGCTACGGACTTGTGTTCACCAAGTCAACGGTTCCCGTTCACCTTCACTAGCCTGCATCAACCGCCATCGCTAACCCGCGTCACCGGCCCCGACTCGCCTTTGCCGCACCTTCCTTTGTCGCATCGGTATTTGAGCCGCCACAAGAGCTGGCCACTACCCGGAGGAGGATCGGGCCGCAGGGACTCGGACTCTGATGCCGATGCGATCTTTGTTTTTGCTGCAGCTATGGCTGTGCACCTGAGCCAATGGCTCACCTTCTCCGTGGACCCGCCCGGTTCGCCCGCACCATTGACCCGCCGGGGCACACTGGCTACTGAACTCCAACACCGGCTTGCCCGCGGCCCCCGGCTGGTCTCTGCCGTCCTCTACTGCCATGAGCCGCCCTGGCCGACACTGCCGCTGCTACTGGGTCGCACCTCACCGGTGTTGCCGCTGCGGCTTTCGCGAGTTGCCGCCTGCTTTGCCTATCTCTGTTCCGAGCTGCCCCGTTGTCGACCTTGCATCCTGCTAGTGGTTCGCCTCCGCCGCCGCCGACAGCCCGTGGCCACGGGTACGGCATCGAGTCTCCGGCCGCCTCAGCCTGCCTCCGACACCTCCTGACCTCGTGCTCCAATCTTCGCTCCGGCCGCAACCACTTCAAGTCACCGGCCGCCTCAGTATCCATGCTGAGTCGCTGGGCGCCTTCGCCTCCGGCGCGTTGAGCCGCCCCGCTTCACCGGATTTACTGCCATCTTAAACGACCGCTTAGGCCTCACACGAGTTGTGAGCCGCCGGAGGAGTCCTCCAAGCCTCCGTGGATGTGGTCTCGAGCTGCCCTCGCCAAGTCGCCGTTGCGGCCGAATCAAACTGCTGTCTCGCAAGTTGCCGGCCTGCTGCCTCGATCTGCTTCCTCAGGGCCTCCTGAGCCGCCAGTATTCGCTATGGCGCGCATCAAGTAGAGCCGCTGCGGCCCCAACTCGCCGACGTTTCTTGCGCCACGGTGCCTTCGCCTTCCACTCTAAGCCGCCCCCATGCTGCTCCTCTGCGCGCCCAAAGTCGCGCGCCCGCAGGCCTGCAGATCTCCGTGCTGGCCGACCAAGTCGTCGCTCACCTTTGCCTGAGCCGCCGACCACCACGAGCCGCCCGTGATCCGCCGGATTTCACCTCTGCTACCGTGGTCTTGAGCAGTCCTTTGTTCGGCCTCGTTGAACCGCTAGACGCTGTCGTGGGCCTCCCTGAGCCGCCTCGCCTCACGCGATGGCCAAAACACCAGTCGCGGCATCGTTCCTCTCAGCGGCCTCAACCCGCCGTCGGCTCGCCGAGCCTCGCTCTAATGCTTTGACAAGCTCCGCCCGCGCGCCCCAAGCCACTACCATCATTGCCCCCGAGCTGCCTCCTCCAGGGCTCCCTGCACCGCCCACACTCCGATGCGGCTGGCTTTCCCAGTCTCTAGCTCGGCCTCGCGCTGCCTGCAAGCCGCTCCGATTCAACGTGCCTCCGCTCTGCCGCATCTCCGGCTGTGCTAAGGGTCACCTCTGTCAAATTTGCTGAGTCGCCGCCGGGTCAAGCACTTGCTTCCTCGCTGGGTTGTAACCTGCCTTGGCCTTGTCTCTGCGCTCGCGCGCCCCTCTTCCGAGCGGCTGCACAAGCCGCCCGTGCGGATTACGACGTCGCGCCGTATGGCCGCTGTTGTTTCCTCACGCCTGGAGCTGTGGCGCAGAAGACGCTGGGGAGCGGGCGAGGCGGCGCTGGTCGTCCGTGGCTGAGTGGGTTGTGCTACCATCACCAACCCGCCTTCGCGGACCTACCTCGCTGCTCCGACCATGCAGTTGAGCCGCCTCCGCCTGCGGCCACAACTCTGCCTCTGCTGCGGGTCATTGAACTCCCCGAGCAGCCTCAACTCTGCCGCCGCCGTGGTTCGCTTACCATGAGCCGCCCCGCCTTGGCCTCATGTCGCCGCTTTACTCCTGCGGCCCCAAGTCGCCGCCCGTTTCGCTGACGCAAGGTAAAAAGGGGTGTTTAAACCGGTGAGTTAAGAAAGGGGCATGAGCACGTGTTAAGAAAAATCCAATGGTCAAACATGACCCGGAGGATCCCTTCTGAGCCGCCCGGTGCTGCGTTTTAAGCCGCCACCTCTGTCATCATTACTGCAACCCTACGGCTGATAATTCTTCATAAAACATATCAGGTGAAATCATCCTGTCAAGTTTCCATTGATACATTTTTTCTTCGAGAACAATTACTCTCATTTGTGTAAATTCTTATGAAGAAGTCATAATTGCAAAGGAGACCATCAAACTATGGCCCTTGCCTACATCGGACGGATCAATGGACAAGGTCATTTATAACTCGTCGAGATTCAACATATTCCAGCGTTCTGCTGTTCAACTATATGCCGGTTTACATCACGGTCAAATATGGAGAATCTCAAGCCAACTCCTTGAGTCGTCTTAAGACTCGGGGGCTACAATGATATGACTCAGCAAGTCTTGCCAGTTTCAGCAAATTCAAGAACCCCGGGACATTGAAGGGGAAGATAACCCGATCTCGGAGGCTGCTGTCATATTGATGAAAATTTAAAGGCCGTTAGAAAATTTCCGGCTCAAAATGAAGATTCCGGTTTAAAATCCGGCTCAAGAGACATCTCTCTCCCATAAAGCTTTGAAGCTCTCAATATCCTGTTTAACATCCAGTTCAAAAAGAATCCATCTCTCGCAAGTTCGAGTCATCACGAAAAACTAAAAGGTTGCCAAAGAGAATTTGCTACCATGATGCGCGGTTCAAACATGGGTATCCTGCCTTATTGGCTTATCTTATTGGTCACTTGGGGGCTTCCTGCTCAATGAGCATAGCTGTGCTTACCCTCTTGCTCCGGCTTACATGCCTTATTACAAATCACTTGGAGGCTTGATGCCGAGTTACAGGGACCAAAGAGAGTTGGATGCACAGCACAACTCAAACATAGGTACCCGCTGAGCACAGCTCAGAAATATATCACTTGGGGGTTTCCTGTTCAATGAACACAACTATATTCACCCTTTTGATTGGCATGGATGCCAGGTGTATTCACCAAAAATCCGGGTTATCCTGCCTGCATGCTAGATGCTTCTCCATCAGGTAATCCTGAATGACCTATCATATTCTAGTGGAATATCTTGCCAACTGTCGTGGAATTGTCACAGCAAATGTCCTAGTGTGAGGACTTAGTCGTGAGGCCAACACATCTATGTGGTAGCTTGAGAGGGGTTGATCGGGATGAGAGACGCGAGGCGGATCAACACACAAGACACGGATTTAGACAGCTTCGGGCCACGAGAAACATCATCCGGTAATAACCCTACATGCTGTTTGTGACTAGGTCTCATTATGCTCATGAGGGAGTCGCCGCATAAGCTGGCTCCCCTTTGTTGTATCTAGCCTTAGAGATTATTCAGCCTGTCCCCCTCTTGGGGTGCCCTGCCCCTCCTTATATAAGTTGGAGGGGCGGGTTACTTATAGAGTCCAACTCGGATTGGGACTTAACCTACTTTGACGTCTCACCATGGGCTTCTTAACGTCATGGGCTTCTTAACGTCTCGGGCTTATTAACCCCAGGCGACTCTGTCTGTCGGGTCATAACTGTCTGCCGTCTTACCATGTGCCGACTTATAATTGTCTGCCGGCTTACCGTCTACCGGCTTATTAACCCCAGGCTTACCACCTGCCGGCTTACCATCTGCCGGCTTATAATCTGCTGGCTTATAATCTGCCGGGTCACCAATGAAACACCAAGTCCCAGCCGGGTCATATACCGCGGGGGATATCCCCGACACCAAAGGTCACCATCGCAGGTTCCTTTCTCTTTTCACGTCATGCTTCTTTAATCCCCTCAATTGAGTACATCCAAAGACAGTCCGATCAGTCTCGCTCTCCCAGACTCTCCGCCTGCTCCACATCTTTTCTGTTTCAATTCTCTCGCCCCTCTATTTGATCTCATTCACCATGAAGGTTGTACTCAACATGCATCACCAGATAAGATTGATGCATCTGTGCGGCATCGTCTCCTCACTGCATGCCGTCGGCGTTCAGGACCGCCACCACCTCACGCCGACAAGGATTGATCTTCTCTGCTGGTTGTTGTCATCAGACATGCAGTTCCCCACCCTCCATGGATCCAAACGTGCGAGCCAGATCCATCGCTGAGAGGAGCAACACACGTATCGATCACGCTGCTATGCTGCAGCCTCGATGTGCTCAACCCCGACCATGTTAACGGGTGATGACTTCGCTTCCTCAAGGACGACCTCCACCACCACCCTACTGCCCTGAAGCGACACCGTCGCCTGCTCTTGGACAACTTCCCCAGCCCCCGCTAAATTTCATCTTCAAAAACTAGAGCGGCATCGCTCCCATCGTCTCCAACATCAGGTTGGCGTTTGTGCCTTTTCTCTAAAATTGTATCAGCTTGGCCAAGTCACGCCCAATTACTCATGTGTTTTCTCTTGCAATATTGACCTCAAAAGCACATGCGCAGTCTGATAGTTATAATTACTGATGCGTACCACTATGGTTATTTCACTACTGTTGTAGATCGGTTCTCTTTGTCCTGAAGTTGGCTAGGGACTTGGCCATGTTGCAACTTTCATTTGAAATATCAAAGATAGTAATGAGAGGATTTCGCGTCATAGCACTCATGTTTTGGCTGAGAATAAATGTAAAAAAACAAGAGTGGGATGGGTTCTTGCCCTCCTTTGCTAAGCTCCTATCTTCTTTTCTCATCTATCATGACGTCATGTGATCCATCATTTTGTAGGGAATAATAGTCTCTACTGCTAAATGATATAATTATGAGCTTTCGTATTCTTAATCAGGAACTTTGTCCCCTAACATATTCCTTACTTTTCTGGCAGGTCTTTGGTAGGCATACTAAAAGTTGTAAGCTCTCTTGGTCAAACAATTGGAATGAATACATACTCTTTTTTCACACAGCTCATAGGCACCTCTCAAGTCCCTCCCCCATTTCACATTGGAAATCTTCTGTCTGCAAGGGCTCAGTTGCAAGTTATTTTTGGAACCTCCTTCAAAGAAAAGTTAACACTCGAAATCCTCTTCATTGTAAAAATATATTCCTCCTAGATTTCATCTGTGCCTTATATCATGCTCACGTTGTGGAATATAATTGTTCCTTTTGTGGAACTTTTATTGCCTTTAAATGTTGAGACATCCTCTAGCCTTCATGGAGAAGAGGCATTGAATTATGGGAGATATTGTTAAAAATAGATAAATAAACTATTTCCCATGGAAATAGCTATTTCGGCAAGGTGCATTTTGAAAATATGGAAGAGGGAAATCTTTGATGATGTACTTTCAAACTTATATTGATGGAGAACTCAGGTTGTTGGCACCTTCATGTAGAACTGAGTCCATGAGAGTTAAGTAAATCCCCCCCCCCCCCATAATATTCAATGTTTATTTTTTACCATACATTTCCGCAGCAACGCGTGGGAAATTATCTAGACTTAAGAGTCAAAACCATAGTTTTCAAAAAGAAAAAAATGTGGGCCCGGTTATGCAGCCCACAGACCCGTCGCCACGAGCCCCCCTTTCCAAGGGAGAGTGTTTTATTTAGGAGATTTGGTGGAGGGGAGCTGGGAGTTGACGGCCGGGGAGAGTTGCCGAAGAAGCCCTCAACTGCCTAATCCCCCGCCCGTCTCCTCGAAGAACGGCACGCTCGGATCAGGGCACCCCCGCCGCCCCGGCAGCCTGCCGCGTCCTCCCGCCCGAGCGCGCCGCCGCCGTGTCGCGACGGTGCTAATGGCTTCAGAGGTTCTCCCCGTGGTGGACCTCCGCGTGCTCGCGCAGTCTGACCTGGACGCCCTCGCCGCCGCGTCCCTCCACGCAGTCGCTCCGCGGAGCTGCCCCGACGCCGACCCGCTCCCGCCGCTCAAGATCAACCGTGCTGTGTTTAACGAGAGCGCGGGGTCCCGTAAGCAGACTTTCTCCCGACTCCGCTTCGCGGCAGCCGCCTCCTCCTCCCTCCCCACCTCCCCTTCCTCCATCACGCCGTCAGCAGGCAACAACCCCGAGAACCACCTCGTCGCCTACCATCTCCGCCGTCTCTTCGCCCGTGAAGACCCCTCCTGCCCGCCCTCGACCCCGCCTCCACCCGAAACCCTAGTCCTGTCGTCTCCCGACCCCGACTGGGAGACTACAAACTCCAAGGGGGTTTCCCTTGATCTTGGGAGGCTCGCTGGGCTCGTCGACCCATACGGCGAAGAGTTACGGAGGCAAACAGCCGGGCTTATGTCGGAGGCGGAGCTAATGGACTTCATCAATTGCCTCGAAGGACAGTGGGTGAGTCAGAGGCGGCGGAGGAAGTTTGTGGACGCAGCCTTCTTTGGGGATCACCTCCCTACCGGGTGGAAGCTGCAGCTCGGGCTCAAGCGGAAGGGGCGCCATGCCTGGGTGCATTGCATCCGTTACGTGAGGTTTGCTGCTTTGCCTTGTCAAATTTCCTATAAATGATGATAACTCAGTAGTGGTGGCATCGACAGAGGGAATGCAATCATAACTTATATTGTGTAACAATCTGGATTCTTCCTGCAGTGTATATATGATAGCATATTACGATTATATAAGGATGTGTGATGGTTTGGGTTTGTGTGTACATTTTAGGAATGGGTTTTAAATGCTACAGTAATACTTAATGTTGTTCACAAGCACCTAGCAAATAAATGGTCCCAAAGGAACACACTGTGATTCTAGTTAAATCATAATCCTCAGTTTTCTTGTTTGCAGAAAACACTGGTGATTTGTCATAGTTTATGAGCATTGAGCAGCATTCACTGATTCAGCTTTCAAAATACAATCACTAACAGTTTAAGCCTATTAAATATGTTCTTTTGATTTGCACACTTCTTTGATATATCCTTCACCCTTCTATGCATGCATAGTAGCATACTGTGCACGTTGCAGCGGTACCATCTGACTAGTTTGTGTTGATGCTTGTTATGGCAGTAATTTGTCACTATATTCTTAGGTAAAGCATAAAGGGGTAATATTCTTTCACATAGTTCTACATATGGTGTTATAAGGGCTTTAACACACAGTTCTATATATGGTGCCCCCTCTGTTCCAAAATGTAAGATGTCCATGCATTCTGAGATTTAAATCTGACCAGCAATTGACAAACACAATGCGAATTATGTGACACAAAAGTGATATCATTGGTAAATGCTTTTGAATACGAATCCATTGACATGATTTTTGTGTCATATTGACATAGCCCACATTTTATTGGTGCCTTAAATTTTGCAACAGAGGGACTACCTTCTATTTGTTGTGCTTCTGGTTGAAGTAACACCGGACACTTGAGCATTCCAATCAGTTAAATATTACCAAGATACTGTGCCATATGTATTCGGATATATACTACCATTCTTTATTCTTAATGATGGTTTTGCTTTATACTATGAAAAATTATTCCTCATCATTAAGTTGTTTAATTCTGGAAATCGTCAAGAATTACTTTTCTGTTTAAGGCTATTTGTCCTTTTGTTGGTAGGAATCAATGTCCAATAGCTGCGCTGCTGGCTCTCACATTTTTGATATTTGTTGCCTGAAAGTCTAGTTGAGATAAGAGAATTTCAGCAATATGCTTTGCTTTATCTACCATGCATTGTTAATGCTTTTGCCATTACCGCCTGACCAGGACAATTGTGCTTTCCATGTATTCTTTCTTGTATATTATTATCCAGTGTAGCTAAGCCTACAAATCATACTTTCCAGCCCAAGAGGACATCAGTTTCGTACTTGTAAAGAAGTTTCTGTGTATCTTATGTCACTTCTTGGGTATCCGGCGGCCGTAACAGTTCCTATTCAGTATAACAGCACCAGACAACATGCCTTGAGTGATGACGATGGTGAAGATGACGTAAGTTTATAAGTGTATGCCATTTTATTTTGTACCTGAATTTTCCTTGCTTAATTTATGTGTTTCACAGGCTGTAGGGTTTCAACATCAAATTGGTTCAAGTGTGGATAACCTAAATGTATTGCCAGTTACTTCTGTCACCTTTTCCAGCCGTTCCTGCAATTCAAAGGATACGGTAGAAGGAAATACAAATCCAGCAAATACTTATAAGTGCCAGAATTGCAATTTAACTTTGCACAATCAAAGTGCCTATGTGCAACACCAGCTGTTATTTCATGAAAAGAAAGCTAAGAGGCGCAGAAAGAGTAGCAAATTTGGTGAACCAAAAGTTGGTAAAGATGGGAAATTTGAATGCCCTGTATGTCACAAGACCTTTCAGGAGCAATCACGGTACTTTGGCCATGTTGGAGCCCATGCAAGGCATGAGGGGCTTACTCCTGAAGCTTTCTTTGATAAGATCTCATCAGGACAGGCAGTTAACAACTTCTTGGGAGAGTTACAATTTACCCCTCAGGAGCTTACTGAACCAACTGAACAGAAGGGCAAGACTGCAGGCGAAGCATGTTCTCAGCATCAGAGTTATTCAAAAGAACAAGGGGGTGATAACTCAAAAGTTATAGATCTTTTTAGCACAAATTGTTCCGGTGGTTTCAATAGGCGTAGTGAAGCTTGGTGTAGACAGGTAGAGGTTCCTCCTGTTACAGATGCTCGAAGTGCATGCAGATACAGAAATGCTATGATGGATTATGCCAATGTAACTGTTCCAAAACCAAAAGTAGCTCCTGAATCCAATGATGAACCAAATGGCAGGCTTAACGTCTTTGCTGAAGTTGATGATTTTAGTGATCACACGGGAAGTGGCCATGACTTCAGACCTTCTAGCTTCTCAAGTGCTAAACATTATGAGGACCAGATTGTTGATCGTGGCTTTCCTGTTTCAAAGCGTGGCGAGGTCAATAATACTGTGAAAGCAAGAGACGTCAACCTTAATTCATGCCTGGACACAATATCTTTCCCGATTGCTAGTGCAAACAATCAAACTTCTACTGCTGTTGATGAGGCTAATCAATCATCCATTGCTGGAAAATGCTTCATTGGCAGTTTTAATAATAATGATGGTGCATCTACTACATCATCCTGTTCTGGCTCAAATAATAAAGTATCTGGTTCCCTTGGTGGATCTAACGGATCCTCTAATGCTGCCAGATGCATCGGTGGTAGTTATGGTAATGATGCTGCAGCTAACATTTTTGGCAACAAGAACAATACCATGGTGTACCAGCCTAGTTTGAACACATGCTCCATCTCTCATGTTGCAACTAATGTGGATTCTTTTGTTTCCCGTTCAACACATGCAAAGAACAGTGATAAAGAGCGTGCATACAATACCAAGGAACAAATGAATACCACACAGAACAGAGCAAGTAATGAAGCTGTTGAAGGCTATAATAATGATGTCTGTACTGGTAGTATCACTAAAAGGAGTCTTGCCCAGTGTAGTAATAACTTGAGTCACCCAAAACCCAACATTCTGAGCCGCTGTGCACCACAGGACTCAAGCACTTTGACAGCCAGTAACTTAACCAAGGGAATTGATGTCAACTGCATGAATGGTTCTTTTGTTTATAGAAATGTTGCCAACGTGGAGGGTCCTTCTGTAAATAGGCCCATGAATAATAATGATTCAATGGGTTCTGTGCATGCCGTGTTGGGAAAGCCAAGTAACGATATGCAAAATCATTACAGTGGTAGTGCTCCTAGTTACACCCCGCTTGCTGCAGCTAATATCAACGATCTAATACCTATGCAGAGCAATTTTGATGGCATGTCCACTTTGGTTCATTCTGTTGGTGATGTTCCAAGGAGCAGCACAACCCAGGATCAGGTAAAATTGACATGATTTTGCAGGCTTTCATAACTCTTGCACGATATAGAAGTGGTTTGATTTTTTTTGGTGGGTATTAATCATAAAATAATGAATCTATATTGATTTGATCGCTACTTAAATGAGTTGCTTTGTTCCCTTTCATTGAAAACAAGAGAAGCAATATAATTATACTAGGCAAAGCAAATGGATTTGAAGTTGGCTTATTTCTCTCCCAGTATGAGTTCGGTTCTGCATGGTTGAGTGAGGATTTTTTTTTTCTTTTGCTTAACCTTTCAGCACAACCCTGGATTAGGTAAAATTTACATGATTTTGCAGGCTTTCATAATTCTTTCAAAACCCTGGATTAGGTCCATCTCGACAAATTAGATAAGATATGCACACCAGATTTATATTACGGGATTAAACCTAGCTGAGCTTGTTTTGAGCTTGGCATTAATTAAAGGGTCCTCCCTCCGTCCTATATTAGTTGTCGCTCAAACAGATGTATCTAGCACTGAATTATGTCTAGATACATCCATTTCAGAGACAACTAATATGGGACGGAGGGAGTATTCAATATCGATCCATGAGAATGGTTAGATTATTAAATACTGTGCTAAAGGAATCAAATCCACAACTTTTACAAGTTTATGTAGGGTGTAAAACTACACCGGCCAATTCGAACGTCTATAAAATTTTACTTTTGGGAATGTGGAATTTCGTGAAGCAATTGCTGTTCTATGCAGAATCATAAATACCACTATTTTTTCATGCCGGTAATACATTAATAAACAATGCCTCTTTGATATTCTAACTTGATTTTTAATATTGGATAACAAATATTAATTGGTGATATGTCGTACGACATGTAGTTGAATCAGGGAACACTCTTTGCATTTTTTTTAGTTATTATTGTTTATACAACGCCTTTCCAATAATAATAAAACGTAAATAAACTAATACTCGAGCACAAGAAGTGTATGATTCAAAGTGTTTGACGGTTTGATTATTAAATACGAAATGAGCACTCATGAAATTCTTATTATAACCTAGAGTACAGTATGCATGTGTCCTAAATCATTCAATATTTTATCGAGATTTAAGAAAGTACTCCCTCCGTCCGGAAAAACTTGTCATCAAAATGGACAAAAAGGGGTGTATCTAGAACTAAAATACAGCTAGATACATCCCCTTTTATTTATTTTGATGACAAGTATTTCCGGACGGAGGGAGTATATAATCCCTCCGTCCTAGAATAAGTGTCGCTGATTTAGTACAACTATGTACTAAATCAACGACACTTGCTTTGGGACGGAGGGAGTACTGCATACATATCACTCCATATTGGTTTTTTGGCGGGGCAAACAAAAAGCCCATGCATGTTTTTATAGTTCTATTTCTGCTGTTTCTTTTTGTTCTCGTTCTCACAACTATTGCTTAATATGAAAATGCCTTTTGGTTATCTTGGTTGCCTTGTTTCCGTGTTATCAAATTTTGTTGTGCTGGACTATGTTGGGGCAATGATCTTTCATGCTGAATACCCATGTGATAATTGGTTTTTTTTTGTAATAATGTAAACAGTGTGCGTTGCAACTTGGATTTGGTGGTCAGAAGCAGCACGTATTTCCTGGTTATGGATGGGCTGCATTTGGATCCCCTCAGCTTGTGGGCTTGGCCAGAAATAATAATTTACCCACTAGATCCTCACAGTTTGGGAGCATGGTGAGACCTAATTCTTCTCCTTCTGGATCCTCTCAGTTAGGGAGTGTGGCAGGTTCTGATTATCTGCGAACTGGATCATCTCAGTTTGGGCGCATGGCTGGACCTTCTATACCTGCTGCCGAATCCTCTCAGTTTAGGCACATGGACGGACCTAATTCTAAACATTCTGCTGAATCCTCTCAGTATTGGCACATGGCTGGAACCAATTCTAGACCTCCTGCTGGATCCTCTCAGTTTGGGAGCGTGGTCAGACCTAATCCTGTACCTTCCACTGAACCCTCTCAGTTTGGGAGCTTGGCCAGGCATAATTTTGGGAGGACATCCGAGCCAACTTTAGTGTTGGGGAATGTACCACAGACGGGAAGTGGCCCTCCGGCCCAGTCAGGATGGGATCTCAAGGTACCAAGGATGGTTAGTGGAGGGAGCATGCTCGCAGCAGTATGTACATGGTGCAACAGCCAGTTCCACCATTTTGGCCCCGTCGATGGACAGCAGGTTGGTAATTACGGCCTCATCTGCCCATCATGCAAGGATAAGGTGTCTGGTCAGCGCAATATGCCCAACAATGGCTTGTGGCAACCCTGAGGTCATCTGGATAGCGTTGGAGAGGTTTTTTTTTACGCTGTATCTGTTAAGGTTGAAAGTTACCTGCACCGATCAGTTTGCATAGTTGAGCGGGCTATCTAGGAATGATGTTTGTATTTGATGTGCTCCATCTTCTCTTAGGAAGTTTATCGATTTCATGACACGAGTGTAGGCGTATTTCGTTAGAACTGAAATAATAGTTTTAGATTTTATTTATTACATTTACCCGGGTATATCTTTTGCAGGAGCTCCTAATTATGTTGCTCAGATAAGATAGTACATCCTCTGTTCCTAAATGTAAGACGTTTTGGCAGTTCAATTTAAACTGGCAAAACGTCTTGTGTATTTAAAAACAGAGGTAGTAGTATATTCCGGCAGTGTTGAGAACTCTTCCAGAGCTGTAACAGGCTTCAAGCATCTTTTGTCAGGAAATCACAGGTAGAGGTTTGATGTTCAGAAGAATCTGGTTTACTAAGTTGCGAGGCATAAATCCTATACTACAGGGTTATGCTAGTTTGCTTTTGCCTGTGAACTTAAGCTGCGATAGGTGTGACATTTGTTCAATAACGACCACGGCGGTGACACGTGCTGTTGGAGTTGTATGGGCTTATATATCGGTCATTAATCGGGAATCTTATAGAGCTGACGTCCCCTGAAGCGGGTTTGCGGCGTTATACTTTTGGTCCGGCATGTCCTGAGTTTTATTTCTGGTTGGTTCGTTTCAAGTTGGTTCAAACATGCAGGAGGTATTTTCCTACTTCGGTGTTATGACAATGCAATTTACAGACTACTAGCACAAATGCCTGTGTGTTGCAACGGGGAAAATACCAGTTCTTATGAACCACGATTTGGTGGGTCAAGGAACTATATCAAGGGACAAAGGTCATTGATGCATAATTTGAGGACCACGACGTAGAGCTTAGGACATGGGGTATGCTACAGAGTAAATTGATCAGATTGACAATTTCTTTTTGGAAAATCTTTCAATCCATTTATCAAATATCATGGTAATATAAAGACCATTTATACGTAAAGCTTAGCACAAGGCCCGTGCGTTGCAACGAGGCATATAAATTTTAGTGGTTTGACATTATATTATAGCACAAAAGACCATGCGTTACAGCGAATACAAAATAAATAAGCGTGTGATTAGAAACCTGAAAAATATTTTACCAATCAAACAACTTCTATTATTTGGTGGTTCAAATGAATGGTGCCAAAGATACACATCAACATTGTCAATTAATAGAATTTGCAAATAATGCCAGCTCAGTAGTCATGTGGCATGTTCCCAATTGCAACAGAGAAGATTCTATTTTAGCTTGTTACACGAAATTTACATTTTTTTCTAAAAGAACTATTCCCTATAAATAAATTAAATAATGATGATAAACTTTAGCACAATGCAATGGTTCATCTTTTTTAATTTAAGATGAAGGACATGAAAGAGAAAACGATGACCATACTAAGGCTACAGGGAAAGGCATACAAAGCATATCATACAGTTATTATATAACACCACGCCTTTAGACATTTCCAAATATACAAAACATAAGGTACTGAATTCTTTTACATAGACTGATATGACTCAAAAATACAATGGTCGATGAGGACAAAAAAGGCACATGATTTTCTTTTGTACATCAATGCCAACTAAAAATAATAAGAATTGTAATTAAAGAAAAGCGACCAAAAAAACTGTTAAGAGCATTTGACTTGCACTCTGACTCAATGTTTTACTGGCACATTTCCTCATGAACAAATTTGCTTTACTAACCCTCCTATAAACTTTCAGCTGGATGTCGGTGCCACCGAAACTACCCGCTTAATTGTAGGCTCAACTCCAACCTGCTCCATTCTAGGAATAGATGGATTTGTAGTTTTCGACTCCTACTTTGAAAAAGTTTGTTGGGCCTCTACTTTGAGTGAGAACCATACAGTCATACTGCAAACACATAAAAAGTAGGGTTAATTGGATCTATGCCACTGCAACTTTCACGAGTTGGAAAAATGCCATCACAATTCTGCACATTGGAATAATGCCATTACAATTCTTCCATTCTCCTCTATATGCCATTATGTTAAAATTTAAGACACAAATACCCTTGTCTTCCTCCTTTAACCTTCCCCTCATCTTCTTCTACCAAACTGACAACCGTGCAATTAACTCCGGTGCAGCGACATGGTCTACCTTGTGTATATTTATATATGTGCAGCGACATGGTCTACCTTGTGTATATTTATACAGTAAAGAATCAATAAAACCGAAACAGGCTCCCGCTGGTTTCCGTGTGGCAATAAGCCAAGTCTCCATGCGTGTGCTCCTGTTACGTGAGCTTCCAGCCGGAGTTCATCAAGCAGGAACCGGCCTGGTTGTTGTGCATGTTCCTGCACAAGGCTAGCTTAATCCTTTGATATGGGAGACAAAGGAACCGCTAGCGAGGGCACCGCGATGGAATCGTCCCGTGCTCCTGGCGGCAACGCAGAGGCCCAGTGCCCAATCCCAATCTACATGGTGGAGCTGGCTGACAGACGATGGTTGGTTGACTCACAAACTTGCGCGGCTGCTCTCATGCATTCCATAGAAGCTGCATCGTTGAGCGGTTCTACAGGGCGTGGATATGCATGTGTTGCCGGCGTGACATGACGCCGTATTTCGACTGTAAAAATTGTGCGTACATGAGGACTGAGGCAGCATTCGCATGGGAGATGGCTGCAGCGGTTGCACAACGCATCCGGCACCATCTGTGAAATCACGGGGCCCCATACATTATGCATGGTCAGTGCTGGAAGTTATTTTTCGCATGGCCCCATGCTTGCCGGAGTTAATGGCAGGTTAGTTTGGTAGAAGAAGATGAGGGGAGGGTGGAAGGAGGAAGACAAGGCTATTTCTGTAATCCCCCCAAATGGTAGCCATGTCATCATGATTACTATGCAAGTTGACACTTGTTAAAAAAATCAAATTCAAATTCAAATTTAATTGCAAGTGAAAATATTATTTCTTCAAATAGTAAAACAAAAATGTTGGTCATGTCCCATAAAATCCCTAAGTAATTATCATGTTGAAAACAACCTCATTTGAATTACCAAAATGCCCCTGGAAATTAATTAATTGGATCAGCAGCAATTTGACCTTTTACGTTATTGAAAATATTTAAACCTTTTCAATTGCTCTGAAACTTTTTGTGCAATACCACAGTATTGAGCTTGATTTATGTGCAAAGTATCACATCTGACAAAACCGTTTAGTAGCTACCTTAATTAGAAAACATAGAAGGTTTAAGTAAAATCAGAAAAATAAAAAGAAATGAGGAAAGCCCCTGAGCACGTGGCCTCTCACTTCCCCTGTTCCAGGCCCAGCCCATCTGGCAGGCCTTTCTCCTTTCTCTTGCCAGAGAAGGAGACAACACCATGGCGTGGCGTCTGGCTGCCCGTCCACGTGCCCGATGCCGCCGTGTCGATCATCCGGTGAGCCCCGAGGTGTATAAGGCCCTCCCCACCCTGTAGACGAACCCTAGATGCTCTCCTCCTCTTCCTCTCGCGCCGCTTCTCCCTCACAGCACGAACCCGAGCGAAGTCGTCGCCGTGCCTTTGTGGCCATGGTCGTCCCCGAGCGACGACAAGATGTCTAGAGGCAGCGCCGTCCTCTTCTCCGTCGACTTCAACCACCGGACCAAGCCGGGAGGCCTCGCGCGTCGCCATCGCGCTCATCTCCACCTCTGCATCTCGACGGCCGCCGTCGTCAATTCGGCCGATCCGCTGCAACCCCGAGCCCGCCGACCCTCACTGCCGCACCAATGTAAGCTCCTCCCCTGTTTCCCTCTCGCCGGTCTCGATCCATCGTCGGAGCGCGTCTCCCGCCCGTAGCCGTAGCCGTCGTCCGTCACGGCCAGCGCCTGCGACTTCGCGTCGCCCACCCCACGCCGTGACCACCCGTGCTGCGCCTCGCCGCCGCCTCCTCGCTGCGCTAGGGCGCGCCGAGCCTCGTAAGCCCTGCGCTGGCCAAGCCGCAGCCTTTGCCGCTTTGCTTCATAGTTGTTGCTTGCCGCTTCTTATTATTCTTGTCGCTTTCGCCGACCCACGACCTTCTGCAGCGTATGCATCACCGAAGCTTAATAGACGTCGGCGAATCGAAGCGGCGCTACCGGTTGGATTGGTAAGCACCTGCCTTTTTTTAAGGAGGTAGCTAGGTCTGCTCACCGGCCGCGTACGCAACGTGCAGGAGTTCCCGGGGAGATGGCCCATGACCTCTGGGGCTGATACGTCTCCAACGTATCTATAATTTATGAAGTATTCATGCTATTATACTATCCTTCTAGGATGTTTTCTATGCATTTATATGATATTTTATATGATTTTTGGGACTAACCTATTAACCTAGAGCCCAGTGCCAGTTTCTGTCTTCTCCTTGTTTTAGAGTATCGCAGAAAAGGAAAACTAAACGGAGTCCAATTGACGTGCCACTTGACGGAGATTATTTTTGGACTAGAAGAAGCCACGGAGTACCAGAAGCAGGCCAGAAAAGTCCCGGGCTGCCCACGAGGGTGGGGGGCGCGCCCCTGCCTCGTGGACAGTCCCGAGACCTCCCTGACGTGAAATCAACGCAAAACTCTTCTATATATACCCAAACTTCCAGAAAAAAACCTAGATCGGAAATTCCGCCGCCGCAAGCCTCTGTAGCCACGAGGGGCCATCATCACCGGTGGCCATGGAGGAGTATCCCGGAGGGGCCATCATCACCATGAAGGCCAAGGACCAGAGGGTGGAGGCCATGGACGAGGAAGCACAAGGGGGAGAAGCTCTCCACCTCTCTCTTGGTGGCACAGAAGTGCCATCGGGAGGGGAATCATCGTCGCGGTGATCGTCTTCATCAACATCACCATCATCATCACCATCCTCATCTATTTTACGCGGTCCACTCTCCCGCAACCCGCTATAATCCTTACTTGAACATGGTGCTTTATGCCACATATTATGATCCAATGATGTGTTGCCATCCTATGATGTTTTGAGTAGATATCTTTGTCTTTGGGTTGATTGATGATCTAGATTGGTATGAGTTGTATGTTTTATTTTGGTGCTGTCCTATGATGCCCTCCGTGTCGCGCAAGCGTGAGGGACTCCCGCCGTAGGGTGTTGCAATACGTTCATGATTCGCTTATAGTGGGTTGGTGAGTGTCTGGAACACAAACCCGAGTAAGAGGGATTGTTATGTATGGGAATAAAGAGGACTTGATGCTTTAATGCTATGGTTGGGTTTTACCTTAATGATCTTTAGTAGTTGCGGATGCTTGCTAGAGTTCCAATCATAAGTGCATATGATCCAAGTAGAGAAAGTATGTTAGCTTATGCCTCTCCCTCATATGAAACTGCAATAGTGATTACCAGTCATGTTAACAATTGCCTAGGACAATTCCGCACACCGACCCACCATTATTCCACACTCGCTATTTATATTATTTAGTATTATATTCTAACTTTATGATAACAACACCTATTTTTATATTTTAGCTCTCCGATATCATACAAAGTTATCATCTTCATACCCACAACATAGTTTTATTTCTCGTTGCTAGTTGGAAGCAAACGTTCGGTGCACGTAGAGTCGTATCAGTGGCAGATAGGGCTTGAGAGAATATTGATCTTACCTTTAGCTCCTTGTGGGTTCGACACTCCATACTTATCACTTCCACCATTGGAAATTGCTACGATGATTCCCTGCACTTGGGGATTATCAAGCTCTTTTCTGGCGCCGTTGCCGGGGAGCAATAGCGTGGGGTTGATATTCTCGTGTGTGCTTGTTTGCTTTCTTCACTAAGTAGATTTTGTTTTTTCCTTTTTGTTTCTGTTTAGTTGTGGGTGAAACATACAATTTTTCTTATAAGAACGAAAATACAAAAAAATTACTTGCCTTTCATGCCTAAAAAGTTTTTCAAAAAGAGAAGCGATTGGAAAGTTATGCATTGAAGAAGTGAGGGTCGACCTTAAGCACTTGTGTTCATGCTCAAGGAAACAATGTAGAATTTTTCATGGAAGTTTCTCTGTACATAATTATCATTATCCCTTTGTATATATTCATTTTATTATAAAAATAATGTGCCAAGCTTTGGTTTTAGGATGATTAGATTGCTTGTTTACTATGTGCAGAACAAAAACAGAAACTTTGGCTGTAATGCGTGAATTTACATTTTTTACTGGAAGGTCAAATGGGTCTGAAACTTTTTGCACATTACTTCTGTACAAATTTTTCAAATTTTCAAATTTAGTTCATAATTTTAGGAGTTACAGAAGTTTGCTAAACTTCCAGATTACTATAGACTGTCCTGTTTAAGACAAATTCTGTTTTTGATGCATTGCTTGCTTGTTTTGATGAAACTATCGGTCTCTATCAGTGGATTAAGCCCTGGAAAAGTTATATTACAGTAGCTATGATGCAAAAAAAATATGAATTGGTTTGCAACAGTACTTATAGTAGTGATTTGCTTTGTTATACTAACAGATCTCACAAAGTTTTTGTTAAGTTTTTGTGGATGAAGTGTTCGAAGAACGAGGAGTTACCGATGTGAGAAGAATAAAGAGAAGCAAGAGTTCAAGCTTGGGGATGCCCAAGGCACCCCAAGTAAATATTTCAAAGGATACTCAAGCATCTAAGTGTAACATCCCAAAATTCTAAATTTTGGAATGTTATATTAAATAAATAACTATGGTTGTTGTCTGATTGTTTGACTGATTGATTGAATGGAATTGAGTGGAAATTGAAAATTTTGAAAGTTGAATGAGAGGGAATGAAATGACTTTCCCAAACTTTCCATTTTTGCCTTTTTGGATCCCAATTGAACTCAAGTTCATTGCAACACCAAAACCTAGAGTGAAGATGACATGACTTCTTCCATGTTGAAATGAAAAGGGTTTTGGGAAATTTGAATTTCATTTGGGGATATTTCAAATTCAAAGCTTTATGCAACTCAATGATTTTCATGAGGGAAGATAAAATGAATTCTTCAATTATATGAAATAGGAGTTGGAAGTTATAATGAATCCAGTTGAAAATCATTTGAAAGTGCTTTGAAACCCTCTTTCAAATTTTGAGTTTTGAATATGAATTTCAAACTTTGGCATGTGGGAAACATTTCAAAAACTATGCCTGATAAATACTTGATCAAAAGTATGAGAGGAGCAAACATGACACTCCAAAAATATCGGAGGAAACAATGCCAAAAGTTTTGGAATTCAAATCTGAATTTTATTTGAATTTGAAAAAATGGATTTTTATAAAGTTTGGATTTTGCCTTTGGAAAAATGTTCAAATGAAAGGGAATATTCCCCTGATCATTTTGGTATATATATACCCTATATAAAATATGTATAGATAGTGTTTTGTTTTTGTTTTTGTTTTATTAAAAAAAAAAACCCCGGGCATGAGCGAGCCACCCAGCCCAGCCAGCGCCTCTCTCCATGACCCAGCGCCGAGCCAGTGAGCCGCCCAACAGCCAGCCCAGCTCCCCTCTCCTCCTCGCCTGGCGCTCACGCCGATCGCCCGCTCGCCTCCTCCCTCTCTCGCTCATCGACCAGCGGGCCCGCACCCATCCCTACCCGCCCACGCCACGCCGACCTCGCCGGAGATCGCGGATCCCGAAGGATCCGGATCCCCGATCGCCCGATCCCCGATCCCCGCCGACCCCTGGCTATAAAGCCGCCTCCCGCACCCGTGCCCCCTCGCCCCTCGCCAGACCTCCTCTCCTCCCGCTCGTGCTCGCTGGAGCTCAAGCCCGATCGCCGCCATTGTCGCCGCCGCCGACGCCTGGTCCCTCGACCAACCCCGACCCCACCGAACCCTCCCGGCCTTCCTCAAGACTGCAAGACGACGATTCGCTGAGCTCCCGACCTCAAGCTCCTGACGACTTCCGCCGCCGCCCGCCGTCGCCGAGTCCAGTAAGCCAAGCATCTCCTCCCCGTCGATCCATCTTAGACGGCTAAGATTAGAGCCCCAAGGGGTAGGTTTTATTTTATAAAACCGCCGGTCCGATCGGTTTAGTTTTTAGTTTAGGTTTTATTTATAGGCCGGTTCGCTTAGTTTAAACCTAGGGCCCGTTTAGACTAAACTACGCCTAGTGCATGAAGATAGGCCCATTAGGCCTTTTTCTTTTATTTTGATTTTCTGTTTTAGCGAATAGTTTCAGTTTTCAAAAATGTATATCTTTTATTCTGTTTAATATTTTTGAGTGATTCTTTTTTGTTGGATTGCAAATTTTATGTAGTTTCTGAAAATATATATTTAGCTATGTTAAAAATAATTAAAAATGCTTTAATATTGTTTTAGTCAGAATAGTAAATCTGCTATAATTTTAGTTAGAAAAATTATTTTTGCATGATTCTTTTGTCACCACTTTATTTCAACATTGCAAAACCCTAGAAATTAATTTTGGTATTTTAGGATTAATAAATAATTAATTATAGACAGAATCCTATTAAACCTAATTAATTAACTAGTTCTGTTTTCCTATTTAATTAATTAGTAAATGAATTTATTTTTAGCTTGTGATTAGTTATTCTAGGTTAGTTTATGTTACTCCATTAGATGAACTTTTATTTATAATTAATAAAAGTTTTAAATTAATTTCCTTAATAGAATTTGGATTAGGCCTAAAATGAGTTTTATAATAGCTATTTAATTAATCCTTTTTGCACCTAGTTGCTTAGTGAATCCTTTTCTGTTAAGTTAACCTAAAACCATGATTAGGTTATATTAAGGAATTTTTGCTATATAAAAACTATTTTAGTTATTGTTTGGAGTAGGGAAAAAACTTTGAATTGGTTTCTTTGAGTTTTTCTTTTTGATTTTGGTTTTGATTGTTTTGTTGTGCTATGTTACTTTTGTTATCTTGTGTGATCCTCTTGCTTTGTGCTTATAGTTATTGTTTGCCTCGGTAGAATTTCCGGAGTGCGAAGGTTTCTACTACGTAACCCTAGTTTCTTTCGAAGATCGTCAACCAGGCAAGTTCACTTTGACCATGCTTTTCTTACCTATGTTTTATTGCATTTAGTGGCACCTTTGCAACCACCCTCAAGAGTGTTATTGAAATTCTTGTAGTTGAGTAGTATGCATGAGGTAGGAACCCATCACCCTGTTACCAAGCCCGGGACGTTATTTCTTTTAATGCTACGCTATAGTAGACGGGGTTTGGTATGAGTGCACGGGAGTGGTGTGAGAATGGAGGATTCTACGTCAATGACAACAACTCCATCTTCGAATCTGCAAGGACTGCTTCCTCAAGACCTCAAGACTTCAAGACTCGAGACAGGATTTCAATACACACTACTGGGTGAAGGACGGTTGACGGGCAGCCCTGGAGAAACCAGTGGTTGGCCGGGATGCATGGAGAAGCGCCATGACATCTTGCGGAAAGCTTCACCCAGACTCAAAGAGACGGAAGAATACTTCATGCCCGAAGCTTACATGCAACCGCAAGTCATTATGGGCTCGCTTGGTTGACCTTAGTGGTGACTCTGGCTGGGACGGTGCTAGCAGATGTAGAACTACGGTAGGATTGGATGGGTACAGGACGGTGGTCGAGGAACTCTTTGGAAGACCATGTTTGGTCATCTTGTTCTCAAACACTCTGAAGTGCGAGAACGTAAAAGAGGATCGAATCTTGCGGGTAAAGTGTACAAACCTCTGCAGAGGGTTTAAACCTAATCGATTAGCCGTGTCCCGATTACGGACAATTTGAGCATCTGGACTTGGATCTATTTCGAACTCTCAACACCGGATTGATAACTTAATTGTGGGCAACTTATGATGATTTTGGGCTATGAGACATCGGTTGGCGGAACCATGTCATGACAGAAAAACTCCATAGTACAGGCTTCATTTTATTCCTTTGATGTAGGTAAAATAAAACCAGCTTTTACGCATAAACAAAATTCAGATCTGAGCCATAAAGCCATATTGCATATAGTATAGTTTATCATCTGTTTTCTCTTATTGTGATCTTGCCGGTACATTCAATGTCTTGACCTACACGGCTGCAACGTATCATGTTGCGATATTTACTCGACGAGTAAGAGTTACGATCTGAGGTTACGGTCTACACTCAACTCGCCGATGGCGTTGATGGGACTCCACACCCATTTGATTGTTTCCGCTGAGTATTATGAGGTATATATCAGTTTTACGTTATTTATGCATGTGATTGCACTTTGATATATACATTGATGTACTTGTGTGCCAAAGATATCTTGATCCGTGGATGGCACAAAGAACACGTAGGCTTGACTGTCGAGGTCGGGTCGCTCTGAAATGGTATCGAGCACATGTTGATAGAGGACGTGACCCTAGAAATCGGAAAAGCCCCTAGGACAGGATGTCTAAAAAAAACATTATTTTCAAAAGGATCCTTTACATCTCGTCTTTTCTGATTTTATCAAATATCCCCTCTTATCTCAAATAGTTAGAATATACCCCTTTCCTTTTTGACCACACGGAGGATCAACTGAAGACGCTCCAAGAAGGATTTGATATCGGAGAACTGATGACCCCTTTTGAGTAAAGAGGATTTCTCCATTTGAATCTACAACAGTTGAAGACTCCGAAGACTTGGAAAGATCTGAAGAATTATTAGACCTTTAGAAGACCAAACCCCTGTTATACACTTACGTTAGGTACGATGATTTGTGAGCTGTCGTTTGTTTGATGTTTTTCCGACAGCCCAAAATAAAACTTGTTTCTTCAAACTATTGGTTGTATTGTGTGTATATCCCTCCCCACCTCTCTCATCACACCCTAAAACCCTTGAAACCCATAGATGATGAATGAAGTTGGACTGATATTCTCTGGACCGAAGACTCAGCCGGAGGCAGAGCTATGGATGCAGAACATGGAAGAACACTTCGGGAGCAATTTGGTTTCAAGGAAGTACGAGGTCCAATATGCTCTTCAGTACTTTACAGAAAGTGCTGCAACCTGGTGGAAAATGCATCAAGCATACAGGGATTTAATGGAGCAAGAACTTGGGAGGAATTCAAGAAGACCCTGTTGAAATCACGTCTTATCCGGAAACACAATGTGGCACCAAGAAGTAAACCTTGTGCTCGCAAGATTTCGGAGAAATAGGACACACCAGGAGGAACACAAAGATGGATGCCCTCATTGTGAGGAGAAACACCCAGTGAGGAATGCCCAACTAGCTGTGTGACTTGCTTCTGTGTGAAGGAACCACCCACTACCCGGTGCAAATGTCACATTTACTCCACGGTGCAACAAACTATTCAAGCGGGAAGATGGAATGAAAGAAGCCCTCAAGGAAGATCTAGAAGAACCAAGTAATGATCGAAAGTGTTGAAGACCTGGATGGAGAAGGTCTCAACAGATTTTACTCCAATGCCTGCTATTCATGTGGAGAAGAAGGACATTTTCACGAGATTGCACCAAGGAAAGAAAGGAGTATCCAGGATATTTCCCGACAGCAGAAATGAAGTTTGACCCCCGGGAGATAGAAACTCTGATCATTACAGAGAAATCCAGGAAGAGAAAAGGAAGGCAACCCGAGAGCGACACAATTTTTGCAGAGAAGGACTTGAGTCATATCACCTGTTACAGGTGCAAGGATTTAGGTCATTACGCTAGTAAATGCCCAGAAAAGAAGCCAAGAATCCAAGGAGCCCGCATAATCACCAAGAAGCCCCGAGACATGTCGGAAGTCATTTGTTTTCGCTGCAAGGAGGCAGGACATTATGCTATTAAATGTCCCGACAAGATGAAAGCTGGAGTTGAATAGTTGGAATTTTGATATGGATAATAAGAGTAGTAGAAAGCAATTTCATTTTCATGAGCTCAATGAGTTGAGTTATGTAATAGATTACCCTGAGATTGTAATAGATCATGACTCAATGAAGTTGTAATGTCACATGCTGTAAAGCTTTAAGGAGTTGCCATGTTTTATCTTGGAAATTAATATTTTTGATGAACATGGAAGAAAGTGAGTTGTGATGCATAAACAGGAAATTGGATTTGAGTTTGAAATTTTGTTTGGATGATATGAATGTGTGCCCAGGAGATATGTATCTCATTCTGAACACCATTTTTGTTATACAACTGCAGATGACGACCCTTTACGAATCTTTCCTTAAAGGTCCGGAAACCATCATGACCCTGACAAGTGATCATGATTACCCGAAGATCCTGAAGGACATGATGAAGCATATTCACCTTGAAGGAGATGCAGTCTACAAAGGCTACCCCTTCATGCAAAAGGGAGTGGAACTTTGGTATGTGGAGGTACACCTCCACCATTTGAAAGGAGTTTGCCCAAAGATGATGGGGCAGTACTTTTTCATTTCACGTGTGCCACGAGCAACTTTCTTCGATGCTGTTCGTGAAGCAGCCATGGAAGCCATACGCCAGATCGGAGAAATAATTGAAGCAAGACTCCGTTATACTCAGGAATACCTAAGCGAAGTACATACAGAGATGATGGAGGTGAAGCTCAAGGCCACCACAATGAAACAGAAGATTGAAGAATTCAAGGCACATGTCGCACAATTCCAGTGGGACTGAAGAATCCTCGAGGAGGATAAATAAATAAAGTGGAAGTAATGTCTGAACATACCAAATCATGTGGGTGGCAGCATTTGTAACAAGCACTTTTTGGAATTTGGAATTACGAAAATGATTAAGGATGTAATGAAAGATTGATATGAGAATAATGAGATGTTATGGATAAACTTGTGCATTTATTTTGGTCATAGTACTCTGTAAAACCACAGGATCAATGAAGAAAGAAATGTGTTATCCATGACGGTCCATAGAAGGAAGCTGGACAAAATAAGTTGAAATTTTGCTTTTGATATGATGGTATGAAGAAACAGAGTACTACTGGATTTAAAGGAGGTGTAACAAGAGAGTTACTCCAAGGATGAGTTAAAGATGCACTAGTGTTGAAGTGGGCCATAACCCACAGGCCCAGGATTTTGAGAAGGAACCGTTATAACCTTGATAAAGGAATAAATTGAAGAAATCAGCAGCCCAATCAGCATACGTTTCGTAGGAGGTTACGCAAAAACCTGAGAGTGGTGAAGTAAAAGATAGATGTTTTGTTTGGCTTGCAGAACCCATGGATTTACTCGAACCCAGTTCATGGACAAGAGAAATTCTGCAATGCTTGTGAGAATGACCGAGTGTTAGAATACGAGATTCGCTAAACCTTATCTGTGGTAATGATCTGGGTGCGGAATGGATTGATCACCATACCGACTTACTCGTTTCTTTCGCTCTTGCTATTTGGAATGGTAAATCTGAGAGACTTAACCATAGTAAAGTGACGACGCTCGTTGAAGCCTTGCTTAAGCCTTAGAGTCGTAGGATGATAAGCCCATGTACATGGCAGCTGTTGCCAAACGTAGGTTATACGGTGAGGTTTAACCCAGACCCGTTTTCTGCAGGAGAAAACCATAAACTGTAGACCACCATGAGTGTTTCGATAGTTGTTTAGGGTGGACACAGACCTATCAGCTAAGAAGATCCAGTCCCGGACAAATTTTCAACTTTGACGAACCGACCCAAGATTCTGAGGAAAACTCTATGCTTCTGACAGAGGAGCTATTGTAAGATAGGTGAAGAGACATGCATTGTCAACACTTCAGAGGAAGTATCTGAGTTTATTGGAACTGTAACCTTGCTTTTAAGTGTGGTAGCCCATCTGACCTTTCTGACCAGAACATTTGCTAGAAGACCCCCAACCCCTAACCTTTTCTTGCTAGCCTCTTCGAATCTCGAGGACGAGATTCATTTTAAGTGTGGTAGGTTTGTAACATCCCAAAATTCTAAATTTTGGAATGTTATATTAAATAAATAACTATGGTTGTTGTCGATTGTTTGGTGATTGATTGAATGGAATTGAGTGGAAATTGAAAATTTTGAAAGTTGAATGAGAGGGAATGAAATGACTTTCCCAAACTTTCCATTTTTGCCTTTTTGGATCCCAATTGAACTCAAGTTCATTGCAACACCAAAACCTAGAGTGAAGATGACATGACTTCTTCCATGTTGAAATGAAAAGGGTTTTGGGAAATTTGAATTTCATTTGGGGATATTTCAAATTCAAAGCTTTATGCAACTCAATGATTTTCATGAGGGAAGATAAAATGAATTCTTCAATTATATGAAATAGGAGTTGGAAGTTATAATGAATCCAGTTGAAAATCATTTGAAAGTGCTTTGAAACCCTCTTTCAAATTTTGAGTTTTGAATTTGAATTTCAAACTTTGGCATGTGGGAAACATTTCAAAAACTATGCCTGATAAATACTTGATCAAAAGTATGAGAGGAGCAAACATGACACTCCAAAAATATCAGAGGAAACAATGCCAAAAGTTTTGGAATTCAAATCTGAATTTTATTTGAATTTGAAAAATGGATTTTATAAAGTTTGGATTTTGCCTTTGGAAAATGTTCAAATGAAAGGAATATTCCCTGATCATTTTGGTATATATATACCCTATATAAAATATGTATAGATAGTGTTTTGTTTTTGTTTTGTTTTATTAAAAAAAAAAACTCCCAGGCGCCACCAAAGCCACCCTGAGCCCAGCCAGCCGCCTCTCTCCAGAGCCCTCACAAAGCCCAATGAGCCAGCCCAACAGCCAGCCAGCTCCCCTCTCTCCTCCCCTCGCCTGGCGCTCTGGCGCCGATCGCCCGCTCGTTCCTCCCCTCTCTCGCTCATTGACCAGCGGGGCCCGCACCCATCCCCTACCCCTCGCCCACGCCACGCCGACCTCGCCGAAGATCGCCGGATCCCGAAGGATCCGGGATCCCCGATCGCCCGATCCCCGATCCCGTCGACCCCTGGCTATAAAAGCCGCCCCCGCACCCCTCCCCCTCGCCTCGCCAGACCTCCTCCTCCTCCGCTCGTGCTCATGGGAGCTCAAGCCCTGATCGCCGCCATTGTCGCCTTGCCGACGCCTGGTCCCCTCGACCAACCCCGACCCCACCGAACCCTCCCTGCCTTCCAGACACCAAGACGGCGATCATGAGCTCCCGACGCTCAAGCTCCTGACGACTTCCGCCGCCGCCTTGCCGCCGTCGCCGAGTCCGTAAGCCCAAGATCTCCTCCCCGTCCGATCCATCTTAGACGGCTAAGATTAGAGCCCCCGAAGGGGTAGGTTTTATTTTATAAAACCGGCCGGTCCGATCGGTTTAGTTTTTAGTTTAGGTTTTATTTATAGGCCGGTTCGTTTAGTTTAAACCTAGGGCCCGTTTAGACTAAACTACGCCTAGTGCACAGTATAGGCCCATTAGGCCTTTTTCTTTTATTTTGATTTTCTGTTTTAGCGAATAGTTTCAGTTTTCAAAATGTATATCTTTTATTCTGTTTAATATTTTGAGTGATTCTTTTTTGTTGGATTGAAAATTTTATGTAGTTTCTGAAAAATATATATTTAGCTATGTTAAAATAATTAAAATGCTTTAATATTGTTTTAGTCAGAATAGTAAATCTGCTATAATTTTAGTTAGAAAAATTATTTTTGCATGATTCTTTTGTCACCACTTTATTTCAACATTGCAAAACCCTAGAAATTAATTTTGGTATTTTAGGATTAATAAATAATTAATTATAGACAGAATCCTATTAAACCTAATTAATTAACTAGTTCCTGTTTTCCTATTTAATTAATTAGTAAATGAATTTATTTTTAGCTTGTGATTAGTTATTCTAGGTTAGTTTATGTTACTCCATTAGATGAACTTTTATTTATAATTAATAAAAATTTTAAATTAATTTCCTTAATAGAATTTGGATTAGGCCTAAAATGAGTTTTATAATAGCTATTTAATTAATCCTTTTGCACCTAGTTGCTTAGTGAATCCTTTTCTGTTAAGTTAACCTAAAACCATGATTAGGTTATATTAAGGAATTTTTGCTATATAAAAACTATTTTAGTTATTGTTTGGAGTAGGGAAAAAACTTTGAATTGGTTTCTTTGAGTTTTTCTTTTTGATTTTGGTTTTGATTGTTTTGTTGTGCTATGTTACTTTTGTTATCTTGTGTGATCCTCTTGCTTTGTGCTTATAGTTATTGTTTGCCTCGGTAGAATTTCCGGAGTGCGAAGGTTTCTACTACGAAACCCTAGTTTCTTTCGAAGATCGTCAACCAGGCAAGTTCACTTTGACCATGCTTTTCTTACCTATGTTTTATTGCATTTAGTGGCACCTTTGCAACCACCCCTCAGTAGTGTTATTGAAATTCTTGTAGTTGAGTAGTATGCATGAGGTAGGAACCCATCACCCTGTTACCAAGCCCGGGACGTTATTTCTTTTAATGCTACGCTATAGTAGACGGGGTTTGGTATGAGTGCACGGGAGTGGTGTGAGAATGGAGGATTCTACGTCAATGACAACAACTCCATCTTCGAATCTGCAAGGACTGCTTCCTCAAGACCTCAAGACTTCAAGACTCGAGACAGGATTTCAATACACACTACTGGGTGAAGGACGGTTGACGGGCAGCCCTGGAGAAACCAGTGGTTGGCCGGGATGCATGGAGAAGCGCCATGACATCTTGCGGAAAGCTTCACCCAGACTCAAAGGGACGGAAGAATACTTCATGCCCGGAAGCTTACCTGTGCAACCGCAAGTCATTATGGGCTCTGGCTTGGTTGACCTTAGTGGTGACTCTGGCTGGGACGGTGCTAGCAGATGTAGAACTACGGTAGGATTGGATGGGTACCGGACAAGTGGTCGAGGAACTCTTTGGAAGACCATGTTTGGTCATCTTGTTCTCAAACACTCAAGTGCGAGAACGTAAAAGAGGGATCGAATCTTGCGGGTAAAGTGTACAAACCTCTGCAGAGGGTTTAAACCTAATCGATTAGCCGTGTCCCCGGTTACGGACAATTTGAGCATCTGGACTTGGATCTATTTCGGAACTCTCAACACCGGATTGATAACTTAATTGTGGGCAACTTATCATGATTTTGGGCTATGAGACATCGGTTGGCGGAACCATGTCATGACAGAAAAAACTCCATAGTACAGGCTTCATTTTATTCCTTTGATGTAGGTAAAATAAAACCAGCTTTTACGCAAACAAAATTCAGATACAGAGCCATAAAGCCATATTGCATATAGTATAGTTTATCATCTGTTTTCTCTTATTGTGATCTTGCCGGTACATTCAATGTACTGACCTACACGGCTGCAACGTATCATGTTGCAGATATTTACTCGACGAGTAAGAGTTACGATCTGAGGTTACGGTCTACACTCAACCGCCGATGGCGTTGATGGGACTCCACACCCGCTTGATTGTTTCCGCTGAGTATTATGAGGTATATATCAGTTTTACGTTATTTATGCATGTGATTGCACTTTGATATATACATTGATGTCTGTGTGTGCCAAAGATACTGATCCGTGGATGGCACAAAGAACACGAGGCTTGACCGTCTGAGGTCGGGTCGCTACACTAAGCTTGGGGATGCCCCGGTTGGCATCCCATTTTTCTTATTCAACAATTATCGGTATACCTCGGTTTTTGTTTTGTTCACATGATTTGTGTCCTTTGTGTTTTTCTTTTTTATTTCTTTAAGAACCATGCTAGTATGAGATGTCCCTTCATCAATTTATAGAATACTTCATGTGGTTCACTTAAATCTTTTAAGTATGATCTTATAGAATTGCTCTTTATGCTTCACTTAAATCTTTTGAGTATGGTTTTATAGAATGCTTCATGTGCTTCACTTATACATTTTGAGCTTGGATACTGGTTAGTTGTAGAATGCTCCATGAACTTCACTTATATCTTTTGGGGTGTGAATAATACTATCATTTAAAGTGGGTTTGGAAGAGTGTCAACTTTAGGAATTAGTGATCCCACTATTTTGGAGGACGTTGAATCTTAGTGTGATATTTATGAAAGTGGATTTGGAAGAGTGTCAACTTTAGCTAGTAATGATTCCACTATTTCGGAAGAGGTTCCAATTGAGTATGAGAACAAAGTTTCTATCCATGATGCTACTGAAAATTATTATGAGGGAGGAATACATGCTTGTAGGAGTTGCAATAATATCAAGTTTCCTCCCGATGTGCTTAAAGTTTTGAAGTTATACTAGTTTTGCCTTCCTATGCTAGTTGATTCTTGTTCCCATAAGTTGTGTGCTCAAAAAATCCCTAGGCATAGGAAGTTGGTTGGAATCAATTTTGCTAGTCATATTCTTCATGATGCTCTCTTTATGTTTCAATTCTTATTTTCTATGTGAGCATCATTGAAATCATCATGCCTAGCTAAAAGGCATTAAAGAAAAGCGCTTGTTGGGAGACAACCCAATATTTACCCTTACTGTTTTTGTGTGTCTACATGATTAATCTACTGTAGTAATCGTGTTTTATAGCTTTTGTTTCAATAAAGTGCCAAGTAAGACCTTTGGGAAAACTTGGGTAAAAGTTAATGTGATCTTGCTGTAAAAAAACAGAAACTTTGCGCTCACGAGAATAGATGTCATTTTTTACAAAAGAGTGCTTTGGAGTTGATTCTTTTTGAAGAAGATTAATAGACAAATTCCTCACGTCCACCAATTTATTTCATAATTTTTGGAGTAGCAGAAGTATGGTTATTGTTCAGATCATTACAGACTATTCTGTTTCTGACAGATTCTGTTTTCATTGCATAGTTTGCTTGTTTTCTAGTTTTTATGGTTTATATTCCTCAATATAAATTGTAGAAATGATATGGTACAGTAGGCATCGTGTGAGAACAATTATAAACCTTGTCTTTGACAGTACCAAAGTGAATGGTTTGCTCTTAATCATACTAACCTATCTCACGAAGTTACGTTATGTTTTGTGTGATTGAAGTTTTCAAGCTTTGGGTGAGATATCGATATGAGGAGAATAAGGAGTGGAAAGACCCTAAGCTTGGGGATGCCCAAGGCACCCCAAGGTCATATTCAAGGAATACTCAAGCGCCTAAGCTTGGGGATGCCCCGGAAGGCATCCCCTGTTTCGTCTTCAAAACTATCGGTATACCTTACTCGGAGCTATATTTTTATTCGTCACATGATATGTGTTTTGCTTGGAGCGTGTTTTCGATTTTACTTTCTGTTTGAATAAAATCATTGGATCTAAAAGATTGAATGAAAAGAATCCTCCCATGGGCTAGTTAATTATTTGACTACTCAGTGTTCTTCACTCATATCTTTTGGAGTAGTTTGTCATTTACTCATGCGCTTCATGTATATCCTATGAGTAAATGGTTGAATAAATTGAATGTCATAAACCTGAATTTATATATGTTTCATATGCTTATAACATGGGGAGTAATGACTTCACATATAATAAATATAGGTAGTAAACTTATTGAAAGTTAGCAAACAGAATTGGTCACTTGAACAATTCATGAAAGAATATTGAAGGAAGAGAGGTTTCGCATATAAATATACTATCTTGGACATCTTTTATGATTGGGAGCACTCATTAAGATACGACATGCTAAAGAGTTGATGTTGGACAAGGAAGACAACGTAATGGGTTATGTTTTCTTATATCTGAAATAAAGTATATTGTCATGGATCATCCAACATGTTGAGCTTGCCTTTCCCCCTCATGCTAGCCAAATTCTTTGCACCAAGTAGAGATACTACTTGTGCTTCCCAAAACCCTTAAACCAGTTTTGCCATGAGAGTCCACCATATCTACCTATGGATTGAGTAAGATCCTTCAAGTAAGTTGTAATCGGTGCAAGCAATAAAAATTACTCTCTAAATATGTATGATTGATTGGTGTGGAGGAAATAAGCTTTGTACGATCTTGTGATGTGGAAGAAATAAAAGCGACGAACTGCATAATAAAGGTTCATATCACAAGGGGCAATATAAAGTGACGTTCTTTCGCATTAAGATTTTGTGCATCCAACCTTGAAAGCGCATGGCAACCTCTGCTTCCCTCTGCGAAGGGCCTATCTTTTATTATTATCTTCTACCTTATGCAAGAGTTATGGTGATCTTCACCTTTCCTTTTTACATTTTATCCTTTGGCAAGCACAGGGTGTTGGAAAGATCCTGATATATATATCTAATTGGATGTAAGTTAGCATGAGATATTATTGTTGACATTACCCTTGAGGTAAAAGGTTGGGAGGCGAAACTATAAGCCCCTATCTTTCTCTGTGTCCGACTAAAACTCCATAACCACAAGTATTGTGTGAGTGTTAGCAATTGTGAAAGACTAAATGATAGTTGAGTATGTGGAGTTTGCTAAATCAAAGCTCTGACGTAGACTCTTCCTGAAAATAAGATGAATTGCAATTGTTTGATGACTGAGAATATTGTTTGTTAGTTTTCAAGAAAGTTTATGATCTATACTTTAACATGTGATTTGCTTGTTACTTGATCATGAAAAGTTTTATGAGCTAAGCTATTGTTATGACATATAATGATGCTAGAAAAAGTGATTGGAATTATCATTGATCAAACTTATGCACTTGCTAGCATTTACACTTCATAAATTATTTCTTTTATCATTTACCTACTCGAGGACGAGCAGGAATTAAGCTTGGGGATGCTGATACGTCTCCAACGTATCTATAATTTATGAAGTATTCATGCTATTATACTATCCTTCTAGGATGTTTTATATGCATCTATATGATATTTTATATGATTTTTGGGACTAACCTATTAACCTAGAACCCAGTGCCAGTTTCTGTTTTCTCCTTGTTTTAGAGTATCGCAGAAAAGGAAAACTAAACGGGTCCAATTGACGTGCCACTTGATGGAGATCATTTTTGGACCAGAAGAAGCCCACGGAGTACCAGAAGCAGGCCATAAGAGTCCCGGGTTGCCCACGAGGGTGGGGGGCGCGCCCCCTGCCTAGTGGACAGCTCGGAGACCTCCCTGACGTGAAATCAACGCAAAACTCTTCTATATATATCCAAACTTCCAGAAAGAAACCTAGATCGGAAGTTCCGCCGCCGCAAGCCTCTGTAGCCACGAGAAGTCAATCTAGGCCCTCTCTGGCACCCTGCCGGAGGGGGCCATCATCACCGGTGGCGAGTATCCCGGAGGGGCCATCATCACCATGAAGGCCAAGGACCAGAGGGTGGAGGCCATGGAGGAGGAAGCACAAGGGGGAGAACCTCTCCTCCTCTCTCTTGGTGGCACCGGAGTGCCATCGGAAGGGGAATCACGCCGCGGTGATCGTCTTCATCAACATCACCATCATCATCACCATCCTCATCTATTTTACGCGGTCCACTCTCCCGCAACCCGCTGTAATCCCTACTTGAACATGGTGCTTTATGCCACATATTATGATCCAATGATGTGTTGCCATCCTATGATGTTTTGAGTAGATATCTTTGTCTTTGGGTTGATTGATGATCTAGATTGGTATGAGTTGTATGTTTTATTTTGGTGCTGTCCTATGGTGCCCTCTGTGTCGCGCAAACGTGAGGGACTCCCGCTGTAGGGTGTTGCAATACATTCATGATTCTCTTATAGTGGGTTGGTGAGTGATTGAAACACAAACCCGAGTAAGAGGGATTGTTACGTATGGGAATAAAGAGGACTTGATGCTTTAATGCTCTGGTTGGGTTTTACCTTAATGATCTTTAGTAGTTGCGGATGCTTGCTAGAGTTCCAATCATAAGTGCATATGATCCAAGTAGAGAAAGTATGTTAGCTTATGCCTCTCCCTCATATGAAACTGCAATAGTGATTACCGGTCATGTTAACAATTGCCTAGGACAATTCCGCACACCGATCCATCATTATTCCACACTCGCTATTTATATTATTTAGTATTATATTCTAACTTTACGATAACAACACCTAATTTTATATTTTAGCTCTCCGATATCATACAAAGTTACCCTCTTCATACCCACAACATAGTTTTATTTCTCGGTGCTAGCTGGAAGCAAACGTTCGGTGCACGTAGAGTCGTATCAGTGGCAGATAGGGCTTGAGAGAATATTGATCTTACCTTTAGATCCTTGTGGGTTCAACACTCCATACTTATCACTTCCACCATTGGAAATTGCTACGATGATTCCCTGCACTTGGGTATTATCAGGGGCATAGGTTTAGTCCGGCGTGCTGACCTCTCTATTAAGCCTAGGTCGGGTTGCGGCGTATTGTTTGGCCGAGGCCGGGCATGACCCAGGAAAGTGTGTCCGGCCGGAGTTAATCGAGCGTGGTGGGTAAGTTGGTGCACCCCTGCAGGGAAGAAAACATCTATCGATAGCCTGTCCTACGGTAACGGACACTTGGAGTTGTATCCCGATCGATACAATTAGAACTAGATACTTGTGATGAGAAATGGATTGTGATGAGAACTGAATAGTATGGCTCTGGGATTGCTTTCTCGTAGGGAGTCGAGAAAGGATCTCTGGCCGAGGTTGATAACACTACTACTACTTTACTTTATGCTACTCTACTCCCTCATGTTGCTGCAAGATGGTGGTTTCCAGAAGATGCTAGTCTTCGATAGGCTAGGCCTTCCCCTTCTCTTCTGGCATTCTGCAGTTCAGTCCACATATACTACCCTTTTCATTGACACCGATGCATATGTAGTGTAGATCCTTGCTTGTGAGTACTTTGGATGAGTACTCACGGTTGCTTTGCTCCCCCTTTTCCCCCTTTCTTCTTCTTTCTGGTTGATGCAACCAGATATCAGAGCCCAGAAGCCAGATGCCACCGTTGATGCCTACTACTACTTGAAGACCGCCGACGACCAGGAGTAGTCAGGAGGCTCCCAGGCAGGAGGCCTTGCCTTTTCGATCATATATGCTTTGTGCTAGCCTTCTTAAGGCAAACTTGTCTAACTATGTCTGTACTCAGATATTGTTGCTTCCGCTGACTCTTGTGTTTTCGAGCTTATGTATTCGAGCCCTCGAGGCCCCTGGCTTGTAATATAAAGCTTGTATCTTTTCAATTTGTGTCTAGAGTTGTGTTGTGATATCTTCTCGTGAGTCCTTGATCTTGATCGTACACATTTGCGTGTATGATTAGTGTACGATTGAATCGAGGGCGTCACACACATCTACCAGAATCTTTTTTTAGGGAGAAACATGACAGTAGCTAATTTATTTAGTTCTCGTCAGTAAATAAAAACATGTACTAAAATAGTTATCCAGGAAGGGTAGCTTCGGGTACGATTTAGTGTGAACAATGCACCTTCTGACCTCCAGACCTCCAGCCAGAACAATCAAATTGATCAACATATTGGATTGGCCTGCTTGGGACGTAGCTAGTAAGTCAGCTATCTTGATTGTGACGTAGCTAGTAAGCCTCATGAAATCAATCTAGTGGCCTTCTTAGATGTAGCTAGTAAATCAATCCAGCTGAAAACGTCCCAAGCACCAGGAGGGATCTGCTAGTTAGTAATAAAATCGATCAGCAAAGATGGTATATGTTCAGATCTTAGAGTAGTATGGACAAATAGTTTACAAATAATCAATTTGTAGATTTCCTAGCTTATGCAGAAGTACAATACATCATCTATCCAGGACCAGGAAGGAACACTAAATTATGGCATGATATCATTCACTTCTTTTTGTTGCCAATGAACACTAAATTGACCACTTGCTACTAACAAAACTGAGATTACCAGAAGCAAGTCCACCTGATCTCACGACACTCGTTCTGCCGCCACCACGAAGGCAAGATTGATCCACCACCTCCAGGAATCCAAGGGAGAGAAGAGAAAGAGATAATCGGTTGATGGATTCCGATCCGCCGTCCCGAACTCTACTTCTGCGCTCGCCCAACCTCGAGCGAGGTGGGTGCGCCGAGCGGGCGGTTATGAAAGGCCGGCGGCATGTTGCGGCGGCGGGGCGGTAACGCTGGCGGTCGGGCGGGCGCGTGGTGAGGCGACACGGGCGGGCGGGCAGGAGGTGGCGGCTGCATGGGCGGGCGGCGAGCGGCAGCGGAGGACGGCGCATGTGTGAGGCGGGTGGGGCTGGAGTTCGAGATGGGATCGAGGAGGCAGGGCTGTGCGGTGGTTGGGCTATTTTTTTTCCTTTATCTCTCCATACCGATTCGGGCTGACTTATGTTGAGGATTGCGGGTTGATTACTTAAAACTTCAGGGGCTTTTTTACAAAATTGCTGACGACGTATGACCAGAAGCAATCGCTGGTTTATTATTAGGGAAAGAATCATGTGCTTAAACTGTACAGACAATGATTAGATACCCATTTGAAAGGAAAAGATCAAAAACAACATTTTTGATGTTTTATTTCTTTGGTCAGTAAATCCGTACTGTTTGCAGGGGGGCTGCGGTGGAAGGTACGGGTGGAATCAAAACGCGTGCACAAAAGTGATACAACCTGTGGTTGGATTGTTAGGAGAACATTGGTATTCCCAGCCCATCAATGTTCAAGTCCCGGTGCTAGCATTATTCTGGATTTCTTTTCCGTATTTTAGGCGATGCGCGAGAGTGTGATGTTCTCGTCGACTATGAGGCGTCTGTGGAGACTTCGTCAATCTCTAGATAATATATCGGCTCAGTCTCTCGGAGCTGCTCATAGGGGTAGGATGTTTGTGGGTTTATAGGGGTGAGTGTATGTGTGTATATATGAGCGCATGCATCTGTACCGTGGCCTAAAAACATCGCGTACACAAAATCTTTATTGCACCCACTACACCTTCCTACTAGTTTTGAGGAGAGAACCAAATTCTACCAAGTGCTGAAAGTGTTCACCTGGTGGTCCCGTCAGTGCTAAATCCGACATATCTTGAGGTAGGGGTCCTAAGCTAGGTGTCTTAGCGATGGTAATATGACACATGATTTTAACTAGGATCAGGCTCTCTCGAAGAGATAATACCCTATGTCATGCTATTGATTGTATTGATATGGGGTATAGTACATAGTACATGTATCTACCATGAGATTGTTGTAATGAATATGAAATGATCTATCGACTAGCCTAACCTTGGTTTATATAATGCACCGGAGACCTAGGGTTTAGAAGAGTCCTTGTTTTGTGTGTCAAGTCTTGTAGAATCTTTCTTGTATGCGTCATGGGCTGTTCGAAGTAGCCCATTAGTGAACCGTCATGGGGGTCCTCGGCCCGGCCCACCTGATCGGGAGACTACGTGGTGAGTACCCCCTAGTCCAGGACACCAACAATAGCCCCGTGAACTGGTCTTCAAGTTGGGGACGCTCCTTGGTTCTTCATAACTGTTCTTCGTCTTTGGTGTCAGACTTGAAAGCTGGTTCAATAATTTTCTCATCTTCGATCTCGAGGATCGCTGAGGTGTATCCGAAGAATTTACACGTCGGGCATCCGAGGAACCCCTTTAAGTTCTCGGCCTTTACAGATGCCTTGTTATTGTTACGCCACACCTCAGGTTCGAAGGTTTTCCCATGCAGCAGTGTCCCCTTGCAACCGAGCTCCAACGCCGGCCTGCATCTGAGGTGTCTTTTTGCAGCCGAGCTCCAATGCCGACCTGCATCCGAGGAGTCATAGATCACCTCGGCCTTGAAAAAGTTTGAAGGAGATCAGTCGAGCTTAATGCCAGAAAAGTCCTATGTGGAGCCAGCTACTCATGTCCGAGCTTTATCTCGAACTGCTCCCGATGTGGCGCACCACCTCGGCCTTGGGCTATTTCTACGTTCTTTTTTGATTGGTGCAATTTATTCTTTATCGAGATGTATAGCCAGTAGCCCTATGATACATCCATTTTGCATAATGTTATGTTGATATTTATTGCATTATGGAATGTTATTTCACATTATGGTATAATACTTATACCTTTTCTCTCTTATTTTACAAGATTTACATGAAGAGGGAGAATGCCGGCAGCTGGAATTCTGGACCAGAAAGGAGCAAATCAGAGAGACTTATTCTGCACAACTCCAAATGTCCTGAAACTTTACGGAGAATTATTTTGAAATATAAAAAAATAATGGGCGAAGAAAGAACAGAGGGGGACCCACCAGGTGGCCACAAGCTCGGGGCGCGCCCCCTGAGCTTGTGGGCCCTCTAGCAGGCCCCTGGTGTCCATCTTCTGCTATATTAGAAAAAAAATTCATAAGGAAGCTTTCGGGATGAAGCTCCACCGTCTCGAGGTGGAACCTGGGCAGAAACACTCTAGGGCTCCGGCAGAACTATTCTGCCGAGGAAAGTTCCCTCCGGGAGGGGGAAATCGAAGCCATTTTCATCACCAACGATCCTCTCATCGAGGGAGGGTCAATCTTCATCAACATCTTCACCAGCACCATCTCCTCTCAAACCCTAGTTCATCTCTTGTATTCAATCTTTGTCCCAAAACCTCAGATTGGTACTTGTGGGTTGCTAGTAGTGTTGATTACTCCTTGTAGTTAATGCTAGTTGGTTTATTTGGTGGAAGATCATATGTTCAGATCCTTAATGATATTCAGTACCCCTCTGATCTTGAACATGAGCATGCTTTGTGAGTAGTTACGTTTGTTCCTGAGGACATGGGAGAAGTCTTGTTATAAGTAATCATGTGAATTTGGTATTCGTTCGATATTTCGATGAGATGCATGTTGTCTTTCCTCTAGTGGTTTTATGTGAACGTCGACTGCATGACACTTCACCATGATTTGGGCCTAGGGGAAGGCATTGGGAAGTAATAAGTAGATGATGGTTTTCTAGAGTGACAGAAAGCTTAAACCATAGTTTATGCGTTGCTTCATAAGGGGCTGATTTGGATCCACATGTTTCATGCTATGGTTAGATTTATCTTAATTCTTCTTTCGTAGTTGCGGATGCTTGCAAGAGGGTTTAACCATAAGTGGGAGTCTTGTCCAAGTAAGGACAACACCCAAGCACCGGTCCACCCACATATCAAATTATCAAAGTAACAAACGCAAATCATATGAGCATGATGAAAACTAGCTTGACAATAATTCCCATGTGTCCTCGAGAGCGCTTTGCTTTATATAAGAGTTCGTCTAGGCTTATCCTTTGCTATAAAAAGGATTGGGCCACCTTGCTGCACGCTCGCTACACTTGTTACTTGTTACCCATTATGAATTATCCTACTACCAAATTATCTGTTACCGATAATTTCAGTGACTACAGAAAATACCTTGCTGAAAACTGCTTGTCATTTCCTTCTGCTCATCGTTGGGTTCGACACTCTTACTTATCGAAAGGACTACGATTGATCCCATATACTTGTGGGTTATCAAGACTCCTTTTTGGCACCGTTGCCGAGGAGTGAAGCGCCTTTGGTGAGTGGAATTTGGTAAGGAAAGATTTACATTACGTGCTGAAATTTACTGTTACTTGTCACTATGGAAAATCATCCTTGGAGGGGCTTGCTCGGGGTATCTTCACCCCGACCGGAAGAACAAAGAGTTTCTCCTCAACCTACTACACCCATTGAAAATATTTATTATGAAATTCCTTCGGGTATGATAGAGAAACTGCTAGCTAATCCTTATGTAGTATTACATCATGATATGCATCTAATCTATGTGGATGAAGGTTGTGGATTATTTAAGGTTGCACGTTGATGTCGGCTAGGACTACGTCGGCATTTCCCCAAAGAGGAAGGGATGATGCAGCACAGTGACGGTAGGTATTTCCCTCAGTGATGAAACCAAGGTTATCGAACCAGTAGGAGAACCAAGCAACACAACATAAACAACCCCTGCACACAAATAACAACCACTCGCAACCCGACGTGTTAAAGGGGTTGTCAATCCCTCTCGGGTAACGGCGCCAGAAATTGGTGCATGGACGGGTGAAAGTTGTAATAGATTGAATAAATAGATCGCAAATAAAATAAAGTGCAGCAAAGTATTTTTGTATTTTTGGTTTAATAGATCTGAATATAAATGCAAAGGAAAAATAGACCGCAAAGGCAAATATATGAGAAAGAGACCCGGGGCCGTAGGTTTCACTAGTGGCTTCTCTCGAGAAAATAGCAAATGGTGGGTAAACAAATTACTGTTGGGCAATTGATAGAACTTCAAATAATCATGACGATATCCAGGCACTGATTATTATATAGGCATCACGTCCAAGATTAGTAGACCGACTCCTGCCTGCATCTACTACTATTACTCCACACATCGACCGCTATCTAGCATGCATCTAGTGTATTAAGTTCATGGAGAAACGGGGTAATGCAATAAAAACGATGACATGATGTAGACAAGATCTATCTATGTAGAGATAGACCCCATCTTTCATCCTTAGTAGCAACGATACATACATGTCGGTTCCCCTTCTGCACTTGGATCAAGCACCGTAAGATCGAACCCACTAAAAAGCACCTCTTCCCATTGAAAGATAAATAGATCAAGTTGGCCAAACAAAACCAAATTTTAGAGAAGAAATACGAGGCTATAAGAGATCATGCATAAAAGAGATCAAAGAAACTCAAATACTTTCATGGATATAGAAAGATATAACTGATCATAAACTCAAAGTTAATCAGATCCCAACAAACACACCGCAAAAAAGAGTTACATCATATGGATCTCCAAGATACCATTGTATTGAGAATTTAGCGAGAGAGAGGAAGCCATCTAGCTACTAACTACGGACCCGAAGGTCTAATAAGAACTACTCACGCATCATCGGAGAGGCACCAATGGAGGTGGTGAACCCCATCCGAGATGGTGTCTAGATTGGATCCGTGGTTCGGACTCATGGGCGGCTGGATCAATATTTCGTCGACTTCTAGGGTTTTGGGAATATTGGGGTATTTATAGAGCAAAGAGGCGGTCTGGGGGGCACCCGAGGTGGGCACAACCCACCAGGGCGCGCCCTGGTGGGTTGTGCTCTCCTCGGAGCACCCCCTAGGCACAACCAGGGCCCATTAGGTGTCTTCTGGTCCAAAAAAAATTCTCCGTGAAGTTTCGTTGCATTTGGACTCCGTTTGGTATTGATTTCCTGCGATGTAAAAAACATGCAGAAAGCAACAACTGGCACTTGGCACTATGTCAATAGGTTAGTACCAAAAAATGATATAAAATGACTATAAAATGATTATTAAACATCCAAGATTGATAATATAACAGCATGGAACAATCAAAAATTATAGATACGTTGGAGACGTATCAGCATCCCCAAGCTAACTCCTACTCTTCCTCGAGTAGGTAAGTGATAAAAAACAGAATTTTTGATGTGGAATGCTGCCTATCATGTCATATCATAATATTTACTTTATAGCATGGACATTTGGAATTTTATGTGATTCAAAGCAATAGTCTAGTTTTGACATGATAATTTAAATACTCAAGCATATCAACAAGCAACCATGTCTTTCAAAATATCAACACTAAAATAAGTTATCCCTAGCCCATCATGCTCAACCATTGATCCATTCATGAAACACACTCGCATATTAACTACACCCAATACTCAAGTACGATCATATTGCCTCCTAGTTGGTGCTTTTATAAGAGAAGATGGAGACTCAAATTCAAAAATAAAAATTGCATAAAGTAAAAGAAAGGCCCTTCACAGAGGGAAGTAGGGATTTGTAGAGGTCCCAGAGCTCAAAGCAAAAAAATTTAGAGATAAAAACATTTTGGGAGGTGTATCCTTACCACCAACAAAAACGACTTAGAGTTCCCAACACTTTCCATGCTAGATATATCATAGGTGGTTCCCAAACAGAAAATAAAGTTTATTCCTTTTTCAACCGTACTTTCACTTTCCATGGCTAGCCGTATCCACGGTTGCCCTCCATACCAACACTTTCCAAGAAATTTATTATTTGACAACATAAATTAAATTCATTTTTCATTTCGGGACTGGGCATCCCTAATACCTTTGCCTTACTCTCGTGCAATGACAAGTGAATAAACACTCATCGTGAGAATAACGCATCTAGCATGGAAAATATTAGCCACCCCTCACCGCTCCACGAGCGGAACGAACACACAAAAGAGAAGTTTATTTTGAAAATTAGAGATGGCGCATACAAATTTGCTTAGAACGGTAGAGAATACCGCATATAGGTAGATATAGTGGACTCATGTGGCAAAACTGGTTTATAAGTTTTTGGATGCACAAGTAGAGATCATACTTAGTGCAAAATGAAGGCTAGCAAAAGATTGAGAAGCGACCAACCAAGAAACGAGTAATATCATAAGCGAGCATTAATCATAATTAACACCGAATAATGCACCACAAGTAGGATATAATTCCATTGCATAATTATTGACTTTCGTGCTTGCATAGGGAGTCACAAACCTTAACACCAATATTCTTACTAAAGCATAATTACTCATCAACATAACTCACATATCACATCATCATATCTCAAAACTATTACTAGGAATCAAGTTTATTTTGTCCAATGATCTTCATGAACGTTTTTATTATATCCTTCTTGGATATCTATCACTTTGGAACTAATTTTCATACGTTGCTTTTGAAAAGCTCAAACAAATATAAGTGAAGATCATGGGCATAATTTTTATTTCTCTCAAAATAATTTAAGTGAAGCAAGAGAGAATTTCTTGAAAATTTTATTAACTCTCAAATAAATCTAAGTGAAGCAAGAGAGCATTTATTCAAAAATACTAAAGCACACCGTGCTCAAAAAGATATAAGTGAAGCACTAGAGCAAGTCCATAGCTCAAAAAAGATTTAAGTGAAGCATAGAGAGCAATTCTAACAAGTTATGACATAATTTTGGCTCTCTCAAATAGGTGTGTCCGGCAAGGGATCAAGACTTAAAACACAAAATAAAACAAGCAAAGACTCATATCATACAAGACGCTCCAAGCAAAACACATAGTATGTGACGAATAAAAATGTAGCTTCGAGTAAAATACCGATGGTCGTTAGAAGAAAGTGGGGATGCCACTCGGGGCATCCCCAAGCTTAGTTGCTTGCTCTATTTTGGATAATAGCTTGGGATGCCGGGGCATCCCCAAGCTTAGGCTCTTCTTACTCCTTATTCCTTCATCCATCGTAAGATAACCCAAAACTTGAAAACTTCAATCACACAAAACTCAACAAAACCTTCGTGAGATCTGTTAGTATAAAAATAAATCACTACTATAAGTACTGTAGCAAACCAATTCATATTTTGTTCTTGCATTATGTCTACTGCGTTCCAACTTTTCTATGGCAAAAACTCATCAAAGAAAACCATAGAGCCATCAAAACAAGCACACAACACAAAGAAAACAGAATATGTCAAAAACAGAACAGTCTGTAGCAATCTGGATATTTCGAATACTTATGAAACTCCAAAAATTCTAAAAATTTAGGAAGACCTGAGAAATTTGTATATTAATCTTCTTCAGACAGAATTGGTATTTTATCACGCTCTGGTAAAAAATGAGAATTGTTTTCGTGAGTGCAAAAGTTTCTGTTTTTCAGCAAGATCAAACAACTATCACCCAAGAAGATCCTAAAGGCTTTACTTGGCACAAACACTAATTAAAACACAATCTTAACAGTAGCATAATTGTGCAAACACTCAAGAACAGAAAGCAAAAAGCAAAAATAAATTTTATTCATTGTGTTGCCTCCCAACAAGCGCTATAGTTTCACGCCCCTAGCTAGGCATAAGATTTCAATGATGCTCACACGAAAGATAATAATTGAAACACAAAGAGAGCATCAACTAGCATATAACAAACACATTTAAGTCTAACATACTTCCTATGTGTAGCGACCTGACCAAAAATCGGTCAAATCTCTGTGTCTGTACCATCCCAAGATCATGCTGGTACTCACAGTACATCGATGAAATAATCAAAGTTCAATCACACCTGAATTTATTACACGATTCTCATATAGAGTCTTTATTACAAGAGAATAAATTCGGCTCAAGGCCAACTCATGAGAAATAAACTACTAATGCTGCGGAAGCGTAGAAGATAAAGCGAGTCCATCCGACTCCAAAGGGCAATCGCCAAGCGCGGAGCATAGCCTCACTCCTGATCGGAATATACCTCTGCAACATAAGACGTTGCAGCCATGTAGGTCAGCTTTTTGAATAAGCTGGCAAGTCATGAAGAGAATAACAATAATAAAATTACTAACACTATATGCATTTAGGCTGTGGGGCTCTAAGTTTCATCATTTTGCGAAAAGCCAATTTTCTCCTACTACAGTGGACTTGCTTGCAAAAATTACTACAAATTGTTGGTAGTTATTGAGATGGTTCCGCCAACCAATATCTCATTCCCAAATTATTAAGTCATAAAACCCCTCAAATTAATTAATTAAATTTAGTGTTGAGATTTCCGAATACTTCCAGGTTCCAGAGGCTCAAATTGTCCGTAACCGGGGACACGGCTAATCGATTAGATCTTTAACTCGCAGAGGTTTATGACTTTTCCGCAAGAATCATTCCTCCTTTTAAGTCTTTGCACTTCATGGTGTTTGAAGACGGATGAATGAAACAGGTCTTCCAAAGAGTTCTTCTGCTACCGCCGTACCCATCCAATCCTACCGTTCTTCTACATCTCGTAGTACCGCCCAGCCAGCGTCACTACTAGGGTTAACCCAGCCAGAGCCCATAATGGTTGCGGCTGCATGTAAGCTTCGGTCATGGGGCATCCATCCGTCTCTTCGTGGCTGGGTGAAGCTTTCCACAAGATGTCATGGCACTTCTCCATGCATCCCGCCAACCACTGGGTTCTCCAGGTGCCCGTCAACCGTCCTCCACCCAAGAGTGAATTTCAAGTCCATCTTGATCATTGTAGTTCATGGGGTTGTCATCATCATTGACTCTCACATCTTTCTTATGAATTTCACTCAACCAAAACCCGCTCACGAGCATAGCAAAGTAAACTACTTCGTCCGGGTCATGGTAACAAGGGATTGGTTCATCCTACCACATGATACTACTCAAGATTAATAACTTCAAAATTTCAACTACTGCATGCATGGTGGGGTGGTGACAATTTCTAATGCACAAAAACATAGGTATAGAAAATAACATGATCAAAACTTGCCTTGCTGATGATCCTCGTAAGCTAAAGATTCGTAGTAGCAAGCTTCGCACTCGGAAACTCTACCGAGACAAACAATAATCACAATAAGCATATAGCATAGGATCACATAACACAATAGCATAACAAAGTAACACAACACACCAAAACAACCAAACCAAAAAAAAAACCCAAGGGAAAACTCAAAGAAAACCAACTCAAGTTTCCTACTTCAAACAACAACTAGAATAGTTTTATATACCAAAAACTTTCTCAACATAACCTAATCATGGTTTTATGTTAACTTAACAGAAAAGATTTCATTAAGCAACTAGGAACAAAAAGAATTAATTTAAAATCTATTATGAAACTCCTATTAGGCCTAATTCAATTTCTATTAAGAAAATAAAATAAAACTTTTATTTATTATAAATAAAAGTTCATCCTATAAAGTGACAGAAACTATCCTAGAATAATCAATCACATGTTAAAATAAATTTATTTACTAATTAAAATAATAGGAAAACAGTAGCTAGTTAATTAATCAAGATTAACAAGATTCTGCTTAAAACTATTTTTTATTAATCCTAAAATACCCAAATTAATTCCTATGGTTTGGCAATGTCAAAATAAAGTTGGGACAAAAAGAATCATCCAAAAATAATTTTTCTAACTCAAGTTATAACAGATTTACTATTCGGACCAAAACTAAAATAAAGCAGTTTTAATTAATTTTAACATAGCTAAATATATTTTCTACAGAAACTATAGAAAATTTGCAAACCAACAAAAAAAGAATCACCTAAAAATATTAAACAAAATAAAAGATATGAATTTTTCAAAACAGGAACTATTCTGTTAAAACAGAAAACAAAAATAAATGAAAAAGGGCCTAATGGGCCTAAACTACGCACTGAGCGTAATATAAACTAAACGGGCCTAGTGTTAAACTGGATCGGGCCGGGCTAAAAATAAAACCCTAACTAAAAAACTAAACCGGATTTAACCGCCGGTTTTTTAATAAAACATACCCTTCGGGGTTCTAATCTACACCGTAGATAGCGATCGGACGGGAGGAGATCTCCGCGACTTCACGGAGCTCGGCGGCGGCGGCGGCGGCGACGACGAGTGCGTTGGCCTCTCCGGTCGTCGGGGAGGTCGGCGGAGTGGCTCGGCGGGTGCGGACGAGCTCGGGGAGGGTCTTGGTGGAGTCGGTGGAGGTCGGGAGGGTCTAGGGCGGCGACGGCGACGGAAATGGCGGCGGCGGTCGGCTCGGCTCCCATGAAAGTGTGAGAGAGAGAGAGAGGCTCATGAGGGGCTGGGAGGAAATGGGGTGCGGGGCTCGGTATTTATAGGGAGGCCTCGGCGTTGGCAGGGGGGCGATCGGGGGGAGATCGACATCCCGGATCTCACGGATCCGCGATCGCGGCGCGTGGCAAGGGGCGGGGTTGGGGAGGTGGTGGCCCACCCGCCAGAGAGAGAGAGAGAGGTGCGGGCGAGCGGGCGACCGCCCAAAGGGTTTCGGCGAGGGGTGGCCTGGCGGTCTTGGGCGGGCTCACTGGCGCTGGTGGGTCACTGGCTGCGCCTTGGCCTGGTGTGGTCGGCGGCTGGCTGGGCAGGGCTGGCTGGCGCGCTGGGGTTTTCTTTTTTTAAATTTATTTTTTAATAAAACAAAACAGAGTTAAAACATAAACTATAAATATTTTATATAGGACATATATATACCAAAATGATCAGGGAATATTCCTATCATTTGAACATTTTTCCAAAGGCAAAATCCAAACTTTATAAAATCCATTTTTCCAATATTCAAATAAAACCCAAATTGAATTCAAAACTTTTGGCATTGTTTCCTCCGATATTTTTGGAGTGTCATGTTTACTCCTCTCATACTTTTGATCAAGTATTTATCGGCATAGTTTTTGAAATGATTCCCACTTGCCAAAGTTTGAATTCAAATTCAAAACTCAAAATCCTCCCAAACTTCAAATGGCATTCAAATTCAAACAGATGCATTAGATGCTTAGCTATAATTGTAAAACATTCCAAATAGGAAATTTGGGATGTTACAAACCTACCACCTTAAGATGAATCTCGCCCTCGAGATTCGGGTTGGCTAGCAAATAGGTGCGGGTGGTCTCAAGAAGGTCTTCTTGGCCCTGTGTGGCTTCTTACTCGGAGTGGTGACTCCACAGACCTTGCAAAATTTGATGACCTTGCTGCGGGTGACTCGCCGCAGCCTCGAGAATTCGGACGGGTTTCTCCTTGTAGGTCGATCACCGTCAAGCTGTATGGCCTCTAGGGGCACCGTGTCTCTCAACGGTATATCGCCATGTCGGCATGACACTTCTTCACTGAGAAACATGGAAGACATCATGAACTCCGGACAATCCTTCCGACAATTCCAACTTGTAAGCAACTTCTCCACGACGTTCGAGGATTTTGTAGGGGCCAATGAATCGGGGTGCTAACTTCCCTTTGACACCAAACCTCTTGATTCCATGAAGTGGAGACACACGAAGATATGCTCGGTCTCCCGCTTCGTAAGTCACTTCCTTGCGCCATCGTCGGCATAACTCTTCCGTCTCGATCGTGCTATCTTGAGTCTGTCTCAATCAGCTTGACTTTCTCTTCGAATCCTCGATAAGGTCGGAACCGAAAAGTGATCGATCTCCAACACTATCCCACAAAGAATGGTGTTCGCACCTCCTTCCGTGATAGAGCTTCGAAAGGGCCATCTTGATCGATTGATAACTGTTGTTGTATGAGAACTCTGCGATGGCAAATTATCATCCCAGCTAGACCCATAGTCTAGCACACAAGCTCTCAACATGTCCTCCGTAATCTGATTGACTCTCTCGGTCTGTCCATCTGTCTCATGGATGAAAAGCTGTGATCAATTCCAGCCTCGCACCCAAAGTTTCATGCAATCGCTTCCAAAACTCGAGGTAAACCGTGTTCCTCTATCCGACACGATTTTCCTCGAACTCCATGCTTGTATATACGATCCTGGTCATGTATATCTTGGCCAACTTAGCACTGGTATAGGTAGTCTTCACGGAATGAAGTGAGCTACCTTGGTCAAACGATCAACCACTACCCAGATAGAATCATAACCTGAACGGGTCCCGGTAATCCCGTGATGAAATCCATTCCAAGTTTCTCCCATTTCCACTCGGGAATCGCAAAGGTTGAAGTAACCCTGCTGGCTTATGATGTTCGCTTTACACGTTGACAAACATCGATATCGCTACGCACTCGCAATATCCTTCTTCATACCGCCCACCGTAAACTTTCCTTCAAATCCAGGTACATCTTGGTGTTGCCGGGTGAATCGAGTACGGTGAATCATGAGCCTCAAGAATTAGCTTCCGAGTTCGGGATCATTGGGTACATAAATACGATCCTCGAACCATATAGCTCCGTGTTCATCCTTACGGAATCCTTTAGCTTTTGCTTCATTCATCTTCTGCTTTATCTCATCAATTTCCTTGTCCGACTTCTGGGCTTCATGAATCCTTTCGGCCAAAGTGGACTGTACTTCCAGAGTTGCAACAAATCCTCTCGGAACTATCTCCGATCGGAGATCTCGAGGTCATCGACTAACTCCTGGGGTAATCCTCCTGCTATAAGAGTGTTCACATAACTCTTACGGCTCAAAGCATCTGCTACAACATTAGCCTTACCGGGGTGGTAATGCAATCTCATGTCGTAGTCCTTTATCAACTCTAGCCATCTCCTCCGCTCGAGGTTCAATTCCTTCTGCGTGAAGATATACTTCAAGCTCTTGTGATCTGTGTAAACATCACAACGGTTTCGGCGAGGAAATGTCTGTGTCTTGAGTGCATGCACTACGGCTGCTAACTCCAAATCATGTGTGGCATAATTCATCTCATGAGGTCGAGCTGTCCTGGAGGCATAAGCTACAACTTTTCCTTCCTGCATTAGTACTCCTCCGAGTCCTTGACGAGAAGCGCCACAATAAACCTGGTATTCCTTGTGTATGTCCGCAAAATCAGATCGGGCTGTGACCAGACGTTTCTTCAATTCCTGAAAACTGGCTTCACATTCCTCGGTCCAAACATACTTGGCTTCCTTCTTCAACAGCTCACCATGGGCTTGGCAATCTTCGAGAAGTTCTCAATGAACCTCCGATAATATCCTCGCGAGTCCGAGAAAACTGCGGATCTCCTTGATCGAGGTGGGTGATCGCCAATCGGTGATGATTCAACCTTGGCGGGATCAACTGCTATTCCTTCTCCTGAAATAACATGTCCGAGGAATCCAACTTCCTTCAGCCAAAATTCACATTTGCTGAACTTGGCATACAACTGATGTTCTCAAGTTTCTCCGTAACTAGACGCAAATGTTCCTTATGCTCTTCCTCGCTCTTGGAAAAAATCAGTATATCATCGATGAACACCACGACAAACTTGTCCAGATATTCCATAAACACCTTGTTCATCAAATTCATGAAGTATGCAGGAGCATTAGTCAATCCAAATGACATGACGGTATACTCATATAAACCATACCGTAGTGAATGCTGTTTTGGGTATATCCTTTTCACGGATCTTCAATCGATGATACCCCGATCAAGATCGATCTTAGAGAATACCTTGGCTCCAACTAGCTGATCAAACAGATCATTAATCATCGGCAGAGGGTACTTGTTCTTGATGGTTACTTCGCTCAACGCACGATAATCCACAACCATCCTCAAGCTTCCATCCTTCTTCTCTACCAAAAGAACTGGGCTCCCCAAGGTGATGAGCTAGGCGAATATATCCTTTCTCCAATAACTCATTAATTTGATCCTTGATCTCTTTCAACTCATTCGTGGCATCCGATAAGGTCTCTTGGATATTGGGGCTGTGCCGCAATAACTCGATCAGAAATTCAATGTCCCCGTCCGGTGGCATTCTGGTAATTCCTCCGGAAACACATCGGAAAATCTTGCACCATCGGCACTTCCTCTGAACAACTCCCATGAGGGAATGCACCGATTCTTCATCCGGCTGTGCTGGCTACATACTTGATCCTCTTCGCGCCCGGTGGTGAGCAGAATAGACTTCTTGGCACGATCTATGTTCCTTCAAACTTCGTCAACCAATCCATGCCTAGGATTACATCCAAGGTCCTGGGTTTCCAACACTATGAGGTCTGCGGAAATTTATGGTTCCCGATGTTGAGGGTTGCATGACAGCCTAAACCTGCCATCATTTCTCCTCCCGCGAACCGACGCGAAGGGGGCTTCTAAGGGTTTTAGTGGGCAACCCGTATTTTCCACAACTACCCTTGATATGAATGAATGCGTTGCACCGTAATCAAAGAGTACCAAAACTGAACGTGAATTCAATAAAACTTACCAACCACGAAGTGTCCGGCTGATCATAGACGCCCTCCACGCCGATGTGGTTCACCCGAGCACGAGGGAACGGATTGGGCTTCTTCATTTGAGCCTCCATTGCCGCTTTCCATTCCTCCGCTTGGCCTCCGGCAGTCGGTGGCATAGTGCCCTGTCTTCCGCACTTGAAGCGGTGATGTGGCTCAGATCTTTGAGCCGGGCAGAACGATGCTGATTGCCATTACCGCTTCCATTGCCATTGCCATGGCCCGACTTGTTGTCCTGGCTGCGGTTGTTCCCATTTCCTCCATGGTTATGGCCTCCATGGTTATGATGGGTGTGCCCTCCCGAGTATGGTGCATAACGGGCTTCTGCTTTGGGCCCCGAGTTGTGCTTCCCCGGCTGTACTTCCGCTATGCGGCTTTCTATCTGCTGCTTCTTGCCTTCAAGTATGGTGGCCTTGTCTACCAGCTCCCGGTAGTTGTTGAAGGTAGCCACAATAAGCTGCATACCCAGCTCGTCATTGAGTCCTCAAGGAACTTCTCCCGCTTTATGCATCCGAGGCCACATCATCCGGGACATAGCGGGCTAGCTTTTCGAACTCATCCACGCATCGTGCCACAAGACGGTTCCCCGGCATAAGTTGCGGAACTCACGCTTCTTCGCACTCATGGCTCCAAATTGAAACATGAGCGCACGGAAGGCTGCTGGAATTGATCCCATGTGATGGAACCAATGGGATAAGTGGTGTAGTTCTCCCACCAAGAAGCTGCAGGTCCATCAAGTTGATGCGCGGCAAAGCGCACCTTCTCTGCATCAGTGCATCCAACGGTGATTAGCTCTCTTCCGACTTTGCGGAGCCAATCATCAGCCACAATCGGCTCAGTGCTACTAGAGAACACTCGCGGATTCAGCCTCAGGAATCGAGTCAAGTTGTCCACAGGGGTGGTGGCGGTGGATTGTTGGTGTTGTTGTTCGATTTCGATGAGTAGCTGCATGAGTGCATTCTGCTGCTTTGGAGCAGCTGGGTGAGCTCTGGCGGAAAACCGTGTCACGCCCCGGAGGCATCCGTGTTTTGGAGTGGATGAGAAAATTAGAATAGAACAATGGTCTATGAGAAATAACACTACCCATATGAATGCACAATCATAAAACACACCAATCATTTATTCATTCCACTCAAACATGGTTCAATCTCGATTACAAAAGCTCATGACTAATCGAAAAATATCGGCCTAACTGATCGACGAAAAGATAACATGGTGGTCGACTAAAAAGTCTTCATCAATAATCCTTGCGTCCTCTGGTGCGATGTCCTCTGTTGTGGCGCCTCCTCTTGCGGCTTCCTCCAGTGGAACTCCCTTCATAGTCCTGATCATTACTTACGAGGGGTCCATCATCTCCACTGGGAAAAAGGTCCTCTCCCAAGTCCATCTTTTCCTCTATCGCGCAAGCTTCATCTTCGTGTCGCCGATCGTCTCCATGAAGTCCGCGGCTTCTTCCTCATGGTTAAGGAAGTCTGCGTGTGCCTTCTCCTCCAGCCCAGTTCACGGAACAAAAGCCTCCTATGTGTCTTCGAAGTTACGGCGAGTCTGAATCTCCCGTTTCCTGAGGAGACACTCCAAGTCCTGGATGTACGAGAGAGTGGAGTCGCCCTCACGGCACGGATGATATCTCCATTCCTTGCCTGCGAGAAACCATGGCGAGGTCTCGAGGGATCGAGCTCGCCCTATACTCCTCTCGGAGATGTCCAAGGGCACGATAGATCGCCATGTCCTTCCGATGATCCAGCTTGAAGTCGGTGAACTCAAGTCAATAGGCTCAGATGTCCTCCGAAGGTTCTCCCTAGGATATGCACCTCAATCCTGTAGTGGGTGTCCGTCGGAAGTGCATTGGTTGGCTTCCCGGTGATCGAGGGCAGAGCAATCTTCAGCTTCTTCACCATCTGGACCAGCTTCCTTCCGAAGGGCATCGTCTCGTCGGGCTGGCAAAACTCCGGTAGCAAAACTGGGGTGAACTCGACGGCCATCTAGAATGTTGAAAATCGTAGAGGAGTTAGAAATGAACAGGGGAGAATTACGGAATGATAAAGATAATAAGTAAATGGTCTCTTCCTATGGCTTTCCGATCCTAGGGGTTACGATCCTACGGTCAAGACATGTGCTCGATACCATCTCAGAGCGACCTCACCCAAAATCGGTCAAATCTCGTGGTTCTGTACCATCCCAAGATGATCTTTGGTACTCACAAGACATCGATGAAATAATCAAAGTTCAATCACACCTGAATTTATTACACGATTCTCATATAGAGTCTTTATTACAAGAGAATAAATTCGGCTCAAGGCCAACTCATGAGAAATAAACTACTAATGTTGCGGAAGCGTAGAAGATAAAGCGAGTCCACCCAACTCCAAAGGGCAATCGCCAAGCGCGGAGCGTAGCCTCACTCCTGATCGGAATATACCTCTGCAACATAAGACGTTGCAGCCATGTAGGTCAGCTTTTTGAATAAGCTGGCAAGTCATGAAGAGAATAACAATAATAAAATTACTAACACTATATGCATTTAGGCTGTGGGGCTCTAAGTTTCATCATTTTGCGAAAAGCCAATTTTCTCCTACTACAAGTGGACTTGCTTGCAAAATTACTACAAATTGTTGGTAGTTATTGAGATGGTTCCGCCAACCAATATCTCATTCCCAAATTATTAAGTCATAAAACCCTCAAATTAATTAATTAAATTTAGTGTTGAGATTTCGAATACTTCCAAGTTCCAGAGGCTCAAATTGTCCGTGAATCGGGACACGGCTAATCGATTAGATCTTTAACTCGCAGAGGTTTGCGACTTTTCCCGCAAGAATCATTCCTCCTTTTAAGTCTTTGCACTTCATGGTGTTTGAAGACGGATGAATGAAACAGGTCTTCCAAAGAGTTCTTCCGGATACCGCGGTACCCATCCAATCCTACCGTTCTTCTACATCTCGTAGTACCGCCCAGCCAGCGTCACTACTAGGGTTAACCCAGCCAGAGCCCATAATGGCTTGCGGCTGCATGTAAGCTTCCGGTCATGGGGCATCCATCCGCCTCTTCGTGGCTGGGTGAAGCTTTCCGCAAGATGTCATGGCACTTCTCCATGCATCCCGCCAACCTTTGGGTTCTCCAGGTGCCCGTCAACCGTCCTCCACCCAAAGAGTGAATTTCAAGTCCATCTTGATCATTGTAGTTCATGGGGTTGTCATCATCATTGACTCTCACATCTTTCTTATGAATTTCACTCAACCAAAACCCGTCTCACGAGCATAGCAAAGTAAACTACTTCGTCCCGGGTCATGGTAACAAGGGATTGGTTCATCCTACCACATGATACTACTCACGATTAATAACTTCAAAATTTCAACTACTGCATGCATGGTGGGTGGTGACAATTTCTAATGCACAAAAACATAGGTATAGAAAATAACATGATCAAAACTTGCCTTGCTGATGATCCTCGTAAGCTAAAGATTCAGAGTAGCAAGCTTCACTCTGAAACTCTACCGAGACAAACAATAATCACAATAAGCATATAGCATAGGATCACATAACACAATAGCATAACAAAGTAACACAACACACCAAAACAACCAAACCAAAAAAAAACCCAAGGGAAAACTCAAAGAAAACCAACTCAAGTTTCCTACTTCAAACAACAACTAGAATAGTTTTATATACCAAAAACTTTCTCAACATAACCTAATCATGGTTTTATGTTAACTTAACAGAAAAGATTTCATTAAGCAACTAGGAACAAAAAGAATTAATTTAAAATCTATTATGAAACTCCTATTAGGCCTAATTCAATTTCTATTAAGAAAAATAAAATAAAACTTTTATTTATTATAAATAAAAGTTCATCCTATAAAGTGACAGAAACTATCCTAGAATAATCAATCACATGTTAAAAATAAATTTATTTACTAATTAAAATAATAGGAAAACAGTAGCTAGTTAATTAATCAAGATTAACAAGATTCTGCTTAAAACTATTTTTTATTAATCCTAAAATACCCAAATTAATTCCTATGGTTTGGCAATGTCAAAATAAAGTTGGGACAAAAAGAATCATCCAAAAGTAATTTTTCTAACTCAAGTTATAACAGATTTACTATTCTGACCAAAACTAAAATAAAGCAATTTTAATTAATTTTAACATAGCTAAATATATTTTCTAAAGAAACTATAGAAAATTTGCAAACCAACAAAAAAAGAATCACCTAAAAATATTAAACAGAATAAAAGATATGAATTTTTCAAAACAGGAACTATTCTGTTAAAACAGAAAACAAAAATAAATGAAAAAGGGCCTAATGGGCCTAAACTACGCACTGAGCGTAATATAAACTAAACGGGCCTAGGGTTAAACTGGATCGGGCCGGGCTAAAAATAAAACCCTAACTAAAAACTAAACCGGACGAACCGGCCGGTTTTTTATAAAAAACATACCCCTTCGGGGGTTCTAATCTACACCGTAGATAGCGCATCGGACGGGGGAGGAGATCTCCGGCGACTTACCGGAGCTCGGCGGTGGCGGCGGCGGCGAGTGCGTTGGCCTCTCCGGTCGTCGGGGAGGTCGGCGGAGTGGCTCGGCGGGTGCGGACGAGCTCGGGGAGGGTCTTGGTGGAGTCGGTGGAGGTCGGGAGGGTCTAGGGCGGCGACGGCGACGGAAATGGCGGCGGCGGTCGGCTCGGCTCCGGCGAGCGCGTGAGAGAGAGAGGAGAGGCTCCGGCGAGGGGCTAGGGGGAAATGGGGTGCGGGGCCCGGTATTTATAGGGGAGGGCCTCGGCGTTGGCAAGGGGGGCGATCGGGGGGAGATCGACATCCCGGATCTCACGGGATCCGGCGATCGGCGGCGGCGCGGCGAAGGCGTGGGCGAGGGGTTGGGGGAGGTGGTGGCCCACCTGCCAGAGAGAGAGAGAGGGTGCGGGCGGCGGGCGACCGCCCAAAGGGTTTCGGCGAGGGTGTCTGGCCGGTCTTGGCTGGCTCATTTGGCGCTGGTGGGCACTGGCTGCGCTGGGCTGCATGGTGGTCGGGCTGGCTGGGCAGGGGGCGGGCTGGCGCTGGGGGGTTTCTTTTTTAAATTTATTTTTTAATAAAACAAAACAGAGTTAAAACATAAACTATAAATATTTTATATAGGACATATATATACCAAAATGATCAGGGGAATATTCCCTATCATTTGAACATTTTTCCAAAGGCAAAATCCAAACTTTATAAAAATCCATTTTTTCCAATATTCAAATAAAACCCAAATTTGAATTCAAAACTTTTGGCATTGTTTCCTCTGATATTTTTGGAGTGTCATGTTTACTCCTCTCATACTTTTGATCAAGTATTTATCAGGCATAGTTTTTGAAATGATTCCCACTTGCCAAAGTTTGAATTCAAATTCAAAACTCAAAATCCTCTGAAACTTCAAATGGCTTTCAAATTCAAACATGATGCATTAGATGCTTAGCTATAATTGTAAAACATTCCAAATAGGAAATTTGGGATGTTGCACTATGCATAGGAATTTTATAATCAAACAAATTATCATGACAAGAAATATCTAATATATGCAAAGGAAAGGAATCAAACATTGACAATCTCAACATAACCTATGGAAATTTAGTAACATGAAAATTTTTACAACCATATTTTCCTCATAATAATTCCATGTGGGATCAAAATCAAATTCAACAATATAACCATCACATAAAATATTCTCTTAATGATCCAAATGCATGCAAAGTTGACACTCTTCCAAAATAGTGGGATTATCATCAAATAAAGTCATGACCTCTCCAAGCCCACTTTTATCAGAAATTTCACAAGATTGAACACTCTCCAAATATGTGGGATTATTTTGACCTAAAGTTGACGCTCTTCCAAACCCACTTTCAATACTATTGCAAACATTATTATCAATAACATATTCATCATGAGGCTCAAATAAATTTTCAAGATCATAAGAATCATTATCACCCCAATCATGATCATTGCAATAAGTAGTGGACATAACATAACAAGCATCCCCAAGCTTGGGGTTTGCCATATCACTAACACAGTTAATAGAATTTATAATATCATCATTGCCATCATGCTTTTCATTCAAGGAGCTATCATGAATAACGTCATCAATTTCTTCTTTCAACACTTCATCACAATTTTCAGATTCATGACTTTCAAGCAAACTTCAAAGAGATAATCAAGTGCACTCAACTCACTAGCAATTGGTTCAACATAATTGGATCTTTTGAAAAGATTAGCAAGTGGATGAGGATCCATATCAATAGATTTTTAGCAAGCGAAGATGCAAGTAAATAAGAGACACATGGCAACACAAGCAAACATGAGATCTGACGAGAAAACGACGAACGGAAAAGAGGGCGAATAAAACGACAAATTTTTGTGAAGTGGGGGAGAGGAAAATGAGAGGCAAATGGCAAATAATGTAAATTGCAAGGAGATGAGATTTGTGATTAGGAACCTGGTATATGTTGAAGATCCTCACCGGCAACGGCGCCATAAATTCCTTTTGATGTCGGCTAGGACTACGTCGGTATTTCCCCAAAGAGGAAGGGATGATGCAGCATAGTGATGACATGTATTTCACTAAGTGGTGAAACCAAGGTTATCGAACCAGTAGGAGAACCAAGCAACACAACGTAAACAGCCCCTGCACACAAATAACAACCACTCGCAACCCGACATGTTAAAGGGGTTGTCAATCCCTTTCGGATAATGGCACCAGAAATTGGTGCGTGGACGGGAGAAAGTTGTAATAGATTGAATAAATAGATCGCAAATAAAATAAAGTGCAGCAAAGTATTTTTGTATTTTTGGTTTAATAGATCTGAAAATAAATGCAAAGGAAAAAATAGATTGCAAAGGCAAATATATGAGAAAGAGACTCGGGGGGCCGTAGGTTTCACTAGTGGCTTCTCTCGAGAAAAATAGCATACGGTGGGTAAACAAATTACTATCGGGCAATTGATAGAACTTCGAATAATCATGACGATATCCAGACAATGATCATTATATAGGCATCACGTCCAAGATTAGTAGACCAACTCCTGCCTGCATCTACTACTATTACTCCACACATCAACCGCTATCCAGCATGCATCTAGTGTATTAAGTTCATGGAGAAACGGAGTAATGCAATAAGAATGATGACATGATGTAGACAAGATCTATCTATGTAGAGATAGACCCCATCGTTTTATCCTTAGTAGCAACGATACATACGTGTCGGTTCCCCTTCTGTCACTAGGATCAAGCACCGCAAGATCGAACCCACAACAAAGCACCTCTTCCCATTGCAAGATAGATAGATCAAGTTGGCCAAACAAAACCCAAATATAAGAGAAGAAGTACGAGGCTATAAGAGATCATGCATAAAAGAGATCAAAGAAACTAAAATACTTCCATGGATATAAAAAGATATAACTGATCATAAACTCAAAGTTCATCAGATCCCAACAAACACACCGCAAAAAGAGTTACATCATATGGATCTCCAAGAGACCATTGTATTGAGAATTCAGCGAGAGAGAGGAAGTCATCTAGCTACTAACTAAGGACCCGAAGGTCTACAAAGAACTACTCACGCATCATCTGAGAGGCACCAATTGAGGTGGTGAACCCCATCCGAGATGGTGTCTAGATTGGATCTGGTGGTTCTGGACTCGGTGGCGGCTGGATCAATATTTTGTCGACTCCCCTAGGGTTTTGGGAATATTGGGGTATTTATAGAGCAAAGAGGCGGTCGGGGGGCACCGAGGTGGGCACAACCCACTGTATGCGCTTGGGCCTCTGGCGGCATACAGTGGGTTGTGCTCTCCTCGAGCACCCCTGACACACGCCAGGCCCATTAGGTGTCTTCTGGTCCAAAAAAAATTCTCCGTGAAGTTTCGTTGCATTTGGACTCCGTTTGGTATTGATTTCCTGCGATGTAAAAAACATGCAGAAAACAACAACTGTCACTTGGCACTATGTCAATAGGTTAGTACCAAAAAATGATATAAAATGATTATAAAACATCCAAGATTGATAATATAATAGCATGGAACAATCAAAAATTATAGATACGGTGGAGACGTATCACAGGTTTACCCGAGGATGAAGTCAAGAAGAAGGTCTTCCCTTTATCTTTGAAGGAAAAGGCACATTGACATAGTATAGGCTATGTGATGATATTGATGCTTGGAATTGTAACCGAGTGAAATTGGAATTTCATGAGAAGTTCTATCCTATGCATCTGGTTCACCGTGATCGGCATTATATATATAATTTTTGGCCTCGTGAAGGATAAAGTATCACTCAAGCTTGGGGGAGGCTTAAGTCAATGTTATATTCATGCCCCAATCACGAGCTCTCAAGAGATATTTTTATTCAGAATTTTTATGCTCGGCTTTCTCGTAATGATCAATCCATGCTCGATACTTCTTGTACTATTTCTTTTATGAAGAAGACTATTGAATTCACATGGGATCTCTTGGAAATAATTAAACGCAACTCTAAAGATTGGGAGCTCGACGAAGGTAAGGAGTCAGGTTAAACCTTGAGTTTGATTGTGTTAAATCTTTGGGTTTTATGGATATCGACGCTTTTCGTGAATTTAGCACTAAATATGGACTTGACTCTGAGATAGTAGCTTCTTTCTGTGAATCATTTTCTACTCATGTTGATCTCCCCAAGGAGAATTGGTCTAAATATCATCCCCCTACTGAAGTAAAAGTAGAAGGACCTACTAAAGCTAAATAATAAATTATTACTTATAGTGTTAATCCAGTTATTCCTACTGCTTATATTGAGAAACCACCTTTTCCTGTTAGGATAAAAGAACATGCTAAAGCTTCACCTGTAGTCCTTAAGAGTTATACAAGAACACCTACACTCCTTGAACAAATTAAAGTTGAACCTAATGTTGCTATGGTTAAAGATCTCTTGGGTGAAAATATTGATGGACATGTTATTTATTTCTGTGATGAAGCTACTAGAATTGCTAAACCCGATGAAAAAGATAAACATAGACCTATAGTTGGCATGCCTGTTATCTTTGTTAAAATAGGAGATCGTTGTTATCATGGCTTATGTGATTTGGGTGCTAGTGTGAGTGCAATCCCTTTTACTTTATATCAAGAAATTATGAATGGTATTCCACCTGATGAAATAGAAGATATTGATGTTACTATTAAGCTTGCTAATAGAGATACTATCACACCACTTAGGATTGTTAGAGATGTTGAAGTCTTGTGTGGAAAAATAAAATACCCTACTGTTTTCCTAGTTCTTGGCTCCCCACAAGATGATTTTTGTCCCATTATATTTGGTAGACCTTTCTTGAACACCGTTAATGCTAAGATGGATTCTGAGAAACAAACTATTAGTGTAAGTTTTGGGGATGTGTCTCATGAGTTTAATTTCTCCAAATTCCTTAGACAAGCTCGTGATAAAGAATTGCCTAGTAAAGATGAAATTATTGGTCTTGCTTCTATTGCTGTGCCATCTACCGATCCTTTAGAGCAATACTTGCTAGACCATGAAAATGATATGTTTATGAATGAAATAAATGAAATAGATGAGATATTCTTTAAACAAATGCCTGTTTGGAAACACAATTTGCCTGTTGAGACTCTTGGAGATCCTCTTGCTCCCAAGAGTGATCCCGTGTTTGATCTTAAACAATTACATGACACTCTGTAATATGCTTATCTTGATGAGAAGAAGATATATCCTGTTATTATCAGTGCTAACCTTTCAGAGCATGAAGAACAGAGATTATTGAAAACTCTAAGGAAGCACCATGCCGGTATTGGATATACTCTTGATGATCTTACGGGCATTATATAGTCTATAACATCCCAAATTTTCAATTTGGAATGTTATACATAGAGCATTATTGCATATCATATTTTTTGTTGCATTTTTGCTCGGTCCTAGAAATTCTAAACAACTCAAGAACCCACGGAGAGAGTTGGGGATTTCGTTATTTTCATATTTGAGTTTTCTCAAATTTTGAAAATAGGATCATTTGATTTTAATTATTTTATCTTCAATTATTTCTTCTATCAAAATATGAGAGAGGGAATAAAATGACTTTCCCAAAATAAAGAAATAATTAAGATTTAATAAAAAATCAAATAAGATTTTATTTTGGAGTTTTTCACCTTTTTATTTGAATTTAGGAAAAATGCGTGTTTTTCAGAATGGCATTTAGGCCCCAAATAAATGTTCATTTAGTCCGGCTTGATTTTAGAAGCCGGGAAAAATTTATTTCGGGATTTTTGGAGTTCGTTTAGTATTTCTTTTGTTTTTTTTCTGCGCGTAATTATTTAAAAAAAAAAACGAACCGCCTCTGGGCCGTGCCCGAGCGGGACTCCGCTCATGGGCGCACTATATAAGCGCAGCCACCCGGCGCCCCAGGCCCAGCCGCCACCACCCGCCAACCCGCCCGCCGCCGCCGCCGCCGCCCACGCCCGAACCCTAACCTAACCCTACGCCCACGCCTGCCGCCAGATCGCGCCGCCGCCGCCGCGGACTCGCCGCCGCCGCCACCGACTTCGCCATGAGGTTCGCCGCCTCGTTTCGCGTGCCGCCGGTTTTTTTTAAACCGGGCGGTTTTTATTTCGGTTTATTTTTGATTTTTTTTAGTTTCGTGTTTTTAGTTTTGGTTTTTTTGGTTTAGGTTAAATAGCGAACGTTCGTTCGTTCGTTCGTTTTTAACAAACGAGTTCGTCAGATTAGTTTAGTTAACGAACATTCGTTCGTTAACCCGTTCGTTAACCTGTTCGTCGTTTTTCTTTTTCTCGGATTTAATTCGTGATTTTTCTGCTCGCGATTTCTGATCCGATTTTCGTTTTAGTATAACTTTTGCTCGTTTATCGAATCAGCGATTCAAGCGCTGGAGTTAAATCTCGAAACCCTCTTCCGAATAACCTACTTAAACAAGTTTTTGCTTCTGTAAAATTTGACTTAGATCCAGATTAGTAAAACGAAGCTGTTTTCTTCCGCCGCTTGACTTTCGTTGCTTCGCTTGATTTGATTCTTTTGCAAACCGGAGTTCTTAAGTTGAACTATCTGGTTAGATCTATTTGAGTTTTACCTGTGCATTAGATGAGTACTTATTGTATGCTTGTTTGTTTGTCTGCGATAGAATACCCGAGTGCGCTACTTTGTTACTTGAGTCTCTAGGTTTCATGGATCATCGCAAGGCAAGTAACACTTTGATCATACTTCTTCTCATACCCAGTTTTTATGCATTAGATCTATCCTCAAACACTTGCATGATTAGGATCTAATTAAATTGTGGGTTTTGGGAAGTAGATTGAGGTAGTACCTATTACTGTTTTATTATCAAACCCTTGGGAGTTACTTCACGTTTGCTTATTATGCCATGCCATGCTAGTAGACGTGGATTGGGTGAGTGTATCCATGACAGATGTGAGTTGGTTAAATTAATGGTTTATTTAAGGTGGCAACTTAAACTCACATCCGGGTGGATTGAGGCACTGGTTTCCATCAGACTTGCCTGTATTTCTTGGACCGCCACCCAGGCCCAAAGGGATCATGAGATTATTCAAACTAGAAACTTCCGTGTGCAGCCACAAGCCATTATGGGCTCTGGCATAGTTGATTAAATTGTGCGAACTCTTACGGGCAGACTAGCAGATGTAGGGGAAAGTAGGTGTACCAGTCTACCCACATGTAAGGTGCTAGTGCTTTTGAAAGACTATGTCTCGGTCATCCGTTTCTCAAACATCATGTAGTGCGAGAAATCCAACGGAGGCGATCGAGTCTTGTGGGGAAAAGTGCTAAACCTCTGCAGAGTGTATAAACTAATCATGGTTAGCCGTGTCCCTGTTATGGACATCTTGAGTATCTAGTACTTGGATATCATGTGAATCTCATCATGTTACTTCTAAATTAATATTGTTGGGTTTATTTAATGAGTACTTTTAATTGGGATTGAGAATGCTGTCAACCATTCTCAATGTTTCACAACCACCATGATAGTTAAATAAATTTATTCCTTTGCAGTAGGGAAAAATTGGCTTTATGCAAAAACTGTAACCATAGAGCTTTCCACCAGCCATATATGCATGTAGTATAGGCTTATTATTCCATTATTCTCTATGTGTTACATTGCGGCATATTCCACGTCTTGACCGTTTTGGCTGCAACGCTTCATGTTGCGACTTTTAGACTGACGAGTAAGGTGTTTAGGTCGTGGTTCTATACTCGGTGATGCCGTTGGAGTTGATGGACTCGCTTATTCTTCCAAGCCTTCCGCTGTTATCGTTATTAGATGGCCTTAAGCCATGTTTATTTTATTAAGTTCTCTCTTGAGAAATTCGATTGTAATAAGTGTGTGATTGCTACTCTGTTATAAATCCTCCGAGTCTTGTGTGGTATCGGCATTCTCGATCCGAGGATGGCATCGAGCACGAGATCGACTGTTTGAGGTCTGGTCGCTACAAAGATGGTATCGAGCACACGCCGATCGTAGGATACGACCATTAAGCTAAAGCCCTAGATCACTACTCTCTCTTCTCATTTCTAACTCCTCATCTTTTCTACTCTTTTAGGATGACTAAGCGAGGATCAAGTTCACCCACCGGATGAAGATACACCCTTTGGACGACACTGAAGGAAGTCACTAAGTACTGAACTTGAATACCAAGCTTCACCGGGACCTACAATTCCACTTTACCCAAGAAGAGCTACTGAAGATTCAAGCTCAAGTTCCGGAAGGACGCTTGCGCCAATCACGGAGCCCATTGAGATTGTTTTCAATGCACCAACTTGGAGTCTGGGAAAGAGCATGGCAGCTCACATAACCATGGGACGCATTGGAGAAGTTTACAAAGAAGACCTCAAGGATACTATCTACCAGATTTGCGGGCGCCGAGATGAACAATGGGAGATAGTTGGCACTAAGAAGGATCGATCCATTGCAGCTTTCATCCAGGAGTTAAATCAACACATTCGGCGCCAGGAGAACCAGATGTGTGCAGACATGATCGAGTTGAAGACATCAAAAGCCAAGATTATCGAACTAGAAGGAGAGCTGAAGGCCACTCGCAAGGACTACATGGAGGAGATTTTAGCTCTAGTGGGACAAAACGACGATCTTACGGAGAAGATTGAAGAACTCATGGGAAATTCAGCACCCGGAGGAGAAGATGAAGATTGCACCTGTCCCGAGAACTACATCATCATCGACGACACCGATTCTGATCCTATTGATGATGATTTCGAAGATGAAGCTGGAGCAGATATCATGGAGTCTTCATCGGAGCAGTTTTTCTAGTTGACCACCATAACAGTAGTAGATTTCCCCCATTTTAAATTAGTTTTAGTTCCAGCACTTTGTAACGATAGATAGACCGTTGTATGCCCTTCTTTGAATTTATTGGAGTGATATTGTGTGAATTGTCTCATTGTGCATATGGGTAGTGTTTTCTCCCTAGACCTCATTCTATTCTTAACTCTCGTCTTTTCTTAAACCCCTCAGATGCCTCCGAGACGCGACCCCGGATTTGTTTTCCCGCCAGAGATCACTCAGTTGATTCAGCAGCAGAATGCCTTGATTCAAACATTGGTACAGAACCAAGGCAACAACAACAACAACAACAACAACAACAACAACAACCCACCACCACCACCCGTTGACCATTTGACCCGTTTCTTAAGGCTGAATCCGCCGGTGTTTTCCAGTAGCACCGAGCCGATTGTTGCAGATGATTGGCTCCGTAAGATAGGGAGGGAGTTGACCACTGCAGGATGTACAGATGGAGAAAGGGTGAAATTTGCCGCACATCAGCTTGAAGGACCCGCAGCAGCATGGTGGGAGAAATTTACAGCCACTTACCCTGTAGACACTGTCACATGGGATCAGTTTCAGCAAGCCTTCCGTACTGCACATGTTTCAGCAGGAACTATGGCCATGAAGAAGCGTGAGTTTCGCAACTTGCGCCAAGGAGGACGGACAGTTGGCCAGTATGTAGATGATTTCAGTAAGTTAGCACGTTATGCCCCAGATGACGTTGCTACAGATGCAGCTAAGCAGGAGAAGTTTCTAGAAGGACTGAATGATGAGCTGAGCATGCAGTTGATGGTAGCCACTTTCAACTACTACAAGGAGTTAGTAGATCGTGCTCTTATGATTGAAGGGAAGCAGTAGCAGATTGACAATCGCAAGAGAAAGTATGGACAGGGGAAAAATAACTTTGGAGCTCAGCAGAAACTTCGCTTTACCCCGAAGCCAGGAGGACAATTTCAGCATACCCATGGAGGAGGTAGCTCGCACAACCATAATGGCACCAAGAATGGGAACGGGAATGGAGGAAGCAATGGAAAAAACCGCACCAACCCGTCAACACCATCCAAGGTAGACCTGAGCCACATCACTTGCTTTAAGTGCCGCAAGACTGGGCATTATGCAAATGATTGACCAGAAGGCCAAAATGGTAATGGTAATGGAAGCTCATGAAAGAAGCCGAATCCTTTCAACAAAGGACAAGTGAACCACGTTACCGTGGAGGAGGTTGAAGCTCAGCCAGATGCAGTAATAGGTAAGTTTTTGGTTAAGTCATTTACTGCAGTTGTTCTTTTTGATACTGGTGCATCGCATTCATACATATCAAGGGGATTTCTGGATAAGTTTAGCCTGCCCACTAGAACTCTTAAGACACCCATGCTAGTAAGCTCACCGGGAGCGGAGTTTATGGCTAGTCAAGGATGTTTTCAAGTGCCATTAAGTATAGGGAGGCATTTTTTTCCTGACGGATTTAATTATATTGGAATTCCAAGGTTTGGATGTAATTCTTGGTATGGATTGGTTGTCGATGTATGGAGGAAACATCGATTGCTCCAGTAAGACAATTTTGCTTACGACACCAGAAGGAAGGAGAATCAAGTATGTATCACGGCATTAGCCGAGAAGGGCACATGTAAATTCCTTATCAGGAGTTGTGCAGGAGGAAGTACCAGTGGTAAGGGATTTCCCCGATGTGTTTTCGAAGAGTTGCGTGCATGCCACGGATAGGGACATTGAGTTTCTGATTGAACTATCTGCCGGAGCCTTTGGCCGATATCTAAGAGACCGTATAGGATGCCAGCCCAAGATTTGGAGGAAATTAAGAAGCAGATTAAGGAGTTACTGGATAAAGGTTCTATTCGCCCAAGTTCTTCGCCTTGGGGATAACCAGTACTTCTAGTGGAGAAGAAGGATGGATCATTAAGAATGGTTGTTGATTATTGAGGATTGAATGAAGTGACCATTAAGAACAAGTACCCACTACCGATGATCAATGACTTGTTTGACCAATTGCAAGGAGCTAAGGTGTTTTCCAAGATCGATTTGCGATCAGGGTACCATCGATTGAAGATTCGAGAGCAGGATATACCTAAGACGGCTTTTACCACAGTGCGGGCTGTATGAGTATACCGTTATGTCATTTGGTCTGACTAACGCACCTGCTTATTTCATGAACATGATGAACAAAGTGTTTATGGAGTTTTTGGATAAGTTCGTCATGGTGTTCATTGATGATATTTTGGTTTACTCGAAGAATGAAGAGGAACATAAGGAGCATTTGCGTTTGGTACTCGAGAAGCTCAGAGAACATCAGTTGTATGCCAAGTTCAGCAAGTGTGAGTTTTGGTTGAAGGAAGTTGGATTTCTCGGACATGTTATATCCGGAGAAGGTATAGCAGTGGACCCCACTAAAGTTGTCACTGTAACAAACTGGTAAGCGCCAACAACAGTTGGAGAGATCCAGAGTTTCCTTGGACTCGCAGGATACTACCAGAGATTCATTGAGAATTTCTCAAGGATTGCGAAGCCTATGACATAATTGTTGAAGTAGGACACCAAGTTTATTTGGACTGAGGAGTGTGAAGCTAGCTTCCAAGAGTTGAAGAAACGTTTGGTTACCTCACTAGTGTTAATCCTGCCAGATCAGACCAAGGATTATGAGGTGTATCACGACGCTTCACGAAGAGGACTTGGAGCAGTGCTTATGCAAGAGGGAAGAGTTGTTTCGTATGCTTCACGACAGCTTAAGCCTCATGAGCTAAACTATGCCACGCATGATTTGGAGTTAGCAGCCGTTGTGCATGCGTTGAAAACATGGAGACATTTCCTCATTGGGAACCATTGTGAGGTGTATACGGATCACAAGAGTTTAAAGTACATCTTCACGCAGAAGGAACTAAATCTCAGGCAGAGGAGATGGTTGGAACTCATCAAAGATTACGATATGAGATTACATTATCACCCCGGAAAGGCTAACGTTGTAGCAGACGCGTTGAGCCGTAAGAGTCACGTCAACACACTAATGACGGGAGAAATACCAAAGGAGTTAGCCGAGGATCTTCGAGAGCTATGTTTGGAAATAGTTCCGAGAGGCTATGTAGCAGCATTGGAGATTCAGTCAACTTTGATGGACAAAATCAGGGAAGCTCAGAAGACTGACAAAGAGATTGCCTCTATAAAGGAGAAAATGAGCGAAGGAAAGGCTAAGGGATTTCGTGAGGATGAGCACGATACCCTATGGTTTGTAGACCGTGTTTATGTGCCCAATGACCCGGAGATCAGGAAGTTGATTCTACAAGAGGCACATGATTCACCATATTCTATTCACCCAGGAAATACCAAGATGTATTTGGATTTGAAGAATACTTTCTGGTGGACCGGAATGAAGAAGGATATTGCACAGTACGTAGCAGTTTGTGATGTATGTCAGAGGGTGAAAGCAGAACATCAGAAGCCAACAGGATTGTTACATCCATTGCCTATACCGGAATGGAAGTGGGATAAACTAGGTATGTATTTCATCACGGGATTGCCTAGGACCCGTTCAGGCTATGACTCGATTTGGGTTGTAGTCGATCATTTGACGAAGGTAGCTCATTTCATTCCAGTAAAGACTACCTACAGCAGTGCCAAATTGGCTAAGATATACATGACCAGGATTGTATGCTTGCATGGAGTTCCGAGGAGTATCGTATCAGATAGAGGAACCCAATTCACCTCAAAGTTCTGGAAGCAGTTGCACGAAACTTCGGGAACCAGGCTGGAGTTTAGCACAGCTTTTCATCCACAGACAGATGGACAAACCGAGAGAGTCAACCAGATTTTGGAGGATATGCTTAGAGCTTGTGCTTTGGATTATGGATCCAGCTGGGACGAAAATTTGCCGTATGCGGAGTTTTCTTACAACAACAGTTATCAATCCAGTTTGAAGATGGCACCTTCGAAGCCTTGTACGGACGGAGGTGCAGGACCCCGTTGTTGTGGGATGAAGTTGGAGACCGCCAGTTGTTTGGACCGGATTTGATTAAGGAGTCGGAACGGAAAGTAAAGTTGATTCGCGATAGGCTTAAGGTAGCCCAGTCAAGACAGAAAAGTTATGCGGGTTCAAAACGCAAGGAGACAGAATACGAAGTCGGAGACAGAGTTTATCTTCGTGTATCACCACTTCGAGGATTTAAGTGTTTTGGTGTTAAAGGAAAATTAGCGCCACGTTTTGTGGGACCATACAAAGTTTTGGAACGTATGGGAGAAGCTGCGTACAAGTTGGAATTACCTGAAGGGTTGTCAGGTGTTCATGATGTGTTTCATGTTTCTCAGTTGAAGAAGTGTCACGCAGAGATGGCTGATATACCCCGAGAGATACAAAGTACACCGAAGCGATTGCTTGAATGATGATTTGACCTACGAGGAGAAACCAGTTAAGATTCTCGAGTTTGCTAGTCGAGTTACCCGCAACAAGGTCATTAAGTTTTGCAAAGTTCAGTGGAGCCACCACACCGAGGAAGAAGCCACCTGGGAGCGAGAGGAAGATTTGCTTAAGGACCACACTCACCTATTTTCTAACCAACCCGAATCTTGAGGGCGAGATTCATCTTAAGGGGGTAGGTTTGTAACATCCCAAATTTTCAATTTGGAATGTTATACATAGAGCATCATTGCATATCATATTTTTCGTTGCATTTTTGCTCGGTCCTAGAAATTCTACACAACTCAAGGACCCACGGAGAGAGTTGGGGATTTCGTTATTTTCATATTTGAGTTTTCTCAAATTTTGAAAATAGGATCATTTGATTTTAATTATTTTATCTTCAATTATTTCTTCTATCAAAATATGAGAGAGGGAATAAAATGACTTTCCCAAAATAAAGAAATAATTAAGATTTAATAATAAAATCAAATAAGATTTTATTTTGGAGTTTTTCGCCTTTTTATTTGAATTTAGGAAAAATGCGCGTTTTTCAAAATTGCATTTAGGCCCCAAATAAATGTTCATTTAGTCCGGATTGATTTTAGAAGCCGGGGAAAATTTATTTCGGGATTTTTGGAGTCCGTTTAGTATTTCTTTTGTTTTTTTTTCTACTAATTATTTAAAAAACGAACCACTTTGTGGGCGTGCCCGAGCGGGACTCGCTCGGGCGCCTATATAAGTGAGCACCCGGCGCCCAGCCCAGCCGCCACCACCCCGCCAGCCCCGCCCGCCGCCGCCGCCCACGCCCGCGAACCCTAACCTAACCCTATGCCCATGACGCCGCCAGATCCGCCGCCCGTTACGCCGCCGGACCCGCCGAACGAGCGGACTCCGCCGCCGCCGCCACCGACTTCGCCGCCGACCCGCCGCCTGTTCGCGTCGCGTTTTTTTAAACCGGCTGTTTTATTCGGTTTTTAGTTTCGTTTTTTAGTTTCGGTTTTTCGGTTTAGGTTAAATAGTGAACGCTCGTTTGTTCGCTTTTAACGAACGAGTTCGTCGATTAGTTTAGTTAACGACGCTCGCTCGTTAACCCGCTCGTCGCTTTTTCTTTTCTCGGATTTAATTCATGATTTTTCCGATCGTGATTTCGATCCGATTTTCGTTTTAGTATAACTTTTGCTCGTTTATCGAATCGGCGATTCAAGCGCTGGAGTTTCGCCTCAAACCCTCTTTCCGAATAACCTACTTAAACAAGTTTTTGCTTCTGTAAAATTTGACTTAGATCCAGATTAGTAAAACGAAGCTGTTTTCTTCCGCCGCTTGACTTTCGTTGCTTCGCTTGATTTGATTCTTTTGCAAACCGGAGTTCTTAAGTTGAACTATCTGGTTAGATCTATTTGAGTTTTACCTGTGCATTAGATGAGTACTTATTGTATGCTTGTTTGTTTGTCTGCGATGGAATACCGAGTCGCCGCTTTGTTACTTGAGTCTCTAGGTTTCGCGGATCATCAGCAAGGCAAGTAACACTTTGATCATACTTCTTCTCATACCCAGTTTTTATGCATTAGATCTATCCTCAAACACTTGCATGATTAGGATCTAATTAAATTGTGGGTTTTGGGAAGTAGATTGAGGTAGTACCTATTACCTGTTTTATTATCAAACCCTTGGGAGTTACTTCTACGTTTGCTTATTATGCCATGCCATGCTAGTAGACGTGGATTGGGTGAGTGTATCCATGACAGATGTGAGTTGGTTAAATTAATGGTTTATTTAAGGTGGCAACTTAAACTCACATCTGGGTGGATTGAGGCACCTGGTTTCCATCAGGACTTGCCTGTATTTCTTCGGACCGCCACCCAGGCCCAAAGGGATCATGAGATTATTCAAACTAGAAACTTCCGTGTGCAGCCACAAGCCATTATGGGCTCTGGCATAGTTGATTAAATTGTGCGAACTCTTACGGGCAGACTAGCAGATGTAGGGGAAAGTAGGTGTACCAGTCTACCCACATGTAAGGTGCTAGTGCTTCTGAAAGACTATGTCTCGGTCATCCGTTTCTCAAACATCATGTAGTGCGAGAAATCCAACGGAGGCGATCGAGTCTTGTGGGGAAAAGTGCGCAAACCTCTGCAGAGTGTATAAACTAATCATGGTTAACCGTGTCCCCGGTTATGGACATCTTGAGTATCTAGTACTTGGATATCATGTGAATCTCATCATGTTACTTCTAAATTAATATTGTTGGGTTTATTTAATGAGTACTTTTAATTGGGATTGAGAATGCTGTCAACCATTCTCAATGTTTCACAACCACCATGATAGTTAAATAAATTTATTCCTTTACTGAAGAGGAAAAATTGGCTTTATGCAAAAACTGTAACCATAGAGCTTTCCACCAGCCATATATGCATGTAGTATAGGCTTATTATTCCATTATTCTCTATGTGTTACATTGCAAGATATTCCACGTCTGACCCGTTTCGGGCTGCAACATTTCATGTTGCAGACTTTTCGAACGACAGTAAGGTGTTTAGGTCGTGGTTCTATACTCGGTGATGCCGTTGGAGTTGATGGACTCGCTTATTCTTCCAAGCCTTCCGCTGTTATCGTTATTAGATGGCCTTAAGCCATGTTTATTTTATTAAGTTCTCTCTTGAGACATTCCATTGTAATAAGTGTGTGATTGCTACTCTGTTATAAATCCTCCAAGTCATGTGTGGTGTCAAGATTCTCGATCCAGGATGACACTGAGCACAGAGATCAGACTGTTTGAGGTCTGGTCGCTACATAGTCCCACTCTATGTCAGCATTAAATTAATATGGAACCTGATGCTAAACCCATTGTTGATCGCCAAAGACGATTAAATCCTAAGATGAAGGAAGTGGTAAGAAATGAAATATTAAAGCTTCTAGAAGCAGGTATACTTTATCCTATAGCTGATAGTAGATGGGTAAGTCCTGTTCATTGTGTCCCTAAGAAGGGAGGTATTACCGTTGTTCCTAATGATAAAAATGAATTGATCCCACAAAGAATTATCATAGTTTACAGAATGGTAACTGATTTAGAAAATTAAATAAATGTACTAGGATAGATCATTATCCCATACCATTCATTGATCAAATGCTAGAAAGACTATCAAAACGTACACATTTTTGTTTTTTAGATGGATATTTTGGTTTTTTCCAAATACCTGTGTCACAAGAGGATAAAGAAAAAACTACTTTTACATGCCCTTTTGGTACCTTTGTATAGGTATGCCTTTTGGTTTATGTAATGCACCTGCTACCTTTAAAAAATGTATGACTGCTATATTCCTTGACTTTTGTGAAAAGATTGTTGAAGTTTTCATGGGTGATTTTTCCGTATACGGAACTTCTAAGCAACCTTGATCGAGTTTTGCAGAGATGTGAAGAAACTAATCATGTCTTGAATTGAGAGAAGTGCCACTTTATTGTTAATGAAGGTATGTTCTTGGGGCATAAAACCTCCGAACAGGGTATTGAAGTTGATAAAGCTAAAGTTGACGCTATTGAAAAAATGCCGTGTCCTAAAGATATCAAAGGTATAAGAAGTTTCCTTGGTCACGCTGGTTTCTATAGGAGATTTATTAAAGACTTCTCTACAATTTCTAGGCCTCTTACTAATCTTTTGCAAAAAGATGTTCCATTCGTTTTTGATGATGATTGTTTAGAAGCCTTTGAAATACTTAAGAAAGCCTTAATTTCTGCACCTATTGTTCAACCACTTGATTGGAAACTACCCTTTGAAATTATGTGTGATGCTAGTGATTATGCTGTTGGTGCTATTCTAGGACAAAGAGTTGATAAGAAATTAAATGTTATCCATTATGCTAGTAAAACTCTAGACAGTGCTCAAAGAAACTGTGCTACTACTGAAAAAAGAATTTTTAGCAGTTGTGTTTGCTTGTGATAAATTCAGATCTTACATTGTTGATTCAAAGTAATTGTTCACACTGATCATGCCGCTATTAAATACCTTATGGGAAATAAAGATGCCGAACCTTGACTTATTAGGAGGGTTCTCTTGTTACACGAATTTGACTTACATATTATTGATAGAAAGGGAGCCGAGAACCCCGTAGCTGACAACTTGTCTAGGTTAGAAAATATTCTTGATGACCCACTACCTATTGATGATAGCTTTCTTGATGAACAATTAGTTGTCATAAATGCTTCTCGTAGTACTACATGGTATGCAGACTATGCTAATTTTATTGTTGCTAAATTTATACCACCTAGTTTCACATACCAACAAAAGAAAAAGTTTTTCCTATGATTTAAGACATTACTTCTGGGATGACCCACACCTTTATAAAGAAGGAGTAGATGGTGTTATTAAACATTGTGTACCTGAGCATGAACATGAAGAAATCCTATGCAAGTGTCACTCCGAGGCATACGGAGGACACCATGCGGGAGACAAAACTACACACAAGGTATTACAATCTGGTTTTTATTGACCTACTCTTTCCAAAGATGCTCGTAAGTTTGTATTGTGTTGTGATGAATGCCAATGAATTGGTAATATTAGTAGACGTCAGGAAATGCCTAAGAATTATTCACTTGTTATTGAACCATTTGATGTTTGGGGATTTGATTATATGAGTCATCTTCCTTCCCTAATGGGTATGCACATATTTTGGTTGCTGTTGATTATGTTACTAAGTGGGTAGAAGCTATTCCAACTAGTAGTGCTGATCATAACACATCCATAAAATGCTTAAAGAAGTTATTTTTCCGAGGTTTGGAGTCCCTTGATATTTAATGACTAATGGTGGTTCACACTCTATTCATGGTGCATTCTGTAAATTGCTTGCTAAGTATGATGTTAATCATAGAATTTCATCTACTTATCATCCTCAGTCTAGTTGTCAAGTAGAATTAAGTTATAGAGAAATAAAATTGATCCTGCAAAAGACTATTAATAGATCTAGGAAGAATTGGTCTAAGAAACTTGATGATGCATTATGGGCTTACAGAAATGCTTATCTACCCTAATAATAAATGGTCTATTGCTTCTGGTCATCCTCCATAAAATTGCCCCTGAAGATGCCCTAAATTACCCGCTATGCCACCTATAAGTGAAAAAAATGATTCATAAAAAAACACCGCCAGATTTTGTTCCTATATAAGCGATACACTCACATCTCACGAACAGACAAGCAGCATGGTCTTCCACGTGCGAGACCGCGGTTCAACTCCTGGTTCTGCTCATTTTTCTCTCCTTTTCTGCGCGCCTCCTACTTCGTGCTAGCAGTAATGGGCTGGCCCATTTGCTGGTCATGACAACTCTGTTTTTTATTATTTATTATTTCTTTTTTCTTTATCATTTCTGTATTTGTATTTCCTTCTTTAAATTAATTCAAGTTTCACAAAAAAATCCAAATTTCAAAAAGTTGTGAGTTCTGAAAAAATATATCGAGAAATCATAAAAACTTCGTGAATTCAAAAAACTGTTCGCATAAAAAAAATCATGATTTAATTTTTTTAGAGAAATAGAATTGTTCATGATTTTGAAAAAATGATCGTGTATTCAATTCTTTTGGTAATTTGAAAAAAAATGCTCATGGAATTTTTGAAAATGTTCAAAGAAAATAATGCAGATCCGTAAATAATGAACAAAACAAACGCTCGCTTACGTAGAGGTTTTATTAGGGGATCTGTAGAGGTAGTTTTATGATTTTATTTAGCCCCTCGCGTGTCGGGTAAGAAAAAGGTATTCGTGTTCTTTACAACGCTGAGCCCCAAAAAATTGACACAACTTCCTATGGGTTCGTTTTTGTAACTATATGACGAAATGTTTATTTTGCCTCGATACACAACTATGTTTCTTATGGTGCCACAGTTTTTACTGGTTATGGAAAACACCTCTACGCTAGGTCAAGGCGAGACACATCATTCATCAGTCTAACTTAGGCATGGTCCATCAGTGCAGTTTGCTCAGCCAAAAAATATTTCATTGTGGCGCCTTAAGAAATCAAGTTGTTATCCGACCATCACATTTTTAGTTTTTAAAATTACCTTTTAAAAGTCCCTTATATCATCATGACGTCATTTAGAGATAGTTTGTGAAATGAAATTTTAAAAGTCCTTATCTCATCCTGACATTTGATTCAGACTTTTTTTTATCTCTACCACATGTGCATAATCTAATTATTTTTCTCCTGTTGCAACGCACGGGCATATTTGCTAGTAAAAATCCTATGGGTATGTATCCATATAAAATGGTTTATGGAAAAGCATGTCACTTACCTCTTGAATTAGAACATAAAGCTTATTGGGCAATTAAAGAACTCAATTATGATTTCAAACTTGCCGATGAGAAGAGGTTGTCTGACATTAGTTCACTTGATGAATGGAGAACCCAAGCCTATGAAAATGCCAAGTTGTTTAAAGAAAAGGTTAAAAGATGGCATGACAAAAGAATACAACAGCGATAATTTAATGTAGGTGACCAAGTCTTGCTATACAATTCTCGTTTAAGATTTTTTGCAGGAAAACTTCTTTCCAAATGGGAAGGCCCTTTCATTATCGAAGAAGTTTATCTTTCTGGTGGAATCAAGATCAACAACGCGGAAGGCAGCAACCCGAAGGTGGTGAATGGGCAAAGAATTAAACATTATATCTCAGGTACGCCCATAAATCTTGAAACTAACAATATTCATACCATAACACCGGAGGAGTACATAAATGAAACTTTCTAGAACACTCCAAAACCCTAACAAGGAATAGGTATGTGATATGTAAGTAAACCAACTCCAAAAGTTTTTCAGAGGCAATTTTACTCCGTTTTGGAATATTTAAAAAATTAGAAAAATAAGAAGTAGTTCGGATAGTGCGCGGGGAGGCGACAAGCCTTGGGGCGCGCCTCCGAAGCTTGTGGCCACCTCATATGCCCTCCGGACTCTGTTTTCTCCTAAAATACTTGTTTTGGACGATAAAAATTCGTTATATAATGCCCCGAAGGTTTTGCCCACCGTATCATGGCAATATCCCATGGTCTTGTTTCGAGCTATTTCTGACAGATCTAGATCGTCATGACGTCTCCAAGCGCCCCCAAGGACAAGTTCTATGGGAAGGTCATTGAAAGGATTGATATAGTTGACTAGAGGGCGGGGGGTGAATAGGCAACTAACAATTTTTAGCTTTTCTTTACCGATTCAAACATTGCATCAAAGTAAGTTGTCTAGATATGCAACTAGGTGAACAACCTATATGATGCAACAACAACAAGCTCACAAGAAAGCAAGGGAAACAACACAATATAAGCTTGCACAAGTAAAGGTAAGAAATAACCAAGAGTGGAACTGGTGGAGACGAGGATGTGTTACCGAAGTTCCTTCCCTTTGAGAGGAAGTACGTCTCCGTTGGAGCAGCGTGGAGGCACAATGCTCCCCAAGAAGCCACTAGGGCCACAGTATTCTCCTCACGCCCTCACACAATGCGAGGTGCCGCAATTCCACTATTGGTGCCCTTGGAGGCGGCGACGGAACCTTTAAAAACAAGGTTGGGGCAATCTCCACAACTTAATTGGAGGCTCCCAGCGAAACCACAGAGCTTCACCACAATGGAATGTGGCTCCGAGGTGACCTCAATCGTCTAGGGTGCTCAAACACCCAAGAATAACAAAATCCACACACGAAAGTATGGGGGAATCAAATATCCTTTGGTGGAAGTGTAGCTCTAGGTCTCCTCCTTCAATCCATAGAAAATCAAGAAGCTTGAGTGGCTAGAGAAGGAGATTGGACAAGAAAGCTTGAAGGGCATTAATGGTGGTGAGAGAGAGGCAAGAGGTCCATGTGGTAGGTGGAAGAACCTCCCTTATATAGCAAACCCTAAAATCCAACCGTTACTGCGAAAACAGCTCTACAGTGGTACAACCGCTCCTCGTCCCGATACAACCGGGACTCACAGGTATACTGCAGAAACCCTACCAGGCGGTACAATCGGACAGACAAGCGGTAGTACCGCTTGTGAAGAACAACCGCTCAGCCACCGCTTTGAAACAGTAGGGAGTCACCCATGTGAGCGGTGAACGAGCGGTACTGCGCCGGTGCAACCGCCTGTCCCCGGTACCCTGGGTGGCTATGTCCTTAGCGGTAGAACCTCTTAGGGCACCGGTGGTACCGGTGTTCAGAGCACAACCGGAACAACCGGGCCACCACCGCCCGAGTACCACATCAAAACAGAAACCAGACCGGTTGTTGAGCGGTACCTGGCAGGTACAACCGCCAATGACACACCACAGTCATTTTAAAGCAAGGTGGCGGTACCACCACCCGAGGGCAGCGGTAGAACCGCTTGGTCATGAACTGGGATGTTCAACCCCAGGGTATCACCCCTGGGGTGGTGGTTGGGTCGGTGCCAAGAGCCAGCGGTACAACTGCTTGATCGAGTGGTACAACCGCTGAGAGTACACAACAACAATTGAAAAGAAGGGGAGCTCTCTGTCTAACATGAAACCGAAGGCAAATGTTGGTGAGGAAAAGTGTACGTGCAATGATTCACCCAACTCCTTCCGATGTGGATTCCCTCTTAATAGTACGAGTTTCCTACGACCAAAGGGATAAACACATAGATAAGCACCGTCTTCGATCTTTTCCTTCCAGAGAGAATAACTAATCGATGCAAGCCTAATCACCGAGAACCTGAAGAACTTAGCACAAGATTAGACCAACAAAGGGTTGTCATCATCATCCAAAACACAAAGTAGGGAAATGACCTACAATCTCCCCCTTTTTGGTGGATGATGACAACAACACAATTTGCAAGAGAGAGGTCTAGAAAATATAGATAGGACTCCCCCTAGATGTGTGCACTAATTTGAATTTGCTTTCGGAATGCAAAGGCACACATTAGGATCAAGACTCCCCCTAGATTTTATAGACCTACCACTCCTACTAGACATGTGAAGCTAAACAATAAGCACATAATAAAAGAGTAAAGACTTAAATGGATAAACGACATTAACGGCATTAATAATAAATAGAGGAGCGCATGTCTCGCACCATGCAAGTCGAGATAAGAAACAAGGTCCACAAACTAAAGTTCAACACGAAGCACGAAAGAACAAACACAAACCCAAGCAAATCGCATGCAAATCCCGAGACCTAATAGAACTCTCTCCCCCTTTGGCATCAAGACACCAAAAAGGAAAAGAGCGAAGCTAACGCCCCAGAGCTCAGTAGTCCTCCTCTGACTCCTCGGTCGCATCTGGATCCCCATCATCATCAGACTCCTATCATCGTCCTTATCAGCGTCCTCCATGATATCATCATCAGCAGCAAAGGAGGTAGAAGGCTGGCGAGGAGCCTCATCATCAGACCATGTGCTATGCACAGAGATCCACCGTTCCTCAGGGGTGATGCGCTTCTCAGAACCACTCCGGACAGGCATGTTGAGGTGCTTCATCATAGCAATTTGACGACGCCTGGCAAGCTTCTCATTGACATGGGCCTCATACATCTTCTTCTGAATGTCAGTCTGGAGGCAGAAAGTCTTCTTCACTTTAGCAGTGAGCTTGATCACCCAAGAGGCTTGGCCCCTGGATCCAGCTCAAAGTCCTCATCATCTGAAGTGGCATAGACATCCTCGGGATCATTAGCAGGAAAGCGAGGCTCGACATGCTTCTTCTTCTTGAGTTTCTTGACCTCATGCACAGTGAGGTTGTTTGGAGAAGTGAGAAGCTCTCCAGTGTGGCGAACAACCCAAACGGAGTTCAAAAAGCACATGACAAAAGGAGCGTAAATGGGGATCTTTCTGTAGATGACCATGTTGTACATCTCGTGCCACATCCAGTTGGACACATCAAAAGTAGCAGCAGAGCCCACCTTGGTCTTCATAGCAACAAGCAAGTCAACAAGGTGCCCATAGACTTCATCCTGATTTCGAACCTTGGGCAAAAGCACATTGCGGAACACCCGATGCATGATATCATAGACCTTCTGAAGATCCTTGGATTCTCCAATAATGCCTCATCCATGAATGTATAGAGGAGCAAGTTTCTCCTTAGGCATAGAATGGGGATGGTCGTGAGGATGGATCCCACCATTCCCTTCGTGGCCAGTATCCTCATACCCAATGACATTGCAGAAAGCCCTCCAAGGCACTTGAAAGAGCTCATCACGGCACATGAACGAGAGAGCGTGAGCGATCTTCTCCAAAGTGAACAGTGGCATAAAACTGATGAATGAGCTGAATATCAAAGTCACAGTTGACAGACATGAGCTTGACAAAATCAAACTCCTCACAAAGAGCCAAGGCCTCACCAAAATACTCCAAGGTGCTCCTCCAATGATCAAGATCAATGGTCCACTGCTTGGCATACCTATTCTTGTTGTGCTCAAAAAGTTCATGAACAATTCTCACTTGCATCTCATTCCGGAACTGAACGGTGGTCCAACGAGGCGCAATGGGAACCTCATATGGATTTTTTGTTTGGAAGGCTTCCCAATCCTTGGCTTTCCACCGGTGCAAGGGCATAACCACACGTTGCTTGGCAGCAGCAGACTTCTTACGGCGAGTGGTTTTGGTGGGAATCACAACCTCTTCTTCATGAGTCTCAACCAGGCGCTTGCATCTCCTAGCCTTTTTCACGGTCCTGCTACGAGGAGCAGAGCGAGAACCAGAGCCTCCTGCACACACACACACACGTGAAGAGCATAAGAAACCCAGGAAAGATGAGAGGATTGCACACACGAGCGTAGGAATAGATTGATTGCAAAACAGAGAAGAAAGAACAGTGCTACGTGGTTCAGACATCGCGGTTGTACCGCCCCTGGAGGAGGTAGAACCGCCAGGAGAGCAGCACTACCAGTTGTAGAAATACTATCCACGATATTTGAATCAAACTAAAAATATTCTAACTTCTAAGAAATGCAAACAAAGCAGGAGGCATATATAGATCTCTTCCACCCAATAGTTCGAACAATAAACGCGGAATGCCAAGTAGTGCCCTAGAAGAAGGGAAAGAAACCCTAGAGAGAAGAAAACGGGGCATTACCAGCATCCATGGGAAGAGATCGGAAAGGAGGGGGCCTCCGCGGAGTGGATCCACGGAGAGCCCATGGATCCGGAGCGCGACGTGCACTCTGGGGCAGAGGCAATGGCGACTGGCGGTTAGGGCAGGAGATGGAGGAGGAAAGGGGATGAAGGGAAAAGAAAACCCTTCGGCTCCGACCCTATTTATATGCCGGCAGACGCGAAGCGGTTGTACCGCTCCAAGGAGCGGTTGTACCACTTCCTGGCACGTACCAATGGTTGCAGGCGGTACTTCCGTTGCCTAGAAGGCAGCGGTAGCACTGCCGGTAACCGACCGGTAGTACCGGCCAGGAGCACATCCTGGGTTCGAGCGGTGGAACCGCTCAAACACCCCTGGGAGTCCTCCTGGGACTGTACAAACCGAGTGCACCAGCGGTTGAACCGCTCGGGCCATCGGTTGTACCGCCCAGTCAGCATTACCCAAACCAACATCAATGTGTGTGCAATTGGATTGGTTGTTTTTAAGAGATGGAGAAAGCTTGGGATGGAGCACAACACTGAAATATGGTGTGATGATCTCCAAGAGAGCAAGAAGCAACCAATGAGAAAAACCCCAACTTGGAGATCGCAACACCTAGGACCTAACACAAGACTAAGCAAGAGTGAAAAAGACCCAAGGAAACCAACTCCAACTCCCCTTCAAAAGAAAGGGCGGTGGCCGAGGCCACCTATGTTTGAGTGTAAAGGTATGGCACCGCAAAGATTTTAACCTTGGGCCCATGACCAAAACTCATCTTTAAAGCACAAGTACCATAAAAAATGGCTAATGTGGAAGACTTGATCAATTTTTGCATAATGGGGGGAGGAAGAGTTCATTGAGAGAACAATACTCCCCCTATGTCCATGCCTACACCTAGAACAAGACATCACGATGAGTATGGTGGGGTGTGCAAGGGTTCAAGCCACATTGCTTGAATCAATGATATTTAGCTCATGCCTTAACTCGCGAAATCTTGCTTCATCCAATGGCTTCGTGAAGATATCTGCAAGGTTATCATGAGTGTTGACATAATTGAGCTAGATCTCCCCTTGCCTAATATGATCACAGATGAAATGATACCGAATCTCAATATGCTTCGTCTTGAAGCGTTGCACCGGGTTGAGAGAAATCTTGATTGCACTTTCATTGTCACACCAAAGAGGCACTTTTTCACAAATGACACCGTAATCCTTTAAAGTTTGCCTCGTCCATATAAGTTGTGCACAACAACTACCGGCGGCCATATACTCTGCTTCGGTGGACGAGAGAGACACACAACTTTGCTTCTTAGAAGACCAACTTACCAAAGAGCAACCAAGAAATTGGCACCCTCCGGAAGTTGACTTCCTATCCACTTTGTCTCCCGCCCAATCAACAATCAACAAACGAGTCCGGAAAGCCCACAAGGTTGAAGTTTGCTCCTCTTGGGTACCATAAGCCAAAGTTTAGGGTATGAGCCAAATATCGAAAGATTCTCTTGACCGCCACATAGTGGCTTTCCTTAGCTGCGGCTTGAAACCATGCACAAATTCCCACACTCAACATGATATCCGATCTAGATGCACAAAGGTAAAGCAAGGAGCCAATCATGGAGCGATATAACTTTTGATCCACCGCTTTACCATTGGGATCTATGTCAAGTTGGCATTTGACAGGCATTGGAGTGGAGGCCGGCTTTACATCACTTAGCTTGAATCTCTTGAGCATGTCTTGAGTGTATTTGGCTTGGTTGATGAAGGTTCCTTCTCTTCTTTGCTTGATTTGGAACCCAAGAAAGAACTTCAACTCCCCATCATGGACATCTTGAACTTTGAGGTCATGAGAGCGGCAAATTTCTCATTGAAAGCTTTGTTAGGGGAACCAAAGATAGTATCATCAACATATAGTTGGCATACAAACAACTCCCCTTTGACCTTCTTAGTAAAAAGAGTGGGGTAGATTTTCCCAATTTCAAACCCATGATCTTGCATCAACTTGGTAAGGTGCTCATACCACGCACGTGGGGCTTGTTTAAGGCCATATAGTGCCTTATCGAGTTGGTACACATGATTGGGGAAATAGGGATCCTCGAACCCCGGGGGTTGTTTAACATACACCAACTCATTAGTAGGGCCATTAAGAAAAGCACTCTTCATATCCATTTGTTGCAACTTGAAGTTATGATGAGAGGCATAAACAATCAACAAACGAATAGATTCAAGGCGAGCAACGGGAGAAAAGGTTTCACCGTAGTCGATACCCTCGACTTGGGAGTAGCCTTGTGCTACCAAACGAGCCTTGTTGCGGATGATAATTCCATGAGCATCTTGATTGTTATTGAATATCCACTTGGTTCCAATGACATTATGGTTCCCCGTTGGCCTTGGCTCCAATATCCACACCTTGTTGTGCTCAAAGTTGTTGAGTTCTTCATGCATGGCATTAAGCCAATCCGGATCCTCGAGCGCCTCATAGACCTTTTGGGGTTCAACACAAGAAACAAACGCGTGATGTTCACAATAGTTTGCGAATTGTCTACCAATGCTTACCCCCTTTCTTAAGCTTCGAAGCACATTCGTCATGAGATGATCTTTGGTAATGAGCTTGGATGCAATCTTCACGGCACGACGCTCCAATTCCTCCTCAGGAGTGAGTTGAGGAGCTGAAACTTGATCATCTTGAGCATCGTCTTGAGCTTGTTCTTGATCTTGAGCTTGCTCTTGATCTTGAACTTGCTCGGTGGTCAGAACTTGATCTTGGGCATCACTTGGTGGTTCACCACCATCTTGAGGTTGATCTTGCCCTTGATCTTGGTCATTTGGTTGAGGGCCTTCACTTTGTTCTTCGGAAGCGTGGGTCTTGGGTTGGTGATGGTTCCACTTGAGCGGAACATTGTACTTCTCCTTAGGCCACAAGGGGTTTCTCAATGGGTAGGATAAGACCAACACCCATTCTTCTTATGGCTTGGGGAGGAATTTCATCACCTACATCACAAGTACCACTTTGCTCCACTTGGGAGCCGTTATTCTCGTCAAACTCCACGTTAGACGTCTCCTCAGTAAGTCCCGCGCCATGGACTTATTGAGGACATGGTAAGCATGAGAGTTTGTAGCATAACCAACAAATATGCCCTCATGAGCTCTAGCCTCATATTTAGACAAGCAAACACATTTCTTGAGAATGAAACACTTACACCCAAACACCCGGAAGTACTTGAGATTGGGCTTGTTACCGGTGAGTATCTCATATGGAGTCTTGTTCAAGCCTTTGCGGAGATAGAGCCGATTGGATGCATGACAAGCAGTGTTGATGGCTTCAGCCCAAAAGTTGTATGGAGACTTGAACTCCGCCATCATGGTCCTTGCCGCATCCATCAACGTCCGGTTCTTCCTCTCCGCTACACCATTTTGTTGAGGGGTGTAAGGTGCGGAATATTGATGCTTGATCCCCTCATCACTAAGAAACTCATCCCAGGTGTAGTTCTTGAACTCGGTGCCGTTGTCACTTCTTATCGTCAAGATCTTTGCATTGTGTTGGCGTTGAGCTTCATTTGCAAAGTCGATGACGGTTTGTTGGGTCTCACTCTTCCTCTTGAAGAAATATACCCAAGTGTATCTTGAATAATCATACACAATCACCAAGTAATACTTTCTACCCCCAAGACTATCAAAGGATGGAGGTCCAAAAATATCCAAGTGAAGGAGCTCCAAGGGCCTCTTCGAGTAGGTGATAGTCGTGGGAGGGTGAGCCTTATCATGTAGCTTTCCTTCGATACAAGCACTGCAAGCACAATCTTTGGCAAAACTAACGTTTGTTAGTCCACAGACATGGTCCCCCTTGAGAAGACTTTGCAAAGATCTCATATTGACATGGGCTAAACAGCGATGCCAAAGCCATCCCACGTCAACTTTAGCCATTAGGCATGTCACGGTCTTAGTGGGTCGCTCCGAGAAGTTAATCACATAAATACCATTCTCGACATGCCCAACAAAGGCTACTTTAAGAGTCTTGCTCCACAAGAAGGCCATAGTATCAATATCAAAGAAAGTGGCAAAGCCCATGAGTGCAAGTTGACGAACGAAAAGTAAATTGTATGCAAGGGACTCAACAAGCATGACTTTCTTGATCGTGAGATCATGAGAAATGACAACCTTGCCAAGACCCAATACCTTAGAAGATGAGGCATCACCCCACTCGACATTGGTGGGCATAGATGAAATTTTGTGCATGTCCAACACCAAGTCCTTGCTTTCGGTCATATGATTTGTGGCTCCACTATCGAGCAACCATGACCCCCCACCGGAAGCAAACACCTACAAGAGATCAATGCCTGGTTTTAGGTACCCATTTTGTAATGGGTCCTTTGATGTTAGCAACAAGGGTCTTAGGAACCCAAATAAACCATTCAATGCAAAAATAAGGAGAACCAACAAATTTAGTATAAACATGGCCATCACTAGCACGACATAACACATAAGAAGGGCTAAAGTCGCCAGCTTTGTTGGAAGGAGTGACATTGCCCTTCTTGACACCACCACCCTTCTCATTGTTCTTCTTCTCCTTAGAAGCACCCTCTCCCTCCTTCACAAAAGTTTTCTTGAGAGGAGGAGGTCGTTTGGCCTTGTCATTCTTCTTCTTGTTCTTGGACTTGGGTGCAAACCCAATTCCCTCCTTCCTCACAACTTCCTTTTGATTGCTCAAAAGGTCGTTGAGGTTCTTCTCACCTTGTATGCAAGACACAAGGCCTTTCTCAAGTTGCTCCTTCAACTTTTCATTCTCCTCCACAAGATGCACATGCTCACAAGACGGTTAGTAGGATTTGCATTATCAATTAAAAACATATAGGAAAAGTGGCTTTTTCCTTAGTTAGCTTCACTTGGAGTTGATCATGAGACTCTTTGAGGCTAGCATGAGCACCATTCATGGCTTTGTGAGCCTTGTCAAGTATATCAAACTCCTTCTTGAGTCTAGCAAGATCAATCCCAAGTTTGGCCTTCTTGGAATTGAGCACACGAGATACAACAAGAGCATGATCAAGATCTTTCTTTAATTTAGCATGATCATCGTTGTGTGACTCCTCAGGAGCCAAACAATGAACACACTCTTCCTCAAGAGCATTAGAGAGATCCGATATCTCATCGGCATAGTCACGACTATGCCCCTCCATCTTGGAGATGGTGTCTTCGTGATCCTTGATCATGTCATTGGCTTCACCAAGTTGTTCCAAGAGAGCAACAAAGTGCTTCTTGGATTTACCTTTGAGCTTACTCATAAAAGACTCAAATTATTTTCTTCCTCATTGGACCCCTCACTTTCTTCAATGCAATCTGTCAAAGAGGGATTAATAGTGATGGTGGTTTTGATGTTGGGGGTTACCTTGTTAGTGTCTCACATTGCCACAATTATAGCATGTCCTCACATGTTGCTTGCCCTTGGTGCCACTCGAGTTGGTCTTGTTGAAGTTGGGCCTTGAGTTCTTCTTGCTCCAAAATTGCCTTGAAGCGAGAGCCATGTGCTCATGATAAGCATATTTTGTATCTTCGGGGTTACTCTCCTATTCTTCCTCTTCATCCTCTTCTTCCACACTAGCCTTGGCCTTCAAGGCAAGGTTGGGCTTCTTTGTGCATTGAGAATGCAACACCGCATTGTCGGCGGTCTTGTCCAAGATCCTCATTGCCACAAACTCATCCAACACTTCACTTGAGGACAAGGTGTGGAAGTCCGGCCTTCGAGGATGTCGGAGGACATGGCCTTATGGTAAGGCATCATGGCCTTGCGAAACTTGCGCTTGATCCAATTGTCATCTGTATCCTTGCTCCCATGATCTCAGAGTGACACCGCGAGAGTGGTTAATCTCCGGTAAAGCTCATGAGGTTCTTCATCTTCATTCATTGCAAACTCATCGGCTTCATCTTGAACCACTTCATAGTTGGAGCGTTGAATACTTGCGCTTCCCTTGTAAATGGAAACAACATGTTGCCATGCTTCCTTGGCCACGTGAAAGGTCGGAGATGCGCAATATCTTCGAAAGGGATGGCCTCTTGGAGAATGCAGAGAGCGGACTCGTTGAATTGATGATCCGCGGCTTCTCTAGGAGTGAAGTTGCTTGGGTCATGCGGGTAGCAACCTTGCTCAATAATTCTCCAAAGGTTAGTAGAACTATGATTTAAATGACGTTTAAAGCGATAGACCCAAGAGGCAAAATCCTCATTTTTCACAAGCTTAGGAGGAGGACCAACATGATTCAAATGAGTGGTGGGAACCGGTCCCCCATAAGTAAGTGGAGGTTCAACATGGGCAAAGATGCTATTTCCACTTCTATCACTAGATAAATGAACTTTGTCACTAGTAGCTGCCCCCTTGTCGGAGTTAGCATCCGTCACCTTGTTAGCGGGATCACCCACTTTCATTGGTGCGGTGGATAATTTAAGGCCTTCTAAGAACTTGTTGAACATGCTTTCAACCTCGGTCGTCATGGAGGTTTTCAATGTGTCCAAAGCCGCATTAAACTCCTCACGAGAGACCGAGGTTCCCCCATTGGCCGTAGACGAGAACAGATTCACACTGGAGTGCTCCTCCCCACCGTCTACGGTGTCAACCATACTCTTTGGACGGCAAAGTCCTTAATAGAGAGACGAGGCTCTAATACCAATTGAAAGGATCGATATAGTTGACTAGAGGGGGGGGGGGGGGGTGAATAGGCAACTAACAATTTTTAGCTTTTCTTTACCAATTTAAACTTTGCATCAAAGTAGGTTGTCTAGATATGCAACTAGGTGAACAACCAATTGTAGCGACCCGACCCAAAATCGGTCAAGTCTCTGTGTAGCTGTACCATCCCAAGATCATGCTGGCACACACAGTACATTGATGAAATAATGAAAGTTCAATCACACCTGAATTTATTACACGATTCTCATATCGAGTCTTTATTACAATAGAATAAATTCGGCCGAAGGCCAACTCCTGAGAAATAAACTAAATAAGCTGCGGAAGCGTAGAAGAATAGCGAGTCCATCCGACTCCAAAGGGCAATCGCCAAGCGTGGATCGTAGCCTTACTCCTGATCAGAATACTCCTCTGCAACATAAGACGTTGCAGCCGTGTAGGTCAGCATTTTGAATATGCTGGCAAGTCATGAAGAGAGAATAACAATAAAAGTTACTAACACTATATGCAATTTGGCTGTGGGGCTCTAAGTTTCATTGTTTTGCGAAAAAGCCAGTTTTTCCCTACAACAATGGACTTGCTTGCAAATACTACAAAATTGTTGGTAGTTATTGAGATGGTTCCGCCAACCAATGTCTCATTCCCAATTATTAAATAACCCCCTCAATTAATTTATTAACTTTGGTGTTGAGATTTCCGAAATACTTCCAAGTTCCAGAGGCTCAAATTGTCCAGAATCGGGACACGGCTAACCGATTAGATCTTCACTCTGCAGAGGTTTATGACTTTACCCACAAGAATCGTTCCTCCTTTTAAGTCTTCGCACTTCATGGTGTTTGAAGACGGATGAACGAAATATGGTCTTCCCAAGAGTTTCCTCCGCCACTACGGTACCCATCCAATCCTACCGTTCTTCTACATCTCGTAGCACCGTCCGCCAGAGTCACACCTAGGGTTGACCAAGCCGAGCCCATAATGGCTTGCGGCTGCACAGTAAGCTTCCGTCAATGGGGTATACATCCATCTCTTCGTGGCTGGGTGAAGCTTTCCGCAAGATGTCATGGCGCTTCTCCATGCATCCCGCCAACCCTTGGTTTTCTCCAGGTGCCCGTCAACAAATCCTCCACCCAAGAGTAAATTTTGAAGTCCATCTTGAGCTTGAAGTCATGGGGTTGTCATCATCTTGACTCTCACATCTCCCTTATGATTCACTCAACCAACCCGTCACGAGCATAGCAAATAAACTACTTCGTCCCGGCAATGGTAACAAGGGAATTGGGTTCATCCTACCTCATGATACTACTCAAGAACATAACTTCAAATTCTCCTACTGCATGCATGGTGGGGAGGTATAATTCTAATGCAATAAAATCATAGGTATAGTAAAAGAAATATGATCAATGACTTGCCTTGCTGACGATCTTTGAAAGCTAGGGACTCGTGGTAGCAAGCTTCGCACTCCGGAAATTCTACCGAGGCAAACAACAATCATAATAAGCATACAACATATGATCACTTAACATAACAACATATTAACATAACACATAAAACAATTGAACCAAAACCCAAAGAAAACTCGAAGAAATCCAAATCAATGTTTTCACCATATCAAACAACAACCAAGAAAATAGTTTTGCACAACCAAATTTTTCTTAACAGAACCTAATCATGGGTTTTTGCTAACTAACAGAAGAGAATTCATCATGCAACTAGGAGCAAAAAGAATCACATTAAAAGCTATTATAAAACTCCTGTTATGCCTAAAACAATCCTAGCAAGAAAAAATAAAATAAAAGTTTTATTTATTGTAAATAAAAGTTCATGTTCTAAAACTACAGAAACTAATCTAGAATAAACTATCACATAGGAAAAATAAAATTATTTGCTAAATAAAACAATAGGAAAACAGTAGCTAGTTAAATAAATAGGAACAACATGATTCTGATTAAAACTATTTTTTTATTAAATCTAAAATGCCCAAATAAATTCCTATGGTTAGGTATGGTCAAAACAAAGTAGTGACAAAAAGAATCACTAAAATAAAATAATCCTAACTCATTTTATAGCAGAATTACTAATCTGTCTAAATCTAAAATAAAACAATTTATAATAATTTTAACATGACTAAACATATTTTCTACAGAAACTAGAACAAATTTGCAAACTAACAAAAAGAAGAATCAATTAAAAATATTAAGTAGAGTAAAAGATATGGATTTTACAAAACAGAAACTATTCTGTTAAAAACAGAAACGAAAAAAATTAACTAAAACGAAAACCGGCGCTAATGGGCCTATCTAGCACTCGGGCGTAATATAGCTAAAACGCGCCCGAGGGATTAAACCGAGTCGGGCTGGTCTAATAAAAACCGTGACTTAAAACCGGATCTTTAAACTAAACCCTAAATAAAACCGTACCCCTTCGTGTTTCTAATCTAGCGCGTACGTTTTGGATCGGACGGTGGCGGGATCTCGGTGGCTTATCAGGTGGCGGCGGCGGGCGATGGTCGACGGCGGCTCGGCGGCGACAGTGCGGGGCTCGGTGGTCGGGGACGACGGCGGAGGCCTCCGGCGGGTGCGGCGGAGCGAGGGGAGCTCGGGGGTGGACTCGGGCGAGCTCGAGGGGGTTCGGAGGCGGGCAGAGCGGTGGCAATGGCGCGGTGGCGCACTCGGGCTCCGGCGACGGATTGCGGGCGAGGGGAGAGGTCGGGCGAGGGGGAAGTGGGGGGAACGGGTCGAGGGTGGGAGTATTTATAGGGGGGGGGGGCACCGACTTGGAGGAGGGGGCAGATCGGGCGAGGATCGGGGGAGGATCCCGGATCCTTCGGGATTCCGGCGAGCGGCGGCGCGGGCTGGCGTGGGCGAGGGGAAGAAGGAGAGGTGGGGCCGGGGTGTCGGTGAGAGAGGGGGAGGGGGTTGCGGTCGGTTGGCCGAAGGGTAGGGTTTTCGGCGAGGGGGCTCGGGCGTGGGCCTGGTGGGTGCCTCGGCGCTGGCTGGGCCGGTTGGCCTGGCTGGCGCCTGGGTCCTTTTTCTATTTTTTTTGAATTAGTGAGAGAGAGAGAAAATATATTTAAATATAAATATTTTATATAGGACATATATACATCAAAATGATCAGGGGAATATTCCCTATAATTTGAACATTTTTCCAGGGGCAAAACTCAAACTTTTAAAAAAAATCATTTTTTTCTAAAATCCCAAATAAAATTCAAATTTGAATTCAAACTTTTTGGCAATGTTTTTCATCTGACATATTTGGAGTGTCATGTTTACTCCTCTCATACTTTTTCTCAAGTATTTGTCAGGCATAGTTTTGAAATAATTTTTAACCGCCAATTTGAATTCAAATTCCAACAACTCAAAAACTTCAAACTTCAAATGTCACTCAAATTCAAACAATATGCATAGATGCTTAGCTATAATTGTAAAACATTCCAAATAGGAAATTTGGGATGTTACAAACCTACCACCTTAAGATGAATCTCTTGCTTGAGATTCGGGTTAACTAGCAAATAGGTGCGGGTGGTCTCGGCGGAGGTCTTCTTCTCGCTCCTAGGTGGCTTCCTCCTCGGAGTGATGACTCCACAAAGACCTTGCAAAACTTGATGATCTTGCTGCGGGTGACTCTGTTCGCAGTCTCGAGAATTCGGATGGGTTTCTCCTCATAAGTCGATCACCGTCGAGCTGTATGGCCTCTAGGGCACCTTGTGTCTCTCAACGGAATATCGGCCATGTCGGCATGGCATTTCTTGCTGAGAAACATGGAAGACATCATGAACTCCGGACAATTCTTCCGGCAATTCCAACCTATAAGCAACTTCTCCACGACGTTCGAGGATTTTGTAGGGGCCAATGAACCGGGGTGCTAACTTTCCTTTAACACCGAACCTCTTGATTCCACGAAGTGGGGACACACGAAGATATGCCCGGTCTCCCGCTTTGTAAGTTACTTCCTTGCGTTTACTGTCGGCATAACTCTTCTGCCTCGACTGAGCTACCTTGAGTCTATCTCGAATCAGCTTGACTTTCTCTTCGGAATCTCTGATAAGATCGGGACCGAAAAGTTTTCGATCTCCAACACCATCCCACAGCAATGGTGTTCTGCACCTCCTTCCGTATAGAGCTTCGAAATGGGCCATCTTCAGACTGGTCTGATAACTGTTATTGTATGAGAACTCAGGGTATGGCAAATTATCATCCCAGCTAGACCCATAGTCTAGCGCACAAGCTCTCAACATGTCCTCCAGGATCTGGTTGAATCTCTCGGTCTGTCCATCTGTCTGCGGATGAAAAGCTGCACTGAACTCCAGCCTCGTACCAAAAGTTTCATGCAACTGATTCCAAAACTTTGAGGTAAATTGTGTTCCTCTATCTGACACGCTACTCCTCGGAACTCCATGCAGACATACGATCCTGGTCATGTATATCTTGGCTAACTTAGCGCTGGTATAGGTAGTCTTCACGGGAATGAAATGAGCTACCTTAGTCAATCGATCAACCACTACCCAGATGGAATCATAACCTGAACGGGTCCTGGGTAGTCCTGTGATAAAATCCATTCCAAGTTTTTCCCATTTCCACTCGGGAATCGGCAAAGGTTGAAGTAACCCTGCTGGCTTCTGATGTTCCGCCTTTACTCGTTGGCAAACATCGCATACTGCTACGTACTCGGCAATATCCTTCTTCATACCTGTCCACCAGAAACTTTCCTTCAAATCTAGGTACATCTTGGTGTTACGGGGGTGAATCGAGTACGGTGAATCATGAGCCTCCTGAAGAATTAGCTTCCTGAGTTCGGGATCATTGGGTACATAAATACGATCCTCGAACCATATAGCTCCGTATTCATCCTTACGAAACCCTTTAGCTTTTCCTTCGTTCATCCTTTTCTTTATCTCATCAATTTCCTTGTCCGACTTCTGGACTTCACGAATTCTTTCGGCCAAAGTGGACTGAACTTCCAGAGTTGCAACATATCCTCTCGGAACTATCTCGATCGGAGATCTCGAGGTCATCGACTAACTCTGGGTAATCCTCCGCTATAAGAGTATTTACATAACTCTTACGGCTCAAAGCATCTGCTACAACATTAGCCTTTCTGGGTGGTAATGCAATCTCATGTCATAGTCCTTAACTCTAGCCATCTCCTGCATCGAGGTTCAACTCTTTCGTGTGAAAATATACTTCAAGCTCTTATGATCTGTGTAAACATCACAACGGTTTCCGATAAGAAAATGTCTCTGTGTCTTGAGTGCATGCACTACGGCTGCTAACTCCAAATCATGTGTGGCATAATTCATCTCCGTGGTCGTAGCTGTCCGGAGGTATAAGCTACAACTTTTCCTTCCTGCATGAGTACTCCTCCGAGTCCACGACGAGAAGCGTCACAATATACTGGTAATCCTTGTGTATGTCCGCAAAATCAGATCGGGCTGTAACCAAACGTTTCTTCAATTCCGAAACGGCTTCACAATCCTCGGTCCAAATGTACTTGGCGTCCTTCTTCAACAGCTCAGTCATGGGCTTCGCAATCTTGAGAAATTCTCAATAAGCCTCCGATAATATCCTGCGAGTCCGAGAAAACTGCGGATCTCCTTGGTCGAGGTGGGTGGCGCCAATCGGTGGTCGATTCAACCTTGGCGGGTCAATGCTATTCCTTCTCCTGAAATAACATGTCCGAGGAATCCGACTTCCTTCAGCCAAAATTCACATTTCTTGAACTTGGCATACAACGATGTTCTCGGAGTTTCTCGAACTAGACATAAATGTTCCTTATGCTCTTCCTCGCTCTTGGAGAAAATCAGTATATCATCGATGAACACCACGACAAACTTGTCCAGATATTCCATAAATACCTTGTTCATCAAATTCATGAAGTATGCAGGGGCATTAGTCAATCCGAATGACATGACGGTATACTCATATAAACCATACCTGGTGGTAAATGTTGTTTTGGGTATATCCTTTTCACGGATCTTCAACTGATGGTACCCTGATCGAAGATCGATCTTGGAGAATACCTTGGCTCCAACTAGCTGATCAAATAGATCATTAATCATCGGCAGAGGGTACTTGTTCTTGATGGTCACGTCATTCAACGAACGATAATCCACAACCATTCTCAGGGTTCCATCCTTCTTTTCTACCAAAAGAACTGGGGCTCCCCAAGGTGATGAGCTTGGCCGAATATATCCCTTCTCCAAGAGTTCATTAATTTGATTCTTGATCTCTTTCAAATCGTTAGGGGGCATCCGATAGGGTCTCTTGGATATTGGGGCTGTGCCGGGCAATAACTCAATCAGAAATTCAATGTCTCGTCGGTGGCATTCTGGTAATTCCTCCGAAACACATCGGAAAATCTTGCACTCTGTGCACTTCCTCTGAACAACTCCGTGAGGGAATTTACCGATTCTTCATCGGGATACGCCCGATACATACTTGATCCTCTTACGCCCGGGTGGTGAGCAGAATCGACTTCTTGGGCACGATCTATGTTTCCTTCAAACTTTGTCAAGCAATCCATGCCTAGGATTACATCCAGGTGCAGGTTTCCAATACTATGAGGTCTGCGGGAAATTTATGGTTTCCGATGTTAAGGGTTGCATGACAGCCTAAGCTCGCCATCATTTCTCCTCTGCGGGAACCGGCGTGAAGAGGGCTTCTAAGGGTTCTAGTGGGCAACCCGTACTTTTCCACAACTACCCTTGATATGAATGAATGCGTTGCACCGTAATCAAAGAGTACCTATCTTTGGATGTGAATTTAATAAAACTTACCAACCACGATTATCGGCTGATCATAGACGTCCTCCACGTCAATGTGATTCACCCGAGCACGAGGAAAAGGGTTGGGCTTCTTTCTGAGCTTCCATTGCCATTTCCATTCCTCTGCTTGGCCTCCAGCGATCGGTGGCATAGTGCCCTGTTTTACGGCACTTGAAACAGTGATGTGACTTAGATCTTTACGAGCCGGGCGGGGCGATCTTTGGTTGCCATTGCCGTTTCCGTTGCTCGACTTGTTGTCGGGTTGCGGTTGTTCCCATTTCCTCCATGGTTATGTCCTCCATGGGTGTGATGGGTATGCCCTCCAGTATGGGGCATAACGGGCTTCGCTGAGCTCGAGTTGTACTTCCTTGGCCATACTTCCTCTTGCGGCTATCAATCTGCTGCTGCTTGCCTTCAAGTATGGTGGCCTTGTCTACCAGCTCCTGGTAGTTGTTGAAGGTAGCCACCATAAGCTGCATACCCAGCTCGTCATTGAGTCCCTCGAGAAACTTTTCCTGCTTTGCGGCATCTGTGGCCACATCATCCGGGGCATAGCGAGCTAACTTGCTGAACTCATCCACGCATCGCCCCAGATGACGGTTCCCTGGCGTAAGTTGCGGAACTCACGCTTCTTGGACTCATGGCTCCGGTGAAACATGGCGGTGCGGAAAGCCTGCTGGAACTGATCCCACGTGATGGTGGCGATGGGATAAGTGGCGGTGTAGTTCTCCCACCAAGAGGCTGCAGGTCCATCAAGTTGATGTGCGGCAAAGCGCACCTTCTCTGCATCTGTGCATCCAGCAGTGGCTAACTCCCTTCCGACCTTGCGGAGCCAATCATCGGCCACAATCGGCTCAGTGCTGCTAGAGAACACTGGCGGATTCAGCCTTAGGAAGCGGGTCAAGTTGTCAACAGGGGGTGGTGGCGGTGGATTGTTGTTGTTGTTGTTCTGGTTCTGGATGAGCATCTGCATGAGGGCATTCTGCTGCTGGATCAGCTGGGTGAGCTCCGGCGGAAAGTTGAGACCGGGGTCACGTCTCGGAGGCATCTGGTGGTTTGGAGTGGATGAGAGAATTAGAATAGAACAAGGGTCTAATGAGAAAATATCACTACCCAAATGAATGCACAAACATAATCACACCAATCATTTATTCAATCCACTCAAACATGGTTCAAATCTCGGATTACAAATTCTCACGACTAATCAAAAATAACGGCCTAACTAATCGACGGAAAAATAAAATAACATGGCGGTCGACTAAATGTCTTCATCAATTATCCTTGCGTCCTCTGATGCGGCGTCCTCCGGTGTGGCGTCCTCGATCTGGCGCCTCCTCTTCTGGCTTTCTTGGTGGAGCTCTCTTCACAATCCTGGTCATTGCTCACGAGAGGTCCGTCATCTCCACTCGGAAAAGGTCTTCTCCCAAGTCCATCTTCTCCTCTAATGCAGCAACATCCATCTTCAGCTTGTCGACTCTCTCCATGAAATCCTTGATTTCTTCTTCATAGTCAAGGAAGTCACGTGTGCCTTCTCCTCCAGTTCAGTTCACGGAACAACAGCCTCTGTGTACCTTGAGTTCGGCGAGTCCGAATCTCCCGTTTCTGAGGAGACACTCCAAGTCTTGGACATATGAGAGAATGGAGTCGTCCTCACGGTACGGATGATATCTCCATTCCTAGCTCTGCGAGAAATCATGGCGAGGTCGATGGGTCGAGCTCGGCCTGTACTCTTCTCGGAGATGTCCAAGTGCACGATAAATCGCCATGTCTCTTCCGAGGATCCAATTGAAATCGGTAAACTCAAAGTCAATGGGCTCTGAATGTCCTCGAAGGTCCTCCACGGAATGTGCACCTCAATCTCTGTAGCGGGTATCCGTCGGAAGTGCATTGGTAGGTTTCCGGTGATTGAGGGCAGAGCAATCTTCAGCTTCTTCACGATCTGGACCAGCTTCTTGCCGAAAGGCATCGTCTCATCTGGTGGCAAAACTCGTAGCGTAACTGGGGTGAACTCGCGGCCATCTAGAATGTTGAAAATCGGAGAGAAGTCGAGAAATGAACAGGGAGAATTACGGAATGATAAGGACATAAAATAAATAGTCTCTTCCTATGGCTTTCCGATCCTAGGGGTTCGCCCTACGGTCAGCGTGTACTCTGAATACCATCTCTCAGAGCGACCCGACCCAAAATCGGTCAAGTCTCGTGTAGCTGTACCATCCCAAGATCATCTTTGGCACACACAGTACATTGATGAAATAATCAAAGTTCAATCACACCTGAATTTATTACACGATTCTCATATCGAGTCTTTATTACAATAGAATAAATTCAGCCGAAGGCCAACTCATGAGAAATAAACTAAATAAGCTGCGGAAGCGTAGAAGAATAGCGAGTCCATCCGACTCCAAAGGGCAATCGCCAAGCATGGATCGTAGCCTTACTCCTGAACGGAATACTCCTCTGCAACATAAGACGTTGCAGCCGTGTAGGTCAGCATTTTGAATATGCTGGCAAGTCATGAAGAGAGAATAACAATAAAAATTAATAACACTATATGCAATTTGGCTGTGGGGCTCTAAGTTTCATTGTTTTGCGAAAAAGCCAGTTTTTCCCTACAACAATGGACTTGCTTGCAAATACTACAAAATTGTTGGTAGTTATTGAGATGGTTCCGCCAACCAATGTCTCATTCCCAATTATTAAATAACCCCCTCAATTAATTTATTAACTTTGGTGTTGAGATTTCCGAAATACTTCCAAGTTCCAGAGGCTCAAATTGTCCGTAACCGGGGACACGTCTAACCGATTAGATCTTCACTCTGCAGAGGTTTGCGCACTTTACCCGCAAGAATCGTTCCCTCCTTTTAAGTCTTCGCACTTCATGGTGTTTGAAGACGGGACGAACGAAACAGGGTCTTCCGAAGAGTTTCCTCTGGCCACTGCCGGTACCCATCCAATCCTACCGTTCTTCTACATCTCATAGCACCGTCCGGCCAGAGTCACACCTAGGGTTGACCAAGCGAGCCCATAATGGCTTGCGGCTGCGGAGTAAGCTTCGGTCAATGGGGTATACATCCGTCTCTTCGTGGCTGGGTGAAGCTTTCCGCAAGATGTCATGGCGCTTCTCCATGCATCCCGCCAACCACTGGTTTTCTCCGGGGTGCCCGTCAACAAATCCTCCACCCAGTAGTAAATTTTGAAGTCCATCTTGAGCTTGAAGTCATGGGGTTGTCATCATCTTGACTCTCACATCTCCCTTATGATTCACTCAACCAACCCCATCTACGAGCATAGCAAATAAACTACTTCGTCCCGGGCAATGGTAACAAGGGGAATTGGGTTCATCCTACCTCATGATACTACTCAAGAACATAACTTCAAATTCTCCTACTGCATGCATGGTGGGGAGGTATAATTCTAATGCAATAAAATCATAGGTATAGTAAAAGAAATATGATCAATGACTTGCCTTGCTGACGATCTTTGAAAGCTAGGGACTCGTGGTAGCAAGCTTCGCACTCCGGAAATTCTACCGAGGCAAACAACAATCATAATAAGCATACAACATATGATCACTTAACATAACAACATATTAACATAACACATAAAACAATTGAACCAAAACCCAAAGAAAACTCGAAGAAATCCAAATCAATGTTTTCACCATATCAAACAACAACCAAGAAAATAGTTTTGCACAACCAAATTTTTCTTAACAGAACCTAATCATGGGTTTTTGCTAACTAACAGAAGAGAATTCATCATGCAACTAGGAGCAAAAGAATCACATTAAAAGCTATTATAAAACTCTGTTATGCCTAAAACAATCCTAGCAAGAAAAAATAAAATAAAAGTTTTATTTATTGTAAATAAAAGTTCATGTTCTAAAACTACAGAAACTAATCTAGAATAAACTATCACATAGGAAAAATAAAATTATTTGCTAAATAAAACAATAGGAAAACAGTAGCTAGTTAAATAAATAGGAACAACATGATTCTGATTAAAACTATTTTTTCATTAAATCTAAAATGCCCAAATAAATTCCTACGGTTAGGTATGGTCAAAACAAAGTAGTGACAAAAGAATCACTAAAATAAAATAATCCTAACTCATTTTATAGCAGAATTACTAATCTGTCTAAATCTAAAATAAAACAATTTATAATAATTTTAACATGACTAAACATATTTTCTACAGAAACTACAACAAATTTGCAAACTAAAAAAAGAATCAATTAAAATATTAAGTAGAGTAAAAGATATGGATTTTACAAAGCGAAACTATTCATTAAAAACAGAAACGAAAAAATTAACTAAAACGAAAACCGCGCTAATGGGCCTATCTAGCACTCGGGCGTAATATAGCTAAAACGCGCCCGAGGGATTAAACTGAGTCAGGCCGGTCTAATAAAAACCGTGACTTAAAACCGGATCTTTAAACTAAACCCTAAATAAAACCGTACCCCTTCGTGCTTCTAATCTAGCGCGTACGTTTTGGATCAGACGGTGGCGGGGATCTCCGGTGGCTTACCGCGGTGGCGACGCCGGCGATGGTCGACGGCTGCTCTGGCGGCAACAGTGTGGGGCTTCGGTGGTCGGGGACGACGGCGGAGGCCTCCGTGAGTCTGGCGGAGCGAGGGGAGCTCGAGGTGGACTCGGGCGAGCTCGAGGGGTTGGAGGCGGGCGGAGCGGTGGGAATGGCGCGGCGGCGCACTCGGGCTCGGCGACGGATTGCAGGCGAGGGAGAGGTCAGGCGAGGGGAAGTGGGGGAACGGGTCGAGGGGGGAGTATTTAGGGGGGCACCGACTTGGAGGAGGGGCGGATCAGGCGAGGATCGGGAGGATCCGGATCCTTGGGATTCAGTGGCCTGGTGGGCTGGCGTGGGCGAGGGGAAGAAGGAGAGGTGGGGCCGGGGTGTCGGTGAGAGAGGGGGAGGGGGTTGCGGTCGGTTGGCCGAAGGGTAGGGTTTTCAGCGAGGGGGCTCGGGCATGGGCCTGGTGGGTGCCTCGGCGCTGGCTTGGCCGGTTGGCCTGGCTGGCGCCTGGGTCCTTTTTCTATTTTTTTTTGAATTAGTGAGAGAGAGAAAATATATTTAAATATAAATATTTTATATAGGACATATATATATCAAAATGATCAGGGGAATATTCCCTATAATTTGAACATTTTTCCAGGGGCAAAACTCAAACTTAAAAAAAAATCATTTTTTCTAAAATCCCAAATAAAATTCAAATTTGAATTCAAACTTTTTGGCAATGTTTTTCATATGACATATTTGGAGTGTCATGTTTACTCCTCTCATACTTTTTCTCAAGTATTTGTCAGGCATAGTTTTGAAATAATTTTCAACTGCCAATTTGAATTCAAATTCCAACAACTCAAAAACTTCTGAAACTTCAAATGTCACTCAAATTCAAACAATATGCATAGATGCTTAGCTATAATTGTAAAACATTCCAAATAGGAAATTTGGGATGTTACACCAATATGATGCAATAACAACAAGCTCACAAGCAAGCAAGGGAAACAACGCAATATAAGCTGGCACAAGTAAAGGTAAGAAATAACCAAGAGTGGAACCGGTGGAGACGAGGATGTGTTACCGAAGTTCCTTCCCTTTAAGAGGAAGTACGTCTCTGTTGGAGCGGTGTGGAGGCGCACAATGCTCCCCAAGAAGCCACTAGGGCCACCGTATTCTCCTCACACCCTCACACAATGCGAGATGCCGTGATTCCACTATTGGTGCCCCTGGAGGCGGCGACCGAACCTTTACAAACAAGGTTGGGGAAATCTCCACAACTTAATTGGAGGCTCCCAATGAAACCAAGGAGCTTCACCACAATGGAATGTGGATCTGAGGTGACATCAACCATCTAGGGTTCTCAAACACCCAAGAGTAACAAAATCCACACACGAAAGTATGGGGGAATCAAATATCCTTTGGTGGAAGTGTAGATCTAGGTCTCCTCCTTCAATCCCTAGCAAATAAACAAGTTTGAGTGGCTAGAGAGAGTGAGAGAGAGAGATCGGGCAAGAAAGCTTGAAGGGCATTAATGGTGGTGCAAGAGAGGCAAGAGGTCCGTGTGGTAGGTGGAAGAACCTCCCTTATATAGAAAACCCTAAAATCCAACCGTTACTGCGAAAACAACACTGCATCGGTACAACCGCTCCTCGTACCGGGACTCACGGGTATACCGCAGAAACCCTACCAGGCAGTACAACCAGACAAACAAGCGGTAGTACCGGTTGTGAAGAACAACCGGAACAACCGCTCAGCCACCACTCAACCACCACTTTGAAACAGTAGGGAGTCACCCATGTGAGCGGTGAACGAGCCGTACTGCGCCGGTACAACCGCCTAGCCCTGGTACCCTGGGTGGCTGTCGGTGTTCTAGGAACGGGGGTCCCGAGACTTGCTTGCCTGCGGCATGCGGCGTGGCTCAAATGGGGGCCCAGCACGGCCCAGCTTCATCAGCTCGAGCTCAAGACCCTCGCGAGGGGCCAAGCCTCGCGGGGCGGACGACAGGAACCTTCCTCAGGAGCATCCTCGTCAGGCAGGCTCGCGAGGAGGCGGTGAGATCAAGGAAGGGTACCTCACGAGGGTGCCCTGTGACGCAAGCCATGACGATCGAGGCCAGGCGGGCGCCGGCCCGCGCAGTGTCCTCATTTCCCCTTTGGTGCAAAGGGGCAAGCACGGGCCAAGGCATCAGGCAAAGGTTACCGCTTCGGTGCAACAAGACCAAGACTAGCAGAGCGGCAGGAAGGAGGTCATCGTGGAGCCCAGGACGGCGTCACCGTCAGAGCCTTTGGCAGCCGAAGACCAACTTTAGTCAGGATAAGTGTACTAGATGTTCCCCTTCAAAATGGCCAATTGTTGGCGCCCTTCCCGCTCATTATTTGGGAAGAGGCCCAGGGCCTCCCTCTATAAATAGGACTAGCCACCACAAAGAGAGGGGACAGACTGGGGACAAGTCGAACCCCCTAGAGAGAGAGAGAGGCGTCTGGACTCACCCAAGCAGTCCAGTGCACCAGCTCAAGAACAGCCCCTCGCGAGGCTGTTCTTCCTTTGTAGTGTTCATCATCAGCCCCCTGAGGCAATCCACCACACCACAAACTAGAGTAGGGTTTTACACCACAATGGTTGCCCGAACTAGTATAAACCTCGTGTCTCCGTGTTGTTCATCGTTCGTAGTCTAGATCCCTTGCAAACCATCGACGCGTGAGCTGGTAGGGGAAAGATCTCGTGCACCCCAGTGTTCAAACCTCAAGGGTCTGCCGGAACCCGAAATCCGACATTTGGCGCGCCAGGTAGGGGTGCGCCGGAATCCTTCCTCCGCCGCCTCGTGTTTCGTTGCCTCATCGTTCCATGTCAAGCGACCCGGCAGCCGACGCCGACCGCTGGGCGGTGTGGCCCGCCCACGCCGTGCCGCTAGCCCAGGGCGACCTCAACCTTGCACCTCAGGCAGCCCGCGCTCCGCAAGGCGCTGCGGGCGCGAGCGACATGACGACGCCGCTGCCCTCACGCCGCGGCAGGTGCGGTCAGCGGCTAGAGCCTCAAGCCACGCCGCGGCCACGGCGCCGCACACCCGGCGGGAACATGCGAACTCCAGGGCCGCACTCACGGTGGCCCGAGAACTGCTACGGTGCCGGCTTCTAGAGGGCGGCCGCGACGTGCTGTTGGAGTGGGTCGCCGAGCTCCTGGACGCCGCCGCCTCAGGAGCACCTCCTTTCTGCGTCCGGCTGCCACCTCTGGCCCAGAGCGCGCCGTATGGCGGCCCCATGCACGCTCGTGCAACCTCAAGCGGGCTCCAGGGCCTAATCGACGCCAACCTGGCTAGCAGCACCAGGCGGCAAGCCGCGCGGACCCCACCTCCGGCTGGCGAAGGAGAGCACGCCGTGACCTTGGGCCTCGGCGGACCACCGCGCCACTAGTCTCAAGACGGTGCTCTGGGCCAGACTGCGTGGCACACGGGGCACTACAGCGAGGCCTACGGGGCAGCGTCCCCAGAAGCTTATGTGCCCCGCATGATGGATCAAGAGTGCGCACAGGAAGAAGACCATGGCTCGTTCCTTGGGCCAAGCTGGGGCGAGGAGACACCATAAGCTGAGCTCTTTCAGGAACCCCAAGAGGGCCTCGATGACCGCGCCGGCGGCAGCAACTATCTGGTACCATTAATTCCTCAGGAGTAAGCTTATGCTAACCATGTGCCGCAGGAGGTACAGGCCGTCGCGACAGGTGGCTGCCCCGACTCTGCAGCCTCTTACCCCTCAGGAGGAGGGCATTGGGGGCTGCAGGAGAGGGGCCGAGATCCGGGTTCGTCCCCGTGGCGCTTGGCGCAAGATGTTCTCAGGAGGTAGGCCCTCTGCCGGGGAGGTGCCTCAGGGCCTGCCCCCGGCAAAGGACCCGTGGTCGTCGGGGGAACCGCTGGCGACCGCTCTACCCCGCTGGCGTCGTCCTTGGTCTCCGGCCGCCGTCAGTGGCGGTAGAGTGTGGCGCAAGGCGGGGCCCTCATCTGGCGATATGAAGCAAGGCCGGTACCTGTGAAGAAGGCCCAGTGCCTATGAAGCTCGCCGCCCCGTGACACTCTCACGTAATAATGAGTGGGGCTGTACACGCCCAGTCTCAGAGCACCGGCCTCAGCCCTGGGCTCCCTCCCACTTGATGGCAGCACTTAGCTCATGTTGGTGAGAAGATGTCGAAGACTAGACTAGGTGCCAGACGCGACCTTTTGCATTTTTGCCTTTTTTCTTTGTTGACGAGTTTCTTTGATTTGAATTTAAGTTGGATTTGAGTTCGAGCCTTGCATGCATTTGGGGAAGGGGTGTTTAGTCTCATTCGAGCAATCTCTCGTGTTCTGGTTCCGGCTTTGCGTCCAAAGCTAGCATGAGCTGCCCCCCTCGCGAGCCCCTCGCGAGCCGGGCCGGGCCAGCCGCGTCCACAGCTCGGACAGCCGTCGCCACGCCCTCTCCGGAGGTTCTTATCGCAGGATCAATGGGTTCACCTAGAAGACACATATGGCGCTATGACCCCCACAGCCCCGCTTGGGGCTCACCAGGGCCAAAAGGTAAATGAGCCAGCCGACCCACCACCGGCCCGGCCGATAAGCTCACGTGCAGCGTTAAGATTACCAATGCATCTATCGCAAATCTTTACATGAGGGGCTTCCCCTCCCAAAATGCTCTCACAGTCTTTAGGGCCAAGCCCGAACCTCTTTTGTACAGGGTAAACAACAGTGACAAACAATCAGTCGGACATGTCGCTTGCTGCGTCTTCTGGGTCACCCCCGGAGGCGTCGCTGACATCGTTGCCGTCACCAGCACCTCCGCCAGCGCCAGGACCGTCCACCACGCCGCCTTCATCGGCAGCCACGATCATTCCATCGTGTTCAGACGTGAAGGCCCTGACAAGGTCGTCCACGTGACCATCCACCCATTGCGCCAGGTCGCCCCGGACAGCTATGGGCACCGGTGCGATGGCGACATCAAAGTCGAAGTGGGGATCCCTGTCCCGCAGATAACCGAAGACACGGGAGAAGGCGCGTCTGAGCAAGGCTCGGCTCCTCTCCTCGACGAGCCAACGAGACCTCTCGGCGCGGTTCTCCAGGAGCGTCACCACATCAACAAAATACTGGAGGTTGCCGGCATAGTTGGTCTCGTGCGGCTCCTCAGCAGCGGCCTCGCAAATGTTGCCAAGGGCCGTGTTTGCCCGTTCCCTGAGCGTACGGAGCATTGGGGCATGCTCGTGCTCCAGAACCCGCCTCCGGCGGATCTCGTCCTCGTTCTGCCGTGCGATGGCCTCGGAGCCATCAACCCTCTGCCGGAGAAGAAGCAGTTCGGTGTGGGAGGAGGTCAGCTACTCCTGCGCTGCACGAAGGGCGGCTGCGGAGGCGTCCACACCCCGCGTCACTTCATCTAGCTTGGCCTTGAGGGCCGCGGTCCTGCCCTCAGCTTCAGCCCTGACCAACTCCAACCTCAACTCATACTGGCGCTCAAGGCCTGAGCGGGCTTCCGCTACGCGGCGGTCAACCTCTTCTTTGGCTCGGGCCTCGCGCGCGGCGACTTCGTCCTCCGCCTGAGTCACCAGGTGCTCCCTCGTCTCCAACCGCTCAAGGTCGAGGTTGCGCTCGGCAGCCTCCAGCAACAGCACTTCCTCGCGCTTCTGAAGCTCCGCCTGGTCGACGGAAGCCCCCTTCAATGACGCAAGTGCAGCCTGGCGCAACTCCACCTACTCCTCCAGAGAGTTGCGCCAGGCTTGGAGCTCCCACGCACGCTCGTCCGCGTCCCGGCGCCGACGATCTGCTTCCCGGGCCTCCTCGACAGCTCGGGAGGAAGCCTCTCGCGAGGCCGCCAACGACGCCTCAGCCTTCGCGTTGTCAAGGTCACGCTGATGACGCGCGAGGGCAACGGCTACCTTCAGCTTGCGCCTCTCCTCGGCAAGGCGCAAAATCTCTGCCTCAAGACGCGCATCTTCGCCGGCGAGCTCCGCCCCGAGCCGGTTCACCGTGGCCGTCGCCCCATGGAGAAGTTCTTGACGAAGGACGCGGCGTTCGCGAGCATGCCTGAGCACATCTTCCGTGTCCCCCTCTGCTGCTGGTATATGCGGAGGGCTCGGAGGCGGCGCGCCTCCTCCCGTACGGCAGGGGGCTGGCGCCCCAACAATCGCCGGACGGACCTCGCCAGGAGCAGGACCTGGCGCCGGTCCATCCCCAGAAGAGGAGCTCAGGATTGACTTCAACCAATCGCCATCCACGATCAAGGAAGGAGCACGGGGCAAGCTGGCTGTGCCTCGAAAGAACTCGTGAAGGGAAGACAGCAGGCGCACAGGCTCGGGACACTCTGCCGAACGGGTTAGCTCTCCGACCGGCTGAGTGATGAGGGCGCTGCTTGAGCTCGGCGCACCAGGGACCGGCAATGAAGACGGAGCTTGGGGAGATGGCTCCTTGGCCGCCTCCACGAATTCGGCGGGAAGGGCCCTGAAAGGTCACAATCAGCTGCAAGAACCAAGAAATAGAGGAGCAGAGGGCGAAGAAGACTTACTCGTCTGTGGCGAAGTACCTCCTGCACTTCAGCAAGCAGCAAGGGCGATCGTCATCGCCCGAGGCCTCCTTCCTCTTGCGGAGGGCCGCGAAGTCTACGCGGAACCGGCCTAAGCGCTCGGCGCAGGGGTCGGTTTGTGGCATGGAGGAGGCGGTAAGGCGATCAGCGCCAATGGAACTAGCCTGGGGAACGCCACCAGGCGTCGCCTCACGAGGGATGACTGGGGCCTCGGGAGCCCCAACCTCGGGAGCCCCTACCTCGGGAGCCGGAGGCCGCGACACCTCACCCGTCGCTATTTCAAAACGAGCTCCGGGGGTTGCCGCCCTCGGGGCTTCGCGCGGCGTCACCACCTCAACGTCATCTCCTTCAACTCTCGATGGTTCTTGTCTCCCTGCTTCATCACCTGAGACAGAGCCACTTTGGGCGACCGGAAGAGCTACCACATCAACTGGGTTCTCGCGAGGTCCCCTGAGGCCAACCGGGCGCAGCCCCCACTCGTCAAAGCTGGGCATCAGCCTCACAAAATCGGCCCTGCCCGAACAGAGATACAAGAGGGCACCATCACGTCGAAGGCTGCCTGGGGAAGGGTCGCCAACCAGGACCCTGGGCACCGTCTTCAGCACCTCAGGCGCCAAGTCCTCCTCCTGAAGCCGCATGCGGTCTTTGTGCCCCGCAAAGTCCCACATCCGATGAGAGTGGCGCTAGAGAGGAGCAATGCAACATTGGAGGAACTCCTTCACCACCTTGGGCGCCGTCAGGTTGAGCGCCCTCAAGCTCTCGAAGCGACACCATACGAATGCAAGCCGGGTGTCCACGAGCGTCTCGTAACCCCAGCCTGAGTTGGGAACAACATGCGAGGTAGGATGCGAGAGCAGGGGGCTGAACACCCCAACATCCACATACAACCATCGCTCTCTGAACTTGGCCTCAGGGGGAGGGAGTCTGAAATCAATCCTCAAGCAGCCGCCTCGGCACAAGAAGGAAGCTCACGCACCCCGAGCATTGAGCAGGGTCACTTAGGCGCAAGGAGAAGAAGTGACGCAGCAGAGCATCGGAAGGAGGGATGCCACCACTGCCTCACAAACAAAGGCGAAGACAGCCAGAAGGGTAATGGACTCAGGCCCGAGATGCATCATGTGGATCTGATAGTGGGAGAGCACCGCATTGAAGAAAGCGGAAAAGGGGGGAACCAGACCCGCCCACAGGGCGTCAGCGAAGAACCGGACCTCTGTGACAATCCTGTCGGGGGAGGCAAGAGACGCAGGCCATGCCGTGGTCCTGCCGCACTCGTTGAAGATGGTGGCAAAAGCAGAGCGGACCTTGCCCAAGGCCTCGGGGTTGAGTATGATAGATCGATCAACGGCGGGGGCCACCGCCGGAGGCGAGCGGGACGAAGACGCGGGATTCTTCCCCCTTTCCTTCTTCGTTGGCGCCATGACGACAGGAAGGGTGAGAGTCCGAGTTGGATTGAGGGCGGAAGTTGGAGCCAGAGGAAGAAGGAAGGCCCGGGAGTGCGCGGACGGCGAAAGGGGAATGGCTGTGTGCAACCCCGGGTCCGCTTAGCCGGCCGTGTAATGAGGCATCATGGGGAAGCGGAGACGCCCACGACCAATCAATCGCCACGCGGCGCCCAAAGCCACAGGCTGTTGGGGCCCACGGCGCTTCACACTTGCCCCTTCGCTTCTCTGCTAAGCAATGTCCGGGCGCGCCTTGGGCCCGGGGGCTACTGTCGGTGTTCTGGGAACGGTGAAAGTGCAACTATACCTAGGTGGTTTTGGAAATTCATAACAACATATAGCTCATTGAGCTAATGCTATTCCAAGACTATTATTTCAGGAAAGCTCAATGAATGGCATGGCATGGATGATGAAAGTGGATCCCTCAAAATACTAAGGACAAAGGATTGACTCAAGCTCAAAAGCTCAAGACTCTTCATTTTACATTTTAGTGATCCAAGATCACATTGAGTCTATAGGAAAAGCCAATACTATCAAGAAGAGATGATGTGTTGCTTAATGAGCCTTTTGCTTCATGTGCTTAGTGATATGCTCCAAAACCCTCAACTACTTTCCCACATCCACAAATGACCTAAACCTAAAGCCAAAATCGGTCACACCGATTCTTTCTATCCAGCCACCGATTCCAAAAGTCATAGCCACTGCCACAAACCCTAAACAAATCGGTCTTACCGATAGGGATCTCGATCTCACCGAGATGGGGTTACAATCTCTGTTTCCCTTCGTAAAGTTTCGGTCTAACGAAGTGAGCGATCGGTCCCACCGAGATTGCAATGTAAACTCTCTGTTTCCTTTTGTAACATTTCGGTCTCACCGAAAAGAGCAAATCGGTCCCACCGAGTTTACGACCAACTCTCGGTTAGCTAATTACCAAAATCGGTCTCACCGAGTTTGTATGTCGGTCTCACCGAGATTACGTTATGCCCTAACCCTAACCATATCGGTCGCATCGAGATGCATGTCGATCCACGAAAATCACTAACGGTCACTAGGTTTACTAAATCAGTCCGACCGAGTTTAACTATTCGGTCCCACCGAGTTTGGTAGATTGTGTGTAACGGTTAGATTTTGTGTGGAGGCTATATATACCCCTCCACCTCCTCTTCATTCATGGAGAGAGCCATCAGACTGAACCTACACTTCCAACTTACCATTTCTGAGAGAGAACCACCTACTCATGTGTTGAGGCCAAGATATTCCATTCCTACCATATGAATCTTGATCTCTAGTCTTCCCAAGTTGCTTTCCACTCAAATCATCTGTTCACCAGATCCAAATCCTATGAGAGAGAGTTGAGTGTTGGGGAGACTATCATTTGAAGCACAAGAGCAAGGAGTTCATCATCAACACACCATTTGTTACTTCTTGGAGAGTGGTGTCTCCTAGATTGGCTAGGTGTCACTTGGGAGCCTCCGACAAGATTGTGGAGTTGAACCAAGGAGTTTGTAAGGGCAAGGAGATCGCCTACTTCGTGAAGATCTACCGCTAGTGAGACAAGTCCTTCATGGGCGACGAACATGGTGGGATAGACAAGGTTGCTACTTCGTGGACCCTTTGTGGGTGGAGCCCTCCGTGGACTCGCGCAACCGTTACCCTTCGTGGGTTGAAGTCTCCATCAACGGGGAGGTACAATAGCACCACCTATCGGAACCAAGCCAAAAACATCCGTGTCTCCAATTGCGTTTGAATCCTCTAAACCCTTCCCCTTACTTTCTTGCAAGTTGCATGCCTTAATTTCCGCTGCCAATATACTCTTTGCATGCTTGCTTGAATTGTGTGATGATTGCTTGACTTGTCCTAAAATAGCTAAAATCTGCCAAACTATAAAATTGGGAAAAGGTTAAGTTTTATTGGTCAAGTAGTCTAATCACCCCCTCTAGACATACTTCAAGGTCCTACAAGTGGTATCGAGCTTTGGTCTCCATTTGCTTTGATTTCCATAGCTTTTGGTGGTCATAGCCTTGGTTTCACTACCTAGGAGAGTATGGCGTCTAGCGAGGGAAATTATCACCGTAGAGGTCCTTAATTTGATGGTACTAATTTTGCTAGTTGGAAGCATAAGATGAAAATGCATATTCTTGGACATAACCCCTCCGTTTGGGCAATTATTTGTATTGGCTTGCAAGGTGAATTTTTCGATGGGAGAGAACCGAACCGCGAAGCTAATGCGGAAGAATTGAAGATGCTACAATACAACGCTCAAGCATGTGACATCATCTTCAACGGATTGTGCCCCGAAGAATTCAACAAAATCAGCCGTCTTGAGAAGGCAAAGGAAATATGGGATACTTTGATTGATATGCACGAAGGTACCGAGTCCGTCAAGGAATCCAAGTTGGATGTGCTCCAAAGTCAGCTTGACAAGTTCAAAATGAAGGATGGTGAAGGTGTCGCTGAAATGTACTCTAGGCTTGCTCTTATCACAAATGAGATTGCGGCTTAGGGAGTGAAGAGATGACCGACAAATTCATCATCAAGAAGATCCTAAGAGCATTGGATGGAAAGTATGATCTGTGTGCACATTGATCCAAATGATGCCAAACTACAAAGATCTCAAGCCAGCGAAGTCATTGGAAGGATTGTTGTTCATGAGATGTCACTCAAGGACAAGGAGGAACTTCACAACAAGTCAAGTGGTGCTTACAAAGCCTCAAGTGAAGCCCCCACATCATCAAGTGAGAAACCAACCTTCAATGAAGAATTGAGCTTAATGGTGAAGAACTTCAACAAGTTCTACAAAAGTAGAAGCAAAGAAAGAAGCTCCAAGTCAAGGTCTTACAATGACAAAAGATCTTCTAGTCGAGAGCGCAATTGCTACAATTGTGGGAGACCCGGACACTACTCCAATGAGTGTATGACACCCTACAAAAGAAGAGAAGATTCTCCAAAAGGACGAAGCAAAAGAGAAGAATCACCACCAAGAGATAGGAGGAGTAGAGATGATCGTTATGAACGAAGACCCTCACGGAGAAGCAAGGATTCGGAAAGGAAGGACAAGTCATCGAGGAGCTACACAAAACAAAGACATCAAGCTCATGTTGGTGAATGGGTTTCCGGCTCCGACTCCGACCATCACTCCGAGAGAAGCTATCACTCCGACTCCGAATATACTCAAGATGAAGGTGTTGCCGGTCTAGCACTTGTGTCAACCAACTCCTATGACATATTTGATTCACCAAATGAAGGAATTGGAAGATGCTTCATGGACAAAGGTCCAAAGGTAACACATCCCAAGTATGTTGATTTTAATAGTGATGAAGATGACTTGCTAGGTGATGATGATTTACTTGTTGACAACTCTAGTGATGAATACTATGATGAAACGTCAATTAATCATGCTAATCAAACGAATGACAATGATAAGGAGAAAATTGAGCTTCTAACTAAAGAACTGAACACTCTTAAGTTGGCTCATGAAACTATCTTCGAAGATCATCGAGAAATTTTAAGCGCTCATGAGAAGTTACGCTTTGAAAAGCTCAATCTTGAGCAAGAGCATGAGTTCTTAAAGGCAATCAATGATGATCTCCGCAAGAAAAGTTCTTCTTACATTGCCAAGCGTTTGCTCTTATCTACTTACATGCCTCAAGTCAAGTCTAGTAACCAGTACAAGAAAGATACTTCCTCTAGTAGTAACAATAATAATGTCAAATCCAACGTTGTTGCTTCTAGTAGTTCTCTTGATTCCACTAATGATTCTCTTAGCCAAGTTACACTTGAGCAAGAAAATAGTTTATTGAAGGGGATTATAGAGAAAGGTGTTTACAAGAGCCTTGCGGGAGTAAGCAATTCGAGGAAATTATGCGCAAGCAAGGAAGGCACCGGAAGAATCAAGGTGTTGGTTTTGAGCGAAAGTTCAACGCCAATGGAGTTGAGTGGGAAGAAGATCAATACCCCAAGACAAAGTTTGTTCCTCAACAAGAGAAGTATGATCCTACTTCCTTCAAGGGGACACAAGCTCAAGATGATCTTCCACCACAAGACCACAAGAACAAAGGCAAGGACAAGCTTCAAGAAGAGATTGATGCATTTGAAGAAGTACCTAAAGCCTCGTTCGAGTGGGTCCCCAAGACTATGTCAAGTTCTACTTCATCAAGTACAACTAAAACTCCAAGGATTCCCATCAAGATGATGTGGATCCCCAAGAAGAAGAACTAGAGAGTTCTTGAGGGTGACTCCGCCAACATTCTTCACTCATATCATTTTGGCAAGAACAAGTGCAATCAACTTTCACATCTTGCACTAGTTTAAGGAGTCACAAACCCTCATGTTGGTAAGGCAAGGGACAAGGTAACCAAATGTTTTCATGGACATCATCTTGTGTGTGCATCACTCTATGTCTATGGATATTCTTGTTTGTTCCTTGTGGGACTAACCCATGTAGGCAAGTTGAAAGTGCAACTCACTCCAAAGGATTGCTCCAAATGATCTACATCAACATTGAGCATCTACATCTTCAACACCTACATGAAGTCATCATCGACAAAACCCAAGGTTAGTTCATCCCTCTAAGGGGGGATCTCACATCTAGGGGGAGCTTAACTCTAAGAATTGAGTCAAAGCAACTCTAATGATGTGAACACATTAATGCATTATGTAAAAGTGGTAACCCCCCTTGAGCTTAAACGATGAGTATGACCTATGATCAAATGTTCTCATTTGACTCCTAAGTCAATATACTCATATATAGATGACCTAGTCATCGCCAATTGTTTGATAGATACTAGAATTGGTTGTTCATGCTTTGCCATAAATTTCAATTGCCATCTTATTGTGTGAGCATGTTGGTGCATATTTTACTCATTCAAGGACATCCACTTGTTGTTTTGTTTGTTTGGATTTTCCTCTTTTGGCCAAGTGGATGGACAAGAATGCCTAAGAACCTTCTTTAGCTATCTATGCTTTTCTCGTCTCAAATTCTATTTATGCTACATCACAAAATTTGATCAAGTCAGATTCGAACCACTCTGTGTGAGGAGCACTCGGAGTCCCCGATTCGTCATAGACTTAAAATTCCAAAACCTCTTAATGATTCTCGGTCTGACCGATCCTTCCATTTCGGTCCTACCGAGATCATCGAGTTGATCTGAGTTTTCAATCTCGGTGCAACCGATTTGAACTTTTCGGTCACACCGAGTTGTCAGAATCGCTTGCGATTATGCATCTCGGTGCCACCGAGTTGTTCCACTCGGTCACGCCGACAGGGTCGGGCTATATATAGTCACGGGCAAAATTTTGGAAATTTCTTTGAAACCCTTCGCCCGCGCATCAGCTCGCTCTGCCATCGTGGTCTCCGGATCGTCTCCTCGCTGCTAGCAGCGTCCTGTCGCTGGTCTTCGCCGCCGTCAACGGATTCGTCCCCGCCGTTGCCGCCGTAGCAAGTCCACCGCCAAGTTAGGGTACGGACTTGATCTTTGTGCTATCCATGTCTGATTCCTAGCACATTGTTTTCATATTGAATCTTGCCACGATTGCAACTCATCTATCCAGCCAAAGGAGTTCATAGATTAGTTGTGATTCGAATTTTTAGGTTTAGGTTTCCGCCGAAACCATCTCGGACCCACCGAGTTGTAAAACTCGGTCTCATCGATTTGGCGTATGCCATTGCACAAGTGACTCTCGGTCTGACCGAGAATTACTAATTGGTGCAACCGATTTGAGGATTCAGTGAAACCCTAGCAGTCTCGGTGCCATCGAACTGAAACTCGGTCCAACCGAGATCATCAGTTTAGGTTCCAAAACTGCTTGGTATCACCGAGTTTGAAAATCGGTGGATCCGAAATGCTTTCTGTGGAAAACTAAAACTTAACTTTTGAGTCATTCTTTTGCAAAAACCTCTGCATTTTGTGATGCTCATCTTTTCTATCTCATCTATAAACTCTTCACAGGGTCAGCAGTCAGCTTTTGTAGAATGTCTGATCAAAGTGACAGCCAGAACATGTCAGAAGAGCAGATAGACTTGAGTGAGGGCACTAGTCCCTCAACTTCAGATGAAGGGAGCAGAAGTACTCCTAGCAACTTGCCTAAGGCTGCTACTAGGCAAAGGAGGAAAATAAATTCAGATTCAGAGGATGAAGATTACAGGGCTGAGGAAGATGAGGCAACTTCAAAGAAAGAGGTGGTCAAGAAGGAAAGGGTCATGAAGACCAAAAGGACTGCAGGAAGACAACAAATGTCTAAGGCCAGAACATCAACTCAACTACCTGAAAATCCTGATCCCAAAGAGCGATTCTTTGAGAGCAAGAAGAGGAAGGAAAGGGTCAAGATGACCATGGCCAAAGTTATTGGGAAGCCTTCCATGATGGAAGAGGAAGAGCCTGCTGCACCAGCATCAAAGGCACCAAAGCTAATGGGTGATGCTATTAGATCAGGGGCTGCCACATCTAAGCCCAAGGAAGCACCCAAAGCTGCCCCAAGGCCAAGTCTGCACCAAAGAGGAATACTAGGAGTATTCCAGCTGCTGAGAAGAACAAGGCCCCAGTGCCTGAGGTTGATGAGGATGAAGAAGGATAGGTTCTGAGGAAGCTCAAGCCCAAGATACCAGACCACAATGATGCCCATCCTGTGGCTGAGAACATGAGAATCAGGAAGGATTCAGGGCCGAGGAAATGGAGGATGGAAGATCCATATGCTTCAAGGAGAAGAACTGCTGTTGATTACAGGTTCCACACAAGGAACAACATGACTTTTATGAGACCATTCTGTTGGACAAGAAGCCCATTGTGTGTGACATGAGGTGGGTTGACTGGAACTTCATCAAGGAGAATGAAGAGCACTATCGTGGAGTGCAAGACAACTTTGTGAGTTGTGGAGTTGCAGATTTTGTTGGGCAAAAGCTCACAAATTGGAATGATGAGCTTATCATGCAGTTTTACTCCACAGCACATTTCTACCCAGATGGGAGAATTGTTTGGATGTCTGAAGGTACAAGGTACCAGTCAACTATTGAAGAGTGGGCAAAGCTGATAAATGCCCCAGAGGAGAATGAGGATGACCTAGACATCTATGCAAAGTAGAAAAAGGATCACAATTCAATGGCTCACATGTACAAGGAAATTCCAAACAAGGCATTAGCAACTCACAAGTTTGGATCAGTTCACTATCTGCTGTCAGGGTTGCCAACCATAAATTGGATTCTGAGGCACACCTTGTTGCCCAAGTCAGGTGACCATAACATGATCAGAGGACATGCCATCAACATGTTGCATGTGTTTGATGTGCCACAGAAGTTTAAAGTCATGAGCCTGATCATTGAAACTATCAAGAGGACTACAGCAGATCAGAAGAGGAACTGTGGATATGCACCTCAGATTCAAGAACTGATAAACTCAAAGATGGGCACAGGAAAATATCAGTTGGATAAGGAACACTTTCCACTTTATCCACACTTTGAGGACAATGAGGTTGTCATGAATGAAGATGATCCACAATCATTTCAAGCTCAGGAGAAGAAGGAGAAGGCAAAGAGGGAGAAGGCTGCCAAGATGCCAACTCAAGAGGAGGCATCTGAATATTTCTTGAAGAACAAGCAGGAGCAGCTTGGTTACTTAATAGCATCAACCTTGAGGATTGAGAAGGGATTGGCCACCCTTACTCAAAACCAGGAGAGCCTGGAGAGAATCATAGAACAAAAGTTCTATAACTTAGATGTGAAATGGCGAGATTGAGACTGCGGTGGAGGAGCTACAAGAGGACATGCAGGAGAGGAAGGGCAAGACAACAACAAATGTGTTTGCCAGAGTGCCTAGAGCCCAGAGGTCATCAGTTGTGCCAGTTTCTGACACAAGAGCAACTTCGTCTGCACCAGCTACAACCTCAGTGCCACCAGCTCCAGCACCTTCATCAGCTCTAGCTCTATCTACATCAACTGAAGTCTTCGTCCAAGGAGCCATCTCTACACCACCACCAGAAGATCAAGCCTGAGAGTCGATCTAGCACTATGCATTTTCTATGAACATTTTGGTAACTTGTTGCCAAAGGGGAGAAAAATGTATAGATCATAGGCTTCAAGAGAGAGAGAGAGTGTGTTGCTTTTGTTCTTTCTTGCTTTATTTGGTGGTTTTTCATACTTTGTTTGCTTTTGGTTGAGATACTATGTTTGTGAGACATTGATGATCATGTGTTTGATCATAAGCTACACTTATGCATGCTTGATATTATCCTATCTATCTTATGTGATCACTCACTTTGCTTGGTGATGAGTGCATGTATTCATTGTTTATTATTTTGAGCGCTCCACCAAGATGTATGTGACATGGAAGAGTAACCCATGAGCCTAATTCATTGTGCATTTGCAGTCCAAAGCAAATCTAAAACTATGCAAAAATTTAGGGGGAGCTCTTGCTTATCACATACTTCTCAAAGCGACGATGTTATTTAAATCTTATTATCTTTTGTCGAAGCTTTGATCTATATTTTGTCATCAATTACCAAAAAAGGGGAGATTGAAAGTGCAACTATCCCTAGGTGGTTTTGGTAATTCATAACAACATATAGCTCATTGAGCTAATGCTATTCCAAGACTATTATTCCAGGAAAGCTTAATGAATGGTATGGCATGGATGATGAAAGTGGATCCCTCAAAATACTAAGGACAAAGGATTGGCTCAAGCTCAAAAGCTCAAGACTATTCATTTTACATTTTAGTGATCCAAGATCACATTGAGTCTATAGGAAAAGCCAATACTATCAAGAAGGGATGATGTGTTGCTTAATGAGCCTTTTGCTTCATGTGCTTAGTGATATGCTCCAAAACCCTCAACTACTTTCCCACATCCACAAATGACCTAAACCTAAAGCCAGAATCGGTCACACCGATTCTTTCTATCCGGCGCCACCGATTCCAAAAGTCATAGCCACTGCCACAAACCCTAAACAAATCGGTCTTACCGATAGGGATCTCGGTCTCCCCGAGATGGGGTTGCAATCTCTCTGTTTCCTTCGTAACGTTTCGGTCTAACGAAGTGAGCGATCGGTCCCACCGAGATTGCAATGTAAACTCTCTGTTTCCTTTTGTAACATTTCGGTCTCACCGAAAAGAGCAAATCGGTCCCACCGAGTTTACGACCAACTCTCGGTTAGCTAATTACCAAAATCGGTCTCACCGAGTTTGTGTAATCGGTCTCACCGAGATTACGCTATGCCCTAACCCTAACCATATCGGTCGCATCGAGATGCATGTCAGTCCCACCGAAAATCACTAACGGTCACTAGGTTTACTAAATCAGTCCGACCGAGTTTAACTATTCGGTCCCACCGAGTTTGGTAGATTGTGTGTAACGGTTAGATTTTGTGTGGAGGCTATATATACCCCTCCACCTCCTCTTCATTCGTGGAGAGAGCCATCAGACTGAACCTACACTTCCAACTTACCATTTCTGAGAGAGAACCACGTACTCACGTGTTGAGGCCAAGATATTCCATTCCTACCATATGAATCTTGATCTCTAGTCTTCCCAAGTTTCTTTCCACCCAAATCATCTTTTCACCAGATCCAAATCCTATGAGAGAGAGTTGAGTGTTGGGGAGACTATCATTTGAAGCACAAGAGCAAGGAGTTCATCATCAACACACCATTTGTTACTTCTTGGAGAGTGGTGTCTCCTAGATTGGCTAGGTGTCACTTGGGAGCCTCCGACAAGATTGTGGAGTTGAACCAAGGAGTTTGTAAGGGCAAGGAGATCGCCTACTTCGTGAAGATCTACCGCTAGTGAGGCAAGTCCTTCGTGGGCGACGGCCATGGTGGGATAGACAAGGTTGCTACTTCGTGGACCCTTCGTGGGTGGAGCCCTTCGTGGACTCGCGCAACCGTTACCCTTCATGGGTTGAAGTCTCCATCAACGTGGAGGTACGATAGCACCACCTATCGGAACCACACCAAAAACATCCGTGTCTCCAATTGCGTTTGAATCCTCTAAACCCTTCCCCTTACTTTCTTGCAAGTTGCATGCCTTAATTTCCGCTGCCAATATACTCTTTGCATGCTTGCTTGAATTGTGTGATGATTGCTTGACTTGTCCTAAAATAGTTAAAATATGCCAAACTATAAAATTGGGAAAAGGTTAAGTTTTTATTGGTCAAGTAGTCTAATCACCCCCCCTCTAGACATACTTCAAGGTCCTACAAACGGGGTCCCAGACTTTGCACTGCGGCTGCAGCGTGGCTCAAGTGGGGGCCCAGTTGCCCAGCTTCATCAGCTCGAGCTCCAGACCCTCGCGAGGGGCCAAGCCTCGCGGGGCGGACGACAGGAACCTTCCTCAGGAGCAGCCTCGTCAGGAAGGCTCGCGAGGAGGCAGAGAGATCAAGGCAGGGTACCTCACGAGGGTGCCCTATGACGCAAGCCATGACGATCGAGGCCAGGCCGGCGCCAGGCGGGCGCCGGCCCGCACAGTGTCCTCATTTCCCCTTTGGTGCAAAGGGGGCAAGCACGGGCCAAGGCATCAGGCAAAGGTTACTGCTTCGGTGCAACAAGACCAAGACCAGCAGAGCGGCAGGAAGGAGGTCATCGTGGAGCCCAGGACGGCGTCACCGTCAGAGCCTTTGGCAGCCGAAGACCAACTTTAGTCAGGATAAGTGTACTAGATGTTCCCCTTCAAAATGGCCAATTGTTGGCGCCCTTCCCGCTCATTATTTTGGAAGAGGCCCAGGGCCTCCCTCGATAAATAGAACTAGCCACCACAAAGAGAGGGGACAGACTGGGGACAAGTTGAACCCCCTTAGAGAGAGAGAGAGAGAGAGAGAGAGAGAGAGAGAGGCGTCTGGACTCACCCGAGCAGTCCAGCGCACCAGCTCAAGAACGGTCCCTCGCGAGGCTGTTCTTCCTTTGTACTGTTGATCATCAGCCCCATGAGGCAATCCACCACACCACAAACTAGAGTAGGGTTTTACACCACAATGGTGGCCCGAACTAGTATAAACCTCGTGTCTTTGTGTTGTTCATCATTCGTAGTCTAGATCCCTTGCAAACCATCGACGCGTGAGCTGGTAGGGGAAAGATATCCGCGTGCACCCCAGTGTTCGAACCTCAAGGGTCTGCCGGAACCCGAAATCCGACAGTGGCTAAGTCCTAAGCGGTAGAACCGCTTAGGGCACCGGTGGTACCGGTGTGCGGAGCACAACCGGAACAACCGGGCCACCACCGCCCGAGTACCGCATCAAAATAGAAACAGGACCGGGTGTTGAGCGGTACCTGGCCGGTACAACCACCAATGACACACTTCGGTTTTTTGTTAAGCAAGGTGGCGGTACCATCGCCCCGGGGCAGCGGTACAACCGCTTGGTCATGAACTAGGATGTTCAACCCCAGGGTATCACCCCTGGGGTGGTGGTTGGGTCGGTGCCAAGAGCTAGCGGTACAACCACTCGATCGAGCGGTACAACCGCTGAGAGTACACAACAACAGTTGAAAAGAAGGGGAGCTCTCTCTCTCTAACACGAAACGGAAGGCAAAGGAGGATGAGGAAAAGTGTACGTGCAATGATTCACCCAACACCTTTTGATGTAGATTCCCTCTTAATAGTACGGGTCTCATACGACCAAAGGGATAAACACGTAGATAAACACCGTCTTCGATCTTTTCCTTCTAGAGAGAATAACTGATCGATGCAAGCCTAATCACCGAGAACCTGAAGCACTTAGCACAAGATTAGACCAACAAAGGGTTGTCATCATCATCCAAAACACAAAGTAGGGAAATGACCTTACAGTCATCAACCCCTATCTTCCGGAGGTGATGAAACACCCTCAAATCATTGAGATGCAAGAAGGGGTGCTTCACATCCGGGATGTTCAAGGGCCAAGGAGGACCAGGAGCGTGGAGTCTAGGCTTGAAGCGGTGGAGCAGGAGGTATTCAAGTGCCAAGGGATGGTGGAACACGGACTCAACGCCAACTACTCCATGATCACAGAATTCACCCGTGTCCATAAGCTGGACAACAATGATATTGGAGAGGCCATCTTCAAGCTTCATGAGAAAATCGAGCATCTCCAAACCCAAATCTATGACGTGCAAAACCAAAATTGTGAGTATGAATACAGATTTAAGCAGATGAGTTTGGCTGCAGATTTGAGGATCCTGGAGACTCGTTCATCCTTCTACGATGGTGAGCCTATGCCTTGGAAGACGGAGGACAAGCCCCCCCACCATCAGCTTCATCACCATCACCACCTCCGAAGAAGGAAACTTGAGTACATGGGTATGGGCACTCCCCTTGGCTTGTGCCAAGCTTGGGGGAGGTGTCCCGGTACGTATCACCATCACATCTTTATCTTTACCATTTATCTTAGTTCGATCCTTTTGGTTATATCTTGATTTAGTAGAATAATTTTTTTAGTATGATCTAGTCTCTGAGTTTTGCTTTGTGATCTACCTATGTAATCGAGTGCGAGAGTTATATAATAAATATTAGTTTTGAGTTGAGGGCTTTTCTTTCTTGCCTTGATCTTGGAAAAAAAATAAGAAAACGAATAAAAGAAATAAAAATATTATATAATAATCTTATGAAGAGTGATGACTTCACATATAAGGAGTATGCTGAATAAAATTTGTTGAGAGTTGACAAAAATAGTATTGGTCATTGTTGCAATTAATAGGAAGTAATAAAGAAGAGAAGCTTCATGTATAAATATACTATCTTGGACATCTTTTGTGATTGTGAGCACTCATTAAAATACTATATGCTAATAAGTTGATGTTGGACAAGGAAGACAACATAATGTGTTATGTTCCTTTATATCCGAATAGAAGTTATATTGTCATGGATCCTCCACCATGTTGGGCTTGCTTCTCATACTATGCTAGCCAAATCTTTTGCACCAAGTAGAGATACTACTTGTGCATCCAAAATCCATTAACCCAGTTTGCCATGAGAGTCCACTATATCTACCTATGGATTGAGTAAGATCCTTCAAGTAAGTTGTTATCGATGCAACCAATAAAAATCGCTCTCTAAATATGTATGATCTTTTAGTGTGAGGAAAATAGGCTTTGTACGAACTTGTGATATGGAAGAAATAAAAGCGACGAACTACATAATAAAGTTCTTTATCACAAGCGGCAATATAAATTGACATTCTTTTGCATGAAGATTTCGTGCATCCAACCATAAAAGTGCATGACAACCTCTGCTTCCCTCTATGAAGGGCCTATCTTTTATTTTTATCTCTTACTTTTATACAAGAGTCATGGTGATCTCCACCCTTCCTTTTTCACTTTTTCTTTTAGGAAAGTGCTATTTGTTGGGGAATAATCTAGACATACATATCCACTCGGATGTAGGTGATCTTAAGTTATTATTGTTGACATTACCCTTGAGGTAAAAGGTTGGGAGGAGAAACTATAAGGCCCTATCTTTCTCTGTTTCTGATTGAGGCTTTGATCTCATGAATATCATGTGAGTGTTAGCAATTATGAAAGACTAAAAGATGGTTGAATATGTGGAATTGCTACATAAAAGCTCTTACATTGACTCTTTCTGATATTATGATAAATTGCAATTGCTTCAATGACTGAGATCATAGTTTGTTAGTTTTCAATAATGTTTTTGGTTCATACTTTACCTCGTGAACGAATAATCGCTGTAGCATGAGAAGTTATATGACAATATGTTGTTGTTCTAAATATGATCATGACACCCTCATGTCAATATTTATTTTATCGACACCTCTATCTCTAAACATGTGGACATGATTATCGATTTCGGCTTTCGCTTGAGGACAAGCGAGGTCTAAGCTTGGGGGAGTTCATACGTCCATTTTGCATCATATTTTATGTTGATATTTATTGCATTATGGATTGTTATTTTACATTATGGTATAATACTTATGCCTTTTCTCTCTCTTATTTAGAAGATTTACATGAAGAGGAAGAATCCCGGTAACTAGAATTCTGGACCGGAAATGAGCAAATCTGAGAGACCTATTCTGCAAAACTCCAAATGTCCTGAAACTTTACGGAGAATTATTTTGGAATATATGAAAAATAATGGGCGAAGAAATAATAGGGGGGACCCGCGAGGTGGCCACAAGCTTGGGGGGCGCGCCCTACCCCCCAGGGCGCCCCCTGATCTTGTGGTCCCCCTGGCAGGTCTCCGGTGCCAATCTTCTGCTGTATGGAGGGTTTTGACCTAGAAAAATCACAAGGAAGCTTTCGTGACAAAGCGCTGCCGTCTCGAGGCGGTACCTGGGCATAAGCAATCTAGGGCTCCGACGGATCTATTCTACCGGGGAACTTCCCTCTGGGAGGGGAAAATCGAAGCCATCATCATCACCAATGATCCTCTCATCGAAGGAGGGTCAATCTTCATCAACATCTTGACCAACACCATCTCCTCTCAAACCCTAGTTCATCTCTTTTATTCATTCTTTGTCCCAAAACCTCATATTGGTACCTGTGGGTTGTTAAGTGTTGACTATTCCTTGTAGTTGATGCTAGTTGGTTTATTTGGTGGAAGATCATATGTTCAGATCCTTAATGATATTCAATACCCCTCTCATCTTGAACATGATCATGCTTTTTGAGTAGTTACATTTGTTCCTGAGGACATGGGAGAAGTTTTGTTATAAGTAATCACTAGTAAATATGCCCGTGCATTGCACCGGAAAAATATCATCACATGCCTCAAGCGACCCATCTGTGTTGCCACTTTTCCTGCTTGCCATCATCGCTGATGATGGGATTATTTTGTTTGTGTCAGCTGTCACAAATAAGATATATAGCCAACGGGTATAAAACGCCTCATACGTCATTGTAGATAACTCACCACATCGAAGATACATAGTAAGAAACAATGTTGACCTCTTGATGTTTCATTAAAAATTTCATTCTAATTGTATCTTACATAGTATATGCAGACTAATGACACACTATATAGTACCACAGAAAGACACACCATCAATCTTAATGTTACTGGTTACACCATGGTGTACGCTGAAATAATATTCTTTCAAAGAGGGTTTCGTCAAAGGGGTTGTTCCAATTCAAATACAGTGGAACGGAATCATTAAAACTCATATGGAAAACAGTGCAACAAATCAAACAACTCCAACGGGAAAAATTCTAACAGTTTCAACTCATATGAAATATTTTTAAAGATAATCTATATGTAATAATAATAATAATAATAGTAATAATAATAATAATAATAATAATAATAATAATAATAATAATGATAATAATAATAATAATTCTACACTAAAAAGAAAATCTAAATCAACGTCACAACGATCCTCCAAACACTTCTGAACCGCATGACTTGTTTTATTAGTAAATAATGATAATTAGGGCCATGAATGAAACATTAAGATAAACTTATAAAGTATATACATATTTCACAAAAAATATATAGAGGACGAAATTACTTTTAGTTAACTTGAAATTTCTCAGAAGCTTTGACACTGTATGTCTTACAGTACTATGATGAGTCGGTAGTTGCCCGTCAGGTTGAGAAACCGTATGGAGTTTCACCTGCCATGTCTTTGAAAGGTAATGGCATTTTGATAATGTTGGAGGGTTTTAACCATGGTGATATGCTGACATTAACACCTTCAAACTTAGACAATCCATGTTGTAATTCCCAAACAGTTTGTAACTTCAATATTAATGTCACCCAAGGATGAGTACTCAACTATCCCTGGAACTACAAACTATAATCAGTCTGTCCCAAAGACAGTGCAGCCATTCATGGAAGCTCGGACATGATGTGCTTATTAGATAGCGCGGCATGCTATAATTTGATTGTTCAAAATAAAATAACATGAAGAAAGTGATTGAGGCCAGTCTTCATAGCATTCCAGCGTGTTCATGATCTCACAATATATATATCTGAGAGTGAACATTATGCTTGATCTTACTTCCACCTCAGCACCTTTCTAACCAAAGGTAGCAAGAGCCAACCAGCTTCACTTTTAGACACGTATATCAAACAAATAAATAGAAGTATAGAATCAAAGTAATTCATCCAATTTGATTTCCAAGCAACACGCCTTGAACGGCTGGACGTGGCGGGGTGTTAGCGTCCAACTCGATCTAGCCCACACTTTACTTAGGTTCTGGACGTTTATGCGGACATGGGCCAACATTCAGCGAAAAGCCCACTCCATCCCAAAAGCCCGGACTGATAGGAGGAAGGAATCTCTCCCTTATAAGTTGGTCATGGCCTCCTCCCGTAAGCGAGGTGGGACTAAACCGAGCATAGCCTCACCGGCCTACTGCAGCCCTAACATCCCATCCCCTGAGAAGCCCCTCAGGAAGGCATGGTGATGCTGGCTCTGATAGCAGATGTTAGCGTCCAACTAGATCCAGCCCACACTCTTTACGTTCTGGACGTTTATGCGCACATGGGCCAACATTCAGCGAAAAGCCCACTCCATCCCAAAAGCCCGGACTGATAGGAGGAAGGAATCTCTCCCTTATAAGTTGGTCATGGCCTCCTCCTGTAAGCGAGGTGGGACTAAACCGAGCATGGCCTCACCGGCCTACAGCAGCCCTAACACGGGGAATACGGATTCACCTCTCGTCTTGTCCGCTAGCTTTTGCGGGCCACGCGTCTTTGCCCGGATCGGAACACCTGCTGGCCTGTAGTTGCAGCGTGTCGCAAGCTGGCGTACTTCAGTGTACGCGTGTAGGTTGGCCGAGCAAGCCTACATAGCAGCTGGGCTACGCGTCCGGAGTATACACTACACAGCCGCTGCACTGCCGCCCCCATGCTGGACGTCGAAAACAGTGGCAAGGCGCTGCTCGCGTTGGGCGTGTCAGATTCTCTTTCCCGGCCAGCGACATTGTTTTTTTGTGGCTAGCACGCGTTCTCTCTGTCCTGCTAGCTAGCTGGTTCCCACCACCACCGCTGCAGCCGCCCGTCGGAGATAAATTCGTGTGTACTCGTGAGTGCGCTAGTTCACGGTCTTCTCTGGTGACTCCGTGATGGATCGGGGTCGGAGGCGACAAATGGGGGTCGTTCCCTCGGTGCTGCTCCTGTCGGCGCAGCTCGCGGTCGCCTCAAAGCAGTGGTGGTCTCCGGCGCGGGCACCCAAGACAACACCGTCTCTTCCCACCGCGCCGCGGCCGGTTCCTAGGCTGTTGTCTCCAGCCGTGCCGACGCTCAAGCCATCTTCTTCCCCTGCTGCGTCGCCGGTGCCGAAGTAGACACCTAGCATTTGGCTTGGCCAGTGCCGAAGCCACCCACGCGCGCTGGCGCTGGCACCAAAGCTGCCGTCTCTAGCTGCACCCGCGGCGTCACCGGTTCCAAAGCCATCCACTCCACGTGCGCGGGCAGCGTCACCGGGGCCGAAGCCTCCATCCCCACCGCTTCCAAAGCCGTCACCTCCACCCCCAGCGCCACGGAGGCCAAAGCCGTCACCTATGGCCCCAGCTCCTGATCAAAAGTCGTCTCCTCCTACGACGACTCCACCACCACCACCACAAAGACCATCACCACCTCCCACCACGTCACCACCACTGGCTCCGACACAGCCTCTGGCGAACTCATCCCCGCCAACGCCTTCGTTGGCTCTGTCCTCCATCCTCTATGCTGCTTCCTGCCCGAGCGTGAAGCTGGCGGTGAGACATGTCGTCAGGTGGGCATGCACCTTGGACCCTAGCATGCTCGGAAAGCCTCTCAGGATGGTCTTCCTCTTCTATGACTGCTTCGTAGAGGACCTTCTCAACTTATTCACAGGTATCTCGCACTGCAAGCTTGTTCAATCTACTACCACTATCCAATATCCATGCAATATGTAGGCTGCAGCAATAAGGTTGAATAAATGCATCAAATTAAGGATGGAAAGAAAGAAAAAACTGTGGCTTAGATGGAGTTGCATGAATTTGGCACCATCATGGTAGCTAACATGCGTTTGTGAGGGGTTGGGAGATACAGATATAGATGGGGCCCATGACTTATGGAGAAATATGAAATTTTGATAGATTCCCCCCTCCCCATGACTTATGGCAGGCGAGCTGAGAGGATCCGGACAACAAATAGGCTGGGGGTAGACCTACTTTTAAATCTCGTCCGTCAATCTTGATATTTAACATAAATCAATGAGTAGACCTACTTTTAAATCTCATCGGTCAATCTTGATATTTAACATAAATCAACGAATATAAAAGGGATGACGAAAGGAGAACCATGAAAGTCTCCGTCCTTTATTATTAGGTAAAGATGTGAATTTGGTATTCGTTCAATATTTTGATGAGATGTATGTTGTATTTCCTCTAGTGGTCTTATGTGACCGTCGACTACATGACACTTCACCATGATTTGGGCCTAGGGGAAGGCATTGGGAAGTAATAAGTAGATTATGGGTTGCTAGAGTGACAGAAGCTTGAACCCTAGTTTATGCGTTGCTTCGTAAGGGGCTGATTTGGATCCACATGTTTCATGCTATGGTTAGATTTATCTTAATTCTTCTTTCGTAGTTGCGGATGCTGCGGATGCTTGCGAGAGGGGTTAATAATAAGTGGGAGGCTTGTCCAAGTAAGGACAGCACCCAAGCACCGGTCCACCCATATATCAAATTATCAAAGTAACGAACGCGAATCATATGAGCATGATGAAAACTAGCTTGACAATAATTCCCATGTGTCCTCGGGAGCGCTTTGCTTTATATAAGAGTTCGTATAGGCTTATCCTTTGCTATAAAAAGGATTGGGCTACCTTGCTGCACCTTTGCTACACTTGTGACTTGTTACCCGTTACGAATTATCCTACCAAATTATCTGTTACCGATAATTTTAGTGCCTGTAGAAAATACCTTGCTGAAAACCGCTTATCATTTCCTTCTGCTCCTCGTTGGGTTCGACACTCTTACTTATCGAAAGGACTACGATTAATCCCCTATACTTTTGGGTCATCACCCTCATGGTGTATGTCATTCTAAAATCCAAGATGCACCTGAAGCATGACATAAAACTGCCAATCCCAATAGACTCTAAGACTCAGGTTGATTCGTGAAATCGAACTGAGGATCAAGTCCTTGCTCAACATCATAATTTTGGGAATGGCAACACGGTGCACAATAGCTCTCGAGACTTAGGTTGGGTGCGGCCAACCAACCTGAGGATCGTAATCTCCCTAAAAACTATTTTGCACTTTGAATCACCAATGCAATAGCCGCTGAGACTTGGGTTGGGCCACATGGCCGACCTAGGATTGTATCTCCTCGGGAACTTGTTTGGTCGGCATCTGAGTATCACCATCACCGAGATGCAGCTCGGTAGGGAAGATGCCGAACAGTGGCTTGAAAATGATCTTTATTGAACCGAAGTACCACTCGGTACAACCCAGGCCGGTTCCGCGGGACTCGTTGGTTGAACTACAAGACATATGCATGGAAATAATTTAGCCATCAATGAAGTGGATCTTTTTTGCTGTAACAGCTCCTCAACCGGCTCTGAGGGACCTGTCGGTCGACCTACAAGATACCATCAAAATTTTTGCTTTCATAGCTCCTCGGCTAGCTCCGAGGGACCCGTCTGTCAACCTGCAAGATGCCGACAAGGAATTTTTTCTTTCATAGCTGAATTATGACTTTATGTATCTATGTACTTGGTTGTTTTTATGCTCATATACATAGATGATGTACTTCGTTAACCAGCCATCAGCTTCTACCTCCTCGGCCAGAGGTCGAGAAATGTTCCTCAACATTAGCCTGATTCCCCGAGTGACATTTATTATGGAATGAGGCAATCAAGCCATAGGGTCAAAACGTAAGTCTTATAGAGAGTTATGCTATTTTTTAATGCAAGTCACATCTTCGGCAAAAAAATAGTTCCTCTAGCAGTTCCTTTTCCCAGGGTGTCACGTTAATCACGACAAATTAGCCAGTACCCCAATATACTTGCTCGAAGGTCTCGACTCAGGAATATCCTCGGCATAATAAGTAGGCTCTACAACCTACGTCTAGTGCCCTTTAAAAAGGCCTTGATTTCACTTCCTCCGTTACCGACCAATTGTATTCTTGTGACCGCTAGCTTCCGGCTTCACCCATCTGGGGTACCCAGGTTGACCCGGAAGTAACAATCGCAGAGGTGCTCCCCCTTAGCCGAATTCATAGGAAATGTAAGGGGTAAGCATAGGAGCCGGGCAATCTAGCTTGGCAAAAAATCTCAAGTCAAGTTCATGCATATTGTGGCTTTATAATGTTTCGTGGGAAGGCAACGCTCGTATAACAAATACAAATGCTGAGGATATGTTGGGCTCTCTAGGAGTCCTGAGGTAACCGTGCCAAGGTGCCTCAAAGAGCCCCCGATACAGTTTATTGGACTGTTTTATAGGTCTGAAGTGTTTTATACCAAGAAACCAAGGTAAGTATTGCATATTTTTTCAAAGACGTACAAACTTCTTTTCTATTAGCGACCTTAGACAAGCCAAGCACATTTATGAAAGCAAGCTTTGTGACTTATCAAAAAGTCCTTTGTTTTACACAAGCAACCTTTGAGGTTAATATTTCCGATCGGCCTATCAAATTTGCGCATGTTTCTGAGAGTCAACTTTTAAGCTGTATTTTGTAGCTTTATGCTATATGTTATTTTGACTCGACCATGGCTGCTTAAGATGTGTAGTTGGCCAGTCGTCGGCTTCCACCCCTTAGTAGAAACTACTTAGGGTGTTTCCTTTCTGATTGCAACTCTTAGGTGATACGTCTTCGTCGTATCTACTTTTCCAAACACTTTTGCCCTTGTTTTGGACTCTAACTTGTATGATTTGAATGGAACTAACCCGGACTGACGTTGTTTTCATCAGAATTGCCATGGTGTTGTTTTATGTGCAGAAAATAAAAGTTCTGGAATGACTGAAACTCCACGGAACACCTTAGAAAAATAATAAAAATCCTCGCTAAAGATGAAGACCAGGGGCCCACACCCTGCTTACGAGGTGGGGGCGCGCCTCCGGGCGCGCCCCTACCTCGTGGGCCCCTGGTGGCCCTCCGCGCCAACTCCAACTCCATATATTGGCTTTGGGGAGAAAAAATCAGAGAGAAAGTTTCATCGCGTTTACGATCACGGAGCCGCCGCCAAGCCCTAATCTCTCTCGGGAGGCTGATCTGGAGTCCGTTCGGGGCTCCGGAGAGGGGATTAAATCGCCGTCGTCATCATCAACCATCCTCCATCACCAATTTCATGATGCTCACCGCCGTGCATGAGTAATTGCATCATAGGCTTGCTGGACGGTGATGGGTTGGATGAGATTTATCATGTAATCGAGTTAGTTTTGTTAGGGTTTGATCCTAGTATCCATTATGTTCGAGATTGATGTTGCTATGACTTTGCTATGCTTAATGCTTGTCACTAGGGCCCGAGTGCCATGATTTCAGATCTGAACCTATTATGTTTTCATGAATATATGTGTGTTCTTGATCCTATCTTGCAAGTCTATAGTCACCTACTATGTGTTATGATCCGGCAACCCAGAAGTGACAATAATCAGGACCACTCCCGGTGATGACCATAGTTTGAGGAGTTCATGTATTCACTATGTGCTAATGCTTTGTTTCGGTTCTCTATTAAAAGGAGGCCTTAATATACCTTAGTTTCCAATAGGACCCCGCTGCCACGGGAGGGTAGGACAAAAGATGTCATGCAAGTTCTTTTCCACAAGCACGTATGACTATATACGGAATACATGCCTACATTACATTGATGAATTGGAGCTAGTTCTGTGTCACCCTATGTTATGACTGCTACATGACGAACCACATCCGGCATAATTATCCATCACGATCCGGTGCCTCTGAGCTTTCCATATCTTGGTTCTCGCTTATTTACTTTTTCGTTACTCTTGTTACAATCACTACAAAATACCAAAAACATTACTTTTGCTGTCTTTACTTTTGTTACCGTTACCACCACTATCATATTACTTTGCTACTAAACACTTTGCTGCAGATACTAAGTTTCGGTGTGGTTGAATTGACAACTCAGCTGCTAATACTTGAGAATATTCTTTGGCTCCCCTTGTGTCGAATCAATAAATTTGGGTTGAATACTCTACCCTCGAAAACTGTTGCGATCCCCTATACTTGTGGGTTATCAAGACCTTTTTACGCACCGTTGCTTGGGAGCATAGCTCTATTCTTTGAGTCACTTGGGATTTATATCTGCTGGACACTATGAAGAACTTGAAAGACGCTAAGACAACAATTTATCCCTCAACTACGAGGGAGGTAAGGATCTACCATCTAGCTCGCACTTGATTCACCTTACATTATGAGTAAGCTAGCGACACCTAAACCTGCTTACGCTATTAGTTCCGATATGTCGCATGTTATTGATGATGCCATACGCTATGCATGATACTTATGATGAAACTACTTCTATGCTTGATACTACTATGCCCCTTGGTGAATTTCTAGATGAACAAATTTCTAGGTCTAGAGAAAGAGAAATTATTGAACCTGAATACGATGATGTTAGTAATGATGAAAATATGCCTGCTATTCCTGAGGGTTACCTTTTTAATGCTGAATCTTCTGCAGCTGTTCTTGCTTGCCAGGATAGGCTTGAACTTAAGAGGTTGCTAGTTAAATGGAGTAAAGATTCTTTTAGAGATAGGATGAGACCCGAACCTGCTTTTGCTACTTCACCTATCTGTGTTCCCGATCAGGATTATTACGATTTTTCTGTTGATCCAGATATAATTACTTTGGTTGAGTCTGATCCTTTTTATGGCTATGAATCTGAAACTGTTGTGGCACATCTTACTAAGTTAAATGATATAGCTGCCCTGTTTACTAATAAGAGAGATCGCGCTACCTTTATTTACTCAAAATATTTCCGTTCTCATTAAAGGGTGATGCTAAGATATGGTTTAATTCTCTTGATCCTGGTTGTGTGCAAAGTCCCCAGGATATGATTTATTACTTCTCTGCTAAACATTTCCCTGCTCATAAGAAACAAGCTGCTTTGAGGGATATATGTAATTTTGTGCAAACTGAAGAAGAGAGTCTCCCACAAGCTTGGGGGAGGCTTCTCAAGTTACTTAATGCTTTGCCTGATCATCCTCTTAAGAAACCTGAAATATTTGACAATGGACTAACCGATGCTTCCAGAGATTACCTGGATAGTTGTGCTGGTTCTCTTTTCAGGGAAAGAACACAGGATGACGCTGAAATTCTATTGAATAATATGTTGGCAAATGAAAATAATTGGGCACCTCCCGAGCCAGCTCCTGAGCCAATTACTGAGCCTATTCCTAAACCAACTCCAAAGAAGAGAGGTGTTCTATTTCTTAGTCCCGAAGATATGCAAGAGGCAAAGAAATCTATGAAAGAAAAAGGTATTAAAGCTAAAGATGTTAAGAATTTACCTCCTATTGAAGAAATACATGGTCTTAATTTACCTCCTGTTGAAGAAGTATATGATCTCAATTACTTATTTACTGAAGAACCTCCCGATATCCCGACACAGGTAGTAAAGGTAAATTCTCTCTATAGGTATGATAAAGCTGAAGTCCCTCCTACTAAAATTGCTAGTCAGTGCTTGGATGAGTTTGATGACTTTATGTTTAAGCAAGATGACTTTAATGCTTATTTTGGTAGACAAAACAGAATACCTTCATGATTAAACGCTTGGGTGATTATATGGCTAATATTAGAGGTGAACTTAAACTTGTTAGCAAACATGCTTCTATGGTTACCACTCAAGTAGAACAAGTACTTAAAGCTCATAAAGAAGTGCTTGATGAAATGAATAGTAAGAAAAATGATTATGTTGTTAGGGTGGCTACTAGAACTAGTAGAATGACTCAGGAACCTTTGTATCCTGAAGGCCACCCTAAGAGAATCGAGCAAGATTCTCAGAGAAATAATATTGATATGCCTAGTTCTTCTAAAAGGAAGAAAAAGAAAAATGATAGAACTGTGCAAACTTCTAGTGAACCTATTGCTGAACCACCTGATAATCCAAATGATATCTCTATGTATGATGCTGAAACACAATCTGGTAATGAACATGAACCTAGTGGAAATGTTAATGATAATGTTCATGTTGATGCTCAACCTAGTAATGATAATGATGTAGAAGTTGAATCTGCTGTTGATCTTGATAACCCATGATAGAGGCGAGGGTGTCCCGATCTTTCGATGATATGATAACTATCGATTTGGTGGATTCGACTTTGACGATCCGACTACAAACGTGCACGACGTTGCGCCTTAGCAATCGCTAAACCAACTCCGAGAGGTTATTGACCACGCTGGAGCACATCAACCTGACCACGAAGGTCTATTCCTGCAAGCAATCAAAGAACGAGCAAGAATATGATAAAGCAATCTGAATATTGCAAATATATATGAAGTATTGATAATAGTGGGGATCCGTAAGCGGCCTTGGTCTGGTCGTTGGACACAAACAAAGTACGCGAAGTTGCAATGGCTAACTTTTAACTAAACAAATCCCCAGGAAAAAGCTACTAGATGGATCTACTTATATAGGAGCAAGGGGTGGCGGCCAAGGAGGTGGGAGGACGTCCCAAGGCAGCCTAAAACTAACCCTAGGTCGTACAAGGCCAATGGGCCCAAGTGGAGGTGACGTAACACCTTTGGACTTGTAGTTTGACTCGGATTCTGCTGCAGCATTAGATTGTTTCGTCCATAACTCAACGCTCCGGACGAATTTTAAGGTGAATCTAATTGGGTTAGAAAGTGCACGAAATCTATTTTCCAACAAAAAAAGAATCAACCAATTTGGAGTCCGTATGAAAAAGTTATTGACGTTTTGAGTCGGTATGTACATGCAGAGTCCGAATCTGAGTCCGAACGTGAGAGACTTGGACTCTATCTTCTCTTGGGCCAAAGGTGACGTGAGAGAACTTTTTGAACAGCAGGTAAACATCTCTTTCTCCCTTATCTTCATATGTGGATTGTACTAATGTCCCATACACCTGCAATTAGACATTGCACAAAAGTTTGTGAAGTATTTTTGTCCTGGATGACATAAATAAATTATTGCATAGTTTGCATTAGAAATCACCTCACAAATATACATGTATGCAATATTTTCGGTTGTATCCAAGGTAGTCATGTCCTCATCATCCTCCCCTTCTTGAAAACAAAGCCGTCCTCGGCGTTGCTTAATCTTAAATGTGGCTAACAAAAAAGACAAGGTGTACATGTTGTATATGTATATGTCATCCATTTATACTTTCCTTGATTTTTGCACATATGACACATGAATAGATGATTAACTTGCATAGTTCATAAAATCTAAAGCCAAAACATTATCACAAGAAGTAGAAGGCATGAAAATATTGCAACTCAGTTTGCACATATAAGTGCTTATTCATTTCAAAAGATTGACAATGTTCATCATTAAACCATCCCAACATTGGTGAATAAACCTTACTTGCATCAAATTTACATGCTACAACATGCTTATATAAGCAAACATGCAATAAGTCATTCGACACAGAATCATCACCAAGATTAGAGGTCATATCAAAATGATTAAACATTGATTCTTTTGCGTCAACAGTTAATTCAATGGGCGCACTCAAAATTGTTGGTATTTCAGTTGTTTGATCACATGATGCATTCATGATAGTAACACGATTCTCTAAAATAGGTGGCGTGCTCAAATCAACAGGTAATTCAACACATGATGTATTTAAGTTAATTAGGCATGCATCATTCCCATGTGAAGTTATATCATCAATACCTTTACTGTTACCTTGTCGCAAAGACGTAGCTGATGTATGTATGGACAATGACAATGTATCATACACTTGAGATGATGTCGCGCTCACGATCGGAGGTGTGGCTGCTCTATTAGCTTTTCCCTTGGGATTTGTTTAGTTAAAAGCTGATACCACTTGATAGAGGCGAGGGTGTCCCGATCTTTCGATGAGATGATAACTATCGATTTGGTGGAGTCGACTTTGACGATCCGACTACAAACATGCACGACGTTGCGCCTTAGCAATCGCTAAACCAACTCCGAGAGGTTATTGACCACGCTGGAGAACGATCAACCTGACCACGAAGGTCTATTCCTGCAAGCAATCGAAGAACGAGCAAGAATATGATAAAGCAATCTGAATACTGCGAATATATATGAAGTATTGATAATGATGGGGATCCGTAAGCGGCCTTGGTCTGGTCGTTGGACACAAATGAAGTACACGAAGTTGCAATGGCTAACTTTTAACTAAACAAATCCCCAGGAAAAAGCTACTAGATGGATCTACTTATATAGGAGCAAGGGGTGGCGGCCAAGGAGGTGGGAGGACGTCCCAAGCCAGCCTAAAACTAACCCTAGGTCGTACAAGGCCAATGGGCCCAAGTGGAGGTGACGTAACACCTTTGGACTTGTAGTTTGACTCGAATTCTGCTGCAACATCAGATAGTTTCGTCCATAACTCAACGCTCCGGACGAATTTTAAGGTGAATCCAATTGGGTTGGAAAGTGCACGAAATCTATTTTCCAACAAAAAAAGAATCAACCAATTTGGAGTCCGTATGAAAAAGTTATTGACGTTTTGAGTCGGTATGTCATGCAGTCCGAATCTGAGTCCGAACGTGAGAGACTTGGACTCTATCTTCTCTTGGGCCAAAAGTGACGTGAGAGAACTTTTTGAACAGCAGGTAAACATCTCTTTCTCCCTTATCTTCATATGTGGATTGTACAAATGTCCCATACACCTGCAATTAGACATGGCACAAAAGTTTGTGAAGTATTTTTGTCCTGGATGACATAAATAAATTATTGCATAGTTTGCATTAGAAATCACCTCACAAATATACATGTATGCAATATTTTTGGTTGTATCCAAGGTAGTCATGTCCTCATCAACCCACAATCAAAGAATCAACGTTATCATAAAACAGACTTCATTGCTAGGAAACATGGTAAAGAAAGAGAACCATGGGTTCAGAAACCCACGTCTTTTCCTCCGAAACCATCCAAGAAAAAGGATGATGAGGATTTTGAGCGCTTTGCTGAAATGATTAGACCTATCTTTTTGCGTATGCGATTGACTGATATGCTCAAAACAAATCCTTATGCTAAGTACATGAAAGATATCATTACTAATAAAAGAAAGATACCGGAAGCTGAAATTTCCACCATGCTTGCTAATTATACTTTTAAGGGTGGAATACCAAAGAAACTTGGAGATCCAGGAGTACCTACTATACCATGCTCCATTAAAAGAAATTATGTTAAAACTGCTTTATGTGATCTTGGAGCCGGTGTTAGTGTTATGCCTCTCTATTTATATCGTAGACTTGACTTGAATAAGTTGACACCTACTGAAATATCTTTGCAAATGGCTGATAAATCAACTGCTATACCTTTCGGTATTTGTGAGGATGTGCTGTTGTGGTTGCAAGCGTTATTATTTTAACGGACTTTGTTATTCTTGATATTCCGAGGATGATAGTATGTCTATTATTCTTGGAAGACCTTTTCTTAATACTGCAGGGGCTGTTATTTATCGCAACAAAGGCAATGTCACTTTTCATGTTAATGGTAATGAGCATACGGTACACTTTCCGAGGAAACAACCTCAAGTTCATAGTATCAACTCTATTGGAATAATTTCATCGATTATATTTGGAGGTTTTGAATTTCCTCTCCCTACTATCAAGAAGAAATATGATATACTTATTATTGGGGATGTCCATATCCCCGTTGAGGTAACGTAGTGTTATTCGAAATTTCTCCGGTTCCATGATTATCGGAATGAGTTTGTTAACAAGACTTGATCAACCTTGTTAGTGGATTCTTTTTGATGAGCATGAGACAGATGAAACTAGAAGCACAACCTTCTGTACCCTCTTTATATTTTCCGTTCTTTAGTAGAAATAAAGCAAAAATAGTATTTTTCTGTATGTTTCCTGATTTATCCGTGCAATATAAAAATATCCCGAAAATAAAAGTCCTCGAATGCCATGCCAATTTAATATGATTTTTGGGAATATTTGAGGATTTCTTGTGCAAAAATTACATGGGGGGCTGCCACTGGCCACAAGGGTGGAGGGCGCGCCCCCTGCCTCGTGGGCCCATGGTGGCCCTCCTCCACTATCCCTGCACCCATCTTCTTCCTCGCCTTACACAAACCCGAAAAACCAACTCAAGCTCGTGTTCCGGCCTCTTTTTCTGTGATTTTCGATCTCCTTGCTCAAAGCACCTCTCGCAAAACTGCTTGGGGAGATTGTTCCTTGGTATGTGACTCCTCCATTGGTCCAATTAGTTTTTGTTCTAGTGCTTTATTCATTGCAAATTTGTGCTGCATAGGTGACCATGTTCTTGAGCTTGCATGTCAAATTTATATGGTTCCAAGTAGTTCTAATGCTTGATATAGGCCCTAGGCACTTGTGGGAGTTGTTGCTATCAATTTTATTGAAGTTGGTTCACTTTTGTTTGAAGTTACTAAAAATTTCAGAATTATTTTTCAGAGAAAACAATATGCTTAGGAAGATGTTCCAAGGTGGTTCTTCAAGGAAGCAAGGTCCTAGGCTTGCAATGCGTGATGGTGATGAGGAACCACCAAGAGACGCTCTCGTGAGGCCCTGTGAATGGCCTTCGGAAAATTTTATGAATCAAGCGGGAATTAAAGAAGAATTCTATGCATATTTGCGTAATGCCGGTCTTGAGGACTTTGAAGCTGATAAATGCCCACATTATTGTGACCTCACAAGTTCATTTGTGGGGAGGTTTGAGTTTTCATCTTCGCGTAATTCTCCTTCAATCATGTTTGACCTTTATGACAAATCTTATACCATGGACTTAGAGGATTTCACTTTTGCATGCAAACTTCCATCTTGGGGTAGTATCAGGGATCCCCCTAAATCTGAATATAGAGACTTTCTTGCTAGAATAACTGTGGGGGAATCTAGAGATATAGCGCATGCCACTATAGGGAGCATTCACTTTCCTGCTATATATTATTTGCTCTCTTCATTGGTAGATGCATAAATGCTAAGGATGAAGCAGGTCACATGTGTGCCCCTGATCTCAGCATTCTCAGAAGTGCTGTGTTAGGGGACCAATCTTATCATATGGGAGCCATTGTAGCTCGTAGGTTGCATCATAATAGACATAACGAAGATTTCTTTGGAGGAATTTATGCAACCCGCTTAGCTAATTTTCTTGATGTAGACATTCGTGAGGGTGATATGGAGTTACCCCCTACTTATTTTGATCTTGATTCTATGTTTCCTCACCAGTTCGTTGAGAGGACTGGACCACCTTTCCAGTATTGACTAATCTTTAACAAACGACATGTTGTCCGTGTTACTCTTCCTGCTCCTGCCTTCTTTGATTTTCAGACGAGAGAAAGATATATTATTACCACGGAGGAGGCAGATGAGTACGAGAGGAGAGCGGAGGCAGCTCGGCGCCATCTTTGCAGATCGAGGCGGTAGCCGCTGCATCGCAATCGACCCAGCTACACCTACGGGTATCGGCCGGGCTATCCACGGCAATAGACCAACAGGCCAAAGCCTAAGCTTGGGGAGTACATATTTCTCACCAACATTACATTTATGTTCACACACACTCATTGCTAGATGTCGGTGCTCATACTCTTTCTTTGTAATATCCATGCTAGTTTATTTTCTTTTCCTGCTTTCTTCTTGTGTGTTTAATAAACCTTAGAAAACCAAAAAAATAGTAGTAGTTTATTTTTCCTGCTGTAGTAGTAATAATTAAAAGAAAATCCAAAACATTTCCGTTCTTCTTTTGCTTGTTGGGAGCTTTCCCGTGTAAATAGTTTTTATTTCTTTTCCTTTCTTTGGGGGTCGAGAAGACCATATTGAAAATGCTTAGTGGCTCTCATACGCATGATTGTTTATTTAACTTAGAGCCCATATTACTTGTCTTCTCTCTTGAGTTGAATGCTTGCAGATTCCATCTTAGTCCAATGCACGTGCACTCTTATTATTTTACACACCGTTCGGTCGTGCAAGTGAAAGGCAATAATGATGATATATGATGGACTTATTGGGATGAGAAAAGCTGGTATGAACTCGACCTTTCTTGTTTTTGTAAATATGATGATTCATCGTTCCTGATTCAGCTATTATGAAGTAAACATATTTGCAATGACATTTAGAGATTATAGTTGCTTGTGCCATGCTTGATTAGCTATGAGTTATAATGGTTTACCTTGCGTGCCAACATGCTATTAGAATGATTATGATGTGGTATGATGGGATGGTATCCTCCTTTAAATGAATTGGTGACTCGACTTGGCACATGTTCACGCATGTAGTTGAATCAAATCAACATAGCCTTCATGATATTTATGTTCATGGTGGATTATATCCTACTCATGCTTGTATTCGTGTAAATTAATTTTAATGCATGTTTACTCTTCATTGTCGCTCTCTTAGTTGGTCGCCCATGATCTTTTGCTAGCCTTCACCTGTACTAAGAGGGAATACTGCTTGTGCATCCAAACTCCTTAAACCCCAAATTTCACGCAACTCAAGGACCCACGGAGAGAGTTGGAGATTTCGTTATTTTCATATTTGAGTTTTCACAAATTCTGAAAATAGGATCATTTGATTTTATTTATTTTATCTTCAATTATTTATATTATCAAAATATGAGAGAGGGAATAAAATGACTTTCCCAAAATAAAAAAATATTGAAGATTTAATAAAAAATCAAATAAGATTTTTATTTGGAGTTTATCGCTATTTTATTTGAATTTAGGAAAAATGCGTGTTTTTCAAAATTGCATTTATGCCCCAAATAAATGTTCATCTTGTCCGGCTTGATTTTAGAAGCTGGGGAAAATTTATTTCGGGATTTTTGGAGTCCGTTTAGTATTTCTTTCGTTAGTTTTTCTGCGCGTAATTATTAAAAAAACGAAACGACCTACTGGGCCGTGTCCGCTCGGGACACTTGGTCCGGCCGGCCTTTAAAGCCGCGGGGCCCAAGCGAGCCGCAGCCCGAACCCTAACCGCCGAGCCCCGCCGCCGCCGCCGCCGCCATTGGCATTGCCATTGCTCGCTCAGCCCGCCGCCGCGCCGCGCCGCCGCCGCCCGCCGCTCGACCCGCGCCGCCGCCACCGCGCTCGTCGCCGCATCGCCGCCGACCTCCGCCACCTCGCCGAGCCCGCGCGCTGCGGAGGTAGCCACCGCATCCGCCGCCGGTTTTCGCCGGTTAACCGATGGTTTTTTTAAGAACCGCGGTTTATTTTTTTGTTCGATCCGATTTTTTTAATAGATCGGTTTTTTGAGTTTAGGTTAAATTGCGAGCGTTCGCTCGTTCGTTCGTTTTAACGAACGCGTTCTTTGTTTAGATCCAGAAAACAAACATTCGTTCGTTAATCTGTTCGTCGTTTTTCTTTTTCTCGGATTTATTCCGCGATTTTTCTGATCGCGATTTCTGATCCGATTTTCGATCTAGTATAACTTTTCTCTCGTTTATCAGAATCAGGCAATTCAAGCGCGTAGAGTTTCGTCTCAAAACCCTCTTTCCGAATAATCAATCCAAACAAGTTTTTGCTACTGTAAAATTTGACTTAGGTCCAGATTAGTAAATGAAGCTTGTTTCTTTCGCCGTTTGACTTTCGTTGCTTCGTTCGATTTGATTCTTTTTGCAAACCGTAGTTCTTAAGTTGAACTTTCTGGTTAGATCTTTTATTTGAGTTTTACCTGTGCATTAGATGAGTACTTATTTTATGCTTTTTTTTTTGCGATGGAGTACCCGGAGTGCGCCGCTTGCTACTTCGAATCTCTAGGTTTCGCGGATCATCAACAAGGCAACTAACACTTTGATCATATCCCTTTACTATCCAGTTTTATTGCATTAGATCAATCCTCAAACATTGCATGACTAGGATCTAATTAAACTATGGGTTTTGGGAAAGTAGATGAGGTAGTACCTATTACCTGTTTTATTATCAAACCCTTGGGAGTTACTTCTACGTTTGCTTATATTGCCATGCTATGCTAGTAGACGTGGATTGGGTGAGTGTATCCATGACAGATGTGATATTTTAATTAATGGTTTATTTAAGGTGGCAACTTAAACACACATATGGGTGGATTGAGGTACTGGGTATTCGAGGATTACTGTTTCTTTTGGACCGCCACCGGGCTCAAAGGGATCATGAGATTATTCATGCTAGAAACTTTCGTGTGCAGCCACAAGCTACTATGGGCTCTAGCATAGTTGACTAAGTCGTGCGAACTCTTACAGTGGTAGACTAGCTGATGTAGGGGATGTAGGTTGGTAGGGTCTACCCGTTCGTAAGGTGCTAGCGCTTCTGAAAGACTATGTCTCGGTCATCCGTTTCTCAAACATCATGTAGTGTGAGAAATCAAACGGAGGAGATCGAGTCTTGTGGGGAAAAGTGCACAAACCTCTGCAGAGTGTACAAACTAATCATGGTTAGCCGTGTCCCCGGTTATGAACGTCTTGAGTATCTAGTACTTGGATTATCATGTGAATCTCATCATGTTACTCTAATTAATGTTGTTGGGTTTTTAATTCATGATGCTTAATTGGGATTGAGAATGCTGTCAATCATTCTCAATGTTTAACAACCACCATGACAGTTAAATATAGTTTATTCCTTTGTAGTAGGGAAAATTGGCTTTATGAAAAACTATAACCATAGAGCTTTCCACCAGCCATATATGCATGTAGTATAGCATTACTCTTTTGTATTACTCTCTATGTGTTACCTTGCCAGCATATTCCATGTGCTGACCCGTTTTCGGGCTGCAACGTTCATGTTGCAGACTTTTCAGACGATGAGTAAGGTGCCTTAGGTCGTGGTTCTATACTCTGTGATGCTGTTGGAGTTGATGGACTCGCTTATCTTCCAAGCCTTCCGCTGTTATCGTTATTAGATGGCCTTAAGCTGTATTTATTGTAATAAGTTCTCTTTTGAGACATTCGATGTAATAAGTGTGTGATTGCTACTCTGTTATAAATCCTTTGAGTACTGTGCGTGTCAGCATTACTGATCCAGGGATGACACTGATGCATAGAGGTCAGACTGTTTGAGGTCTGGTCGCTACAATATTGTATGTTCTAGAAACATGAAGTTGTGTCTTATTCACAAGTATAATGTGTAAAGTAAGCAGATGGAATTCAACAAAATTAGAAGCAATACAAGCTAGACATCATACATAACATGCAACCACATATAACAGTGCCAAGTTAAGGGACCACCTGTGATGGTGGACTAGGGGAGACGTGCTCATCATCAACACAACTATGTTGAGTGTCTATGCATGTGTTGTCTTGCAAATCTTCTTGAGGGGGTGGCGGAGTAGAATCTGTAGAGGCCCTCCGTTTCAGTTGTTTGGAAGGAGCAACTTTATCCGCTGCCTTGCTAATTTCCTTCTGCTTTATTGATTTTGCACTGTCAAGTAAATTCGACAAGAAGAAGCAATAAAATCACTCTTCAGAACTCATTCATGCATGATACTGACAATCACTACTTTGATGTAAGGCAAACACATGATACGAGGATGGAATATGTACGAAAAACAGGATGGCATTGCATATTCACAGCTATTTGTGTAAACTAAGCAGAAGCCATTTCAACAAATTAGAGGCAATGCAAGCTAGACACCACATGAAAGATGTAACCAATACGGCTGCCAAGTTAAAAGCGCCCCATCATAAATGGCGTTTCAACAAATTAAAAGCAGTGCATGATATAAATCATATGAAAGATGCAACCAATATCACTCTGCATATACTAAATGTGTCTCATCATAATTGATTGATGCGGGATACAAAAAAACAGTAGTTTTATGTAAGGACATGCTTAATACATAGATGTACTATGTACCAAAAACAGGAAGGCATGTCACATTAACAGGTATAATGTATAAACTAAGCATAATAACACATGAAATTTAACCAGATTGGAAGAATTACAATCTAGACACTATATGCAACATGCAACCACATATCACGCTACCAAGTTAGAGCAAGGACTTGTGATGATGGTGTAGGGGAAATGCGATCATCAACTATAGAGCTACGTTGACTACCCTCATCTACCATTGTTGTTTCTTGATAATCATATGGGGAGGCTGACACTGCATTCTTTAAAAGAGGATCTTTTCTTAGAGCAGTCCACGAGCCTGACTGTCTAATCATAAGTGATTGATGAGGGATACACAAGAACATTATTTTGATGTAAGAACATGGTTAATAGACAAATGTAGTAGTATGTACCAAAAACAGGAAGGCATGTCATATTCAAAGGTATAATGTGTAAGCTAAGCAGATGCAATTTAACCAAATTGGAAGCAATACAAGCTAGATAACCGGCTGGAGTGGTGAGCATGATCATCGAGGACCTGAGAGCTTGGTGGGAGGCGGGCTGCTTCGCCACCACCGTGGCTTTTTAGTTGGCTTGCAGGTAATGCCTGTCTGTGTTGGGCTTGTCACTGGCTCGGACGGTGCCCTGACTAGCTATTTGGCTTCTTGTGCACCTGAGATGGTGGTTCATGTAAAAATATCTTTCCTTATCTTAATAAAGACTGACTTCAGCCTTTCAAATACAAGCTAGACACCATATGCAACATGCAACCACATATGACACCGCAAAGTTAAAGCAAGCACCTGGGATGGTGGTTCATGGCGAGCGAGATCATCAACTCCAGAGCTATGTTTACCGTCTCCATATGGTGACACTACACCCTTTATAGTGCCGAAACATGTCTTGCCTAAGCACGAAGAAAGTTGGAGCAACTTATCTCTTTTATTTCGTGCTTCTATCAACCGGTTGGCAGAGGCCGTAATACCCATGCATAAAAAAACGATAGTGAGAGTATGGGTGAAGTGTGTGCAGAACTAGTGCACTGTAAAAGTAGAAGATAGCAGGTGGTTGAAATATAAATGACATGAGACATATGATAGCTCTACAGCATTGCATGGCAAACAAAATTTGATTCTACTCCATATGATTTTGTAATATATGAGCACAGGGATGGCTGGGAAATGCAGGTACTCCTCCAGCACACCACAACATGTGGTACTATCAAAATACAGTCGACTAAAAATAAACAGGTTAGTCATTTTTATGAACCGTCCGATCAACAAGGAACAGGCAGATGGCCTTCGTCTACCTCTCGTGAGTCACTGTTGGCGATCTTTCTTGAACCGCCAGCGACCACCGTCCCAGACCCTGCCTCCGCCGCCCCGTCCTCCCCTCGACCTCGCACCACCCCCATGCTTAGTAGCACCCCCTGGCCATCCCTTTAAGCCCGACCAACCTCCAGATCAGGCACCAGCAGCTTCTAGGCCCCACATACCCCTAAGATAAACACCGAGGCGCTACTTCCCCGACGTAATAGGTGGACTAGCACCTGTTATGCTGGGGAATGCTTCCTTTAATTAGGAATCAACTAACCAGGAATTGAAATCCAGGAGGGCGATGGACCTCTAGCTAAGGTGAAATAGTATACGAGGAGAAACCTTGTGCATCACGAGTTACTAGGAACATCTAGTATCACGAAGGTGTAGGAAGAAGCGGTCAACTAGTGTCTTCTGTGGGATGAATACCGTGCAAGCAGACACGTAAGCTTTGCACGAATAAGGGAAGAGGAGTTCCAGATCCAGTTGCCAGTGTTGTGTCCTCTTGATATCGTGGCGATGTTCTTCTTTTTACCATGGGAACCGATGTTTTGGAGGAGGGTGGAGCCTTGGACGAACCCATGGACAAATTGTTGACTGCGTTGCGGTGGCCGTTTGTCGGCGGAGGGGAAGTAGATCCGAGGCAGCGAAGGACGGTGTAGCGGGAACAACTCTGGTGCGGTGGACGGTGGCGACGTTGGAGCGACAGCGGTGAGGCGCAGGACGATGTGGTTGAAATGGCTCGAGTACGGCGCACGTCGGTGTCCTGGAGGCAGCTCGGCCTCGGCTTCAACTACTAGCCATGGAGGACGTTGCAGTTGCAGTTGCGGTGGACGACGATGTCGAGGTCTCAGCTTCGGCATGATGGAGGAGGGTGGCGATTGATGGGTGGGATGGGGTAGCGGATGGAGGATGTCGGGGTTTCACGGCTGGTGGAGAGGTAGTTTTGGCGCCCACAGAGTACGAATAGGGAATTGGACGGGGGCGGGAGTGGCGGGGGGAGCTAAGGGGGAACCATGTTTTGGGTCTGGGATGTGCTTGTTTTTGCCTTTTGTTTTTGAACATATGGGACATGCTTGTTTGAAATTTGGGGAAAGTACAAACTTTGCCCCACTCTTCAATTTCGGACCTACTACGGGTCGGGAGTTGGACGGTAATCCTAGGTGTGCCAAATAGTGGGCGGGAGTGATTTTGGACGAGCGAATGTGCGTTTAGGCGGCCACGGTGTATGAATGTTCTTCGGAGGCGGTTGCGTGGCGTCTAGATGAAGTTACAAACCTACCCCGGTTTAGACCTATAGACATCGGGCCGATAGGCTTCACAGGTCAGAGTTAGAAAAGTAATTTCCTTCTACCAAACATCGGTCTCACACGGTTTCGGGCGAGTAGAGGCTCTTTTGGCGCTTCGTTTAAAATTTTGAAACAGAAGCATTCACGTTTAGAGTACTCTTGAACTTTTAGGATTGACCTAAATAGACAACCTTAAATTTGACCTTGTATGTTTGAAAACCTCATTAAATTAGGTGCTTCTTTTTGAATTTTTGACACTTGAAAATCCTATAACTACGATTATTTTGGAATGGAGGAGGTAAATTTGAATCTATTTTGAAAAAATACACGAATATATATGCTATTATGTACAAAAGCAGAGCAAGGATTGGTGCCCCCATAATTGAGGTATGATTTACAAATGCCATGATGTCGAATTCAAATAAGTGAATCGACTTCATGTTGAATTCGAATTTTTAAACCATCTTAAGTTGAATTCAAATGTATGCTAGTTCATAGCTAGCTATTTATAATGTTCATTGTGTAACTTTTGTATGTATAATGTGCTTTACACACACAACATGAACTATACTCACGTTTATATTCGAATTGCTAATGCGATGCATTGTCTGGAGTTCAAAATACTAACTCTGTGGATCAATTATGTCGAATAATAACATAGACATGCTCAAATTCGATAGAATATAGAAGTCTGATGGATCAATGACCATTCCTTACGCGAATTGCAAATATCACGATCCCATCCTAATATTTGGATACAATTTATATTTTTAATCAATGTGTACATCAGTATTTTACGTGTTGTTTCACTCTTCATAGCCCCCTCCTCCTCACACACGTGTTGACTTTCTCTCACACACATACGCGCACACGGAGTATATCCATCGGTGGTCTCTCACACATGCTCACACACTCTCTCCCGAGGTGTCTTTCTCGTAGACATGCTCTTGATATAACCCTCCCTCCCTCTCGCAACCATTTACGACTGTTTTCACTAACCTTTATCACAAGCACTCTTCCTCTCACATGCATACACACGCACAATCTCCATCGACCCTTTCTATATACATAGACCTGCCTACGTGTCTCCCGCGCGCACATTATCTTTAGGCCTATCTCACATGCATTGTCTCCACCTCTCTTCCTAATTGACGAGTATGATTCTAGCAGAGCATTCTGTAGGATGCCCCTTAAAGTTAGGTTGAATGAATGGTAATATCAGAGATAAGGGGTTTCCTTAGTCCCAGGACCTAGGGTTACAAATCCTAGCCGGCTTTGTCAGTAGAAACAGAGTTCTTCATGACTTCAGTATCTTTGTCTTGTATGACTAGTCCTCCATGGGTCTCCGTGAATGCGTCACAGGCCGACCAATGTGGCACAGGACGAAACCAAGGGCCTCACCTCGACCCACCAGATCTCACGCGGTGACACACCCTCTCGCCCCAGGTCTCGTTATCTTCTCACACCCACATATACCAACAAACACCACACAAAATATTTTCTCCTCGTGCCTCTATCCCGCCCCCCTTGCATATACACACTCAAGGGCATCTCTTGCCGTGACATCCTATTCGTCTCTCTCTCTAGACCTCTCTCATTTCTCGTGCTATCTCGCCCACGTCCCACCTCGCCGGCCCCTCTATCCATGCCTCTCTCGAATACGTAATACATACACATACCTCTGTAGGCCCTTCCAAATACGTCAACTACACATTCACACGTGTTACATCACGTACCCCATTGATCTAAAAATTCCTCTCTTTATGTTTATTTCGCATACAACATTCCTTCTGAATAAAACCACACAAAGTGTGGCCAAAAAATATTTTTAGAATTTCTACATATATACAACATTACAAAGTTATATGGAGGAGTATGAACGTTAATTTGCATTGCATGGTGCACCCAATGATATTTATTCTGCACTGTGAAATTTTATACTTTTATACTATATATAAAGTTAGTCATAATAAAGAGAAACGAAGAGCATCTCTCTCCATCGCATACACCCCCTCTACGCCCCTTTCACGTACGCACACAAACTATCTCCAGGTCCTCTAAAAGTATGCCCCCAGCACATTCACGCATGTTTCATCTTTCTCTCCCGATATATACTGTGACGATCATTGTATTTGAAGCGAAAGCACGATATGTACATTGGACTTCAGAATCCACTCATTACGGTCACCATTTACGTTTTGTGGTTATTATACAGTCATGGGTTCACCGTACAACTCTGTATTTCCTCAAGACACGACTAGTTGACCAGTTAAATGCTCCACGTGGCACCTCTAGTGTTGCATCAAATTATGTCACTACCATTGGGCTCACCTGTTGGCGTGTATAAGAATGAAAACAAATGATAAAAAATATTGGATGATGGTTCGAAGTCTTGACCACGGGCACAACGGACAAGGTGGCCTTGTATTGGTATGCCGAGTTGTCTGTTTTAACACACATGAGTTGGTGTGGTGATTATACACACACGCACGCATGCACACGAGCTGCATGCATGCAACACTCACATGTACACACGCAGCCACGCATGCACGCAACACTCACACGTACACACACAGCCATGCATGCACGCAACACTCACACGCACACACGCACGCACGCATGCACATACCACACGAGCAACACACACTCTCACGCTCAAGTGCTCAACCTACATGTGCATGCACACACATCAGGCCCTGACAGACACATACTGGTGGTTCCCGCACATGGGGTGGAGTCTTGTCGCACCTGCGTAAATTTGTGTTTATCTTACCTTCTTCCTATGCGAGCTGACAGGTGGGACCCACAAGGAACATGGTCAATTTAACTAGTCAACATATTGCCACACAGACTATTTGGCCGGTAAACAGAGTGCAATCCGATGCTGAACAATGAGCAAGTGACCGTATAATCACCGCAAGACCGTAATGAGCGTATTCTAAAGTCCGATGACCATATTACACTTTTCGCTTGAAATACACTGACATCCCGTGTATTTATCTCTTCTCTCGCTCTCTGTGTGGAGCCAGGTAGGCCAACGTGCCAGTGCCCAAATTGGCGCATGCCACCCCATTAATGTTGTACTGGTTTCGTAAGAGCGAACAAGCATTCATTTCTACTGTACAAACTGTAGATATGAGTTACAAATGCTATGAAGACGAATACAAATATTTGAATCCACTTTATGCCCAATTTCTCTCTGTAGGGCCTCCAAAAGTACATCTCTACATGTTCTCGCATGTACATCTAACAACTATGCAATACAACACTACTACTACACTCTAATACAAAAATTATATGTGTTTTTAGTTTTACTAGATCTCATATTGTTACTTAATTATTCAGTTTGCATACACTAAAATTGCCTTTGAAATGTATGGCTAGTATCATCTACCGCGCGGGGAAAATCCCGCCCTTGCCTGTTTAATCGGGTTTGTATCGATGGATCGTGCGAAACAACAAAACTATAGTAGTACTACGTATAAGTAACAGTTCACTGGGCCGCCGTGTCGTGTACTCCTCTGTCATAAGAGTAGAGCGCCCGCTTTCATAAATGTTCTAGTCCCTTTCGCCAACATGTGGGACATCAATCAACTGGGTCCATGTGCCATACCGAAATAACATTGCAGAGCAGCAGGGGTGAAGTACCTCAGTCATGGCGCCGGCGTAGTAATGAGCAATGAGGCGTCAAATCACAAAGCTCCACCTTTCCCGCAGTTAAGTTGGAGGTACGAAGTAATGCTAAAAAAAGAAGTTGGAGTCACAAAGCTCCATCATTTCAATCATTGCTGAAGGAAATATGCCCTAGATGCAATAATAAAGTTGTTATTTTATATTTCCTTATTCATGATACAGGTTTATTATTCATGCTAGAATTGTATTGATCAGAAACCTAAATACATGTGTGAATACATAAACAAACACCATGTCCCTAGTGAGCCTCTAGTTGACTAGCTCATTGATCAAAGATGGTTAAGTTTTCCTAACCATGGACATGAGTTATCATTTGATAACGGGATCACATCATTAGGAGAATGATGTGATGGACAAGACCCATCTGTTAGCTTATCATTATGATCGTTCAGTTTTATTGCTATTGCTTTCTTCATGTCAAATACATATTCCTTCGACTATGAGATTATGCAACTCCCGCATACCGGAGGAATGCCTTACGTGCTATAAAATGTCATAACGTAACTGGGTGATTATAAAGATGCTCTACAGGTATCTTCGAAGGTATTTTTTGAGTTGGCATAGATCAAGATAAGGATTTGTCACTCTGAGTATCGGAGAGGTATCTCTGGGCCCTCTCGGTAATACACATCATAATATTGCAAGCAAACAACTAAGGAGTTGGTCACTAGGTAATGTATTACAGAATGAGTAAAGAGACTTGCCGGTAACGAGATTGAACTAGGTATGAAGATACCGACGATCGAATCTCGGGCAAGTAACATACCGGTGGACAAAGGGAATTACGTATGTTGTCATAATGGTTCGAGCGATAAAGATCTTCGTAGAATATGTAGGAGCCAATATGGGCATCCAGGTTTCGCTATTGTTTATTGACCGGAGAGGTGTCTCGGTCATGTCTGCATAGTTCTCGAACCCGTAGGGTCCGCACGCTTAACGTTCGATGACGATATTGTATTATATGAGTTATATGATTTGGTGACCTAATGTTGTTCGGAGTCCCGAATGAGATCGCAGACATGACGAGGAGTCTCGAAATGGTCGAGAGGTAGAGATTGATATATATGATGATAGTATTCGGACACCAAAAGTGTTCCAGAGTGTGTCGAGTATTTATCGGAGTACCGGAGGGGTTACCCGGAACCCCAGGGGGAATATATGGGCCATATGGGCCATGAGAGGGGAGCACACCAGCCCATAAGGGGTGGCGCGCCCCCCTATGGCATGTGGCCGAATTGGAGATGGAAAAAGGGGGGTTCGGCCCCCCTTCCTTTCTGTCTTCCCCCTTCCCTTTCTTCTTTGGTGGAAAAGGAAGGGGGGCGCCACTTGGGGAAACCCCAAGTAGGATTTTGATCCTGCTTGGGACGCCCCCTGACTGCCTCTCCTCCGCTCCCACCTATATATGTGGGGAAGGGGGCACATAGAACACAACATCAATTGTTAGCCGTGTGCGGCGCCCCCTCCACAGTTTACACCCCCGGTCATATTTTCGCGGTGCTTAGGCGAAGCCCTGCGAGGATCACTTCACCATCACCGTCACCATGCCATCGTGCTGACGGAACTCATCTACTACCTCGACACCTTGCTGGATCAAGAAGGCGAGGGACATCATCGAGCTGAACGTGTGCAGAACTCGGAGGTGCCGTATGTTCGGTACTCGATTGGTGGAGCACGAAGAAAGTCCGCCTACATCAACCGCGTTGTGAAACGCTTCTGCTTACAGTCTACGAGGGTATGTAGACACACTCTCCCCCTCGTTGCTATGCATCTCCATGGATATATCATTGCGTGTGCATAGAAATTTTTTGTTTTCCATGCAATGTTTCCCAACAGTGGTATCAGCCAGGTCTATGCGTAGACGATATGCACGAGTAGAACACAAAGTGTTGTGGGCGGTGATAGTCATACTGCTTACCAGCAATGTCTTATTTTGATTCGGCGGTATTGTGGGATGAAGTGTCCCGAACCAACCTTACATGTCCACGCACATGAGACCGGTTCCACCGACAGACATGCAACTAGTTTTGCATAAAGGTGGCTGGCGGGTGTCTGTTTCTGCTACTTTAATTGAATCGAATTTGATTGTGGCCGGTCCTTGAAGAAGGTTAAAACAGCAAACTTGAGGAAACACCGTTGTGGTTTTGATGCGTAGGTAAGAACGGTTCTTGCTAGAAGCCTGTAGCAGCCACGTAAAACTTGCAACAACAAAGTAGAGGACGTCTAACTTGTTTCTGCAGGGCATGTTGTGATGTGATATGGTCAAGACATGATGTGATAAATGTTATTGTATGAGATGATCACGTTTTGTAAGATATCTGCTAACCGTCAGGAGCCTTATGGTTGTCTCTTTATTGTATGAAATGCATACGCCATGTAATTGCTTTAGTTTATCGCTATGAGTTAGCAATAGTTGTAGAAGCAATAGTTGGCGAGACGACCACGCCGCTACGATGGAGATCAATGTGTCGAGCCGGTGACAATGTAGATCATGACGATGGAGATCAAAAGAACAAGATGATGATGGCCATATCATATCACATATTTTGATTGTATGTAATGTATATCTTTTATGCATCTTATTTTGCTTAGTACGGTGGTAGAATTATAAGATGATCCCTTAACTAAAATTTCAAGGTATAAGTGTTCTCCCTGAGTATGCACCGTTGCGACAGTTCGTCGTGTTGAGACACCACGTGATGATCGAGTGTGATAGACTCTACATTCACATACAGCGGGTGCAAGACAGTTTTGCACATGCGGAATACTCGGGTTAAACTTGAAGAGCCTCGCATGTACAGACATGGCCTCGGAACACTAGAGACTGAAAGGTCGAACATGAGTCATATAGTAGATATGATCAACATAGATATGTTCACCATTGATGACTACCCCATCTCACGTGATGATCGGACATGGGTTAGTTGATATGGATCATGTATCACTTAGACAACTTGAGGGGTGTTGATTTAAGTGAGAGTTCATTAGTAATTTGATTAATTGAACTTAATTTATCATGAACTTAGTCCTGATAGTATTTGCAAATCAATGTTGTAGATCAATAGCTCACGATATAGCTCCTATATATTTTTTATATGTTCCTAGAGAAAACTAAGTTGAAAGATGATAGTAGCAATGATGCGGACTGGGTCCGTGATCTGAGGATTATCCTCATTGCTGCGTAGAAGAATTATGTCCTTGATGCACCGCTAGGTGACATACCTATTGCAGGAGTAGAAGCAGACGTTATGAACGTTTGACAAGCTCAGTATGATGACTACTTGATAGTTTAGTGCGCCATGCTTTAAGGCTTAGAACCGGGACTTCAAAAATGTTTTGAACGCCACGGAGCATATAAGATGTTCCAATAGCTGAAATTGGTATTTCAGAGTCATGCCCGTGTCGAGAGGTAGTAGACCTCTGACAAGTACTTTGCCTACAAGATGTGGGAGAATAGCTTAGCCGGTGAGCATGTACTCAGAATGTCCGGGTACTACAATCGCTTGAATCAAGTGGGAGTTAATCCTCCAAATAAGATAGTGATTGACAGAGTTCTCTAGTCACTATCACCAAGCTACTAGAACTTCGTGATGAACTATAATATGCAAGGGATGACAAAAATGATTCCCAAGCTCTTCGCGTTGATGAAATCGGCGAGGGTAGAAGTCAAGAAAGAGCATCAAGTGTTGATGGTTAACAAGACCACTAGTTTCAAAAAAAGGGCAATGGAAAGAAAGGGAACTTCAAGAAGAATGGCAAGCAAGTTGCCACTCCCGTGAAGAAGCCCAAAGCTGGACCCAAGCCTGAAACTGGGTGCTTCTACTGTGAAGGAAATGGTCACTGGAAGTGTAACTGCGCCAAACATTTGGCGGATAAGAAGAATGGCAAAGTGAACAAAGGTATATTTGATATACAGATTATTGATGTGTACCTTCCTAGTGTTCGTAGTAGCCCCTGGGTATTCGATACTAGTTCCGTTGCTAAGATTAGTAACTCAAAACATGAGTTGCAAAATAAACAAAGACTAGTTAAGGGCGAGGTGACGATGTGTGTTGGAAGTGATTCCAAGGTTGATAAGATCACCATCGCACGCTCCCTCTACCTTCGGTATTAGTGTTGGACCTAAATAAATGTTATTTGGTGTTCGCGTTGAGCATGAATATGATTGGATCATGTTTATTGCGATACAGTTATTCATTTAAGTCAGAGAATAATTGTTGTTCTGTTTACATGAATAAAACCTTCTATGGTCATACACCCAATGTAAATGGTTTATTGAATCTCGATCGTAGTGAGACACATATTCATAATATTGATGCCAAAAGATGCAAAGTTCATAATGACAGTGCAACATATTTGTGGCACTGCCGTTTAGGTCATATTGGTTTAAAGCGCATGAAGAAACTCCATACAGATGGGCTTTTGGAATCACTTAATTATGAATCATTTGATACTTGCGAACCATGCCTCATGGGCAAGATGACTAAAACCCCGTTCTCCAGAACAATAGAGCGAGCCAATGACTTATTGGAAATAATACATACCGATGTATGCGGTCCAATGAGTGTTGAGGCATGCCGCGGGTATCGTTATTTTCTGAGCTTCACAGATGATTTAAGCAGATATGGGTATATCTACTTAATGAAATACAAGTCTGAAACATTTGAGAAGTTGAAAGAATTTCAGAGTGAAGTGGGGAATCATCGTAACAAGAAAATAAAGTTCCTACGATTTGATCGCGAAGACGGGTATTTGATTTACGAGTTTGGCCTTCATTTAAAACAATGTGGAATAGTTTCACAACTCACGCCACCTGGAACACATCGTAATGGTGTGTCCGAATGTCGTAACCATACTTTATTAGATATGGTGTGATCTATGATGTCTCTTACCGATTTACCACTATCATTTTGGGGTTATGCATTAGAGACAGTTGCATTCACATTAAATAGGACACCATCTAAATCCATTGAGATGACATCGTATGAACTGTGGTTTGGCAAGAAACCTAATTGTCATTTCTTAATGTTTGGGGTTGCGACACTTATGTCAAAAGGCTTTAGCCTGATAAGCTCGAACCCAAATCGGAGAAGTGCATCTTCATAGGATACCCTAAGGAAACAATTGGGTACACCTTCTACCATAGATCCGAAGGCAAGATTTTTGTTGCCAAGAATGGAACCCCTCTGACCAAACCAGTTGCCTCAAGTTTCTTGATCTCTTCCACAATGAATTGCTGCCGCTCCAAAGCTTGCTTTCGGACCTTCTGCTTCACGGGTCGGTCATTTGGGCAGACAGCAAGGTGGTGCTCGATTACCTTCCTGGGAACACCGGGGATATCAGACGGTTGCCAAGTAAACACATCGATATTCGCCCGCGGGAGGCAACGAGCACGTTTTCCTATTTGTCATCAAGGGTGGCACTGATAGTAAAGGTACCATAAGTGCCAGCCAGCCCTACCGGGATCTTCTTCACATGAGGTGCAGCAGCCTTGGATCTCTTGCTGTTGGAACTCTCTGACAAGTCATCAACAGGCGCAGCATACTCCGAAGAGGTACGCTTCCTGGATTCCTTGCTGGTGTCCCTGCTAGCCTTCTTCTTTCCTTTGATTTTCTTGGAGGGTACTGTGGCTTCCGCGGCCTCTGCCATGACTGTGTCCCGGTACATCTTATCCACGCAAATAATTGTGTCCTTCTCGTCTGATGGAATGGAAATGACTCCCACTAGCACTGGCATCTTCAAAGTGTTGTAGGCATAGTGGGATGCCGCCATGAATTTTTCCAGAGCTTGGCGTCCAAGGATTCCATTATACGGCAAAGGGAAGTTGACCACATCAAACACAACCTTCTCAGTCCGGTAGTTAAACTCTCCTCCGAATGTCACTGGCACCATCAACCAACATCTTTGTGACTTCGAGGTTGCAGATTGTTGGTGAAACCAATAATGGCAAGCATCCTACCGCGGTGGTGCTGTCAGGATGGTCCTCTTCGTCCAAGATGATGGACGTCCGTGACCACTTGAGAGGCTTTCAAGACTGTGCCGCTGGCTCCACGGCATTGACCTCACGCGCCCACTATTTAAGTTGGCGGTGAGAGGAGTGTAGAGATGCACCTTCGTTACTGCACAGGACGTCAGTGGCCTTCTGGAATTCCTACTCACTGGTTTCCTCTTCATCCACTCCATCACTTTCATCATTACAACCTTCGTTCTCTCGGCCCCTGGTGGGTTTCCCTTGGTTCCGAAGAGCCTTCCGGGGCGATTTGCTTCACCGCCTCGGCCCTTCCCGCCAACACCATTCTGACCTTTCTCCTTATCACGCTTCTCATATTCAGCCCTCTGCTTCTTGATGAGCTGCTCAAACTGATAACATTCCTGGAGATTGTGGCCCTTGGTCCGATGAATCTTGCAATACGGCCCATCACCTTTTCCAGCCTTCTCGACAGCCGCAGCCTCCCGACAGTCAGTGCACGCGGCAACTTCCTTTCCGGGGGGTTCGGCCTTAGCCTTCTTGCTGGTACTAGGCGTGCCCGATCCCTCAACGGTCAGTACGGCTTTATCCTTGCGCTTCTTGTTCTTCTTCTTCTGACTGGTGTCCTCATCGTCATCTTCTGAATCGAAGTCGTTGCCATCCTCTTCTCTAGGGAGTTTCCTCCCTTCCTCCACCTGAGCACACTTGTCCACCAAGGTGTAAAGTTCCTTCACAGTCTTGGGCAATCAAACATTTATCTTGGAACGTATCTGACGGTTGCGCACGTTGGACTGGAACACAGCTACCACAGCTGCTAGGTGGACATCTGGAATATTCCTATGGACTCGATTGAACCTTATCATGTACTTGCGTAGAGTCTCTCCTTCCTTCTGCGGGAGAAGCTGCAAATCGCTGCACCGTCCTAGTTCTTGGTGTCCCCCCCGTGAAGGCGCCAACAAACTCATGGCACAGGTCAGCCCAGGTCGAGATGGAGTTCTCCGGCAGATGCATCAGCCAAGACCTCACGTTTGGCTTGAGCGTCAAAGGGAAGTAGTTGGCAACCCTTCTCATCTCTTCCCCTGGCAGCTTGAACAGCGATGGTGTAGATGCTCAAGAACTCTGCCGAGTTCAGTCTCCCATCATACCTCTCTGGGATTGCTGGCTTGAACGTGCGAGCAGACGGCTAACAGACCTGCCGCAGCTCACGGGTGAAGGCGGGGCACCCAGCCTCGAAAGGCAGGTACCCACCTCTGCCGAGCGTAGGCTCGTCGACTTTGGGGCCATCACGCCCATTGTACTGGCGGTGGCTGTCGCGGCGTCGCTCGATGGTGACATGCACGCCCTCCATCTGCCTGTCCTCCGGGGCTCGTCGTCGCCCTTGACGTGCTCGAGGATCGGACGAAGCCATCGAGATGTCATCAAGCTCTTGATCTTGTGGCCCTCGCACTGGTTGCCACGGTGGGGATTGCACCGTGGGGGTGGCCCCTTTCGCACGGCCAGCAATGTTGGCCGCCGTCGTCATCTGGGAGGCCATGGCGGGCCAACCGCTATGAGCCTCCAGCCTCGGCAAAGCCAATCAGACTCTGAATGGTGGCTCTCCACTCATCCATCTTATCAGCTGCCGACGAAAACCTCAGCAGCAGCTGGGCCCATGCCATGGCCTCCGAAGCGGTGCTTGGCATTAGTGATGATGACGTAGACCATATCATCGCCCGGCTCCTGACGGTGCCGGCGGTGGCTGTGCCGGGTTCCCATCGTCGGGAGCCAGTCGCTGGGATGGCATGGTGACAAGGTGATGGCGCGCGCGGGCCAATGACTCTGTTTGGAGCATTGGCTGGGCCAGTTTGCTCCGGCGGCAGTGCATGTCCTGCTACCGCGCCCATGGCGGGGCGGCCATAGGATTGCGATTCGCCTCGGGACGAACGTCACCGCCGTGGCTATGCCCCTCGGCTAGGCCGGGAGGGACAAAAGGAATAATCTCTCTACCCGTACCTCATGGAGCGTGGTCGCCGGGATGTTATTGGAGCTATCCTTCTCTGGTGCCTCCCGTTCCTGCTTCGGCCGCGGGGGAGGTGGTGACAACGCCACCTGCACTGACCACATCTTCCGCAGCGCCCACATCCTCATGCGCCTCCGCATCCCCCGCAGCGTCGGCGGTAGCGGGTGGTGGGGCCTACGAGGTGGACAGGTGAGCTGCGGCACCGGACATCTTCTTGGGTGCCATAGTCGGTGGAGCCGTCGATGATGAAAATAGCGAGGAAGATGACGCGCTACTTATGCTCTCGGGTTCGCGTAAGTGATCCCCCTACCTGGCGTGCCAAAGATGTCGTGGGAAACCACGGTCACCTATGGGACCATGAGCCCCTTTTGGTTCGGCGGGGGGGGGGGGATGGGCATGTTGCACAAAGAGCGGAGAAGCGTAACACAACGCGACAGGGATTACACGGGCAATTTTATCCAGGTTCGGGCCACCGCAAGGCGTAAAACCCTACTCCTGCTTTGGTGGAAAAATGGAGGCAAAGCGCAGCGCTCTTGCCCGGCAAGGTTGCCTCGGGGCGAGAGTGGCTACACACGTATGAATGGGCGGGGATCTGAATCCTTTCTACGGTTGCCATGGGCCTCCTTTTATAGATCAAGGGGTCACCACAGTGGCAAATCAGTCTTTCTATACTGATCAGATAGCAAACAGTGCTATTATACCTAACTCTGCACGCTAATAGAGTGAACTAAATGCGCCACTTAGAGTCACATCACGGCTTGCCTGCCGGGCTGTTTTGCCAGTTTCGCGCCTACTTGCTTGACACGTCTCAGGACGGTTGTCGCCTGGAGGTATTTTCTGTAGGAAGTGCTGCCATGTGGCAGGGAGCAGCCACTTAGTCACTTAGGAGCTTGGCACCGCACTGATCAACGACGTGCTTCACTGTGAGGTGGTGCGGTGGAGTGGTTTGCCTCCGCGAGCCCCCGAAGGCCTGCCAGGGCGATCTTGGAGGCTTGCTTCCGGTGTAACCCCAACCTTGCCAGGCTCGCCTGCCCGACAAGGGAGGTTCTTATCATAGTGGTATTTGTCCTTCTGGCTAGTCTTGGTATTCTTGATCTGCACGTTGGTCCTTCGAAGAGCTGATCGCCCGTGCTTTGATCTAATCTTGGTGTTGTAATCTCGTTCTTGGCCTGTGCACAATCTGGGCAACGGACCCAAGGTCTGTTGCACCGACAACAACATACGTAATTCCCTTTGTCCATTGGGATGTTACTTGCCCGAGATTCAATCATAGGTATCTCTATACCTAGTTTAATCTCGTTAACAAGCAAGTCTCTTTACTCGTTCCATAATACATCACCTCGTGACTAACTCCTTAGTCATTTGCTTGCAAGCTTATGATGTGTATTACCGAGAGGGCCCATAGATACCTCCCCAATACTCAAAGTGACAAATCCTAATCTCGATCTATGCCAACCCAACAAACACCTTCGTAGATAGCTATAGAGCATCTTTATGATCACCTAGTTACGTTGTGATGTTTGATAGCACACAAGGTATTCCTCCGGTATCCGGGAGTTGCATAATCTCATAGTCGAAGGAATACGTATTTGACATGAAGAAAGAAATAGCAATAAACTGAACGATCATAATGCTAAGCTAACAGATGGGTCTTGTCCATCACATCATTCTCCTAATGATGTGATCCGTTATCAAATGACAACTCATTTCTATGTTAGGAAACCTTAACCATCTTTGATCAACGAGCTAGTCTAGTAGAGGCTCACTAGGGACTCGATATTCGTTAATGTATTCACACATGTATTTAAGTTTCCAATCAATACAATTCTAGCATGAATAATAAACCTTCATCATAAATAAGGAAATATAAAATAAAAACTTTATTATTGCCTCTAGGGCATATTTACTTCAGGACCAACGGTGTGAAATTGAAGTGCATTTGCCGGGAAGAAGAAAAGGAACTGTTGGCAGAGATACACAAGGGTATGTGTGGCTCACACATTGGATCGAGGGCCCTAGTTGGAAAAGCCTTCTGGCAAGGATTCTACTGGACCATAGCCCTCCAAGATGTGATCGAGCTTGTCACCAAATGTGAAGCCTGCTAGTTCCACTCCAAGAACATCCATCAGCCTTCCGAAGCTCTCTAGACGATCCCTTTACCATGGCCCTTCTCGGTCTGGGGCCTCGACATCTTGGGCCCCTTCCCCCGTGCTACCGGAGGCTTTGAGTTCTTGTTCGTCACTATCAACAAGTTCACAAAGTGGCCAGAGGTGGAGCCTGTGAGGAAGGTGACCGCATAGTCAGCTATCAAGTTCTTGAAAGGATTGGTGTGCCGCTTTTGGGTACCTACCCGAATCATCATCGATAATGGCACCCAATTCACAAGCCGCACCCTCGTGCAATATGTTCATGCCCTCGAAAGAAAGATCTCATTTGCCTCTGTTGCCCATCCCAGGAGCAACGGCCAAGCTGAGAGGGCGAACGCTGAAATGTTGCGAGGCCTCAAGACAAGAACATTTGATAAGCTACAGAAGTGCGGCAGGCGATGGATCGACGAGCTGCCAGCTGTTCTTTGGTCCCCCCGTACATCACCAAATCAAGCTACCGGGCAGACTCCCTTCTCCCTAGCCTATGGGGGAAGAAGCAGTTATCCCCATGAAACTCATATATGGGTCACCTCGAGTGCTTGCCTATGATGAAGTAGCACAATAACAGCACCAGCGTGACGACGCTGTGCTACTTGAGGAGAACCGTCTCCGAGCTGCTACGCGTGCTGCACGCTACCAGCAAACCCTGCGTCGCCATCACAGCCGCAGGGTTCATGCCCGAAGCTTTGAGGAAGGCGACCTTGTCCTTAGGCGCGTTCAGTCCGCCAAGGGTACAAACAAGTTGACGCCGAAGTGGGTAGGCCCTTACCGGGTAGTACGAGTTACCAGACCTGGCGCAGTCCGTCTAGAGACCGGAGATGACATTCAGTTGCAAACTCATGGAACATTGAGCATCTCCCTAAGTTCTGCCCGTAAGGCGCGGCTGTCGGGCCCTGCCCGACAAACACCCTTTTGTACATGCCTTGCCGATGTTGCATGTAACCCCTTGTACAAAGCCAGGCGCAGACCCTAAGCAACAAAGAAATAAATGAAGCGCTGGGGCCCTCGACAAATTGCATGCATGCATAAGCATATCATGAGCATAGCATGTTCATGTAGATAAGATCGCATGTAGCACTGTTTTCATCTGCACTAAGCTGCATGGTCCTTGCCGTGGATTTGGTCCCGAAGAAAGGAAGAGAAGACAAGTCTACATAACGATCCACGGCAAGCCAAACAGATAAGTTTTATCTCTTATCCATACGTGTTTTGTGAAGGGAAACGTGTGCATATGAAAACCTCGCCGCCTTCGAAGCATAGGTGCTCCCATCCTTTGACTCGAACGTTCCTTTGATCAGGATGGTCGTAGTGGCCTTTGACAGAAAGGGTTTGGCGGGGGGCAGGTCCCTCTTTGAGATTTTGTGCCTGGCAGGCTTAGCCCCGTGGCAACAAATTGAGGGTACCAGCAGGATAGCCTGCCGGAGATAACTTGTTTACTTGAATGTATAGAGGCATCTCACCTCTGCATGGATATAATACATGCACAAGTGCCCGACAAAGCTTGTCTTTTTCATTAATATGCTAATAAGCAAGTACAGATCTTTCAGAACACAAACATGGATAAATAAGATTATGTAATTTAGACTAAAGTTTGGCAAGTGCCTACATATTTTAGACTGAAAAAGGATAAGTGCCCCGTAATCCCTTTCTTGCCCCTCTCCTCCTAGGCACTGCGGTGGAAGGTGAAGAGGGCAAAAGGGGTGTGTGGGCAGAAGCCCAGCCTGACCCTGTTGGGCCCCACGGAAGGGAGCCCAACAAGGCCAGGAAGGCGCGGGCAAAGGTGATGGTGAAGAGGACGGCAGAAGGGTCCCCCTAACCACCGCCACCAGGGCCAGCAGGACACGACAGGGCGAACGAAGCTGCAGCACGTGAGGAAGCCTGCCGCGGTCCAGCTAGAAGGCTGCTGGAGGAGCCGGGAGCACCATTCCCACCTCTACACCCAACTCCCCGGCAAATCTCCTTGCCGGGAAGGGGGTGCAGGTGTAGATGGTGGTGTCGCCGCCTGACGGTGATGGTGCGGCTGACGTTCAGCAGGAGTTGGAGCTGTCGTCCTCGCTGTCGCCACCATCAAGATTCCCGTCACTGTCCTCCTTGTCGCTGTCGCTCGAGGAGGATCTTTCGTCGTCGGTCAAGCTCTCCGCGGAACACCCTAAGCGAGCTCCCGATCACCCGAAGACCCTGACGGAGAGCAGCTCGGCATCCATTAATTTAAAATGGAGGACGTACCCCTCCGACAAAATGTGGGCGCGAGCTAAAGTCTTCCAGCCGCGTTGGAAGAGCATGCCCCGAGGAGCAGCGAAATCTACATCCACCCGCATGCTACCATTACAACAGCCCCTCATGTGCAGCTTCAGTGCACGTGGCCGCTCGAGCTCCATCACCCTTGCGAATGGAGCGGGGAGAAGGAGGCGGCCGAGCGGAGGCTTGTACAATTTGATGATAAACTCCAGAGGTTGGTCTCTGACGTGTCCTTCCATCAGGAGAGGCATGGCCGGCGGTGGTGCAATCAGAGCGCCACACCATCCTCCTCGGCCCCGAACGCCACGACGACCATGACCTCGCCCCCTTCCACCTCCTCCCGCGGTGCACCCTGTCCCCGCATTTTCAGCAGGAGGTGGGAGGCACTACCGCGCTATCGAGTAGAATCCCTCGTCGCCACCACCGTGGCGCCACTGCGCCCTCACCCTCTCACCATGGTGAACTAGGGATGCTAAAGGAAGGGGAGGGGTGGAGCACGTGAACAAACGCATCGCTCCTGCTCCCTTCTTATAGGGGAAAGGGGCAGGGGCTGATTCCTCACCCTAGAAGCAGTCGGCCCCCTCCTCCATTCCGGCTCCCCCGCGCCACTAATGGCTCGGGGAATCAAAGACGACCCTTTGCGCCAGTCCATGACGCCTATATTCTGCCATGGCGCTCATTTCCCGTGCCCTTAGCATCCGCCACCAACCCTGTGCAATGCATGCAATACATGTGGCCGATGTACCGGGGGCGGGGAAGCTAGTGGAATGGCAGTTATTGCCCCTGGTCGTGGGACGTGAGCAACCCATGGACCGTGGCTCGGATTCTGTAACATCCCAATTTTCCTAAATTAGGATGTTATTAGATCATACATATGCATATCATATTTTCCATGCATTATTTGCTCTTCTGCAATATTCTTTTCATTATGCAACTAAAGGTAATTTATTGGAGTGGAGATAACATGACTTCTCCCCTGTTTAAAAATGTTCATAATGTCAAGAATATTATTTCCAGTTCATCTGTTATGTTCTGGTATTTTTTATTAGTCTCCAAAGTATTTTATTTGAGTGTTTTGTTGCTGTCTTGTGGCCTATTGCATAAAAAAGATTTTCCAAAATTGCATTAGGTGAGGAACTAGTGTTCTTGTAGTTTGTATTGCAGTATAGATTTTACTGTGTGTCTACGTATTTTTATTTAGTTTTTATATACGGTTGTTTTATTTTTAGTTTTTACTGCTGTAGTTTTTGTTAAAAAACACAGACATAGCGCCAATAGCGCTGCACCATGATAACAGTATCCCGCACAACCGTGGCCCACCTACCCTGACGTCTGCAGCAGCCAGCAGCACCACGCCCGATCCACCTCTCGCCTCCAGCCACTGACTAGCAGGCCCCGCGACTGTTCATCCTCTTCCCCGAGCCGGAAACCACTTTGCCACACCGCGCACGCAGCCGCGCCCGAGCCCGAGTCGATCTGCGCCCCTGTTCGACCCCGTGACCTTTCAGGGAACCGCACGTGAGCCAACCTCCGCGAGGAACCCCGCAGCCCTTTTCCCCGTCTCCTGTTGCTGCACGCGTGAGCTAGGGCGAAGCCGATCTCGCTAGGAGCTCCGTAGTCCGCCGCCTTCGCCGACGACCTCGCCGCCGTGAGGACGCTTCCAGCCACGCTGTTTACTCCCCTCGACCCTCCGCTCATCGCTTCACCCCCTGACTTATTTTCGTGGGCAGAGAGCCACCGGAGCAAGCAACTCAAGCTCGGCCGCCGCCGCCAGAGCACACTGCGTTCTCGCTGTCGCCGTTGCCCGCAGAGCACGTCTCGTCATCATTTAACCCCACCAACGCCTCCGCCACTCAACACTGCACCCGTCAGCCCCTTCGTCTTCGCCGAACACCCATCGAAGGACCGCCGCCGCCGACGCCCGACCCGCCACCGCCGTTCCTCTGTTCTGGTGAGCACACGCGCACAGCAGCCGTCGACCAGTCGCCAAGCGCCACATGGCAGTTAGCTACAGGACATGCACATGAGTTCGCTACAGGACCAGGCGATTTCTGTTGCTGTTTTTGTTTTTTTTTCAGTTTTTCACTCAAAACTTCATTTACCTATAACTCCTATTCCATAAATCCAATTTAGGTAATTCTTTTTCCTGTGCACTCAAAAAAATCGGCACTTTATCACAGTACCAACTTTGCACATGTTTGCACTTTTCAAATTTGAATTAGTTTCAATTTAAAATAAACCTTCCGGAGGCCGTAACTCTCAAACCGCTTATCGAAATCGAGTGATTCTTTTTTGCTTTGTGACCATAGTGAATTTAGGTGTTGTTAAGCTTCTATTGTTGAGTTTTAAAAATGGTTTTCTTGCTTTTGGTTTTGTTTTGGTTCCATTGGTGTTTTGGTGATTGATTTGTTTAATTGTGTGAAACGTGTAGATTGTCCGGAGTGCAACGAGAGCTATTGTCAAGAGTGTGACTTTTTGAACCAGAACCAAGGCAAGTTACATGTTGATCATCCTTTACCTATTGTTTTCTATGCATGTAGTTATATCACACTATGAATATATGCATGTATAGGATTACTATATTATTTTTCTATATTGTTGAGCTATCTCCCCGTCAATGCAGATCGTGGTAGTTATAGTTTTGCTATGCTTGTAGACGGGGTTGGTTCGAGTATTCACTTAGCTTATATGAGGATTATATATTTAACAAATCGAGTAGTAACTCAGGATTTAACTCACCTCTGGGCGGAAGTGGTATTGCTTGGTGTTGAGGAAGGCATCATGGGGTCTTGCACCTTTTCTAAGGCCATGCGCTCATGAGAGTGCACCTAAGTGGAATGCCGCCCGGTTAAAAAGATCGAGACAGACTTAGTGACTAGTAGCTTCCATGTGCGGCCTTTGGCTATATGGGCTCTGGCTTAGTTGATCGGTTATTGGAACCTGGCGAGGCGATTGTCGATAGATGTAGCATATGTAGGTGGGATGTGGCCGTCAGGTGGTTAAGGGAACCTCTTCTGAAAGACTTCGTCCCAATCTTCGGATTGGGTCCAGTGGGTAAAGCATACTAAACTCTACAAAGTATTAAAACTAATCATGATTAGTCGTGCCCCCGGTTATGGGTAAATTTGAGCCACTATGCCATTACAGTTGTTGGATGATCTTGACAGATGTGACACTTAATAATATTTGTGGGCAAATTAATAAAAGGGTAGGTTGGCGTTGATTTTGCCAACTCAACCTTGTGTATTTAATTGTATTAATAAAAGAACTAAAAAAATTTGACTATTAGCTAGTTATTAGGATAAAATCAGCTTTCTGCAAAACAAACCCTCAAGCCTTCCTTTTGTTGTACTATGCATATACATGTAGGTCTGCTATATTATTACTTCCTGTGTAACTTGCCAATACATTCAAAGTATTGACCTATATGACTGCAACGTCTCATGTTGCAGGATATTGAATGAAGAGTAAAGTCTTTGTTAGGGTCGCGATGCACTTTCGGCATCGCCCGATGGGCTATGATGGGACTCATCGTTATTTTCTGCTACTTTCCCTTTGTTTGATTGAATAATGCTAGCCAAGTGCTATGCAGATTGTTTTATTTTATATATTCTGGATCATATGTTGTAATAAATGATGCACTTGCTATTCTGGTATTCACTATACTATGTGCTAGCAAGTTCGATCCAGGGACTAGCATGGTAAGCACAAAGACTCAAATCCTTCGAGGTTTGGTCGTTATAGATTCCCTCCATAACGTCTTGCGTGACGCGCGGGAAAATCGGAAACTGATCCGAGCTCAGATTAATGAAAAAGCAAAGAAGACCTCAAAGGACAAACTGCAGTAGCCTCCTCGCCTGTGTACTTGACAGGGCCTACCCCGACGACGCTCGACAGTGCATTCATGCTAGGCCCGGGGGCTCCTGTCAGTGCAACAAACCCCAGGTGTGTTTCCTAGACTGTACACAGGCACAAGAGTGAGGTTGCAACATCCAAGATGAGACCAAGTCAAGCCAAAGGAGCAAGACACCACTAAGGAAAACCTCCCATGCCGAGAAGGCTAGCCGAGAAAGGTCGAAGTTACCCCGAAGACAAACCTCAAGACTGCCCGGGACGCCAAGGGCGGACTACCTCGCCAAGGCTCCACCGCTCCACCTCACAGTGACGCAAGTCATCAATCGGTGCGGTGTCAAGCCCCCAAGTGACTAAGTGGATGTTATTTGACACATGACAACCACTTCTAAAGGAAATCACCTCCAAAGGACACTCGCCCAGAGACGTGTCAAGCAAACAGACGAGAAGGTGGCTGAACGGCCCGACAAGGCCTCCCGGGCACGCCACAATGTGACACTAAGCAGCGCATTTAATGCGCTCTGCCCTGTTTGCGAGGTTAAGTATGATAGCATTGTTTGCTATCTAATCAATACACAATAACTGATTTGCCATTGTGGTGACCCCTTGATCTATAAAAGGACGGCCATTGCAACTATAGAAAGGATTCGGACCCTTGTACACTCACACACGCGTAGCTGCTCTTGCCCCGATGCAACTGTCGGTGTCAGAACCGGCGGATCTCGGGTAGGGGGTCCCGAACTGTGCGTCTAAGGCGGATGGTAACAGGAGGCGAGGGACACAATGTTTACCCAGGTTCGGGCCCTCTCGATGGAGGTAATACCCTAGTTCCTGCTTGATTGATCTTGATGATATGAGTATTACAAGACTTGATCTACCATGAGATCGTAGAGGCTAAACCCGAGAAGCTAGCCTATGGTATGATTGTTGTTGTCCTATGGATAAAAACCCTCTGGTTTATATAGACACCGGAGGGGGCTAGGGTTACACAGAGTCGGTTACAAGGGAGGAGATCTACATATCCGTATCGCCAAGCTTGCCTTCCACGCCAAGGAGAGTCCCATCCGGACACGGGATGAATTCTTCTTGTATCTTCATAGTCCAACAGTCCGGCCAAAGGATATAGTCCGGCTGTCCGAGGACCCCCTAATCCAGGACTCCCTCAGTAGCCCCTGAACCATGCTTCAATGACGATGAGTCCGGCGCGCAGATAGTTTTCGGCATTGCAAGGCGGGTTCCTCCTCCGAATACTCCATAGAAGATTTTGAACACATGGATAGTGTGCGGCTCTGCAAAACAAATTCCACATACCACCGTAGAGAGAATAATATTTCCACAAATCCAATCTGCCGACCGCTTTTCATAATGTGACGTATTGCCATGGTCTGGTAACGATGAACCATTTTTCCGAGCTTGCCACTGCGCGTGTTGCGAGGCGGTTTTTATTGGCACATCCTGTCTAAGCAGAGATTGTGCCCCCCTTATTACGGGATTCTCATCAATACGGATGTGGGTAACGCAATCGTGCCCGCTGGTATGACTCCTCGATTTTAGGCAAGTCCCAAACGGCCACGAGGAGGACGCTTGATATTCACCCTCTTTATAAAGAGGCCAAGACATGTCCTTTTTCTTCTCGTACTCGATCGAATCCTTCCCCCGCCTCGAGTTTCAACACCCAAGGCTCAGGTCAGGTGCTTCGGACCTTCAACCATGTCCGGATCCAACCTTCAAGGTCGGTGGATGCCCTCCTCTGTCACAGAGGAAGACATCAAGAAGCTAAGAGAGGCTATGTACTTGACCGCAGAAATCTCGCACAGGCTACCTGCTCGAGGGCAGGTCATTCCCACTCCCGAACCCGGCGAGAGTGTCGTTTTCATCTCTCACTTCCTCTGAGGGCTAGGCCTTGTTCTAGATCCCTTTGTTAGGGGGCTCATGTTCTATTACGGGCTAGATTTCCATGACCTGGCCCCAGATTCCATCCTTCACATCTCGTCGTTAGGTAAATGTGTGTGAAGCCTTCCTCCGCATTACCCCACACTTGACATGGCTCAAGACCTTCAATGTGAAGTCGAAGATGATTGAGGCGACATGCAGTCTTGGAGGTGCCGTAATAAGCAAAGGTGCCAATGTTCCATGACCAAAGGGTTCCTTCACAGAGGTGTCCAGTTTATGGCAATGGGAGTGGTTTTATATCATAGCTCCCCGGGGTACCAAGTGGGTAGCCGCCCCTGCCTTTCGCTCGGGCCCCCCACCACAAAGGACATCATGGATCAACAAGGGGCTGGACTGGGGGCCAGTAAATGATGTGCCGATATTGCAGAGTCGCATCCGAGATCTCCTCGAGAGAGATGTCAGCCTGGTCACGGTAATGCAAGTCATGCTAGTTCGTCGAGTCCCACCTTGCAAACGTCGACCCCTCCGTATGTGGGAGTTCAACCCGGAAGGACCGCGAGCTATTCAGCACTTCCTCGGCATGACGTTCGAAGAGATGTACAAATTGTTCTTAGGACCAGAAATAAGGTGTCCGGACACCAACGAGGATGCGGGTCTGAGCTGCAATCGTCCAGATACCCAAGTAAGTAGTCCCGTGGCGGAACACGTTATCTTTTAATTTATCACAACATCATCCTGAAAAGTTTCCTTTTGACCAGGACTGGATAAAGAAGGCGAAGATGATCAGGTGTCCGACCCCCCTTCCCGAGGGCTTACCGGATCCTGTACTAGCAAGGATGCTCGAGCTTGCGCCTTCTCAAGCGCCATCAGGGGAAGGTAAAGGGAGGAACAAAGAGGCCGAGAGCGATCCTCACTTACTATTCATCCAGAACGGGGGAATCAGTGCCTCCTCGAAGGAGGATAACCGGGGGGAAGAATCTAAAATTCCCTCTCCCCAGGGAAGAAAGAGGACCGCCTCTGAAGATTTGGAAGTAATGGTCTCCAAGCGAGGGAAGAATCCTTTGTCGGAGGGTCCTACCCCGGAGGGTACCCTTGCCGCACAGTGCCCGCAAGGGATCAGCCCTCCACCGAGCTGTAAGCAAACAAAGAGTACTTAATAGTAAAAATATCCTGCTTTACTTTTGAGGACAATAACCGAAGCATATATCTTGTAGTTAGGATCGTATCCCTTCTCGACAGAGTTCGTCTTCGGGGGATCTTCTTTCGGAGATGACGGAGAGCGAAACACCTCCCCATGCCTCCCCGCCTCATGAGGCGGGTGACCCTGAGGTGTCGTCACGGAGGATTTCTCCTGATCCGCCAAGGCCAGAGGGTAATCCTTCGGCCACCCGAATTCCAGAGTATTCGACTCCTAAGGAGAGCAACAGAAAGAGGCTGGGACCGTCGGTCTGCGACCCGGCCTTGAAGGATCTTCTGAGCAAGCGGCTATCTCGAAGCGCGTAAATGCGCTAATGGATGCAGTGGTTGAAAGGATTTCATTCGTAGAAAGCGGGCTGCATGAAGCTTTTATGAGCCTGCTGAGAGGCTTTGAGGTATGCAAAGTAGTATATGTTTTTGACGGTACCGCACACGCTAGGTGTGCTATTGTCGGCGTTCTGGGAACGGGGGTCCCCAGACTTGCTTGCCTGCGGCCTGCAGCGTGGCTCAAATGGGGGCTCAGCACAGCCCAGCTTCATCAGCTCAAGCTCAAGACCCTCGCGTGGGGCCAAGCCTCGCGGGGCGGACGACAGGAACCTTCCTCAGGAGCAGCCACGTCAGGCAGGCTCACGAGGAGGCGGAGAGATCAAGGCAGGGTACCTCACGAGGGTGCCCTGTGACGCAAGCCATGACGATCGAGGCCAACCTCATTTCCCCTTTGGTGCAAATGAGGCAAGCACAAGCCAAGGCATCAGGCAAAGGTTACCGCTTCGGTGCAACAAGACCAAGACTAGCAGAGCGGTAGGAAGGAGGTCATCGTGGAGCCTAGGACGACGTCACTGTCAGAGCCTTTGGCAGCCGAAGACCAACTTTAGTCAGGATAAGTGTACTAGATGTTCCCCTTCAAAATGGCCAATTGTTGGCGCCCTTCCCGCTCATTATTTGGGAAGAGGCCCAGGGCCTCCCTCTATAAATAGAGCTAGCCACCACAAAGTAGAGGCATCTGATAGAGCCCTAGCAGAGAGAGAGAGAGAGAGAGAGAGAGAGGCGATCGAACTCACCCAAGCAGTTCATCGCACCAGCCCAAGAACACCCCTCGCGAGGCTGTTCTTCCTTTGTACCGTTCATCATCAGCCCCTAAGGCAATCCACCACACCACACACTGGAGTAGGGTATTACACCACATCGGTGGCCCGAACCAGTATAAACCTCGTGTCTCTGTGTTGTTCATCGTTCGTAGTTTAGATCCCTCACTAACCATCGACGCATGAGCTGGTAAGGGAAAGATCTCTGCACGCACCCCAATGTTCGAACCTCAAGGGTCTGCAGGAACCCGAAATCCGACATTTGGCGCGCCAGGTAGGGGTGCGCCGGAATCTTTCTTCTGTTGGTCGTGTGTGATCTTCCGTCGTGTCCATGGCTGATGCTCGCCAAGCTCGCGCCGAGTGCCGGGCTGCTCGTGCTGCTCGAGTTGCCCAGACGGCTCCCGTCGGCGGACACCCCCGTCATTCCTCGTCGCCTGCCGCCAACGCCGCCATCGGCCCGGCGGGGAACGAGCAGCAGGCCTCGTCCCTGCATCCATCGGTGAGGCGAGAAGGCCGCACCGCTACTCCTTCGCTCGCCCCAGCTGGTTCTCCGTCCCACGCGCACCACGCTCCCATGGAGGCTCGACCCGCGCTCATCGCGGCAAACGAGCTCCTGCGCTACCGCCCGTCGGCAGCGTCTCGAGTGGCTCGACCGCTTCGCCCGAGCTTCGTTCGCGCCCAGGCTCCTCACGCCGTCCCTCTTGCTGCCTCGCCACTGCACCGCGGGAGGCAGGGCGGAGGTGCCCCGCCACCTCCTCCCCAGAATGTGCCTGGCTCCAAGGGCGTGGCCGGGCGAGACCCTCCGCTTCGGCGCCCGCGCACCAAGAAAGAGCTGCCGGAGATCCCTCGTCCCCAGAAGGTGCTCGCGTGCTCCCGGCACCGGGCGCCCGCGATCACGCTCAGCGCCACGCGTCAAGACCCGCGCTGCTCGAGGCAGCGATGCGAGAACCCATGAGCAAGCTCCGCATCGTGTAGTGAGCCTGGTGGCCACTACGGGCTATTCGCCTTCACCGCCGAGCTACGCGGCGTCGCGTGGCCCGGCAAGTTCAAGCAGACCTGCCTCCTCGCTTCTGACGGCACCGCCGACCCTGTGGAGTTCCTTCAGCTCTGAGCTGGGCATCAGCCGCCAATGGGGCGAAAAGGTCATGGTGAATTGGTTCCCCATGGTATTTGAAGGGCCAGAGCCGAACCTGGCTCTGAACTGGCTCCGGCACGATCTCCCTACTAGGGCGAGATGCGCACCGCTTCGCCGCCAACTTCAAGGCACTTTCGCGACCGGCCTCCGGCCGTGGCGAATCGCCGCATCAAGCGATAGCGGAGAGACCCTCGAAGTACATCCATCGCTTCAACAACCCCCGCCTCAAAATCCCCAAGGTGACTGAGGAAGCCATCATCTCAGCCTTCTCCGATGGCGTGCGTGACGTCAAGATGAAGGAGGAGCTAGCAATGCATGAAGTCCTGTGCACATCCCTGGAGCTGTTCAACTTGGCGACCAAATGCGCCAGGGCTGAGGAAGGGTGCCTCTCCCTACTCGAGCTTCCAGCTGCCGATCCAGAAGAGAAGAAGCCCAAGGCCGAGGACGTGAAGCGCATGGGGGTTGCCGTGCTCGCGGCAGAACCAGACACCAAGCGAGACAGGGATCAGCCCGAGTCATCCAAGGGTAGCCGGTACTGCGTGTACCACGACCTCCACACCCACAACACCAACGAATGCCAGGAGCTCAGGGCCGTGCAAGAAGGCGTGTCGGCCCGGCGCCCGGCGCAACTATCGGGGCTACGGCCGAGGAGGAGGAAGAGGCACATGACGCTGGGAAGACCATGGCCCTCGCCAAGGATGGCGTGACAGACCTCGCGAGGACCGTTGGCAGGACCAGCCTCGCGAGGGAGGTTGGCGGGACCAACCTCGCGAGGATCGCCCTCAAGGCAACACAGGGCTCCCACTTCTGCCGCAGCTGCCAAGGAGGTACGAAGACAATCATCAGGACGAGGGGGCTGCGGGCTTCCAGGAGCCGCGCGCGATCGCTTGCATCCTGGGTGGCGCTCAGGCCCCAGCCTCTCAGCGCATCTTCAAGCAGTTTGCTCGCGAGGTGAATGCAGTCCTCCCTAGGCCAGAGGCCACACGCCCTCTCAGGTGGTCGTCGTGCGCTATGACGTTCAGCTCAGCGGATCAGCTCAAGTCTTGCGGCAGCGGCGGGAGTCCTCCCATGCTTTGCTCACCGGTCATCGACAAGCGTGCAAGTCACGGGACCCTCGCCGGCGGAGCAGGACTCAACGTCCTATCTATTGAAACATTCAACGATCTCCAAGTGCCATACGATCAGCTTCAGCCGACCAAGCCCTTCTCAGGAGTCACCGATGGCTCCACCGTCCCTATCGGGAAAGTTTGCCTCCCCGTCACCTTCGGGCAGCGCAACAACTACCGCACCGAGCTCATCGACTTCGACGTCGCCCACATCCGCCTGCCATACAATGCCATCCTCGGGTACCCAGCTTTGGCCAAGTTCATGGCAGTGACTCACCATGGCTACAATGTCCTCAAGATGCCAGGAAGTGGAGGAGTCATCCACGGTGCCTTGTGAGGAAAGGGATGCAGTGTGCTCTCTTGGCGTGCCTTCAAGCCGCAGCAATCGAAGACCAGGATCACGGGGTGGGAGACTTCAGGGGATCCCTAAGAAGAAGAAGGCCGCTGGTCAAGCCCTCGTGGGAAGGCACCTCGGGCGTGGCAATGGGACCCACGCCCGTTCAAGGGGCGCCACCCTCTGTCGCATAGGGAGGCGCGCCCGGCGCCCTCCTCAGGCAGGGCTCGGGGGCTCTTTCATGGCGAGCCACCGACCTAGCTGGGGTCACGGGGGAGGCGCTCGGGCACCACTTGGAAGCGTGCTTCAAGGCACGTTTCCCTCAGGAAGGTATGAGGCAAGGAGGGCCAAACCCTTAGGAGTTCATCGCGAGGAACACCCAGGAACTACAGGAGTCAAGAGTCATGCGCGGCTGCCGACGCCTGCCCGCCGTGGCCCCTCATCCAGGCGAGGATGGTGGGCTGCGAATCTGCATCGACATACCAGGGCTCAACCAGGCCGCGTCTCAGGAGCGCCTCTGGCCCTCACGCATGGGACGTTGCGAGGGTCCGCTCTGGAAGCTCAGGAGGTCAAGAAACGCGCGGTCCTGGCAGAGATGGAGATGGCTCTCGAGGAGCCCCCGTACCCCCGGAGCCTCCCGAGGCTCCAGGTCCGGAGGGCTCATGAGGGCCGGCTTCCTCATCGCGCGTCATCCGCTACCTCAACGTCCCGCCATCTCCGACCATATCGGGTGACACCTTTCCAAGTTCCGTTTTCAGCTAGGAGCGCCCCTCGGGCTGCATCGTTCCCAGGCCGCGTGGGTCCGTCTCTGCGGCATGTATCCGTTTTGCTTATGTTCTCTACTTACCTTGTTGGGGGCGCCCCTCGGGTTGCATTATCCCCAAGCTGCTTGGGCCAGACCCAGTGGCGTATGCTTTCTCCGCACCTATCTAGATGGATTTGCTCCTTCGTGCTTAACCTGATTCACGCGATTATTGCCTACTACCTGTCGCGGGCCTCTTCACCCTAATGCAAAGCGCTTGCATGTTAAATGGGGGGTACTGAGCATCGCGACTCATGGGCTCTTCTTGGCTCTCGGCCCTCACCCCAGCCTTGACCCACGGCATCACGACACATCATACCAGCGGTTGAGCTCGCTCGAGGGCGGGACACGAGGGCGTAGAGCATTTGCATTCTAACCCTGCGAGGAACACACCAATGATAAAGGCCCGAGCCAGGCGCAACCCGCCTCGGTAGGGCCTCGTGAGTCAGCTGGCTCACGGGTGCCCAGAACACCTCTCCTAGCCCTACCGTGCGGCCATGTGTCGGCGGGGCTGCCTGCGCCTGGGGGCTCCTGAGGGAGAGCCCCCTCAAGAACCAGTGGAAGCACCATGCTCGCTGCCCAATGACACTTGCCGAGGCGGCTATGCCGATACACATCTGAGCGCTATGCTCCATGCTGTGATAAACAAGCGAGGCGGCTCACAGCTGTATCAACCTCGGGGGCCCAGAGCTCGGTGTCGGCGCATCATAGCGCCTCCCCTCGGGAGCCAGCGAGGGGCTAGAACACGAGGCTGTGCCGGGCCACGCCCGAGCGTACGCCACCCAGCCAGGTCCCTCGGACCTGGTCGTCGCGCGCCTCCCCGAGTGGAGCCAAGGTATGAAAATTCGTTTGAACATCAAGGGGGACTCCTAAGCATCGCGACTCAGGAGCCTAACTGGTCACCTAGCCCCTCACTCCTTAGTCCCATCCTAGGTATCCGGTCGTGGCTAACGGCGGCTGAGGTATGCGCAGGGCCGGGCCCTGCCTACATAGAACGACCAATCCACTCCTATGCCTCCTGTCCCTACTTGCTGTTCAGCGTCAAGGGGACTCACGAGAATCGCGACTCGGGAGCCTAACGCCACGTAGCCCCTCACTCCTTGGTCCCATCCTAGGTCTCCGGTCGGGGCTAGCAGTGGGTGAGGTATCTTGGCGTGGTTGGGCCTGCCGACGTAGAACACACGCAAGTAGGAGGAAGAATCGAATTCAAAGAAAATATTACAAGCCATAAGTCATTTCTAGCATGAAACACAAGTTCGCGCCTCCACGAGGCATGGTGCATGTTCCAGGAATTAAAAACAGAGCGGAAGCTGCGAAGGGAACACTCTCCTGTGGCGCCCCCACCTCCCGAGGCCGCGGAGCTGGCAGCACCACGCCCAGGCAAGGTGGTGAAGGCGCGAAACTTCCCCAGCAGGGCCTCGGCTCGGCCATTCACGGCCTCGGCAGCGGCAGCTGCAAGGTCACTGCTCACGGGCTCCAGCAGGCCGTCAAGGTCGACGCTGGGGTCGCAAAGGTAGACGTGGCTGAGGATACGCGTCAGCACTGCAGAAGACAGGGCGCGTGCCTCGGCCTCGCCCGTGGGGCCAAGGCCGTCCGCGACATCTTCAAGTGCTCGGACCAAGAAAGGAAGCAGCTCGGCGGGGCCGTCCTCTGCACCAGTCAACGGCTTCTCCAGGCCACCCTCGTAGAGCGTCTTCAACGCGGCGCGAGCCTTCTTCTCCAACTTGGAGAAGGCCACCCGATCCTCAGCCAGGATCTTTGCCTTCCTGTCGAGCTCGATCCTCTCCGCTTTTAGCGACTGTTCCAGCATCTCCAACCCGCCACGACAGCCATCAAGCTCGGCGTCCCAGTCCCTGACGGCGGCCTCCCGAGCCTCCATCTCCTTCTCCTTCTCTTGGCGGCCGCAGACCTCCTTGGCGAGCTCGTCGTGCAGGCTTTGCAGCTCGACCTCCAGCGCCTTGCAGCGGTCCCGGGCGTCCGCGGCGTCGCCCTGGGCAGCATCGCGAGCAGCCCTGGCCTGGCAGGCGGCTTGTTTCTCCCCATTGAAGGCCGACATGGCTTGGCTCAGTGCTGCCCGGACGGAGGCGGCAGAGCGGGCCCAGCCAGAAGCCAGCTCCAGGCGCCCGTCCACCAGACGGGGATCAGCGTTCCGGAGATCCTCTTGCAGCCGGCTCAGCTCGCTGGCAGCCTGATCCAGGATGGCCGAGGGATCAGAAGGAGCTGAAGCCGGTGGAGCAGGTGTAGAAGACGGCAGCGTGATCACGGCTTGGGAAGGAGGAGCCCCTGGGCCTTGGGCACCTCAGCGACAACGTCAAGCGCAGGCACCTCCAGAGTCAGCGGGTCCACGAGGGCTGACTCGTCGCCAGAGTGCCCCTGCTGGGCTCGCGAGGATGACCGGGCAGGGGAGGCATGAGCTTCACTGCCTCCTTTCTCCGCAGACGAAGCTGTAGCCCCAGCAGGCAAGCCCGCCTCAAGCAGGGCCACAGAAGCCCCCCTCGGCCTTTTTGCTGCAGGTGCCGACCTGGTCAAGATAATACAGACGTCAAGCCCCGGGCGGCAGAAGCAAAGCAAAACACGGATCGAGCACTTACTGGTCGCTGTCCGCGGGCTCAAGCAGCCTCCGGCCGAACTTGAAGCCTGAAAGCCTGCAGCTAGGGTCAGCCTTGGGAGGCCCGGAAGCAGCGGGCGCGTCGGGAAGGCCGGAGCTGGCCTCAGACTGCCCCGGAGTCAGAACGGACCCCAGGGGAACCAGCCCCGACCTGCCCTTCCTCGGAACCAGGGGAGAATCCTCCCCTCCTCACCTGGCAACAGCCTCGTCGTCGTCCAGCATGGAGCAAAGGGCGTCGAACCTGCGCCGAGGGAAGGAATCCCCCGACTGCTCGCCAGTCGCCTCGAAGTCAGACTCTTCTTCCTCCGCCTCTTCTTCTTCCTCCTCACTCCCACTGGAGTTGCTGGAGGAAAGTTTCACCGCCGCCAACATCGCCAGATCCTCGGGAGCCCCGGCGGGCACCAGCCCCTCACCATTGAAGGTGCGCATGGCGCTCACCACTTGCTCCCAGTCATCCCGAAGGAACAGGGGGATGGGAGCGCCCTCCGGCTTCGCCACGTCTCCCCCGACCAAGGAATGGAGAGTCGCGGCCAGATCTTTGTCAGAGAGGGCCTCGGAGGTCAGGCGAAGGGCGTCGCATTCCTCCCCAAGCCTCCACAGTGGAAGCGAATGCTCCCGGAGCGGAGCCACCCGGTGTTCCAGGAACTCCCTCAGGAGCGTGGCCCCGGTCAGCTTCGCCGCCCCCAAGCTGCCTGGCCTCAGGTCCGCGTCTATCCTCTTCAGCAACATCTTCGCACGAGAGTCGACGAGCTCCGTGCGAGACCACGCATCAACGGTCTCGGGCTGCCCCAACGGCAGCGTCAGTCGGGGGTGGATGCGCCTGACATCCACCATGACCCACTTGCTCCTGAAGCCTTCGATCCTCTTCCCGGGCTTGGAGATGGAGTTGGAACTGGAGTATGAGACAAAGCTCGCACATGTAGTAACAGAGCCACGAGAGACCCGGAGGTAAAACTAATGGCGCAGCAAAGCCACCGAGGGCTTTATCCTCACATGAGCCTCTCAATAGTAGGCGAAAATTGCGAGGAGAAGAACAGAGTTAGGGTGGACATGCAGAGCTTGCAAGTTGTATTGGCGGAGAACAACAAAGAAGAAATCGGAAAAACGAGGGACCAGACCGGCAATAATGGCGCTCACAAAGAACGGGTAGAAGGTGCTCCCCTGGCCTTCAGGCTGGTCGGAGCCGGCCATGAGCACAGTCGCTCCCTTGTTGCCCTGCGCCACCGTCCTCTGGCGCACAAGCACGAGATTCTTCGCCGACACAGTCGGAGGATCTAGAGCTAGGAGGTACCAGGCCTTAGTCGGGGTCTTGCGAGGCGCCATGGCTTGCAGGATGGGAAGGATTGAGGTAGATCTAGAGGATTTCGGAAGCAAGGAGGAGAAGGGCGAGAAAGGGGATCTGGAGCAAGGCGAGCAAGAAGCACCAAGCCTGGCCCGGGCCTCCTTTTTGTCAGAAGGACGGTTGCCGAGGCATCGTGGGGAGCGGAGACGCCCACGACCAACCAATCGCCACGCGGCGCCCAAGGCTGCAGGCTGTTGGGGCCCGCGGCGCCTCGCACTTGCCCCTTCGCTTCTCTGCTAAACCAAGTCCGGGCACGCCTTGGGCCCGGGGGCTACTGTCGGTGTTCTGGGAACGGGGGTCCCCAGACTTGCCTGCCTGCGGCCTGCGGCGTGGCTCAAGTGGGGGCCCAGCACAGCCTAGCTTCATCAGCTCAAGCTCAAGACCCTCGCGAGGGGCCAAGCCTCGCGGGGCGGACGACAGGAACCTTCCTCAAGAGCAGCCTCGTCAGGCAGGCTCACGAGGAGGCGGATAGATCAAGGCAGGGTAGCTCACGAGGGTGCCCTATGATGCAAGCCATGACGATCGAGGGCGGTGAGGCGCCGACCAAGAAGATGTCCTCATTTCCCCTTTGGTGCAAAGGAGGCAAGCACAGAGCCAAGGCATCGAGGCAAAGGTTACCGCTTTTGCAACAAGACCAAGACCAGCAGAGCGGCAGGAAGGAGGTCATCGTGGAGCCCAGGACGGCATCACTGTCAGAGCCTTTGGCAGCCGAAGACCAACTTTAGTCAGGATAAGTGTACTAGAAGTTCCCCTTCAAAATGGCCAATTGTTGGCGCCCTTCCCGCTCATTATTTGGGAAGAGGCCCAGGGCCTCCCTCTATAAATAGAGCTAGCCACCACAAAGTAGAGGCATCTGATAGAGCCCTAGAAGAGAGAGAGAGAGAGGCGATCAAACTCACCCAAGCAGTTCATCGCACCAGCCCAAGAACACCCCTCGCGAGGCTATTCTTCCTTTGTACCGTTCATCATCAGCTCCTGAGGGAATCCACCACACCACACACTGGAGTAGGGTATTACACCACATCGGTGGCCCGAACCAGTATAAACCTCGTGTCTCTGTGTTGTTCATAGTTCGTAGTTTAGATCCCTCGCTAACCATCGACGCATGAGCTGGTAGGGGAAAGATCTCCTCGCGCACCCCAGTGTTCGAACCTCAAGGGTCTGCCGGAACCCGAAATCCGACAGCCATATGCAGATAGTAGCCCCTGAGACTCTGGTTGCTGTCGAAAACGGCGGCAAACAGAGGATCATAGTCCCAGGTAATAATCATGCGCCTTCATGTGCAAGTGGCGGAAGGTCCGGTGACTAGCCGAGCTGAAGCGGGAACTTGATGCGGCAGATGCCGACATTGTGCTTGTAAACAAGCAGCTCGACGAGGGACAGGGTATGTGATTTGCAGATGGGGCTGCCGCGATGGAGACCCTTCGGGCGGAACTTGCTCGTGCCATGGAACAAGCCAGGAAGTGTGATGCGGCCGCTCTAAAGGCGGTCGAAGAGCTGAGAGCCGAACAGGCTGTGCATTGCCAACGCAAGGATAAAATAGCCAAGATGGTTGTTGAATTGAAGGATGCCGCCGATCGTTATGATCTTCTTGAAAAGGAAAATCGAACGAAGATGACGGACCTGGAGAAGGCCATGGTAGCGGCCAAGGATGCCCGCTCTAAAATCAGAGCGGCGAAGGAGGAGCTGCATCAAGCCGGGGATATTGCGGCTGGGAAGCCCTTTCTGTTGCAGACGAAGTTCGGAGATCCTAAGTATGCCCCTCTTGATCAACTATGGAATTCTGCAGACACATACGTGGATTTGGCGTGAAGTCTGCGATGCGGCGAGTATTTCAAAGATCAAAAGATCGTGAAGTTGAAAAGCTGTTACGTCACAGTTCAATGTTCGGTCGCCCGCTGCTATTGAATGAGTGAATGGCGAGTGGGCGAGCTCCATAGGTTGTCGGGCTTGCCATGAGGTCTGTTGTGGATCACTTTTGGCTGGAAGGGCCAAGGCCGGATAGTTATTTTAGTTTAGTGCAACAGTTCCTTGGTGCTGTGTCGCGCGTTGGCGCTATGAAGAGGTCGGCGTGCATAGAGGGTGCGCGGATGGCACTTGCCCGTGTCAAGACATACTGGGCAGAGATGGAGGCCACCGCTATTGCAACCCAGAGTTTGGCCGTGGGCCAAGTATCGGCCGAGCACTACTTTGAAGAAGTCCTTGAAGGCGCTCGTTTAATAGAGGCTCCGTGCTCGAAGAATATTATGTTCTAGTGACATGTATTCCCATTGTAAGAACAATGTTTATTAAATTGTAAAGGATGTGTTTATATTTTTTCCTGAAAGTATTATGATGCCTCCTGTGCGGCCGTTTATGTATATATGTATATAACCTGAAAGTTTGCAGTCGTCGGCTTCAGCCCCCACGCATATAATGCGGGGGTGTTCGCAAAAAACGCGTGTTCACAGTTGATCCAACATCTTGGTCCATTAAGGAGGTGATAGCGCAGCGAACGAGGCAATCAAACTATAGTGCTTTAACACTTTCACTTAGCCATAGGAGTTTGACGGTGGGACTACTATATAGCCCCTGGTACCTTCGCGCTCATCCGAATACGGGGCGCGTACGTACATGACCGGGAAACGGCCCTTCGTTAATGCGGAGGAATCTCGAAGATTCCGCTAAGTCACTGAGTGGTTGACCAGTCTCGCGCTTTATCATGACAGTCAGTTTTCGGCTTTCTCTACTGAGGTGCTCACCCGGATGAACCAGGGCACAATCGCAGTAGTTCTCCCGGTGCCACCTTAGCCGATAGGCGGGCGTAAGGTAGCAAGACACGGGAGCCGGGCAAACCCAACATTTGACCAAAGACATGATTCGGAGCTGATGCATATAAGGCCAAACTCGCGACGCCTAACACTCCCTAAGGTATTCGGTCTTTACAACATATACCAGGCTCAATAACGCCCTTGATAATGATCCCTGAGTGTCCAGGTACGTGCATCGTTCTGACGTGGCAAAATGCAAATAACGTCATCATCGCTCTCGGTTATACTGAGTATCCGGAGGATGTGAACAACAAGAGACAGTAAAAAAGGTTTACACAGGGTCTTAATCTGAAAAGAAACCTTTGAGCGGGTCCCTACTGCACGTCTGCGCCTGTGTCTCCGTTGTGCCGTATCCTGGAAGGGTGTAGCACGATTGTCATCTGTAAAAGAGAAGAACTTAGGTGAAAGTTGTCGTGCGAAAAATTGGTTATTCTCGATAAACCATGAAAATTCAAGATAAATAAAGTTGAGCCGAACTAGCCCTGTTTACACGCGGGAAGCCCCTGGTACCGCCTATGAGGGTAAATCCATCAAACCAATCTTAGGTATATCTAAGCTGTTATAGCTAGTGATGTGCCGGACTCGTCTAGCCGTGTCCGTGGTCTTGACGGCCGATCGTTTATTCTGGTTGGAGAGGCTGTTTAGTGTTCGGCTGCTAAAGCCGCCACACGTTCTTCCGCGCATAAGGAACGCTCGATATTTCCGCTAATTGTGATGATGCCACCTGGACTGGGCATCTTAAGCTTAAGGGAAGCGTAATGCGGTACTGCATTAAAACGGGCAAAAGCTGCTCTTCCGAGTAGTTCTTGATAGCCACTTTGGAATGGAGCGAATTCGAAGATTAACTTTTCGCTTCGGAAGTTGTCGGGAGAATCGAATACAACCTCTAGTACTAGGGAGCCCGTGCAGCAGGCCTCTGGGCCTGGTATTACTCCCTTAGAGGTAGTATTACTGTGGCTGATTCTTGTCGGGTCTATCCCCATTTTGTGGACCGTGTCCTGATATATCAGATTAAGACTACTGTCGCCATCCATAAGGACTCATGTGAGATGGTATCAGTTTATTATTGGGTCTAACATCAAGGCAGCCAATCCTCCGTGCCGGATACTTGTCAGGTTGTCCCTGCGATCAAAAGTGATCGGGCAGGCCGACCAGGGGTTGAAATTAGGGGTGACGGGCTCTACGGCACGTGTGTCTCGGAGTGCATGTTTGCTTCTCCTCTTCGTCACGTGAATCATGTTCACTGTTTTGACCTCTGGTGGGAATTTTTTCTGTCCCCCAGTGCTTTAATGTCGAGGCTCGTCCTCGTCTTCACTTGGTGTCTCCCTCCCCTTGTGTTCGGCGTTTAGCTTACCGGCCTGCTTGAAGACCCATCATTCTCTGTGGGTGTGATTTGCAGGTTTATCGGGGGTGCCATGAATCTGACATAGTTTGTCTAGAATCTTGTCTAGGCTGGACGGTCCATCTCTGCTGCCTTTGAAAGGCTTTTTTCGCTGACCCGGTCAAGAGCCCCTGAATCCGGCGTTTACCGCCGTGTTATCTGGGCTGTCTTCTTTATTTCGACGCTTTCTTTTACCGCGTCATGGTTTTCCATTGCCATCCCTGACTACGGATGTGCCTGGGTCGCTGGTGCTACTACGGGCTAGCCAGCTATCTTCACCCGCGCAAAAGCGGGTCATGAGGCTTGTCAGAGCTGCCATTGTTCTCGGTTTTTCTTGGCCGAGGTGTCTGGCGAGCCATTCGTCTCGGACGCTGTGTTTGAAAGTTGCTAAGGCTTCGGCGTCCGGGCAGTCAACAATTTGGTTCTTCTTAGTGAGAAATTTGTTCCAAAGCTTTCGGGCTGACTCTCCGGGCTGTTCAATTATGTGACTTAAATCGTCTGCATCCGGAGGTCGGACATAGGTCCCTTGAAAATTAGCCCTAAAGGCATCCTCATGCTCCTCCCAGCTTCCAATTGAGTTTTCGGGGAGGCTCTTCAGCCAGTGCCGAGCTGGTCCTTTCAGCTTGAGGGGCAAGTACTTGATGGCATGGAGATCGTCTCCGTGAGCCATATGGATATGGAGGATAAAGTCCTCAATCCAGACCCCAGGGTCTGTGGTTCCGTCGTATGCCTCTATGTTCACGGGTTTGAATCCTTCTGGAAATTCATGGTCCAGCACCTCATCGGTGAAACATAGGGAGTGTGCGGCACCCCTGTATTTGGATGTGTCATGGCGTTCTGACGGTTGTAGTGTTCGGTTTTGGTTGTGCGCTGGAGCGCGTTTCCTTGATCCGTAGATGGATCTGGTCACACAGGTCTTCTGATGCAAGTCCTCACGTGAATCGTGTGCTGACTTATGTGCGGCCTTGTTAGCCGCTCTATCGCGGCCATGAGGTGGTCGATCCGACCGGTCGGCCGTTTTTTTTTGGCTGTGTGGGCTCTAAGTCCTCATCATCAAATTCAGGCAACAACTTGCGCTTTCGATAACTCTTTTGTGTGGTAACTACCACCATACTCATCTTCATTGTCGAGCACCTTGTTCCATCTACTGTTGAGCGTATTCTGCGTGGCCTTAAGCCTTTGCTTCTGCTTCTTCAGACTCCTCGCGGTGGCAATAATCCTTCTGTGGAGGTTCTCTTGTTCCAAGTGCCTTTCTGGGATGATGTGTGCATCCTCGTCCGGACTATTTTCCTCTACGGAGGGGGGTTTATGAGCTTTATCCTCGGCGTCGCCGTGTTCGGACAGCGGATCCGTACTATGTTTGCCGTTTGCTGGTTCATCCTGCTCTGCCGCTGGGTCAATGTGGTCGTCGTTTCCTCTGGAGTCGACTGGGGTGTTATTTTCTCTTGCGCTGTTGTCGTTGTTTTTGCCGAGGCGGGATTTGGAGCGGCGCCTACGCCGACGCTTTGGTTGCTTCTCGAGGGAGCTATCCTTTGCTGCATCCTTCCGTTCCTCGTCATTGTTTTCTTTGGGTGTATCCACCATGTATATGTCATGTGATGAAGTGGCTGTCCAGCGCCCTGTGGGCGATGGTTCCTGTTCCTCTCCTGCATCGTCGTCCATGCCGTCGATGTCTTCGGAGTCGAAATCGAGCATGTCGGTTAAATCATCGACAGTGGCTACTAAGTGGGTGGTGGGTGGGTCGCGAATTTCTTCGTCGTCCGCATCCAATTCTAGCCGGACATAGTTCGGCCAAGGGTCTCCTGACAGGGAGAGAGACCTTAATGAATTTAGCACATCGCCAAAAGGTGAGTGCTGAAAGATATCCGCGGAGGTAAACTCCATGATCGGCGCCTAATCATATTCGATGGGCACAGACACAAGCGGCTCGGAGTCCGTGGCCGGGGACGAATCCAACAGTTCGGCAACACGGGTCTCGTAGGAGGTGAAGTCAGTACTCAGTGCTATCGCCACTGAGTGTGCGGCCTCCGTTGCGGGGTCCATCCACCCGTCCACAGATGGCACAATTTTTTCCGGATTGAGGGCCAGAGTAGTCGCAGGTGTGATCTCCCGAACACATTCCGAAGGCGGAGCTAAACAGTGCTCGTCGTGATTGTGCAGCGCACCTGACATGGGCTCGAATCCGTCGAAGATCAAGTCTCCGTGGATGTCGGCAGTATAGTTCAAGTTTCCATACCTGACCTGATGGCCAGGGGCGTAGCTATCGATCTGCTCCAGATGGCCAAGCGAGTTAGCCCGTAGTACGAAGCCGCCGAACACGAAGATCTGTCCGGGGAGGAAAACCTCACCCTGGATCGCATTGTTGCCGATGATCGAAGGAGCCATCAAGCCTTACGGTGACGGCACAATGGAACTCTCAATCAAAGCACCAATGTCGGTGTCAAAACCGGCGGATCTTGGGTAGGGGGTCCCGAACTGTGCGTCTAAGGCGGATGGTAACAGGAGGCGAGGGACACAATGTTTACCCAGGTTCGGGCCCTCTCGATGGAGGTAATACCCTTCTTCCTGCTTGATTGATCTTGATGATATGAGTATTACAAGACTTGATCTACCATGAGATCGTAGAGGCTAAACCCTAGAAGCTAGCCTATGGTATGATTGTTGTTGTCCTATGGACTAAAACCCTCCGGTTTATATAGACACCGGAGGGGGCTAGGGTTACACAGAGTCGGTTACAAGGGAGGAGATCTACATATCCGTATCGCCAAGCTTGCCTTCCATGCCAAGGAGAGTCCCATCCGGACACGGGACGAAGTCTTCTTGTATCTTCATAGTCCAACAGTCCGGCCAAAGGATATAGTCCAGCTGTCCGAGGACCCCCTAATCTAGGACTCCCTCAGCAACCCTGTGGGGCTAGAGTGCCGCGTCTCCACCACAGTTCTCTCATCAATCCACCAAAAGCAGGAGTAGGGTTTTACGCCCTGCAGCGGCCCGAACCTGGGTAAAACTACCTGTGTGATCGGCTGTCGTGCTGCACCTGCACTCTCCGCTGTTTGTGCAATGTGTTCTTCCCCCTGCCGAACCACAAGGGGCCGATGGTCCCATAGGTGGCTGTGATTTCCCACGACAACTTCGTACACCAAACATATACTTCATGAACGGGACATGAAGGTAATGCTTACAAAAGTTTCCAACACTAGCAGGATGTTCAATACGAATCATGGAGAAGATAAAATGTTGTTTATGGGCTTAACAACAAACCATCAAGAGTTCCATGAAGATGGAATTGCACAACTATGTGAACAAAACGATTACATTGGTCAGACCAAAGATATAATGGTGCAAGCTCGAGGAAAAACCATGAGTTAAACAACAGTATGAGTATCGCTGGTTCTGACTTGATTTGATGATAGCCCATACTCAAACCAAAGATTGGATAAGATAATAGGTCCAACAACTGATCACGAGGACCAATCGATGAAGATAGCATCTTTCTTCAACACACACACAAACGTAAAGATATCCCTTCAGAATGAACTAAGTTAGGCAAGCCTTTATCTTTCAACTCTCCAAGTTGTTGTTTAGCTTAACCAACTGGCTCAGGGGTATCCAACACAGATTCTTGGAGAAGGGGTGGTTACAAGGAACCAACTTGATCACGAGCTCAACATAACAGTCAGGGGACAACCTGGTGATACTTCTGAGAAGATAATCAGAAAATCACGAACCACCGATATGTTACTAAGCTCGAGAACAATCTTGCTCTTCAGGGCAAGATGATATGCTCAAAAGAGTGAGGGATTGACACAATCCTAACTCATTGATCGAAGAGTGCACCAGAAATAAGGACTAGGTAGCACGATTAATCTTAGAGTCGTGATTCAATAACCAACACTCTAAGGATGAGAATATTGTCCTTTAACTACCAAGCAACGGGGTTGCTAGGAGTATTGATTCACACACCACGATTCACTTATCGATTGTTGGTTGGAACAACAGGGAGAACAAGAAATAAATGATGATGGCGAGAAGTATCACTACAACAAGAATTCAAAAGAGATGGTGCAATTCTCATGACATTCCTGACATAAAGGGGGTAATAATCTAGGGTAGAACAGAACAAAAGCTGGATTGCATCTTGATCTGCGGAGCACAACTGCTTTGACCCAATCCTGGATATGGATGAGGTACTGGAGTTTGTTTCTCCTAGTCATTCTGAAATAGAACGGCTTGACAGAATACAAGAATAATAGGCATCGATGAACACAAATGCATACATACTCTTGACTATCAACTGATAGATGATGGTCGGAATATAGCTAAAGAAGGACAACTCAAAGGAACATGTAACTTTCTAAGTTGTGGATTTATGGATTAACAATGAGAACAAGTTCTACGTATTTCATCCGGATAACCCATGTAGAAAGGTAGGATTAGAAGAGTCACAACTATTTTAATGGAGAACTCATCAAGAGCACTCTTGCTGTGATCTTTTGGTTCAACAAAAATTCTGCGGAGGATGGTTCATGGTATTTGGAAGAAAGATATACCAGGAACCTTGAGGACTATCACAAAGGTTACTAATATCCTGAAGGAACGAGAAAACACTATCAACATGAAGTAAGTAGAGTAAATCTTGGGTTCAAGAACCCAGAAATAGAATACCTACATAATAAATAGCATCACGAGATGCTCTCGAGAATGGTGGCCAGAATCAACACACTGAGAGCACAAAACATGCCTAGATTACCGGGTGGTTATCTATGATATCCTAGTTTCATAATAATAGCTACAACATATATGTCGAGGCAAGGAAGTACTTCAACACAAGTATTAGTGTGGTTAGCCTGGCCAAAAAGGGACATCAGAATAGGGAGAAAGAATTTGCAAATGCATCAGATTATCTAGAAATCTAGGACAACTCAGACATCATAATGGTTGTAAATGCTCAAAAAAAGATTTGAGACATCCTGCAAAATGGTGACATAACCACTCCACATCACAATAACAAGGTTTCGAGACCAATTGTTAACACATGGAAGTACTAGAAACTGAACGGAGACTTAAATCCATCATTCCTTTAAGTCTATGGATTAGTAACACGTGATCTTGATAGAAAAATGAGAAGCCTAGTTCTTAATCCCCGTAAGAAAGAAGATGCTGACTCAGATCAGAAGTACATAAGGTACAGGAGTAAAAAGAGCCTTACATTCCCTTCCACAATCAATTCCCTTATATACCTAAAGCATTTCTAGACTCGACTTCGACCAGTTTGGCTTGGTAATCCTATAAGCAGTCAGGCTCTAATACCAAAGCTGTCAGGACCCCGACCCTAAGTCACACCGATCTAGCATGTAACACATCATATCACTTTGCGACGCACTGTATCCCCACGGCTGCAGCCTTACCAAGGCCAGTACCATTTGCGCCTTTTGTCTCATGTATATGATAGTGTCACTGGCATCCATATGATAGAGAACCGAGGCTGACAGGACTAGTAGTAAACCCAAGGTGGCACAAACTTACAGGGACATGCATACATGACCTAGCAATGCATGTGTCAGTCAGCAGTGAGTGTAACCGGGCTGTAGCAAGCTATCAGGACTCTGATAACACCGTGTGACATTTTCCCAAAGGGACAAACACATGAGAAAAGAAGGACACATGCTAGTCAATCCATGTGTTCCGGAGCAATAACAAGCTACCATGGATCAGTGGAAGCACTAGGAGGCATTTCCCCATAAGGAAGCCTACCAAGAATAAACAACTAGGTGTCAGATCCCACACATACCAAGCATTTCAATATCATACACACAATATGTGTATACAACATGGCATCACAACAAAACTCTACGACTCAAAGTATTTATTCAATAGACTCCGAGGAGCCAGATATTACAAACATGGGTCTCATGACCCAACATACAAGTCATACAAGGAACAACACATGCGGAAGCTAATCTTGTCTGAGTACAGACAGCTGAAAAGAAAGAGGGCTAGGAAGCCTGCCTATCTATAAGACCCTCCATAGGAACTAGACCTCTGTCTGGGATTCCCAAGCTAACTATCGAAGCCCATGAAGAATTACTAGCGAGACTGAAGTCTCTCTGCAAAAACATAAATTAGGCAAACGTGAGTACAAATGTACCCAGCAAGACTTACATCAGAACTAACTACATATGCATCACTATCAACAAAGGTGGGTTGTGGAGTTTGACTGCAGCAAACGAGCTTTGACTCGGTGGCTATCCTGAACTACAATTGCGAGTAACTTCTTTGAGGTGGCGCACACAAGTCCACATATCCACCATATCAATACACCACTATGGATTCACTCTTGTCTCCCTACGAGAAGGCCATCAATAGCACTCACGCTTATCTTGCAAATTTTAGAGTATCCACTTCCACTTGTCTATGAACAATGTAAGCATTCCAAGTAGTCCATATCCATGGATGCTGCTATTCGAATAGATATATTACCCTGCAGGGGTGTACTTCTTCACACACGCTCTCACCACTTACCGCCGTTTACACATCATGTACTTGGCAACCTTCAAGCGGAAGCCCGGCGAGGGTGTCAGCCACGACCTAACTAACCACACAAGACTCTAGTCCAGGTTTATCGCGTATCTGAGGCTGAACCCGCAAAGGAAGTCCAGCCGAATTTTCCATCATGGCCCCAAACGATGTGAGCAGGGTTCCCGAGCCCACCAACCGGGTGCCACTTAGTACAACGTGCCATTGTAACTAGTTTGTCCCAAGCCCACCTGTACCGGGTGCCACTTGGTAGACAAATAGCACTACCTACAAACACCAGAAACTAGTTGCAACTCTTGGACAGAGCTCGAGGCGATTAATAAGTCGAGAGAGCTTGGGGTGCCCGGAGCCCAATGTGTGGTAGTAACTGTCTTGGATCACACACACGCAGAACTCCCGATGACGGTTTCAATGATACAACCCACCATGTACTCCTACATGGCCTCTCATCGCTACTGATGTCTACTACGCAACCTTCTTGAAGACTCGTGTTGGGCCTCGAAGCGCAGAGTTTTGTAGGACAGTAGCAAATTTCCCTCAAGTGGATGACCTAAGGTTTATCAATCCATGGGAGGTGTAGGATGAAGATGGTCTCTCTCAAACAACCCTGCAACCAAATAACAAAGAGTCTCTTGTGTCCCCAACACACCCAATACAATGGTAAATTGTATAGGTGCACTAGTTTGGCGAAGAGATGGTGATACAAGTGTAATATGGATAGTAGATATACGTTTTTGTAATATGAAATTATAAAAACAGCAAGGGAACTAGTAGTAAAACTGAGCAAAATCGGTATTGCAATGCTTGAAAACAAGGCCTAGGGTTCATGCTTTCACTAGTGCAAGTTCTCTCAACAATGATAACATAATTAAATCATATGGCAATCCCTCAACGTACAACAAAGAGTCGCTCCAAAGTTCCTATTGCGGAGAACACAAGATGAAATTGCTTGTAGGGTACGAAGCCACCTCAAAGTTATTCTTTCCGATCAATCCATTGAGTTATTCCTATAAGTGTCACAAACAGCCCTAGAGTTCATAGTAAAATAACACCATATGACACACATCAATCAACCCTAATGTCACATAGATACTCCAATGTCACCACAAGTATGCATGGGTCAATTATACAATATGCATCAAACAACTTCAGATTCATAATATTAAATCCAACACAAATATCCTCAAAGAGTGCGCCAAGATTCCTACTGGAGAAACAAGGACGAAAACGTGCATCAACTCCTATGCATAGATTACCCCAATGTCACCTCGAGAATCCGCGAGTTGAGTGCCAAAACATACATCAAGTTAATCAATAGCACACCCCATTGTCACCACGGGTATCCCACACAAGACATACCTCAAGTGTTCTCAAATCCATAATAGTATCGAATCCGATAATAGTGAAACCTCAAAGGTAAAACTCAATTCATCACAAGAAGGTAGAGGGGGAGAAACACCATATGATCCAATTATAATAACAAAGCTCGCGGTACATCACGATCGTGTTAAATCAAGAACACGAGGGAGAGAGAAAGATCAAACACATAGCTACTGGTACATACCCTCAGCCCCGAGGGTGAACTACTCCCTCCTCATCATGGAGACCACCGAGATGATGAAGATGGCCACCGGTGATGGTTTCCCACTTCAGCAGGGTGCCGGAACGGCTTCCCGATTGTTTTTTCGTGGCTATAGAGGCCTACGGCAGTGGAACTTCCGATCTAGGCTTCTTTCTGGGGGTTTCGGGATTTATAGGAATTTTTGGCGTCGGTCTCACGTCAGGGGGACGCTCGAGGGGCCCACAAGCCCGTGGGGAGCGCCCTAGGGGGCGCCCCTAGTCTTGTGGACTCCTCGTCCACCTCCTGGCCTGGGTCCGATGCTCCATGGTTCTCTTTTGGTCCATAAAAATCACCATAATTTTTTAGCCCATTCCGAGAAATTTTATTTCTACGCAAAAAAATGACACCATGGTAGTTTTACTGAAAACAGTGTCAGTCCGGGTTAGTTCTCATAAGATCATACCAAAACCATATAAAATTATTGCAAACATGGCATGAATACTTCATAAATTATAGATACGTTCGAGATGTATCAGCATCCCCAAGCTTAATTCCTGCTCGTCCTGAAGTAGGTAAATGATAAAAGAAAGAATTTATGAAGTGTGAATGCTACCTGGCATATTTATCAATGTAATCTTATTTAATATGGCATGAATGTTCAGATCCGTAAGATTCAAAACAAAAGTTTAATGTTGACATACAAACAATAATACTTCAAGCATACTAATAAAGAAATCGTATCTTCTCAAAATATCATGGCCAAAGAAGTTGTCCCTACAAAATCATATAGTCTGGCTATGCTGCATCTTCATCAAACAAAGTATTTCATCATGCACATCCCAAATGACAAGCCAAGCAATTGTATCATACTTTTAATGTTCTCAACCTTTTTGAACTTTCACGCAATACATGAGCGTGAGGCATGGATATAGCACTATAGGTGGAATAGAGTATGGTGGAGGTTGTGAGGAGAAGACAAAAAGGAGAAAGTCTCACATCAACAAGGCGTATTAACGGGCTATGGAGATGCCCATCCATAGATATCAATGTGAGTGAGTAGGTATTGGCATGCAAATGATGCACTACAGCTATAAGTGTATGAAAGCTCAAAATGAAAACTAAGTGCACTACAAAAAAAAGACACATCCGTGACATTTTGGGTCGAATGAATTTTTTTCTGTCATGCTTACGACACTTCTATGACGATAATTGTGACAAAACCCGGTATCATGATAGATGTGGTGGGCTCCTACTTCTATGACAAAAAATCATGACAGAAAATGGGCTTTTCGTCCTGGGTGGGCTGGAGACGCAGCTGCATGACACTCTTTGGGCCGTCCATGACGGAAAAAATCGTGGTAGAAGCGAGGGAGAGGAAATATCGCGGAGTTCCCGGTTACAGTGGGTGGTCGGGGCCGATCGATGCACTGTGGTTTGCACGTTTCTCTCGTGTACGCGCATGTGTGCGAGGTGTTGGCTAACTGAACCCAGAGCGATCGCACGTTACTGAACCCGAGCGATCGATCCCTTGGTTGTTAACTGAACTCGAGCGATTCACTCGCTGCTGACTAAACCTGAACAATTCCTTCGCTGCTGCTGCTAACTGAACCCGAGCGATCGATCAGTTCTGCTGCTTATTGAAGCTGATCAAGCCCCCGTGCGAGACGTAGCCAGCCGGTGTTGGGTTGCCTCTCGATGAACAGTGACCGTTGCTACCCTGCGCGCGATAAGTAGAACGAGTCGAGACGTGGTGAGTCGAGCCGGTTGGTTGGCTGTGGATGAACAGTTCCTAGTGGGGGTTGGATGAACAGGACCCCGTGGTATTAGGCCATTGCGGCTGGATGAACAGGACCCCGAGGAGGCCACCGCACCCCAGCCGGTTGGGGGTGGATGAACAGGACCCCATGGAGGCTCTATGAACAGCAGCCGGTGGATGCTGGATGAACAGTGGCCGTGGATGAACAGTAACCCGTGGAGGGTGGAGGAGGTTGACGGTGGATGAACAGTAGCCCATGTAGGCTGGAGCGAGGCAGTATACGGTGGATGAACAGGACCCCGTTTCGACCATAGGCGCTCCAACACAAGTCCGTTTCCTCCATTTTGTGGTACGCCACACCCCTCCTGATCAACAGGACCCCATTTCGACCGTAGGCACTCGAACACAAGTCCGTTTCCTCCGTTTTGCGGTACGCCATACCCCTATCGATCAATAGGATCCCGTTTCGACGTGGCTGGTCGAACATAAGGCTGTTTCCTCTATTCTGCGGTATGCCAGGCCTCATTTTGGCTGTTCCGTCCAAGCCGGTTGACTCCCGTTGAACAGGACGCATTCCGACCCAGTCGGTTGCCTCCCGATGAACAGGACGCTATTTCTCTGTTCCAAACCAACCGGTTCGCTGCCCGATGAACATGACGTCGTTGTTGGCGTTCGTTGCCTCTCCATGTACACAAGCCCTGGCCGTCCGTATATATGCGCAAGGACACACTCGAGACCCCGCACGTATGTACGTACGTGGCCGTATTTTTTGCCCTGTGGCTGTATGTACATGTACATGACTTAGATGGGACTGCGTGAACTGCTATGTCGGGTGCTCTACAACGATACATGCCGCTACTTACTCGGCCACGGTTCATACTTGCAGAGAGAACGATCAACCAGTATGTACGTACACGTTCGCGACCAGACAGACAACGCTACGTACGCTTTGACCGGGTGGGTCCAAGCGGTCAGGGAGGATAAGGACGCACTTCCTTGCATGCCAAGATATAGCTGCTCAGTCCCAGCTGTCAGGGGGAGGAATCGTTTTGATTTTGCGAGCAATAAGGAGGCACTTCCTTGTCTTCGAAGATGTAGCCGCTGGGTCCAGCTGTCAGCATCACCGCCTAAAGTCCTCTTTAGATGGCTGTCCTTCGTTGACCATGTTGACCACGCCGCGCCAAGAGCACCAAGGCGGTGGACAACGACAGGCCTAGGAAGGGAACGATGCGGAGCCGAGGAAGACGCGGTAGTGGATGCCCACGCGGAGGGGAGTACGTGGGTTGACTGCTTCAGCTGCAGTGTGAGGCTGCCGTCGCCGAAGAATAACAGGAGGTGTGGGTGAGTATAGAGGGATGGCATGGCCAGCGGTGGCAGCACAGCCGGACACGGGAGGCAGGAGCAGGCGGCACGTCCGGCGCTGGTTTGGGCGGCTGGAGCAAGAAGACCAGATGTTGAAGAAGCATGACAACCGTTGGATGGACATCGTTCGGTCACTGCAGCTAGAAACATTTATATTGACTAAGTTTGACAAAACCCTTGGTACGCGTCAACTTAGTAGGCCCACAAGTCAGCCTCCGAAACAGTGCGCCCTAGATGTCAGGGGGAGGAATCATTTTTTGGGCGCCCGAAGCAAGAATATCCGAGATTGAAGAAGAAGAACGCATCCGTTGGATGGACATCCAACGGCCACTGCTGCTAGAACCGTGTGTTGACTATAAGTTGACAAAGCCTTGCATGCGCGTCAACTTAGTTTTTGTTTTTTTAGGGGACACATCAACTTAGTAGGCCCACAAGTGTGGCAGAGAACATATAACCAATTTGTGATTTGTAAGAATGTACATCCCATTTTTGAATTCTAATGGAATTTACTACAGCCCATTTAAAGTTTGTTAAAAGTACAACCCATTTGCTAGCTAGGACAACGATTAATAATTTCAACCAACCGCTCAAAACAAAGTTCAACAAAATTTCCCACATTTTGATGGGATCCGAAATATTTTTGAAATTTCTAGTCAGATTAAATATAATTTGAAAATAAATTTGCATTACGTAAAAATCCAACGAAATATTGCGCGCGCAACAAGTAATGAAATTAAATTTTTCAAAATCCAATAATAATATTTTTTAAACTAACTACGTGTTTGGTGATTTTTTATAGTTATTGCCTAGTTTTTATAATTACATCCCATTTATTATTTCTTAAAGCCCATTTTCTTGTTAAGCCTAATGCATCCCTCCTAGGAAAGATTTGCAGCCAATAGTAGGAGAATAACAAGTTGACCGGATATTGTGTACTGGCTGTTGCCCAGCTTGCATCGCTGATGCTAAGAAAAAGGCCTGTGTAGTACAGTACAACCTTACTGGCTACTCAACCCACATTCAGCGACGCCAAAAAGGCCCAAACAAGGCTTCTGTTCAACTTTTTGAAGTCACTGGGCTCAATTAATAACTTAAGAAAAAGGTTAGAGTACAGTGGAACCTAATTAAAAGCTATCACGAGCGAAGAAATAATTCAATGGGTCCCACTTGTGCATGTGTGTGTGTGTGAGAGAGAGAGACCCATTGGTCGATGCTCGTAAATACATCTTTCAGCCATATGCATTGCTGATGCTCAGCAAAAACTTATATAGTTGACTCAATCATATAGAACATCATAGCACACTGAACTTGCATACAAAAATTTCACGTAGGCGGCACAATCAGGGTGGAAACAGTGGATCTCTATGGGTAGGTGTCGGGGAAACGACACCTATGAGACCACGGGGATCCCTTCTAAGGTTTGGCAGGGAACAGGAGCTAAGCAAAGAGCAGATCTCGTGATCAACACCACGGGTCTTTACCCAGGTTCGGACCGCTGAGATGCGTAAAACCCTAGTCCTGCTTTATTGTGTATTGAGTGTTCTTGAGCTTCGGCTCGTTGCTACGCATGCAAGCTAGGCCGAGAGGTCCAAAAAGCCGAATCCTCCTCCAGTATGCCATGGGCCTCCTTTTATATGACCAAGGGGCTGCCATAGTGGCATACAGGAGGTGTAAAGTAACTACAGTGTATGCAGGAGCTGTAAACCGCTATAGTACATATGCTTATCTTGGTCATCTAAGGAAAAACGCATTAAATGCGCTGCTTATGTGCTCTCTAGCTTTATCAGGGACGGGAAGAGAGCCCGTCCCGTTCGTTGCCGCCCCGCCCTGTCTCGACACGCGTCCATGCCGATGAGGCATGCAGTGCCAAGTTGGCTGGCCAGCTGCTGCGCTGGAGAGGTGGCAGGGTCTTCACGAAGATCTGCATGCCACCATGCAGGCGCCTGCCAGGCTGACAGGTCAGCCCCCGCACTGGAGTGGTGACTGGGCATCCGAGTCTGGCCACGGTCTTGCCAATGTCCCCGACAAGATCCTTGTCGAGGCCTCGTGGGCGTCCGCGACAAGGATCCTACCAGGGCTTTGTGGGCGTCCTCGACAGGGATCTTGCCGGGGCCACGTGGGCGTCCTCGACAGGGATCTTGTCGGTGTCTCACCTTCTGGCCTTCACAAAGATCTGCACGCCACTACGCGTGCGCCCTTGGATTCTGGCATTAACGTTGTCGATGGTGCCAGAGCTCCCAACCAGATAAATTCCGACGCTCGACGCTCGACGCAAGCGCGCTCAGGGATCGGTACCTATGCATGTGGGGGAGGGAGACGACAGGGCACCCACCACCCGTGTCGTCCCTGCTCTTTGCGCCAAACCCGCCGCAGATAAATTCCCTTCTTTGTCGATTACTTCTACTGCGAGCTCTGCCCCCATTTTTGGATTTTTCATCGACATTATGTACACCTTCAACTTTCACCTTCTGGATTTTACTCCGAACGCCGTGGCGTGCATGTCCATCTTCGCATACCTCTGCGAGAACTTTGCCGGGGTGGTCCCCAACACGACGCTCTTCCGCCACTACTTCCTTCCCCGCATCGAACCAGGAGGGGCCCTGTCTGGTTGCGTTACCTGGATCCCGAGGGCCTGGACCAAGGATACGTACCCGAATGGGACCCAAAAGGAGAGGTGGGAGGAATGGCAAAGCAAGTTGTGCTGGATCATGGAGAAGGAGCCGCAGCCGTTCTGAACCCTCGGCGAGCGCAAGTAGTTCGTGGCAAGAACTGGGGCGACCTTGATCCACAAGACGTGAAGCTCACAGTTGCCATCACCGGAATTCATCGTCTTAAAGCCGCCGGGCTCCCGCTCGAGATGATTGGGGTCGACTTCCTCCGCCGCCGCATCGCTCCCTTGCACAACAAGGGGAGGCCGGCCTGGGAGTTCCAGAACACGGCAAACATCATGAGGCTGCGCCCTGGCTTGAACAATAATTTTACGGTGATGCATCACACAACTCTTTACCAAAGGCTGTTCCAGCTCAAGGCCGACAAGACCAGCAAGGCAGGGAAGGCCGGCAAGGCCGATAACCCGTTCAAGTTGCCGGCGGATGTGGTCCCTCTGAGCAACAACTCCGCCCTATCGTCCATCCTCACCATGATGCCAGTGTTCAACGTCCATGGCCTTGACCAGACCTGGGTCGAGCCAGACGAGGCGCGGGTGCAGGAGTTCTTCGACAACTTGTCGGAGAGGCTCATCCGCGAAGAACCGCGGCTCATCCGCCACAACACTGATGAAGAGGTGGCGTACATCACCACCAGGGCGGAAGAGGCAGCCCTTGCCGAGGAGGCCGGCACCGTCGGCTTCTTGGAGGACGAGGCCGATGCAGAGGAAGATCTTGCCGGGCCGGAGGGGTCCGCCGGCAAGCACGGCGGCGCGGGTGTCGGGGGGCCGTTGCTCTGAGGAGGAGGCGTCCGAAGAGACGGACGAGGAGGAGGACGATGAGGACGAGGAGGAGGAGGATGAGGACGAGGACAGGGTCGAGGAGGATGAGGCCGAGGAGGCCGATGAGTCGCCACCAGCCCCCAAGAAGAAATGTGTTATTCGATGAGCCGTCACCGGCGAGCCAGTTCTGCAGGCCGTGCAAAGGCAAAGTGGTGTCCAGCAAGGCCGTGCAGCGGAAAGAAGCCCATGCGCAACCCGTGTGCCATACGAGGCGCGCGGCCGCGGCGGCAAAGGAAGCAGCGGCTGCCGCCTCTGCCACGGCCAAGCGGCCTAGGTCTCCATCCCCACCCCTCCACGTAGATACCATACCAGAGGCCGATTACGACCTCTCTGGCATGAGCCCGAACAGGAGGGCCAGAGGAAGAGGACGAAGAAAGGGACGAGTAAGTGCTCCACCACCTTCTCCATCTCCTGAATTCCTATTCTGGTTATCTTGCTTGATTTAACTTTGTCTTGGCTTGCTTTTGCAGGGACACGGAGACACTGGCGCAGAGGATGGCAAAGAGGGCCAAGACCTCGATGGGCGATGAGCCCCCAGAAAGCACCTCGATGGGCGATGAGCCCACGCCACCACCATGAGAATGAATGTGGGCACATTTAAGGTCCACATGTCATTGACTCATAGGCCGGTGCACTAAGCCTGTAACATCCCAAATTTCCTATTTGGAATGTTTTACAATTATAGCTAAGCATCTATGCATATTGTTTGAATTTGAGTGACATTTGGAGTTTCAGAAGATTTTGAGTTGTTGGAATTTGAATTTGAATTGGCAGTTGAAATTTATTTCAAATCAATGCCTGACAAATACTTGAGACAAAGTATGAGGGGAGTAAACATGACACACCAAAAATGTCAGATGAAAACCATTGCCAAAAAGTTTGAATTCAAATCTGAATTTTATTTGGAATTCTAGAAAAATGATTTTTTTATAAAGTTTGAATTTTGCCCTTGGAAAAATGTTCAAATTATAGGGAATATTCCCCTGATCATTTTGATATATATATACCCTATATAAAATATATATATTTAAAAATATTTTCTCTCTCTCACTAATTCAAAAAAAATAGAAAAAGGAAAAAAAAAAACCGGCTAGCCAGCTAACTGCCTTGACCAGTGGCCGACAGACCACCAGCGGGCGAGCTAACTGCCCACCAAAGCAGCCCAACCGAGCCGACCGACCCAGCCGCTACCGAGCCGAACACTCTAGCCCTCGGTCGCCTGACCCGACTCCCCTCTCTCTCTCTCACCGACACCCCGGCCCCACCCCGTCGTCTTCCCCTTGCGCAAGCCAGCGCAACCGCCGCCGCCGCCGGAATCCCGAAGGATCCGGGATCCTCCCCGATCCCCTCGCCCGATCTTTCCCCTCGTCCAAGTCGGTGCCCCCCTATAAATACCCCCTCGCCTGTTTCCCCACTTCCCCTCGCCTGACCCCTCCCTCGCCTGATCCCTCGCTGAGTCCGAGCCGCCCGCCGCTCATTTGCCCGTTCAAGCCACCCGAACCCCCTCGAGCTCGCCTGACTCCACCCCGAGCCCCCTTGCTCCGCCAAGACCGCGCGGAGGCCTCCGCCGTCGTCCCCGACCACCGGAGCCCCTGCACCGTCGTCGCCCGAGCCGCCGTCGACCGCCGTCGTCGTCGCCACCGCGGTGAGTCGCTGGAGAACCCCGTCGCCGTTCGATCTAGATCGTAGGGTCTAGATTAGATCCCCGAAGGGGTACGGTCTATTTAGGTTTATTTTAAATAGACCGGTTTTAGTTCCGGTCTATTCCGGTTTAGTTAGTGGTTAGTTGGACCGGCCCGGCTCGGGTTATTTTCTGTTAAACCGCGGGCATGTTTTAGTTATATTACTCCCGAGCGCTAGATAGGCCCATTAGCGCCAGATTTTTCTTTTTAATTATATTTTCGTTTCTGTTTTGTTTACAGAATAGTTTCAGTTTTGTAAAATCCATATCTTTTAATCTACTTAATATTTTTAAGTGATTCTTTTTTTGGTTAGTTTGCAAATTTGTTGTAGTTTCTGTAGAAAATATGTTTAGTCATGTTAAAATTATTATAAATTGTTTTATTTTAGATTTAGAAAGATTAGTAATTCTGCTATAAAATGAGTTAGGATTATTTTATTTTAGTGATTCTTTTTGTCACAACTTGTTTTGACCTTACCTAACCGTAAGAATTTATTTGGGCATTTTAGATTAAATAAAAAATAGTTTTAATCAAAATCATGTAGTTCTTATTTATTTAACTAGCTACTGTTTTCCTATTGTTTTATTTAGCAAATAATTTTATTTTTCCTATGTGATAGTTTATTTTAGGTTAGTTTCTGTAACTTTAGAACATGGACTTTTACTTACAATAAATAAAACTTTTATTTTATTTTTTCTTGCTAGGATTGTTTTAGGCATAATAGGAGTTCTATAATAGATTTTAATGTGGTTCTTTTTGCTCCTAGTTGCATGATGTTTTCTTTTCTGTTAGTTAGCAAAAACCCATGCTTAGGTTCTGTTAAGAAAAATTTGGTTGTGCAAAACTATTTCTTGGTTGTTGTTTGATATGGTGAAAACATTGATTTGGATTTCTTCGAGTTTTCTTTGGGTTTTGATTCAATTGTTTCATGTGTTATATTAGTATGCTGTTATGTTAAGTGATCATATGTTTGTACGCTTATATGATTGTTGTTTGCCTCGGTAGAATTTCCGGAGTGCGAATCTTGCTACCACGAGTCCCTAGCTTTCGAAGATCGTCGGCAAGGCAAGTCATTGATCATATTTCTTTTACTATACCTATGATTTTATTGCATTAGAATTATACCTCCCCACCATGCATGCAGTAGGAGAATTTGAAGTTATGTTCTTGAGTAGTATCATGAGGTAGGATGAACCCAATTCCCCTTGTTACCATTGCCCGGGACGAAGTAGTTTATTTTTGCTATGCTCGTAGACGGGGTTGGTTGAGTGAATTCATAAGGGAGATGTGAGAGTCAAGATGATGACAACCCCATGACTTCAAGCTCAAGATGGACTTAAAATTCACTCTTGGGTGGAGGGCGGTTGACGGGCACCTGGAGAAAACCAGTGGTTGGCGGGATGCATGGAGAAGCGCCATGACATCTTGTGGAAAGCTTCACCCAGCCACGAAGAGACGGATGGATACCCCATTGACGGAAGCTTACCTGTGCAGCCGCAAGCCATTATGGGCTCGCTTGGTCAACCTTAGGTGTGACTCGGCGGACGGTGCTACGAGATGTAGAAGAACGGTAGGATTGGATGGGTACCGGCAAGTGGCGGAGGAACTCTTCGAAGACCCTGTTTGTTCGTCCGTCTTCAAACACCATGAAGTGCGAAGACTTAAAAGGAGGAACGATTCTTGCGGGTAAAGTGCACAAACCTCTGCAGAGTGAAGATCTAATCGGTTAGCTGTGTCCCCGGTTACGGACAATTTGAGCCTCTGGAACCTGGAGTATTTCGGAAATCTCAACACTGAAATTAATAAATTAATTGAGGGGATTATTTAATAATTGGGAATGAGACATTGGTTGGCGGAACCATCTCAATAATTACCAACATTTCGTAGTAATTGCAAACAAGTCCTTATTGTAGGGAAAAACTGGCTATTTCGCAAAAACAATGAAACTTAGAGCCCCACAGCCAAATTGCATATAGTGGTAGAAATTTTATTGATGTTCTCTCTTCATGACTTGCCGGCATATTCAAAATGCTGACCTACACGGCTGCAACGTCTTATGTTGCGAGGAGTATTCGATCAGAGTGAGGCTACGATCCACGCTTGGCGATTGCCCTATGGAGTCGGATGGACTCGCTATTCTTCTACGCCCGCAGCTTTACTTAGTTTATTTCTCATGAGTTGGCCTTGGCCAATTTATTCTATTGTAATAAAGACTCGATATGAGAATCGTGTAATAAATTCAGGTGTGATTGAACTTTGATTATTTCATCAATGTCTGTGTGTGCCGGCATGATCTTGGGATGGTACAGCTACACGTAGACTTGACCGATTTTGGGTCGGGTCGCTCAGAGATGGTATCGAGCACACTGACCGTGAGGGCGTAACCCCTAGGATCGGAAAGCCATAGGAAGAGACTATTTATTTTATGTCCTTATCATTCCGTAATTATCCCTGTTCATTTCGACTTCTCTCCGATTTTCAACATTCTAGATGGCGCGAGTTCACCCCAGTTTTGCTACCGGAGTTTTGCCAGCCAGATGAGACGATGCCTCTCGGCAAGAAGCTGGTCTAGATTGTGAAGAAACTGAAGATTGCTCTGCCCTCAATCACCGGGAAGCCTACCAATGCACTTCCGACGGATACCCTTCTGAGATTGAGGTGCACATTCCAGGAGGACCTTCGGAGGACATTGAGCCTATTGACTTTGAGTTTACCGATTTCAACTGGATCCTCGGAAGAGACATGGCGATTTATCGTGCACTTGGACATCTCGAGAAGAGTACAGAGCCGAGCTCGACCCATCAGACTCGCCATGATTTCTCGCAGAGCTAGGAATGGAGATATCATCCGCATCGTGAGGGCGACTCCATTCTCTCATATGTCCAAGACTTGGAGTGTCTCCTCAGAAACGGAGATCCAGACTCGCCGTAACTCGAAGGTACACAGGAGGCTGTTGTTCCGTGAACTGAAACTGGAGGAGAAAGCACACGCAGACTTCCTTGATCATGAAGAAGAAATCAAGGATTTCATGGAGAGAGTCGACAAGCTGAAGATGGATGTTGCCGCATTAGAGGAGAAGATGGACTTGGGAGAGGACCTTTTTCCGAGTGGAGATGACGGACCCCTCGTGAGCAATGACCAGGATTATGAAGAGAGCTCCACTGAAGAAAGCCGCAAGAGGAGGCGCCGCATCAGAGGACGCCACACCGGAGGACGCCGCACCAGAGGACGCAAGGATAATTGATGAAGACATTTAGTCAACCGCCATGTTATTTTATTTTTCCGTCGATCAGTTAGGCAGTTATTTTCGATTAGTCGTGAGCATTGTAATCCGAGATTGAACCATGTTTGAGTGGATTGAATAAATGATTGGTGTGATTATGTTTGTGCATTCATTTGGGTAGTGATATTTTCTCATTAGACCCTTGTTCTATTCTAATTTTCTCATCCACTCCAAAACACCAGATGCCTCCGAGGCGTGACCCGGTCTCAACTTTCCGCGGAGCTCACCCGGCTGATCCAGCAGCAGAATGCCCTCATGCGGATGCTCATCCGAACCGAACAACAACAACAACAACAACAATCCACCGCCACCACCCCTGTTGACAACTTGACCCGCTTCCTAAGGCTGAATCCGCGGTGTTCTCTAGCAGACCGAGGCGATTGTGGCCGATGATTGGCTCCGCAAGGTCGGAAGGAGTTAGCCACGCTGGATGCAGAGATGAGAGAAGGTGCGCTTTGCCGCACATCAACTTGATGGACCTGCAGCCTCTTGGTGGGAGAACTACACCGCCACTTATCCCATCGCCACCATCACGTGGGATCAGTTCCAGCAAGCTTTCCGCACCGCTCATGTTTCAGCTGGAGCCATGAGTTTGAAGAAGCGTGAGTTCCGCAACTTACGCCAGGGGAACCGTACTGTGGGGCAGTACGTGGATGAGTTCAGCAAGTTAGCTCGCTATGCCCCGGATGATGTGGCCACAGATGCCGCAAAGCAGGAAAAATTTCTCGAGGGACTCAATGACGAGCTGGGAATGCAGCTAATGGTGGCTACCTTCAACAACTACCAGGAGCTGGTAGACAAGGCCACCATACTTGAAGGCAAGCAGCAGCAGATTGATAGCCGCAAGTGGAAGTATGGCCAGGGAAAGTACAACTCTGGAGCTCAGCAGAAGCCCCGTTATGCCCCATACTCGGGAGGGCATACCCATCACACCCATGGAGGACATAATCATGGAGGACATAACCATGGAGGAAATGGGAACAACCGCAACCCCGACAACAAGTCAGGCAATGGAAACGGCAATGGCAACCAGCATCGTCCTGCCCCGGCTCAGAAGGATCTGAGTCACATCACCTGTTTCAAGTGCCAGAAAACAGGGCACTATGCCACCGACTGCCCGGAGGCCAAGCAGAGGAATGGAAACGACAATGGAAGCTCAGCAAAGAAGCCCAACCCTTTTCCTCGTGCTCAGGTGAACCACATTGACGTAGAGGACGTCTATGATCAGCCGGATAATCGTGGTTGGTAAGTTTTATTAAATTCACATCCGAGATTGGTACTCTTTGATTCGGTGCAACGATTCATTCATATCAAGGGTAGTTGTGGAAAAGTACGGGTTGCCCACTAGAACCCTTAGAAGCCCTCTTCACGTCGGGCCCGCAGAGGAGAAATGAGGGCAGGCTTAGGCTGCCATGCAACCCTCAACATCGGAAACCATAAATTTCCGCAGACCTCATAGTATTGGAAACCCGCACCTTGGATGTAATCCTAGGCATGGATTGGTTGACGAAGTTGAAGGAAACAAAGATCTGTGCCCACAAGTCGATTCTGCTCACCACCCCGGAGCGTAAGAGGATCAAGTATGTATCCGGCGTATCCCGATGAAGAATCAGTGCATTCCCTCACGGGAGTTGTTCAGAGGAAGTGCCAGAGTGCAAGATTTTCCGATGTGTTTCGGAGGAATTACCAGAATGCCACCGACGAGACATTGAATTTCTGATTGAGTTATTGCCCGGCACAGCCCCAATATCCAAGAGACCCTATCGGATGCCCCCGAACGATTTGAAAGAGATCAAGAATCAAATTAATGAGCTATTGGAGAAGGGATATATTCGGCCAAGCTCGTCACCTTGGGGAGCCCCAGTTCTTTTGGTAGAGAAGAAGGATGGAACCTTGAGAATGGTTGTGGATTATCGTTCGTTGAACGACGTGACCATCAAGAACAAGTACCCTCTGCCGATGATTAATGACCTATTTGATCAGCTAGTGGGAGCCAAGGTATTCTCCAAGATCGATCTTCGATCAGGGTATCATCAGTTGAAAATCCGTGAAAAGGATATACCCAAAACAGCATTTACCACCAGGTATGGTTTATATGAGTATACCGTCATGTCATTCGGATTGACTAATGCCCCTGCATACTTCATGAACTTGATGAACAAGGTATTTAGGGAATATCTGGACAAGTTTGTCGTGGTGTTCATCGATGATATACTGATTTTCCAAGAGCGAGGAAGAGCATAAGGAACATTTGCGTCTAGTTCGAGAAACTCCGAGAACATCGGTTGTATGCCAAGTTCGTAAATGTGAATTTTGGCTGAAGGAAGTCGGATTCCTCGGACATGTTATTTCAGGAGAAGGAATAGCGATTGACCCCGCCAAGGTTGTATCACCACCGATTGGCGATCACCCACCTCGACCAAGGAGATCCGCAGTTTTCTCGGACTCGCAGGATATTATCGGAGGTTTATTGAGAATTTCTCGAAGATTGCCAAGCCCATGACTGAGCTGTTGAAGAAGGACGCCAAGTACATTTGGACCGAGGATTGTGAAGCCAGTTTCCAGGAATTGAAGAAACGTTTGGTTACAGCCCCAGTATTGATTTTGCCGGACATACACAAGGATTACCATGTATATTGTGACGCTTCTCGTCAGGGACTCGGAGGAGTACTCATGCAGGAAGGAAAAGTTGTAGCTTATACCTCCAGACAGCTACGACCACACGAGATGAATTATGCCACACATGATTTGGAGTTAGCAGCAGTAGTGCATGCACTCAAGACCTGGAGACATTTCCTTATCGGAAATTGTTGTGATGTTTACACAGATCATAAGAGCTTGAAGTGTATTTTCACGCAGAAAGAGTTGAACCTCAGGCAGAGGAGATGGCTAGAGTTAATCAAGGACTATGACATGAGACTGCATTATCACCCAGAAAGGCTAATGTTGTAGCAGATGCTTTGAGCCGTAAGAGTTATGTGAATACTCTTATAGCGGAGGATTACCCCAGAGTTAGTCGATGACCTCGTAGATCTCCGATTGGAGATAGTTCCGAGAGGATATGTTGCAACTCGAAGTTTAGTCCACTTTGGCGAAAGAATTCGTGAAGCCCGTAAGTCGGACAAGGAAATTGATGAGATAAAGAAAAGGATGAATGAAGGAAAAGCTAAAGGGTTTCGTAAGGATGAATACGAAGCTATATGGTTCGAGGATCGATTTATGTACCCAATGATCCCGAACTCGTGAAGCTAATACTTCAGGAGGCTCATGATTCACCGTACTCGATTCACCCGGTAACACCAAGATGTATCTGGATTTGAAGGAAAGTTTCGGTGGGCGGTATGAAGAAGGATATTGCCGAGTATGTAGCAGTATCGATGTTTGCCAACGAGTAAAGACGGAACATCGAAGCCAGCAGGTTACTTCAACCTTTGCCGATTCCCGAGTGGAAATGGGAAAACTTGGAATGTATTTTAGCACAGGATTACCCAGACCCGTTCAGGTTATGATTCCATCTGGGTAGTGGTTGATCGATTGACCAAGGTAGCTCATTTCATTCCGTGAAGACTACCTATACCAGCTAAGTTAGCCAAGATATACATGACCAGGATCGTATGTCCGCATGGAGTTCCGAGGAGTATCGTGTCGATAGAGGAACACAATTTACCTCAAAGTTTTGGAATCGGTTGCATGAAACTTTGGGTACAAGGCTGGAGTTCAAGATCGCTTTTCATCCGCAGCATGATGGACAGACCGAGAGAGTCAACCAAATCTCGGAGGACATGTTGAGAGCTTGTGCGCTAGACTATGGGTCTAGCTGGGATGATAATTTGCCATACGCGGAGTTCTCGTACAATAACAGTTATCGAGACCCATCGAAGATGGCCCCTTCAAGCTCTATACGGAAGGAGGTGCGAGAACACCATTGCCGTGGGATGGTGTTGGAGATCGAAAACTTTTCGGTCCCGATCTTATCGGAGATTCAAGAGAAAGTCAAGCTGATTCGAGATAGACTCAAGGTAGCTCGATCGAGGCGTAAGAGTTATGCCGACAAGAACGCAAGGAAGTAACTTACGAAGCGGAGACCGGCATATCTTCGTGTGTCCCCACTTCGTGGAATCAAGAGATTCGTGTTAAAGGAAAGTTAGCACCCGGTTCATTGGCCCTACAAAATCCTCGAACGTCGTGGAGAAGTTGCTTACAAGTTGGAATTGCGGAAGGATTGTCCGGAGTTCATGATGTCTTCCATGTTTCTCAGCTGAAGAAATGCCATGCCGACATGGCCGATATTCCGTTGAGAGACACAGTGCCCCTAGAGGCCATACAACTCGACAATGATCTGACTTATGAGGAGAACCCGTCCGAATTCTCGAGACTGCGAACAGAGTCACCCGCAGCAAGATCATCAAGTTTTGCAAGGTTTGTCGAGTCATCATTCGAGGAGGAAGCCACCGGGAGCGAGAAGAAGACCTCCGCCGAGACCACCGCACCTATTTGTTAGCCAACCCGAATCTCGAGGGCTAGATTCATCTTAAGGTGGGTAGGTTTGTAACATCCCAAATTTCCTATTTGGAATGTTTTACAATTATAGCTAAGCATCTATGCATATTGTTTGAATTTGAGTGACATTTGGAGTTTCAGAAGATTTTGAGTTGTTGGAATTAGAATTTGAATTGGCAGTTGAAATTTATTTCAAATCAATGCCTGACAAATACTTGAGACAAAGTATGAGGGGAGTAAACATGACACTCCAAAAATGTCAGATGAAAAACATTGCCAAAAAGTTTGAATTCAAATCTGAATTTTATTTGGAATTTTAGAAAAATGATTTTTTATAAAGTTTGAATTTTGCCCCTGGAAAAATGTTCAAATTATAGGGAATATTCCCCTGATCATTTTGATATATATATATATACCCTATATAAAATATATATATTTAAAAATATTTTCTCTCTCTCACTAATTCAAAAAAAAAAATAGAAAAAGGAAAAAAAAACCCCGGGCACTAGCCTGTGCCAACTGCCCAAAGAAGCGCCGACAGCCCACCAGTGAGGCTAGGCTAACTGCCCACCAAAGCAGCCCAACCGAGCCGACCGACCCAGCCCCGCCCGAGCCGAACACTCTAGCCCTCGGTCGCCTGACCCGACTCCCCTCTCTCTCTCTCACCGACACCCCGGCCCCACCCGTCGTCTTCCCCTTGCGCAAGCAAGCAACGCCGCCGCCGCCGCCGAATCCCAAGGATCCGGATCCTCCCGATCCTCTCCCGATCTTTCCCTCGTCCAAGTCGGTGCCCCCCTATAAATACCCCCTCGCCCGCTTCCCCACTTCCCCGCCTGACCCTCCTCGCCGCAATCCCTCACTGAGTCCGTAGCCGCCGCCGCCATTTGCCCTTCCGCCGCCCAACCCCTCGAGCTCGCCCGACTCCACCCCAGAGCCCCTTGCTCCGCCAAGACCGCTAGAGGCCTCCGCCGTCGTCCCCGACCACCGGAGCCCCCGCACGTCGTCGCCCGAGCCGCCGTCGACCTCCGTCGTCGTCGCCACGGCGGTGAGTCGCCGGAGAACCCCGTCGCCGTTCGATCTAGATCGTAGGGTCTAGATTAGATCCCCTAAGGGGTACAGTCTATTTAGGTTTATTTTAAATAGACCGGTTTTAGTTCCGGTCTATTCTGGTTTAGTTAGTGGTTAGTTGGACCGGCCCGACTCGGGTTATTTTCTGTTAAACCGCGGGCACATTTTAGTTATATTACGCCCGAGCGCTAGATAGGCCCATTAGCGCCAGATTTTTCTTTTTAATTATATTTTCGTTTCTGTTTTGTTTACAGAATAGTTTCAGTTTTGTAAAATCCATATCTTTTAATTTACTTAATATTTTTAAGTGATTCTTTTTTTGTTAGTTTGCAAATTTGTTGTAGTTTCTGTAGAAAATATGTTTAGTCATGTTAAAATTATTATAAATTGTTTTATTTTAGATTTAGAAAGATTAGTAATTCTGCTATAAAATGAGTTAGGATTATTTTATTTTAGTGATTCTTTTGTCACAACTTGTTTTGACCTTACCTAACCATAGGAATTTATTTGGGAATTTTAGATTTAATAAAAAATAGTTTTAATCAAAATCATGTAGTTCTTATTTATTTAACTAGCTACTGTTTTCCTATTGTTTTATTTAGCAAATAATTTTATTTTTCCTATGTGATAGTTTATTTTAGGTTAGTTTCGTAACTTTAGAACATGGACTTTTACTTACAATAAATAAAACTTTTATTTTATTTTTCTTGCTAGGATTGTTTTAGGCATAATAGGAGTTCTATAATAGATTTTAATGTGGTTCTTTTGCTCCTAGTTGCATGATGTTTTCTTTTCTGTTAGTTAGCAAAACCCATGCTTAGGTTCTGTTAAGAAAATGTGGTTGTGCAAAACTATTTCTTGGTTGTTGTTTGATATGGTGAAAACATTGATTTGGATTTCTTGAGTTTTCTTTGGGTTTTGATTCAATTGTTTCATGTGTTATATTAGTATGCTGTTATGTTAAGTGATCATATGTTTGTATGCTTATATGATTGTTGTTTGCCTCGGTAGAATTTCCGGAGTGCGAAGCTTGCTACCACGAGTCCCTAGCTTTCGAAGATCGTCAGCAAGGCAAGTCATTGATCATATTTCTTTTACTATACCTATGATTTTATTGCATTAGAATTATACCTCCCACCATGCATGCAGTAGGAGAATTTGAAGTTATGTTCTTGAGTAGTATCATGAGGTAGGATGAACCCAATTCCCTTGTTACCATTGCGGACGAAGTAGTTTATTTTGCTATGCTCGTAGATGGGGTTGGTTGAGTGAATTCATAAGGGAGATGTGAGAGTCAAGATGATGACAACCCCATGACTTCAAGCTCAAGATGGACTTCAAAATTCACTCTTTGGGTGGAGGGCGGTTGACGGGCACCTGGAGAAAACCGGTGGTTGGCGGGATGCATGGAGAAGCACCATGACATCTTTAAAGCTTCACCCAGCCACGAAGAGACGGATGGATACCCCATTGACCGGAAGCTTACCTGTGCAGCCGCAAGCCATTATGGGCTCTGGCTTGGTCAACCTTAGGTGTGACTCTGGCCGGACGGTGCTACGAGATGTAGAAGAACGGTAGGATTGGATGGGTACCGGCAGTGGCCAGAGGAACTCTTCGGAAGACCCTGTTTCGTTCGTCCCGTCTTCAAACACCATGAAGTGCGAAGACTTAAAAGGAGGAAACGATTCTTGCGGGTAAAGTGCACAAACCTCTGCAGAGTGAAGATCTAATCGGTTAGCCGTGTCCCCGGTTACGGACAATTTGAGCCTTTGGAACCTGGAGTATTTCGGAAATCTCAACACTGGAATTAATAAATTCGTTGGGAATGAGACATTGGTTGGCGGAACCATCTCAATAATTACCAACATTTCATAGTAATTGCAAACAAGTCCTTATTGTAGGGAAAAACTGGCTTTTTCACAAAAACAATGAAACTTAGAGCCCCACAGCCAAATTGCATATAGTGGTAGAAATTTTATTAATGTTCTCTCTTCATGACTTGCCGGCATATTCAAAATGCTGACCTACACGACTGCAACGTCTTATGTTGCAGAGGAGTATTCCGATCAGGAGTGAGGCTACGATCCACGCTTGGCGATTGCCCTATGGAGTCGGATGGACTCGCTATTCTTCTACGCTTCCACAGCTTTACTTAGTTTATTTCTCATGAGTTGGCCTTCGGCCGAATTTATTCTATTGTAATAAAGACTCGATATGAGAATCGTGTAATAAATTCAGGTGTGATTGAACTTTGATTATTTCATCAATGTACTGTGTGTGCCAGCATGATCTTGGGATGGTACAGCTACACAGAGACTTGACCGATTTTGGGTCGGGTCGCTACAAAGCCACTGAAGCTCGGTCCCGTGGGCGATGAGCCCACGCCACCACCATGAGAATGACATGTGGGCACATTTAAGGTCCACATGTCATTGACTCATAGGCCGGTGCACTAAGCCACTCAAGCTCGGTCCCGTGGGCCCCGAGAGGGAAATGTAACTCCTGCAGTAAGCCTTGTGGTGCTCCTGTAGTATGAGCTTGTGCTGAACCCGGAATTTGTTTCTTACTACAACCAATGTGCCGGCCCGTGCGCTGCAATGGATCCAAAGTATATCTATTTAGTGGAGTGCACTCTAAACTCATTATCTATTTATTTTTCTCTAACCTTTCTTAGCCATGCAACCAAGCCACATAAGCTTCATGGGTGCCCCCCACATCATATTATTCATACTATGCTGACTGAAAAAAACATAAATCACCCAAAACAAGATCTTCCTATTTTTTTTCCTACGATGCTGTGTCGTGCACATACCAAGTTGTATAGTGGTTGTACTAGTTGTAGTACAAACTTCGTACTAGTAGGAGTAGTAGTACGAAATGCTCCTACTCTATCAACAAGCCCCATCTGACACGAAATTTCTTGGCTTTCGTGCTACAACTAGATCTTCCCTCGTTTCTGTTTTCCAACGCGGCGGGCGGGGTGCGGTTTGCCAATAGTCGGTTTGCTCAACCGCGGTCCCACATGAAAGTGAAAATGCTAGGCAACACGCCTTCCCTAGCTATGTGGCGTGCCGGACGGGCCGTGGAGTACTCCTGATTCCCGGGCGTGTGGGGGTGCGATGCTAACGCGGCATGCCTTTTCCTTTTACTAGCAATGTGCCCGTGCGTCACGACGATCCAAAGTAGTAGAATAGTAGTACTTGTTCACAAACTTGAAAGAAATCACTCTTGTTTTGATATACATATATACCACTAAAAACATATTACTTTTCACTCAAAATATATTTCTCAGGCTGTTTTGATGAGGGAGGGAGGGATGTGGTTGCTTTCAAGATAATAAGGTTTTTTTTTGCAAATTAGAGCAGAGAAGTGGGCTATTGTTGCAAAAATGCCACAACTTACCTCACAGCCGTTAGATGCAGATCTAATGGTCAGAAACGACGGATGGCAGACACACCACCATCACCAACTGAGTCTTTTATAGGATTAGGAGTAGAGAAACATGTATAAATTGTAACATTTGGTTCTGCTCCTTGGCACGATCGATAGATAGAAATAACGATTGGAAACACTAGGGCGGGGCTATTTCTGCCAGATAAGCAGGATAGTAGCTAGGTTGGCGCATCGTTGGTTTGGTCACATGCGGTCCGACATGTTCTAGTGTTTCTAGACAGATGCCCGTGCGTTGCACGAAGTTGACGGAAAAGGTAAGCACAACTTATAAATTGACGGATGGAGTACTAGTTACAGCGATGCATATAATTAAGCAAAGGGATCGCACATGTCTGTATTAACTGGAACAAGAATGCAATAGCACAATAAGAATTAAGGCCACGATGATGCAATCGTAGTGGTGGATGCATCCATCAACGTATGACCTCCTCCTCCTCAACTTAGTGCGCCGGGCCACCGACCGGCAGCTAGGGAGCGACGGCTTTTGTGGCGAGGTCAAGGTGCTTCTCAGCAAAGGCATCCAAGGCTTCCAGCCGGTTGAGGAAGGCCAACGTAGTAGCGTCCTCACTGGCCTCGTAGATACCAATGTACACGATTTTCTCATACACGTGGATGTGTAGGTCGACTAATTCTTGAAGGGCGAGGCGCCTCGCAGCGAGCGTGACCTCTAGGTGGACATTCTTCCTGGCGTCGGCGGGCAGTCGCAGGGCCACCAGTGCTTGAAAGAGGTTCCGGCCATGGAGGCCGATTAGGGTGTCAGGCAATGAGGAGCCCGGGCACGCGAGCTGGAGGAGTATGGCGATGTCGTCCGCGAGCTTCTTGACGACCGTGAACTTGTCGGTTGTGGCAACGATCATCTAGTCCAACTGAGAGTCGTAGTTGACATCGATGGCGGCCATCCACCAACCGGTCGCCAACACCGTCTGGAGACGATCCTCGGTGCCATGCCGTAGGCTGGCGTCGTGGACCATCTGGCACATCATGCATCGCCGCCATGGGTCTGGAGTTAGCACTTTTGCGCTTAGTGTAGGTGCTTAGGCAAATGCTTAGGTGCGTACGATGTGGTAGATGCATTGGAATGGAGGGGTGCCTTTATATGAGTGCAAACTTCATTGCATTCACATCATGCTGCCTCTTTTCCCGGTCCTCCTCCCATTACTTCCCTCATGCATTCACGATGCTAAGAGCATGGTTAATAATATAGTCAACTGCTGGCTATAAGCCATTGCCATGTCATCTGTAGCCCATCTTATAGCCAATATGGTGCGGACCATCCAATGGACATCACGATGTCAAGAATCCCATCACTAAGAGACACGTTCTTCAACTTCTACTTCAATCATACTAAGGTGAATTCCATCCTTAATGCGTGTCTTCTTAGTTCCCTTGAGGATGGTATACTACTTGACCGTCTGCCAATATAGGTTTGAGCCTGATGATGAACATGCCATGGAGGAGGTCATCCACAAGCGAGCGCCTACACCGTCCTCAAGAGAAGCATGGAAATGTAGAAGGAACCGTCAAGGAGAAGGCGAGGTTCCACCTGCACCGACGGGAGTCCACGAGAAGACATGTTGCGAGCTTCAGGACACCCCGTGCGCACGGGCCCTCGGACCCCGTGCACACGGGACCCCGTTCCCACGGTACAAGCCCGTGCACACAGGCTAAGTCGCCAGCTCTCTGGATACCCCGTGCGCACGGGCTCCACTTACCTCGTGCGCACATGGCCTCCTGTGTGTGGCTGTTGGGCTTTGCCTTGTATTCCCATTTCGCCCCTCCTTACCCCTTCATCCCTTGGACCTATATATACTGCTCTCCCTCCTCCATTTAGACTTAGCTAAGAATAGAACTAAACACTAGAGCTTAGCTCATGTATCTCCCCTTGTGGGATTCCTCTTGAGAGAGAGACACTCCATTGGAGTTCAAGGCCTCCATTGGAGAAGATCCCTAGTGGATAAAGCCCCCCTTGAGGGAAGGATCTATCTAGATCATCAAGCCCTCATCTCCTTCATAGGATTTGGGATGAACTCTACCATGTATCTTGTTTCCCTTTGATTGTTCATGTACCTTGTGGATCTTATGTGTTTGTTGATCTAGTGGATGTGTGATTGGACTTGTTCTTGAGTGTTCTTATTGTTCTCCCTCTTGTGTTCATCTTGTTCTTGGGGATTCCCCCTCCAATTCGTGAAATATCTCCACTTAGGGTTCCACCCTACAACATCTTGGTATCTAGAGCCACGTTGATCACGAAATTGGAGCCCCCTCTTTGTTTTTCTAGCCTAATTTTGCTTCTTCTTGCCCAATTTCAAAAATTCCCCACAAAAGAGCCATAACATTTTTTTTTGTGACTTGAAGTTTCTTGTGAGTTTTTGTTGATTTTGATCCGTGGATCTGGTGTCTAGCAAGTAGATCTAACTCCTATTGCGTCCCCATACCCTAATTTTTCTTTCCCCCATCGAATTTGACAAGAAAATCGCGAATTTTCCGCCTACCCCGTGCCCACAGGCCCCCGCGAAGTCTCTGGTGACCCCGTGTCCTCGGTACGTGTACCGTGCGCACGGGACCCCATGTCCACGGGCCCTGGACCCCGTGCGCACGGCCCCCCTACAGCAGCCGCGAGCATTTCACGTTTTTGCCCATAACTTCCACTCCCGAACTCCGATTTGGGTGTTCTTTGGCTCGTTGAAAAGCTAGCGACGTGCCTGAGCTGCTAATCTTGGTTTTACCACCATTTGAATCCATCAAATTTTGTCCATTTTAGCATCTTTTGCATAGGCCCTCCGCCATAACTTCCGCACCACCACATACAACTTCCGCAAACTAACCCATTTTGGTTCTTATTGCATTTGTGGTCGGTTGAGTTGTGATTTGAGTCTCCTAAGGTGTTTCGGCTACTTAGGGACGGTTACATATTCATCCACCACCGGTGACTTGTATCGGTCCATCGACTACATCCACCACGAGCTTCCACATCGACGATGACCATCCATCCTTTGAGACCACCTTCAACCGGAAGAAAGGCCGGTTACCCCGACTTCGTGAAAGGTTAAGTGTGACGAAGGTATCCATTCCGTCATAAACTTTTCCTTCCTTGCCATTACATCTTGATATCCCCACCATCTTTGTGAATAGCTTCATACCTATTGAGACTAGCTATCCGAGTATTGCCGGGCTTCGTGAAAACTTGTGCACCATAGTGATACAATATCATATTGTTACATCATTGGATATATCATATAGTGCAATTTTTTACTCCCGTGCATATCTTGTGATACTTATCTCATGTTTGTGGTTGAGGCTCAATAATAAAAGTGGAAAGGAAGAGAAGAGCAAAAAAAAACTTTTAAGCAAGAAAAAGAATGATCATAAGCTTATAAGCAAAAGAGAGTTCAGCATGATAAGAGATACTTGTGCATGAGGATACATGGAATAGGAAACATTAGCTTGCATGCATATAGGTTGGTGCCAAGTGGTGAATAGTTCCCAAGTGTGCAATCAAGATAGTGCTCTCCTAGTGTTTGTGCAACACGAGCTTCGTCTTCATTAGGCAATTTTGTATTGCTCATCCCTATAGTTGCACAAGCCCCATTATCCCGCCGTGTGTGTTTCTTTATTGCCCTCCTCTATATTTGTGATCACTTTCTTTGAATTTTGAGTCCTTTGGATTTATTTCAACATTTACAATATCTTGGACTTCAATTTGCATGAAATTTGTGCCACTTGTCCTAACCAAGCCACTCGATAAGCTTTTACTTGTAGGTGTGAGTGAACAAGTGCGGTACCAATTCCACTATTCTTTCATCTCACATTGAGTGATACGAGATACATCCTCAACTTTGGGAAAAGGTAGCTCGGTATTGTTTATCTCATTTCCTACTTACCTTTGCTTGAGTCTTGTGATGATAGGCAAATCACATCATCTCCGGTCTACAACCACGACGACGAGTTCGATGCTATGAAGAACGTCATCAACGCCAAGATGGACAAGAAAATGGAGGAGCTCAAGGCCCTCATCAAGAATCGCAAGCGGTCTTCCTCATCTTCGAGAAGACGCTCAAGTGCAAAGACTTCCGTGCTACCATATCCGGTAAGTACACACAAGCATCGACATCGACAAGACCATGAAGAGCGACCTCCTGGACGAGAGTTGGCTTCTCTGCCACCCCCGTGCACACGAGCCCTCGACCCCCGTGCACACGGCCTCCAGCACCCCCGTGCGCACGGGCCATACAGTACAACACCATCCACGACAAGGCTGCGGCTCCTTCAACACCTTTGGCATCTTCGCCAAGTGACTTCAAGGCATCTTCGCCTTCGGATGTACGACATCTTCGCCTACTCCACGAGCTCAAGTCCGGTACTCCCTCGAGCTACAACGACTTCAACATCGCCAACGAGATTCCATTCTTTGGGACTAATGACCCCGATGAGTATCTCGAGTGGGAGCGTTTGATGGACGACTACCTCAAGCTACATCAAGTCCCTCCCGAAGATCAAGTGAAGTGCGCCTCAAGAAACTTCCACGACTATGCGTCCACATGGTGGCTTCACACACCTTCGGAGAGCTACGACATGAGTTGGCCCAAGACGAAGAAAGCTATGCGGCGAGAGTTCGTGCCTCCAACCTACACGGAACAACTTCTACGCCAATTGGAGAACACCATCCAAGGATCCAAGTCCATCGACGAGTACTTCAAGGAGATGAAGCATGACTTGGGATGTGCCGGCGTGGACCCCATGTCAATGAAGTTCCACTTCATGATGGGATTGAACAACGACATCTCCAAGACTATCTTCCTCGAGAACTACAAGTCCCTCGATGACAACTACATTGGTGCTCTCAAGGCGGAACAAGAACTCATGAAGGCCCAGGCTTCTCGACCCCAAGCACACTTCTCGAAGACCAAGCTCCAACACGGCGAGCATGAGGCTAGTACCACCACGATGTCCAAGCCCGATGGGCTCCAAGACGATCCTCCCAAGTTCGACTTCACCGCCATCCCTCTTTGTGGCATTGATGATGCTGAGTCCTCCACGACTCTTTTTCAAGATGGTGCGGCAACGAGTACGACTACAGAGACCTTCAAGGACCGAGCTTTGGAGGCAAGCGACATGGTGACGAGCAAGGATGATGCTTCCATCTTAGGAGGCGAGAGTGATGTTGTGCCATCTTCGGCCTTCATCCATGGCGACGGTGATGATACGGTTGAGTATTTCACCTCGACCACGGCGACGTATGATGACTTGAGTGACTTGTGCCACCATATTGAGTTTGAGAGTGACTTCACCACTAGCCCCATATCTCATGAGTTTCCCCAATTCCCATGTGAGGAGAGCCACCGCCACCACCACTTGAGTGATTTGAGTAACTCCACCATATGCGACATTGAGTTCACCTACCTTGAGGGAGTGAGTGAGCCACCACCACATAGAGAGAGTGAGGTAGTTTATGAGGCATATGAGGCCATTTCGATTTCTATCAACTTGACCTCTACCTCTATTGTGTCTTCTCATTTGGTGCTAGGTCCTATATATGATGACGCGCCGATTCGCGACGACTTCGTCCTCCCTTTGGACAAGACGATGGCCATGGTGGAATATGATGCACCCCCACATGGTTCCATCAAGATGAAGATGACCACCATTTGGTATTTACCACCTCACCTACACCACTTGAGTGGAATGAACAAGGTAACAAAGGTGAAGGTGATGCTCTTGTCCCACTAGTGGACATTCTTGACATTGATTGCTTGCATGATGTTGATCCACCTATTCCCATGCTTCATGATAGTGCGACTTCCTCATGTCATGACTTACCACTTTATGATGACTATGATGATGAGCATGTTGAATGGCCTAGTTGTGATGCCATGTTACATAGGATTTCTTGAGACAATTCTCTAGGTCACATCACGTTTGACAATCCACTTGACTTGTCATATGCTATGCATGAGATACACCATATGTCATATTTGCAATCTCTTCATAGCGACTATGCATATGCCATTACGATAAATCCAATTTGAACATATGGCATAGATGACAAGCCCATGGTTATTGGCATTTGTTTTTCTTGTGATGATATTGCTATGCTTCCTTTGCATCATTTATCTCATATTCCATGCCATGACTACCTAGCTTCAGATATGCATTGTTTTGGATGTTGTCCATTTTCTCCATATGATGTTTCCGATATTGCTCATGAGGAGACCCCTATAGTTCCCTCATACATTTTAGGAGATTTTGATCCATCCCATCCATTGCATGATCCTCCTACTTGTGTGCACCATATGCTCCCCATGAATAAGAATGCTATTGATGTGCCATATAATTGCATACTTGATTTGTGTCCTCATCATGTCATACATAACAACTATTCTTTCATGATGGATGACATGTTCTTATACCATGCATCAAATTTCTTTGAGCGATGCTTATCTTGTGCTAACTCACACATGCACATACATATCATGATGGATGATGTGTACATTTACCATGCACACACGTTCTTTCGCTTGTGTCTCTTTTGTGTAGGTACCCATGAACACTCGTCAACCTCACAATCCCATGAGTTGACAAAACGAGCTCTAGAGAGCAATGATGACTTGGGATTCCGCGGATTCATATTCCCACCACTCCCTTCGCGCAAAGACTTCGCGCTTCTCTTCTACACGGCCCTCACATGGCTATGGGTTATATACCACTTCACACTTTATGCCCATATTTCCATGTTCACTATGCTTGATATGATCATTCCTATGACTTTGTCTTGCATTTGTGACCCATGCTTTGCATTACACATGTTTCTTGATTCTCATACTTGTATGTGTATGTGCAAGCTTGGTGGAGATATTGCTTGTTATTGCCATGCTCCCCCTATGACCCATTCCTATGATGATAATATGATCTTGCTTTGTGTTCATACTTGCGATATGTCATGTGCATTGCCTATGCCAATTATTTACTCACATGACATCATTGCCATGATTTCCTCTAGTGTGTTGCATCTTCGCTCCACTAGTTTGCACGACATGATTGCTATGCTTGTTTATGTTGCATCACCAATGATTCATCCTTGCTTATTTCATGCGGTTGATGACAACCATCTACATGTTTGTCACATGATTGACTTGATTGCCTCACACATGTTGAACAATTGCTCTTTACTTTGTGTTGAGTGCCACGATATATTCACTGCACCCATGCACATTATGCTTGGATTGTCTTGCACTTGCCCCATTTGTTTAGACATTTCGCTATATTTGGTGTTGTGAATGATTCCTATGCATACCATAGACCATTTGTTGAGCACTTTGTGCATTCTTGCTATGACCTTGAGGTAGATGCTTGTTCACTTGTCACACATATTTGCATCTCGACCTCCCATTTGCATGCTTGTTTCCATGATATCCTTGCTTGTGCTATACTTATATGCTAAAATGCCATGCCACACTTCTTTGTCAAACCATATGCTATGCTTGATGACAACACTTGTTGGGTGAATCACCTCTCGAATGCTTGGTTTTGCTCTTACGCCAACGACATTTGTTTTTCCAAGTGCTTGTTATCTTTTCTCCTTTTGAAGGAATTACAAGATGGTGCGACATTGGAGAGTGCCCATTTGGAACTACAAGATGACGAATTCTTGGTGATCGTCAACTTCTACACGGCAACATCATCTCTTTCCCATGGTGATTTGGATTTCGATCCGAGGTCGGATCTTTCCCAAGGGGGAGGGGATGATGCGGAGCATCCTATGGACATCACCATGTCAAGAATCCCATCGCTAAGAGACACGTTCAACTTCTACTTCAATCATACTAAGGTGAATTCCATCCTTAATGCGTGTCTTCTTAGTTCCCTTGAGGATGGTATACTACTTGACCGTCCTACCATGTGCCCATATAGGTTTGAGCCTGATGATGAACGTGCCATGGAGGAGGTCATCCACAAGCGAGCGCCTACACCGTCCTCAAGAGAAGCACGGAAACGTAGAAGGAACTGTCAAGGAGAATGTAGCGACCAGACCATAAACAGTCTGATCTCTGTGCATTAGTGTCATCCTGGATCGAATGCTTGACATGCCTGAGATCAAGGATTTATAACAGAGTAGCAATCACACACTTATTACATCGAATGTCTCAAAAGAGAACTTATTACAATAAATATGGCTTAAGCCCATCTAATAACGATAACAGCGGAAGGCTTGGAAGATAAGCGAGTCCATCAACTCCAACGGCATCACTGAGTATAGAACCACGACCTAAAGGCACCTTACTCGTTGTCTGAAAAGTCTGCAACATGAACGTTGCAGCCCGAAAACGGGCCAGCACATGGAATATGCTGTCAATGTAACACATAAAGAGTAAAGAAAGAATAATGCTATACTACATGCGTATATGGCTGGTGGAAAAGCTCTATGGTTACAGTTTTGCGTAAAGCCAATTTTCCCCTACTGCAAAAAAAATAAATTTTATTTAACTATCATGGTGGTTGTTAAACATTGAGAGTGTAGACACCCTCTCAATCCCAATTAAGCATCATCATTAAAACCCAACAAAATTAACTAATGTAACATGATGAGATTCACATGATAATCCAAGTACTAGATACTCAAGATGTCCATAACCGGGGACACGGCTAACCATGATTAGTTTATACACTCTGCAGAGGTTTGGGCACTTTTCCCCACAAGACTCGATCTCCTCCGTTAAGATTCTCGCACTACATGGTGTTTGAGAAACGGATAACCGAGACATAGTCTTTCAGAAGCGCTAGCACCTTACGATCGGGTAGACAGTTACACCTCCTTTCCCCTACATCTGCTAGTCTACCACTGTAAGAGTTCGCACGACTTAATCAACTATGCTAGAGCCCATAGTAGCTTGTGGCTGCACACGGAAGTTTCTAGCATGAATAATCTCATGATCCCTTAGAGCCTGGGTGGCGGTCCATAAAGAAAAACAGGCAATCGCTGGAATACCCAGGTGCCTCAATCCACCCAGATGTTTGTTAAAGTTGCCACCTTAAGTTGAACCATTAAATAACAATCTCACATCTGTCATGGATACACTCACCCAATCCACGTCTACTATCATAGCATGGCAATATAATCAAACGTAGAAGTAACTCCCAAGGGTTTGATAATAAAACAGGTAATAGGTACTACCTCATCTACTTCCCAAAACCCACATATTAATCAGATCCTAATCATGCAATTGTTTGAGGATTGATCTAATGCAATAAAACTGGGTAATAAAGAGGTATGATCAAAGTGTTACTTGCCTATACTGTTGATGAAGATGATTCGCACTCAAAACTCTTGATAGTTCTACTCGTCACACTCCGGTCAATCTCGTAAGCAAGCAATAGTAACCACACACAAGCAATCAAGCAAAAGAATCGAAGAAAAGATCACGGAAAACTTCGAAAACAAGCAAATAACTCTTGCAACATAAAACAGTTTCTAACAGTACCAAAATTAGGTGGATTTGGCCTTATCAGAAAGTTTAGGTCAAGATCTTCGCTTTGCAAAAAGAATCAACTCAAACGGAGTTATGGAACTCAAGTTATGAACAAAAGGAGTTTGAATATGAATCTGAACAAATTTCTAAATTTGAAAATTTCAAAAAGTTGACGTGACAGGTTAACTGGATAGGTAACAACAAGACGAAACTATAGGCGCTGGTTTCATCGAGTAAAAAGTTATGGCTATTTGAAAAATCAGGGCCAAGCTGTTTTACAAAGAAAAATAGCTACGGCTAAAAGAATTCTAGGTCTAACGTATAAATACAGAGAATGAATAAATATACCTTTATAAGGTATAGAAAAGACGACTTCGGAGTGAGGAGACAACTTCCAAAAGTCCCGCCAGAGAGGAGAAATATATTTTTCTTTAGTGAATCTAGTCAAACCAAAATATTAATTTAACCCGAATCGGATGATTTTTGAAGGCTCTATGGGTCTATATTTATTGGTGGAAAAAAGGCTTAGGGGTCAAAGGCTAGGCAATGTGTGACTAAACATATACGTACATGAAAAGAAAACGAAACAGAGAAGGCGCGTCGAATGGGCCTAAACGCGTAAGGCGGTTAGGCCGGCCGCGCAGTTGATGTTTCTTTTTAACAAAATTCGGCCTAAGTAAAAAAAAAATGAAAAGGCTGGCTGGGCCTGGCCCATTTAGGAAAAAAAGATGAGGCGCCTGCTGCCACTATGCTACGCGTGTAGACGATAAATAAATATGGGCCACACGTACAGTTTTTTAAATAGAAACAGAAGGAAAACCAAATAAAGAAAATAAAGTAAAATTTTATATAGGCATATTATATATCAAAAATTTCAGAAAAAGATTTCCTACAAGCTGAACATTTTTCTAGAGTCAAATAAAATATACACAAATTCAAATAAAGCAAAGAGTGCTTCTGCTCTAGTAAGATCCAAGAAAATCATTTTAAAAATACCAAAATTAATTCAAATTTATTTCTCTCCAATTTTCTGATGTAGGGAATCATGTTACCCTATTTTCCATATATTTTATTTTGGAGAAAATAATTTGAATAAAACTCAAATAACTCCAATTGAAAATAAATTCAAAAGAACTTTGAATTTAATTCTTTGAAACTCCCAACTCATATTTCATATGTTTTGAAGAAGTCATTTTATCTTCGCTCGTGAAAATCATTGAGTTGCATAAAGTTCCTGGGTTGGAAATATTTTCCAAATGAAATTCAAATATTTTCAACACCCCTTGTCATTTAAATAAATGGAAGAAGTCAGGTCATCTTCTCTCCATGGTTTTGTGGTGAAAATAATTTGAATTCACGGAGCTCACGAATGCAAAATGAAAGTTTGGGAAAGTCCTTTTATTCCCTCTCATTTAACTTTCAAAAAGTTTCGAAAATTTCACTCAATCTCACACAATCAATCAAACAATCAATCAAATCTATCTATTTATTATAACATTCTAAAATTTAGAATTTTGGGATGTTACAGAGAAGGCGAGGTTCCACCTGCACCGACGGGAGTCCACGAGAAGACGTGTTGCGAGCTTCGGGACACCCCGTGCGCACGGGCCCTCGGACCCCATGCACACGGGACCCCGTGCCCACGGTACAAGCCCGTGCACACGGGCTAAGTCGCCAGCTCTCTGGATACCCCGTGCGCACGGGCACCACTTACCCCGTGCGCACGGGGCCTCATGCGTGTGGCTGTTGGGCTTTGCCTTGTATTCCCATTTCACCCCTCCTTACCCCTTCATCCCTTGTACCTATATATACTCCTCTCCCACCTCCATTTAGACTTAGCTAAGAATAGAACTAAACACTAGAGCTTAGCTCATGTATCTCCCCTTGTGGGATTCCTCTTGAGAGAGAGACACTCCATTGGGGTTCAAGGCCTCCATTGGAGAAGATCCCTAGTGGATAAAGCCCCCCTTGAGGGAAGGATCTATCTAGATCATCAAGCTCTCATCTCCTTCATAGGATTTGGGATGAACTCTACCATGTATCTTATTTCCCTTCGATTGTTCATGTACCTTGTGGATCTTATGTGTTTGTTGGTCTAGTGGATGTGTGATTGGACTTGTTCTTGAGTGTTCCTATTGTTTTCCCTCTTGTGTTCATCTTGTTCTTGGGGATTCCGCCTCCAGTTCGTGAAAGATCTCCACTTAGGGTTCCACCCTACAACACAATATGTACAATAGTTGATTAGACGAGTATACTACTTTTTTTGTTATATGGCCCACCTTTCACTCTCACAAAGTGCCTAGGAGCACGTGCTAGAGCGGGCTTTTCACCAAGAGCCTGCTTACCTTCTCTCTCCTCTTTTCGCTCCTCCAACTAAGCAAGAATATACTAGTTTATTTCTTATAGCCAGCTGACTCAGCTCTATGTACTTGCTCTAATTGAAGGAGGATGCATCATTGGCCGTTCAACATTTCGGGAACCGCTACCCTCTCCCTCATCTGCATTAAAGCCGTATCGATATATACGCCGCCCGCTATCAAATCGAATAGTACTGCGCCACCCGCTGCACGCCTGGCTTAACACTCCTCCTCGCCTCCATCAAACGCCTCCGTTAAAACCGCATGCAAACCGAGAAATCTACTCCGGCCACATGTCCGTTCATGAGCGGGCCGGAATTAAACGCAACGCCGGCTGAGCTCCTCCCATCCGCCTTCAGTTTAAATGAGGCTAGACACCGCCAAGCTCCTACCGTCCACCCTCTATTTAAACGAGGCCAAACAGACAGCAAGCAAGAATTGCAACCCTCCGCCGCTCCTCAATCTCCTGCTTCACCATTTTCTCCACTCTTTCGATGGCTTCCGAGGAGCTGTTCTCGGGCATACTACCCGGCTGGGTGGCCCGCCGAGCCCTCCAGATATTGGTGAGGCCGCTCGGTGCTTCAGCAACCTCGCTTGGCCCTACCGAGCCAGTTGCCGCCCCAAGCCGGCGCGTGGTTCAGCAACTCGCCGCTCCAGTTCAGCTTGATGAGGAGTGGTGAGTTGCTCCACGCTGGCACAACAGCGAGCACAGTGGTATGGGCATCATCGCTGTCGCGTTGTGCCACACCACCAGTGTCTATGGTGGCCACGTCTCCTGTGCCTACGGGCGTGCCTCCTGTGCCTGCGGCAGTGCCATGCACGCAGAGACAGAAGCCAGGTGCATGGAGAGTGACGAGTCGGTGGCCACCTTCTCTGTGTCCGCCGCCATCATCGAGGAGAGGTAGAACACGGGAGTCCGCCACCACTTTAGTCCCATGAAGGCCACCGCCGAGGCGACGACTGCGTATTCAGGTGGTTTCTTTGCTTCTTCATCTCTTCCAAGGACCTTCGTCGACCTCGCAAGTGTCTGCCGGACATGAGGAAGACAAAGGGATCCACGGGCGGCCATTTAACATTAGGTATTCCCTCTCCGGCAGGAAATATTTGTTCTAAAAATGGATAAATTGGATGTATCTATAACTAAAATAAGTCTAGATACATCCATTTCTAGGACAAGTATTTCCGGACGGAGGGAGTATTAATTATACCAAGAGAGCCGGATTAGCACCGCTTAGTTCATATAAATGTAATGAAATCCATCATGTTTATATGAAGATCTGGCTTTTTTATACGAAATCCTTCATGCTTGTATGAAATCAGTCTGTGTTTGCACGAATTTCATCTAGTTGGTTAGAGTTGTGAAAATGTATGCCGCTGGCGTTTTATGTCATCCTCCACGGAAGGAAGCGGGAGGAAATTTGCCGGATGCCGTTGGAGATGCTCTTATGCTGGAAATAATAGAGTCACATCCAATCCATTTGAGTTAATTGCGTGTTTGATTCTCCCTCTATAAAAAGTTAATTGCATGTACAATGTACACGTGACTTGCAGGGTGGCTACAGCTTCGTATAGAAAGTTAAAAAGAAACAAGTCCATCCTTAATTTTGTATATTCTAAGTACTCTGTGGGTTCCACTGTCAGTACAGTAGCGAAAGAAGTATATATTAAATAATGTATAATATAAAAATATAAAGTTAAGGATAGAATTAGAACTCAGGTCATCCAATCCATTTGAGTTAATGGCGTGTATGATTCTCCCTCTATAAAAAGTTAATTGCATGTACAGTGTACACATGACTTGCAGGGTGGCTACAGCTTCGTACAAAAAGTTAAAAAGAAACAAGTCCATCCTTAATCTTGTATTCTAAGTACTTTGTGGGTTCCACTATCAGTATAGTAGCGAAAGAAGTATATATTAAATAATATATAATATAAAAATCTAAAGTTAAAGACATAATTCGAACTCAGGTCATTGCGTTGCGAGCATCCGACACTAACCAGTCCAGCACATTTTCGTTGTGGACCATGCTGGAGATATATCTCCATGTCTACTCTTATACTCCCTCCGTTCCTAAATATTTGTCTCTTTCAGATTTCAAATGGACTACCACATACGGATGTGTATGTAGACATATTTTAGAGTGTAGATTCACTCATTTTGCTCCGTATGTAGTCACTTGTTGAAATCTCTAAAAAGACAAATATTTAGGAACGGAGGGAGTAGAAAACAGAGTTGGTGATGATGGTGTGCGTGCCATCCTGCAATATAGGCTGTCGGATTTATATCTAACAGATAGGAAGGAAACTATGGCAATTTTGCAAAAAGATACCCACACCACTCTGCACGTTTGCAAATAAGGCCTTCCCTCGTTCATCCTTTTCTCTCACAAGATAAACTGCTCATACAAATGCATGTTGATGTTCCATGCAACGCACAAACATCTATCTAGTTTCTTTTAAAATAGTTACTGTGATAATTGGGTTGAAGTGATATATTTTATGTCTGCTCCGAATGATTTCAGATTCACTAGTAGTAACAAAGAAAAGGTTGGCTTGTTAATTAACAGAAAACAGGGTGAAAACTATCACATGAGGCCGGTAAAAACAAGGCACACTGGGTTCAGCATCATCGTCACTACAACTATGCGTGCACGAGAATTCTACATATCGAGGGGGCTACAAAGAGAAAGACGCATCGAGTGTGTCTGAGCGAGGCACAGAGACACAATGTTTGAGAGAGAAACCAATTGAAAGATTAAGATCAGATCAAGTTGTCACCCTTCTGTTGTCATTGTTGGGGGGTGGGGTGGGGAGGGGGAGGGACAGAAAGACGTATCAAGAGTGTGCGCGGTAGGCACAGAGGCACAACTAGCGAGTGTATGTGTATGTGTGTGTGATTGAGAGAGAAGCATTAGATAGATTACTATCAAGATCGAGGTCCCACCGTACTCCTTTGGTGTCGGGTAGTGTGTGTGTGTTTGAGAGAGAAGCCAGTAGATAGATTAGTATCAAAATCGAGGTGTCACCCTACTCCTTCGGTGTCGGGAAGTGTGTGTGTGTGGGGGAGGGGCTATGACACTTAGATATCTCTACTCTTATAAAAAACAGAGTTGGTGACGATGGTGTGCCTGCCATCCTGCAATATAGGCCGTCCAATTTATATCCGATGGATAGGAAGGAAACTATGGAAATTTTGCAAAAAGATACCCACACCCTCTCCACATTTACAAATAAGGCCTTCCCACGTTCGTCCTTTTCTCCCACAAGATAAACTACTCATACAAATGCATCTTGATGTTCTGTTCAACGCATGGGAATCTTGCTAGTAGGGAGGAGTTTGTGTGACACATATCTATATTAAGGGATAGGTAGATATGATGCGGAGCATCCTATGGACATCACCATGTCAAGAGTCCGTTCGGCGAGTGACACGTGCGACATCTACTTCACATACACACAGGTGAATCATCTCCTTTACACGTGCTCACTTGACCCCTTCGAGGATGGTATACTACTTGACACCTCTCCCATGTGCATGCATAGGTATTGTCGGAGCTTCACAGATGTTGAGGAGGAGTGCAAACGCCAAGGAACAACTACACCATCCGCGAGGGAAGCCTGGAAGCGACGATGGAAGAAGACGAAGCTGCTGATGCTACAGCGGCCGGACATCCAGGCCAAGGGCCGGACATCCGGCGCCTGTGCAGCCGCCCAGGCGCTGCACCAACAGAAGACCAAGAGCTTCAGCGGCCGGCCATCCGGCGCCAGCCCGGACATCCGGCGCCTCAGCAATGCCCGGACATCCGGCGACCAACCCCGGAAAATACGGCGATGCCTATACAGAGAAGAACAGATTCGACCACTGCCAGGCCGGACATCCGGCCAGTGCCCCGGACATCCGGCGTCTCGCGAACAGCCAGACATCCGGCCCCCAGCCCGGACATCCGGCGCCTGCCTGCGCGCATGGACAGGGCCCGAGGCCCATGTGTCCCCTTTCCCACTTACCCCTTCGTGGCTTAGACTATATATACTACACCCCCTCCTCCTAGTTAGGGTTAGCAAAGGATTAGCTCATTTGAGATAGAGCTTTGCTCATCCATATCGGATCTACTCCACGAGAGAGACCGCGGCCTCTACAAAGAAGATCCACCTGGATTCAAGACCCCTTCATGGGAAGATCCCCTCGTGGATTCAAGACCTCCTCACGGAGATGAACTTTACCTTGTATCTTTTCCTTTATTGTTCATGTACCTTGTGGATCTCGTGTGTTTGATTGTCTAGTGGATGTGTGATTGGACTTGTTCTTGAGTGTTCCCCCTTGTGATTTCTCTCCATTCTTCCCCGTGTTCATCGTGTTCTTCGAGGGAACCAACTCCAATCATGAAAGATCGGCCTACACTGGGTTAGCCCCGTATCATATGGTATCAGAGCCAATTTGATCATGATTTCAGAGCCTCCCCGTTGTGTTTTCTAGCCTAGTTTTGTTGATTTTGTCCCAAATTCGAAAATTCCCCACCAAAAATAGCCCCAATTTTTTTTTTGTGATTTGTTGGTTTGATGATGTTTTGTTGAATTTGATCCATGGATTTGCTTGGTTTCAAGTAGATCTAGCTTCCCCCCAAGTTTCCCCACTTTCCATCCACAAAATCCGTCAAATTTTGCCCCCGAAATCATCCATTTCCGCCCCAAATCGAGTTTCGAAGTCCAAATCACGATCTGGAATCATCGGGCTGGACATCCGGGCCCCGAGCCGGACATCCGGCTTCTGGAGCGCATTTTCACGCAAAGTTCTGGACATCAGGTCCCGGATATCCGGCCCCGACCCCGGATGTCCGACCCCTGGGAATTCAGCCTGTCCCATTTCGTTCCCCTTAGCATTTGAGGTTGTTTGAGTTGTGATTCGAGTCTCCTAAGGTGTTTCGGCTACTTAGGGATGGTTGCTTCTTCATCAACCACCACCATAACTTTCGCACAGGCTTGCCCACCATTCACTTCCACCATCCCAACTTAACCCAATTTTGTTTGTGTTGTGAGTTGTGTCTCCTAGGGTGTTTCGGCTACTTAGGGATCGTGCTTTCGACTCCGAGACCGTGTATAGTCCACCACCTTACCCTCCACTTCCACATTGCGTACTCGAAACCCCATCATTGCATTTTCACAATCCCTTTGAGTTTCCACAAAACCACCACCGCATTCCCGTTACCACCATTTGACATTTGACGTTTGAGATTTTGAGTTCGCGGTTTTTCCGTTTCCTAAGGTGTTTCGGCTACTCAGGGACGAGTCTTCATCATCTTGATATCTCCATCAAGGTCACCGCCACTCATCATCGCCACGAACGGTGACCTCTATATCATCTTGGTATCGTGGTATCCCTCCATTGTATATTCCCTTGCAATTGCATTGTTAATCCCTAGCCCATTTTGCGTCACTTGCCTATCGAGACTAGCCATTTGAATATTGCCGGCAACGTTACTTGTGCACATTAGTGATCATCGATCTATACCTTCCATTGCATACATACCATACCATATTGGTATCATATCATCTCTTGTGTCACAAGATTATTCCTGCATATACACAATTGCTATCTTGGTTTGTGCATCGCATAGTGGCTATAAAAAAGATAGAAAAAAAAGAATAATCTTTTAAGCAAAAGAGAAAGAGAAAAGAAGCTTGTAAGCAATAGCCATAGCATCATACCACATTGCATAAGATTGTCATATCCGATCATCTTGGATCATCGTGAGAGAGACACCCGAAACCATACATATATAGCATACTTGGGATAGAAAGTTTATCCATTTTGCATCTTATAGGTTGTGCACAAGTGTCATATCCACCTATTGAGCAATCGTGCTAGCGTCTCTCTTGAGTTGTGCAACACGAGCGTTTTCCGTGGATTCTACATTTTGTGCTAATTCCTTGGTTGCACGACCCCATTTATCTATCCGTGTGTGTGTTTCCGTGTGCCACATATTGCTAGTGGTCTACTTGTTTCATTTGCGAATTTGTGAATCTCTTTCAACATTATTGACTCTTGCTAACATTTTGCATCAAAAATTTCGTGCCACTATCGTCGCCGAGCTACTCCATAAGCTTTAGTTTGTAGGTGTGAGTGAATAAGTCCGGTACCAATTCCACTATTCTTTCATCTCACATTGAGTGAAACGAGATACATCCTCAACTTTAGGAAAAGGTAACTTGGTATTTTTTATCTCATTTCCTACTCACCTCTACTCGAGTCTTGTGATGGATAGGCAAGGCATTTCACCTTCGGTCTAAAAAAAACAACGAGTTCGATGCCACGAAGAACTCTACCAACGCCAAGATGCAAGCTCAAATGGAGGAGATCAAAGCCCTCATCAAGTCATACAAGCGATCTTCCTCATCTTCGAGAAGACTCTCAAGAGCATATGCTTCTGAGCTACCATCTCCGGCAAGATCACATCGACATCGACACCATCACCAACACGAACTGAAGGTCACGAGCTCAACACCAACACCCGTCAACGACTTCACCATCCCCCTTGGCATCTTCACCAAGCGACTTCAAGGCATCTTCGCCTACGGACATACGACATCTTTGCCAACAAGCACCCCAAGACTACGCTCAAGAGAAGCTCCCCAAGCTCAAGTCCGCGGCTTCCACGAGCTACTATGACCCTGACACCAACCAGAAGATACCTTTCTATGGGACTCAAGAACCCGAGGAGTATCTCGAGTGAGAGCGCCTCATGGACGACTACCTCAAGCTACATCAAGTTCCTCCCGAAGAACAAGTGAAGTGCCCCACAACGAACTTCCATGACTACGCGTCCACATGGTGGCTTCACACATGTTCGGAGACCTACGACATGAGTTGGCCCAAGACGAAGAGAGCTTTGGGGCGAGAGTTCGTGCCTCTAACCTACACGGAACAACTTCTACGCCAATTGGAGAACACCACCCAAGGATCCAAGTCCATCGACGCGTACTTCAATGAGATGAAGAATGCCTTGCGACGTGCCGGCGTGGACGACCCCATGTCAATGAAGTTCCACTTCATGATGGGATTGAACAACGACATCTACAAAACTATCTTCCTCGAGAACTACAAGTCCCTCGACGACAACTACATTGGTGCTCTCAAGGCAGAACAAGAACTCATGAAGGCCAAGGCTTCTCCACCCCAAGCATACTGCTCGAAGACCAAACTCAAAGACGACGAGCATGAGGCTAGTACCACCAAGATGTCCAAGCCCGATGAGCTTCAAGACGATGTTCCCAAGTTCGACTTCACCGCCATCCCTCTTTGTGGCATTGATTATGCCGAGTCCTCCACGACTCTTTGCAGCGACGAGTATGACTACGGAGACCTTCAAGGATCAAGCTTTGGAGGCAAGCGACATGGTGACGAGCAAGGATGATGCTTCCATCTTAGGAGGCGAGAGCGATGATGTGCCATCTTCGGCCTTCATCCATGGTGACGATGACGAGATGATCGAGCATGGGATTTTCCCTTCGGTCATGGAGGAGAGTGATGATGTGCCATCTTCGGCCTTCATCCATGGTGACATCGATGGGATGGTTGAGTATTTCACCTCGACCACGGCGATGTATGATGACTTGAGTGACTTTTGCCACCATATTGAGAGTGAGAGTGACTTCACCACTAGCCCCATATATGATGTGTTGCCACAATTCCCATGTGAGGAGAGCCACAACCCCCACCACTTGAGTGAGATGAGTGACTCCACCATATGTGACTTTGAGTGCACCTAGTTTGAGGGAGTGAGTGAGCCAACACATAGAGAGAGTGAGGCCACTATGATTTCTAACGACTTAACCTCTACCTCTACTGTGTCTTCTCATCTGGTGCTAGGTCACATATATGATGACGCGCTGATCCTCGACGACTTCGTCCTCCCTTTGGACAAGACAATGGCCATGGTGGAATATGATGCACCCCCCACATGGTTCCATCAAGATGAAGATGACCACCATTTGGTCTTTGCCACCTCACCTACACCACATGAGTGGAATGAGAATGGTAACATAGGTGAAGGTGATGCTCTAGTCCCACTAGTGGACATTCTTGGCATGGATTGCTTGCATGATGTTGATAAACCTATTACCATGCTTCATGCTAGTGCGACTTCCCCATGCGATGGTTTACCCATTTATGATGAGTTTGATGATTGCCACGTGGAGTCTATTAGTTGTGATGCCATGTTACATAGGATCTCTTGTGATAATTCTTTAGGTCACATCATGTTTGACAATCCGCTTGACTTGTCATATGCTATGCATGAGATCAGTCATATGTCATATTTGAAATCTCATCGTAGTGACTATGCATATGCCATTAAAATAAACCCAATTTGCACTTATGTCATAGATGACAAGCCCATGGTTATTGGCATTTGTTTCTCTTGTGATGATATTGATATGCTCCCTTTGCATCATTTATCTCATATGCCATGCCATGACCACCTAGCTTCGTATATGCTTTGTTTTGGATGTTGTCCATTTTCTCCATATGATGTTTCCAATATTGCTCATGAGGAGACCCCCATAGTTTCCTCATACATTTTAGGAGATTTTGATCCATCCCATTCATTGCATGATCCTCATACTTATGTGCACAATATGCTTCCCATAAATAAACATGCTATTGATGTGCCATATACTTGCATTCTTAATTTGTGTCCCCATCGTGTCATACACATTAACTATTCTTTCATGACGGATGACATGTTCTTATACCATGCATCAAATTTCTTTGAGCGATGCTTATCTTGCGCTAACACTCACATGCACATACACATCATGACGGATGATGTGTACATTTACCACACGCACAATTTCTTTGGTTTGTGTCCTTATTGTGTAGGTACCCATGAACACTTGTCAACCTCACAATCCCATGAGTTGACAAAACGATCTCTAGAGAGCAAGGATGATTTGGGATCCCATGGATTGTCCTTCCCACCGCTCACTTCACGCAAAAACTTCGCACATTTCTTCTACATGACCCTCACATGGTTATGAGTTATTATCCATTACATATTATATGCCCATCTTGCCACGTTCACTTTGCATGATATGCTTATTCATATGCCTTTACCATGCATTTGTGACCCATGCTTTGCATTACACATGATGATTGATTCTCATACTTGTACATGTATTTGCAAGCTTGGTGGAGATATCACTTGTTATTGCCATGTTTGCTTTGTGCCCCATGCCTATGATGCTACTATGATCTTGTTTTGTGTTCGTGCTTGCGATATGTCATGTGCATTGCCCATGCATATTATTTCTTCACATGACATAATTTCCATGATTTCCTATAGTATGTTGCATCTTCGTACTACTAGCTTGCACGACTTGATTACTATTATTGCTTGCCTTGTTGCATCACCGATGATTCATACTTGCTCCTTTCATGCGGTTGATGACAACCACCTACATGCTTTGCACATGATTAATATTGCTTCTTGTTATATATCTCCATGTGTTGCCTCTCTCATTCTAGATGATTTGCCATGTATTGAGTGCAACAATGCTTTTAATGTTGATAATGAGTTTGCCCCCATAGCATTCTCACATATATTTGGAGATTTTGACATATTACTTGTGAAGCATGCTTGTCTTACCCCTTTGCACCATATACCTAGTGCCACGAATATAGCCATTCTTGCATCATATTATTCATGCACTTGTGCTTCTAATGGTTATGTGCAAAAGGAGAGAACCATCATGATGGATGATGTGTTTTTCTACCATGCGCATACATTCTTTGTTTTCTTGTGTGCATGTGTAGGATACTTGGACTTTGTGTCGACTTCCACGTCACGTGAGTTGACAATTCGAGCTCTTGAGAGCGAACCACCTTCAACCACTATGATTCTACACCTCTTTTGCTTGTGTTTCGGCATTGTGAAGGACGCATAAGGACATGCTTTCAAGGTGATATCCTTCTCTTTTTTGAGAACCCCAAACCATGATCATGGATATTATGGATCATACTACTTGTGTTGCTTTCCCCATGAGACATTGTTCATCTTGGACCACTTGATTGCACACTTGTTAGTGATCTTGCTTCCACTTGTCATTTTCACCATTCCATGCATCATGATATATATGCCTTGTGTGTTGCATCCAATTTTTGGCTTATTTGCTACTATCATATGTTTGGTTGCAACAATGTCATCACTTCACATATGATATGTCCCATTGATTGCTACATGCATAGCTTGATTGCCTCACACATGATGAACAATTTCTCTTTCTGTTGTGTTGAGTGCCACACTATATTCACTACACCCTATGCACGTTATGCTTGGATTGTCTTGCACTTGACCCATGTGTTTAGACATCTCATCTTCTTAGGTGTTGTGAATGATTCCTATGCCTACCAGACCTTTCATTGAGCGCTTTGTGAATGCTTGCTATGAGTTTGAGGTAGATGCTTATTCTCTTGTTACACATATTTGCATCACTACCTCACATTTACATGCTTGTCAACATGATATCTTTACTTGTGCTCGATTGATATGCTTCCATGCCATGTCACAATCCTTTGTCACACCATATGCTTTGCATGATGACAACACTTGTTTGGTGACTCACCTATCGAATGCTTGGTTTTGCACTAAGCTAACCACATTTATTTTTCCAAGTGTTTGTTGTCCTTACTCCTTTTGAAGGAATCACAAGATGGTGCGACATTGGAGAGTGCCCATTTCGAGCTTGAAGATGATGACTACTTGGTGAACGTCCACTTCCTACACGGTGAAGCCATCTCTTTCCCATGGTGATTTGGTTTTTGATCCGAGGTCAGATATTTCCCAAGGGAGGGGAGATGACGCGGAGCATCCTATGGACATCACGATGTCAAGAGTCCGTTCGGCGAGTGACACGTGTGACATCTACTTCACATACACAAAGGTGAATCATCTCCTTTACACGTGCTCACTTGACCCCTTCGAGGATGGTATACTACTTGACACCTCTCCCATGTGCATGCATAGGTATTGTCGGAGCTTCACGGATTTTGAGGAGGAGTGCAAACGCCAAGGAACAACTACACCATCCGCGAGGGAGGCCTGGAAGCAACGATGGAAGAAAATAGAGCTACTAACGCTACAGCGGCTGGACATCCGGGCCAAGGGCCGGACCTCCGGCGCCTGTGCAGCCGCCCAGGAGCTGCACCAACAGAAGGCCAAGAGCTTCAGCGGCCGGACATCCGGCGCCAGCCCGGACATCCGACGCCTTAGCAATGCACGGACATCCGGCGACCAACCCCGGAAATCCAGTGACGCCTATACAGAGAAGAACAGATTCGGCCACCGCCAGGCCGGACATCCGGCCAGTGCCACGGACATCCGGCGTCTCACGAACAGCCGGACATCTGGCCTCCAGCCCGGACATCCGGCGCCTGCCTGCACGCATGGACAGAGCCCGAGGCCCATGTATCCCCTTTGCCACTTACCCCTTCGTGGCTTAGACTATATATACTGCTCCCCCTCCTCCTAGTTAGGGTTAGCAAAGGATTAGCTCATTTGAGATAGAGCTTTGTTCATCCATATCGGATCTACACCACGAGAGAGACCGCGGCCTCTATGGAGAAGATCTACCTTGGATTCAAGACCCCTTCATGGGAAGATCCCCTCGTGGATTCAAGACCTCCTCACGGAGATGAACTTTACCTTGTATCTTTCCCTTTGTTGTTCATGTATCTTGTGGATCTTGTGTGTTTGATTGTCTAGTGGATGTGTGATTGGACTTGTTCTTGAGTGTTTCCCCTTGTGATTTCTCTCCATTCTTCCCCGTGTTCATCGTGTTCTTCGAGGGAACCCACTCCAATCGTGAAAGATCGGCCTACACCGGGTTAGCCCCGTATCAAGATAGCATGTGTTCAAGGCATACTTAAAGCATCACGGAGATAAATAAACGGTGTGCATGCAAGTGCCGGAAAAATGAAGCGAGACACAATGTTTAAGCGCGCGCGTTTGTGTTTGTGTTTGTGTGTGTGTGTGTGTGTGTGTGTGTGTGTGTGTGTGTGTGTGTGTGTGTGTGTGTGTGATATATAGAGAGAGCGAAATCTCAAAACAAAAGGTTCTCCGCTGGAATCCCATTGTATGCATTCATATGGTTCCGGAACTCGAGTTAACCTTAGGCATATGTGTGATAGAAATAATTATACTTTGAGATATTAGTGGCGGTGGGTGGGCGGAATTAAGGGGTGGGTGTGTTCGACAGAGAGAGCGTGTGTGTTTCTGTGTGAGAGACTTGTAGGAAGGGGTAGAAAGACGAATTCTAACCTTGACGGAGGGAGAGAAATACACGAAGTGCGCGTGTGTGATTCTGATGCCCACGGGGAAATGAGATATGTATGCGTGTGAGAGAGATTGCACAATTCATTCACGTATGACTATCTAGCGATCATGGATGTGCATCGCTTGAACATAAATCAATATGTACTTTGTATCGTGGCCAAAGGTACAATATCAACTCAACACTATAAAGATTGGACACTCACATATCACATTTTTTTCGTTCTAAATAATCCTTTTCAATTGTGCATGCCAAAGTTACAGTGATGTTTCTTCAAACAACCAATGTAGCTATCATGTACATGCACCATTGTTAGTCTTGCATTCAAATTCATTAGTCTTGGATGATTTAAGGTTCTATTATGAAGTAATATATGCCATATTCATATATGAATTTAACGGGTACGCAATTTATGAAATGGAGGCTATGTAATCATATGAGGTGACACTTTTAAGTAGCGGACTACAATATCCATTTATTTTGTGGGACTACAATATCCATTTCTTTTTGTACGCCTCTACAATAACACGTCAATGCATTATGTTTAAAGTAAATAACCAATGACACTAAATTATCTATTTACACGAGAAATACATAGGGTGAGCGTTTGATCCCTTTTTTTGCGAACGCGCCTCTACACCCGTACGAATGGTTGCGCCTGTGTGAACGTCCAAGTTATCGATGCATCATCCCAAGTTATTGTATTTTGTTCTGGGGTGGACTTCACAACATTTATTAACTGCTGACGTGTGCCCCGTGTACACAGTCTCGCATGACCTTCCCGCTAGCACGGTCCAAAATTAGTTGAAACTGGATACGAACGATCTCGCGGGTGGCAAAATCCCCCGCCTCCTTCTTAAATTTCCGCCACCTAGTCTTTAGCATGTGAAATTCCCCTTTTGGCCTTCGTGCATGGAGAACAATAGTTATAATAGGTCAGGGCTGCTTTGGTAAGTTCTGGTTCCCCCCACCACACGGCACCCCCATTTCCTCTCCCCCTCCCGCTAAAACGACTAACTCCACAGCACCAGAGCATCATACATCACGCCGTCTGTACTTCATCGGCCTTTCTACCCCCCTCTCGAAACCTTAGACTGCTCATCCACCGGCGTACTAGAGCACATTCACTGCCAGCGGCGTCCTCCTGGCTAGATCTACTTCTGCGGCCGCGTCTACCCCTCTCACCTCCCCTAGAAACAAGTAGACTGCTGATCCACCATTGTACCATATCCCATTCAGTGCCGGCCGTGTCCACGGAGCCGGATCTGCTTCGCTGGTACTCTCATCAACCGCAACGCATCTGCAGCGGCTGTCGGTGTTCTGGGAACGGGGGTCCCCAGACTTGCCTGCCTGTGGCCCACGGCGTGGCTCTGCGAGCAGGCCTGTACGGACCATCTTCATCAACAAGGCATTCAAGACCCTCGCGAGGGGCCAAGCCTCGCGAGGCGGACGATGCAAGACCTCCTCAGGGGTGCCCTCACCAGGTTGGCTCGCGAGGGGCAGAGAGATCAAGGCACGGCAAACCTCGCGAGGTTCTCGTGACTTGAGCCATGCCGATCAAGATCAGGCAGGCGCCAGGCGGGCGCCAGCGCGCACAGTGTCCTTGTTTCCCCTTTGGTGCTAAGGAAGCAAGCGCAGGCGCGGAGCACCGAGGCGTCAAGCAAAGGTTTCCATATCGGTGCAACGAGACCAAGACCAGCAGGACGGCAAGACGGAGATCAGCATGGAGCCCAAGGCGGCGCCACCACCAGAGCCTTTTGCAGGCGAAGACCGCTTTTGTCAGGATAAGCTATACTAGCTGTCCCCTTTTGAATTGGCAGTGTTAGCTCCCTTCCCGCTCAATATTTGGGAAGAGGACCAGGGCCTATATAAGTAGAACTAGCCACCATCGTAGGAGGAGATCTGGATCCAAACTCAAGGAGGAGAAATCTCATCTTGAGCAACCCTCACCCACACACAGAGCGCAAGAACACCTCAACCTCAGGAGGCTGTTCTTCCCCTTGTAACTGTTCATCCATAGCCCAAGAGGAAATCCACCACCACCACACTGGAGTAGGGTATTACACCACAACGGTGGCCCGAACCAGTATAAACCCTGTGTCCCTTGTGTTGTGAGTTCGTTGTGTTTTCCCTCGAGATCTTAGCAAGCTAGGACGTGGATCGGTAGGGGGAGAACTTCGCGCGCACCCCATAGTTCGAACCTCAAGGGTTTTGCCGGAACCGTGATCCGACAACGGCTCCTTCATACTCCCCACCAGAGACACTTCATCCACAGCCCCCGGAGCCGCCCCACCAACGCCCCCATCGACAGCCTCTGATCCTCTTCGCCGACACATTCCTCAACCCTACCGGAGCCGCTTCGCCGACACCATCATCAACCCTACCGGAGTAGCTTCGCCTATAGTATTCTCAACCCTACTAGGGCTGCTTTGCCAACTCATAAGTCCACGGCCTCAGATCTGCTTCATCGCACCCTCGTCCAACCTACCGGAGCAGGTTTTGAAGCCCCGTCCACAGCCGCAGATCCGCATCGTCGACACCATCCTGAACCCAACCACCGGAGCAGCTTCACCGATGCCCTCATCCACGGCCTCAGATCCGCTTCGCCCACACCATAGTCCAGCCTACCGGAGCCGATCCACAAACACCCTACTCGATGGTTCTAGATCTCCTTACCGTACCCCGACAGCCAGCGCAGCGTCATCACCTGAGGGAGTCCTGGATTAGGGGGTGTCCGGATAGCCGGACTACCATCATCAGCCGAACTATCATTTGCCGGACTATCATCATCGACCGGACTCCAAGACTATGAAGATACAAGATTGAAGACTTCACCCCGTGTCTGGATGGGACTTTCCTTGGCGTGGAAGGCAAGCTTGGCGATACGGATATGTAGATCTCCTACCATTGTAACCGACTCTATGTAACCCTAGCCCTCTCCGGTGTCTATATAAACCGGATGGCTCTAGTCCGCAGGACAACAATCACAACAACCCTTACAATCATACCATAGGCTAGCTTATAGGGTTTAGCCTCCTTGATCTCGTGGTAGACCACTCTTGTAAACATCCACAATATCAATATCAATCAAGCAGGACGTAGGGTTTTACCTCCATCAAGAGGGCCCGAACCTGGGTAAAACATCGTGTCCCTTGTCTCCTGTTACCATCCGCCTAGACGCACAGATTCGGGACCCCTACCCGAGATCCGCCGGTTTTGACACCGACATTGGTGCTTTCATTGAGAGTTCCTACGTGTCGCCACCGATAGGCTTGATGGCCTCTTCAATCAACAACAACGCAGTCCTGGGTGAGACCTTTCTCCCGGACAGATCTTCAGATTCGGCGGCCAGCGCTGCGGGCCAACTCCCTTGGCCATCTGGAGCAGATCGAAGCTACGCCCTGGCCGTCGAGTCAGGTTTGGGAAGCCTAAACTTCACGGCCGATATCGCGGGGACTTGATCCTCGATGGATCTGAGCCACAGCCGAAGCGTGCGGCGCTGTCACGATGGGCATGACCTAACTCGCCGCCGGACAGCCCCTTGAGGTCCGCTACGAATCCGCTCCGACTCATAGTCCGGAGCCGATCGCTTCGGATCGAGGACGGATGGCTGGACACCGCCTCGAGCTGCAATTCCCACGGCGATGGAGCGAACACTTACCTTGTCCCACGTAAAGCCCATGACTCCGAGGTGCGGACTCCTGCGGACTCGAACCTCCTGCGCTACCGCGGTCGAATCCGATTGGCGCCGATCATGGAATTCACCGCTGCGGACATCTTTTCAGCTTTTCGCCCTTGGCGATATCATAAATTCACGATGCATCTCGCTATCCGGAGAGCCTGGCGAACTACGGCGGGACGGGTGGGATGCGGACGACGAAGAAATTCAGATCCCTCCCACCACCCACTTCGTAGCCACCGTCGACGATTTAACCGACGTACTCGACTACGACTCGGAAGACATCGACAGTATGGACGACGATGCCGGAGACTACCAAGAACCAGTGCCTACAGGACACTCGAAAACCACCTCGTCATACGACATATACATGGTGGACACCCCAAAAGATGGGGACGGCGAAGAAGCGCGAGGCCGATTCCTTAAAAAACAGCCCAAGCGCCGACGGCGTCGGGCGCCGCTCTAAATCCCGCCACGGCAAGAATGGAGATTCCGCACAGAGATAATAACACCCCGAAAGTGCCGAAGACAACTCCCTCCAGCACGATCCAGCGCAGGAGGAGGCAGAAGCAAGCCCTCAGGAGAGGGCGGCAGACAAAGAGGTCGAGGATGACAATTACTTACCTCCCTATGGAGACGAGGCAAGCCTCGGCGACGATGAATTCGTCGTGCCTGAGGATCCCATCGAACAAGAGCGTTTTAGACGCAGGATAATGGCCACGACAAACAGCCTAAAGAAAAAGCAACAACAGCTTCAAGCTGATCAAGACCTACTGGCCGACAGATGGACCGAGGTCCTCGCGTCAAGAGTATGAACTCGAACGCCTCCAAAAGTTACCCAAAACGCAAGTTGCTCCCCGATTAGAGGAGGCAGCATCACCAGCGCTGTCACGGCAGACCGACCACCTCGTGGCGCGATAGAGAGGCGTGCAAGCCCTCCACCAAAACCGCACCCGGCATCGCTCTAAAAGCAGGAAGCCACGGGAATGCGCCGGACTTGCGAGATATATTGAGGACAAGGCAAGACAATCCAGATCTATCTATGGATCACGTGGACGCCCCGACCCACAGCGAATACCGTCGCACCGGATACAACTACTCGCCGGGCGAACACAGCAGACAACGCTCTCTCGAGCTACGCCACGATATTGCTCAATACTGAGGCGCCGCACACCCACTATGCTTCACCGACGAAGTAATGGATCATCAAATCCTCAAGGGTTCAAACCCGTTAATATCGAATCCCACGATGGCACAACAGACCCCGCGGTCGGATTGAGGATTATCTCCTCCATATACACATGGCCCCGGCGACAATCTTCACGCCATCAAATATCTCCCTCAAGCTTAAAGGACCAGCTCGGCATTGGCTTAACAGCCTGCCCGCAGAGTCAATTGATGTTGGGAAGACACGGAAGCTGCATTCCTCGACAACTTCGAGGCGCGTATAAAGCGACCACCGGACGCAGATGACCTAAGCCACATAATCCAGCAGCAGCACGAATCGGCCAGCAATTCTCGACACGATTCTTAACAAAGAAAAATCAAATCGCCGACCGTCCGGATGCAGAGGCACTCACTGCCTTCAAACATAACATCCGCGACAAGTGGCTGGCCCGCACCTAGGACAGAGAAGCGAAATCCATGGCAGCCCTCACATCCCTCATGACCCGCTTCATGCGGGAGAGGATAGCTGGCTCGTCGCGAGAATAACCTCAAAGAAAACGCTGGCAGTCCGGATACCAAGGACCGCAATGGCAGGTTGCGTCGAAACAAAAACAAACGCCACATTAACGGCGACAAGAATGAGGATACGGGTCAACGCCGGATTCCGAGGCTCCACACCCGTCAACGGAAGAAGCCATTCAAAAGAACCACTCGGGCCCGCCCAATTTGGACCGAATACTCGACCGCTCTTGTCAAATACATGGAACCCCGAAAAGCCAGCTAACCATACCAAAAGAGATTGTTGGGTATTCAAGCGGCGAGGCAAATTAATCGCGAAAACAGTGACAAGGGGCTACACAGCGATGACGAGGAAGAGACCCGGCCGCCGAACAACAGAGGACAAAGGATTCCCCTCAAGTTCGAACGGTAAACATGATATACGCAACGCATATCCCCAAGAGGGAGCGGAAGTGCACTAAGGGACGATACGCGATGAAGCGATCGCCCTAAAATTCAACCCATGGTCCTCTTACCCGATCACTTTCGATCGAAGAGACCATCCGACCAAGATCCGCATGGCGAATTCGCCGCATTGGTTTTAGACCAAATCGTTGATGGATTTCACCTCATGAGTGTCCCGATGGACGGCGGCAGAGCTGAACCTGCTTTATCGGGATACAAGGCGCAAGATGGGCATAGACCCTTCAAGGATTAAACCTACAACGACGACCTTCAAAGGCGCCATACCAGGTGTCGAGGCCAATTGTACAGGCTCGATTACCGAAGTGGTCTTCGGATCCCGGATAATTTCGAGCGAGGAGTTAATCTTCGACATAGTCCCGTTCTCCAGCGGCTATCACGCGCTTTCGGACGAACCGCGTTTGTAAAATTCAACGCGGTGCCGCATTATGCATACCTTAAGCTCAAGATGCCAGCCCTCGTGGAGTCATCACGGTCAATGGAAACACGGAACGCTCCCTCCGAACGGAGGAACATACTGGCTGCTCTCGCGGAAATACTGAGCAGCCTTTTAAGGCAATTCTTGAGTCCGGCCGTTAAATGACCGGACAAGACCAAAGCGTGCCGGAGCAACATCAACTAAGACCACCGCACGTTCCGCATCGCCAGAGTAATGCGGCCCCAACCCCAGCCCTCGCAAAATTGTAAGACAAACTCTGCAGACATAATTACGCCCCGAGACACCATGGGCATAGGGGAAGGCACAACCACAACAGACGCAGAGTGCGGTTCGACCACACCAGGGCTCCCAAGTATGTCGCTTTTTTCTTTTATTTTTCTCTTTTTTTTTACAGAACCCAGTCCAGCGGCGAACCTGCCGAACTCATGATGCAACAGCCAGGGAAGGACAAAGGCCGCGAAGAACACTCAAGTGGTCTCCATCACGAGCATTAAATTTGTTAAAATACAACATTCCGCGGCCTACCCCTGGAGGGAGACGCCTTTAATTCGTCCAATCCCTTGATTTCCGCACTATTTGTATCATTCCACGTTGATAGCATATCTTCTCGAATAAAATGCAGCACTTTTTGCCTATAATTGCATTACTTTATATATATATATGTTCATTTACGACATGTTGCACCCGTGCATCTTGGTACGGCCAAATACACCAGGGGCTTATGTCCTCCGCTTTATGGTGTGATAAAGTCCGCACACTTTCACAAGTGCGGCACCCCGAACTTATAGCATTATATGAATCAGCTCCGAATCATGTCTTGGGTCAATAGTTGGGTTTGCCCGGCTCCCATGTTTGGCACCTTACATTCCGTTCTATCGGCTAAGGTAGCACTGGGAGAACCATCGCGATTGCGCCCGGTTGAGCTGGGTTAACGCCTGGAGAAAGCTAAAACTGACCGGCATGATAAGGCGTGAGACTGGTCGCTGTTCGAGAGGTCCTTTCGGTCCCTAAAGACCACGCCGCTCGAGCGAAGTTCGGATTATGTCCGATGAAGGCGTGGATAGCGCCCCAATTCGGTCTTCCGAATACTAGGGGCTTCGCCGAAATTTAAAATTATAGAATTCTATGGCTAAGTGAGAGTGTTCAAGCACTATAAGTCCGGCTGCCTTGTTCGTTGTGTTGAGCGCCTCCCTAGATGGACCTTAAAATGGGAACAAGAGTGCTCAAGTTTATCCCGAACACCGCAGCACTCGTGGCATGGGGGCCGAAGCCGCCGACTTGCCATCTCTCAGATTTAATGAACGGCCGCACAGAAGGTAATATTTTAAATTAGACAAGCGTTGCTTAGCGCATATGAACAAAGTTTTCAGCGCACAGGATAACACATTGCTAATTCACTCAATAATTACATCCTCGGGGCACTCATCCGCAATCTTGCGGGCACCCTTCAGACAGCCTTATAGTAAATTTGGGCGACGATGCTCCTTGCCCACTGGCGGCGCTCGCTGATTAGCTTCTCGCATCCAGCTTGCCCCAATGCATATTTGCATGGGCAAGGGCCCGACGAGCACCTTCAATACAAGGCGGAGCGCTTGATAACCTCCACCTGGGGCACGCATCCACCAGCCGTCGCGACGAGGCCGAAGTAGCTCCTGTGCATGGCCTCTCCGAGCCACAGCCGGACTATGAGGCCCTTCATGGCCTGCTCGGCCACCTTGTGAAGCTCGACCAGCTGCTTCACTGGTCGCTAGGGGCACCGGATGGCCGGCCTCAAAGATACCGAGACCGAAGACCTTCTCCGTTGAGCTCCCTCCTCGGGTCGGTAGAATGCGGCGGCATCGGACACCTGCGAGGCAGATCTGCAAGCGCCTCGAGAGCTCGAATTCGGGTAAGTAACACGTAATTTAACATTCACATGCTTGCTTTGCATGAAAAATGCCTTACCGCTGCTATCTTCCTCATCAACTCAACCTCTGAAGGGACTTATGGGCCTCGGCCTTGGCGGTTTTAGCACTTTCGAGCCGAGGCAAGCTCGGACTCTCGAGTCTTTGAGTCACGCTCCAAACTCTCATGCTTTTCCATGAGAGCACAGGAGCTCTTCTGAACCACCGCCACCCGCGCCTCTTGCTTTTCTCGCTCTGCCCGTTCCGTGGCGCATTGCGTTCGATCACAGACACGGCCTCCTTCTTGAGTCGCCACCTCATTCGTGGCCCTGCGGTACCCATAGTATCCTTGTTATTTTTTGTCGCAACCTAAATCCTTTTCTGTAAGGTACAAATTCAAAGTGGTGTTACTCACCTTCTTTGTCTTGGAGCTTCTTCCTGGCGCGGCCGAGCTCTTGCCCGGACCGCTCGAGCTCCTGCTTCAACGCACCGACCTCCGCAGTCAGTGCGGCAGAGGTCAGCAGCGCAGCCTGCAACCCATATTGACATAATTTTTTAGCAACCCTGCGTATATCTTTTTAAGATCCTCAGTCCGGCTTTTCTTTCGAACACCGAACCGAGCATCGGGCTACTGTCTATGCGGTATTACATTGCATATTTTAACTTCTTACCTCAAAGCACGATAGAAGGCTCTGCGAGGCTTCGGTCAGCCCGCTCTTGGCGAGTTGCACCTTACGGATCACCGCACTCATAATAGTGCGGTGTTCTTCTCGATGGAAGCGCTCGCAGCGCCTCAACAAATTACCGGCGCCCCGGTTGGACGGAAGCCGCCGGCGTCACGGTCTTGCCCTTCGTTGAAGGGCGGCCGGCGGACTCTGGAACCACTGCGGGTTCTGTTGTGGAGTCGGCGCAAAGTCCGGAGGCGCCTTGTGGCGCCCGAGCCTCCCGATGGGTCCTTCGGGATCCCACCTCGGCGTCTTGGCATCGCGAGGGGTGGAGGCGGTCGGGATGGAGTCTACATCCGGCGAAGCCAACGACCCTTTCGATGAAGCGGGAGATCATCACTGGCGGACTACAGGCGTATGCGGCATTAGAATGACACTATGTGACGCAGAAAAGAAATTACAAATCATTCAGAATCCGGATACTTACGATCTCGCCGAGGCTGGCCCTTGAAGGCCATTCTTCCTCGCCAACATTAATGTTGGCAGAGCTGTCCGGGAATAGTCCTTCCCTCTTGGACCCTCCGCCTCCCCTGCTGGGGAAGCCTTCCTCTTCCTCTCTCCTCCTCAGGAGAGAGTCCTCTTCCTCCTCCTCATTTTGGAGAGGAGTCCGCCCGAGTCGTCGGACACCTGGCAGGCACTCTTCGAGCACCCGTGGCCTCCTTCTTGGCCTTCTTCTCGGCACCACGTGCGGTGCGGAACCAGCAACCTCGCTAGGCGGCGTCTACTAGGTCTTCGGCATAGGGCCGGACAGTAATCTGCTCCGCCTTCCTCATCCTGTCTGTCAAAGGAAAAGAGGAAATTAAAACCCGATAGAGTCAAACTATGAAAAGCAAGTGTCCCGTAAAGGGGTAGAATCACTTACCTCGTCGACTGGCGCTGCTGGCGAAATCGCGATCTTGATCGCGGATGCGAAACCGGCGCCCTTGAACAGCACCTTCCAGCGCCCGTGCGTTGTGTCGAAGAGCTTGTTCAGCGCCTAGTGCTGTTCGGATCGAACTCCCATAAATTGAATGCCCGCTCTTGGCATGGGAGAATCCGCGGACGAGCATGACTGGACCACGTTAACCAGCTGAGCTTCTTCACCAGCTTCTTGATACAGGCTTGGAGTCCGTCGGCTCCTTCAAACTACCCCACAAGCAAGCCCTTCTCTTTCCGGAGGTGAGCTGCGTGGGGATACCAGATCTAAACTTCGGGGCGCCGCCCATTTAGGGTCACGGCTCGGTGATATAGAACCACCCGATTGCCACCCTTGACGGATTCCACGAAGGCCCTTGAACCAAGGGCGTTGGGCATCTTGCCCAACATGGCGCCTCCGCACTCCGCTTGAATGCCCTTCACTACCTTGACTTGACATTGAAGGTCTTGAGCCACAAGCGAAGTGGGGCTAGATGCGAAGGAAGGCCTCGCACACGACGATAAACGCCGAGATGTTGAGGATGAAGTTGGCGCGGATCATGGAAATCCAGGCCGTAGTAGAACATGAGCCCCGGACAAAGGGGTGAAGTGGAAAGCCCAATCCAGCGGAGGAAGTGGGAAAGAAAGACAACCCTCTCATGGGGCCTGGGGTGGGGATGAGCTGCCCCTCGTCGGGCAGCCGGTCTGCTGATGTCGCGGAGAGGTATCCGCGCGCAGCTAGTTTACGATTTGCTCCCCTTAACGGTGGAGGCCAACCATTTACCTCCGCTCCGGACATGGTCGGAGAAGGTTGAGACGAGATCTTGCGAACTTGGGCGCTGGAGCTCGAGTCTTGGAGATGGATAAGCAAAGGAGGAAGAAGGCGTGGGTGAGAAGGTGAATCCTTATCCCTTATATGGGCGGCGAAGTCTTACGCGCCCCCACCGCCCGGTAAAACTCGCTTATCTCCCAAGCGTCACCATCAATGACGCGGTTGGGTTACCCACGCCCGTATTGATGAGGATCCCGGATTAAGGGGAAACACGATCTCTGCTTCGACAAGACGTGCCAAGGAAACCGCTTTGCTAAATGCGCTGAGGTGGTAAAGTAAAAAACAATCCGAGTAATGGTTTGGTAGTGGTGTGACGTCATGCCACGGAAAACGTCAGCAGATTGAACTTGTGTATATATTATTATTCTATCTACGGTGGAATGTGGAATTTATTTTGCAGAGCCGGACACTATCCTGGTGTTCACAATCTTCTATCATTTGGAGGAGGAACCCGCCTTGCAATGCCAAGCAATATACACGCCGGACTTATCGTCATTGAAGCTTTGGTTCAGGGAGCTCGAGGAGTCTGAATTAGGGGTGTCCGGATAGCGGACTACCGTCATCAGCCGAACTATCATTTGCCGGACTATCATCATCGACCGGACTCCAAGACTATAGACAAGATTGAAGACTTCACCCCGTGTCCGGATGGGACTTTCCTTGGCGTGGAAGGCAAGCTTGGCGATACGGATATGTAGATCTCCTACCATTGTAACCGACTCTATGTAACCCTAGCCCTCTCCAGTGTCTATATAAACCGGATGGATCTAGTCCGTAGGACAACAATCACAACAACCCTTACAATCATACCATAGGCTAGCTTCTAGGGTTTAGCCTCCTTGATCTCGTGGTAGATCCACTCTTGTAAACATCCACAATATCAATATCAATCAAGCAGGACATAGGGTTTTACCTCCATCAAGAGGGCCCGAACCTGGGTAAAACATCGTGTCCCTTGTCTCCTGTTACCATCCGCCTAGACGCACAGTTCGGGACCCCCTACCCGAGATCCGCCGGTTCTGACACCGACATCACCCTTGACGTTTCTAACCCGATTCCCACCGTCTGGCAAGATGCCAAGCACCCACCATGGCCTAGGTACTTGTGATAGAGGCAAAGGTGTCCCGTCTTTCGATGAGATGTTGGCTATCATTTTGAAGGAAGTCGACTTTGACGATCCGACTACGAACGTGCGAGGACGTCGCGCCTTAGCAATCGCTAAACCAACTCCGAGAGGTTATTGACCACGCGGGAGCACGATCAACCTGACCACGAAGGTCTGTTTACTGCAGGAAAACGAAGAACAAGCAAGAAACTAAGATTGCAATCTGGATATTGCGAATATAAGAGGAAAGCTTTATTGATCAAGGTGGGGTTACGTGGCGCCTTTGTGCGGTCGTTGAACACAAGCGAAGAACGCGAAGTTGCAGCTATGGCGAACTTTAATCTAAACAAAACCCAAAGTCTAAACGACGCCCTAAGGGCTATATATATGGAGGAAGAGGGGGGGGGGTATTTCGTGGCCTTTGGAGGAGGGGTCCGAAACCAACCCTAACTCTTGTTTCCCCACACACACGGACTCTAAAAATAGCCTATACTCAAGTATTTAGAAATTACCTGGGCCTGGCCCAATAATAAGGTGACGAAGCACCTATAATAGCCTCTGGACGAACTTTATGAAGTGGCATCTTGTATATTTCGTCCAAGGCTTCACGCACTCAATATGGTGGCTTCAAAGTCCTGAAATCATCACTTGTTACTCCGTTCTTGTTCCCCTTGCACATGCCATCATCTCCATGCTTGATCTTGCTCCAATGGTCATCCTTCTTGCGCAAGCTAGTCCCTTCATTTGTAATCAAGAAAAATGTATCCAATTTAGGCAGCATCATATTCTCAAGAACATTAGAATCATTACCAAGAAACGAAAGTACCTGGTAATTTAATTGGCGTGCGCGAGCTCTAGTAATTGGTCCTGTATGTGTATCAGTAGGGGCTGTGGGTGTAACTTTGTTAGCGATGTCCTCATCATCCTCCCCTTCTTGAATTGAAGTCGTGCTCAACGGAAGCTCATCTTCCTCACCCAAGTAAGGCTTCAAATATGTAATGTTAAAAGTGGGACTAACCCCAAAATCTGTAGGCAACTCAAGTTTATATGGATTATCATTTATTTTTTCGAACACCTTAAAAGGACCATCAGCACGTGGCATTAGTTTTGACTTGCGCAAATTAGGAAACCTATCCTTACGCAAATGTAACCAAAAAAGATCTCCAGGTGCAAAGACAACACGTTTTCTACCCTTATCTCCAACAAGTTTATATTTAGCATTCATGCGCTCAATATTTTCCTTAGTAAACTCATGCATCTTTAAGATCAATTCAGCATGTTGTTTATCATCAAAATTAACATTCTCCGAAGATGGAAGAGGCAACAAATCAATAGGTGCACGAGGTAGGAAACCATACACAATTTCAAAAGGGCACATCTTAGTAGTAGAATGCAGCGACCGATTATAAGCAAATTTAATATGAGGCAAGCATTCTTCCCACATTTACTTGTTATTCTTCAAAACAGCCCTAAGCATGGTAGACAATGTTCGATTGACTACTTTAGTTTGTCCATCAGTTTGGGGATGACATGTAGTAGTAAAAAGCAGTTTAGTCCCCAACTTAGCCCATAAACATCTCCAAAAGTGGCTAATAAGTTTAGTATCACGATCTGAAACAATAGTATTTGGCACACCATGCAAGCGAATAATTTCACGAAAGAACAAATCAGCAACATTAGCAGCATCCTCGCTTTTATGACATGGTATAAAGTGTGCCATTTTCAAGAACCTATCCACGACAACAAATATGCTATCCCTCCCCTTCTTTGTTCGAGGTAAACCTAAAACAAAGTCCATAGATATATCCTCCCAAGGAACACTAGGTACAGGTAAAGGCATATATAAACCATGAGGATTGAGTCGTGACTTAGCTTTTTGACATGTAGTGCAGCGAGCAACAAAACGCTCAACATCCCGTCTCATATTTGGCAAAAAGAAATGTGTAGCAAGTATATCCTCCATCTTCTTCACGCCAAAGTGTCCCATTAATCCTCCTCCATGCGCCTCCTGCAACAACAAAAGACAAACAGAGCTAGCTGGAATGCATAGCTTGTTAGCACGTAACACAAATCCATCGTTAACGACGAACTTGTTCCAAGTTCTCCCTCCTTACAATTCTGCAATACATCTTTAAGTTCAGCATCATGCACATATTGATCTTTGATGGTCTCCAAACCAAATATTTTAAAGTCAAGTTGTGAAAGCATAGTATAACGACGAGACAATGCATCAGCAATAACATTTTCTTTACCCTTCTTGTGTTTAATGACATAAGGGAAAGTCTCAATGAATTCAACCCATTTAGCATGTCTACGGTTCAGTTTTGCTTGACTTTTAGTGTGTTTCAAAGATTCATGATCAGAATGTATAACAAATTCCTTGGGTCATAAATAATGTTGCCATGTTTCTAAGATCCGAAGAAGAGCATATAATTCTTTATCATAAGTTGAATAGTTCAGACTAGGACCACTCAATTTTTCAGAAAAATATGCAACATGTTTGTCATCTTGTAATAACATACCTCCTAATCCAATTCCACTAGCATCACATTCAAGCTCAAAAGTCTTATTAAAATCAGGAAGTTGGAGTAAAGGAGCATGTGTCAACTTATCTTTCAATACCGTGAAGGCTTCTTCCTGTGCGGTACCCCAAATAAAAGGCACATCCTTCTTTGTAAGATCGTTGAGAGGTGCAACAATGGTGCTGAAATCTCTCACAAAACGCCTATAGAAACCAACGAGGCCAAGGAAACTCCTCACTTGTGTGACCGTTTTGGGCTGCGGCCAACTCTCAATAGCTTAATTCTTGGCTTTATCAACTTCAATTCCCTGTTGAGTAACAACATAGCCAAGAAAAGATACTCGGTTGGTACAAAAGGTGCACTTTCCAAGGTTACCAAACAAACGTGCATCACGTAGAGCAATAAAAATAGCACGTAAATGTTCCAAATGTTCCTCCAAAGATTTACTATAAATCGGTATATCATCAAAATAGACTACCACAAATCGTCCAATGAAAGCACGTAAAACTTCATTCATTAATCTCATGAAAGTACTAGGTGCATCAGTTAACCAAAAAGGCATGACTAACCACTCATATAAACCAAACTTAGTTTTAAATGCAGTTTCCATTCATCTCCCAATTTCATACGAATTTGATGGTATCCACTACGCAAATCAACTTTGAAGAAAATTGTAGAGCCACTCAATTCATCAAGCATATCATCTAGCCTAGGAATAGGATGACGATAACGAATAGTAATATTATTAATGACTCTACAATCAACACACATACGCGATCTACCTTCCTTTTTCGGCACTAGAATAATAGGAACAAAACAATGATTAAGGGATTCACGAATATAACCTTTGTCGAGGAGCTCCTGGACTTGACGCATAATCTCTTCGTCTCCTCTGGATTGGTTCGGTATGGTGCACGGTTGGGTAACGAAGCACCGGGAATTAAGTCAATCTGATGCTCAATCCCTCGAATAGGTGGTAATCCCGGTGGCACGTCTTGTGGAAAGACGTCAGCGAACTCCTGCAAAATGTTAGTAACAGCAGGAGGCAAAGATGAAGGCAGGTCCTCGAATGAAAATAATGCCTCTTTGCACACAAAAGAATAGCAAACATATTTGCTAAAATCTAGATCATCAATATCAGATTTGGTGGCAAGTAAACATGCACTTTTCAATTTAATTTCAGAAACAACACTAGATGGTTCATTATTAGGCTTCATTTGTTGCTCAAATTCTTTTGCCACAATCTGATTTTCACTCTTGTTGTGCTCCTGTTTTGCTTTTTTAGCTCTATTAATATCATCTTTCAAAATGGAATAAAGAGTCATAGGAAGCAAAGTAATATTTTTATCCTTATGAACAAGAGTATACTGATTGTTCCTACCATGGTGTACAGAAATTCTACCAAATTGCCATGGTCTACCAAGTAATAAGGAACATGCTTGCATGGGTACCACATCACAATCAACATAATCAGCATATGTAGAGATACTAAAATGCACACGAACAATACGTGTTACCTTAAACTTGCCGCTGTTATTAAACCATTGGATATAGTAAGGATGTGGATGTGGTCTTGTGGTGAGAGATAGCTTCTCCACCATCTCCATGCTAGCCAAGTTGTTGCAGCTCCCTCCATCTATGATGGCCTTGTAAGCGTTCCTTCACCACTCCCTTTGTATGGAACAAATTATGCCTCTGATTTTGCCCAGCTTGTGTGACCTGCACACTCAAAACACGTTGAGCAACTAAACATTCATACCTGTCACCGTCTTCAGGAGCCATGTATTACGTCTCATTTTCAAAACCATCTCCACCGCGTTCTTCACGTGTAATAAGAGCCAAAGTCTCCTCATCATAGTCACTAGTGGACTCATAACCTGTAATGCCCCGGATACAACTTTCCATATTCGTAACTCCAACTCTTGCCTTTTCCGGCTATGTGATATGTTATTTCCTCCATGGTTGGGTTTTTGTCTTTCGTTTTGCTTTTTGTTCATGTCTTGCTTTTCATGTCATAGCATCATGCACTTTTGCATCTGCATGTTTTCATAAGACTCGCAGCCGTTCGTACTTGTCACTTCTCTCCTTGTCTCCGTGGCTGCCAAACCCCTTTGCGCGCGTGTCCGAAACTCCCCTGTACCCGACCCTGGCTGTTGTGACCTTTGGATCCGGACCATCCCCAAACATTCCATAATTATCTTCGGTTCTTTTTTGAACTCCCCTAGTCTGTTTTTCCTGTCCGTCCGATTTAAATCGGATGTTCCAAAATTCCCCTCATTTCACTATATATAGACCACCCCTAACCTAATCTAGACACACCACCTAATTTCTAGGGATCCTCCCGAGCGCCGCCACTCATCCTGTCTCTTCTTCATCGGGATCCTCCCCGATCCAAAATCCCTTCCTCGTTTTCAGATCCACCTAGTCCCTCCATCGATCCAACCAGCAGCACCCCTCGAGCTCCACCTACAGCCCATCCTTCCCTGCTTCGTTCCCGAAGCCGTTGGCACCAAGCTCCCCTGCCTCGCTCGCCTCTCGTGCCGAAGACCTCTGCTCCCGCGCATCTCCGACCCTCCCCGAGCCTCCTCGCCGGAGTAGCAGCACTCGGCAACCACCAGGTCGCCACGCCCTGCCTTCTCTTCATTTACTCCCCTTGCTTCTCTCCCTCTCAACCTCTCTAATCTTTCTCGCCTCTCCCTTCTCTAGCAGGGACCCGACGCCAGGGACGCTCGCGTCCCACGATCTTGCAACGCCGCCGCCTGGAGCTTCTTCGCCGGAGGCCTTCGCCTCGTCCACGTCGCCGGCGTCCATCCCCGCCTGAACCTCGTGCCCGAGGAGCCCCATGCCGAGCTCCTCCTCCCTGCCTTCGCCTCGGCCTCGTCCAAGAGACAAGCGAACGCATCAGTCCCGCCGTTGACCGAGCCACTCGTCCGCGCGAGGTCTCCTTTGCTCCTGCAAGCGAGCCGCCGCTGGATCCCTTCCTCCTCGACTCCAGCAAGCCTCGCTGGAGTCCAAGCCATCACCGTGCCCGTGACCATCTGCTTCGTCTGTTCCTGCGTCCTCTTGCTTTGCATCGAGCCGATGGCATCGAGAGGAGATGCCCCTGCACCGAGGCATCCCCGACCTCCATCTCGTCACCCATGTCGTCCGCCTCCCTCCGACTCACAAGTCCCACAACCCGCTATGGCCGACGCCTCAAGCTTGTCTCCGTTGGGTCCGCGCCCGCGCCCTGTTTCTGGACGCCTCCGCCCAGGTCCGCCCATTCCAAGTGCTCCCCGCTGTTGCCGTTGAACGTCGCCGCCGGGAGCCCCGCTTCAAGTCCCTGCCTTGACTACTGCCCTTCTGCAGAGCCTCGTCGCCAGAGAGTCATCGCCCCGCCAAGTCCCTCGTCCCGCCTCTGCTTGCCCGCTTCGCCAGCGCCAAGTCCCGCTGTTGCCTTCCCGTCCAGCGCTGCCGCTGCTCTGCTTCTGACGAAGCGTGAGGATCGCGCCAACCGGTGCCTCCCGCTGTCGGATCGGCGAGAGGGCTCGCTCGGTCGGCCAGCTGCGTTATTGCGCCACGTCGACTCGAGCCCAGCGCACTCCTCCATGCCGGCCTCCCTCTTCCACCGACTGGGCCGAGCCCATGGGTGAGCAGCCCGTCCAGCCCCTCTCCTGTACACTTCAGGTCCGGCCAGATTCGGCCCGATTCATGTTTTTTTTCACGGAACGATTTTTGCTTTTTATCCAGCAAACTGCATGTTTACATATTAGTCCCTCTAGATCATGCATATAATAACTCCACAACCGTGCATCGGATTAAAATGTTTTAAATATGTAAAATGCTTAGAATTTCATCTAGTTTCATAATATCCAACTTTCATCCATGTTAAAAATGTTTAAAATGCTGTTTGTTTAAATTTTGCATAAATGCCATGTTAAAATGATTTATTTCCTAACTAAATAACCGTAGCTCGGTTTTAAATAAAATTTATATGTAAATGGGGTGAAAAAATGCCTAGTTTAACATGGTGGACTTTATTTTCCTGTTTAACAACATTAAAATATGGTTTAGGGCAGAACAGTACTGAATCTAAAATAGGCATATGGGGATTTTTTGGAATTGTTGTTTGTTGTTTCCGGCCTCGTTTAAACCTGCCTAAATAGTTAATTTATTTTTGTTTCACCTCTTGCCATGTTTAACAACATTTTAATATTGTTGAGTACCTAAACGGGAGAGAACTAAATAAATGAATGTGGTGTTTCTTCAATATGCAGCCCGTTGCATATTGAGCTCCACTTAACTTGTAGTATTGTTTGTTGCACTTTGTCATGCCATGCCTCATTAAACCGGACATGCATCATACTTGATTGTGCATCATGCCATATTTATGTGATGGGTTTTTATCATGTTGTTTGCTTCTTTCTGGTGTTGCTTCTTATCGTTAGTTCCTGTTTCGTTGCGATCGTGAGGATTCGTTCGTCTAAGCTTGGTTCGTCTTCGTGGCTTCATCTTCTTCATGGAATCGTTCTTCTTCCTAGCGCGATTTCAGGCAAGATGACCGTCACCTTGGATCTCATTACTATCATTGCTATGCTAGTTGCTTCGTTCTATCGCTATGCTGTGTTACCTACCACTTGCTTATCAAGCCTCCCAAATTGCCATGAACCTCTAACCTTTGTCACCCTTCCTAGCAAACCATTGTTTGGCTATGTTACAGCTTTTGCTCAGCCCCTCTTATAGCGTTGCTAGTTGCAGGTGAAGATGAAGATTGCTCCATGTTGGATTATGTTTATGTTGGGATATCACAATATCTCTTATATTATAAATGCATCTATATACTTGGTAAAGGGTGGAAGGCTCGGCCTTATGCCTGGTGTTTTGTTCCACTCTTGCCTCCCTAGTTTCCGTCATATCAGTATTATGTTCCCGGATTTTGCGTCCCTAACGCGGTTGGGTGATTTATGTGACCCCCTTGACAGTTCGCTTTGAATAAAACTCCTCCAGCAAGGACCAACCTTGGTTTTACCATTTGCCTCACCACCACCTACTTTTCCCTTGGGAGTCGCGCTATCGAGGTTCATCTTTATTTTAGCCCCCTGGGCCAATGCTTGTCTAAGTGTTGGTCCAAACTAGAGCCACTTGCGGTCCCACCCCTAGGCAACTTGGGGTATCTTCGGTTGCCGTACGTAGTGTTCATCCGGTGTTGCCCTGAGAACGAGATATGTGCAGCTCCTATCGGGATTGTCGGCACATCGGGCGGTCTTGCTGGTCTTGTTTTACCATTGTCGAAATGTCTTGTAAACCGGGATTCCGAGACTAATTGGGTCTTCCCGGGAGAAGGAATATCCTTCGTTGATCGCGAGAGCTTATCATGGGCTAAGTTGGGACACCCCTGCAGGGTATAAACTTTTGAGAGCCATGCCCGCGGTTATGTGGCAGATGGGAATTTGTTAATGTCCGGTTGTAGAGAACTTGACACTTGACTTAACTAAAACGCATCAACCGCGTGTGTAACTGTGATGGTCTCTTTTCGGCGGAGTCCGGGAAGTGAACACGGTTTTTGGGTTATGTTTGACGTAAGTAGGAGTTCAGGATCACTTCTTGATCATTACTAGTTGACGACCGCTTGCTTTGCTTCTCTCCTCGCTCCTATTTGCGTAAGTTAGCCACCATACACGCTTAGTCGCTGCTGCAACCTCACCACTTTACCCCTTCCTTTCCCATTAAGCTTTGCTAGTCTTGATGCCCATGGTAATGGGATTGTTGAGTGCTCGTGGCTCACAGATTACTACACCAACAGTTGCAGGTTCAGGCTATGCGATGATCATGACGCGAGAGTGATGTTTACTTGTTTTGGAGTTCTTCTTCTGCTTCTTCGATCAGGGGATAGGTTCCAGGTCGGCAGCCTGGGCTAGCAGGGTGGATATTGTTTGAGTTTCTGTTTATGTTCATCCGAAGTCGGATGTTTATGTTATGTATGATGTATTGTTGTATTCACGTGACATTGTATGTCTTGGATGTATCCCCACTATTATGTAATGTTGATGTAATGATATCGACCTTGCAAAAGCGTCTTCGAGATGCGCTTCTATCCTTGGTGAGACCTTCGAGTTCCTTTAGGATAGGGTCGCATCTTGGGCGTGACATAACCACCATCCTCAGTAGCAATCATCACACGCTGAGATTTGCATTCTCTCGCATAATGACCTCTTCCCTTACATCGACGACAAATAATATCACTTGTGTGCCCTGTTGATGCCATGGAAGAAGAAGATCTCTGTACAGGCCCGACAGGTGTGCTCTTGGCAGATAGTGGTGGTTGTGCCTGCTTTCTTGTATCACGGCTGGAGGTGGCCGCTGATGGAGATGTCAGTGCAGTTGAATGTGTGGAAGTAGAGGATGCACGCGGTGTCCATGGTGAAGGTCGACCTGCAGAAAAGTTAGTCCGCGCCAATGCCTGTCGATCCTACACTTCACGTTCAGCTTTACAAGCAAGATGGAATAAACGAGTGATATTATTATACTCCTTATACTCTAGAATGGTCTGAATCTCTCTATTTAATCCACCCATAAAACGTGCAAGCATAGCTTCATTCTCCACAACAATACCACATCTAATCATGCCAGTTTGTAATTCCTGATAATATTCTTCTACAAAAAAAATTCCTTGTCTTAAGCGCTGCAATTTTTGAAGTAATTCACGTTGATAATAAGGTGGAACCCAACGAGTACGCATAGCAGTTTTCAAAGCAGCCCAAGTAGCTGGAATGGGATACAACCTACAATGTTCAGACCACCAAACACATGCAAAACTAGTGAAAGCACAAACAGCAGCAGGAACACGTCTCTCCTCAGGATATTGTAAACATGTAAACCGTTGTTCCGTTTCTAACTCCCAAGTAAGATATATATATATATATATATATATATATATATATATATATATATATATATATATATATATATATATATATATATATATATATATATATATATATATATATATATATATATATATATATATATATATATATATATATATAAGGAACATATCTACCCTCATATGGTGGAATATTCAATTTTAGTTTAGGAAGATGGTCATGAGCTTGTACCTCTGGTGGTGTAGCCCTACCGTTGCGATGATATGCATGAGGACGACCTGGTGGTGGTGGTGGTGGTGGTTGCACGTAGTTCCGATTTTGATCAACCTCATCCTCGTAATAGTCCTCCACCTCTGCAGCAGTAGGAGCTACAGAAGCATCAACAGTATGTACGGCGGCACCAGAAGTTTGACCAGGCTCAAGGGGACGCGCTGTGCTCTTCCCACTTGATTTGGAAGGCGATGTTGTTGTTGTTGTGATGTGCGACAGGTGCAGCGGGCGGTGGTTTGTGGAAGATGCACGAGCAATTCATTAAACTTGTTATCAAGCTTTGTTTCGAACGCCTTCTCAATGCCATCTATCTTCTCCATGGCCTCTTCAAATCTATTTAGCACATCTTCCACCTGTCCACTCATCATTTGCTGAAACTTATCATGTAACTCCTTGTTCGTCATGTTCTCCCAGTCAGTCTCGTCGGCTTGTGATCCTGCCATGGTTAGCAGCAATAGAAACACACAAGAATATGATCCTACAGACTACTAGGAAGTGGTGCTGGTGTTTCACAAATCCGTTAATCGAATCTCAATATCTTACCAGTTCTTACCAAGCAGGAGGTGGTGATCGGCAACCGTTGTAGTAAAAACTCTCAAAATCTTGGATAGAGCGATTGCCAGGGAGAGTCAAACGCACGACGTAGATGTATGTGGAGCTGGGAAGGCTTATAATATGGTAGCAAAAGGGTGAGCAATAATCAATTCAGAGATGCAAAGTTGAATAAACGCTCAATGACGGTATTGTGCTGGTCCTAGGCTAGACCGTGCTAGATACGCGAGCCTAGAACACTAACAAAATCACGGCGTTGCATGTAAACAAGGGAGGAGCACACTCGGAATTTTTTTCTCTTTTTTTGCACTTTTTTGTCCTCTTTTTTTTGCTCCGCAACAATTTTTTTTGAATAAGTCTACAAATGGCCTAAAAACTGCCTAGGCAGAATTTTCCAGACTTAGTTTTTTTTTGAAACTTGAACTATTTTTCTACTGCGGGTAGCACGGAATTTCGGGAGTTCGACTTGGTCATGACTCGGAGTATGGAATGATCTGGAAATAAAAAACAAAGCAACAATTACTGGACTCGGACTGGTGGCGGAGATGAATCTGGTGGAAGCTCGGACTGGTGGAGGATATATGCAGGGCGGTGGAACACGGACTTGTGGCGAATCTGTGATGGAGGTGGACTTAGATTAGCGTGATGGCAGTGGATATGTGGTATATGGCAGCTGCGATGACGATGGTGGTATATTGCAGCGGTGATGACGATGGTGGTATATGGCAGCGGTGATGACGATGGTGGTATATGGCAGCGGTGATGATGGTGGTGCGGCGGCAGCGTGACAACTTGTGAACTGAACTTGTCGGAGTAAATGACCATGGGTAGCCTAACCGGCTCCCCCTGGGACCTCTGAAAAAATTATAAGCCAATCAAGCCATCCAACATCCAAGACGCAGGCCGCTTTCCCCACCGGGCTGACCCTCGGGCGGCTGTCGAGGTGGCCCGCCCCAAAACCTCTGGGAAGAAGGCCACGAAGGGCGGTTTCAAGGAGCCGGCTACGGAGGGCCGACTCATGAGTCAACCATGAAAGGACGACTCAAGCCGCCCCGACAGCGGCCAAGGCCGCCCCCTCAGAATCCACGCCCACATAACGGTGATGGAACGGGGCATGGCTACAGTAAAGCCTTCCACCCCCGTATCCCGGAGCACGCCTGGCCACAGTGTGCCGTACGGGGCAGCCATCACCAGTCCGGAGCGGCACTGTTACCATGTTGACCATGACATCAGACACGACGGGTTGTCAGTACGACCCACGGGCGGCGGGCCCCTCTGGCCAGGGAGATGCCCGAAGGCGGCTCGACCTCCCCCAATCGGCCTGAGATATGGCCGGCTTCCCATAGCCGGCTTACTCCCTCCCTCGAAGGAGGCACCTCATTAAGGAGACAAGACGGCGTGAGGCTACGATGATCGCCGCCAAGGCGGGCGGCATGTAGCCATGCTTACCCCGACAAAGCCCTCGTCATCGAGATTGAAACGCGATAACCAGCCCCGACCGAGACCCTCGGCGGTGGGGCCAGCTTGTCGGCCAAGCGGTAGCCGGCTGGACCCACCAATCGGCGGGCCCCGGCCCGTGGAGAGGCCGGCAGCGTGAACACGATGGCTGGGGCCAGCGCCAGCCGGATTACCATTGTACCCCAGGGGGGTAGGCCTATAAACCCCAGTATGCCCATGCAAAGGGTGGATCTCAGAGAGTTTTTAGACACCACATAGATGGAAGAGAAGAGCCAGCCTAGCCTTTCTTCTCCCTCTCATCAAACAGCTCAAGGAGCACCTTGTAGCCACTTGTTCATCTAGTGACCAAGCGGAGACCCCGTAGAGCAGCAGTAGGGGTCTTATCTCCACAGAGAGCCCCGATGCTGGGTAAGATTCGCCGGCGTGCATGCCTACGCCTCATCCCGTTTCCAGGCACCGGCGACGTCTTATTGGCTCCCACAATGATAAGCCACCCGTTGGCATATGTCGCACCTACCACCCGACATTTGGCGCCCACCGTGGGGCCAGGTGCACCATCGTCCAGAGATCTGTTCTGGACGGGAACCTTCTTCCTCCCCAGCGAGCGTAGCCAGCCCGGCACGCCCGATGGTGCTTGCCCCGACGCTGCAGGCGTCGGCGCGCACGCTATGCGGCAAGCTGCCTCGCCAATCTTCTTGGCGAGGCTCGCATCTCCGACGAGCCCGCCTCTGACGCGGGCACAGGCTGCCCCGAGAGCCACCTCGTTAGCCTCCTTGACCAACTCCACGTCTCCAGCGAGCCTGCTGTGGATTTGGAGTCGGTCGGCTCCACCGACCCGATGCTTGTAGACTCCGACACGGCATCACTCGACGCTTTACCCACCAACGTTGTGATCTTCAACGACCCGCTCCCCCAAGCCGACAGTTGTGGCAGTGCCATCACCGAGGTGCTAGTCATCAGTCATGGTGGCCGCTCTGGCGATAATGCCCACGACGCCCTGCAAGCGGCGCTGCACGAACTGTCCGCCCCTCTCTGGCCGGCGCCCGGCCGCTGAGGCACTCGGTAGGCGCGCCTCGCCCCTCAAGCGGAGGGCGGAGGATAACTTCCATGAGGCGCCTCGCGAGGCTCACCGGTAGAAATCGACCGCGCCGCCTTTGTCACGCCACCCCCGGCGGGCCAAGCTGAATCGGCGTCGTCAAGAACGCGCAGTCATCGCCGACATCTTTGAGGCGGACTACCTAGTCGCCCGCCCCTCGAGAACCTCGTGCCGCCCAGGTGAGAAGAGCTGAATGGACTAGGGCCCGGCGAGCTCCCCTATGTGGCTAGAGCGCATCCAACAAGCGATTGCGCGGCCGCCGAGCGCATGAAGACAGCCCACGCCGAAGCTCTCCCCAGCGAAACGCAGTGCGATATCACGCCGCTGACCGCGGGCAACACCCGCGCGGCGAAAAAGGCGGCTGCCAGCCGCAGCGAACCGGATCTCCATCGGCGCGGCGAAGGCCATCCTCGAGCCGTGGCGGCAAGGCAACCCGCCCCTCCTCCGCCCGCGCGAAAGATATCCACCCACCGCACATCACGCATCCGACTCTCGTGGCCGACTAGGCGCCGCGAAAAATCGGCGAAGGCAACGCCACCACGGATCGACCGCCTAAGCGCGATCCCTAGCATTGGAAGAAAGAAAGCGATGTCGTCCGCCTTGCCGACCTCCGCATCGCGACTAGCCCTTCCCTAAAGGGTTCTCGCTCCCAAAGAACACGCCCAGAACAACGGCTCTGTGAAGGCTGGAGGATTGGCTGATCGACTACTCCACCTGATCGGCATAGCGAAGGCAGCAGCGTGTTGCCGTGAAAATATGTGCCCCTCATGCTTCGAGACGCGCGCGAACCTGGCTCAACAGCCTCAATCCGTATAACATCAACAGTTGGCTAGACTTCAACGAAGCCTTCATCTGCAGCTTCACCAGCACCTACAAGCGGGCTCCCAAGCCCGGACAGCTCTCCTTGTGCGTCAAGGACCAGCAGAGTCGACTCGCGACTACCTCACGCGTTGGGCGAGCTCCGCTAATTCCCTGCGAGGTGCACGAGGTTCAAGCCATAGACTACTTCACCACGGGTGCCGAAGGCACCCTCCTCAACACCTAAGCTTCTGTGGCGGCCGACTACCTCGATGAGCTACTAGTCATAGCGGACAAGTACGCCACCGCTGACTCCTCGATGAAAACCGAGCTCCGGGTGGACGCCTCCGGGAAGGTACTCAACCCGGCTCCCAAAACGCCAGCTGGCGACTCCAGCCGGCGTCCTTACGGAAGCGACAACAAGCGCAAGGGCCCAATGCGCCTCCAACCCAGTCGGCGGTGGCCACCGTCGAAAACGAACAACTTTGGTGACGCGCCAAAAGCCATAGGCGGCAGGCCGGCAGCAGCGGCTTTCTCCTCCGAGCAAACCCTCGATGCCCCTTGCAAGTTCCACAGCTGCGCGAAGCCATCCAACCATACGACCCGGAAATGCCACTGGCTCACCCGAATCACCAAAGGCGAAGGGCTGGTGCCACCTCCGCCAGCTGGACAGCCGCCTCCGGCTCCTCAACAGCTGGCCGCTCGACCAACAGTCGGGGCCGTCCAAGACGAGTTCCCCAACGAGTATGCCGCCTACATCGTCTATACAAGCCAGCCTAAAGACCGGCGCAGCCGGCCCCGACAGCACCAAGAAGTCAACACGGTCGCCTCCAACAACCCCGAGTAAATGCACTGGTGAGAAAGGCCTATCAGCTGGAGCCGGGCCGACCCCGCAGAGGTGATGCCGTCCCCGGGCTCTTATGCATTGGTTCTGGAAGCAACCCTAGCAACAGACAGGCTTGCTGCCCGATTCTCCCGCGTACTGATAGACGGCGGGAGCAGCATCAACATCATGTACCGCGACACCATGGAAAAGCTAAACATCAAGACCAAACACCTCACCCAAGCCGGACCGTGTTCCATGGCATTGTACCCGGCCTGTCCTGCTCACCAATCGGCAAGATCAAGATAGATGTTCTCTTTGAGGACAAGGATCATTTCTGCCAAGAAGTGATCTGGTTTGAAGTGGTGGACCTTGAGAGCCCCTATCATGCAATGCTTGGCCGACCTGCTCTGGCCAAGTTCATGGCTATACCCCACTACGCCTACCTCAAGATGAAGAAGCCAAGTACCAAGGGCATCATCACCATAGCCGACGATTACAAGAAATCCTCCGAGTCTTGCTGCAGACCCGCAGCCGGCTGGCGAGTCCTTGTGATCGCTGAAGAGAAGAAGATATTGGACGAGTCGTGGCCATGGCCGGCAAGTAGCTAGCCGTGTGCCCCGACCCTAAGAATGTGATGCCCAAGGTTCTTTCCGGCCCGGCCAAGGAAGCGAAGAAGATACCTCTGGACCTGAGCACCCGAAAGGTTTGCCGTCATTGGGGCAAACCTGGACAGCAAATAGGAAGGCGAGCACGTCGATTTCCTCCGTGAGAATCGGGACATCTTTGCATGGTCCCCCAAGGACATGCGGGTGTTCGAAAGAATTCGCCGAGCACAAGCTACGTCGGCGGATGCAAAACCAGTCAAGCAGCCCCTCCGCCGGCTGTCGGAGTAGAAGAGAAGGATTGTAGGAGAAGAGATAGCCCGGCTCTTGGCGGCCGGCTTCATAATGGAGGTGTTCTATCCGGAGTGGCTTGCCAACCCGGTCCTCGTGCTGAAGAAGAATAACAAGTGGCGCATGTGTATAGACTACACAAGCCTCAACAAAGCCTGCCCCAAAGATTCCTTCGCCCTGCCAAGGATTGATCAAGTGATAGACTCCACAGCCGGATGTGAGCTGCTGAGTTTCTTGGATGCCTACTCGGGCTACCACCAGATAAAGTTGGACCTAGCTGACCGCCTAAAGACCGCCTTCATCACGCCATTCGGAGCTTTCTATTACCTGACTATGACATTCGGCTTGAGAAATGCCGGTGACACTTTTCAGCGTTGCATGCGAAATGCCTCCTCAAGCAACTTCGGCGAAATGCCCACGTCTATGTAAGCGATATCGTGGTGAAGAGCGGAGAAAGCGGCACCTTGCTAGAAGACCTCAAGGAAACAATTGAGAACCTCGCGGTTTTAGATCAAGCTCAACTCGAGAAATGTGTGTTGGAGTACCAGCCGGCAGCTTCTAGGCTTCTGGTCTCTGAGCAGCGGCATTGAATACAACCCGGTAAAGATCAAAGCCATTGAGAGGCGGAGATTCCCACCAAGCTGCGAGGCGTCCAGAAGTTTACGGGTGCTGGCCTCCTGAACCGCTTTATCGGCCGGCTTGGAGAAAAGGCTCTCCCCTCTACCGACTCATGAAGAAAACCACCCACTTCAAGTGGAGCGACCAAGCCGACCAAGCTTTCCATGAGCTAAAGGAGATCTTTGTACGCGCTTTGTCTTGGTGGCGCCGACTGAGAAAGAGCCCATGCTCCTTTATATTGCTGCCACCAGCCGGGTGGTCAGCACCGTCATCGTGGTCCAGCGTCCAGAAGAAGGCCGAGCTCAGCTAGTCCAAAGACCGGTGTATTACTTAAGTGAAGTACTGTCCACCTCGAAGCAGAACTACCCGCACTACCAGAAGATGTGCTATGGCGTGTACTTCGCCGCCAAGAAGCTGAAGCCCTACTTTCAAGAGCACCCCATCACGGTCGTATGCACCGCCCCGCTCGCCGAGATCATAGGCAGCCGGGACGCATCCGGCCGGGTGGCAAAATGGGCCATTGAGCTGGCCCTTACACGATTTTCTACCAGCCTCGCACCGCCATCAAGTCCCAAGCATTGGCCGACTTCCTCATCGTGGGGCGAGACCGGTACTACCGCTAGCTCCCGACTCCACTCATTGGCGGATGAACCCGATGGGTCAAGATGCGTACCCGGCTTGGAGCCGGCATCATCCTCACCTCTCCCAAAGCGACAAACTCAGATACACATTGCAAATTCACTTTGCCGCCTCTAACAATGTGGCGAGTACTAGGCGCTCATACACGGGCTCCGGCTAGCCAAAGAGCTCGGCATCCGCGGATCTGTGCTATGGCGACTCGGTTTGGTGGTCCAGCAGTCATCGGTGGTTGGGAAGCCAGGGCGCAAACATGGGCAGCTACCGCTTCCTCGTTCGGCAAATCAGCGGGTATTTTGAAGCATCACGAGTTCCTCCACGTGCCACGGGCCGACGACGAACAAGCAGATGCCACAACGCGAATAGGCTGCACTCGACAAGCTATACCAACGGCGTCTCTCTCAAGCGCCTCCTCAAGCCGTCTATCAAGCCATCTCGAATCCGATTCCATCTTCGTGCAGCAAACCCGATGCAGCGGATCGGCTTGGGAACCAAGCGGCGGCGGGGACTTCGATAGGTGGCTCGGGGACTGCCATAGTCGCACCGGCCGGGGACTTTAGAACCCGGCACAGGGGACTCTGATGGTCGGCCTGGGGACTTTATCAACACCCAGGCGGTGGCCAACTCAGCTCTTCACCACCCAGCCCACCATACAGTTGCGGTAGCCGTGTTGGCTTTAGAAGAAGTCACAGCTCCATCATGGGCTCAGCCCATCCTCAACTTCTGGTAAGCGAGAAGCTGCGGTTGGCGAGATCACGGCAAGACAAGTCAACGCCGAGCGGACATATACAATTGTTAACGAGAGCTCATCGAGCGCGGTGTCACGGGAGTCTTCAGTAGCTGCGTCGAGCGAGAGAGAAGGGCATAGCAATCCTCAAGGACATTCACCAAAGGCGAATCGGCCACGCAGCCTCAAGATCACTTGTTGCCAAAGCTTTCCGCCATGGATTCTTTTGGCCGACTGCTTTGGACGATGCCAAGGAGTTGGTCGAACATTGCAAAGGTGCCAAGTCTTCAGCTCCAAGCAACACCTGCGGCCCGGCACTCAAGACCATTCCCTCACCTGCGCCTTTTGCCGTCTGGGGATTTGGACATGGTGGGCCCGTTCAAGGCAATGGCGGCATGACACATCTCCTCGTCGCCGTGGATAAATTTACCAAGTGGATCGAAGCAAAGCCGATTAAGAAGCTGAATGGGCGACTGCCGCGACATTCGCCGTTAGATATTACAACTCGGTATGGCGTGCCACAGCATCATCACCGACAGCGGCACAAATTTTGCCAAGGGAGCATTGGCACATTTCTGCGCGACGGGGCATCCGCCTGGACCTGGCGTCCGTTGCCCACCCGCGATCAAGCGGCCAAGTTGAAGCGAGCCAGCGGCCTCATCCTTTCGACATCAAGCCCCGGTGGTGCGTGCCCTTTGGAAGCGTTCGGCGGTGTTGGCTCGACGAGCTGCCGGCCGTCCTCTGGTCTGCGCACTACCCGAACAAGTCAACGGCTTCACCCTTTCTTCCTTGTATATGGTGCGAGGCTGTCATCCCAATGACGCCGAGTTCGACTCGCCTCGGGTGACCATGTACCAGCGAGCGAAGGCGAAGAAGCCGCGAGAAGGCGGCATCGACCTCTGGAAGAAAGCGGCTGCTAGCCCTCGGCCGATCCGCCATCTACTAGCAGGGTTTGCACGCTACCACAGCCGGAAGGTCAAGCCAAGATCCTTTCAAGAGGGTGACCTTGTGCTCCGGCTGATCCGATGAACAACCGGCCAGCACAAACTCTCGACCCTTAGGAAGGCCCCTTCGTCATCGTGAGAGCATTGGGAAGCGACTCCTACTACGATCGGCCTTACGAAGCGAAGGCCGAAGAGAGATGATTCGGCAAAGTCGAGCGACCATGGAGCATAACCTCCTCCGAAGATTTTCGGTTAAAATGCAGTATGTATCACGCTACCTTTTGTACTAAGTATGAGACAATAGGCCCCCCGAGGAGCACTTGGGGACTGCCACCTTTTATCTATGAATGACAAGTATCATGCTTATGATTTTGTCGTTACATTCTTCCTCCTCGTCCGGCACCGGGTTGGACTAGTCGGCCCGGGGACTGGCCGCCTTGAGTTATATTCAAGTTCCACCTGCAGTCAGACAAGTAGTGTACCGGCACCCAAGCCCTCTCATGTCGAAAGTCGCAGCTCGAAAAACCGGTATCCGGTGGCAAGAGTCAAAGCGGAAAGATGCCCACCACAGCGGCTAGGAATAACGAACTCGTATAACAAAAGCGGCTTCCTCCATCGCCGACCGGCTACGAGTAACCCGGCGGCCGACTTCATTTCACCTTGCCACAATCCAAGTAAGCTCAAGTACTTGTCTTCCCACAAATGGCCAAGTTCCTCCCGAGCCCGCAATTTGAGCAGGCTGTTCACTGGGAAAGCGGCGATCAAGGGAAAGCGGCAAAGAAACATCCTAAGGATAAAAGCAAATTCGAATGGAAGCCAAACACATGCATAATTATATTTACACAAAAGCCTTGAAGGCGGCATTCAACATAGTTTGAATACACCCCAGATGGGTGGAGCTGTACAAATTTAATAAAAAGTTGTTCAAAAATGTGACAGGGAAAGCAAGAAGCGGCAGATCAGGCCAAGGGAGGCGATAAGCGAGTCGGGCAGGTCGGCAGGAGGCAGTGCTGGTCGGAGGTGGCCGGCTGGCGGGTCTCGGCCTGATCATCACCCCTCGCGGCGGCTTCGCGTGCGCCTCGTTCTCTGGAGCCACGATCAGGTGAAGGCTGGCTGGTCGCCGCCGTCGAAGCCTGACGTCTTCGCCGCCCTCCTTCTTCGTCTTCGCCGCCGTTGCTGAGCGATCTCCTCGTCGAGTCCTCACCTTCCGCGGGTTCAGCCCGAACCACGCCTCCAGCTTGGCGACGCGTTATCATTCTCCTCAAGAGCAAAAATGCTGGTGTCGGTATATTCGGCGATAGCTGAGGCGCGCTGGATGATAGCCGGCGGCACCGCCACCAGGTCCTTGTCGGCCTCCTGCCTCCAGGTGCTCAGCTGGCCCAAGCTCAGCCCAGGATACCAGGTTCGTACGAACTCCAACGCCCGCCTGGCGCCGGACCCGCAGCGGAAGCCTTCGAGCCTCGAAGTAGCCACCCGCAACCTCAGCCGGTCGGCGAGTCCGGTGAAGTGCGAGAATCGCCTCGCCCGAGCCGGAGGCGGTCAGCACCTGCGCCCCGGCACGCTGAAGACGGCGGAGCATGCGGTGAGCCGGCTGCAGCCAGGCCTGGATCGCCAAAAGCTGTTCGTCAAGCGTCCGGCTAGCATCTGGCGCGATCTCAACCCCTGCTTGCTGGCGTGCCTCGCGGTGGGCCTCGATGGCTTGGCTGGCGGCGACGGAGTAACCGGGAAAGTAATCTGCGCGAAGAACAAAGAAACAACACAAAAATCAGAAGATAAACAAGAGGGCAAGGGCAAGCAAAGGGGTGAAAAGGAAGGCGGCTTACCGTCGATCGGATCCTCAACCCGTCCATAGCCCTCGCTCAGCGCTGCCTCGCTTCAGCCCAGCCGCCGCCTCGGTCTCGAACTCGGCCTTAAGGGAGGCCTCGCTGTCTCTGCGCCTTCTTGGGGGCCATATGGCTCTCCTCCTGGTCGGCCAGTTTCTTGGCAGGCGTTCGCGTTCTGGGCCAAGGCCTTTGCCTCAGCCTCCTTGGCGCGAAGGGCGGTCTGGGCCCCGCCTAGCGGCTCCCTCAAGTCAGCATTAGCCTCTGCAAGCGTGGAGAAAAAGGATCCGACCTGACTGCTCAGCAGTGGGCCCAAATCTCGGGGACTACACCCGGTGGAGTGTTGTTGGCCCCACATGAGATAAAAAAACAAAGCACTCACTCGGCTATTAGTCGGTCGGCCTTTTGGATCAGCTCACGGGCACAGGAGTTGAAGGCAGCCGCGCGGAGATTGTGATATTCCTGAAAATCAGATGGAGTGCGAATAAGAATAAGATTTCCGCCAAGGCACGCTAAAAAGTTCCAAGCCGCTTTTCGGCGAGCCGACTCGAAACTTCGGGGACTACACCCGGTGGAGTGCTGTTGGCGCCTACGGAAGAAATCAAGAAAGAAATCGACCAAGGCGGAAGACTCACCGGATGACCGCTCGCGTAGTAAAAACTCCTGGGTGTACCGTTGCAATGGCGGCCTTGGTCTGGCGGCGTCGGACCTCCTGCGCCGCCACGTTCAACTTCGGTCATTCCGCTGCTGGCGTCCACTCGGACGTCTTGGCGCTGGCGCCTCCAGTCTGAGCCGTCGATTGGCGCCGCAGCTCTCTGCGGCTCCGACACCGAGGCGCTCTCCAGCGCAGCGCGGCGGCGACTTCACCACAAGATTCGCCCCCGCCGCCGACTCGCCCCCAGCCGGCTGCTCAGGCGCCGCGGCAGGTCGGCCGCCTTGGCCCGTTCGGCGCTGACTGTGGCGCCTCCCCCAGGATGGTCACGTCATCCTCCCTCCTATCCATCATCGGCCGGTCGCGGTCGGCTTCCTCCGACGGGGCCACGGGGATGTTAGGAGCCATGGCGCGAAGAGGAATAACGAGCCGCGGAGGCTGATTACGCAGAGCCTCCACCTCCCTCTCCGCGGCCGCGGCCTCCGCCCGGGCCTTGGCCGTTGCGTCGGCTTGCGCCTCGGCCGACTTCTCCGTCGCCTCCTGGATGGCCCTCCACTCTTCCGCTTCCCGCTCCTCCCGCGCCTCCCGCACGTTCCGCTCCGTTGCCTCCATGAGGTCGGCGCGGGGATCCACACGGCGTGAGCTCGAAGACCCTCCCATCGGTCCGACTATGGAGGCTGCATCAACCCGTTCGAGGGAAAGCGGCGCCCTGACCGGCAAATCAAGAAGAAGGTTGGAAGAGCCTCAGCAAAGACAACAAGAAAGCAGGAGGCGTTCAACACTTACGCCGAGACCGCTGTGGCTGCCTCACCACCTTGAGCGGGCGCTTCGCGGCCGCCTCGTCCGCAGTCGCCGCCGTGGAGCCCTTGGGTTTTTTGGCCGGCTGCCGAAGAGACGCTGCCCGGCCCGACGTTTTTGCGCGCCACCCCTAGCAGCTGGCGTGGCAGAAGGTCCCGCGCCTTGGCGATTGGCCGCCGCCTGGCGGCGTGGGATGGCCTCGGCTTCATCATCATCAGGCCAGTCCCCAAAGCCGGCCGCGAGCTCGGGGCCGCCTGCCTCTCCGCCGGCTCCGCCTATGGCGTCGTCCATGGCGGCTGCCCCCAGATCTGGGTCGTCGAGGTCGTCCATCGTATGGTCGGACATGAACTGGCGCTCCGGCCCTGCGGCCCCGGCCACCGGTCGAAGAAGGGGGTTCTGCTCAAAGACAGGTCGACTACTCAAAAGTCCGCGGTCACGAACCCGGCAACAAAAGAAGAAGAAAGGAAGGAAAACTCACCACAGGCGGGGGATCAGCCCGAGAATACGGCGCCTTGCCATACTGCCACTCCTCGGTGAGCTTGCAGTTGGAGATGTAATTCACCATGTAAGACACCTCGTCACGAGGCATCTCCCTGGTGCTCAGCCGGCATGGGTCGAAGAGGCCACTCATCTGGCAGATCATGTGCGGCCGACCTTGGAGCAGGAGCACCCGACGCTCCATGAAGGCGGTGACCAGGTCGGCCCCGACCAAGACCTCCGATTGGATCATCACCGGGCCGGGTGGCGGCGTTCCAGCCGGGGAGGCGTCCGGGCTCGGTAGGACCAAGGCGGCTGCCTCCCGGCGGCGGGCGGCTATGTAAGTCGTTAGATTGGCGAAATCGCCTTGCGGCGGCGTTCTTCCGCAAAAATATGATTGCTGCGAGCTTCACCGATTGGATCAGCGGGATAGGCGGAAGGGTTGTTGTCGGCTGACCTCCGCATGGCGATGAAAGCGCCACAGGTGAGCACACCAGCGAGCGGTGCCAAGCTTGCCCTGGAAGAACTCCCAAAGAGCTCAAGGGTGGGGAGGGCGCCAAGAAAACCCTCGCCTGGGGTGGCGAGGCGGCAGACATCACCGTGTTGGGGGTGAGATGATGCGGTGGAGGTGGTAGAACTCGAGGAAGGGCGGAAGAACCGCTTCGCCCGGCGAGGCGAGGCCGTCGAGGCAATCTGGCGGAAGATGACCCGCTTCGCCCTCCTCGGCGCCAGCGAAACCTCCGTCTCCGGCGGCGGGTCTTCACGTAGCCCTCGCCCGGCAACCGCCCGCGTCTTGCGAAGCCAATCAATGTGGTCCTCATGGGCGTTGGAGCCATCCACGAGCTAGATAGCGTTTAGGAGCAAGAGGAAGCGAGAAGGCGGCGGCGGAGAGCACAACCATGCTGCGGAGGAGCATGATGACCAAGAGGGTTGTGGCCGGAGCAGCAGCGGTGGTGAAACACTTCTTGGCGGCGGAAGAAAGGAGAAGGAGGTAGAAGGAAGGGTGGAAGCGAGGCGGCGTGCGGCGTCTGCTGCTCCCTCCCCTACTTATAGGCTCGTCTTGGCCGGGCCGAGGAGGCGGCGTGGGGACATGGGATTAACTGCGCCCCCTCCCCCCACGTCCCGCGATTATTGTGCCCTAAAGGCGTGCTGAAACCGCCGCGGGAAGGCGAGCGGTCCGTTCGGGCCGTAGAGGATCCGCACATGGGCCGAGGCCTAGGTATGGTGGGCCCCAGCCTGCGGTGACGTCTCGTCGCACGCGTGGGCTGGCGAGCCTTCAGCCCGCGTTGCGCGCAGGGTGGGCGCGGTCAACCAGCGTGATTGGCTCGCGTTCTCACCTTACAGCTGCGGAACTTCCGAAGGCGGCGCACCCGCTCAAGGCGGCTCTGGTGGCGGCCCCTCGAGGATAGGAAGTTGATCGAGCTTCTCGTCCTCCTTTCAGCCTCGAGCTCAATCAACCGGGGACTCTTGCCGGAGTAAATGACCACGGGTAGCCTAGCTGGCTCCCCACAGGACCTCTGAAAAAATTATAAGCCAATCAAGCCATCCAACATCAAGGCCAGGGCCGCCTTCCCTGGCGGCTGACCCTCGGGCCGGCTGTCGGGGCGGCCCGGCTAAACTCATGAAGAAGGCCACGAAAGGGCGGCTTCAAGGCCCGACTACCCGGAGGCCGACTCCATGAGCCGACCACGAAAAGCCGACTCAAGCCGGCCCCGACAGCGGCCAAGGCCTCCCCTCGAATCCAGCGCCCACATAGCGGTGATGGAGCAGGGCATGACTACTGATAAAGCCTGCCACCCCGTATCCGGAGCACACAGCCCAGCGGTCGCCCGTCAGGCGGCCATCACCCGTCCGGTGCGGCTTATTACCATATTGACCATGACATCGACCACGGCGGGTTGTCGGTCGACCCTGGCGGCGGGCCCTCTGACCAGGAGATGCGGCGGCTCGGCCTCCCCGATCCGCTTTGAGATATGGCCGACTTCCATAGCTGGCCTCCCTCCCTCGAAGGCGCCTCATTAAGGAGACAAGGCGAGGTGAGGCTACGGTGATCGCCGCCAAGGCGGCGGCCTTTGTAGCCATGCTTACCGACAAAGCGCTCGTCATCGAGTTGAGGCAGCGATAACCAGCCCCGACCGGGCCCTCGGCGGTGGGGCGGCTTGTCGACCAAGAAGCGGCGATCGGCGGGACCCACCAGTCGGCGGGCCCCAGCGGCCGGCGAGCGTAGACACTAACGGCTAGGGCCCGCGCCCAGCCGGATTACCATTGTACCCCTGGCGAGTAGGCCTATATAAACCCCCCAGGGCACCCATGCAAAGGGTGGATCTCAGAGAGTTTTTAGACACCACATAGAGGGAAGAGAAGAGCCAGCCTAGCCTTTCTTCTCCCTCTCATCAAACAGCTCAAGGAGCACCTTGTAGCCACTTGTTCATCTAGTGACCATGCGGAGACCCCGCAGAGCAGCAGTAGGGGTGTTATCTCCACAGAGAGCCCCGAAGCTGGGTAAGATTCGCCGGCGTGCATGCCTACGCCTCATCCCGTTTCCAGGCACCGGCGACGTCTTATTGGCTCCCACAATGATAAGCCACCCGTTGGCATATGTCGCACCTACCACCCGACAGAACTCGAAACTCTAAAGGACTAGATGCTAAGACCAGCAACTTCGATTACTCCGAGATGGTGGCAACTTATCTAATACCACATGATAGAGGCAAAGGTGTCCCGTCTTTCGATGAGATGGTGGCTATCGTTTTGGAGGAAGTCGACTTTGACGATCCGACTACGAACATGCGAGGACATCACGCCTTAGCAATCGCTAAACCAACTCCGAGAGGTTATTGACCACGCGAACACGATCAACGACCACGAAGGTCATTTCCTGCGAGCAAGCGAAGAACAAGCAAGAAACTAAGATTGCAATCTGGATATTGTGAATATAAGAGAAAGCTTTATTGATCAAGGTGGGGTTCTATGACGCCTTTGTCTGGTCGTTGAACACAAACGAAGAACGCGAAGTTGCAGCTATGGAGAACTTTAACCTAAACAAAACCCAAAGTCTAAACGACGCCCTAAGGGCTGTATATATGGAGGAAGAGGGGGGGAATTTCGTGGCCCTTGGAGGAGGGGTCCGAAACCAGCCCTAACTCTTGTTTCCCACACATACGGACTCTAAAAACAGCCTATACTCATGGGCCTGGCCCAATAATAAGGTGACACAACAACTATAATAGCCTCTGTAGAAATTTATGAAGTGGCATCTTGAATATTTCGTCCAAGGCTTCACACACTTATTATGGTGGCTTCAAAGTCCTAAAATCATCACTTGTAACTCCGTTCTTGTTCCCCTTGCGCATGCCATCATCTCCATGCTTGATCTTGCTCCAATGATCATCCTTCTTGTCCAAGCTAGGCGCTTCATTTGTAAGCAAGACAAATGTATCCAATTTAGGCAGCATCATATTCTAATGAACGTTAGAATCATTACCAAGAAATGGAAGTACCTGATAATTTAATTGGTGTGCGCGAGCTCTAGTAATTGGTCCTGTATGTGTATCAGTAGGGGATGTGGGTGTAACTTTGTTAGTGATGTCCTCAGCAATTTGTCACCTTTAAACCCGTCCAGATCACCTGCCCGATGCACTTCAAATATACTAACAGGTCGCTGTTACATGTTATGCAGCTGGCAAAATCTACAAGGACGACGTTTCTTCTAGATCTAACAGCTTGGCCAACCAATATCCTGGACTGAGGCATTACTACGATATTGTAAATGCGTCTCTCTCTCTCTCTCTCTCTCTCTCTCTCTCTCTCTCTCTCTCTTGTTTTTTTGTGTGCCTGCCAGCGTGCTTTGCTAGGATTTTCGACCAGTAATCCCTTTGTGCAGACAATGATTTCTACTACTGGCCGCTAAATTAGATATGTAGATGTCATACATGATACTACCTCGTACCTCCGTTCCTAAATATAAGTCTTTCTAGAGATTCCACTATAGGCTACATACAAAGAAAAATGAGTGAATCTACACTCGAAAATGCATCTATATACATCATATGTGGTCCATCTTTGGAATCTCTACAAAGACATATATTTAGGAGCAGTACTCCCTCAAATCCGGAAATACTTGTCATCAAAATGGATAAAAGGAGATGTATCTAGACATATTTTAGTTCTAGATACATCCCTTTTATCAATTTGATGACAAATATTCGAGACGGAAAATAATACGATACACAAAATCGTAGGTGGCATGTAGGAATTCCAGTGCACTACATTAGGCTCCCTTAGAGTGCCTGCTAGTCCAGCACACAGAGTCATGGCTAGTTTATGCTACGCACACACTCATTAATTGGTGGTTTAAATATGCGCGAGGGATATGCAATGTATTATCAAGTAGAGATGTCTGAAATTAGCCGAGTCAACTTGCAGATAGGGTTACAAAATGAAAAAGTACAAGATGTATGTGGCAATTTCATGGAACATTGCAAAAAAAGGAGAGGCAATGGTGAGCCTATACAGTGTGCTATGGTAGGTCACTCCTCCATTGCAATCATCGTGACATGTTATTTGTATGCCAGTTCTATTGGCCAAGTTTCTTAGGGACAGTTATTACGAGTTATCCTAGGAAAATAAGCACCTGTGAATATAATCTCCAGGTAATAAGCCAACCAGTTCTTTTCATTGCCTTCCTTTTTAGCTTATCTTTGGTATGATCAGTGAAAAGTCTAGATTGCATTATATTTTGTAATTTTGCTACACCTTCGCAAGGACCGCTTCCCCAACGAACGCAAGTCCAAATTTCTTCCCCGAGCGGATGGACCCTTCAAGGTACTTGCACGCTACAACAACAACGCCTAGAAGATCGACATCCCACGGGACAAGTACTCCGTGAGCGACATCTTCAACATCAAAGATCTCTCCCCGTACCATGGTGATGAGGATTTCGATCCAAGGTCGGATCTTTCCCAAGGGAGGGGAGATGACGCGGAGAACCCTATGGTCATCCCCATGGACCTACCATCGTCTCATCAAGAGCCAAGAGGACCTATGACACGAGCACGAGCTAGAGGTCTCGAGAACGAGCAGACTTCCTTCCTTAGTGATATCACATATGATCCACTCGAGACATGGCTACTACCAAAGTCTGATATGGTCATCCCCAAGTTCACGGATGAAGAGAACCGCCGGAAGGAGAAGAAGACAGCTCCAGGGCCCGGACATCCGGCCGCTGGAGACATCTACCACAGCAGCATCCCAGCCGCTGAGCACCTACAGGCCCCGGACATCCGGCCCGGCCCGGACATCCGGCCAGAAGCCCGGAAATCCGGCGCCCTCTGTCCAGAGAGCACAGAAACCTGCATCGCCAGCCCGGATATCCGGCCTCCCAGCCCGGACATTCGGCTCCTCCCGAAGCCCCGGACATCCGGCCCGTCGCCCGGACATCCGGCCCCGTTTGTCTGTGCACAGTAAAGGGTCGAGGCCCGTGTACCCCTTCGCCCACCTAGACTATATATACACTCCCGTCTCCCTCTCTCTAGGGTTAGCATTGGTTTAGCTCATATGTGAGATAGAGCATTGCTCATCCATTACGGATCTACTCCACGAGAGAGACCGCAGCCCCTCTTCGGAGAAGATCCCCTTGGATTCAAGACCTCCTCACAGAGAAGACCCCCATCAAGACCTCCTCTCAGAGAAGAACCGGTTACCCTTTGTATCGTCCTTTGTTGACTTTGGATTGTGAATCTTCCTTTGTGTTTTGTGGATCTAGCACATGTGTAATCGAATATTGTTGGTTTGAGTGATTCTTTCATGTTTTCCCTCGTGTTCTTCGTGTTACTCTTCGGGTTCCGCTCCTTTCGTGAAAGATCGGCCGTATAGGGTTCCACCCTACATCAAAGTGTCCATCAAGTAAGTAGAGTCCGTTCGGCAAGATTGTTCGTGACAAAGCGCATGAAGCTTATCAAGATGGTATAGAATGATATGCAAAGCATTCATGGGAGCAAAAACATTCATTGTGCACACAAATGTGTTGTGAATATGATCAATGCAACCACGGTGCAAAATGATGTCATAGTGAGACGGTTTATCAATAGCATGAATATGGCAATGGATGCTCAATATGATTATGTTATCATGCAATTGATGGTAGGCAATGTGATCATTATGTATGAAGATGCCATCAAGGAAGATCAGAAAAATTTGCTAAAGAAACGCACAAGCTCATATATCATGGATGACATGGAAATAGGTGTAACAAGACAAGCATAATGTGAGTCAATCCATGCATAGGGTGCAAACTTGTGGTGAGTATGATATGTCCATCGAGCATGACATGTGTGAGCACTATCAACAAATATGGATGTAGTGGTACAAAAATTCAAAGGAGTGTTGATGTATCGAAGCTCGATGTCGTGGCATGAATGGAATTCCGAAGGTGCATCCAATAAGTCCGAGTGCTCCTCAATGTGAAGGTCCACAGAGCCAATCTTCAATGTCGGTCCTCCCTCCAATAGATGTATCATGTAGACAATAAGAAGGAGACAACAATGAAAGAATGACCCATCCAATATGCGTAATTGAGGATGGCTCAAATGGAAGGAGTTCACCTTTAGGAGATTGTCGCAAATGTTGGTGTTGCACATCGTGTATGCCTTCGCATGACCAAGTTGTCGCATAACGGCACCGCCTTGTGAATCCTCCAAAATGAAAGAACATGACAAACACTCGGAAAAACAAATGAGGTTAGCAAAAATGCAAAACCTAGCATTCGTGTGGTGAAATACCCAACAAGTGTATGCATCATGCTCATCACAAGAAAGGACAAGGGAGCATTTCATAGTATGGAGGCATATAGTGCGATAACAACCAAATACAATAGGCTCAATCAAACAAGCATGCTTCACAAGGAATATGTCAATTCTCCACTATCAATAAGCATAGCATGGATGCACTCACTACAATGGCATATGAGAGGTGCAACTAATGGAGACAAGTGACAAAGGTCAAGATATATCACGTGGGAGGCATGAATATATATGTCATCAACCCAAGAAAGCGAGTAAGAATGGAACATTGGTGATGCGACAAAGCAAGAAATCATAGAGATCAAGTCAAGCAAGCTAGTAGTGCGAAGATGTAACATACTAGGAGGAATCATGGCAAGCATGTCATGGGTGAAAATAGAGTGCATGAATAATTCACATGACATAGCACAAGCATGAAAGCAAGATATGAAGAACGTGTCATCATTGTATTGGCAAGAAGTCCTATGTAAATAGCAATGGAACATCATGACTCTCCCAACACAAGAATCAACAATAGCATGAGGCACATGATAAACATGGCAATAGCAACAAGGATCTCCACCAAGCATGCAAATACACATAGGAGTATCATAATGGTGCATCATGGGTAAATGCAAGCAAGGGTCACAATTGCATGGAAAAGGCATATAAAGAGGCATAACATGCAAAGTGAACACGGTAAAATGGTTATAAGATGACAAGTGATATATAGCCCATAGCCGTGTGAGAGCCAAGTAGAAGAGATGCCCGTAGTCATTGCACGAAGGGAACGGTGGTAAGGATAGTCCACAGGATCCCAAAATCGTCATTGCTCTCAAGAGCTCGTTTCGTCAACTCTTGGGATTGATAGGTTGACGAGTATACGTGAGTACCTACACAAAACAAAGGCAAAGGAAAAATTGTGTGTGCATGGTAGATGTACACATCATCCATCATGATGCGCACGTGCATGTGTTGGTTAGCACAAAATAGCCAATGCTCAAATAAATGAGATGCGTGATATAGAAACATGTCATCCATCATGAGAGGTTTGTTATTATGTATATCATAATGGATACTCAAATTGTGTAAAGCATCACAAGAAATATGTAGAGTATTAGTATTCATGGAATGCATATGGTGCACGCAATTATGGGAATCATGCAAAGTATGTAATGCATCAAGATCTCCTAATATGTATGAGGAAACTATGGGGGTCTCCTCATGAGCATTAGTGGAAACATCACATGGAGAATATTGACAACATCCAAAACAATGCATATTTGGAACAATGTGATCATGGCATGGCATAGTAGATGAATTGCACAAATCATGTAAAGGAAGCATATCAATATCATCGCAAGAAAAACAAAAGCCAATGACCATCATCTCGTCATCTATGCCATAAGTGCAAATGGGATTTATTTTAATTGGACATGCATAGTTACTATGTTGAGATTGAAATGACGCAATATGGGAGATCTCACGCATAGCATCTAACAAGTTTAAAGGGTTGTCGAACATGATGTGACCAAAAGAATTTTCACATGATATCCTATGGAGCATAGCATCACAACTAGGCAACTCAACATGCTCATCATCATATTCATCATAAATTGGTAAGTCATGACATGAAGAAGTCGCACTAGCATGAAGCATGGGAATAGGTGGACCAACATCATGCAAGCAATCATTGGTAAGATAGTCCACTAGTGGGACAAGAGAAGCACCATCACCTAAGTTACCTTTGGAGCATCGCTCATGTGTTTTAGGTGAGGTGTCGAAGACCAAGGCGTGGTCATCTACATCTTTATGGAACCATGTGGGGGGTGCATCATCGTCCACCATGGCCATCGTCCTCTCCATTGGAGGTATGGACTCGTCGAGGATAGGCATGTTGTCATGTACGAGACCTAGCACCAAATAAAACACACTCGGAGTAGAGGTTAAGTTGTTAGAAATCATAGTGGCCTCACATGCCGTGGCAACTGCCTCACTCACTATGTGTTGTGGCTCACTCACTCCCTCTTGGATGCTCTCACTCGTATGGTTGGTGGAGTCACTCAAATGGCTCTCAACCTCACATAGGATGTGTGGCATGCTCTCAAGTGTGGGTCTAGTGGTGGTCACACTCATCCTCTCATAGGAAATGCACTCAATGTCATATATGGTGGAGTCACTCATCTCACTCATGGGTTGGTGGCTCTCCTCACATGGCAATTGGGTCATCTCATGATATGTGGGTGTCGGAGAGGTGTAGGTGCAAACGTCTCCATGTTCAATCATGTCGTATTCATAGCCGTGGATGAAGGCCGAAGATGGCACATCATCACTCTCCTCCAAGACCAAAGATAAGGTCTCATGTGCGGTCTCGTAGCTTGACTCCAAGAATTTGTCCTTTTGGGGCGCCGTCTTCATGTAGTTGAAGAGGTTCATGCTCGTCGCCGTGGTCGAAGGGGATGACCCTTGCTTGACCTTCTTGTCGCCGTCTTGTTGTTGGAGGCCCATATGATGTGGCACCTCGTAGCTCGTCTCCATGACCAAAGGGAATTTCTCATGCTCGGCCTTCTTCCTTGAGGGGCTTCCGAAGATGGAAGTGCCGCCCTCGCTCGTAGGTGGTCGCCTTGTTGTTAAAGATGTCGATGTAGGCGAACTCGTGGGAAGTAGGCGAAGATGCCGTACATCCAAAGGTGAAGATGCCTTGATAGCACTTGGCGAAGATGCCGAAGTGGTGGTGGTAGCCGTAGCTCCGTCTTGGTGGTGCTCCTCTTGCGGTCTTCTCTTTTGCTCATGAAGCTTGGTCGTAGCTTGATGTAGAGCTTGTTGGGACTTGTAGGTAGGCGCATCTCGAGCATCTTCATGATGATGGTGTCGTTGTCGCACTTGAGCTTGTAGTAGATGTCGTACGTCGTCGTCGTGCACATCTTGCTTGGAGGTGACTTTGTAACGCCCCAGATCCGATGCACCAGGTGTCTGCCAGTTATTCACCGTCCTTGCCATGTCATGTGCTTGCGTGTTGCACTTTGCCATGTCATCATATGCATTTCATATCATGTCATCATGTGCATCGCATTTTACATACATGTTCATCTCATGCATCCGAGCATTTTCCCCGTTGTCCGTCTTGCAATCCGGCACTCATATGCCATCCGGCGTCCTCCTTCTTCTCTCCTGTTGTGAGCGGGTGTTAAACTTTCTCGGAATGGACCGAGGTTTGCCTAGCGGCCTTGGTATACCACCGTAGACCGCCTGTCAAGTTTCGTGCCATTTGGAGGTCGTTTGATACTCCAACGGTTAACCGCGTAGCCCGAAACCCCTTTCTCTTTGCAGCCCAACACCCCTTCAAAGTGGCCCAAAACCCAGCAAACTCCCCTCCATGCTCTCGGTCGTTCGACCACGATCGTGTGGGCGGAAACCGCACCTCATTTGGACTCTCCTAGCTCCCTCTACCTATATATAGACCTCCCCCTCCGAAATTTCGGGTCCAAACCCTAGCCTCTTCCTCCTCCGCGCGCCGGACATTTCTTCCCCGTCGCCCGGACATGTCTGCCGCCGCCCTCAGCGAATCAGCCGCCGCCACGTCGTCCCTCGCTCTCTCTCTCCGCCGCCCGGCCCTTGCGGCCGCTGCAAGCCCACGGGCCCAGTCGCCCGCCGCCGCCTGCCCCTCCGGCCAGCGCCGCCTCCAGGCCTTCGCCCGCTCGTCCCGCCGCCCGGCGCCTCCGCCAGCAGCTCCCCTGCCCGGCCGCTGCGACCCGCCGTCCTTCGCCGCCCGTTGCCTCCGCCCGGCGGACCGCGCCGCCCTGGCGAGTTCGCCGCCCGCCGCGCCTCCCTTCACCCCCAACCGCGCCGCCCCGGCCAGATCCGGCCGCGGGAAGGCCGGATCCGGCGCCCCCCTCGCCGGCCCCCTCCTCTCCGGCGATCCTCGTCGTCCGTGCCCGCTCCCGATCCGGATCCATACGAGGTTGACTTTTCCCCTTCCCCGATTATGCCTAAGTCCCGAGATATTTCAACATTATCATGCCATGTTCAACTTGTTTTGCTCATATCTTCTAGGCCGTACCTCCGAACTAAATGAACTTTATATGTAACTTGACTAGAATCTCGTGTAGATCATCTTGTTGCATCTTAACTTGCTGCTTAACAACTTCAACTTAAGGTTTATTCATATCTGGAACAATTTCGAAATTTGCATATGAGGACTTACCGGAATTGTTATATGTTGTTCCCGGCCTCATTTAAACTTGCCTTGATGTGTTGTTCTTGTTTGCATCATCTCTTTCCATGAGTAGCTTCATGTAGCTTTGTCATGCATCATGCTTGTTGTGCATCATGTCTTGTATATGTGTGGTGTGTTTACTATGTTGTGTGCTTCTTTTCGATAGTTCCTGTTTCGTTGCGATCGTGAGGATTCGTTCGTCTACGCTTGGTTCGTCTTCTTGGCTTCATCTTATTCATGGACTCGTTCTTCTTCCTTGCGGGATTTCAGGCAAGATGACCGCTACCCTGGATCTCACTACTATCATTGCTATGCTAGTTGCTTCGTTCTATCGCTATGCCGCGCTACCTATCTCTTGTTGATCAAGCCTCCCAAATTGCCATGTCAGCCTCTAACCGTTGTCACCCTTCCTAGCAAACCGTTGTCTGGCTATGTTACCGCTTTTGCTCAGCCCCTCTTATAGCGTTGCTAGTTGCAGGTGAAGATGAAGATTGCTCCATGTTGGATTATGTTTATGTTGGGATATCACAATATCTCTTATATTTTTAATGCATCTATACACTTGGTAAAGGGTGGAAGGCTCGGCCTTATGCATGGTGTTTTGTTCCACTCTTGCCGCCCTAGTTTCCGTCATATCGGTATTATGTTCCCGGATTTTGCGTCCCTAACGCGGTTGGGTGATTTATGGGACCCCCTTGACAGTTCGCTTTGAATAAAAATCCTCCAGCAAGGCCCAACATTGGTTTTACCATTTGCCTACCACCTATACCTTTGCCTTGGGAGTAGCTAACCCGAGGGTCATCTTTATTCAGCCCCCCCCCCCCCCGGGCCAATGCTTGTCTAAGTGCTGGTCCGAACTAGAGTCCTTTGCAGCGCCACCTTGGGGAAACTCGAGGGCTAGTTTTAGTTGTACAGTGTGCTCATCCGGTGTTGCCCTCAGAACGGGATATGTGCAGCTCCTATCGGGATTGTCGGCGCATCGGGCGGCCTTGCTGGTCTTGTTTTATTACTGTTGAAATGTCTTGTAGCCGGGATTCCGAGACTGATCGGGTCTTCCCGGGGAGAAGGAATATCCTTCGTTGATCGCGAGAGCTTATCATGGGCTAAGTTGGGACACCCCTGCAGGGTTTGAACTTTCGAAAGCCGTGCCCGCGGTTATGTGGCAGATGGGAATTTGTTAATATCCGGTTGTAGTAAACTTGAAGTAAACTCTTCTAAAATAAACCAACCGTGTGCGTAACCGTGAGTGTCTGTTTTCAGGGTTGATCGAGAGGAGAACACGGTTTCTGGGTTATGTCTGACGTAAGTAGGAGTTCAGGATCACTTCTTGATCATTACTAGTTGACGACCGTTCCTTTGTTTCTGTTCTCGCTCTCATTTGCGTATGTTAGCCACCATATAGGCTTAGTCGCTGCTGCAACCTCACCACTTTACCCCTTCCTTTCCCTTTAAGCTTTGCTAGTCTTGATACCCATGGTAATGGGATTGCTGAGTCCTCGTGGCTCACAGATTACTACACCAACAGTTGCAGGTACAGGTTATGCGATGATCTTGACGCGAGAGCGGTGTTACTATTTTGGAGTTCTTCTTACGCTTCTTCGATCGGGGATAGGTTCCGGTCGGCAGCCTGGGCTAGCAGGGGTGGATATTGTTTGAGTTTACATTTATGATTCATCCGTAGTCGGATGTTGATCTTGTATGTTGTATTGTTGTATTCATGTGACATTGTATGTATTGTTTGTATCCCCACTATTATGTAATGTTGATGTAATGATATCCACCTTGCAAAAGCGTCTTCAAGATGCGCTTCTATCCTTGGTGGGACCTTCGAGTTCCTTTAGGATAGGGTCGCATCTTGGGCGTGACAGACTTGCTCTTCAAGATGATGTGGATCACAAATGTGATGATGGTCGCCATGTATATGTGGACGTGGACGACTTGCGCTTGCATCGCTTTTGCTCTCTGAAGACTTGTGACTTGAACGTTGCCGCCTTGAGGATGATGAAGGGGAAGAACGGTTGATCAACAAGGTTTGAATCTCGTCCATTCTTGCATTGCTCTCTTGCTTTTGTTCGTCAATCTTGTGGTCGAAGTAGTCTCTTGTACGTTGCTCAGAGAGTCGCAAGTCGGTGGCGAGATGGTCGAGACGGTCGCTCATTGCTTGTTTCTCTTGATGCAAAGCTCGTTGTGCACCAAAGAGATGTGATGCGGAGCATCCTACGGACATCACCATGGCAAGAGTCCATTTGGCAAGTGACACATGCGACATCTACTTCACATACACAAAGGTGAATCATCTCCTTTACACGTGTTCACTTGACCCTCTCGAGGATGGTATACTACTTGACACTCCTCCCGTGTGCATGCATAGGTATTGTCGGAGCTTCACGGATGTCGAGGAGGAGTGCGAGAACAAGTGTACATCTACGCCATCCGCGAGGGAAGCATCGAAGAGAAGACAGAAGAAAGGAGAAGAAGACGGAGCAGCTGCTGAAGCTAGCCCAGACGTCCGGACCATCGTCTGGATCATCCGGACCCAGCCGGATCATCCGGGTCCTCTTCCAGATAATCCGGATAACTGCGCTGAGGACACCCGAAGGCTTCCACCGAAGCCGGATCATCCGGGACTCCGTCCGGATCATCCGGACCCTCGACGCCCGGATCATCCGGGACCCTGTCCGAAGAACTCGGGCCAAGGCTAATGTACCCATTCCGCCCCCTCACTTAGCCCTTCGTGGCTTAGACTATAAATAGACCTCCTCCACCTCCTTTCTAGGGGTAGCAAAGTGATAGCTCATTTGTATGTGAGCTTTGCTCCTACCTTCTCCTGTTGAGAGAGAGAGAGAGAGAGACTACTCCATTGGAGGCCAAGACCTCCATGTAGTAGAAGATCCCGAGGGATATCAAGACCTCCTTCGGGGAAGGATCTATATAGATCATCAAGACCCCATCTCATTTGGATTTGGGATGGACTTTACCTTATATCTTTCCCTTTGTTGTTCATGTACCTTGTGGATCTTGTGTGGATTTGAGTCTAGTGGATGTGTGATTGGACTTGTTCTTGAGTGTTTCCCCTTGTGATTTCTCTCCGTTCTTCCCCGTGTTCTTCTGTTCTTCGAGGGATCCCACTCCAATCATGAAAGATCGGGCCACTAGGGTTCTACCTTACATCATCTTGGTATCATGAGCCACGTTTATCACGAATTTGGAGTCTCCCCCACCGTTTTCTATCCTTCTTTTGCTTTATTTCGTCCTAAATTCGAAAACCCCACCAAAAATAGCCACAATTTGTTTTGTGATTTGTTCGTTTTGATGATGTTTTTTTTTTGATTTTGATCCATGGATTTGCTTGGTTTCGAGTGAATCTAGCATCTCCCCAAGTTTCCCCACCTTCCATCCATGAAATCTCATCAATTTTGACCCCGAAATCACCCATTTCCGCCCAAAAATTCGTCCCTGATAGGAAATCCGACTACTTAGGTGTGAGTTGTGAGTTGTGTCTCCTAAGGTGTTTCCTAAGGTGTGAGTTGTGAGTTGTGAGTTGTGAGTTGTGAATTGTGAGTTGTGAGTTGTGTCTCCTAAGGTGTTTCAGCTACTTAGGGACGGTGACCTTCAATTCCGACTCACATAACCCAATAGCCCTCCATCCCCGCATTGCCTACTCACAAGACCACCACCACTTTCCGCTACCACCATTTGACATTTGCCTATGGAGATTTTGAGTTCACGATTTTTTAGTTTCCTAAGGTGTTTCGGCTAATTAGGAACGGTTCAACATCGAGAACACTGCCACTCATGTTCGCCACAAGGTCGTCATCGTACAAGGACGGTAACCTCGACGACAGCATTGTATATTCCCCTTGCAATTGCATTGATAACCCCTAGCCCATTTTGCATCACTTGCCTATCGAGACTAGCCATTTGAGTATTGCCAGCAACGTTACTTGTGCACATTAGTGATCCGTACCTCCCATCGCATAAATACCATATCATCTTGGTATCATCATAGCATCCCTTGTGTCACAAGCTTGTTACCGCATATACACAATTGCTATCTTGGTTTGTGCATCGTGGCCATATCAAAGAAAAAAAATAAGCTTTTAAGCAAGAAAAGAGACCAAAGAAGCTTGTAAGCAATAGCCATAGCATCATACCACATTGCATAAGATTGTCATATCCAATCATCTTGGATCAAACACCGGGAACCATACATAATAGCATACTTGGGATAGAAAAAGTTGATACATTTGCATCTTAGAGGTTATGCACAAGTGTCGTATCCGCCTATTGAGCAATCGTGCTAGGGTCTCTCTTGAGTTGTGCAACACGAGCGTTTTTCGTGGATTCTACATTTTGTGCTCATTCCTTGGTTGCACGACCCCATTTAACTATCCCTGTGTGCGTTTCCATGTGCCATTCATTGCTATTGGTCTACTTGTTTCACTTGCGAATTTGTGAATCTCTTTCAACATTATTGACTCTTGCTAACATTTTGCATTAAATTTTTGTGCCACTTTCCTCACTGAGCTACTCCATAAGCTTTACTTGATAGGTGTGAGTGAACAAGTCCGGTACCAATTCCACTATTATTTCATCTCACATTGAGTGAAACGGGATACATCCTCCACTTTGGCAAAAGGTAACTTGGTATTGTTTATCTCATTTCCTACTCACCTCTACTCGATTCTTGTGATGGATAGGCAAGGAATTTCACCTTCGGTCTACAACAACAACGATGAGTTCGATGCCATGAAAAATTCCACCAACGCCAAGATGCAAGCTCAAATGGAGGATAACAAAGCCCTCATAAAGTCCTACAAGCGATCTTCCTCATCTTCGAGAAGACGCTCAAGTGCACGTGCTTCCGAGCTACCATCTACGGCAAGGTCACATCGGCATTGACACCACCACCAACAAGAACATGAAGGTCAAGAGCTCAACACCAATAACCGCTCAACGACTTCAGCATCTCCCTTGGCATCTTTGCCTATGGACATACGGCGTATTTGCCAACAAGCACCCCAAGACTATGCTCAAGATAAGCTCCCCAAGCTCAAGTGCGCGACTTCCACGAGCTATTACGACCTCAACACAGACCACAAGATTCATTTCTATGGGACTCAAGAACCCAAGGAGTATCTCGAGTGGGAGCGCCTAATGGACGACTACCTCAAGCTATATGAAGTTCCTCCTGAAGATCAAGTGAAGTGCGCCACAAGAAACTTCCACGACTACACGTTGACATGGTGGCTTCACACAGCTTTGGAGACCTACGACATTTGTTGGCCCAAGACGAAGAGAGCTATGCGGCGAGAGTTCGTGCCTCCAACCTACATGGAACAACTTCTACGCCAATTGGAGAACACCATCCAAGGATCCAAGTCCATCGACGCGTACTTCAAGGAGATGAAGAATGCCTTGCGACGAGCCGGCGTGGACGACCCCATGTCAATGAAGTTCCACTTCATGATGGGATTGCACAACGACATCTCCAAGACAATCTTCCTCGAGAACTACAAGTCCCTCGACGACAACTACATTGGTGCTCTTAAGGAGGAACAAGAACTCTTGAAGGCCAAGGCTTCTCGACCCCAAGCACACTTCTCGAAGACCAAGCTCCAACGCGGCGAGCATGAGGCTAGTACCACGACGATGTCCGAGCCCGACGAGCTCCAAGACGATGCTCCCAAGTTCTACTTCACGATTGAGGGAGTCCTGGATTAGGGGGTGTCCGAATAGCCGGACTACCATCATCAGCCGAACTATCATCTGCCGGACTATCATCATTGACCGGACTCCAAGACTATGAAGATACAAGATTGAAGACTTCACCCCGAGTCCGGATGGGACTTTCCTTGGCGTGGAAGGCAAGCTTGGCGATACGGATATGTAGATCTCCTACCAATGTAACCGACTCTATGTAACCCTAGCCCTCTCCAGTGTCTATATAAACCGGATGGCTTTAGTCCGTAGGACAACAATCACAACAACCCTTACAATCATACCATAGGCTAGCTTCTAGGGTTTAGCCTCCTTGATCTCGTGGTAGATCCACTCTTGTAAACATCCACAATATCAATATCAATCAAGCGGGGCGTAGGATTTTACCTCCATCAAGAGGGCCCGAACACAGGTAAACATCGTGTCCCTTGTCTCCTGTTACCATCCGCCTAGGCGCACGATTGGAACCCCCTACCGAGATCCGCCGGTTTGACACCGACATTGGTGCTTTCATTGAGAGTTCCTACGTGTCGTCACCGATAAGCTTGATGGCCTCTTCAATCAACAACAACGCAGTCTGGGTGAGACCCTTCTCCCGGACAGATCTTAAAGATTCGGCGGCCGCGCGTGGGCCAACTCCCTTGGCCATCTGGAGCAGATCCAAAGCTACGCCCCTGGCCGTCAGGTCAGGTTTGGAAGCCTAAACTTCACGGCCGATATCCGCGGGGACTTGATCCTCGATGGATCTGAGCCACAGCCGAGCGTGCCGCGCTGTCACGATGGGCATGACCTAACTCTGCTGCCGGACAGCACCTTGGAGGCCGCACCCGGATCCGCTCCGACCCATAGTCCGGAGCCGGTCGCTCGAATCGAGGATGGATGGCTGGACACCGCCTCGGGAGCCGCAATTTCTACGGCGATGGAGCCGAACACTTACCTTGTCCCACATAAAGCCCATGACTCCGAGGTGCCGGACTCCCTGCCGGACTCCGAACCTCCTGCGCCCCCAGTCGAATCCGATCTTTCAGCACTCGCCCTTCGGCGATATCATAAATTCATTGAAGCATCTCTCGCTATCCGAAGAGCCCTGGCCGAACTACGGCCAGGACGGTTGGGACGCGGATGACGAAGAAATTCATATCCCACCCACCACCCACTTCGTAGCCACCGTCGACGATTTAACCGACATACTCGACTACGACTCCGAAGACATCGGCGGTATGGGCGGCGATGCGGGGACTCCAAGAACCGGTGCCTACGGACACCTTTGGAAGACCACCTCGTCATCGACATATACATGGTGGACACCCCAAAGGGAAGCGATAACGAGGAACAACGGGCGCGGCAGAGGATAATCTCGCCGATAAAGAACCAAAAGCGGCGGCGTGAGCGCGCCCTAAGTCCCCTCGATCAAAGAAGCCTTCCTAACGACCCAGCGATAGAGCAGGGTAATCCAGCGAGACGACGAACAGGACGAGCCGGATAATCAACCCCTTCACGGAGCAATCAACAGTCCGCCACAACACGAGCATAAGAACATCGCAAAAAACTAGTCGGCACTGCAAGAAGTTTGAAGAAAGCGAAACGGAAGCTCAAAACAGCGAAGACACGCTCAAAATGAAGTGGAGCAAAGTATTCAAGACCCGAGACAAATATGGCAATGGCCATCAAACTAAGAACTACCCGAGCGCAAGTTGCTGCCAGAATTTGACGAGGAAGCCATCGAGCCTTCACGGTCAAAAAAGAAAGAGGCCGCTTTGGCGGATAGGCGGCCAGATGGCGGGCCCAAAGCAACAAGCGGGGCTGCACACAAGCGAATTATAATCTGGTAAGCGGATGTCCCAACTAGGTCCATCTGCGGGCCAAAAAGAGGACCCTGTGAAGTAACACACCACGACAAGTGTTAGAAGACAGCGGCACACCCAAATCTGAGGCGCGCACACCGCTATGTTTCACCGATGAGGTGCTGGATCATGAATTTCCAGCAGGGTTTAAACCCATAAACATAGAGGCATCTGACGCACAACAGACCCGGAGTGCTGGATATAGGACTACATACTACACATACACATGGCTAGAGGAGATGATCTCCACGCCATAAAATACCTACCCCTCAAGCTCAAAGGGCCAGCTCGGCATTGGCTCAAAAGCCTCCCGAAAACACTGTTGGAAGTTGGGAAGAGCTTGAGGATGCGTTTAGAACAAATTTTCAAGGGACTTATGTCCGCCCTCCGGATCTTGACGATCTGAGTCATATAACCCAACAGCCCGGAGAGTCGGTAGCATAAATTCTGGAACAGGTTCCTTACCAAAAGAACCAAATAGTCGATTGTCCGGACGCGGAAGCCTTAGCAGCTTTTAAACACAACGTCCGAGGCGAATGGCTCGCCAGACACCTCGGCCAAGAGAATCCAAGAACAATGGCCGCTAACAAGCCTCATGGCGCTTTTTTTTAGAGAAGACAGCTGGCTAGCAAGATGCAGCACCAGTGACCAGTACATCCGAGATCGAGATGGAAGCGGAAAGTCACGGCGCAGGAAGGACCAGCGCGGAATAGCATAAAAAAGCCAACAGGCACGGCGGTCAACGCCGGATTCAAAAGCTTCATGGCGAACAGTAAAACACGGCCTCTTATGGACAACAGAGACGAGCTATCAAATTTAAACAAAATTTTGGATCGGATATGTCAAATCCACAGTACCCCCGGAAGGCCTGCAAACCATACCAACCGAAATTGTTGGGTTTTTAGACAGTCCGGCAGACTTAATGCCGGACACAAGGGGCTCGATACTCCAAGCGAGGACAATGACGAGCCCCACCAGCAGAGCACCGGAAGTTAAAGGACTTTCCCTCGAGAAGTCAAAACAATAAACTTGCTTCACGTGATAAACACGGAAAGCCAACACGGCACTCGCCAAGACAAGTGTCGAACGATCCACCCCAGTGGACCAAGGTTGGATGTCAAAACCAATCACTTTCGACCATCTGGATTAGTCCAGAAGTATCCGGAGTGCAGGATAGACTGCCCTGATATCGGATCCCATAATAGACGGACTGCAATTAACGCAGGTGTTGATGGACGGCGGCAGTAACTTAAACTTGCTATATCCGGGCACAATCTGCAAGTGGGGATAGACCCTATTACAATTCGGCATAGCCGCACTTCCTTCAAAGGCGTGACGCCAGGCCCTTAAGCCAGCTATCAAGCACCACTGGGACGGGAAGCTCTCGTCCGCTTCAATACAATACCACATTCCGCGTCTCTTACGCTTAAAATGCCCGGTCCACGTGGAATCGTTTCATCAAAGGGTCGCCTGAGACCCCGGACACGGCTAGAAGAGTCCGGAATAAATAAGCTAGGGGCTACCTAGCCACACACCCCTTCACAAGGGTTTGCGCACACAAGCCATAATGAGCTAGCATAGGCTCGGCTTTCTTAATCTATATTTCAACTTTTATGCACTTTCTCGCACGATTTCTTTTCCAACCAAGTTCCTCTCTTTTACAGATGAACAGCGCACACCCGTCCAGGATACGGCTGCAACGGAGACACAAAGCAGGCGTGCAGTAGGGACCCGTTGTAAGGACTCTTTTGGACTAAGACCCTCGTAAACCTTTCTTCTGTCTCTTGTTGCTATAATCCCTGGTTTTTCAGTATAACGGAGTGGAGGCGGCGTTTTGGCATCGGCCGCGCCGGAAGAACCTGCCCGTACCTGGACACAAGGGGCTTAGGGCTTTGTTTTGACCGCTATTATAAAGACCGAACACCTTTGGGAGTGTTCGGTGTCTCGAGTTAGGCCTTATATGCATCAGCTCTGAATCATGTCTTTGGTCAAATGTTGGGTTTGCCCGGCTCCTGTTTTGCTGCCTTCGTTCCATATCATCGGCTAACGCGGCTCTAGGAGAACTCTGCGATTGTGCCCCAGTTAAATTGGCGAGCACCTCGATGAAAGCCGGCGATTGTCATGATACTGGCGAGACTGGTCAACCACTCGATCAACCTTGGGAATGTTTAGGATTCCTCGCTTTGTGAAGGGCCGTTTCGGCCGAGCACATCTGGCGCCCAATTCGGAGAGCACGGTGCCCCGGGGGCTATGTCGTAGCCCCACCTCGAACTCCATGGCTAAGTGAAAGTGATAAAGCATTATAGTCCGGTTGCCTCGTTTTCACGCTACCACCTCCTTCTACAGGACCAAGGCGTCGGATTAAGTGTGAAAAGCGCTATTTTTATGAACACCCCGCACCTTGTGCGTGGGGGCTGAAGCCGACGACGCCATCTTTCGGGTTATACATACGTATACATGAGCGGCCGCAAAGGAGATATTCTATTACTTGAACGCACAAGTATACAAGGCGTTTACATCATAAAAATCGTTTTACATCATATCAGCGTTCATTGAGCGTAACATTTTCGAGCACTGCGACTCTATTACACGAGCACCAGGCAGCACTTCGCCAAAATAGTGCTCGGCGGGTAGCCGGTTATTATCCGAACCCGGGGTCGCAACAGCGGTGGCATCCATCTCTGTCCAATGTGTCTTCACACGGGCGAGCGCCATTCGCGCACCCTCTATGCAGGCCGACCGCTTCATCGCCTTTATATGCGGCACCGCCCCAAGAAATTGCTGCAATAAGCCAAAGTAACTCTTCGGCTGAGGCCTATCCGGCCGGATATGGGTCACCATATCCGCCATAGCAAGCCCGGATAACCTATTTAGCTCAGCCCACTCAGCCAAGCGATCAGTCAGCGGAAGTGAACGCTCCGGACTATGGAATTGAGACCAAAACAGCTCTTCCGTCTGGTGATCCTTCGGCGAAAATGCTGGCGGCATCCGCCGCACTCACTGCTAAGTCCATATAAGGGTCCTCCGGACACCACAGTTGGCCCAACTGAGCATATTTTGAATCCGTGAACCTTCGGCGCAGCAGAAAAGGCTTGCCAGCTACAATCTCCCTGGCCTGGCGCAGCTCCTCCTTCATAGCCCGCATTGCAGAACGGGCATTCTCGGCTTTGGCGGTGGCCTTCCGCAGGTCTTCCTGCCCCGCTAGGCGCTCCTTCCCAAGAGCCTCATTGCGGTCGGTAGCCTCTTTTAACTTAACAGCCATTTCGGCTATCTCTTCCCTGCTCCGGCAGTGTGCGGCCCTTTCAGCCGCTAACTCCTCGGCCGCCTTCGAGGCTGCCGCGTTACTCCTTCTGGCCTGCTCCTTGGCTTGAGCAAGTTTGGCCCGAAGACTCTCCACGGCAGCGGCACTATCTGCATTTCACGCACATATTGTAAGGAGTTGGCTTCGGCTCCCTTACCACGTGACCGCACAGTAACACTTACCTTGCGACTCATCAAGTCGCCTGTTGATCAGTGCGATGTCTTCATCCGCCACATCGAGTTGCCGCTTTAGTTCAGCAACTCCATCAGTCCGGCTGGCCCCCGGACGACCCGCCACCTGCATCGGCATGACGGGAATTTAAAACCTGCGATTTTGATCCTCGGCACGCTGTCGATATCGACAACCTACCGAGTCTCAGGGGATACTATCTATACAGGGCGCATTCTATATGCAAAACTGTTAAAAGGTGTGTCATTTTTACGTACCTCAAACCCCGCCAGTAAACTCCTGACGGCATCATGCAACCCGCCTTCGGCGGACGAAATCCTTTCAATCATCGGAAGGCAAACAAACGGTATGTCCGGACTTGGAACTACTTACTTGAGTATCCGGGCGATTGCAGCTTAGTCCAGCATCCTCGGTCAATTCCGGACGCACCTCTTGCGATCTGAAGAATAAGTTATACATCTCCAGGGGTGTCATACCCATGAAGTGTTGGAGAATCCGTGGGCCCTCCGGATTGAACTCCCATAGCCGGAGAGGACGGCGTTTGCAGGGCAGGAGACGCCTAATTAGCATAACCTGCATCACCACCACCATATCGATCTCCCTCGTTAAGAGATCTCGAATCCGGCCCTGCAGTAGGGGCACGTCTTTTGACGGCCCCCAGTTGAGCCCTTGGTTGACCCACGACATCAATCGTCGTGGAGGTCCCGGGCGGAATAGGGGCGGCGGCTTTTGTCTGCGGCCCCTCGGAACGGTAATATAGAACCACTCTTGCTGCCATAGGCCGATCTCCTCTTGGAAGGAGCCAGCGGGCCACGGGGCATCGGCCCTCCTACTTATGTCTGCCCCGCCACACTCCGCTTGACGCCCCCCGATCATCTTCGGCGCCACATTGAAAGTCTTCAGCCACAGGCCGAAGTGTGGGGTGACGCGGAGGAAGGCTTCGCAGATGACAATAAATGCGGATATATGGAGGATGGACTCCGGAGCCAAGTCGTGGAATTCCAACCCATAGTAAAACATGAGCCCTCTCACAAAAGGATCCATCGGGAAGCCTAAGCCCCGACGGAGGTGGGAAATGAAGACGACACACTCGCCGGGCTCAGGGGTGGGGATGGCCTGCCCTTCGGCAGGCAACTTGTGCGAAATCTCGAAAGATAGGTACTTGGCCTCCCGCAGCTTTAGCACGTCCCCCTCCATAACGGAGGAGGGCATCCACCGGCCCTGGAGGTTGGAACCGGACATCGTTGAAGGTCCAAAGCGCTCGAATCTGGAGCTCTAGGTGCTGGAACTTGGAGCGTAGAGAGGATTCGATGGAAGAAAAAGAAACGAGCCTTGGTCCCGTTATAAAGAGGGAGAAATACCAAGAGCCGTTTCCGTTCCCGATTGGGACTCGCCTTCGATAGAGGGGCGTGGCGAACGGGCGCGGTTGGGTTACCCACGCCCGTATTGATGAGAATCCCGGATTAAGGGGAAACTCGATCTCTGCTTCAACAAGTGCCAAGGAAACCGCTTCGCTAAATGCGCTGAGGTGGTAAAGTAAAAAACAATTCGAGTAATGGCTTGGTGCTGGTGTGACGTCATGCCACGGAAAACGTCAGGAGATTGAACTTGTGTGTATATTATTATTCTCTCTACGGTGGAATGTGGAATTTATTTTGCAGAGCCGGACACTATCCTGGTGTTCCCAATCTTCTATCATTTGGAGGAGGAACCCGCCTTGCAATGCCAAGCAATATACACGCCGGACTTATCGTCATTGAAGCCTGGTTCAGGGGCTCTTGAGGAGTCTGGATTAGGGGTGTCCGGATAGCCGTACTACCATCATCACCGAACTATCATCTGCGGACTATCATCGTCGACGGACTCCAAGACTATGAAGATACAAGATTGAAGACTTCACCCCGTGTCCGGATGGGACTTTCCTTGGCGTGGAAGGCAAGCTTGGCGATACGGATATGTAGATCTCCTACCAATGTAACCGACTCTATGTAACCCTAGCCCTCTCCGGTGTCTATATAAACAAGATGGCTTTAGTCCGTAGGACAACAATCACAACAACCCTTACAATCATACCATAGGCTAGCTTCTAGGGTTTAGCCTCCTTGATCTCGTGGTAGATCCACTCTTGTAAACATCCACAATATCAATATCAATCAAGCAGGATGTAGGGTTTTACCTCCATCAAGAGGGCCCGAACCTGGGTAAACATCGTGTCCCTTGTCTCCTGTTACCATCCGCCTAGACGCACAGTTCGGGACCCCCTACCCGAGATCCGCCGGTTTTGACACCGACAACCGTCATCCCTCTTTGTGGCATTGATGGTGCCGAGTCCTCTTCGACTCTTTTTCAAGACGGTGTGGTGACGACTACGACTATGGAGCCAATCAAGGAACATGCTTTGGAGGCAAGCGACAAGGTGGAGAGCAAGGATGATGCTTCCATCTTAGGAGGCGAGAGTTATGATGTGCCATGTTCGACCTTCATCCACGGCGACGGTGATGAGATGGTTGAGCATGGGATTTTCCCTTCGACCACGACAACACATGATGACTTGAGTGACTTGTGCCACCATATTGAGAGTGAGAGTGACTTCACTACTAGCCCCACATATGATGAGTTGCCCCAATTCCCATGTGTGGAGAGCCACAATCCCCACTACTTGAGTGAGATGAGTGACTCCACCATACGGATTGAGTACACCTACATTGAGGGAGTGAACCACCACATAGAAAGAGTGTGACAGTTGATAGGGCATGTGAGGCCACTATGATTTCTAACGACTTAACCTCTACCTCTATTGTGTCTTCTCATTTGGTGCTAGGTCCCATATATGTTGACGCACCGATACTCGACGACTTTGTCCTTTCTTTGGACAAGACGATGGCCATGGTGGAAAATGATGCACCCCCCACATGGTTCCATCAAGTTGATGATGATGACCACCATTTGGTCTTTGCCACCTCACCTACACCACTTGAGTGGAATGAACAAGGTAAGATAGGTGAAGGTGATGCTCTAGTCCCACTAGTGGACATTCTTGACATTGATTGCTTGCATGATGTTGATCAACCTATTGCCATGCTTCATGCTTGTATGATTTCCCCATGCGATGATTTACCCATTTATGATGAATATGATGATTCTCATGTGGAGTCTATTAGTTGTGATCCATGTTACATAGGATATCTTGTGAGAATTCTTTAGGTCACATCATGTTTGACAACCCAATTGACTTGTTGTATGCTATGCATGAGATCAGTCATATGTCATAGTTGCAATCTCATCGTAGTGACTATGCATATGCCATTAAAATTAACCCAATTTTCACATATGGCATAGATGACAAGCCCATGGTTATTGGCATTTGTTCCTCTTGTGATGGTATTGATATGCTTCCTTTGCATCATTTATCTCATATGTCATGCCATGACCACCTAGCTTCGGATATGCATTGTTTTGGATGTTCTCCATTTTCTCCATATGATGTTTCCACTATTGCTCATGAGGAGACCCCCATAGTTTCCTCATACATTTTAGGAGATTTTGATCCATCCCATCCTTTGCATGATCCTCATAATTATGTGCACAATATGCTCCCCATGAATAAACATGCTATTGATGTGCCATATAATTGTATTCTCAATTTGTGTCCCCATGGTGTCATACACAATAACTCTTCTTTCATGGTGGATGACATGTTCTTATACCATGCATCAAATTTCTTTGAGCGATGCTTATCTTGTGCTAACTCACACATGCACATAGACATCATGATGGATGATGTGTACATTTAGCATTCACACACTTTCTTTGGTTTGTGTCTCTTTTGTGTAGGTAACCGTGAGTACTTGTCAACCTCGCAATCCCACGAGTTGACAGAACGAGCTCTAGAGAGCAACGATGATTTCGGATCCCATGGATTGTCTTTCCCACCGCTCTCTTCGCGCAAAGACTTCGCGCATTCATTCTACATGGCCCTCGCTTGGCTATGGGTTGCTGTCCCTTACATATTATATGCCCATCTTGCCATGTTCACTTTCCATGATATGCTCATTACTATGCCTTTGCCATGCATTTGTGACCCATGCTTCACATTACACATGATGATTCGTTCTAGCACTTGTATGTGTATTTTGCAAGCTTGGTGGAGATATTGCTTCTTATTGCCATGTTGCACCTATGACCCATCCCTATGATGATACTATGATCTTGCTTTGTGTTCGTGCTTGCGATATGTCATGTGCATTGTCTATGCATATTATTTGCTCACATGACATGATTGCCATGAATTCCTCTAGTATGTTGCATCTTCGCACTACTAGCTTGCACAACTTGATTGATGTGCTTGCTTATGTTGCGTCACCAATGATTCATACTTTCTCATTTCATGCGGTTGATGACAACCATCTACATGTTTTGCACATGATTGTTATTGCTTCTTGTCATATATCTCCATATGTTGCCTCTTTCATGCTAGATGATTTGCCATGTATTGAGTGCAACTATGCCTTTCGTCTAGATAATGAGTTTGCCCCCATAGCATTCTCACATATATTTGGAGCTTTTGACATATTTCTTGTGAAGCATGCTTGTCTTACCTCTTTGCACCATATACCTAGTGTCATGAATATAGCCATTGTTGCATCTTATTATTCATGCACTTGTGCTTCTAATGGTTATGTGCAAGAGAAGAGAACCATCATGATGGATGATGTGTTCATCTACCATGCACATATGTTCTTTGCTTTATTGTGTGCATGTGTAGGATACTTGGACTTTGTGTCGACTTCCACGTCACATGAGTTGACCATTCGAGCTCTTGAGAGCGAGCCTCATACATTCTACCACGACTCGCTTCTACACCACTTTTGCTTGTGTTTCGGCATTGTGAAGAACGCACAAGGACATGCTTTCAAGGTGATATCCTTCTCTTTTGAGAACCCCCAAACCATGAGCATGGATATTATGGATCATACTGCTTGTGTTGCTTGCACCATGAGACTTATTGTTCATCTTGGACCACTTGATTGCGCACATGTTAGAGATCTTGCTTCGACTTGTCATTTTCACCTTTCCGTGCCTCATGACGTATATACCTTGTGTGTTGCATCCAAATCTTGGATTTCTTGTTCCTCTCACATGTTTGGTTGCAACAATGACATTTCTTCACATATGCCATGCCCCATTGATCGCTACATGCTTGACTTGATTGCCTCACACATGATAAACAATTGCTCTGTCTATTGTGTTGAGTGCCATACTATCTTCACTACACCCTATGCACATTATGCTTGGATTGTCTTGCACTTGACCCATGTGTTTAGACACTTCATTTTATTTGGTGTTGTGAATGATTCTTATGCCTACCGTAGACCTTTCGTTGAGAAATTTTTGAATGATTGCTATGACTTTGAGGTAAATGCTTATTCTCTTGTAAAACATATCCGCATCTCTACCTCACATTTACATGCTTGTCCCCATGATATTTATGCTTGTGCTCAATTCATATGCTTACATGACATGACACAATCCCTTGTCACACCATATGCTTTGCATGATGACAACGCTTGTTTGGTGCATCACCTCTTGAATGCTTGGTTTTGCACTAACGTTAACCACATTTGTTTTTCCAAGTGTTTGTTGTCTTTGCTCCTTTTGATGGAATCACTAGATGGTGCGACATTGGAGAGTGCCCATTTCGAGCTTCAAGATGACGAGAACTTGGTGATCGACAACTCCTACACGGCGACGCCATCTCTTTCACATGGTGATTTGGCCTTTGATCCGAGGTCGGATCTTTCCCAAGGGGGAGGGGATGATGCAGAGCATCATACGAACATCACCATGGAAAGAGTCCATTTGGCAAGTGACACGTGCGACATCTACTTCAAATACAAAAAGGTGAATCATCTCCTTTATACGTGTTCACTTGACCCTCTCGAGGATGGTATACTACTTGACACTCCTACCGTGTGCATGCATAGGTATTGTCGGAGCTTCACGGATGTCGAGGAGGAGTGCGAGCGCAAGTGTACGTCTACGCCATCCACGAGGGAAGCATGGAAGAGAAGACGGAAGAAAGGAGAAGAAGACGGAGCAGCTGCTGAAGCTAGCCCGGCTGTCCGGATCATCCGGACCCAGCCGGATCATCCGGGTCCCCTTCTGGATCATCCGGATAACTGCGCTGAGGACACCCGAAGGCTTCCACCAAAGCCGGACCATTCGGGACTCCGTCCGGGTCATCCGGACCCCCGACGCCCGGATCATCTGGGACCCCGTCCGGGTCATCCGGCCTTGCCTGCGCGTATGACTCGGGCCGAGGCCAATGTACCCATCCCTCCCCCTCACTTACCCCTTCGTGGCTTAGACTATAAATAGACCTCCTCCACCTCCTTTCTAGGGGTAGCAAAGTGACAGCTCATTTATATGTGAGCTTTGCTCCTACCTTCTCCTCTTGATAGAGAGAGAGACTACTCCATTGGAGGCCAAGATCTCCATCTAGGAGAAGATCCCGAGGGATATCAAGACCCCCTTCGGTGAAGGATCTATCTAGATCATCAAGACCCCATCTCCTTTGGATTTGGGATGAACTTTACCTTGTATCTTTCCCTTTGTTGTTCAAGTACCTTGTGGATCTTGTGTGGATTTGAGTCTAGTGGATGTGTGATTGGACTTGTTCTTGAGTGTTTCCCCTGGTGACTTTCTCTGTTCTTCCCTGTGTTCTTTGTGTTCTTCTAGGGATCCCACTCCAATCGTGAAAGATCGGGCCACTAGGGTTCTACCCTACATCAAGGTGGCTCTTGGTGACGTAGGATGACATGTCGTCGTCTTGCTACAAGAAGAGTGGGTTGGTAGAATAACTTGGCCTATCCATCATTCCAAACAAATATATGTGAGTGGGAGAAAGAGAAGAACCAATACCAAATGTACCTTGACCGATGTTGAAGATGGATCAAAGATCACCCCAATGTGTAACAAGGAAATAGCACAATTGGTACCAATTCTTGTCAGTTTCTCACACCTACACAAGTAAAAGCTTATGGTGGAGCTTGGTTAGGATGGTGGCACAAAATTTGATGCAGTTGTTAGTGAGCTTCAATAATGTTGGAAAAGATTCACAAATTTTCAAATCCAACAAGTAGACCAAGCAAGACAAGGTACACGGAAACACACACGCAAATAGATAAGTGAGGTCGTGCAACCAAGGGTGAGCCAAAATGTGGAATGCACAAAGATGCTCGTGTTTCATAACACGAGAGAGATGCTAGCACGATTGCAAAATAGGAGGATATGAACTTATGCACAACCTACTAGGCAAAAATGCAACGACTTCAATCCCAAGTATGCTATATTTATGGTATTTCGATGATATGATCCAAGATGATCGAGTATGGCAATCTTAATGTAGTATGATGCTATGGTTCTTGCTTATAAGCTCTTTGCTTATCTTTCCCTCTTTGCTTAAAAGCTTGTTTGCTCTTTCTCTTTTGAGCTCTTTTCTCATGCAAAACTTCACGAATCAAGGTAGCAATTGAGTACATGCGAATGACAACTTTGTGACACAAGAGAATATACCAAGATATGCAACACTATGATATGGTATGGATGCTACGGGAAGTATGATCACTAATGTGCACAAGTCACGTTGCCGGCAATACTCAAAGGCTAGTCTCGATGGGTAAGTGACGCAAAAGTAAGGCTATGTGGTTATCAATGCAATTGCTAGAAAGTATGATGATATCACGATACCAAGATGAGGTTCATACCAAAATGATGTAGCCGTTTGTAGTAGTCCGTGGGGAAGATGAGCGGCGGTGATGCCGATGTAGAACCGTACCTAAATAGCCAAAACACAATAGGACACGGGAACCACAACTCAAATTCTCAAAGCAAAACGGGTCAAAATTGATGAAGTTGGTAGCAGGAGAGCTATGGTGGTGCTATGCGAAAGTGGTGGGGTTATACGGAAGTGGAAATGGGCACCGGAACAAAATTGGGCGAGAGTTAGGCGGCAAGCGGAGTGGTGGATGGGAGTGATGCTGTCAGGGGCCGGATGTCCGGACGGAGGGCCGGATGTCCGGGGTGGCCGGATGTCTGGGATGCTCGGCCGGATGTCTGGGCTCTGGATCCGTGGACGAACTCGATGAACACCGCGTGGAGAGGTCAAATCCAGGGCAAAATTCGGAAGATTTTGTGGATGGAAATTGGGGAAAAGATGGGGGAAAGCTTGATCTACCTGCAACACACAAAATCCGCAGATCGAATCAAACAAAACTTCATCACACCAACAAATCACAAAAAAAAATTGGGGCTATTTTTGTGGGGCAATTTTTGAATTAGGGACAAAAACAACAAAATCATGCTAGAAAACACAACGGGGAGGCTCCGAAATCGTGATCAATCTTGCTCTTATCCAGGATGATGTAGGGTGGAACCCTATATGGTTGATCTTTCACGAAAGGAGCGGATCCCACCTAAGAACACGAAGAACATGAGGGGAAACACGAGGGAAAACACAAGAGAATCACTCAAACCAACAACATAAGGTCACACATATGCTAGATCCTCGAAACACGAGAGGAGATACAAGATCCACGATCAACAAAGGATGATACAAAGGGTAACCGGTTCTTCTCCGTGAGGAGGTCTTGAATCCATGAGGGGATCTTCCCGTGAGGGGTCTTGAATCCAAGGGGATCTTCTCCATAGAGGGGCCGCGGTCTCTCTCGTGGAGTAGATCCGTAATGGATGAGCAAAGCTCTATCTCACATATGAGCTAAACCAATGCTAACCCTAACTAGGAGGAGGAGGGGGTCTATATATAGTGTTAGCCCACGAAGGGGTAAGTGAGAGGGGGATACATGGGCCCTTGACCCGATCTCTGCGCGCAGGCAGGTGCCGGATATCCGGGCGGGGGGCCGGATGTTCGTCCGGGCTGGAGTTGCCCGATTCTTCTGCTCTCTGGATAGCATGCGCCGGATGTCCGGCCCGTCCCGGGGCGCCGGATGTCCGGGGTTCGACCGGATGTCCGTCTGCTGTAGAGTCGCCTGGCGTCTGTCTCTCTCTGGTCTTCTTCTGGTTAGTGGTGCCGGATGTCCGGGCTCCTGCCGATGTCTGGCCACTGTAGCTCTGTGGCGACTCCACTTGAGGCACTTCTTGATCCGCTTCCGTGTGGACTTGTCCTATGCTTCGAGCATCTCCATGGCCATCTCCTCGGTTCCTGAGCACACGTAGTGTCTTTGCATGAGGTAGCAACCATGTCTCGCTTGAATGGAAAGGGGAAGCATTTAGGAGCGGGTTCACCATGTGTCCAATGGCATATGCTTGAGGTCTCGTCATATGGGCACTTGGGGCTTGAGGAGTAGTCGTAGTGTACATGGGGATGATCGTAGGATGCTCCGCATCAGTTTGGTTTCGTGAAAAAAGTGATTTCTTGGTCAGGATTTTGCAGGATCTTTGGGTTATCATTGGTTAATTGGTTTACCCCCGGAGCTTGTCGGCAAGCGGGCGCTGGGCCAACCACAAGGCAATGCCACCTGGTAGGGTGCGAGACGGCTGCCAAGTGCGACATGAGCCTTTCTGACCGCATTTCCAGGTTCAGCGCCAAGGATCTCACTATGGGGTGCGCAAGGCACTAGCGCCTCTGCTTCCATTTTTCTTTCGAAGATCTGCTAACCAAGTAGCCACTCATAAGATGACTCTGCTTCCAACTAGCCACTAAAAGTTGTGGCCATTTAATCTCACCTTCTAAGTTTGAGACCGATCAAAAAGTAGCCTTCCAATGTTACTGTTTGGTAGCTTAGGATGCTTTATGTTTTGTTGATCTACAGAGTGACTATCTGAGGGCTGTGTCGAACTTTCTTATTACACTTTGGAACTTGTCTAAAAATTCCAGTTGATTCTTAATGTTTTATCCTCGTCAGTTCTAAAAATCCCAGAGCATCCGTCCAACTTTGTATCAGGATATACTATGTTGCTTCTGTAAATTTCTGTATGCTTGTATAGTGCTCTCTCCTGCCTATTTTGGTTGATCTCCATGAATGGACAAAAATTGTATGGGAAATGTTCTATTATTACTAGCAGATAAGTATAGAAAAAAGTTGAACATGACGTCCCAGATAAGTTTGAAAAAAAAGCTCAAACAAAAAAAACCATGGAAATTCAAAATGGTAAAAGTTCAAGTGGTAAAATGAGAGAAGTCCAGAATATCGTCGCAAAACAAAGTTGAGTTAAAAAGAAAACACAAAACATTTTCGTTTTATTAAAAATATCATTCAGTTCAACGGTATAAACTATGCAAGTTCGGGCATCATGATACCATTGAGAAGTTACGAGGACAATTATACCGAAAATACAGACTAAGTATAGTATGTGAAAACATGCTCAGTACAAAATCATACAGACATCCGTTCAAGTACTCTTTTTCGGAACCATTCAAAACTACTGTGAAAAATACCTCAGTACAAACACACAAATAGATCAGTACGAGTACTCTATTTTTCGATCAGAAAAACAACACGATGGGTCTCATCGTATTCAGAATTACTCTTCAACGTTGCGAATTTGAGAAAATATTCAACATGACTAAGTTTCGCATTTTCGATATCTTTCCAACGGTATATTATTTGCCCATTTTCGACAAACTTTTTTTAAAAAATCGCGTTTGAAATCAAATTTGACCGCATTCGAATACGATTTTAAACCATAAGGAATTAGAAAAACATTTCTACACGAAAAAGTTACACATTTTCCATAGCTTTCCAATGCCATATCATTTGCATCAATCCGACCAACCGTTTCCAAAAAAACGTGAAAAATACCTTTTGCCCAGAATTTCGCCGTTTTTCAAATTACTTTTAAATCATGTCGAATTTGAAAAAACAATAGATATATGGAAGAAGCGCTTTTTCACGAGCTTTCCAATGCCATCTTATTTTCTCAATTTTGACAAACCGTTTGAAAATTAAGTCAAAAATACGATTCACGTTTTTGGTTTTGAGAAAATAGTTTTTTTCAAAATTGGTCTTAAACCGTGATGATATTGTAAAAAAATCCTATGTAGTTGCAATGTAGTTGTTAAGTGCTTTCCAAAGATATATTACACACCCCATTTCGAAGAAAAAATTCGCAATTTTTTAACCAGAGAGGACGATCAGTTCGATGAGATGAAAATCATCGATACAACTGCCTGAAACCGTTATTTCAAGTATAGTAACAAAATAATAATCTGTTACACGAAACAGAATAGCCTAGATGAGTGTGTGTGTGTGTGTGTGTGTGTGTGTGTGTGTGTGTGTGTGTGTGTGTGTGTGTGTGTGTGTGTGTTAGCAATCATAGAAGACCAAATGATGGTTGAGTATGTGGACTTGCTAAAAAGTTCCGACATGAGACCCTTCTTAAAAATATGATGAATTTGCAATTGCTTTGTTGACTAAGAACATAGTTTGTTAGTTTTCAAGAAAGTTTATGCCTTATACTTGGTTGTTGTGATGAATTATTACTTGCTCATGAGATGTTTTATGATAGTGAATATTGCGGTTATAATAATGACCATGATGCTACTATGTCCGTATTATGTGTTTATCGACACCTCTCTCTCTAAACCTGTGGTCATGATTTTTGATATCGGCTTTCCCTTGAGGACAAGCGAGGTCCAAGCTTGGGGGAGTTGATACATCCATTTTGCATCATGATTTCCTACAATTATTTATAGTGTTTTTAATCAATCTAACACTCTGTGGAGCAATTCTAATGCCTTCTCTCTTAATATTCAATATTTACATGAAGAGGGAGATTGCTGGCAGTTGGGATTATGGACCTGAAAAAGCTATGTCAGAGATACTGTAGCGACCCGACCCGAATGGATCAAGTCTCTGTGCTTAGGTGTCATCCCTGGATCGGTATGCTGACACACACAGTACTCGAAGGATTTATAACAGAGGTAAATCACATGTATAAAGTAAAGTAAATACTATTACCTCGATCCAAAATATAGCGGAAGCAACAAGGTTGTGGATTCCCATAAACACCAACGGCAAAGTTGAGTGTAGAAATCGTAACCCTAACGTATCACTTACTGTAAATCGAAAAGTCGCAACATGAAAAGTTGCAGCCCGAAAACGGGTCAGCACATGGAATATGCTGGCAATGTAACACATAGAGAGTAATGAAAGAATAAGCTATACTACATGCATATATGGCTGGTGAAAAGCTCTATGGTTACAGTTTTGCATAAAGCCAATTTTTCCCTACATCAAAGGAATAAATTTTAATTTAACTATCATGGTGGTTGAAACATCATTGAGAAGGTATAACCCCAACTCAATCCCAATTAAAATAATTAACAACCCAACAGTATTAACTGAGAGTGATGAGATACATGTGAAAACTCAAGTACTAGATACTCGAATTGTCCATAACCGGGACACGGCTAACCATGATTAGATTGTACACTCTGCAGAGGTTTATGACTTTTCCCCACAAGACTCGATCGCCTCCGTTGGTTTCTCGCACTACATGGTGTTTGAGAAACGGATGACCGAGACACAGTCTTTCAGAAATGTTAACTCTCTACTCCGGATAGATCATACCAAACCTATAAAACCCACTACCTGCTGATCTACCTCTTCAAGAGCTTCACGTAACTTACTCAACTATGCTAGAGCCCATAATAGCTTGTGGCTGCACACGAAGTTTCTAGCATGAATAATCTCAGTTCCTTTGAGCACTGGTGGCGGTCCATAGGAAGATCACACGGGTACCCCGGGATTTCCAAAAATAAAACAGACAACACTGGGTTCCCCAGGTGCCTCAATCCACCCAGATGTGTATTTAAGTTGCCACCTTAAAGTAAACCATTAATTAACAATCTCACATCTGTCGTGAATATCTCTCAAACCCAAACCACGCTCACGAGCATAACATAGCAATATAAGCAACACGTAGAAGTAACTCCCAAGGGTTTGATAGTAACAGGACAATAGTTCCTACCTCATCATCTACTTCCCAACCCACAAATTAATGACATCCTAATCATGCAATGTTTGAGGATTGAGCTAATGCACAAAAACTGGGTATGAAAAGGTATGATCAAGTGTTACTTGCCTGCAATGTTGATGAAGATGATTTGCACTCAACAACTCTTGATAGTTCTACTCGTCACACTCCGGTCAATCTATCGTAATCAAGCAATAGTAACCACACATAAGCAATCACTCAAAAGATCGAGAAGATCGAAGAAAACGATTCGAAAAACATCAAAACCAAGCAAATAACTCTTGCAACATAAAACACTTTCTAACAGTACCAAAATTATGTGAATTTGGCCTTATCAGAAAGTTTACGTCAAGAGCTTCGGTTAGAAAAAAGAATCAACTAAATCGGAGTTACGAAACTGAAGTTACGATCAAACGAAGTTTGAATACAAATCTGTTTGAATTCAAATTTTAAAACTTTCAAAAACATGTTTGAGTTGGATTACTAGATAGAGGAGATCATAATGAAGAAGTGGGCGTTGGTTTCGTTGGATTTGGACTAACGAGTGAAAAGTTATGGTCGTTTGAAGATTAGGGACTAATCTGTGAAGAAAATAATTACTTACGGGTCCCTAGCAGAAAACTAAAATAAAATGAAAAGGCTATTTAGCGAACGTTCGCTAACGAACGGAAAAACCATTCGGTGCAAACCCTAACTAACGAACGTTCACCGAATAAGAAAAAAAACGTTTTAGAAAAAAAACAAAAGGATCTGGACCCTTAGATCCAGATCGGACGGACGGGGAAGGGCGGCGGTTACCGCGGCGGCGGCGGTGAACTCCGGCGACGCGGGAGGCGGCGTCTCAGCTCCGGTCGGGGTGGTGGCTCCGGGTGACGAGGAAGGCGGCGGAGTGGTCGAGGAGGGGCGGCGCGGCGAGGGGAGGAGATTGGCGGCGTCGGCGGTGGCTCCCGACGACGACACGGAGCGGGGCGGCGGCGGCTGCGGGCTCGGCTGCTCCGCGAGATCGGCAGCTGCACGGCGAACGAGGAGAGAGAGAGAGGTCCGGGCGCCGGGATTTATAGGAGGGGAGGGGAGGCGCTGGCTTGGAGGAGGGGCAAGGTGGCGCGGTGTCCGGCCGGCGTACGGCGGCGGCGGCGCTCCCGTGCGGGAATCGGTCTCCTGCGGGAGATCGGGGACGGGCGACGGCGGCTGGGCTGGGCCGCGGCCTGGCAGGGAGCTGGGCCGGCCCAGTTCGGCGGAGGGAAGTCTTTTTTTTTAAGACAGAGACAAAAAAAACCAAAGAAATAAAAATTTTATATAGGCATATAATATATCAAAATTTTCAGAAAAAGATTTCCTACAAGATGAACATTATTTTAGCTTCAAATAAAATACACACAAATCCAAATAAAACAAAGAGTGTTTCAGCTCTAATAAAATCCAACAAAAATCATTTTAAAAATACCAAAATGACTTCAAATTAATTTCTATCGAATTTTCTGATGTAGGGAATCATGTTACCCTATTTTCCATATATTTTATTTTTGGAGAAAAATAATTTGAATAAAACTCAAATAACTCCAAATTGAAAATAAATTCAAAAGAACTTTGAATTTTATTCTTTGAAACTCCCAACTCGTATTTCATATGTTTTGAAGAAGTCATTTTATCTTCGCTCGTGAAAATCATTGAGTTGCATAAAGTTTCATAATTGGAAATATTCTCAAATGAAATTTCAAATATTTTCAACACCCCTTGTCATTTAAATAAATGGAAGAAGTCATGTCATCTTCTCTGCAGGGTTTTGTGACGAAAAGAATTTGAATTCCCGAAGATCATAAAAGCAAAATGAAAGTTTGGGAAAGTCCTTTTATTCCCTCTCATTTAACTTTCAAAAAGTTTCGAATTCACTCACTTTCAGTCAATCAATCAAACAAACAATCAAATCTATCTATTTGTTTATAACAGTCCAAAATTTAGAATTTTGGGATGTTACAAACTACCACCCTTAAAATGAATCTCGTCCTCGAGATTCGGAGAGGCTAGAAAGAAATAGGTTAGAGTTTGGGGGGTCTTCAAAATCCACCGATCGTCTCCGGGGTCTCGGGTGCTACCACCCTTAGAAGCATGGTTACTGTTCCATCAAAACTCATATACTCCATCCTTATCATTGACAGTGTCGGTCTTCTCAGATCGTAAGGATAATTCCTTCTCTGGGCTCTTCTGGTAGTGGCATAACCTTTTCCTCAATTCTTTTGTCCTTTACTCTTGGTAAGGTTATTCCGAGATTGGGTCTTCATAGCTGACGGGTCTGGCGCCAATACTAAACAATTATCGATATCTCATGGTGGTCATCAATTTATGGTTTGTCCTGCAGGAAACGGGTCTGGGTTAAACCTCACCGTATATCCTACGATTGGCAACAACTGCCGTGTACAAGGGAGAAAGAGATACCTATACCACTCTAAGGTTCAAACAAGGTTTTGATCGTCGTCTCTCTACTATAGGTAAGTCACTTAGATTTACCATCCCATATAGCAAAGTGAATAATAAGAGTAAGTCGGTATGGTGATCAATCCATCCCGCACCCAAATCATTACCTTGTACATGATTTAGCGAATCTCGCATTCTAACACTCGGTCATCCTCACAAGCATTGCAGAATTTCTCTTGTCGAAGAACCAAGTTCGGAAAATCCATTGATTCTGCAAGCCAAACAAGCATCTATCGTTCCTTCACAACTCTCAGGTTTCGTGTTACTCCTATAAGATCGTCTGTCGGTACAAGTCATAACTTCTTCCAGGGTTTTTCCTTCAGCAAGAATGTGCTTGCTTCTTGGCAGGTCCTGGGCCCTGTGGGTTATGGCCCATCTCTTCACTTGTAGTCCTTGAACACATCATCTGGGCAGCTGATCGTTATTCCAACTTCCAACTTACTAGTATACTTAAAATCCATCCAATAGTATGGTCTTCCTTCCTTCTATTGTACCAAACTGAGACGTGATTACTCAGACTCATTATGGAATTTACCTTGATCCATATTTCCAACATCATACCTCCTTTATATCCAATAGTAATTCATCTCTTCATCCTCGTGGGATATCCCACATAACGAGATAAAAACTTATACTTATGAAGTCCATACTCCCCTTCATGGAACATCGTTATCCTTTCCAGGGTCAAGCGTCCTTACTGGGGAATATTGGCCATTTCCGCATGGCACTTCCTTAACTGGGAAACGTGAAACACATCATGAACTGCTGACTGTCCTTCGGGTGACTCCAACTTGTTGGCCACTTATCCCATACGCTCCAAAACTCGGTATGGTCCTACAAATCTCGGGGCTAACTTTCCCTTAACTCCAAATCGTTTAACCCCTCGCAGAGGGGTCACACGAAGACATACTCCGTCTCCAATTTCATAGACTACCTCCTTGCGTTTTGAGTCGCATAACTCTTACGCTGGTGAGCTACCTTGATCTATCCGAATCCATTAACATTCTCTTCGAATCCTTGATCACATTTGGTCCAAACAACTGACGGTCTCCAACGTCATCCCACACTCTCTTGGGGTATCAAACATATCGAGACAAAACTCATATTCATTTTGTCTGAAATCCATCTGATGGGTATCCTTATCTTTTCCAGGGTCAACGGTTCTTACAGGTACTACCACCCTTAAAATGTTCCAATATTCCATAGACCATATTTCTCATATCCTCGAAATTGGTCAACATCTTTCCTCATAGGGTAACTCATAAAATCAAAAGCGGTACCAACACTGCTAACTTTATTGATTCTTAAATTATTACAATCATCTCGCTTTTCCATTACATGTCTCAACTTAACACCTCAATATAAAAGAAAAAGCTCTCACTTCTACTACTCCATTTATTCTGTTACAAATTCAACTATATATCACCAGTCTCCTTCTCCTTCGGACAATCTCTGGCAAAGTGCCCTGCTACATTACAACAGAAACATATTACTTCTGACAAGTTTCGGGGTTTCCTTGTGATTATATAGCCTCCTTGGGTCCTTGGCTTCCTTTTTGGGCAATTGCTGAGGTAGTGCCCTGACTCCTTGCACCTATAATAGGTGATATGACTCAGATCCTTCCTGGAATCCAATCTACTTCTCTTTCTGGACTTTTCCATTCCAATCAGGGCTTCTATTTCCTGTGGGTCATACTCTACTTCCTCTATCGGGAATTTTACTAGCTCCCCATTCATACAATTCTGGGAGATGTGGCCTTCTTCTCCACATGAATAGCAATACTTGGTGCAGGGTTTTAATTGGTTCCTCTTTGGGTGTGTCCTCCATCTCTTCCTTTATCACAGCTTCTCTTAGAACTTCCGTGAGGGCTCCTTTCATTTCTTCTTTCTTCTGCTGGATGGTTCTTTGTACCATGGGGTAAATGTGACTTGGAAAGGGGTAGTGGGTAGTCCCTTCACACAAGAAACAAGTGATCTGCCTAGTTGGGCATTCTTCAGCTGGGTGACTTCCTTCACAATTTGAGCATTCATCTTTGTGTTCTATATGGTTGTGTCCTATTTCTCCACAAAGCTTGCATGCGCAAGGTTTCTTCATATCATTTCCATAAGGCTCCAATTTCTGACACAAACCTAGACTTTGACAAAGTCAACTTAATTTCTTTCCAAGTGGTTACTCCTTGCCATCCATTGATGGTTTGGTACATCCTCCACCAAGTAGCAGCACCTCTTTCAAAGCATTGAAGAGCTTGCTGGGCCATATTCTTTCCGACTACAGGATTATTCTCCATGTGATCCTCCATGTTCTGAATCCATCGGTCCGTCTTCAATTGACTCATCGGTCCCGAAAATACGAGCTCATCTCCATTCATCATCTATTGGGTCCATGGGTTATGGGGTGAGATAAGAGGGATCGAGAGGGATGCACACAAAGCAAACAAAAGTTTTGAAAGACAGGTTTTATTGTGGCTGTCGGAAAAACATCAAACAAATGACAGCTCACAATCGTCGCATCTAATGCAGGTATATACAGGGGTTTGGTCTTCTAAAGGTCAATAGATCTCAACGTCATCAAACTCCTCAAGTATTGGTCATGTCTCCGATGGCTCCTTCTGATCATGCTTGTCCTTCTCAAGTTCTTTTGCCAGATCATCTCTGTTGACGCGAAGTCTCTCATGACATCCTTTAGTATTCTGGAGTTGCGTTCCAAACTTCTAGGTTTCAACATCCTTGGCATGAACCATGATCCTACTGTCCTCCAATTCCTGACGAATCTCCGGTATCTCGAGGTTTAGCTCCTCCGACTTGGCTGCTTGCAGCTTCTGGGTCCTGAGTTCTTCACGAACTGCTTCCTTGTCAAATACGGCTTCCTGCAGATCCACCCTAAACTTCTTGATGTAATGCTCCAGATCCTGGTGATGCACCAGCTATGTTAAAACTGCATCCTTCACCGACAGATGCTCCTTCAGCCTTCTACCATCCAATCCTTCCATGCATGTGCATGCTTAACTCAGCACGGTGACAATAGCATAAGCGACAATAATACCATGGTCAGCCGTGTCTAAGCCCATGTTACTGCCATGAGCTTCATTCCATAATTGATATCTCCTGCCTTAGGGTTTTCTTAACAAAAACCTTGAGTTTTTAACTCTCCATGCTCCGGTCTTTCTCCGATACACCTTGATCTCGGGTATTGACAGCTTCCATAGTTTGCCAAGTTCCATAAGGGGTGCCTTTCTAGGTCATACAAATCCGGAAATTCTTCAAAGCCTTCAAATTCTCCTAGTCTTCGGAGTCTTCAACAGTTGTAGTTTCCATTTACACAGTAAAATCTTCTTCATTCCAAATGGTCTTAGTTGTCCGATATCTTGTCTCCTTGGAGTGGTCTCATCAGTCAAATCTTCAAGTGGTCAAAAGGGGAAAAGGGGTATGGTCTCACTAAAAGGGAATATTTGAATAAGATCAGAAGAGTAGAGAGGTAAAAGATCTTTTTGAAAATGAAGTAGTAGAGAAAAATCTTTCCTATTGGCTTGTCAGTTTCTAGGGTCACGTCGTACAGTCAACATGTGCTCTGATACCATCTTGTAGCGACCCGACCCGAATGGATCAAGTCTCTGTGCTTAGGTGTCATCCCTGGATCGGTATGCTGACACACACAGTACTCGAAGGATTTATAACAGAGGTAAATCACATGTATAAAGTAACGTAAATACTATTACCTCGATCCAAAATATAGCGGAAGCAACAAGGTTGTGGATTCCCATAAACACCAACGGCAAAGTTGAGTGTAGAAATCGTAACCCTAACGTATCACTTACTGTAAATTCGAAAAGTCGCAACATGAAAAGTTGCAGCCGAAACGGGTCAGACATGGAATATCTTGGCAATGTAACACATAGAGAGTAATGAAAGAATAAGCTATACTACATGCATATATGGCTGGTGAAAATCTCTATGGTTACAGTTTTGCATAAAGCCAATTTTTCCCTACATCAAAGGAATAAATTTTAATTTAACTATCATGGTGGTTGAAACATCATTGAGAAGGTATAACCCCAACTCAATCCCAATTAAAATAATTAACAACCCAACAGTATTAATTGAGAGTGATGAGATACATGTGAAAACTCAAGTACTAGATACTCAGAATTGTCCATAACCGGGGACACGGCTAACCATGATTAGATTGTACACTCTGCAGAGGTTTGCGCACTTTTCCCCACAAGACTCGATCGCCTCCGTTGGTTTCTCGCACTACATAGTGTTTGAGAAACGGATGACCGAGACACAGTCTTTCAGAAATGTTAACTCTCTACTCCGGATAGATCATACCAAACCTATAAAACCCACTACCTGCTGATCTTCCTCTTCAAGAGCTTCACGTAACTTACTCAACTATGCTAGAGCCCATAATAGCTTGTGGCTGCACACGGAAGTTTCTAGCATGAATAATCTCAGTTCCTTTGAGCACAGGTGGCGGTCCATAGGAAGATCACACGGTACCCCGGATTTCCAAAATAAAACAGACAACACTGGGTTCCCCAGGTGCCTCAATCCACCCAGATGTGTATTTAAGTTGCCACCTTAAAGTAAACCATTAATTAACAATCTCACATCTGTCGTGAATATCTCTCAAACCCAAACCACGTCTACGAGCATAACATAGCAATATAAGCAACACGTAGAAGTAACTCCCAAGGGTTTGATAGTAACAGGACAATAGTTCCTACCTCATCATCTACTTCCCAACCCACAAATTAATGACATCCTAATCATGCAATGTTTGAGGATTGAGCTAATGCACAAAAACTGGGTATGAAAAGGTATGATCAAGTGTTACTTGCTTGCAATGTTGATGAAGATGATTCGCACTCAACAACTCTTGATAGTTCTACTCGTCACACTCCGATCAATCTATCGTAATCAAGCAATAGTAACCACACATAAGCAATCACTCAAAAGATCGGGAAGATCGAAGAAAACGATTTAAAAAACATCAAAACCAAGCAAATAACTATTGCAACATAAAACACTTTCTAACAGTACCAAAATTATGTGAATTTGGCCTTATCAGAAAGTTTAGGTCAAGAGCTTCGATTAGCAAAAAGAATCAACTAAATCGGAGTTACGAAACTGAAGTTACGATCAAACGAAGTTTGAATACAAATCTGTTTGAATTCAAATTTTAAAACTTTCAAAAACATGTTTGAGTTGGATTACTGGATAGAGGAGATCATAACGAAGAAGTGGGCGTTGGCTTTGTTGGATTTGGACTAACGAGTGAAAAGTTATGGTCGTTTGAAGATTAGGGACTAATCTGTGAAGAAAATAATTACTTACGGGTCCCTAGCAGAAAACTAAAATAAAATGAAAAGGCTATTTAGCGAACGTTAAGCTATGAACGGAAAAACCATTCGGTGCAAACCCTAACTAACGAACGTTCACCGAATAAGAAAAAAAAACGTTTTAGAAAAAAAAACAAAAGGATCTGGACCCTTAGATCCAGATCGGGCGGACGGGAAGGGGCGGCGGTTACCGCGGCGACGGCGGCGAACTCCGGCGACGCGGGAGGGCGGCAGCGTCTCAGCTCCGGTCGGGGTGGTGGCTCCGGGCGACGAGGAAGGCGGCGGAGTGGTCGAGGAGGGGCGGCGCGGCGAGGGGAGGAGATTGGCGGCGTCGGCGGTGGCTCCCGGCGACGAAACGGAGCGGGGCGGCGGCGGCTGCGGGCTCCGGCGGCTCGGCGAGATGCGGCAGCGGCACGGCGAACGAGGAGAGAGAGAGGGTCCGGGCGCCGGGATTTATAGGAGGGGAGGGGAGGCGCTGGCTTGGAGGAGGGGCAAGGTGGCGCGGTGTCCGGCCGGTGTACGGCGGCGGCGGCGCTCCCGTGCGGGAGTCGTTCTCCTGCGGGAGATCGGGGACGGGCGACGGCGGCTGGGCTGGGCCGCGGCCTGGCAGGGAGCTGGGCCGGCCCAGTTCGGCGGAGGGAAGTCTTTTTTTTAAGACAGAGACAAAAAAAAATAATAAAACCAAAGAAATAAAAATTTTATATAGGCATATAATATATCAAAATTTTCAGAAAAAGATTTCCTACAAGATGAACATTATTTTAGCTTCAAATAAAATACACACAAATCCAAATAAAAAAAAGAGTGTTTCAGCTGTAATAAAATCCAACAAAAATCATTTTAAAAATATCAAAATGACTTCAAATTAATTTCTATCGAATTTTCTGTTGTAGGGAATCATGTTACCCTATTTTGCATATATTTTATTTTTGGAGAAAAATAATTTGAATAAAACTCAAATAACTCCAAATTGAAAATAAATTCAAAAGAACTTTGAATTTTATTCTTTGAAACTCCCAACTCGTATTTCATATGTTTTGAAGAAGTCATTTTATCTTCGCTCGTGAAAATCATTGAGTTGCATAAAGTTTCAGAATTGGAAATATTCTCAAATGAAATTTCAAATATTTTCAACACCCCTTGTCATTTAAATAAATGGAAGAACTCATGTCATCTTCTCTCCAGGGTTTTGTGACGAAAAGAATTTGAATTCCCGAAGATCATAAAAGCAAAATGAAAGTTTGGGAAAGTCGTTTTATTCCCTCTCATTTAACTTTCAAAAAGTTTTGAATTCACTCACTTTCAGTCAATCAATGAAACAAACAATCAAATCTATCTATTTGTTTATAACATTTCAAAATTTAGAATTTTGGGATGTTACAGATACCTATTCTGCACATATCCAAATGAGCTAAAAAATTACGGAGATTTATTTTGGAATAAATAAAAATACCGGATCAAAGAAGTACCAGAGGGGGCCACCCAGGTGCCCACAAGGGACCAGGGCGCGCCCACCCCCGCCCCCAAGCGCGCCTTGGTGGCTTGTGGGGCCCCTGGCCAGCCTCCGATGCCCATCTTCTGGTATATAAGCCACTTCTCCCTAGAAAAAATAATGAGAGGACTTTCAGGACGGCGTGGCGCCGTCTCAAGGCGGAATTTGGGCATGAGCACTTTTGCTCTCCGGCGGAGCGATTCCGCTGGGGATACTTCCCTCCATGAGGGGGAAATTGAAGCCATCATCATCACCAACAACCCTCTCATCATGGGACGATCAATCTTCATCAATATCTTCACTAGCACCATCTCATCTCAAACCCTAGTTCATCTCTTGTATTCAATCTTAGTATCAGTATCTCAGATTGGTACCTGTGGGTTGCTATTTGCGTTGATTACATCTTGTAGTTAATGCTAGTTGGTTTATTTGGTGGATGATTATATATTCAGATCTATTATGCTATTGAATACCCCTCTGATCTTGAACTTGAATATGTTTTTTGAGTAGTTATGTTTGTTCTTGAGGACATGGGAGAAGTCCTGTCTTAAGTCATCATGTTAGTTTGGTATTCGTTTTGTATTTTGATGATATGTATGTTGTTGTTTTCCTTAGTGGCGTTATGTGAATGTCGACTACATGACACTTCACCATTTATGGGCCTAAGGGAAAGCATTGTGGAGTAGTTATTACATGCTGGGTTGCTAGAGTGACAAAATCTTAAACCCTAGTTTATGCGATATTCCGTAAGGGGCTGATTTGGATCTATATGTTCATGCTATGGTTACATTTATCTTAATTCTTCTTTCATAGTTGCAGATGCTTGCGAGAAGGGGTGATCATAAGTGGGAGACTTGTTCAAGTAAGAACATCACCCAAGCACCGATCCACCCACATATCAAATTATCAAAGTAACGAATGTGATTCAAACAAAAATGATGAAAGTGACTAGATGAAATTCCCATGTGTCATCAGGAACCCTTAGCTTCTGATAAGAGATCATTCTGGCTTGTCCTTTGCAATAACAAGGATTGAGCTACCTCGCTGTAACATAGTTACTATTTCTACTTGTTACTTGTCACAAATTATCTTGCTATCAAACTACTTGTCACCGATAATTTCAGTACTTGCAGAAAATACCTTGCTGGAAACTGCTTGCCATTTCCTTCTGCTCCTCGTTGAGTTCGACACTCTTACCTATCAAAAGAACTATGATTGATGCACTATACTTGTTGGTCATCACGGGGGGAGAGCGAGGGAGAGGGAGAGAGGGCGAATGGAGAGGAGAGTTCAATCCAGACGACAACACAGAGAAAGATCCCGATGTCGCTAGTAGGGGCGCTGATGGCAAAGCGTCTTTGGTGTGTGGCCTTGTGTGTCGAAGGCTGTCACACCTCTGCATACTGGCCGAGGTAGACGATGACTGGCACGGTCCAGTTGGGCTAGGGCATGCTGGGCTAGGCCAGGTAAGTGACAGGTAACACTCTCTCCTTTTCTTTTGTTTTTCTATTTTCTTCTATCTGTCTGATTTAGAATATAAACCAAATCACTTTATAAAATCCTGTTAATAATTATGGGCACTAAATGAATTATTCTAGAGTCCCTTAGTAATTTTCGAAATTATTGGACCATTTCAAAATATCTTTAGGATTTAAATGCCCCAATTCATATATAGTATGGTTTAATTCAAAAATCTAGAATGTCCTAGAAATAGGTGCACCATTTTTGACAGAGGTTTTCCCCTTTTATAAAAAATCATGAACTTTTCTAAAGGGCATTTTGGGTTCATTGAAAAGATATAAATTTGAATCTAAGTGAAATAATTATCTGCTAGGGTTTGATCATCCCCATTTCAAATTCTTTTGAATTTTAGACATGATGGATTGATGCAATGCAACTATTTACAAACAATTTCTAGGGTTGTGACAATATAGGTACGCTCCAAGCGCCCAACACATATACCTTGTCTATGAGATCACAAAATCTAAGGAAACAATTAATTGATGACTTTGCATGAAGTGATGATTTGACAGTGTTGCATGGATATGCTTATGTAAAATTGTAACTTATAACTTTACATGCATGTCATGGTTACATGGCTAGGAAAAATAGGTAGTGGGCTATGTCATAATTAAATCTAATGTGATTTAAAAAATACTTACAGTTCACTAATGCATGTTGCATGGTAGAGGATTATCATGCTTAGATTGGGCGGATGCTAGTGGCTCTAGTTAGTAAATCTAATGGCTACAATAAATTTTTATGACGTGAAAGCATGCATGTTGAGATAATTAGAACTAATGCAGACCATTATTTTAGGTATAAGTAGTATTACATATATGAAGGGGGGTACATATTGTATGAAGAGTGGAAGTACATACCCCTATATGTTAAGAATCTGAATTCCCCCATAAAATAACAAAGTAAACAACAAAGTCATGGGAAATCCAAATGAACTGGTTTACAAAGGAGTAGGCAAGGAAAGGTAGATGAGGAAGACAATGAGATGAGACGCATTTGTTGTGTTCTGGTCATCAACGACGGGACAAAATCACAGTTTTTTTCATTTTTTTAAGTTTACCATGATTTGATCTCATTTTGTAAGTATGCCATGACCTGAGTTTTTTTGTCACACCAACATCCTTGCTATTTGCATTGCATGGGAAACGGCCAAATATTGTGGCCCATGGCGCTTTTAGTGAGGACATCACTACTACAGTTAGACCCACAACCCCCGCTGCTACACATACTGGACTAATTACTAGAGCTCGTGCATGCCAATTAAATTACTAGGTACTTACATTTCTTTGTAACGATTCTAATGTTCATGAGAATATGATGCATCCTAAATTGGATACATTTGTTTTGCTTACAAATGAAGGATCCATCATGGACAAGAAGGATGAACGTTGGAGCATGAAGAAGCATGGAGATGATGGTGCGCGCTAGGGGAACAAGAACAGAGTTTCTAGTGGAGTTTTCAACACTTCGGAGCCTCCACGATGACATACAAGGAACAGACGAAATATACAAGATGATCTTTTATAAAATTTAGTCCATAGGTTAATATAGGTGTTGCGCCACCTTATTGCTTGGCTCGGCCCATGTAGTTTCGAAACACACTTAGTATGCTATTTTTAGAGTCTGTATTAACAGGGAAAACGACTCAGGACAGAATTTAGTCCCACCTTGCTAAGGGTGGACGAAATTCCCCTCGGTCTCTCTATAAATACAGCCCTTAGGGCATCGTTTCAGAATTGGGTTTAGTTTAGACTGAAGTTTGTCATAGTTGCAACTCGCCTCCTTCGTTTGTGTTCAACGACCAGACCAAGACGTCATAGAATCCCAGCTTCATCAATAAAGCTTTCTTCTTATATTCGCAATATCAGGATTGCAATATCAATTTCTTGCTTGTTCTTTCTTTGCGTGTAGGAAATATAACCTCATGGTTAGTTTGATCATCCTCCGGCATGGTCAATAACCTCTTGGAGTTGGTTTAGCAATTGCTAAGAAACGACGTATTTATACGTTCATGGTCAGATAGTCAAAGTCTACTCCACTGAAATGATAGTTACCATCTCATTGATAGATGGGACACTTTTGCCCCTATCAGTTTTCCCTTAGCCCATGTAGTTTCATCCCAGACGGAGACACCAAGGCCATATCATTTCCCGTGCAACACAAACGCCGGGTACATTGGCATGATGAAAAAAGGTCAGATCTGAATAAAAATTCCATATGAGGTCAAATCATGCTAATCCTTTCGTTGAAGGTCCAAACAGTGATTTTGGCCTCAACAACCATGACAGACGGGCCTCCCTTCCTCAAGTACTCAGTGTGTTCAGCTCTGCCAATGACCTTTAGTTCAGTAGCAGCACCAGCGTAGTACGCTTTTGGGTCAACGCGGGTCACCAGAGATGGCCGGGATGTGTCATAGGATGGCCGTGTGCGAGCCATTCCATGAAACAAACATGCCCCTCCTCTGTCTTTGCTCATTTTTATTGGGGCGTTAGAGCCAATTAAGCTATGCTAGCCTATAATCCACTAAGTTTCCCCGTCTTCTCTTTTTTTTGGAGTGTTGGAGCCAATCAAGCCATGCTACCGCATAAATCCATTTAATGAAAATCAACAATCTCATTAAGCCATGCTAGCCCATAAATCATGCAATTAGAGTCAATCAACCATGATAATGATAGAGGCAAAGGTGTCTCGTCTTTCGATGAGATGGTGGCTATCGTTTTTGGTGGAGTAGACTTTGACGATCCGACTACAAACGTGCGAGGACTCGCGCCTTAGCAATCGCTAAACCAACTCCGAGAAGTTATTGACCACGCCGGAGCACGATCAACCTGACGACGAAGGTCTATTTCCTGCAAGCAAATGAAGAACAAGCAAGAAACTGAAATTGCAATCTGCATATTGCTAATATAAGAGGAAAGTTTTATTAATGAAGGTGGGGTTCTGTGACGTCTTGATCTGGTCGTTGAACACAAACGAAGTACGCGAAGTTGCAGCTATGGCGAACTTTTAATCTAAACAAAACCCAAGGAAAAAGCTACTAGATGGATCTAATTATATAGGAGTAAGGGGTGGCGACCAAGGAGGTGGAAGGACGTCCCAAGGCAGCCTAAAACTAACCCAAGGTCGTACAAGGCTCATGGGCCCAAGTGGAGGTGACGCAACACCTTTGGACTTGTAGTTTGACTCAGATTCTTCTGCAGGCAGATTGTTTCGTCGATATCTCAACGCCCCGGATGAATTTGAAGGTGAAACCCATTGGGTTGGAAAGAGCACGAAATCTACTTTCCAACAAAAAAGAATCACCCAATTCGGAGTCCGTATGAAAGAGTTCTTGGCGGTTTGATTCAGGTATGTCTGTGCAGTCTGAATCTGAATCTATGTGCTCTTGGCCCAAAATACTTGGACACTATCTTCTCTTGGCCCAAAAGTGACGTGAGAGGACTTTTTGAACAGCACCTAAACTTCTCTTTTCCCCTTATCTTCATATGTGAATTGTACAAATGTGCCATACACCTGCAATTAGACATGGCACAAAAGTCTGTGAAGTATTTTTTGTCCTGGATGACATAAATAAATTATTGCATAGTTTGCATTAGAATTACCTCACAAATATACATGTATGCAATATTTTTGGTCCTATCCAAGGTATTATGTCCTCGTCATCTAACCCACAAATCCATTAAGCCCACCTGCATGAGTGCACGCCCCCTCCTTTATCGAGTCTTCTCTCTTTTACTGGGACGTTGTTTCCTCTGTTTCTTCGATCCTGAGGTAGCTTTCACGCGAATTGCAAACCTATATAGGATTGGTGGAATTTGATGTAAAGAATTGAGGTGGGACTATTGGGTAACAAACCCTATTTCAAAGCATAGGTAGACCCCTAGCTCGGTTGGGTACAACCTTCTGTATAGAAGGGGAGGTCATCAATTCGAACTTCACACGAGCCGAAATATTTTTAGTTGCTCACTATTACCTAATCTTCGAAAAAGAAAGAGGCGGAAAAGCCCATGCAGGGGACGAACACAAAAAGTGGGAAACTAGGCCGCAACTCAGAACAAGAAACTACAGGATTGAACTGATTGATTGACTTACGAAAAAAGAGCTACGAATGGCGATTGGATTGATTGATTGATTTAAGAAAAAAGAACAAGGGCGGACCAACAACGCACAAAACAATTGGAGGTAGAAATCTTCCTCCCTTTATTAGTAGGAATAGATATATTATGTAACCCCGCTTTTTGTATAAACAACATCATGGTATTAATTTTTGTGACCACTAATAACGTAAAAAAGAACCTAAAGAAATAAAAAAGGGTGAGCGGACCGAGGTATGGCGGGCACATGAATGATTTTTCTTTAAGAATTATTTTTAGCCATAATTGATCACATAAATGAGTTTAGCACTTCTCAAGTTCTTGGTCTACCCCTTTGAGTTAATTAACGAATTAATGACATATTTCATTCAAATAAATAGTAATCCTACATACTTACTAAATATGGATAGAAAAAGGCTTAGACTTGTGCCAAGCAAACTGAAGAACAGTGATGCACTAATTTTAGCGCCCAGTTTCACTGCAAGAAAGTAGAGATCATAAATAGGTAGCTTGCATTCTCATCCGTGAGTGCATCCACTGGACAGGGTTTGCCACTCTAGGTGCTATAAAGAAGCTATCCCCTCCTCTATGAACGGGCTACGCACCTCGTCTCCTCTTCTTCCTCCTCGTTTGGTCTCTTCCATCCATCACCATTGTCTAGCCTGTTTGCAGATATGGCGGGGGGCGTGGTGATAAGTTCCTCCGGGGGCAAGGTGTACCCTGGCCACATGACGGCCTTCGTCTTCTTCTCCTGTCTGGTCGCCTCCTCTGGTGGCCTCATCTTCGGCTACGATATCGGCATCTCTGGTACCACCAATTACTTCATTGAAACAGTGAAATAAAATACAACTAACTGGCAATAGGAGAATGAAAATTGTGTGGATTCCATCCCATGAAGGTGGTGTAACATCCATGGACTCGTTCTTGAGCGAGTTCTTTCCGTCGGTGTACACCCAGGCCAAGGCAAACAAGGAAAAGAACCAGTACTGCAAGTTCGACAGTCAGCTGCTGACGCTATTCACGTCCTCACTGTACCTGGCCGCGCTAGCAACATCATTCCTAGCGGCGTCAGTGACGCGCATCTTCGGCCGGAAGTGGTCCATGTTCTGTGGCGGCATCACCTTCCTCGCGGGCTCGGCACTCAACGGCGCCGCCACTAACGTGATGATGCTGATTCTCGGCCGCATCCTCCTCGGCATCGGGGTAGGCTTCGCCAACCAGTCCGTCCCTCTCTACCTCTCGGAGATGGCGCCGGCGAACCTCCGGGGCATGCTCAACATCGGCTTCCAGCTGATGACCACCATCGGCATCCTGTCCGCCAACCTCATCAACTACGCCACCGTTAGCATCGAGGGTGGCTGGGGCTGGCGCATCGGCCTTGGCCTGGCTGGCGTCCCGGCGCTCATCATTACCCTCGGCGCACTTGCCCTGCCGGACACTCCCAACTCCCTCATCGCCCGCGGCTACACTGCGGAAGCCAAGAAGGTGCTGGTCAAGGTCAGGGGAACCTCGGACGTGCACGATGAGTACGACGACATGGTGGCCGCCAGCGAGGAGGCCAAGGCCATCGAGCACCCTTGGCGGAACATCCTGGAGCGCAAGTACCGTCCCCAGCTGACAATTGCTGTGCTCATCCCCTTCTTCCAGCAGCTCACCGGCATCAACGTCATCATGTTCTACGCGCCCGTGTTGTTCCTCACAATCGGCTTCGGCGGCGACGCCTCGCTCATGTCCGCCGTCATCACGGGGCTTGTCAACATGTTCGCCACCATCATCTCCATCGTCTCCGTGGACCGGCTCGGCCGCCGTGCCCTGTTCCTCCAGGGCGGCACACAAATGTTCGTGTCCCAGATAGTGGTGGGGACTCTGATCGCTCTCCAGTTCGGCACCACGGGCGAGGGGGAGATGTCGCGCACCTATGCCATGTTGCTGGTGCTATTCATTTGCCTCTACGTTGCCGGGTTCGCATGGTCGTGGGGGCCGCTGGGCTGGCTCGTTCCCAGCGAGGTGTTCGCGCTGGAGATTAGGTCAGCAGGGCAGAGCATTGCCGTGTGCGTCAACATGACGCTCACCTTCATCATTGGGCAGGCGTTCCTCACCATGCTCTGTCACCTCAAGTTCGGCCTCTTCTACTTCTTTGCGGCGTGGATGGTCATCATGACGACCTTCATCGCCCTCTTCCTGCCAGAGACCAAGGGGGTTCCCATAGACGAGATGAACCTCGTCTGGAGCCGACACTGGTTCTGGAGCAAGTACGTCATCCAGGAAGGCGGCAGCAACCGCAGAACACACGGCGTCTAGTCTAGCGTCTTGCTTTTTATTTAGCGAGCATGTGTTGTGCTTCAGATGTAAGTAGTCATCATAAGAACTAGATCGGGATCGCGCCCTGGCGCGGGGTGCCGGTCACAACATTTTGGTCAAAGAGATAACGCTAAGTTAATAGAAATCTAGATATAGCATATGTGTTCATACAGGATAACAATAAAGCGAAGAAGAAACATTCAAATTGTGATAGGAAGCACACCTTGGCTACCACATGACATATGTTGTAAGCAATTCAAACTAATCCAAAAAAATAAAGCGCGCCAGCTACATGCCAAACACTTGGTATTTCATAAGAGGTACTAGCTAGCAGAACAACAACTTGCATCCAACGCAATGTAATAAGTGCCTCTAATATATGTAGCTTCAACATTGATAAGTATGAGCAATTATACAAAAAAAAGCCCTGCCAACGGCAAGGAAAGGATAATTATTAGAGTATACAAATGTTGTAGCAATGCTAGTTAGCATAGATGAGTAAATACATGAGCTTTACAAAATACAACAAAAAAGCTCATACCAGCGAGTAAGAAACAGGAGCCATCATTCTACATCAGTACATAAGTTAAAAATAAAGCCAAGTAGTTCATACCCTACATTGTAAAAATAGGTGTTACAGCAGTTGAGTTGTAGGGCCTTTGTCTTCGTTAATCAACGAACATGTACTGCGCTTGTAGATTATCATTTCTAAGAACTCCTACTTCCTCTTTCAACATTCTGAAGTGAAGCTAATGCAGCTCGTAGTGCCGGATACTTGAAAGAAAAGAATAGGTAGCATCCTCATGGCTTCATTTCCTAAAGATACTGTGAAAGATCTACAAAAATTATTATAATTGGCTAACGAACCTAGGAAAGCTATACATCAGAAATGATGAAGTGGTGTTCTTAACCAAAAAAGGAACATATTTTCATAGAACAAATATATATCAGTAATAGCAACTCCTTGTGCACACAATGAGGGCGATTAAGGAATGCATTCCAGTCACTTTCAATATAAGGAAACAAAAAGTAGCAGCTATGATACTTGACAACGACAGGTAACCATCATAAGTAAGCTCATCACAAATGAAAGAGCTGATTGGAGCTCTAAGGAATATTCATGTACCTGAACAGTGCCCCTCGCACCTTCTGCTTCTGGTTCAGCAACCTGGTCCAAGGCAGTGGGGTCCTCCTTCACAACTGTTCATGCTCCTCCTACTGAGTAGACTTCGTATCTAATCGCTGAACAAAGACTTCAGCAGATCAGCACAAACCAAGTAAACCATATTGCAGAAGTTAGGAAATCTGCACCTTGTCATGCATCAAATACCAACATGATTTCCACTTGAATGTCAAATTTAGTCTTAGCATTGTCATTCTAGTTTAGAAATACCATCGATCTCTCACGGTTCTGAGCTTCTAATAATTATTATTTTGACAAAGCTACCACATAATTAACAATTCGAACAATGAACTCTAACATCATGTGAAACTACATGAGATGACAAAATAATAAAATGATGGATCCATGCATGTTAGGAGCTAGGCGCAAATAAATATTGCCAGACCTGCAAACAAAACAACTTGAGAAGCATCACTATTTCAAACCACAAGGCATACAGAAATATAAACAGGAACCTACAAAATCCTGAAACAACACACCCATAAATGGAAGTGCAAAATTCACCCGATTCTTTACAATATACTATTTCTTAGAACATGACAAATGCTTATCATATTTAGTTTGTTACCACACATAAATTCGAACTTCGGTTACTCTGTTTAGGCATACAAGAAGTAAATCCTATAGGCTGAAAATATTGCAGATTCAAAAGCACATCCCATATTTTATTTCATACGAAGCATAGACATGAGCTTTAACTATTTTATTTAAACATATGAACAGGATAAATCTATGTCCAGAATAATCCTGAAAAAATCAACAGCCCGAGACATCCGTGAGTGAGGAACTGACAATAAAATAGTTAGCAAGCTACACCCGTTGTCACCTGAAGTAATCTGACACCAAGAAAGGATCAACATTATTACCGATTCCATTCTTCTGACAATGTTTTAATGTTCACCGACCCAAAGACCACTTGCAGGAAAACAATATATAGTGGCGCAACTGCATCAATACACTGATCAAAAAGGACAACCACAATCTATAAGCTACCGAGTTCACCATCCAACCTAAAACTCAAAGGCGAGCTTCACTTCTAGTCTGGCCTAGCGATGCAATCGGCGGCCTCCCGTATCCGACGGCGACAACATGCAAGGATGGATGGGTGGAAGAGGGACTCACCTTGGGTTTGGGACCGTTAAGCTGGGGAGGCACTCGGTAGGCGCCTCGCGCGTCGGACCAGAGGCGGCTCACCTCGGGTCGTCTTCCTCGCCTTCTCCCGCAACCGGCGATCGTGGGCCGTCCACTGCTCTCCCCCGCCGATCGCATCAAGCTATGAATGGTCCTCACCACCCCATTGATGGCGTCCTCCTCTGGCCACCTGGTTCAAGGAGAGATGCGGTCGTGGAATCTGAACATTGTTCACAATAGTCACGAGCCTAAGGTCAGACACCTGAAAAGAACTAACAATTAAAAAATACAATACCAAAAAGGACAAGCAAAAGAATACGTCTCCTAGTAGAAAAAAAGAATCAGATGTCTCACTTGAGATCGAAACTAAATCTTGAATGAGAAAACTCTCAGCTTAGAGTCGACATGGGGCAATTTCATAAGCTCCGTGAAGAACTGCAGTACAAGAAGCAAATTGTATCTCAGTACTGGGATAATGAGTAGTGTCACCGAGCTCAGCCGGCGAACACGACATCGAGCTCTCACTGCATTGGCGTACAGAAGTTAAAACCAGAGAAACAAAACAATACATACATAGGAATTGACCATAGCAAAAAACATGAACTAATTTAACAATGCAAGACTATAAAGGTTTCACCAAACATCGGCTTGTTTAGTCATGGAAGGAAGCATTGCATTTATATACACGACAGGGGCAACCTAATTTGGGAACAGAGCATAAAGACTTTAACGCAAGATTCAAGAACAGAACATAAAAAGTAAAATCTTGTAATAAAAAACTCTGCTTCTAGTTGGGGAGATAGATGAAGAACATAGAACAGTCAATTTGTATAGAGATGGACAAAAATTGCAGGCTTTACGAACAAAAACCCTGTGGTCGTAAAGAGGAAAAGCCATCAAATTTGTTATCAATCTTCAACTATGGAACAACCAATAATAACGAATCCCTAAATAAAACCTAGCTTTGAGCTAAGAACCGCTACTCCAGCGTATGTTGTCGATCTATAACCCACCCACGGCCTAGAATGCTAGCTCATAAAAATTACAAGAGTCCTAGCCATCACAGATTCAACACAACCCATCCTGCAAAAAAAGATTCAACACAACCTACATAGTTCGCTACGGTTCATTTCATCGACTTGAGATGCGAAAAAAATAAACACAAATATAGACGTTGTAGGTACTTGCCTGAAGCCCCCACAACCCCGGGTAAACAGAGGAAAAAGGCACGGGACGGTCGGTGTTGAATTCAAGGAGGGCAGCCACCCGCTTCGTTCGGGGAGGCGCCGGCCTTGAGGAAGGAGGGACTGATGAAGGACGGAGGGAGCGGCGGCGGCGAACAGAGGTCTCAGCGTCGGAACAGGAAGCATAATCTGCTTCTCGACTCTGGATATTGCTGTGATCGACGGCGGACTTCCTGCTACCGGCCACTTCGCCGGCTAGGCGGCACTTCTTCTCCACACATTCAGGAGTGACTCGGTCGCTGCGTCGAGGCTGCTACACTCCTGCATCAACACCAAAAATGCATTAATAAGTTGGTATTCCATTATACTTCCTCATATGATTCAAATCATATAAGTCAAAAGTAGACCCATTTGATAGTTCCTATGATAGAAGAATGCTCAGCAGATCATTGTAGAGATATTAAGATATATACTGGTGAATATGCATCCCAGGTTGATGTTGCTTCCCCAAGCCGGAAAACACCACTATAGCCTTTAACCATGCCTTGATATCTTCAAATCACGAAAACATTGGGTCAGGAAATAAGCTTTAAGTTAACAAAATGCTAGTGCAGGGGAGACGAGTACGATGTCATTAGTCCAGTTCTTCGGAATGCAGATGCTATTATTCCAAGTCATAACAATCAAGAATAACTTGAAATTGAAATGTGATAATTGAAAGGAAGATTGTTCCAGCAACCCTCACGGTTTCGCCGAAAAGAGAAGATAAGAAAGTACGTACCTATCAACAACTTTGGTTGCTTTGCCCACACAAACAATCAACAATCCACTGGTCATAGGATCCAGGGTACCAACATGGCCAACCTGCATCATAGCTACCATAAACATGTGGGTTGAGCAAAAACCAAATTAACAGCACACCATGAAAAAGTGTGAGGTCACCTTTTGCACTTTCACTAACCGCCGTAGTTTTCCACAAACAGTAAATGAGGTCCACCCCGAATTCCGTTAAAAAAGAGAGTCCATTTTGAGCTAGTAGAAAGAGAAATTCAGCATCATTGCCAATGGCATTTCTTTTACTAATTACACGACTTGAAGAAAACTGGTCAAATAAAAGGTCCTGCTATGGTAACAGGACATTGTAATGTATGTACTCACATAAAAAAATCAGGAATTCAAAATGCCAAACTGATACTACATAAAACATGAAGTCTAGAACCTGCAATGGTACATATACATCTGAATTCAAATGTACCACATCCATCTAACCCACCCATTCTGAAAAAAGGCCGCAAGTAAGCATTTACACACACTGCATCTAGATAAAAAGGTGGATTGGTGGTATGCATCTATGGGCTGCTAATTAGCATCGCCATCCATCTGAATTCAAATGTACCACATCCATCTAACCCACCCATTCTAAAAAAAGGCCGCAAGTAAGCATTTACACACACTGCATCTAGATAAAAAGGTGGATTGGTGGTATGCATCTATGGGCTGCTAATTAGCATCGCCATCTGAGACTGTTCATCAGTGTGGAAGAGAGCGTGTCACCTTTGGGCCTGTCGATGAGCATGACAGTCCCTGTCAGCCCGTCCCACCTTGGCGGCAGCTCCATCCTCGTGCTCGCGAGGTGCGGCCGCGGCCAGTCTTCTTCCTCCCTCTCCGCATCCCGCTTCACCTCCCTCGGCGCCCCTCCCAACACCGCCTTCTTATTTGCCGCTATCGAAGCGTCGTCGGCCTTCCCCTCCTCGGGCCCTTTCTTCAGGGCCCTGAAGAACTCCTCCCCCTTGTCTGCCCCCTCCTTCTTCCCGAACTCATCGGTTTCTAGGGTTAGGGGAGGGGAATGGCGGAGGGGAGGAGGAAGCAGCGAGGAGGAGGCGGCGGGCGGCACGACAGGAGGCGGGAGGAAGGAGGAGAGGCAGCGGCGTGAGGAAGGAGGAGAGGCGGCCTTGTCATGAGGAGGAGGCGGCTAGGCCGGCCTCTTGCTGCCCCCATCTCTCTAGATGGGGGCGTGAGGCCGGGATGGGTGCCGGGCGGCTGGCGGCAAGGGCCAAGGGCAGGGGAGGAGGCGGGCGCCGGAGGGGAGAGTAGGCGGGCGAGGCGGGAGGAGAGGCGTGGGAGGGAGGAACGAGAGAGGGGAGAGGAGGCACGCGGCGGGGGAGGGGCGTCTAGGGTTGCCTCCATTGGAGCTGGCCCTTTATACCTGGCGAGTGAAATGACCAAAATACCCTCGAGGGGCATGATATTTACATTTTGCTGCCATTACTATTCATTCCAGCAGTGCCAGCTCCAGATCCGACGGTCCAGGTCATTACAGGGGTCGATCCGACGGCCTAGATCCGATCAAGCCACCCGATCCAACGGCTAGGAATCCGAAATCGCTGAGGAGCCGGGAGAGGAGCTTCTATTCTTATTTCTGGATTTTGGCAGATCAGTATTACTACCGTCCGATTTTAATTCATAAGTTTTAGGACATCCCGCAAGAGAGATGTTTTAGGAAGTCTACAAATTGAAATGTAGAGATGGACATTTTTTTTAGTGATTTCCCGTTGTAGAGAAAATTGTCTTCTTTTTCCTTTGAGGAAAATAGAGAAAGCTTTTTTCTTTGAAATTGAGCAAGATTGTAAGCGATAGAGTTTAAAGTCTAGAGTTGAACTCAAGACCTCAGCTTCCATCCCGACTTGACGAACCATCTGGGCTGAGCTAATGTTTCTACAAAGCTTTGCGTCGTTGTTTATTTCACTATCGCGCTGAACATCAAATGATCTTCAGTGAGAAACGAATATATAACACCTCCCAAAGAACTTGAGTTACCACTCCGTAGTATGTAACTTATCATGCCTGCAATGCGCGTGTTACCATATTATACACACGGAGGTTACCAGGGTGTGTTTGAACCAAAAATTGACTCTCGATCAAAGTTATCACGGTGTTGTACATAAGGTATCATGTCTACGGCACGTAATTACCATATTATTCACATAGTAATTACCCAGGGGTATGTTTCAAACAATTTTTTTACAAAGGATAAAAAAAGTTAATAAAGTGTTTGTATGTAAGCTATCATGCCCGCAATTCATAGATTATAATGCTATTTATACAATAGCTTATGGTGTATATTTCAACATGCCATTTTTTGCAGGACGGCCCATGAGCACGCGTGCCCAACACGTAATGGGTCAGCCTGTCATGCGACTAAACATGCCGTTCTTGCCCATGGCACACTGTGAGGTCTGCTCATTTGCCGAGGTGAGGCCCGCGGGCTGACATGACATGTTATGTTCTTTACACAGAAGTTAGCGTGGCTATGTTCTAAAACTTGTTTTCCCACGTCGAAGTGCAATTGAGTGCCATGAGAGTTTTGGTGATTGCTAGGTAGAAGCAGTGAGAGACTAGTGTGTTTGCTAGTGCACATAGAGAGATTTTGATGTACACTGGAACCCTAGGGGCCGATCTTACACGAAATGGAGTGGATTATACGAAGAACACGAGGGGAAAGCACAAGAGAAAGACACTCAAATCAACAAGAACAATCACACATGTGCTAGATCCATGAACATGAAGAGTTATACAAGATCCAAATGCAACAAAGGACGATACAAAAGGCAATAGTTCTTCTCTGTGAGGAGGTCTTGAGGGGTCTTCCCAGGAGGGGTCTTGAATCCAGTTGGGGGATCTTCTCTGTAGAGGTCGTGAACTCTGATGGAGAAAGTATCAAGCGGATGAGCAAAGATCTATCTCTCAAATGAGCTAATCCTTTGGTAACCCCAGAAAGAGGGAGGAGGAGGAGTATATATAGTCTAAGTGGGCGAAGGGGTACATGGGCCTCAACCCAACACACTGTGCGCAGATAGGCGTCGGTCCTTCGGCAGCTACCGGACGTCCGGTGGCTCATGAGGGTCTGGATGTCTAGTAGCGGTCGCACGTCCGACATTTCGGCTCTGATCGGGTGGCGTCAAATTTCCGGCAGACGTGGGAAGTCCGGTCATCGGTCGTCCGGAGACTTTGAACTTCTGATAACTAACATTCTGTTGTGTGACACCGGTTGTCCAGAGAAGCTCGGCCGTCCGATCACTGGGATGAGTCGGATGTCCGGTCGGTGTTGGTCGTTCGGCGCTGTAGCGTCGATTGCTGGGACTTGGCTAGCAGGCTGGCGCTTCAGGCGTCGAAGGTCCGGCCTGGTCTGGTCGTCCGATGGCTGGAGATTTTTCGGCGGCTCTTCTTCTTATCCTTCATACTTGGTGTCCTCGTCGTCTTGGCCATTGGGTGTAGTTGCTCCGTGGCTATCCTCTAGGTACCCGATCACACATAGTGTTTCCACTTGAGGTAATAGCCATGTCTCACATGTAGAAAGTGGCAGTTCGGAGAGGAGCGAGTTTACCTTATCTTCGATAACCTTTGCTCGAGCTCGTGTCATTGGTCCAAGTGGTGTCATGGGAGACATAGGTAGGTCCATGGGGATGACCGTAGGATGCTCCGCATCATCTCCCCTCCCTTGGGAAAGATTCGACCTCATATCGAAATCCTCATCACCATGGTAGGGCAAGAGATCTTTGACGTTGAAGATATCGCTCAGGGAGTACTTGTCACGCGGTATGTCGATCTTGTACGCATTGTTCTTGTAGCGCTCGAGCACCTTGAAGGGTCCGTTGGCTTGTGGTCAAAGCTTTGACTTGCGTTCGTTGGGGAAGTGTTCCTTGCAAAGTTGTAGCCATACAAGACCTCCAATGTTCAATATCATGGGTTGCTTGTTGGTGTTGAGCTTGGTCGCGAGTCGTTGTACTTGGCGCTCGATGGTGTTCCTTGTATCTTCATGCATCTTCTTGAGATAGCTCACTCATGCATTTGCATCCATATTGATGTGCTCTTGTAGTGGTAGTGGTAGAATGTCCAATGGGACAACGGGTTGAAGCCGTAGACGACCTCGAAGGGGGACTTGCCGGTAGTAGAGTGTCGTGCTCGATTGTAGCCGTACTTGGCGATGGGTAAGAACTATTCCCACTCCTTGATGTTCTTCTTGATCAACACGCGTAAGAGAGTAGATAGCGTCCGGTTTGTGACCTCCGTTTGGCCGTCGGTTTGACGATGGTATACCGAAGAGAACAAAAGCTTGATTCCAAGCTTGGTGCATAAGGTCTTTGTCGGTGTAAAAACCGACGGATCTCGTGTAGGGGGTCCCGAACTGTGCGTCTAAGGCGGATGGTAATAGGAGGTGGGGGACACAATGTTTACCCAGGTTCGGGCCCTCTCGATGGAGGTAATACCATACTTCCTGCTTGATTGATCTTGATGATGTGAGTATTACAAGAGTTGATCTACCACGAGATCGTAGAGGCTAAACCCTAGAAGCTAGCCTATGGTATGATTCTTCTTGTCCTACGGACTAACCCCTCTGGTTTATATAGACACCGGAGGGGGCTAGGGTTACACAGAGTTGGTTACAAAGGAGGAGATCTACATATCCATATTGCCAGGCTTGCCTTCCACGCCAAGGAGAGTCCCATCCGGACACGGGACGAAGTCTTCAATCTTGTATCTTCATAGTCCAACAGTCTGGCCAAAGGATATAGTCCGGCTGTCCGGAGACCCCCTAATCCAGGACTCCCTCAGTAGCCCCTGAACCAGGCTTCAATGACGATGAGTCCGGCGCGCAGATTGTCTTCGGCATTGCAAGGCGGGTTCTTCCTCCGTATACACCATAGAAGATTTTGAACACAAGGATAGTGTCCGGCTCTGCAAAACAAATTCCACATACCACCGTAGAGATAATAATATTTCCACACATCTAATCTGCCGACCGTTTTTCATAATGTAACGTATTGCCGCGGTCTGGCCATAACAAACCGTCTTTCTCAACCAGCCTGCCACTGCATGTTTTGCGAGGCGATTTTATTGGCACGTCTTGTCGAAGCAGAGATCGTGTCCCCCTTATTACGGGATCCTCATCAATACGGATGTGGGTAACCCAATCGTGACCGTTGGTATGACTCCTCGTTTTTAGGCAAGTCCCAAACGGCCATGCGGCGGACGCTTGATATTCATCCCCTTTATAAAGAGGCCAAGGCCTGTCCTTTTTCTTCTTGCACTCAATCGACTCCTTCCCCCACCTCGAGTTCCAACACCCCAGGCTCAGGTCAGGCGCTTGGGACCTTCAACCATGTCCGGATCCAACCTTCAAGGTCGGTGGATGCCTTCCTCATCCTGAGAGGAAGACATCAAGAAGCTAAGAGAGGCCGTGTATTTGACCGGCGAAATCTCTGACAAGTTGCCTGCTCGAGGCAGGTCATCCCCACTCGAACCCGCGCGAACGTTGTATTCATCTCTCATTTCCTCCGAGGGCTAGGCCATGCTCTAGTTCCCTTTGTTAGGGGGCTCATGTTCTATTACGGGCTGGATTTCCATGACCTGGCCCCGGATTCCATCCTTCACATCTCGTCGTTCATCTCGTGTGTGAAGCCTTCCTCCGCATTACCCCACACTTCGGCCTGTGGCTCAAAACTTTCAATGTGACGCCGAAGATGATTGAGGGGCGACACGCAGAGTACGGAGGTGCCGTAGTAAACAAAGGCGCCGATGTTCCATGGCCAAAGGGTTCCTTCCCGGAGGTGTCCAGTTTATGGCAACGGGAGTGATTTTATATCACAGCACCCCGGGGTACCAAGTCGGTGGCTGCCCTGCCTTTCGCTCGAGCCCCCCACCACAACTGACGTCATGGATCAACAAGGGGCTGGACCGGGGGCCAGTAAATGATGTGTCGATATTGCAGAGTCGCATCCGAGATATCCTCGAGAGAGATGTCGGCCTGGTCACGGTACTGCAAGTCATGCTAGTTCATCGGGTCCTGCCTTGCAAACGTCGACCCCTCCGTATGTGGGAGTTCAACCCGGAAGGACCGCGAGCTATTCAGCACTTCCTCGGCATGACGCTCGAAGAGATGTACAAATTGTTCTTCGGACCACAAATAAGGTGTCCGGACACCACCGAGGATGCGGGTCTCAGCTGCAATCGTCCAGATACCCAAGTAAGTAATCCCGTGGCCGAATACGCTGTCTTTTTATTTATCACAACATCATTCGAAAAAGCTGCTCTTTGACCAGGACTGGGTAACAAAGGCGAAGATGATCACGTGTTCGGCCCCCCTTCCCAAAGGCTCAGCAGATCCAGTACTGGCCAAAATGCTCGAGTCGGCGCCTTATTGGGCGTCCTTAGGGGAAGATAAAGGGGGGAATAAAGAGGCTGAAAGCGGGCCTCACTCATTATTCATCCAAACCGGGGGAATTAGCGCCTCCGCGAAGGAGGATAACCGGGGAGAAGGATATGAAATCCCCTCTCCCCAAGGAAGTAAGAGGACCACCTCTGAAGACCCGGAAACAAAGGTTTCCAAACGGGGGAAGAAATCTTCGCCACAGGGTCCTGCCTCGGAGGGTACCCTTGCCGCACAGTGTCCGCAAGGGGATCGGCCCTCCACCGAGTTGTAAGTAAAAAATGTACTTAATAGTAAAAATATCCTGTTTTACCTCTGAGGACAATAACCGAAGCATATATCTTGTAGTTCGGATCATATCCCTTCTTGACAGAGTTCGTCTTTGGGGGATCTTCTTCCGGAGATGATAGAGAGCGAAACACCTCCCCATGCCACCCCGCCTCATGAGGCGGGCGACGCTGAAGTATCGTCGCGAAGGGTTTCTCCTAATCCACCAAAGCCAGAGGGTAATCCCTCGGCCACCCGAAGTCCTCAGTATTCGGCTCCTAAGGAGAGCGACAGAAAGAGTCCGGAACCGTACAGTGTGCGATCGGACGCACTGAAGGATCTTCTGGAGCAAGCGGCTATCTTAGAAGCGCATCGTACGCTAATGGGTACGGTGATTGTGATTCAGAGGATTTCATCTGCCGAAAGAGGGTTGCATGAAGCTTTTATGAGTTTGCTGAAAGGCTTTGAGGTACATGAAATAGTGTGTGTTTTTTACAGTACAGCACGCGTTAGGTGTGCCCTATGCATATAGTAGCCCCTGAGACTCCGGTTGCCGTCGAGTACGGCGGCGAACAAAGGATCATAGTCCAAGGTAATAATCAGTCCACCTTCATGTGCAGGTGGCGGAGGGTCCGGTGGCTAGCCGGACTGGTGAGTTTGCCGAGCTGAAGCGGCAACTTGATGCGGCAGATGCCGACATCGTGCTTGTCAACAAGCGGCTCGACGAGGCACAGGGTATGTGATTTCTCCGGTGATCAACACATAGTAAGAGGAGCATGATGCTAGTATTTCTAATATGTGTGACTGCAGATGGAGCTGCCGCCATGGAGACCCTTCGGGCGGAACTTGCTCGAGCCAAGGAACAAGCCAGAAATAGTGATGCGGCTGCTCTAAAGGCGGTCGAAGAGCTGAGAGCCGAACAGGCTGCGCATTGCCAAAGCAAGGAAAAAATGGCCAAGCTGGCCGTTGAGTTGAAAGATGTCGCCGACCGTTACCAGCTTATTGAAAAAGAAAGCCGAGCGAAGGCGACGGACCTGGAGAAGGCCATGGTAGCAGCCAAGGAAGCCTGCTCTAAAATCAGAGCGGCGAAGAAGGAGCTGCGTCAAGCTGGAGATATCGCGGCTGGGAAGCCCTTTTTGTTGCAGACGAAGTTCAGAGATCCGAAGTATGCCCCTCTTGATCAACTATGGAGTTCTGTAGACGCATACGTGGATTTGGCAGCCAGTGCCGCTGATGCGGCCGAATACTTCAAGGATCAAAAAGATCGTGAAGTGGAAAGGCTATTCTGGTCACAGTTTGATGGTCCAGTGCGTCCGCTACTGTTGAATGAGCGAATGGCCGAGTGGGCCGAGCTCCATAGGTTGTCTGGGCTTGCCATGGGGTCTGTTGTGGATCATCTGTGGCCGGAAGGGCCAAGGCCGAATAGTCATTTTAGTTTAGTGCAACAGTTCCTTGGTGTTGTGCCGCAAATCGATGCTATGAAGAGGTCGGCATGCATAGAGGGTGCGCGGATGGCACTTTCCCGTGTCAAGACATACTGGGCAGAGATGGAGGCCACCGCTATTGCAACCCAGAGCTCGGCCGTAGGCGGAGTATCTGCCGAGCACTACTTTGAAGAAGTCCTTGAAGGCACTCGTTCAATAGAGGCTCAGTGTTCGAAGAATATTATGTTCTAGTGACATGTATTCCTATTGTAAAAACAATGTTTTGTTGAATTATAAAGGTTGTGTTTATACTTTTGCCTGAAAGTATTATGATGCCTCCTGTGCGGCCGTTTATGTATATATGTATATAACCTAAAAGTTTGCAGTCGTTGGCTTCAGCCCCCACACATATAATGCGGGGGTGTTTGCAAAAAACGCGTATTCACACTTGATCCAACGTCTTGGTCCATTAAGGAGGTGGTAGCGCAGCGAACAAGGCAATCGGACTATATTGCTTTAACACTTCCACTTAGCCATAGGAGTTTGACGGTGGGACTACTATATAGCTCCTGGTACCTCCGCGCTCGTCCGAATATGGGGCGCGTACGTACATGACCGGGAAACGGCCCTTCGTTAATGCGGAGGAATCCCAAAGATTCCACTAAGTTATCGAGTGGTTGACTAGTCTCGCGCTTTATCATGACAGTCAGTTTTCGGCTTTCTCTACTGAGGTGCTCATCCGGATGAACCAGGGCACAATCGCAGTAGTTCTCCCGGTGCCACCTTAGCCGATAGAGCGGAACATAAGGTAGCAAAACACGGGAGCCGGGCAAACCCAACATTTGACCAAAGACATGATTCTGAGCTGATGCATACAAGGCCAAAATCACGACGCCGAACACTCCCTAAGGTATTCGGTCTTTAAAACATATGCCGGGCGGAGCAATGCCCTTGATAATGAACCCCGAGTGTCCAGGTACGTGCAATGATCTAACGTGGCGAAATGCCAATAACGTCAGCATCCTTCTCGGTTATGTTAAGTATCTGGAGGATGTGAACAACAAGAGACCGTAAAAAAGGTTTACGCAGGGTCTTAATCTAAAAAGAAACCTTTGAGCGGGTCCTGCTGCACGTCTGCGCCTGTGTCTCCGTTGTGCCATATCCTGGACGGGTGTGGCGCGATTGTCATCTATAAAAGAGAAGAACTTAGATGAAAGTTGTCGTGCCAAAAAATTGGTTATTCTCAATAAACCATTAGAATTCAAGATAAGTCAAGTTGAGCTGAACTAGCCCTGATTACACGCGGGAAGCCCCTGGTGCCGTCTATGGGAGTATAACCATCAAACCAACCTCGGGTTTATCCAAGCTGTTATAGCTAGTAATGCGCCGGACTCGTCTAACCGTGTCCGCGGTCTTGATGACCGATCCTTTATTCTGGTTGGAGGGGCCATTTAGTGTTCGGCTGTTAAAGCCGTCGCACATTCTTCCGCTTGTAAGGAACGTTCAACGTTTCCTCTAATGGTGATAATGCCACGTGGACCGGGCATCTTAAGATCGAGAGATGCGTAATGCGGTATTGCATTAAAACGAGTGAAAGCCACTGTTCTGAGTAGTGTTTGATAGCCACTTCAGAATGCAGCGATGTCGAAGGTTAACTTTTCGCTTCGGAAGTTGTCGGGAGAACCGAATACAACCTCTAGTAATAGAGAGCCCATGCAGCGGGCCTCTGGGCCTGATATTACTCCCTTGAAGGTAGTATTACTGTGGCTGATTTTTGTTGGATCTATTCCCATTTTGCGAACTGTGTCCTGATATATCAGGTTTAGACTAGTGCCACCGTCCATAAGGACTCGTGTGAGATGGTATCCATTTATTATTGGGTCTAACACCAAGGCCACTAGTCCTTCGTGCTGGATGCTTGTCGGGTGATCCCTGCGAACAAAAGTGATCGGGCAGGCCAACCAGGGGTTGAACTTAGGGGTGACGGGCTCTACGGCGCGTGTGTCTCCGAGTGCATGTTTGCTTCTCCTCTTCATCACGTGGATCATGTCTACTGTTTTAACCTCTGGTGGGAATTTTTTCTGTCCCCCAGTGCTTTGCTGGCTTTGTTCGTCCTCGTATTCACTTGGTGTCTCCCTCCCCTTGTGTTCGGCGTTTAGCTTACCGGCCTGCTTGAAGACCCAGCATTCTCTGTGGGTGTGATTTGCAGGTTTATCGGGGGTGCCATGAAGCTGACATAGTTTGTCTCGAATCTTGTTTAGGCTAGACGGTCCATCCCTGCTGCCTTTGGCAGGCTTTTTCCGTTGACCTGGTCGAGAGCCCCTGAATCCGGCATTTACCGTCTTATTATCTGGGTTGTCTTCTGTATTTTGACGCTTGCTTTTACTGCGTCGTGGTTTTCCATTGCCATCCCTGACTTCGGATGTGCTTGGGTCGCTGGTGCTACTGCGCGCGAACCAGCTATCTTCGCCCGCGCAAAAGCGGGTCATGAGGCTTGTCAGGGCTGCCATTGTTCTCGGTTTTTCTTGTCCTAGGTGTCTGGCGAGCCATTCGTCTTGGACGCTGTGCTTGAAAGCTGCTAAGGCTTCGGCGTCCGGGCAGTCAACGATTTGGTTCTTCTTAGTGAGAAACCTGTTCCAAAGCTTTCGGGCTGACTCTTCGAGCTGTTGAATTATATGGTGAAATAAATGCGCATCCGGAGGACGGACATAGGTCCCTTGAAAATTAGCCCGAAAAGCATCCTCGAGCTCCTCCCAACTTCCAATTGAGTATTCGGGGAGGCTTTTCAGCCAGTGCCGAGCTGGTCCTTTAAGCTTGAGGGGCAAGTACTTGATGGCGTGGAGATCGTCTCCGCGAGCCATATGGATATGGAGGATAAAGGCCTCAATCCAGACCCCAGGGTATGTGGTCCCATCGTACGCCTCTATGTTCATTGGTTTGAATCCTTTTGGAAATTCGTGGTCCGGCACCTCGTCGGTGAAACATAGGGGGTGTGCGGCACCCCTGTAATTAGATGTATCATGGCGTTCGGACGGTCGTAGTATTCGGTTTTGATTTTGTGCCGTAGCGCGCTTCCTAGATCCATAGATGGATCTGGTCATACTGGATTTTTGGCGCAAGTCCTCACGTAGAACGTGTGTTGACTTATGTGCGGCCTTGTTAGCCGCTCTATCATGGCCACGAGGTGGTTGATCCGACCGGTTGGCCGTTTTATTTTTCGGCTGTGTGGGCTCTAAGGCCTCGTCAGCAAATTCGGGCAATAGCTTGCGCTTTGGATAGCTCTTTGTGTGGTAACTTCCACCATACTTTTCTTCATTGTCGAGCACTTTGTTCCATCTGCTGTTGAGCGTATTTTGTGCGGCCTTAAGCCTTTGCTTCTGCTTCTTCAGACTCCTCGCTGTGGCAATAAGCCTTCTGCGGAGGTTCTCTTGTTCCAAGTGCTGTTCTGGGATGATGTGTACATCTTCGTCCGGACTGTTTTCCTCCTCGGAGGGAGGTTGATGAGCTTTATCCTCGTCGTCGCCGTGTTCGGACATCGGATCTGTACTATGTTCGCCGTTTGCAGCTTCATCATGTGTTAGCATTCTGGAACGGGGGTCCCCAGACTTGCGTGCCTGCGGCCTGCGGTGTGGCTCAAGTGGGGGCCCAGTTGTCGGATTTTGGGTTCCGGCAGACCCTTGAGGTTCGAACACTGGGGTGCGCGCGGAGATCTAGCCCTCTACCTGCCTGCACCCCGCCGCCTCGCTAGGATCTAAACTACGAAAGGAACAACACAAGAGACACAAGGTTTATACTAGTTCGGGCCACCATTGTGGTGTAATACCCTACTCTAGTTTGTGGTGTGGTGGATTGCCTCTTGGGCTGATGGTGATGAACAATACAAGGAAGAACTGCCTCGCGAGGGTCTGTTCTTGGCCGGTGCGATGAACTGCTAGGGGGAGTTCGATCGCTCTCTCTCTTTCTCTCTCTGGATTCCGGACCTTGGATCCCAGATCAAGCTGCCTCTACCCTGTGGGAGGCTAGTCCTATTTATAGACAGTGGCCCTGGGCCTCTACCCAAATATTGAGCGGGAAGGGCGCCAACAATTGGCCATTTTGAAGGGGAACATCTGGTACACTTATCCTGACTAAAGTTGGTCCTCGCTTTGTCAAAGGCTCGTGGTGGCGCTTGGCTTGGGCTCCACAATGACTTCCTTCCTGCCGTTGGGCTGGTCTTGGTTTTGTTGCACCGAAATGGACACCTTTGCTTGATGCTCTCGCCTGCGCTTGCTCCCTTTGCACCAAAGAGGAAACGAGGACACTGCGCGGGCTGGCGCCCGCCTGGCGCCCTTGGACGTCATGGCTTGCGTCATGGGCACCTCGTGAGGTACCCCGCCTTGATCTCTCCGCCTCCTCGCGAGCCAGCCAGATGAGGCCGTGCCTGAGGAAGCTCCCTGTCGTCCGCCCCGCAAGGCTTGGCCCCTCACGAGGGTCTTGAGCTTGTGTTTATGAAGATGGGCCATGCTGGGCCCCCCTTGAGCCACGCCGCAGGCCGCAGGCAGGCAAGTATGGGGCCCCCGTTCCCAGAACGCCGACAGTAGCCCCCGGGCCCAAGGCGCGCCTGGACTTGGCCGAGCAGGGAAGCGAAAGGGCAAGTGCGAAGCGCCGCGAGCCCCAACAGCCTGCGGCCTCGGGAGCCGTGTGGTGGTTGATTGGACGTGGGTGTCTCCACTTCCCCACGACGCCTCGGCAACTGCACGAATTGACAAGTCCCTGCATGCAAAGCGTGTCAGGATTACCTGCGATCGTGGAGGTCGGCGGTTGGCCTCCCCTGGCTTTAAGTACGGAACGGTGAGCGCTCCTCTGGTCTGTTTCTGCTTGCTTCTCCTTCTTCCTGGTTCTTGCTCCATCTTGTCGCAATGACTCCGATCCGCCGGTTCTCTGCGGCAGAGAAGGGAAAGGCTCCCCGAGTGGGTCCTGACCCGCTCCCGCCGAAGAAACGGCTAGCCCTCTGCCATCGGTATGAGGGTGCCCTCTAGGTGGCGTCGAGGCCCTGGTGCGAGCGGCCACCACCAGGGTTCCCGCTTCCCTTGTATGCCCACATCGAGGGCTCTGAAGGAGTTGATGCTGAACGCCACGGGCGACGCCGCCGTCGGCGCCGGCGGGTCATGAAGGTGAGCGTCGTTCCCCCTGGAGTCCACGCCGAGGGCTCCTCCCGAGAGTTCGTGCTCCATGCCGCCATGTCTCCTCGGTCTTGGATTCGCCTTCCTCCCTTCTTCGCCTCTGCGATTCCGCGGGGAGGACCCCTGGAGCTCTGGCTGCAGCACGCCGGCTGCAGCACCCTTGCAAGCGGGGCAGAGGTTGCGGTCCTTCCCCTGGGCGAGGCCTTCATGACTCGAGGCGGGGGCGAGATCGCCCGGGTCTGCAGGACAAGGGGCGCCCTCGCGATCCACCTGGAGTACGAGGGTGCTTCGGTCATGCTCTTCAAGGTCTTCGATGCGGAAGGGCGCCGGCTGGAGTGCTGCCCCGGGAGAGGTGATCGAGGCCCTGCTGCGGCGAGGGCTAGGCTCGCCGACCGCTCCCTCGGCAGCTCCTCAGGCGGTGGAGGCGTCGGAGGATCCAGCGACTCCGCCGGGCTCTTCAAGACTCCGGAGACGAGCGACGACTGCTACGAGCCCCCGAGCCTGCGCCGCTCTTAGAGCAGGGCGGGCTCGGCAGGCCGCCGCCGCCTCTGATCTGGATGGGGCTGGCGCCGATGCCCGACGGCCCACTGTTGATGATGGCGTCTTTTGCAGGGGCGCGTGTAGTTAGCGTTCGTTAGGATTTGCTCCCTGCGAGGAATCAAAAGAGCACCCAGTAAGGGCTTGTAAGGTGCCTGTGGTCCTGCTCGTTAATATGATCCTTGTCGTGAAGCAGTGCGAGTTGCTCATTCCGTCTTAGCTCAGTTCTTCCTTTCGAACCTCGCGAGGGCTCGACGCTCTGCGCCGATAGGTCCCAGTCCCAAGGCAGGCTTCAGCCGTCGCTGGTATGCCAGGTCGCGATGCCGTGGTCAAGGCCAGGAGGTGAGCGGCCCGAGGTCCGGTAAGAGTCCCTGAGTCGCGATGCTCAGGAGGTCCCCCTTAGAACTCAAGCAGCCATCGTTTGGTGAGAAAGGAGAGCGACGTTGCTAACACGGGATTGCGTTGGGTGAGGGGACGGTGCCGTGTTAGTTAGAGCTTCCGGGGGTGACTTATCTCGAGAATCGGGGCCGCTTCTGGTGTGTTGCGGGTCCAGCGCGATCGGCGCGAGCGGTCGCTTGGCGAGGTCCTGCGCGTCCCTCCCTCTCGCCTTTGCTCCCCTTCGCTCTCGTCCTCGGTCCGGCCCTCGAGCGAGTCTCAGCCGTCGGTGGTATGCCAGGTCGCGATGTCGTGGTCAAGGCCAGAGGGTGAGGGCTGGAGAGCCAGTAGGAGCCCTGAGTCGTGATGCTCAGGCACCCCCCCCTTTAATGTGCAAGCGGTTCACGCGGGTGAGAGCGAAGGAGACACCGTGAGGGCCTTGCCTGACGCTGCTCCTTGAAGAGATCCTGCAGGCTCATCACAGAAAGAACGAAAGTTCGCCGTGGCAATCGACAGTCAGCTGTTAGTTGCCCCAGAGGGGTGACGAGGCACTGAAGGCTTGACGAGGTGGCGCTATGCAGGGCTGCCGCGGCCAGAGCTTAGCCGTTCAGATTTGTCGGCATTGCAGGGACGGACCCATGCGCAAGCGTCGTGCCGTTAGGGAGCAGCTCCAACAGTTGGTGTCAGTTGAGCGGGCAACTAGGTCAAGCATGTTAATCATGAAGAAGCAAGTCCATTTAGATAAGCGCAAAGAAGACGAACATCGCCGGGACAGGCCCGAGCGACCTGTGGATGATGCAGCCCGAGGGGCGCCCCCAACAAGATAAGCTAGGAACATGAAGTAAGAAGGATACACGCGCGAGGATGGACCCACGGCACAGGAATAATGCAGCCACAGGGGCGCTCCCGATTAAATGGAACTTGAAAGATGTCACCTGATAGTGTTGAAGATGAAAGGGTGTTGGTGCAGCAGACTCGGTGGGCTACGGGAGCCGATCCTCACGAGCCCCCAGGCCCAGGGGCCTCGGGAGGCTCCGGAGGAGCTGGTGGCTCCTTGTGGACCATCTCCATCTCTGCCAGGGCTGCGGAACGCCTGGCCTCTTGAGCCTCCAGGATGCTCCTCATGAGGCGCTGGCGCATGGCAGGCGCGTTCGGCAAGCCATAAGGCATGCGAACATAGCTGTGGGGTGGACCTTCGCAGCGCCCCACTCGCGAGGGCCAGAGGTGCTCCTGAGAGGCGGCTCGGTTGAGCCCTGGTATGTCGATGCAGACGCGCAGCCCACCATCCTCGCCTGGATGGGGAGCTACGGCAGGTAGCGGCGGCTGCCACTCATGACTCTTGACTCCTGCAGCTCCTGAATGATCTTGCCGCGAACTCCACGAGGTTCGGCCCTCCTTGCCTTGCTCCTTCTTGAGGGAAGCGTGCTTCAAACGCCTCCAAGTGGTGCCCAAGTGCCTTCCTCGTGACCTTAGCAAGGTGGTGGCCCTCGAGCCCCGAGCCTGCTGAGGAGGCGCGGGCGCTTTCCTATCGCGATAGAAGGAGGTTCCCCTAGAGCGGTAGCGGACCACGAGGGGCCTGCCTCTGAGGGGCGGGCGGATGATGTCTTCTTCTTCTTGGGGCGGTCTCGGGAAGCCTCCTGCTTCCATGATCCGGGTCTTCGGTGAGGATGGCTGAAAGGCTCGCTCCGAGGAGCACATCGCGTCTTTCTCTTCGCAGGGCACCGTGATGACTCCGCCACTTCTGGCATCTTGAGGGCGTTGTAGCCGTGGTGGGTTATGGCCATGAACTTGGCCAGCGCTGGGTACCCGAGGATGGCGTTGTATGGCGGCAGCGAATGTGGGCGGACGTCGAAGTCGATGAGCTTAGTGCGGTGGTTGTCGCGTCGCCCGAAGGTGACAGGAGGCAAACCTGCCCAATCGGGACCGTGGAGCCGTTGGTGACCCAGAGAAAGGCTTGGTTGGCTGAAGCTGATTGTAAGGCACCGGAGATTGTTGAGCGTTTCCACAGACGGGACGTTGAGCCCTGCCCGCCATCGATGAGGGTCTTGGTGACTATGCGTTCTCGATGATTGGGAGCAAAGCATTGGGAGGAATCCGGCTGTGGCTGCACTTGAGCTGATCTGCTGAAGCTGAGCGTGATGGCGCACGCCGACCACGAGGCGTGTGGCTTCGAGCTTGGGAGGACTGCATTCACGGCGGGCGAACTGCTTGAAGATCGTTGAGAGGCTGGGGCTTGAGCTCGGCCAGGATGCGGCGATCGCGTCGCGGCTCTGAAGCCCCAGCCCCTCGTCCCGATGATGGTCTTCATTTCTCCTTGGCTGTGGCGGCAGAGGAGGGAGGCTGCGTTGCCTTATGGGCGATCCTCGAGGCTGATCCTCGGCCTCCCTCACGAGGCGGGCTCCCTTGGCGATCCTCGCGAGGTTGGTCGCGCCACCCTTGGCGGGGCCGCGGTCTTCCCAGCGTCCTGCGTTCCTTCCTCCTCCTTGGCGTAGCCCCGTCGCTGCGGTCGGGGCGTCGGCCGATCTCCCTTCTCGCACGGCTCGGAGCTCTTGTCATTCGTTGGTGTTGTGGGTGTGGAGGTCGTGGTACCTTGATACCGGCTGCCCTTGGAAGACTCGGGCTGATCTCTGCCCGCTTGGTGTCCGGTTACGCATGAGCACGGCAGCCCCTTACGCTTCACATCCTTGGCCTTGGGCTTCTTCTCTTCGGGTGCGTGGCAGGCAGCTCGAGGAGGGAGGCGCCCTTCCTCGGCCCTGGCGCAATTGGTCGCCAAGTTGAACAGCTCCAAGGAAGTGCACAAGTCTTCATGCATCGCCAGCTCCTCCTTCATCTTGGCGTCGCGCACACCGTCGGAGAAGGCGGAGATGATGGCCTCCTCGGTCACCTTGGGAATCTTGAGGCATGCGTTGTTGAAGCGCTGGATGTATTTCTGCAGGGTCTCCCCTAGTTGCTGCTTGATGCGGTGCATGTCACTCATGGCGGGTGGCCGGTCACGAGTACCTTGGAAGTTGGCGATGAAGCGGGTGCGCATCTCGTCCCAGGAGGAGATCGTGCTGGCGCCGAGTTCGAGAGCAGTGCGGGCCCGTCCTTGAGCGCCATGGGAAACGGTTCGCCATGACCTTCTCGTCTCCGTTGGCGGCTTCGATGCCCATCTCGTAGAGCTGGAGGAACTCTGCGGGGTCGGCCGTACCGTCGTAGCGAGGAGGCAGGTCTGGCTTGAACTTGTCGGGCCACGCGACGCTGCGCAGCTCGGTGGTCAAGGCACGGCAGCCCGCTGTGGCCACGACCGGGAGGCCTTGGGTGACGAAGAGCTTGGTCTTGCGGGTCCCCATGCGCTGCAGCTCGAGCAGCGGGTCTTGACGCGTCTTGGAGCAGGAGCGTGGTCGCGACGAGCTGGAGCGTGGAGCACTCGGGCAGCTTCTTGCGGGCGAGGGACTTCCTGGCAGCTCTGCTCTTGCCGCGCTGGCGCCGGACGGAGAGGGTTCTACTCCGGGACCATGCACCTTGGGGCCAGGCGCCTTCTTGAGGGGGAGGCGGCCAAGGCGCCCTGGGAGCTTCGTCGCCCGCGTAGGGCGGGGTGCGGTGCAGCGGGACGGACGGCGCGGGGGAGCCCCCTGCGGCTCGGACGAGCTCGGCGACGCGGTCGAGCCACTCTTCGTAGACGTCGTCAACGGGCGGTAGCGCAGGAGCTCGGTTACCGCGATGAGCGCAGCTCGAGCCTCCATGGGCACGCGGAACGCGCGAGATGAAGAACTAGCCGGGGCCAGTGAGGGGGTAGCAGTGCGGCCGTCTTGCCTCACGGAGGGATGCTGGGACGATGCTTGCTGCTCGTTCCCCGCCGAGCCGGTGGCGGCGTTGACGGCAGGCGGCGGGGAACGACGAGGGCACCCGCCGACGTGAGCCGTCTGGGCGACGCGGGAAGCGAGAGCGGCTCGGCGCTCGTCACGGGCCCGACGAGCGTCAGACATGGATGCGGTGGTCGACGGAGAACAGGGCGGCGGAAGACAAATTCCGGCGCACCCCTACCTGGCGCGCCAAATGTTGGATTTCGGGTTCTGGCAGACCCTTGAGGTTCGCACACAGGGGTGCGCGCGGAGATCTCGCCCTCTACCTACCTGCACCCCGCCGCCTCGCTAGGATCTAAACTACGAAAGGAACAACACAAGAGACACAAGGTTTATACTAGTTCGGGCCACCATTGTTGTGTAATACCCTACTCTAGTTTGTGGTGTGGTGGATTGCCTCTTGGGCTGATGGTGATGAAAAATCCAAGGAAGAATAGCCTCGCGAGGGTCTGTTCTTGGCCGGTGCGATGAACTGCTAGGGGGAGTTCGATCGCTCTCTCTTTCTCTCTCTGGATTCCGGACCTTGGATCCCAGATCAAGTTGCCTCTACCCTATGGGAGGCTAGTCCTATTTATAGACAGTGGCCCTGGGCCTCTTCCCAAATATTGAGCGGGAAGGGCGCCAACAATTGGCCATTTTGAAGGGGAACATCTGGTACACTTATCTGACTAAAGTTGGTCTCGCTTTGTCAAAGGCTCTGGTGGTGGCCTTGGCTTGGGCTCCTAATGACTTCCTTCTGCCGTTGGGCTGGTCTTGGTCTTGTTGCACGAAATGGACACCTTTGCTTGATGCTCTCGCCTCGCGCTTGCTCCCTTTGCACCAAAGAGGAAAGGAGGACACTGCTGCTGAGCTGGCGCCCGCCTGGCGCCCTTGAGTCGTCATGGCTTGCGTCATGGGCACCTCGTGAGGTACCCGCCTTGATCTCTCCGCCTCCTCATGAGCCAGCCAGATGAGGCCGTGCTGAGAAGCTCCTGTCGTCCGCCTGCAATCTTGGCCCCTCATGAGGTCTTGAGCTTGTGTTGATGAAGATGGGCGTGCTAGGCCCCTTGAGCCACGCTGCAGGCGGAGGCAGGCAAGTCTGGGACCCCGTGCCCGAGCGCCCGACACCAGCGTGGCCCAGCTTCATCAAGCTCAAGCTCAAGGACCAGCTGGGCGGACGACAGGAACCTTCCTCTCGAGAGCAGCCTCGTCAGGCCGACTCACGAGGAGGCGGAGAGATCAAGGGAGGATACCTCACGAGGGTGCCCCGTGACGCAAGCCATGACGATCGAGGCCAGGCGGGCGCCAGGCGGGCTCCGGCCTGCGCAGTGTCCTCATTTCCTCTTTGGTGCAAAGGAGGCAAGCACAGGCCAAGGCATCAAGCAAACGTTACCACTTCGGTGCAACAAGACCAAGACCAGCAGTGCGGCAGGAAGGAGGTCATCATGGAGCCAAGGATGGCGTCACCGTCAGAGCCTTTGGCAGCCGAAGACCAACTTTAGTCAGTGATGAGGACATCAATACCATTGTTACACCCACAGCCCCTGCTGCTATACATACTGGACCAATTACTAGAGCTCGCGCACGCCAATTGAATTATCAGGTACTTTCGTTTCTTGGTAACGATTCCAATGTTCATGAGAATATGATGCTGCCTAAATTGGATACATTTGTTTTGCTTACAAATGAAGGGCCTACCATGGACAAGAAAGATGAACCTTGGAGCAAGTTCAAGCATGGAGATGTTGGCATGCAAGGGGAACAAACGGAGTTACAAGTGATGATTCCGGGACTTTGAAGCCACCCTAATGAGAGCATGAGGCCTTGGACGAAATATACAAGATGCCACTTCATAATATTCGTCCAGTAGGCTATTCTAGGTGCTCGTCACCTTATTATTGGGCCAGGCCCATGTAATTTCGAAATACTTAAGTATAGGCTGTTTTAGAGTCCGTATGTGTGGGGAAACAAGAGTTAGGGTTGGTTTGGACCCCTCCTCAAGGGCCACGAAATTCCTCCTCTTCCTCCATATATACAGCCCTTAGGGCGTCGTTTAGACTTTGGGTTTTGTTTAGATCAAAAGTTCGCCATAGCAGCAACTTCGCGTACTTCGTTTGTGTTCAATGACCAGACCAAGGCGTCACAGAACCCCATCTTCATCAATAAAGTTTTCCTCTTATATTCGCAATATCCAGATTGCAATCTTAGATTCTGCTTATTCTTCGTTTGCTCGCAGGAAACAGGCCCTCGTGGTCAGGTTGATCGTGCTCCGGCGTGGCCAATAACCCTCGGAAGTTGGTTTAGCGATTGCTAAGGCGTGACGTCTCGCACGTACGTAGTCGGATCGTCAAGGTCGACTCCCACAGAAACGATAGCCACCATCTCATCGAAACATCGGGACACCTTTGCCTCTATCAAGTGGTATCAGATTTCCAGGTTGCTCGGTGAGATTTTACAGTTTTCCGTAGTTTAGATCGAGTCTGTTCTTCATACCTATAGTCCACGAAAAAGCCACAAAAAATTAGGGTTAGTTCATCATATCCGAACCAATCTGAGCCTTTGCATAATCTTTTTAGGGTTTTGCTTTGTTGAATTTGCGGGTGCATCGTCGTGTCTAGTTGCTAGTCTTAGCGTCTAGTCTTTTAGAGTTTGAGTTCGGTCATAAGTTGTCACGCCGCCACCGCACCATCATCATCGCCCTGCCACCTACCATCACCGCTCGAATCCGTATCCATATACCACCACCAATCCGTGTCCATATACCACCACCGATCCATATCCATATACTACCACCGCTACCACCACGCTGCCATATACCACCACCATATATCCACCAACAATCCGAGTTCCTTGCATATTAGGTTTGTTTTGAGATCCATCTAGTTTCGATTCGTGTTTCCTTGCCGGAGTAGGTTTCGAAAAAAAAAAGAGTCTGGAAACCACCCTCCGTTTAGGCCTAAAATTTTCCGAAAACGCACTTGTCGAAAAATTTTCTGGCTATCCTATTTTTAGGTGTTTCTTAGTGTATTGAGACAGTCGCTGTTATAGAAAGTTTTTTTTGACCCGTTTCCAGTTTTTGGGTCCGGGCAGTCGAAAAAAAAAAATTTTGGTCGAAAAAATTTCTTGCCCATCCTGTCAGTTTGACCTCGGAAGAGTTTTGAGACACTCGCCATTATAGTGATTTTTCAAAAAAAAATAGCAGCAAAAAAAAACAGCGCAAAAAAAAAAAATGAAAAAAATCCAGAGTGTGCTTTTCCCTTGTTTACGTGCAGCGCCGTGATTTTGTTAGTGTTCTAGGCTCGCGTCTCTAGCACGGTCTAGCCTAGGACCAGCATAATACCGTCGTTGGCGTTTATTCAACTTTGCATCTCTGAATTGATTATTGCTGACCTTTTTGCTACCATATTATAAGCCTTCCCAGCTCCACATACATCTACATCGTCGTTTGACTCTCCCGGTAATCGCTCTATCCAAGCTTTGAGAGTTTTGACTACATCGGTTGCCAATCACCCTTTCTTCTTGGGTAAGAACTGGTAAGAATTTGAGATTTGCTTGACGAATTTGTGATTGTCCACCACACCACCACCACCACTTCCTAGTAGTCCGTGAATCATATTCTTGTGTGTTTCTATTGCTGCTAACCATGGCAGGATCACAAGCCGGCGAGACTGACTGGGAGAACATGACAAACAAAGAGCTACATGATAAGTTTCAACAAATGATGAGTGGGCAGGTGGAAGATGTGCTATATAGATTTGAAGAGGCCATGGAGAAGATAGATGGCATTGAGAAGGCGTTCGAAACAAAGCTCGATAACAGGTTTAATGAATTGCTCGTGCGTCTACCACCACCACCACCGGCTGCACCGGCGCACCTCTACAACAACAACAACGACTACCTCCACGTCATGTGAAGCAACCCTTCGCCGAGCGAGCCGTGTCCCTCTTCACCTGGCCAAGCTCTTTGGTGTTCTTTGTTGATACTTACATGGCTCCTGCTGCTGAGGTGGAGGAGGATGATTATGTGAGAGATTACGAGGATGAGGTTGATCAACATCGAACTACGTGCAACCACCAGCACCACAACCACCAGGTCGTCCACATGCAAATAATGGCAATGTTAGGGCTCCCCTTGAGTGCGAGATCATGACCATCTCCCTAAACTGAAATTGAATATTCCACCATTTGAGGGTAGATATGTTCCTGATATATATCTTACTTGGGAGTTAGAAACTGAACAACGATTTACATGTTTACAATATCCCGAGGAGAGGCGTGTTCCTGCTGCTGTTTGTGCTTTCACTAGCTTTGCATGTGTTTGGTGGTCGAACATTGTAGATTATATCCTGTTCCAGCTACTTGGGCTGCTTTGAAAACTGCTATGCGTACTCGTTGGGTTCCACCATATTATCAGCGTGAATTACTTCAAAAATTGCAGCGCTTAAGACAAGGAAAAATTCGGTGAAGAATATTATCGGGAATTACAAACTGGCTTGATTAGATGTGGTATTGTTGAGGAGAATGAAGCTATGCTTGCACGTTTTACGGGTGGATTAAATAGAGATTTAGACCATTCTAGACTACAAGGATTATAATAATATCACTCGATTATTCCATCTTGCTTGTAAAGCTGAGCGTGAAGTGCAGGATCGATGAGCGTTGGCGCGGACTAACTTTTCTGCAGGTCGACCTTCATCATGGACACCACGTGCATCATCTACTTCCACACGTTCTCCTACACGGCACCTCCGTTGGCTGCCACCTCCAACCGTGATACAAGAAAGCAGGCACAACCACCACTATCTCGCCAAGAGCACACCTGCTTGGGCCTACAGAGCTCTTCTTCTTCCATGGCGTCAACAGGGCACACAAGTGATATTATTTGTCGTCGTTGTAAGGGAAGAGGACATTTTTTGAGAGAATGCCAATCTCAGCGTGTGATGATTGCTACCGAGGATGGTGGGTATGAGTCCGCTAGTGACTATGATGAAGAGACTTTGGCTCTTATTACACATGAAGAACACGGTGGAGATGATTACGATCATGAGGCGCAATACATGGCTCTTGAAGATCTTGATGGTATGAATGTTTAGTTGCTCAACGTGTTTTGAGTGTGCAGGTTACAAAAGCTGAGCAAAATCAGAGGCATAACTTGTTCCATACAAAGGGAGTTGTGAAGGAGCGTTCTATTAGCGTCATCATAGATGGAGGAGCTGCAACAACTTGGCTAGCATGGATATGGTGGAGAAGCTTTCTCTCACCACAAGACCACATCCACATCCTTACTACTTCCAATGGTTCAACAACAGCGGCAAGGTTAAGGTAACACGTCTTTGTTAGTGTGTATTTTAGTATCTCTACATATGCTGATTATGTTGATTGTGATGTGGTACCTATGCAAGCATGTTCCTTTTTACTTGGTAGACCATGGCAATTTGATAAAAATTCTGTACACCATGGTAGAAACAATCAGTATACTCTTGTTCACAAGGATAAAATATTACTTTGCTTCCTATGACTCTGATTCCATTTTGAAAGATGATATTAATAGAGCTAATAAAGCAAAACAGGAGAAAATAAGAGTGAAAATCAGATTGTGGCAAAAGAATTTGAGCAACAAATGAAGCCTAATAATAAACCATCTAATGTTGCTTCTGAAATTAAATTGAAAAGTGCATGTTTACTTGCCACCAAATCTGATATTGATGAGTTAGATTCTAGCAAATCTGTTTGCTATGCTTTTGTGTGCAAAGAGGCATTATTTTCATTCGAGGACGTGCCTTCCTCTTTGCCCCCTGTTGTCACTAACATTTTGCAGGAGTTCGCAGACGTCTTCCCACAAGACGTGCCACCGGGATTACCACCTATTCGAGGGATTGAGCATCAAATTGACTTAATTCCGGTGCATCGCTACCAACCGTGCACCATACCGTACCAATCCGGAGGAGCGAAGGATATTATCGTCAAATACAGGAGCTGCTCGACAAAGGTTATATCTGCGAATCTCTTAGTCCTTGTGCTGTTCCTATTATACTAGTGCCTAAAAAGGATGGTGCGTCGGCGTATGTGTGTTGATTGTAGAGGCATTAATAATATTACTATTCGTTATCGTCATCCTATTCCTAGGCTAGATGATATGCTTGATGAATTGAGTGGCTCTACAATATTCTCCAAAGTTGATTTGCGTAGTGGATACCATCAAATTCGTATGAAATTGGGAGACGAATGGAAAACAACATTTAAAACTAAGTTTGGTTTATATGAGTGGTTAGTCATGCCTTTTGGGTTAACTAATGCACCTAGTACTTTCATGAGTCTAACGAACGAAGTTTTACGTGCTTTCATTGGACGATTTGTGGTAGTTTATTTTGATGATATAATGATTTATAGCAAATCTTTGGAAGAACATTTGGAACATTTACGTGCTGTTTTTAATGCTCTACGTGATGCACTTTTGTTTGGTAACCTTGGGAAGTGCACCTTTTGCACCAACCAAGTATCTTTTCTTGGCTATGTTGTTACCCCACAGGGAATTGAAGTTGATAAAGCCAAGATTGAAGCTATTGAGAGTTGGCCGCAGCCCAAAACGGTCACACAAGTGAGGAGTTTTCTTGGACTCGCTGGTTTCTATAGGCGTTTTGTGAGAGACTTTAGCACCATTGCTGCACCTCTCAATGAGCTTACAAAGAAGGATGTGCCTTTTGTTTGGGGTACCGCACAGGAAGAAGCCTTCACGGTATTGAAAGATAAGTTGACACATGCTCCTTTACTCCAACTTCCGACTTTAATAAGACTTTTGAGCTTGAATGTGATGCTAGTGGAATTGGATTAGGAGGTGTGTTATTACAAGATGGCAAACCTGTTGCATACTTTTATGAAAAATTGAGTGGGCCTAGTCTGAACTATTCTACTTATGACAAAGAATTATATGCTCTTGTTCGGACTTTAGAGACATGGCAACATTATTTATGGCCCAAAGAATTTGTTATACATTCTGATCATGAATCTTTGAAACATATTAAAAGTCAAGCTAAACTGAATCATAGACATGCTAAATGGGTTGAATTCATTGAGACTTTCCCTTATGTCATTACATACAAGAAGGGTAAAGAAAATGTTGTTGCTGATGCTTTGTCTCGTCGATATACTATGCTTTCACAACTTGACTTCAATATATTTGGTTTGGAGACCATCAAAGATCAATATGTGCATGATGCTGATTTTAAAGATGTAATGCAGAATTGTAAAGAAGGAAGAACATGGGACAAGTTCGTTATTAATTATGGTTTTGTGTTCCGTGCTAACAAGCTATGCATTCCTGCTAGCTCTGTTCGTCTTTTGTTGTTGCAGGAGGCGCATGGAGGAGGATTAATGGGACACTCTGGCGTGAAGAAGACGGAGGATATACTTGCTACACATTTCTTTTGGCCAAAGATGAGACGGGATGTTGAGCGTTTTGTTGCTCGCTGCACTACATGTCAAAAAGCTAAGTCACGACTCAATCCTCATGGTTTATATATGCCTTTGCTCGTGCCTAGTGTTCCTTGGGAGGATATATCTATGGACTTTGTTTTAGGTTTACCTCGAACAAAGAAGGGAGGATAGCATATTTGTTGTCGTGGATAGATTCTCGAAAATGGCACACTTTATACCATGTCATAAAAGCGATGATCTTTGTTAATGTTGCTGATTTGTTCTTTCGTGAAATTATTCGCTTGCATGGTGTGCCAAATACTATTATTTCAGATCGTGATACTAAATTTCTTAGCCACTTTTGGAGATGTTTATGGGCTAAGTTGGGGACTAAACTGCTTTTAGTACTACTTGTCACCCCAAACCGATGGACAAACTGAAGTAGTCAATAGAACATTGTCTACTATGCTTAGGGCTGTTTTGAAGAATAATAAGAAAATGTGGGAAGAATGCTTGCCTCATATTGAATTTCCTTATAATCGTTCATTACATTCTACTACTAAGATGTGCCCTTTTGAAATTGTGTATGGCTTCCTACCTCGTGCACCCATTGATTTGTTGCCTCTTCCATCTTCGAAGAAGGTTAATTTTGATGCTAAAGAACGTGTTGAATTGATTTTAAAAATGCATGAGTTAACTAAGGAAAACATTGAGCGTGTGAATGCTAAATATAAACTTGCTGGAGATAAGGGTAGAAAACATGTTGTCTTTGCACCTGGAGATCTTGTTTGGTTACATTTGCGTGAGGATAGGTTTCCTAATTTGCACAAATCAAAGCTAATGGCACGTGCTGATGGTCCATTTAAGGTGTTAGAGAAAATAAATGATAATGCATATAAACTTGAGCTGCCTGCAGATTTTGGGGTTAGTCCACTTTTAACATTGCAGATTTGAAGGCTTATTTGGGTGAGGAAGATGAGCTTCCGTCGAGGGCGACTTCATTTCAAGAAGGGAGGATGATGAGGACATCAATACCATTGTTACACCCACAGCCCCTGCTGCTATACATCTTGGACCAATTACTAGAGCTCGCGACGCCAATTGAATTATCGGTACTTTCGTTTCTTGGTAACGATTCCAATGTTCATGAGAATATGATGCTGCCTAAATTGGATACATTTGTTTTGCTTACAAATGAAGGGCCTACCATGGACAAGAAAGATGAACCTTGGAGCAAGTTCAAGCATGGAGATGTTGGCATGCAAGGGGAACAAACGGAGTTACAAGTGATGATTCGGGACTTTGAAGCCACCCTAATGAGAGCATGAGGCCTTGGACGAAATATACAAGATGCCACTTCATAATATTCGTCCGTAGGCTATTCTAGGTGCTGCGTCACCTTATTATTGGGCCAGGCCCATGTAATTTCGAAATACTTAAGTATAGGCTGTTTTTAGAGTCCGTATGTGTGGGGAAACAAGAGTTAGGGTTGGTTTCGGACCCCTCCCTCAAGGGCCACGAAATTCCCTCCTCTTCCTCCATATATACAGCCCTTAGGGCGTCGTTTAGACTTTGGGTTTTGTTTAGATCAAAAGTTCGCCATAGCAGCAACTTCGGGTACTTCGTTTGTGTTCAACGACCAGACCAAGGCGTCACAGAACCCCATCTTCATTAATAAAGTTTTCCTCTTATATTCGCAATATCCAGATTGCAATCTTAGTTTCTTGCTTGTTCTTCGTTTGCTCGCAGGAAACAGGCCCTCGTGGTCAGGTTGATCATGCTCCGGCGTGGCCAATAACCCTCGGAAGTTGGTTTAGCGATTGCTAAGGCGCGACGTCTCGCACGTACGTAGTCGGATCGTCAAGGTCGACTCCCACAGAAACGATAGCCACCATCTCATCGAAACATCGGGACACCTTTACCTCTATCAGTCAGGATAAGTGCCTCCCTCCAGGCAGGCGCAACGGCACGGGGGCTGGTCGTGGCCACCGCTGGAGGAGCTGTTGTCCGATGGAGAACCACCGAAGCTCGACGAGCCCCGAGCGCCGCCGACCACGCGCCTGCTGTCATCTTCATCCCGATCATCGCCGGGGCTGGGTACATGGCCACGGTCATCGTCTTCGGGGCAGCACCCGGCACGGCGACCGTCTTCTCCGAACACCCTCACATAGAGGGTGGCGTCGCCGTCAAACTTGAAGTGCAGGGTGCACCGCCGGCTCAGGCCACGCGCGCGGGCAAATGTTTGCCAGCCGCGGGTCAGGGCCACCTTCCCGGCGGCGGAGACCTCCAGCGAAGCCCAGGAGGCCCTGTTGCAACAACAGTCCGCCTGAAGCCAGAGGCCGCTCGGAGCGCCGGCCGGAAGTTCACCCAGGAGGAAACGGGGAAGCTGGAGCCAGGTGCTGTTCGGCTCCACCGACCACACGACGAACTCTGGCAGCACCTCCGCCGAGTGGAAGCGCGGCCTGGGGGGCCGCGCAGTCGCGGTGCGCCCCCCTTCGACAACTTGGTGCCCACCGCCGCACAGGGGATCGCCTCCATGACCACGGGAAGCCGCTACAGGAGCCACTGGATGCTTGCGAGGACGGCCTCGACCGCGCTTGGCCGGGGGAGAGTCAGGCCCAACCTGGCGAGCCTTCCCCTTCTCAGCGGCCGAGAAACTCTTCGACGGAGCCATGGAGAGAAAGAAGTAGCAAGAGGGGATGGACTGGAAGGGCTTGCGCTGTTCCATACTTATAGCTGGAGGAGGCCAACCGTCAGCCTCCATGATCACAGGTAATCATGACCCATTTCTGTGTGCAGAGACTTGTCAAATCATGCGGTCGCCGAGGGATCATGGGGAAGCAGAGACGCCCACGACTGCTCAATCGCCAAGCGGCGCCCAAGGCCGCAGGCTGTTGGGGCCTGCGGCGCTTCGCACTTGCCCCTACGCTTCTCTGCTAAGCCAAGTCCGGGTGTGCCTTGGGCCCGGGGGCTACTGTCGGCGTTCTGGGAACGGGGGTCCCCAGACTTGCGTGCCTGCGGCCTACGGCGTGGCTCAAGTGGGGGCCCAGCGTGGCCCAGCTTGATCAGCTCAAGCTCAAGACCCTCGCGAGGGGCCAAGCCTCGCAGGGCGGACGACAGGAACCTTCCTCAGGAGCAGCCTCGTCAGGCCGGCTCATGAGGAGGCGGAGAGATCAAGGCAGGGTACCTCACGAGGGTGCCCCGTGACGCAGGCCATGACGAGGCCAGGCGGGCGCCGGCCTGCGCAGTGTCCTCATTTCCCCTTTGGTGCAAAGGAGGCAAGCACAGGCCAAGGCATCAGGCAAAGGTTACCTCTTCGGTGCAACAAGACCAAGACCAGCAGAGCGGCAGGAAGGAGTTCATCGTGGAGCCCAGGACGGCGTCACCGTCAGAGCCTTTTGCAGCCGAAGACTAACTTTAGTCAGGATAAGTGTACTAGATGTTCCCCTTCAAAATGGCCAATTGTTGACGCCCTTCCCGCTCATTATTTGGGAAGAGGCCCAGGGCATCCCTCTATAAATAGGACTAGCCACCACTGAGAGAGGGACGGGTTGGACCTACCAGAGAGAGAGAGAGAGAGAGAGAGAAGCGTGTGAACTCACCCTAGCAGTTCATCGCACCAGCTCAAGAATAGCCCCTCGCGAGGCTGTTCTTCCTTTGTACTGTTCATCATCAGCCCCTGAGGCAGTCCACCACACCAGAAACTAGAGTAGGGTATTACACCACAATGGTGGCCCGAACTAGTATAAACCTCATGTCCCTTGTGTGTTCTTCTTCCTAGTTTAGATCCCTCGCTAACCATTCACGTGTGAGCTGGTAGGGGAAAGATCTCCGCGCACACCCCTGTGTTCGAACCTCAAGGGTCTGCCGAAACACGAAATCCGACATTTGGCGCACCAGGTAGGGGTGTGCCGGAATCTTTCTCCCGCTGGTCGCGTGTGATCTTACGTCGTGCCCCTGGCCGACGCTCGCCGAGCTCGCGCCGAGCGCCGGGCTGCTTGCGCCGCTCAAGTTCGCCAGACGGCTCCCGTCGGCGGACGCCCCCGTCGTTCCCCGTTGCCTACCGCCAACGCCGCCACCGGCCCGGCGGGGAACGAGCAGCAGGCCTGTTGGGGGGAGCTGCGTGACCTCTACCTCGCCCATCGCGCCGGGCCGGCGCCCCGGTCGTCACAACTCTCCTAGGCGGCTCGCTAGCGCCACCTTCAAGCCGCCACGTCAAGCCGTTCACCCGCCAGATCGCCACTGCCTCCAGGCATCAGGGAGCCCCGCCGGGCTGGGTGGCGCCCGAAGCCGATCTGCTCTTCAACTCGGACGATCACCCCTCCAACCCCGCCGGATCGGGTGCGCTCCCGATGTTGTGCACCCCCACCATCTGCAAAGTGGCAGTCATCAGGACCCTCATCGACGGCGGAGCCGGCCTCAACGTGCTCTCTGTGGAGGCCTTCAGCCTCCTCCTTGTACCACCAGAGCGGCTCCAGCCCAGTAGGCCTTTTTTGGGAGTCGGAGCCGGTTCCACCGCCTCCCTGGGACAAATTCGCCTCCCGGTGACCTTCGGCACCCGCGACAACTACCGCACGGAGCTGATCGACTTCGACGTCGCCCCCATCGGCCTCCCCTACAACGCCATCCTCGGCTACCCGGCCTTGGCCCGGTTCATGGCAGCAACTCACTCGGCGTACAACCTCATGAAGATGCCCGGGAGCAGCGGCGTCCTTACCGTGTCAGGAAACACCGGAGATGCACTGCAGGCGCTCGAGCTTGTTTTCAAGGCGGCTGCGGCGGCACGGCCCACCAGCACTGATGCCCCCGAGCCCAAGGGGGCTGCGCCGTCCAAGAAGAAACAACTATTCACCCAAAACAAGGCGGAGACCAAGCAGGTACCAGTCGACGAGGGGTCCACTAACGCCACCTTCACCATAGGTGCAAACCTGGAACCCAAACAGGAGGACGCCTTGGTAAGGTTCCTGCGCGTGAACAAGAAGGTGTTCGCATGGGGACCTGATCAGTTGGCGGGGCTCCCGAGGGGCGTGATTGAGCATCACCTCAACGTGTGCCCCAACGTGCGCCCCATGAAGCAGAAGGCGAGGCGACAGTCCATAGAGAAACAAGCTTTTATCGTCCAAGAGACCCGCAAGCTAGAGGCAGCAGGGGTAATTCGCGAGGTCCGCTACCCGGATTGGCTGGCCAACCCAGTTGTCGTGCCAAAAAAGGGGGGAAAGGAACATATGTGTGTCGACTTCACCAACCTCAACAAGGCCTGCCTACAGGATCCATTTCCGCTTCCTCGCATTGACCAGATCCTCGACTCCACCGCTGAGTGTGACCTGCTGTGCTTCCTGGATGCCTTCTCAGGCTATCACCAGATCAAGATGGCGGTAGAAGACGTGGAAAAAACTGCTTTCCTGACTCCGTGCGGAGTGTACTGCTATACCTGCATGCCGTTTGGGTTGCACAATGCAGGCATGATCTTTCAGCGGCTGATGCACATCGCCCTGGGCCAGCAGCTCGGGAGGAATGCTGAGGCGTACGTTGATGACATTGTGGTGAAGTCTCGGGAGGCGAAAACCCTGATACAGGACTTGGAAGAAACCTTCGCGAGCCTTGATAAAGTGGATCTGTGGCTCAACCTGGAGAAGTGCATATTTGGAGTCCCCTCGGGCAAGCTCCTGGGTTTCCTCATGTCCCATAGGGGCATCGAGGCCAACCCAGAAAAGATCAAGGCATTTGGAGACATGAGCCCGCCAAAGACCCTCAGAGAAATGCAGAAACTCACCGGGAGCGTGACCGCTAGGACGTTTCATCTCCAAGCTGGGGGAACAAGCACTGCCATTCTTCAAGCTGATGAAGAAGAAGGGCCCCTTTGAATGGACTGAAGAGGCCGACAAGGCATTCCAACAACTTAAGAGGTACCTTACCAGCCCTCCTGTGATGGTCGCGCCACGCCCACTCAAGCCCCTGGTGCTCTACCTTGCCGCCACACCCTACTCCGCCAGCGCAGCTCTAGTGGCGGTTTGGGAAGAGCGCCAGATCAAGGTTGCGTCACGCCAGGCCACGGCCCCGGCCGTGGCGGAACAAGACCAACAAGGCCTCGTGAAGGTCCCGGCCTCAGCAGACGGAAACTAGCCTCAGCAGGAAGATGCCCCTAGGGCCGAAGAGGCCGCGCCAGGCAGCCAGGCGCTGGGGGCTCCGTCGACTCAGGAGGCGTCAGACCCTCCGGAGGGCATGGGCCTGGTCAGCACTCCTACTCTCATCGAGCACCCAGTGTACTTTGTCAAGACGGTGCTCACGGGATCTGGGCGCTGTACCCCATGCCCCAAAAACTCCCTCTCGCTCTTGGTAGCCTCACGCAAGCTGCGGCACTACTTCCAAGGTCATCCCATCAAGGTCGTCTCAGCATACCCTCTGGAGAGGGTGCTCAGGAGCCCCAACTCAGCTGGAAGAGTCGCTGAGTGGAACATCGAACTGCAAGCGTTTCAGCTAGAATTTAGCACAACCAGAGTCATCAAGGGGGCCGCATTGGCAGATTTCATGGCAGAATGGACGGAGGCACCCGGCCTCGAAGCAGGTGAAGACTGATCGCTTTCTCCAGGGAGCGAGGCACCGGACGGCTGGGTCATGTACTTCGATGGGGCATTCTCCCGACATGGCGCGGGGGCCGGCGCAGTGCTCATATCCCCTACTCAGGACAAGCTCTATTACGCTGTGCAGCTCTGTTTCCAGCACGGGGAAAAGGTCTCCAACAACATAGCAGAATATGAATGCCTGATAGCCGGCCTGAGAGCGGCAGTCGCTTTGGGGGTAAAGCGCCTCTTCATCAAGGGCGATTCACAACTCCTCGTCAACTTCTCCAACAAGATATACGAGCCGAAGGACGAGCACATGGAGGCCTACCTCACGGAGGTTCGCAGGATGGAGAAACAATTTTGGGGGCTGGAGCTGCAGCATGTGCCTCGCGGCACCAATCAAGAGGCAGATGACATCGCCAAGAGGGCGTCTAGGCGGCTGCCTCAGGAGCCTGGCGTCTTTGAAGAGCGACTCTTCAGGCCCTCAGCGGCACCATCACTATCAAGCGCGGCGCAACCTCCGGAGGAGCTCCCCCAGCCGCCTACCTCGGGAGCCCCGGTCTGCGGCCCGGCCTCAGGAGCACGCCTGCTCCTGGCGTTGGAGCCTCAAGATTGGTGCTGGATCACAGAGCTCAAGAGCTACTTGACGCAGGGGACCCTGCCGGAGAAGGAAGAGGAGGCGGAGCGTGTGGCGCGGCAAGCCACGGCCTACTGCATCTGGGATGGAGGGCTTTACCGGAGGCGGCCGAATGACGTGTCCCTACGCTGCATTCCTTGAGAGCAAGGGAAGGAATTGCTGGAAGACATACACGGCAGAGACTGTGGGCACCACTCGTCGTCGCGGACCCTCGTTGGCAAGGCGTTCCGCAGCGGGTTCTACTGGCCCACAGCACTCAGCGACGCTGTTGAGCTGGTGAAGGCTTGCGAGGCCTGCCAATTTCACGCCAAGCAGATCCATCAGCCGGCGGGAGGTCTGCAAACTATACCCCTCTCAAGGCCATTTGCAGTTTGGGGGCTGGACATTCTGGGCCCGTTCCCTCGGGCGCCAGGGGGCTATCGCTACCTCTACGTCGCCGTGGACAAGTGTGAGGCTGAGGTGGAAGCTGTCTGCACCATCCCAGCGGGCTCTGCGGTCAAGTTCATCAGGGGCCTCGTGAGCCAGTTTGGGGTGCCTAACCGCATCATCACCAACAACGGTTCGCAGTTCACCAGCAATATCTTCAAAATGTATTGTGCTAACCTTAGAACGCAGATATGCTACGCTTCGGTGGCGCACTTCGAGTAACGGCCAGCCGAAGCGAGCTAACGCGAGGTCTGAAGGGCCTCAAAACCAGGACCTTCAAGAAGATCTTTGGAGGCTGCTGGGCGGGGGATGGCACGACGAGCTCCGATCCGTCTTGTGGTCCATCCGCACGACGCGCGCTGCCGACCATTGGCGAGACCCGTTCTTCCTCGTCACGAAGGAAACTGTCCTCCCTCACGAGGTCGGCGTCGTCGCCCGCACAGGTCTGGCGTTCAACGAGGCGCAGCAGGACGCCATGCGGGGGACGGATCTCGTGCTGGGGGAGGAACATCGTTGAGAGGCCGCGCTGCGAGCGGCAAGGTTGAAAGCACAAGTGCTCCCTAGGTGGTTTTGGTAATTAATGTCAACATATCTCTTGTTGGACTAACACTTTTATCTAGTATGTTTCAGATAAGTTCAACAATGGAGTGGCATGGACTAGAGGATGTGGGAACTCCTTCAAGATGCTAAGGACAAAGAATTGGCTAAAGCTTCAAGCTCAAGACTCTTCATTTTACATTCTAGTGATCCAAGATCACATTGAGTCTATAGGAAAAGCCAATACTATCAAGGAGGGATGAGGTGTTGCTTAATGAGCCTCTTGCTTCATGTGCTTAGTGATATGCTCCAAATACCCTCAGCTACTTTTCCACTTCCACACATATGACCTAAACCTAAAGCCAAAATCGGTCTCACCGATTCTTCCTATCCGGCGCCACCGATTCCATATGTCATAGCCACTGCCACAAACCCTAGGCAAATCGGTTCTACCGATAGGGATCTCGGTCACACCGAGATGGGATTGTAATCTCTCTGTGTATGTCCATTATCAAAGTCGGTCTCACCGAGTTTGAGAATCGGTACTACCGAGATTACAATGCAAACTTTCTGGTTAACTCATTACCAAAATCGGTCCCACCGAGTTTGAGTGTCAGTCCAACCGAGTTTGCTCGACCAACTCTCTGGTTAGCTAATTACCAAAATCGGTCTCACCGAGTTTGTATGTCGGTCTCACCGAGATTACGTTATGCCCTAACCCTAATCATATCGGTCCTACCGAGATGCATGTCGATCCATCAAAACCCTAACGGTCACTAGGTTTACTAAAATCGGTCCGACCGAGTTTGTTGATTCGGTCCCACCGAGATTGGTAAATTGTGTGTAATGGTTAGATTTTGTGTGGAGGCTATATATACCCTCCACCTCCTCTTCATTCGTGGAGAGAGCCATCGACTGAACCTACACTTCCGGCATCCTATTTTCGAGAGAGAACTACCTACTCATGTGTTGAGACCAAGATATTCCATTCCTACCATATGAATCTTGATCTCTAGCCTTCCCCAAGTTGCTTTCCACTCAAATCTTCTTTCTACCAGATCCAAATCCTATGAGAGAGAGTTGAGTGTTGGGGAGACTATCATTTGAAGCACAAGAGCAAGGAGTTCATCATCAACACACCATTTGTTACTTCTTGGAGAGTGGTGTTTCCTAGATTGGCTAGGTGTCACTTGGGAGCCTCCGAATAGATTGTGGAGGTGAACCAAGGAGTTTGTAAGGGCAAGGAGATCGCCTACTTCGTGAAGATCTACCGCTATTGAGCCAAGTCCTTCGTGGGCGACGGCCATGGTGGGATAGACAAGGTTGCTACTTCGTGGACCCTTCGTGGGTTGAAGTCTCCATCAACGTGGAAGTACGATAGCACCACCTATCGGAACCACGCCAAAAACATCTGTGTCTCCAATTGCGTTTGAATCCTCCAAACCCTTCCCTTTACTTTCTTGCAAGTTGCATGCTTTACTTTCCGCTGCTCATATACTCATTGCATGCTTGCTTGTTATGTATTGAAAAGGTAAATTTGTGCCTAAACTCCACTTAAACTTTAATAAGGTTAAAAACTGCAACTTTGGTACTTAGTGTCTAATCACCCCCCCTCTGGACACCTCTTCTCAAGATCCTACAAGTGGTATCAGAGCATTGGTCTCCATTGCCTTGGTTTAATCACCATTGGAGGAAGATGGATGAGTCTACTTTGGGGAGTCTTAGTCATAGAATGCCTATTCTTGATGGAGTGTATTTTCATGAGTGGAAAAATGAGATGCTTGTAATTTTCAATCAATATCATTTGAACAAGTACATTGCTAGCCCTTGTGCTCCTCATGTTGATCCTATGCATCCTACCCTTGATGAATCTATTGACATGACTAGGAATCTTAGAACTGTTAATCTTATCACTAGAGGCTTGCCTAGAAACTTGATTAGAATCTTACCTACTCTTGAGTGTGCCTACACTATATGGAAATTTCTTGAGGAATGCTTTCCAAATTATTCCTTGAAAAATCTAGATGAAATTCTCTATAAGTCTATTGCTCTGAGTAAAAAGAATACTAGTGATCCTATGTTTGGTGATCGTCTATTTGAACTTACCGACCTTATGCGTGCCAAAGGAGATGTTGGAATTATTAGTGATATTATTTCCGAAGCTATAAGAATTCATAAGCAAGATCATTGTCAAACTCACTCTAACGAATTACCCTCTCTAGGATTTGATCCACCAAATGACGATGTTGAACATGGATACTTTGATGAGGATGATGATAGTGACTTCGATCTTGATGATGCAATGAGACACTTTGGTCTTATGGCAAATCTTCGGGGATATGTGTCAGGAGGAAAGGAATGGGTTCTTGACAGTGGATGTACCGATCACATGACCGGAAATAAAGACATGTTTCGTGAGCTTGCTGAAAATGATAGTCCTCGAAAGTTTGTCACTTTCGGTGACAACTCAAAGGGTAAGGTGGTTGGCCTCGGTAAGGTGGCCATCTCACATGATAGCTCCATTCAGAATGTCATGCTCATTGAATCTCTTGGCTACAACTTACTTTCAGTATCTAGACTTGCTGATTTCGGTTTCAATGTCCTATTTACTGAAATTGATTGTCAAGTGTTTCGTCGAGACAATCATAAAATGGTCTTTACCGGTGTGCGTAGAGGTGATCTATACATTGTTTATTTCACTAAAAAGGCTCAACCTAAAACCTGCTTCATTGCTAAATCCTCAAAAGGTTGGTTATGGCATAGACGATTAGGTCACGTTGGCATGAGAAACCTTGACAAGCTTATTAAAGGGAATCATATCCTTGGAGTTAACGATGTCATATTTGATAAGGATAGACTTTGCGAAGACTTGTCAAGGTGTAAACAGGTTGGAGGAAGGCATCCCGTGAAGAACATCATGACCACAAAGAGGCCACTCGAGCTACTTCACATGGATCTCTTTGGTCCCAACTCCTACAAGAGTTTCGGTGGAAATTCTTGGTTTAGTTATAGTTGATGATTTTTCAAGATTTACGTGGGTGTTCTTTCTCGATGATAAATCGCAGGTCCAAAAGATCTTCAAAAACTTCGCTAGGAAGGCCCAAAATCAATTTGAAGTAAAGATCAAGAAGGTTCGCAGCGACAACGGAACGGAGTTCAAGAACGCAAATGTGGACACCTTTCTTGACGAAGAAGGGATTTCACACGAGTTCTCGGCTAAGTACACACCTCAACAAAATGGAGTTGTTGAGAGGAAGAACCGGACGCTCATCGAAATGGCGAGAACGATGCTTGATGAGTACAAGACACCGAAGCAGTTTTGGGCAGAAGTGGTTGAGACAGCTTGTCATGCAACAAATTGCTTGTATCTTCACAAGCTACTCGGCAAGACGGCGTACGAGCTCCTCACGGGTAACAAACCCCAAGTTGGATACTTTCGAGTATTCGGCTCAAAGTGCTACATTCTTGATAAGCATCGTCGTTCTAAATTTGCTCCTAAGTCTCATGAAGGTTTCCTACTAGGTTACGGCTCAAACTCTCACACTTACCGTGTCTACAACAATTTCACCCGAAAGGTTGAAGAGACGGTAGATGTGAAGTTTGATGAATCTAACGGCCTGCAAATAGAGCAATTGCCAATTGATGTAGGAGACAAAGACCCTTCGGAAGCAATCCAAGACTTGTCTATTGGCAAGGTCCGTCCAATGGAGGTGGAGGAGAGTACCTCGTCTATTCAAGTGGAAGCTTCTACTTCACGACAAGGTGAACCAAGAGTTGATACGGAAGCATCCACAAGTGGGACACACCAAGATGAAGAAAACGAGGAAGTGCATCATCACGAACGTCAACAACCTCCTTCTCCACCACGACAAGAGAATGACAACGCCAACAATGAAGAAGGCCAAGAAGAAGAACAAGATGAAGAAGATGTTCAACGAGGACCCAAGCAAAAGCTTTCACGAGTTCGAGCAAGAATTGCTAAAGACCATCCCGTCGAGCAAATCTACAATGATATTCAAACTGGGAGAATCACTCGCTCTAAAACTCGTTTAGCTAACTTTTGTGAAAACTATTCTTTCATCTCTAGAATTGAACCTATGAAGGTTGAAGAAGCATTAGAAGATCCGGATTGGATAAATGCTATGCATGAAGAGCTACACAACTTTGAGAGGAATCAAGTTTGGACATTGGTTGAGAAGCCCGACAACAACCACAACATCATCGGTACCAAATGGGTGTTTCGCAACAAGCAAGATGAAGATAGACAAGTAGTTCACAACAAAGCACGTCTCGTCGCCCAAGGCTACACACAATGTAACATCCCAAATTTTCAATTTGGAATGTTATACATTAGGTCATCATGCATATCATATTTTTCTCGCATTTTTCCGATCCTAGAAATTTCACGCAACTCAAGGACCCTCGGAGAGAGTTGGAAGTTTCATTATTTTCATATTTGGGTTTTCTCAAAATTTGAAAATAGGATCATTTGGATTTATTTAAATTATCTTCATAAAGTTTTTCCTATGAAAATTAAGAGAGGGAATAATATGACTTTCCCAACAATTAGGAAAATGAAGATTTTATAAATAAATCAAATTTGGTTTTGGAAGATTTATTTTGCTTAGGCAAAATGAGCATTTTAAAATATATGCATGTTTGCCGCTTTAAAAGTTCATTTTGTTCGACTCATTTTAGGAGTCGGGAAAATTTGTTTTATTTAAACCAGAATTCATTTGGTATTTTTTAATTCGTTTTGATTTAATTTTATAAAAAAAATCGCGCGCCCCCTGGGCCGAGGCCCAGCCTGCCCAGCCAGCCAGCCCGGCCCAGCGCCCGCCTCCCCTCTCTCCTCACAAGACGCCGCCGAAGGAGCCCCGCCAAGACGTCGCCCCGCCGCCCGAGTCCGACTCCACCCCGCCCCCTTACCCCTCCCCAAGCCACCCGGCGCCCTTCCCCTTTATAACCGCCCCCCTCCTCTCTCTCACCCCGAGCCCGCCGCCTCCCCAAGCCGAGCCCCCGCCGCCGCCAAGGAGCTTGCCCGCCGCCGTCGTTCCCGTCGCCGACGCCGAGCCCGCCGCCCTCGCCGCCCCTCCCGACCCCCGCCGACCCCTAGCCGCCGCCCGGAGCCAGCTGGCGATCACCGAGGTAGCCCGCCCGATCCGGTTTTCCCCTAAAAAACCGATCCGGTTTTTTTTTTAAAGAGATGTTCGGTTTTTTTTTAAAAAAAAACCCTAGATTGGTTTTATTTTTTCGGTTTTCTTATTTAACGAACGTTCACCGAAACGTTCGTTTCAATGAACGTGTTCGTTGGATTAGTTCTGTTAACGAACGTCCGTTATTTAAACCGTTCGTCGTTTTCTTTGATCGGATTTAATCCGTTATTTTTCTGATTCGATTTCAGATCCGATTTTCAAATCTGTTTTATTTCTCGCTCGTTTATCGGAATCAGGTGATTCAAGCGCCTGGAGTTTCGTAACGAAACCGCCGTTCCGACTAACCTACTTTCACAGAGTTTTGCTACTGTGAAATTTTGACCTAGTTTCAGATTTGCAAAACCGAGTCGTTCTCTCTCGAGTTTCGACTTTCGATGTTTATTTTGATTCTAATCTTTTGCAACCAGGGTTCTTAAGTTGAACTTTCTGGTTAGATCTTTTATTCGAGATTTCCCCGTGCATTAGATGAGTACTTATTGTATGCTTGTTGTTTGTCTGCGTTAGATCACCCGGAGTGCGCCGCTTGTTACTTCGAATCTCTAGGTCTCGCGGATCATCAGCAAGGCAAGTAACACTTTGATCATACTCTTCTCATACCCAGTTTTTATGCATTAGATCTATTCCTCAAACACTTGCATGATTAGGATCTAATTAAATTGTGGGATGGGAAGTAGATTGAGGTAGTACCTATTACCTGTTTTACTTATGAAACCTTGGGAGTTACTTCTACGTTTGCTTGCTTATGCCATGCTATGCTAGTAGACGTGGATTGGGTGAGTGAATATCCATGACAGATGTGAGATTGTTAATTAATGGTTTATCTAAGGTGGCAACCTAAACACACATCTGGGTGGATTGAGGCACCTGGTTTCTATCAGACTTGCTCTGTATTTCTTGGACCGCCACCTGTGCTCTAAGGGATCATAAGATTATTCAAACTGAAACTTCCGTGTGCAGCCACAAGCCAATTATGGGCTCTGGCGTAGTTGACTAAGTTGTGCGAACTCTTATGGGTAGGCTAGCTGATGTAGGGGATGTAGGTTGGTACGGTCTACCCACATGTAAGGTGCTAGCGCTTCGAAAGACTATGTCTCGGCCATCCGCTTCTCAAACACCATGTAGTGCGAGAACCAAGCGGAGGCGATCGAGTCTTGTGGGGAAAAGTGCAAACCTCTGCAGAGTGTATAAACTAATCATGATTAGCCGTGTCCCGGTTATGGACATTTTGAGTATCCGTAATTGAATATCATGTGAATCTCAACATGTTACCTCTAATAAAAGTTGTTGGGTTTTGATGAGTACTTTTAATTGGGATTGAGGATCTGTCAACCATTCTCAATGTTTAACAACCACCATGATAGTTAAATAAAACTATTCCTTTGATGTAGGGAAAATCAGCTTTATGCAAATGTAAATCAGAGAGCCTTACCACCAGCCATATATGCATGTAGTATAGGCTTATTCCTTCATTGCTCTTATGTGTTACATTGCCAAGATATTCCATGTGTTGACCCGTTTTGGCTGCAACTTTCACGTTGCGAGACTTTTCGAACGATTTAGTAAGGTGTTAGGTCGTGGTTCTATACTCAGTGATGCCGTTGGAGTTGATGGACTAGCTTATCTTCCAAGCCTTCCGCTGTTATTATTAGATGGCCTTAAGCCATATTATTGTAATAAGTTCCCTTGTGGACAACGATGTAATAAGTGTGTGATTGCTACTCGCAATAAATCCTTGAAATCTTGTGTGGTGTCAAGACATTATTGATCCAGGATGACACCGAGCACGTAGATGGATCCATTCGGTCTGGTCGCTCACAGAGAATGGTATCGAGCACACGCCGATCGTAGGACACGACCACTAAGTTAAAGCCATAGATCACTACTCTCTTCCCATTTTCTAACTCCTCATCTTTTCTACTCTTTAGGATGACGGACGCGAAGATCAAGTACACCCAACCGGATGAAGGCACACCTTTTGGATTTCACTTGAAGGAAGTTACTAAGTACCGAACATTGGACTACCAAGCTTCACCGAACTTTCAACGCCACTCTGCTCAAGAGGAGCTGGAAGATTCATGCTCACGTTCCAGAAGGACATTCGCCCCAATCACCAAGCCTATAGATAGTGTTTTCATTGCACCAACTTGAGTCAGGAAAGAGCATGGCAGCTCACATCACCATGGGACGATTGGGGAAGTTTATCAAGAAGACCTCAAGGATACCATCTACCAGATTTGCGGACGCCGAGATGACAACGGGACGTCGTCGGCACCAAGAAGGATAGATCCATTGCAGCTTTCATCCAGAGTTAAATCAGCACATTCGACGCCGGAGAACCAAATGTGCAATGACATGTTGGAGTTGCGAAGACAAAGGAAGGATCATCGAACTGGAAGAAGAACTAAAGACTACACGCAAGGACTACATGGACGAGATCGTAGCTCGGCAAGACACAATAACGATCTTAAGTACGAGATCGAAGAACTCAAGAAGAAGTTGGCGCCAGAATGAAGACCAGATGTCGAATACCCAAGCGACTACATTAACATCGACGACACCGATTCGGATCCAAGTGAACCCGACTTTGAAGACGGTCGAGCAGACATCATGGAGTCTTCCACCGTTCAAATTAGTAGAAGTCCCCACATATTAGTAGTATTTCCTCCATGTAAACATTATAGTACACGCACTTTTGCGATAGTTAGATCGTTGTAAGCCCTTGTTTGATTGAATGAAGTGATTTTGTGTGTTTTTGCTCATGTGCATTTGGGTAGTGATTCCTTAGACCTCATTCTATTCTACATTTTCTCCTTTTCTAAACCCATCGATGCCTCCGAGACGCGACCCGGATTCGTTTTCCGCCAGAGATCACCCAATTGATCCAGCAGCAGAATACCCGATTCAAACATTGGTGCGAACAACAACAACAACAACAACCCACCGCCACCACCACCACTGCGGATCATCGACTCGCTTCCTTAGACTGAACCGCGGTGTATTCCAAGAGCACCGAGCCGATTGTGGCGGATGACCTGGCTCCGCAAGATAGGAAGGAGCTGACCACTGCAGGATGCACAGATGGTGAAAGAGTGAAGTTTGCAGCACACCAGCTTGAAGGACCCGCAGCAAGATGGTGGGAGAATTTCACAGCCACTTACCCGTGAGACACCGCCACATGGGACCAGTTTGACAAGCCAGACCGCCCATGTTTCAGCAGGAGCCATGGCTATGAAGAAGCGTGAGTTTCGCAACTTACGCCAAGGAGGAAGGACTGTTGGCAAGACGTGGATGATTTTAGCAAATTAGCACGTTATGCCCCGGATGACGCTACTACTGGATGCAGCTAAACAGAGAAGTTTCTAGAAGGACTGAATGATGAGTTCAAGATGCCGTTGATGGTAGCAAGTTTCAACAACTACCAGGAGTTAGTAGACCGAGCTCTCATGATTGAAGGAAAGCAGAAGAATTGAGAACTGCAAGCGGAAGTATGGACAAGGGAAGTATAACTCGATCCCAGCAGGAAGCCTCGTTATACCCCTAAATCAGAATTCAGTTTCAGCATACCCATGGAGGAGGTAATTCAGATAACCATAATGGCACCAAGAATGGGAACGGAATGGAGGAAGCAATGGACAGAACCGCACCAACCCGTCAACACCATCCAAGGTAGACTGAGTCACATTACTTGCTTTAAGTGCCGCAAGACTGGGCACTATGCAAATGACTGTCCAGAAGGCCAGAATGGAAATGGCAATGGAAGCTCTGGAAAGAAGCCAAACCCTTTCAACAGGGGACAGGTGAACCACATTGATGTGGAGGAGGTTGAAGATCAGCCCGATGCAGTAATCGGTAAGTTTTTGGTTAAGTCATTTACTGCAGTTGTTCTTTTCGATACTGGTGCATCGCATTCATACATATCAAGGGGATTTGTGGATAAGTACAAGTTACCGACCCAAGCCCTTAGGTCACCCATGCTAGTAACCTCACCCGGAGCAGAGTACATGGCTAGTAAATGGTGTGATCGACTGCCACTAAGGATTGGACACTATGTTTTCCCCTCGGACCTAATAGTTCGGAATCCCAAGGATTGGATGTGATATTAGGAATGGATTGGTTATCAAAGTATGGAGGAAACATAGATTGTACCACAAGGTCAATTTTGCTCACCACACCGAAGGAAGAAGGATTAAGTATGTATCACGGCACGAGCCGAGGAGAGCACAAGTTAATTGCTTATCGAGTGGTACAGAAGAAGTACCATGGTGAAGGATTATCTGATGTATTTCCTAAGAATTGCGTGAATGCCACGGATAGAGACATTGAGTTTTGATCGAGCTGTTGCCGTGAACAGGCCCGATATCGAAGCGACCGTCAGGATGCCCGCAAAGGATTTGGCGGAAATCAAGAAGCGATTAAGGAACTATTGGATAAAGGTTTTATTCGCCCAAGTTCTTCACCTTGGGGATCACCCGCTTTGTTAGTGGAGAAGAAGGATGGATCGTTGAGAATGGTTGTTGATTACCGTGGATTGAATGAAGTAACAATCAAGAACAAGTACCCACTACCTATGATAAATGATCTGTTTGATCGCTTGCAAGGAGCCAAAGTGTTTTCTAAGATCGACTTGCGATCGTGGTACCATCATTGAAGATTCGGGAGCAAGACATACCCAAGACAGCGTTTACCACGAGATATGGATCTGTATGAGTATACCGTTATGTCATTTGACTGACTAACGCACCAGCCTATTTCATGAACCTGATGAACAAAGTGTTTATGGAGTTTTGGATAAGTTCTTCGTGGTGTTCATTGATGACATTTTAATTTTCTCAAGAATGAAGAGGAACACAAGGAACATTTGCGATTGGTTTTGGAGAAACCGAGGAACACCAGCTTGTATGCCAAGTTCAGCAAATGTGAGTTTTGGCTAAAGGAAGTTGGATTTCTGACATGTTATATCCGGAGAAGGGATAGCAGTTGACCCCACAAAAGTTGAGACCAGAACTAAATGGGAAGCACCAACGACAGTTGGAGAGATTCGAGTTTCCTTGGACTCGCAGGATACTACCAAGATTCATTGAGAATTTCTCAAGAATTGCAAAGCCTATGACAGAATTGTTGAAGAAGGAAAACAAATTCATATGGACTAAGGACTGTGAGGCAAGTTTTCAAGAGTTGAAGAAAAGATTGGTTACCTCACCAGTTTTGATATTGCCGATCGACTAAGGATTATGAGGTGTATTGCACGCTTCACGCCGAGGACTTGGAGCCGTGCTTATGCAGGAAGGAAGAGTTGTTTCAGATGCTTCACGACAACTTAAGCCTCATGAGTTGAATTATGCCACTCATGATTTGGAGTTAGCAGCCACAGCATGCCTTGAAGACGTGGAGACATTTTCTCATTGGAAATCATTGTGAAGTATATACGGATCACAAGAGTTTGAAGTACATCTTCACCCGAAGGAATTGAATCTCAGACAAAGGAGATGGTTAGAGCTAATCAAGGATTATGATATGAGATTGCATTATCACCCCGGAAAGGCTAATGTCGAGCGACGATTGAGCCGTAAGAGCCACGTCAATACCCTAATGATGGGAGGAATACCCAATGAGTTAGCCGAGGACCTTCGAGAGCTATGTTTGGAAATAGTTCCGAGAGGCTATGTAGCAGCATTGGAGATTCAGTCGACACTAATGGACAAAATCAGAGAAGCCCAAAAGGCAGATAAGGAAGTTGCCTCTATAAAGGAGAAAATGAGCAAAGGAAAAGCTAAAGGATTTCGTGAGGATGAGCACGATACCCTATGGTTTGAAGACCGTGTTTATGTGCCCAATGACCCAGAGATCAGGAAGTTGATTTTGCAAGAAGCCCATGATTCACCCTATTCGATTCACCAGGAAATACCAAGATGTATTTGGATTTGAAGAATATTTTCCGTGGACCGGAATGAAGAAGGATATTGCGGAGTATGTAGCAGTTTGCACGTATGTCGAAAGTAAAGGCAGAGCATCGAAGCCAGCAGGATTGTTACAACCGCTGCCGATACCGAATGGAAGTGGGATAAACTAGGCATGGATTTCATCACAGGTTTGCCAAAGACCCGCTCAGGATATGACTCGATTTGGGTCATAGTCGATCGCTTGACAAAGGTAGCTCATTTCATTCCAATCAAGACTACCTATAGCAGTGCTAAGTTGGCGAAGATATACATGACCAGAATTGTGTGTTTACACGGAGTTCGAGGAGCATCGATCGGATAGAGGAACCCAGTTTACTTCAAATTTTGGAACCGGTTGCACGAAACATTGGGAACCCGATTGAATTCATACAGCTTTCCACCCACAGACCGATGGATGACCGAGAGAGTCAATCAGATTTTGGAGGACATGTCGAGAGCTTGTGCACTAGATTATGGATCTAGTTGGGATGATAATTTGCCAGATGCAGAATTTTCCTACAATAACAGTTACCAAACCAGCTTAAAGATGGCACCTTCGAGGCTCAGATGGAAGAAGGTGCAGGACACCGTTGTCATGGGACTAAACCGGAGATCGCCATTGTTTGGACCAGATTTAATTAAGGAGTCCGAACAGAAAGTTAAGTTGATTCGAGATGTGCTCAAGGTAGCCCAGTCCGCATAAAAGAGCTATGCCGATTCAAAGCGCAGCGATTGAGTATGAAGTTGGAGACAGAGTATATCTCGAGTATCCCCGCTTCGAGGAGTTAAGCGTTTTGGAGTGAAAGGAAAGTTAGCACCCGCTTCGTTGGACCATATAAGATTTTGCAACGCATGGGAGAAGTTGCGATAAATTGGAATTGCGGAAGGACTGTCAGGAGTTCATGATGTATTCCATGTTTCTCGCTTGAAGAAATGTCACCCGAGATAGCAGAGGTACCGTTAAGAGACACAAGTGCCACCGAAGCCATTCATTGAAGGATGACTTGACATATGAGGAAAACCGTTAAGATTCTCGATTATGCCAGCAGAGATACCCGCAGCAAGGTTATCAAGTTTTGCAAAGTTCGGTGGAGCCACCACACCGAGGATGAAGCCACCGGGAAAGAGAGGAAGTTTTGCTTAAGGACCACCTCACCTATTTTCTAGTTAACCCGAATCTCGAGGGCTAGATTCATCTTAAGGGTAGGTTTGTAACATCCCAAATTTTCAATTTGGAATGTTATACATTAGGTCATCATGCATATCATATTTTCTCGCATTTTCCGATCCTAGAAATTTCACGCAACTCAAGGACCCTCGGAGAGAGTTGGAAGTTTCATTATTTTCATATTTGGGTTTCTCAAAATTTGAAAATAGGATCATTTGGATTTATTTAAATTATCTTCATAAAGTTTTTCCTATGAAAATTAAGAGAGGGAATAATATGACTTTCCCAACAATTAGGAAAATGAAGATTTTATAAATAAATCAAATTTGGTTTTGGAAGATTTATTTTGCTTAGGCAAAATGAGCATTTTAAAAATATATGCATGTTTGCCGCTTTTAAAGTTCATTTTGTTCGACTCATTTTAGGAGTCGGGAAAATTTGTTTTATTTAAATCAGAATTCATTTGGTATTTTTTAATTCGCTTTGGTTTAATTTTATAAAAAAAACGCGCGCTTCTAGGCTAAGGCCCAGCCGGCCCAGCCCAGCCAGCCCGGCGCCCGCCTCCCTCTCTCTCCTCACAAGACGGCCGCCCGAAGGGAGCCCCGCCACAGACGTCGCCCCGCCGCCCGAGTCCGACTCCACCCCGCCCCTTACCCTCCCCAAGCCACCCGGCGCCCCTTCCCCCTTTATAACCCTCCGCCCCCCTCTCTCCCCGAGCCGCCGCCTCCCCAAGCCGAGCCCACGCCGCCGCTTAAGGAGCCCGCCGCCCGCCGCCGTTCCCGTCGCCGACGCCGAGCCCCCCCGCCGCCTCCCGACCCCTCCCGCCCGCCGACGACCCTAGCCCGCCCCCGAGCCCGCCGGCGATCACCGGAGGTAGCCCGCCCGATCCGGTTTTCCCTAAAAACCGATCCGGTTTTTTAAAAAGAGATGTTCGGTTTTTTTAAAAAACCCTAGATTGGTTTTATTTTTTGGTTTTCTTATTTAATGAACGCTCACCGAACCGCTCGCTTCAATGAACGTGTTCGTTGGATTAGTTCTGTTAACGAACGTCCGCTATTTAAACCGTTCGTCGTTTTCTTTTAATCGGATTTAATCCGTTATTTTTCCGATTCGATTTGAGATCCGATTTTCAAATCTGTTTTATTTCTCTCGCTTATCGGAATCAGTGATTCAAGCGCTGGAGTTTCAGAACGAAACCGCCGTTCGACTAACCTACTTTCACAGAGTTTTGCTACTGTGAAATTTTGACCTAGTTTCAGATTTGCAAAACCGAGTCGTTCTCTCTCGAGTTTCGACTTTCGATGTTTATTTTGATTCGAATCTTTTGCAACCAGGGTTCTTAAGTTGAACTTTCTGGTTAGATCTTTTATTCGAGATTTCCCCGTGCATTAGATGAGTACTTATTGTATGCTTGTTGTTTGTCTGCGTTAGATCACCCGAGTGCGCCGCTTGTTACTTCAATCTCTAGGTCTCATGGATCATCGCAAGGCAAGTAACACTTTGATCATACTCTTCTCATACCCAGTTTTATGCATTAGATCTATTCCTCAAACACTTGCATGATTAGGATCTAATTAAATTGTGGGATGGGAAGTAGATTGAGGTAGTACCTATTACCTGTTTTACTTATGAAACCTTGGGAGTTACTTCTACGTTTGCTTGTTTATGCCATGCTATGCTAGTAGACGTGGATTGGGTGAGTGAATATCCATGACAGATGTGAGATTGTTAATTAATGGTTTATCTAAGGTGGCAACCTAAACACACATCTGGGTGGATTGAGGCACCTGGTTTCTATCAGACTTACTGTATTTCTTGGACCGCCACCTGTGCTCTAAGGGATCATAAGATTATTCAAACTGGAAACTTCCGTGTGCAGCCACAAGCCAATTATGGGCTCTGGCGTAGTTGACTAAGTTGTGCGAACTCTTACGGGTAGGCTAGCTGATGTAGGGGATGTAGGTTGGTACGGTCTACCCACATGTAAGGTGCTAGCGCTTCGAAAGACTATGTCTCGGTCATCCGCTTCTCAAACACCATGTAGTCACGAGAACCAAGCGGAGGCGATCGAGTCTTGTGGGGAAAAGTGCATAAACCTCTGCAGAGTGTATAAACTAATCATGATTAGCCGTGTCCCCGGTTATGGACATTTTGAGTATCCGTAATTGAATATCATGTGAATCTCAACATGTTACCTCTAATAAAAGTTGTTGGGTTTTGATGAGTACTTTTAATTGGGATTGAGGATGCTGTCAACCATTCTCAATGTTTAACAACCACCATGATAGTTAAATAAAACTATTCCTTTGATGTAGGGAAAATCAGCTTTATGCAAATGTATCAGAGAGCCTTACCACCAGCCATATATGCATGTAGTATAGGCTTATTCCTTCATTGCTCTTATGTGTTACATTGCCAAGATATTCCATGTCTGACCCGTTTTGGGCTGCAACTTTCACGTTGCGAGACTTTTCGAACGACAGTAAGGTGTTAGGTCGTGGTTCTATACTCGATGATGCCGTTGGAGTTGATGGACTCGCTTATCTTCCAAGCCTTCGCTGTTATTATTAGATGGCCTTAAGCCATATTATTGTAATAAGTTCCTTGTGGACAACGATGTAATAAGTGTGTGATTGCTACTCGCAATAAATCCTTCAATCTTGTGTGGTGTCGGCATCGATCCAGGATGACACCGAGCACGTAGATCGGATCCATTCGGTCTGGTCGCTCTGAGAGAATGGTATCGAGCACACGCCGATTGTGAGGACACGACCACTAAGTTAAAGCCATAGATCACTACTCTCTTCCCATTTTCTAACTCCTCATCTTTTCTACTCTTTAGGATGACGGACGCGAAGATCAAGTACACCCAACCGGATGAAGGCACACCTTTTGGATTTCACTTGAAGGAAGTTACTAAGTACCTGAACATTGGACTACCAAGCTTCACCGAACTTTCAACGCCACTCGCTCAAGAGGAGCGCTGGAAGATTCATGCTCACGTTCGGGAAGGACATTCGCCCCAATCACCAAGCCTATAGATAGTGTTTTGATTGCACCAACTTGGAGTGCAGGAAAGAGCATGGCAGCTCACATCACCATGGGACGCATTGGGGAAGTTTATCAAGAAGACCTCAAGGATACCATCTACCAGATTTGCGGACGCCGAGATGACAAGCGGGACGTCGTCGGCACCAAGAAGGATAGATCCATTGCAGCTTTCATCCAGAGTTAAATCAGCACATTCGACGCCGGAGAACCAAATGTGCAATGACATGTTGGAGTTGCGAAGACAAAGGAAGGATCATCGAATGGAAGAAGAACTAAAGACTACACGCAAGGACTACATGGGCGAGATCGTAGCTCGGCAAGACACAATAACGATCTTAAGTACGAGATCGAAGAACTCAAGAAGAAGTTGGCGCTCCAGAATGAAGACCGGTATGTCGAATACCCAAGCGACTACATTAACATCGACGACACCGATTCGGATCCAAGTGAACCCGACTTTGAAGACGAAGTGGAGCAGACATCATGGAGTCTTCCACGGTTCAAATTAGTAGAAGTCCCCACATATTAGTAGTATTTCCTCCATGTAAACATTATAGTACACGCACTTTTGCGATAGTTAGATCGTTGTAAGCCCTTGTTTGATTGAATGAAGTGATTTTGTGTGTTTTTGCTCATGTGCATTTGGGTAGTGATTCCTTAGACCTCATTCTATTCTACATTTCTCTCCTTTTCTAAACCCATCGATGCCTCCGAGACGCGACCCGGATTCGTTTTCCCGCCAGAGATCACCCAATTGATCCGATGGCAGAATACCTGATTCAAACATTGGTGCGAACAACAACAACAACAACCCGCCACCACCACCACCTGCGGATCATCGACTCGTTTCCTTAGACTGAACCCGCGGTGTATTCCAAAGAGCACCGAGCCGATTGTGGCGGATGGTGGCTCCCGCAAGATAGGAAGGAGCTGACCACTGCAGGATGCACAGATGGTGAAAGAGTGAAGTTTGCAGCACACCAGCTTGAAGGACATGCAGCAGCATGGTGGGAGAATTTCACAGCCACTTACCCGTGAGACCTTTGCCACATGGGACCAGTTTGACAAGCTTTTCAGACTTGCCCATGTTTCAGCAGGAGCCATGGCCATGAAGAAGCGTGAGTTTCGCAACTTACGCCAAGGAGGAAGGACTGTTGGCAATCGTGGATGATTTTAGCAAATTAGCATGTTATGCCCCGGATAGCGTTACTACTGATGCAGCTAAACAGAGAAGTTTCTAGAAGGACTGAATGATGAGTTCAGCATGCCGTTGATGGTAGCAAGTTTCAACAACTACCAGGAGTTAGTAGACCGAGCTCTCATGATTGAAGGAAAGCAAGACAAATTGAGAACTGCATAGCGGAAGTATGGACAAGGGAAGTATAACTCTGGATCCCAGCAGAAGCCTCGTTATACCCCTAAATCAGGAATTCAGTTTCAGCATACCCATGGAGGAGGTAATTAGCATAACCATAATGGCACCAAGAATGGGAGCGGAATGGAGGAAGCAATGGACAGAACCGCACCAACCCGTCAACACCATCCAAGGTAGAACTGAGTCACATTACTTGCTTTAAGTGCCGCAAGGCTGGGCACTATGCAAATGACTGCCCGAGAAGGTCGAATGGAAATGGCAATGGAAGCTCGGAAAGAAGCCAAACCCTTTCAACAGGGGACAGGTGAACCACATTGATGTGGAGGAGGTTGAAGATCAGCCCGATGCAAGAATCGGTAAGTTTTGGTTAAGTCATTTTCTGCGGTTGTTCTTTTCGATCTTGGTGCATCGCATTCATACATATCAAGGGATTTGTGGATAAGTACAAGTTACCGACCCAAGCCCTTAGGTCACCCATGCTAGTAACCTCACCCGAGCAGAGTACATGGCTAGTAAATGGTGTGATCGATCGCCACTAAGGATTGGACACTATGTTTTCCCCTCGGACCTAATAGTTCGGAATCCCAAGGATTGGATGTGATATTAGGAATGGATTGGTTATCAAAGTATGGAGGAAACATAGATTGTACCACAAGGTCAATTTTGCTCACCACACCGGAAGGAAGAAGGATTAAGTATGTATCACGGCACGAGCCGAGGAGAGCACAAGTTAATTGCTTATCGAGTGGTACGGGAAGAAGTACCGATGGTGAAGGATTATCTGATGTATTTCGGAAGAATTGCCGGGAATGCCACGGATAGAGACATTGAGTTTTGATCGAGCTGTTGCGTGAACAGGCCCGATATCGAAGCGACCGTCTGAGGATGCCCGCAAAGGATTTGGCGGAAATCAAGAAGCAGATTAAGGAACTATTGGATAAAGGTTTTATTCGCCCAAGTTCTTCACCTTGGGGATCACCCGCTTTGTTAGTGGAGAAGAAGGATGGATCGTTGAGAATGGTTGTTGATTACCGTGGATTGAATGAAGTAACAATCAAGAACAAGTACCCACTACCTATGATAAATGATCTGTTTGATCGCTTGCAAGGAGCCAAAGTGTTTTCTAAGATCGACTTGCGATCGTGGTACCATCGATTGAAGATTCGGGAGCAAGACATACCCAAGACAGCGTTTACCACGAGATATGGACTGATGAGTATACCGTTATGTCATTTGGACTGACTAACGCACCAGCCTATTTCATGAACACGATGAACAAAGTGTTTATGGAGTTTTTGGATAAGTTAAATCGTGGTGTTCATTGATGACATTTTAATTTTCTCGAAGAATGAAGAGGAACACAAGGAACATTTGCGATTGGTTTTGGAGGCGAGGAACACCGGTTGTATGCCAAGTTCAGCAAATGTGAGTTTTGGCTAAAGGAAGTTGGATTTCTCGGACATGTTATATCCGGAGAAGGGATAGCAGTTGACCCCACAAAAGTTGAGACCGTAACCAAATGGGAAGCACCAACGACAGTTGGAGAGATTCGGAGTTTCCTTGGACTCGCAGGATACTACCGAAGATTCATTGAGAATTTCTCAAGAATTGCAAAGCCTATGACAGAATTGTTGAAGAAGGAAAACAAATTCATATGGACTAAGGACTGTGAGGCAAGTTTTCAAGAGTTGAAGAAAAGATTGGTTACCTCACCAGTTTTGATATTGCCAGATCAGACTAAGGATTATGAGGTGTATTGCACGCTTCACGCCGAGGACTTGGAGCCGTGCTTATGCAGGAAGGAAGAGTTGTTTCGTATGCTTCACGACAACTTAAGCCTCATGAGTTGAATTATGCCACTCATGATTTGGAGTTAGCAGCCGTTGTGCATGCCTTGAAGACGTGGAGACATTTTCTCATTGGAAATCATTGTGAAGTATATATGGATCACAAGAGTTTGAAGTACATCTTCACCCGTATGAATTGAATCTCGGACAAAGGAGATGGTTAGAGCTAATCAAGGATTATGATATGAGATTGCATTATCACCCGGAAAGGCTAATGTCGTAGTCGACGCATTGAGCCGTAAGAGCCACGTCAATACCCTAATGATGGGAGGAATACCCAATGAGTTAGCCGAGGACCTTCGAGAGCTATGTTTGGAAATAGTTCGAGAGGCTATGTAGCAGCATTGGAGATTGATCGACACTAATGGACAAAATCAGAGAAGCCCAAAAGGCAGATAAGGAAGTTGCCTCTATAAAGGATAAAATGAGCAAAGGAAAAGCTAAAGGATTTCGTGAGGATGAGCACGATACCCTATGGTTTGAAGACCGTGTTTATGTGCCCAATGACCCAGATCAGGAAGTTGATTTTGCAAGAAGCCCATGATTCACCCTATTCGATTCACCCAGGAAATACCAAGATGTATTTGGATTTGAAGAATATTTTCTGGTGGACCGGAATGAAGAAGGATATTGCGGAGTATGTAGCAGTTTGCGACGTATGTCAGAAAGTAAAGGTAGAGCATCAGAAGCCAGCAGGATTGTTACAACCGTTGCCGATACCCGAATGGAAGTGGGATAAACTAGGCATGGATTTCATCACAGGTTTGCCAAAGACCCGTTCAGGATATGACTCGATTTGGGTCATAGTCGATCGTTTGACAAAGGTAGCTCATTTCATTCGATCAAGACTACCTATAGCAGTGCTAAGTTGGCGAAGATATACATGACCAGAATTGTGTGTTTACACGGAGTTCGAGGAGCATCGATCGGATAGAGGAACCCAGTTTACTTGAAATTTTGGAACCGGTTACACGAAACATTGGGAACCCGATTGGAATTGAGACAGCTTTCCACCCACAGACCGATGGACAGACCGAGAGAGTCAATCAGATTTTGGAGGACATCTTCGAGAGCTTGTGCACTAGATTATGGATCTAGTTGGGATGATAATTTGCCGTATGCAGAATTTTCCTACAATAACAGTTACCAAACCAGCTTAAAGATGGCACCTTCGAGGCTCAGATGGAAGAAGGTGCAGGACACCGTTGTCATGGGACTAAACCGAGATCGTCGGTTGTTTGGACCAGATTTAATTAAGGAGTCCGAACAGAAAGTTAAGTTGATTGAGACAGGCTCAAGGTAGCCCAGTCCAGACAAAAGAGCTATGCCGATTCAAAGCGCAAAGCGATTGAGTATGAAGTTGGAGACAGAGTATATCTCAGAGTATCCCCGCTTCGAGGAGTTAAGCGTTTTGGAGTGAAAGGAAAGTTAGCACCCCGTTTCGTTGGACCATATAAGATTTTGCAACGCATGGGAGAAGTTGCGTATAAATTGGAATTGCCAGAAGGACTGTCAGGAGTTCATGATGTATTCCATGTTTCTCAGTTGAAGAAATGTCACCCCGAGATAGCAGAGGTACCGTTAAGAGACACAGTGCCACTGGAAGCCATTCAGTTGAAGGATGACTTGACATATGAGGAAAAACCGGTTAAGATTCTTGATTATGCCAGCAGAGTTACCCGCAGCAAGGTTATCAAGTTTTGCAAAGTTCAGTGGAGCCACCACACTGAGGATGAAGCCACCTGGGAAAGAGAGGAAGTTTTGCTTAAGGACCACCCTCACCTATTTTCTAGCCAACCCGAATCTCGAGGGCGAGATTCATCTTAAGGGGGTAGGTTTGTAACATCCCAAATTTTCAATTTGGAATGTTATACATTAGGTCATCATGCATATCATATTTTCTCGCATTTTTCCGATCCTAGAAATTTCACGCAACTCAAGGACCCTCGGAGAGAGTTGGAAGTTTCATTATTTTCATATTTGGGTTTTCTCAAAATTTGAAAATAGGATCATTTGGATTTATTTAAATTATCTTCATAAAGTTTTCCTATGAAAATTAAGAGAGGGAATAATATGACTTTCCCAACAATTAGGAAAAATGAAGATTTTATAAATAAATCAAATTTGGTTTTGGAAGATTTATTTTGCTTAGGCAAAATGAGCATTTTAAAATATATGCATGTTTGCCGTTTAAAAGTTCATTTTGTTCGACTCATTTTAGGAGTCGGGAAAATTTGTTTTATTTAAATCAGAATTCATTTGGTATTTTTTAATTCGTTTTGATTTAATTTTATAAAAAAAAACGCGCCCTTCTAGGCCAAGGCCCAGCCTGCCAGCCAGCCAGCCCGGCCCGGCGCCCGCCTCCTCTCTCCCTCACAAGACGGCCGCTTGGCGCGGACCCCGCCGCCCAAGACGCCCCGCCGCCCGAGTCCGACTCCACCCCCCCCCCCCTCCCCAAGCCACCCGGCCCCTTCCCCTTTATAACCCTCCGCCGCCCCCCTCTCTCTCACCCCGAGCCGCCCGCCGCCTCCCCAAGCCGAGCCCTTGCCGCCGCCAAGGAGCCCGCCAGCCGCCGTTCCCGTCGCCGCCGCCGAGCCCCGCCCCCCTCGCTCCCCTCCCGGCCCCGACGACCCTAGCCCGCCGCCGGAGCCCGCCGGCGATCACGGAGGTAGCCCGCCCGATCCGGTTTTCCCTAAAAACCGATCCGGTTTTTTAAAAAGAGATGTTGGTTTTTTAAAAAAAAACCTAGATTGGTTTTATTTTTTCGTTTTCTTATTTAACGAACGTTCACCGAACCGTTCGTTTCAATGAACGTGTTCGTTGGATTAGTTCTGATATGAACGTCCGTTATTTAAACCGTTCGTCGTTTTCTTTTAATCGGATTTAATCCGTTATTTTTCTGATTCGATTTCAGATCCGATTTTCAAATCTGTTTTATTTATCGCTCGTTTATCGGAATCAGGTGATTCAAGCGCCTGGAGTTTAAAATGAAACCGCCGTCCGACTAACCTACTTTCACAGAGTTTTGCTACTGTGAAATTTTGACCTAGTTTCAGATTTGCAAAACCGAGTCGTTCTCTCTCGAGTTTCGACTTTCGATGTTTATTTTGATTCTAATCTTTTGAAACCAGGGTTCTTAAGTTGAACTTTCTGGTTAGATCTTTTATTCGAGATTTCCCCGTGCATTAGATGAGTACTTATTGTATGCTTGTTGTTTGTCTGCGTTAGATCACCCGAGTGCGCCGCTTGTTACTTGAATCTCTAGGTCTCATGGATCATCGGCAAGGCAAGTAACACTTTGATCATACTCTTCTCATACCCAGTTTTTATGCATTAGATCTATTCCTCAAACACTTGCATGATTAGGATCTAATTAAATTGTGGGATGGGAAGTAGATTGAGTAGTACCTATTACTGTTTTACTTATGAAACCTTGGGAGTTACTTCTCGTTTGCTTGCTTATGCCATGCTATGCTAGTAGGCGTGGATTGGGTGAGTGAATATCCATGACAGATGTGAGATTGTTAATTAATGGTTTATCTAAGGTGGCAACCTAAACACACATCTGGGTGGATTGAGGCACCTGGTTTCTATCAGACTTGCATGTATTTCTTGGACCGCCACCTGTGCTCTAAGGGATCATAAGATATTTCAAACTGGAAACTTCCGTGTGCAGCCACAAGCCAATTATGGGCTCTGGCATAGTTGACTAAGTTGTGCGAACTCTTACGGGTAGGCTAGCTGATGTAGGGGATGTAGGTTGGTACGGTCTACCCACATGTAAGGTGCTAGCGCTTCTGAAAGACTATGTCTCGGTCATCCGTTTCTCAACCACCATGTAGTGCGAGAACCAAGCGGAGGCAATCGAGTCTTGTGGGGAAAAGTGCGCAAACCTTTGCAGAGTGTATAAACTAATCATGATTAGCCGTGTCCCCGGTTATGGACATTTTGAGTATCTCGTAATTGAGTATCATGTGAATCTCAACATGTTACCTCTAATAAAAGTTGTTGGGTTTTGATGAGTACTTTTAATTGGGATTGAGGATGTTGTCAACCATTCTCAATGTTTAACAACCACCATGATAGTTAAATAAAACTATTCCTTTGATGTAGGGAAAAATCAGCTTTATGCAAATGTAACAGAGAGCCTTACCACCAGCCATATATGCATGTAGTATAGGCTTATTCCTTCATTGCTCTTATGTGTTACATTGCCAGCATATTCCATGTGCTGACCGTTTTGGCTGCAACTTTCACGTTGCGAGACTTTTCGAACGACGAGTAAGGTGTTAGGTCGTGGTTCTATACTCGGTGATGCCGTTGGAGTTGATGGACTCGCTTATCTTCCAAGCCTTCGCTGTTATTATTAGATGGCCTTAAGCCATATTATTGTAATAAGTTCCCTTGTGGACAACGATGTAATAAGTGTGTGATTGCTACTCGCAATAAATCCTTCAATCTTGTGTGGTGTCAAGCATTCTCGATCCAGGATGACATCGAGCATAGAGACTGGATCCATTCGGGTCTGGTCGCTACACACAAGTCAAAGGTATGGACTATGGTGAGACTTATGCTCCCGTTGCTAGACTTGAGTCCATTCGCATCTTACTTGCCTATGCTAATCATCATGATATCACCTTGTACCAAATGGACATTAAAAGTGCTTTTCTAAATGGTGAAATAGAGGAGGAAGTTTATGTTAAGCAACCTCCCGGCTTTGTCAATCCTAAGAAACCCAATCATGTTTACAAACTTCAAAAATCTCTTTATGGTCTTAAACAAGCTCCTAGAGCATGGTATAAATGCTTGACCAAGTTTCTTCTTGAAAAAGGCTTTGAAATTGGGAAAATTGATTCCACACTTTTTACTAAAAGGGTTAATGGATAATTATTTGTGTGCCAAATTTATGTTGATGATATCATATTTGGATCAACTAACCCTCATTTTAGTGAAAAGTTTGGGAAGCTAATGTCGGAGAAGTTTGAGATGTCTATGATGAGTGAACTCAAATTCTTTCTTGGGTTGCAAATCAAGCAAACTAAGGAAGGTACCTTTGTCTCTCAAACGAAGTACACTAAGGACTTATTCAAGAAGTTCAACATGCAAGAATGCAAAGGTATGTCTACACCCATGCCTACTAGTGTACATCTTGACTTAACCAAAGATGATGAACCGGTTGATCAAAAGGTTTATCGCTCTATGATTGGTTCATTGTTATATCTATGTGCTTCACGTCCCGATATTATACTAAGTGTGTGCATGTGTGCACGATATCAAGCTGCTCCTAAAGAATGTCATCTTAAGGCCGTGAAAAGGATAGTGAGATACTTAATCCATACACCAAATTTTGGCATTTGGTATCCTAAGAGGGCCTCTTTCGATCTTGTTGGCTACTCCGACTCGGACTATGCCGGCGACAAGGTTGATAGAAAGTCCACTTTGGGTACTTGTCAATTTCTTGGTAGATCTCTTGTGTCTTGGTCCTCCAAGAAACAAAACTCGGTATGCTTATCCACTGCCGAAGAGGAATACATTGCCGCTGGTTCATGTTGTGCTCAATTACTTTGGATGACCCAATCTCTTAAAGATTATGGGATATATGTGAAACATGTTCCATTGCTTTGTGACAATGAAAGTGCTATCAAAATTGGTCATAATCCTGTGCAACATTCTCGAACTAAGCATATTGAAGTTCGTCATCACTTCATTCGTGATCATGTTGCTAAGGGTGACATTGATCTTAAGCATGTTCGCACCGAAAAGCAATTAGCGGATATATTCACTAAACCTCTTGATGAGAAAGTGTTGTGCAGGTTAAGAGGAGAATTGAACATCATTGATGCTTCAAACTTGGAGTAGAAACTCCATTGGATACATGCAAGACATGAGCTTATGCCAAATCCTTGATATCTCACCTATAATGGAAATCTTATGTCTTGGATATATTTGTATCTTGCATGTTATCTAACCCATGTAGGTACTTGGTTGAATCAAATTCCATGAGGTTGTAACCTACTCATATCTTGAGCAATCTCTACATCACCAAGTCTCTACACAAGGTGGTTGAAGCCAAGGAAGCACAAAACCATTTAAACATATCTTTTGACAAATTCTATGTTGAGCTTCATGATTGTCATTGTTGGATACACAAGTGCTCTTCCTTGCACGAACTAACCCATGTAGGTAGATGGACTAAAATTCCAAGTAGTGCTCCAAATTCTTGATGAGCTACATCAACCTTGAGCAACCCACACAAGTTCAACTACATGGACGACACCACCAACCAAGGTATGTTATTCCATCTCAAAGAAGCTTTACTTCAAGTCATGAGTTAAAGCAACTCGACAAGATGTGAATACATCAAGATGCTTAAACGAAAAATGGCAACCACATTTTGAGCTTAAACGATGAGTATGACCTATGATCAAGTGATCTCACTTGACTCCTAAGTCAATATACTCTAACATAGGTGACTTTGTCGCCGACCATCTCTAGATGAAGCTCTCTTGTGTTCTTTTCTGTGTTTTTGCATTCGTCTTATGCATATGTGTTTCCCCTTTCAAAAAAAAACAAAAAAAACTTCATCTAGATTTCTTTCTGTTTGCTCTGCATTTTCTGCATTCCAATTCATTGCATATCATTCAGTAAATTCCTTGCAAATCTTTGTGAGATCCTATTAGACAAGTGAGCTGAGGTGACAAGTGTTTTCTCTGCGGTGAACTCGGATACACCGATTTGTTATTTTCAGTCCAACCGAAAACTTTCGGTACCACCGAAGCATACCACTCGGTGCCACCGATTTCACAACAGGAAAAATAGTTTGCCACTTATTCTGTGTTTCTTTTGATCCAGCTCCACTCAATGAATCTTGTCCTCTACAAGCATCACATTTTTATCATTGCTTTTGGTTGTGACTCAAGGATCAAACCCATTCACGACAAATTCCAGCGGGGGAGAGAGAGCTAATTTTTTTCTTATCAAGCCCTTCTTGGAAATTGATGTCAAAGGGGGAGAGAGAGATCACATCAAAGAAGGAGAGAAAGATCCTTCAGGGGGAGAGAGAGATCTCCAGGGGGAGAGAATACTAGATAAAAGTATTTCTCAAGGATCCCAGATGCTTGGTGTTCAAGAGGAGAGATGCCACATGTCTTCTTGAGGGGAAAGACATGTTCATATGTGCTTATCTGCATTAGCTTGCATTAGCTCTGTTCATTTATATCTTTCAGCTCTGATTTCCTGCTTCCTGTCTTCTCCCAGTATACCATGCTAGATTCAGGGGGAGCAAGACATCTAAGGGAAAGAAATCATCTAAATTCATTGCATATCTTTATTCTTGGGGACATGTCAAATCCAATGTAGTACTTAGTACTCACTCTCTACATGTCATCCCAGTCTTGGTATTCTTGTGGTTTCTTTTGTTTGCTCTGGCTAGTAGGTGCATCTGTGTTACCTAACCTTGTTTACGCAGGTTCATTCCATCCTAAGCCAACTCAATACTAAAAGGTAAGTATATGCATCACAATCATGCGTATGAGAAATTCTTGCTGATGTACATACTGTTTGCAAGAAGGACTCATGGGCATGAAGGTATTTTCTTTAATATTCTTTGCTCTGATGCATATGGCCAATATACATGTAACGCATTGCCTACTCTATCATGGTTATGCTATCACATGCTTCTATATTCCATATTCACATGATTGCATACATGCAGGGGGAGCCTATGCCTGTTACATGTCTTTCCAAAGCTTTACTTGTTATTCTTTATATCTTTATCTAAAGCTTTGATGTATGTTGTCATCAATTACCAAAAAGGGGGAGATTGAAAGCACAAGTGCTCCCTAGGTGGTTTTGGTAATTAATGTCAACATATCTCTTGTTGGACTAACACTTTTATCTAGTATGTTTCAGATAAGTTCAACAATGGAGTGGCATGGACTAAAGGATGTGGGAACTCCTTCAAGATGCTAATGACAAAGAATTGGCTAAAGCTTCAAGCTCAAGACTCTTCATTTTACATTTTAGTGATCCAAGATCACGTTGAGTCTATAGGAAAAGCCAATACTATCAAAGAGGGATGAGGTGTTGCTTAATGAGCCTCTTGCTTCATGTGCTTAGTGATATGCTCCAAATACCCTCAGCTACTTTCCCACTTCCACACATATGACCTAAACCTAAAGCCAAAATCGGTCTCACCGATTCTTCCTATCCGGCGCCATCGGTTCCATATGTCATAGCCACTGCCACAAACCCTAAGCAAATCGGTTCTACCGATAGGGATCTCGGTCTCACCGAGATGGGATTGTAATCTCTCTGTGTATGTCCATTATCAAAGTCGGTCTCACCGAGTTTGAGAATCGGTACTACCGAGATTACAATGCAAACTTTCTCGTTAACTCATTACCAAAATCGGTCCCACCGAGTTTGAGTAATCGGTCCAACCGAGTTTGCCTGACCAACTCTCTGGTTAGCTAATTACCAAAATCGGTCTCACCGAGTTTGTGTAATCGGTCTCACCGAGATTACGTTATGCCCTAACCCTAATCATATCGGTCCTAACGAGATGCATGTCAGTCCCACCGAAAACCCTAACGGTCACTAGGTTTACTAAAATCGGTCTGACCGAGTTTGTTGATTCGGTCCCACTGAGATTGGTAAATTGTGTGTAACGGTTAGATTTTGTGTGGAGGCTATATATACCCCTCCACCTCCTATTCATTCGTGGAGAGAGCCATCAGTGAACCTACACTTCCAGATCCTATTTACGAGAGAGAACTACCTACTCATGTGTTGAGACCAAGATATTCCATTCCTACCATATGAATCTTGATCTCTAGCCTACCCCAAGTTGCTTTCCACTCAAATCTTCTTTCTACCAGATCCAGATCCTATGAGAGAGAGTTGATTGTTGGGGAGACTATCATTTGAAGCACAAGAGCAAGGAGTTCATCATCAACACACCATTTGTTACTTCTTAGAGAGTGGTGTCTCCTAGATTGGCTAGGTGTCACTTGGGAGCCTCCGACAAGATTGTGGAGTTGAACCAAGGAGTTTGTAAGGGTAAGGAGATCGCCTACTTCGTGAAGATCTACCGCTAGTGAGGCAAGTCCTTCGTGGGCGACGGCCATGGTGGGATAGACAAGGTTGCTACTTCGTGGACCCTTCGTGGGTGGAGCCCTCCGTGGACTCGCGCAACCGTTACCCTTCATGGGTTGAAGTCTCCATCAACGTGGAAGTACGATAGCACCACCTATCGGAACCACACCAAAAACATCCCTATCTCCAATTGCGTTTGAATCCTCCAAACCCTTCCCTTTACTTTATTGCAAGTTGCATGTTTTACTTTCCGCTGCTAATATACTCATTCCATGCTTGCTTGTTATGTATTGAAAAAGTTAAATTTGTGCCTAAACTCCACTTAAAGTTTAATAAGGTTAAAAACTGTAACTTTGGTACTTAGTGTCTAATCACCCCCCTCTAGACACCTCTTCTCGCGAGTGTTTTCTACCCCTGTCGTTTGAAGCTTTCCTATCCAGGTCCACTACGGGAGCACCCCTCCCAATCCATGCCCCACGGGCATCGCGACGCGAACACCGGACCTGGGTCGGTCGCCTCCTCAACCGAGGCCGGAAGCTACCTCTCCTGACTAATCCTTGCAGGACATGAAGCATTCGACGAGGACTCGGCCGCGGGAAGCGAAGAGCGCGACAGATCCCCCCAAGCTAAGTAATTCCTGCACGCGGGCATGCGGCACAAAAGCACAGCACAGAAATAGCAGAAACAGCATGGTAATTAACAGCAACAGTCCAGCACGCCCCCACGGGGCCCTACACTACTTTCTCTTTGCGCAGGGAAGGGAGAAAAACAAAATAAGCACGCCTTGCTCGGCACCAACTCGCGGCGAAGGCTCGTACTGCCACCGGAGCTCAGTTGGACTCCTCCCCGCGCTTCACCGAGGCGCGACGGCGGGCTGACCCGCTGCCTCCCTCCAGGCGGGTGCGACGGCGCAGGGGCTGGTCGCGGCCACCGCTGGAGGAGCTGTTGTCCGAAGGAGAACCACCGAAGCTCGACGAGCCCCGAGCGCCGCCGACCACGCGCCCGTTGTCATCTTCATCCCGATCATCGCCGGGGCTGGGTACACGGCCACGGTCATCGTCTTCGGGGCAGCACCCGGCACGGCGACCGTCTTCTCCGAACACCTTCATGTAGAGGGTGGCGTCACCGTCAAACTTGAAGTGCAGGGTGCACCGCCGGCTCAGGCCACGCGCGCGGGCAAACGTTTGCCAGCCGCGGGTCAGGGCCATATTCCCGGCGGCGGGGACCTCCAGCAAAGCCTAGGAGGCCCTGCTGCAACAACCGTCCGCCTGAAGCCAGAGGCCACCCGGAGCGCCGGCCGGAAGTTCACCCAGGAGGAAGCGGGGAAGCTCGAGCCAGGTGCTGGTCGGATCCACCGACCACACGGTGAACTCCGGCAGCACCTCGCCGAGTGGAAGCGCGGCCTGGGGGGCCGCGCAGTCGCGGCGCGCCCCCCATCGACAACTTGGCGCCCATCACCGCGCAGGGGATCGCCTCCACGACCACAGGAAGCCGCTACGGGAGCCACCGGATGCTTGCGAGGACGGCCTCGACCGCGCTTGGTCGGGGGTGAGTCAGGCCCAACCTGGCGAGCCTTCCCCTTCTCAGCGGCCGAGAACCTCTTTGACGGAGCCATGGAGAGAAAGAAGTAGCAAGAGGGGATGGACTGGAAGGGCTTGCGCCATTCCGTACTTATAGCTGGAGGAGGCCAACCGTCGGCCTCCACGATCACAGTTAATCATGACACATTTATGCGTGCAGAGACTTGTCAAATCTTGCGGTCGCCGAGGGATCGTGGGGAAGCGGAGACGCCCACGTATTCTCAATCGCCACACGGCGTCCAAGGCCGCAGGCTGTTGGGGCCCGCAGCGCTTCGCACTTGCCCCTTCGCTTCTCTGCTAAGCCAAGTCCGGGCGTGCCTTGGGCCCAGGGGCTACTGTCGGCGTTCTGGGAACGGGGGTCCCCAGACTTGCGTGCCTGTGGCCTGCGGCGTGGCTCAAGTGGGGGCCCAGCGTGGCCCAGCTTCATCAGCTCAAGCTCAAGACCCTCGCGAGGGGCCAAGCCTCGCGGGGCGGACAACAGGAACCTTCCTCAGGAGCAGCCTCGTCAGGCAGGCTCACGAGGAGGCGGAGAGATCAAGGCAGGGTACCTCACGAGGGTGCCCCGTGACGCAAGCCATGACGATCGAGCCCAGGCGGGCGCCAGGCGGGCGCCGGCCTGCCTGGTGTCCTGATTTCCCCTTTGGTGCAAAGGAGGCAAGCACATGCCAAGGCATCAGGCAAAGGTTACCACTTCGATGCAACAAGACAAAGACCAGCAGAGCGGCAGGAAGGAGGTCATCGTGGAGCCCAGGACGGCGTCACCGTCAAAGCCTTTGGCAGCCGAAGACCAACTTTAGTCAGGACAAGTGTACTAGATGTTCCCCTTCAAAATGGCCAATTGTTGGCGCCCTTCCCGCTCATTATTTGGGAAGAGGCCCAGGGCCTCCCTCTATAAATAGGACTAGCCACCACAGAGAGAGGGACGGGTTGGACCTACCAGAGAGAGAGAGAGAGAGAAGCGACTGAACTCACCCTAGCAGTTCATCGCACCAGCTCAAGAACAGCCCCTCGCGAGGTTGTTCTTCCTTTGTACTGTTCATCATCAGCCCCTGAGGCAATCCACCACACCACAAACTAGAGTAGGGTATTACACCACAATGGCGGCCCGAACTAGTATAAACCTCATGTCCCTTGTGTGTTCTTCTTCCTAGTTTAGATCCCTCGCTAACCATTCATGCGTGAGCTGGTAGGGGAAAGATCTCCGCGTGCACCCCAGTGTTCGAACCTCAAGGGTCTGCCGGAACCTGAAATCCGACATCGTGCTCTGCCGCTGGGTCAGTGTGGTCGTCGTTTCCTCTGGAGTGGACTGGGGTGTTATTTTCTCTTTTGCTATTATCGCTGTTTTTGCCGAGGCAGGATTTGGAGCGGCTCCTACGTCGACGCTTTGTTTGCTTCTCGATGGAGCTGTTCTTCGGTGCTTCTTTCCGTTCCTCGTCATTGTTTTCTTTGGGTGTATCCACCATGTATATGTCATGTGATGAAGTGGCGGTCTAGCGCCTTGTGGGCGGTGGTTCCTGTTTGTCTCCTGCATCGTCATCCGTACCGTCGATGTATTCGGAGTCGAAGTCGAGCATGTCGGTTAAATCGTCGATAGTGGCTACTAAGTGGGTGGTGGGTGTGCAGCGAATTTCTTCGTCGTCCGCATCCCATTCTAGACGGACATAGTTCGGCCAAGGTTCTCCTGAGAGGGAGAGAGACCTTAACGAATTCAGCACATCGCCAAAAGGCGAGTGCTGAAAGATATCCGCGGAGGTAAACTCCATGATCGGCGCCCAATCAGATTCGATAGGCACGGACGCAGGCGGCTCGGAGTCCGTGGCCGGAGACCGTGGTTCGGCAACGCGGCTCTTGTAAGGGGTGAAGTCAGTATCTGGCTCTATCGCCGCTGAGAGTGCGGCGTCCATGGCGGGGTCTATCCACCCGTCCTTGGATGGCGCAATTTAGTCCGGATCGAGGGCCGGAGTAGTTGCAGGTGCGATCTCCCGAACACTGTCCGATGGCAGAGCTAGATCATGCTCGTCGTGATCGTGCAGCGCACCTGATATGGGCTCGAATCCGTCGAAGATCAAATCTCTCCGGATGTCAGCAATGTATTTCAAATTTTCGAACCTGACCTGGTGGCCAGGGGCGTAGCTTTCGATCTGCTCCAGATGGCCAAGCGAATTAGCCCACAGTGTGAAGCTGCCGAATACGAAGATCTGTCCGAGGAGGAAGACCTCACCTTGGACCGCATCGTTACCGATGATCAAAGGAGCCATCAGGCCTTACGGTGACGACACACTGGAACTCTCAATGAAAGCACCAATGTCGGTGTCAAAACCGGAGGATCACGGGTAGGGTGTCCTGAACTGTGCGTCTAAGGCGGATGGTAACAGGATGCGGGGGACACAATGTTTACCTTGGTTCGGGCCCTCTCAATGGAGGTAATACCCTACTTCCTTCTTGATTGATCTTGATGATGTGAGTATTACAAGAGTTGATCTACCACGAGATCGTAGAGGCTAAACCCAAGAAGCTAGCCTAAGGTATGATTGTTCTTGTCCTAACCCCTCTAGTTTATATAGACACCGGATGGGGTTAGGGTTACATAGTGTCAGTTACAAAGGAGGAGATCTACATATCCGTATTGCCAAGCTTGCCTTCCACGCCAAGGAGAGTCCCATCCAGACACGGGACGAAGTCTTCAATCTTGTATCTTCATAGTCCAACAGTCCGGCCAAAGGATATAGTCCGGCTGTCCGGAGACCCCCTAATCCAGGACTCCCTCAGTCTTCCAAAAGTAGCTTAGGAATTTGACATCGCGGTCCGAGACAATCGTCTTTGGCACTCCGTGTAGGCGCAAGATTTCTCTACAAAAAAGATTTGTAACAGGTGAAGCATCGTCTATCTTGTTGCATGGGATGAAATGAGCCATCTTAGAGAATTGGACCCCAACAACAAACACAGGATCTTTGCCATTTCTAGTTCTAGGCAAACCAAGCACAAAATCCATACTAATTTCTTCCCATGGTTGATACGGAATAGGAAGTGGCATATAGAGACCATGGGATTGAACATTAGGCTTAGCTTTGCGACATGTAGAGCATCAGTTGGTAAAATGTGAGACGTCGCGGAACATCTTGGTCCAAAAGTAGTTCTTTGAGAGCGTAGTGAATGTCTTGTCGCGTCCAAAGTGTCCCATAAGTCCTCCTCCATAAGATTCTTGCAAAAGTAACAAACGAAGAGAAGACTTGGGGATACAAAGCTTGTTAGCTCTCATAAGATAATCATCTTTGATGTAATAGCGTTCCCAAGACGCATGCGTCAAACATTTGGCATAAGGAATAAAAAAAGTAGGATCATGCGCATACAAGTCTTTTATGTGCTCAAACCCAATGACATTCAATTCAAGTTAGGTAACAAGCATGCATCTACAGGAAAGTGCATCCGCCACAACATTCTCTCTGCCTTTGATGTACTTGATGACATATGGAAATGACTCAATGAATTCACACCAATTAGCATGACGCTTGTTCAACTTAGTTTGACCCTTAAGGTATTTGAGTGTTTCATGATTTGTGTGAAGAATGAACTCATGAGGGCAGAGATAATGCTCCCAAACATGCAAGACTCTCACTAAAGCATATAATTCTTTGTCATAGATAGGTTAGTTAAGTTGCGTTCCGGAAAGTTTTTCAGTAAAGTGAGCTATGGGGCGCTTCTCTTGCATCAACACACCTCCTATGCCATAACCGCTAGCATTGCAATGTATTTCAAATGGCTTATAAGAGTTGGGTAATGCAAGCAAAGGATCATGCGTAAGCAATTTCTTAAACTCATTAAATGCGGTATCTTGGGATGGTCCCCAAATAAATGGTGCATTTTTTACTCAAAGCATGCAAAGGGGATGCAATAGTGCTAAAGTTCTTAATGAATCTACGATAGAAATCAGCTAGGCCAAGGAAACTTCACACTTGTTGCAAGTTGGTTGGTCGTGGCCAAGTTTTAATAGCATTGATCTTAGATTCATCTACATGAACACCCTTAGAAGACATAATGAAACCCAGGAAAACAAGCTTATAAACATCAAAAAGGCATTTGTCCATATCAGCATAAAGGCGCACTTTTGCAAGAGTTTGCAAAATGGTTCTAAGATGGGTGACATGATCTTTGAGAGATTTGCTAAATACAAGAATATCGTCAAAATATACAACAAAAAATACGCCAATGTATGGGTGAAGGACGAAATGCATCGCACACATAAAGGTGTCGGGTGGTTCGGATAAACCCATTGGCATGACCAACCATTCATACAAGCCAAACTTGGTTTTAAAAGCGGTTTTGCATTCATCGCCTTTTTGGATGCGTATTTGATAGTAGCCACTTTAAGATCAATTTTAGAGAAAATTGTGGCTCCGCTAGGCTCATCTAGCATGTCGTCTAATCGTGGAATGGGGTAGCGATATCTTACTGTGTTAGCATTGATAGGACGACAATCAAAACACATGCAATATGTACCATCTTTCTTGGGAACAAGGATTACCGGTACGGCACATGGGCTCAAACTTTATCGTACATGGCCATTGTCGATGAGTTGTTGTAGTTGCCATTGGATCTCCTTGGTTTCCTCGGGGTTAACGCGGTAGGCATACTTGTTAGGAAGAGGTGCTGCGGGGCTGAGGTCGATTAGTTGTTCAATGCCTCGTAGTGGAGGTAATCCCGGAGGTAGCTCGTCAGGGAAAACATCTTGGAATTCCTGCAATGGAGAAGATAATACTAAAAGTAGATGGTGAGAGTTGTTAGTTTTAGGTGCCTCGTCCTTGCACAATAGGACATAGTGCATAACACTTGATGGGTTCTCACACACTTCTCTCATCTCTCTTTTGGTAGCAAATAGCACTAAGTTTTTCTTGTCGCTCATCGTGGAGGTACTCAATTTGGGCTTGTGGCGCTCAATCTCTCTTTCGTGGTTCGCTCTCTCACTATTTTCTCCATGATGGTTGGTAGCTTGCTTGTCGGCGATCACTTGGCTTGGAGACATAGGTCATAGCACGTACTCCTTCCCTTTCATCTTGAAGCTATAGTGATTGGTTCACCCGTTGCGGATGACGCCGCGGTCAAATTGCCAAGGTCGTCAGTAGGAGGTGGCAAACGGACATAGGAACAACGTCACACTCCAAAGTGTCTTTGTATGCGCCAATCTGGAAGGAGACTTGAACCATGTGTTCCACTTGAATTGTGCCGGAGTCGCTAAGCCATTGGACCTTGTAGGGATGAGGATGCTTCATCTTGACCAATTGTAGCTTGGAGCATAGCTCTTCACTTGCCAAGTTATGGCAACTTCCTCCGTCGATGATGACCTTCACGGATCGTCCATTGATGCCCACCTTGGTGTGGAAGATATGGCATCTTTGGTCTTCGTCTTGTTGACATTGAAGAGTCAAGACCTTGGAGACAACGAGTGTTGGGCTCGAATTTTCATCACAAAAGACTTTATAATCTTCATTTTCATTCACTTGCTGGTGCATAGTGACATGTTCAAGGGCTTCCATTTTTCCTTCACTCTTGGAGTCGTATGTACTGTCGTCGTCGAGGATCATGGTGTGCTTATTGGTACACTCGAAGGACTTGTGGCCTCGGCCACCGCATGTGAATCATTTGAAGGAACTTGTCTTGATGGTCTCATCCGGTGGAGTTGTAGATGATGAAGCTCTCGGCTTGAAGTTGCTTGTAGTTGGAGGATGACTTGAGGTTGTCGAAGTTTTCTTGTAACTTGACTAGTCGTCGTTGCTTGTAGAAAGTTTGGTTGAGGTAGAAGGTGTTGTAGTCGCTGAAGCTTGATTGTATGAGCCATATGTCTTGGAAGAGTACTTTGCATACTTGAAGTCAACTTGCACTTGGCGCTCCTCTTTGGTAGCTTGATGCACTAGCTCGATGAGGTTTGAGTAAGGTTGGAAGTCGGCGATTTTCTTGATAGGGTGATTGAGTCCATTTAAGAAACATGCCATAGTTTGCTCATCATCTTCTGTGACATTAGCTCGTATCATGGCGATCTCCATTCCTTGTAGTACTCTTCAACGCTCTTTGTTCCTTGCTTGAGGAGTTATAGTCGCTTGAAGAGGTAGCGGTTATAGTATGGTGGCACGAAGCATGCTCTCATGATATCCTTCATTTGATCCCAAGTTGTTATTGGTGGTTCACCTCTTGCTTCTCGGTGCTCGATAACTTGCTTCCATCAAATGAGGACATAGTCTTGGAACTCAAGGGATGCCATGGTGATCTTCTTCTCTTCCTCATAGTTGTGCAAAACAAAGATCTTGTCAACCTTCAATTCCCATGAAAGGTACTCTTCGGGATCATTGCTTCCGATGAACTTGGGCATGGTGAACTTGAGTTTTCCATAGCGTTGCTCTTCATTGTGTTGGGGTCGAGGGTGATGACGTCCTTGACGAGGAGGATTGTCTCCCTGAACTTGCTCTTGGCATGGATGATTCCCATTGTCTTGTTGCTCCTGGCAAACTTGTGGTTCTTGTCTAGCTTATGGAGGAGCTTGTGGAACTTGTCGGTGCAACCGTGCTTCATAGTTCCTCTCTTGAACTTCATCGCGAAGTGCTTCTTCTTGTTCACGTGTATGTCGGTTGCGTTCAGCAACGACACGACTTATGTCTCAGAGGGCACGTTGCACCTCAAGTGCTTGAGCTTCACATCGTTGTTGTTGTTGACGGGGAGCTTCGGCGTATTGCTCCTCTTGGTGTTGGCATGCTCACTCTTCCTCTTGTTTGTGTAGGCGTTGCCATTCTGGTGCTTGCTCAAAGGTAGCTTGATTTTGGCGATGTCAATGTTCTTGTGCTAGAAGTTGCTCTTGAGGATCAGTGTCGTGAAGAGGATTGCGGCTTGCTTGACGGTCTTGATGCGCGGCTCGACGTAGAGTGTTTGATGTCGGTGTACTTGAGCCGGAGATATGTGTTGTCGGAGTGTCGGCACGAGCGGCTCCGTCTTGAATATGACGAAGTGGTAGAACATCAGTTGACCAACAAGGCATGAATCTCGTCCATTCTTGCATTGTTCTCATGTTTTTGTTCGTCGAGCTTGTTGTCGAAGTAGTCTCTTGTACGTTGCTCGGAATGTCGCGAGTCGGTGGAGAGATTGTCCATGCGGTCACTCAATGCTTGTTGTTTTGATGGAATGCTCTTTGTGCGCCCAAAAAGGTGGTTCTTGGTGACCTAGGTGTTCGGGTCCTCGTCTTGCTCGATGAAGAGTGGATTGGTAGAAGTAGTTGGCCTATCCATCATTCCAAGAAAATGTGTGTGGGGGAAAAGCAAGAACTATACCAAATGTACCTTGACCGATGTGTAGAATAGATCAATGATCACTCAATGATGTAACAAGGAAATAGCACAATTGGTACCGTATCTCGTCGATGTCTCACACCTACACAGATAAAGCCTTTGGAGGAGCTTGGTTAGGATGGTGGCATAAAATTTGATGCGAATGTTAGCAAGACTAAATAATGTTGGAAAAGATTTGCAAATTTGAAAATGCAACAAGTAGACCAATAGGAAGATATGGCACAGGGAAACACAGACACGGATAGATAGATGGGGTCATGCAACCAAGGAACGAGCCAAAATGTGGAATCCACAAAAATGCTCTTGTTGCACAACGCTAGAAAGACGCTAGATCGATTGCACAACAGGCGGATACGAGACTTGTCACAACCTACTAAGCAAAATGCAACAACTTCTATCCCAAGTATGCTATATGTATGGTGTTCCGATGATATGATCCAAGATGATCGAGCATGACAATCTTATTGTAGTATGATGCTATGGTTCTTGCTTAAAGGCTCTTTGCTTATCTTTTCAATTTGCTTAAAAGCTTGTTTGGCTCTTTCTCTTTTGAGCTCTTTCTTTGGCCTCTTATGCAAAACTTCACTAACCAAGATAGCAATTGTGTATATGCGATGACAACCTTGTGACACAAGATATGATACCAAGATATGTACCAAGATGATAAGGTATGTATGCAATGGCAGCTATGATCACTAATGTGCACAAGTAACATTGCTGGCAATACTCAATGGCTAGTCTCGATAGGAAAGATACGCAAAAATGGGCTATGGGGTTATCAATGCAATGGCAAGGGACTACACAAATGTGTTGTCGAAGTTACCGTCCTTGCTTACAGTTGAAGGTGTTAAAATGGTGGAGTGGTCGTTGTTGATGACGAGTCCATGGCGAACATGAGCGGAGGTGATGTCGATGTCGAACCGTCCCTAAGTTGCTGAACGCATTAGGAAATGGAAACCGCAAATCAAATTCTCAAAACAAAATGAGTCAAATTTTTTGTAGTTGGTAGCAGATGAGCGATGGTGGTTGCGGAAAACAGTGGTATGCGAGTGCGTACGCGGATGTGGTAGTGGAATCAGGGGGTTGCATGTGCGGAAGAGGAAATGGGCCGGTCGAACTAAACGAAATTCAGTTTCGTCAGGAAACGTCGGACGTCTGGTGGTGGTCGAACGACCGGAGGTTCTCGGACGTCTGGTGCCTGGGTGATTTCACGCATGGGATGAACTTCTAGGGTTCCTGGTGGAGGGGCAAAAATTGGGCAAAATTGGACTAATTTGTGGATGGAAAGGGGAAAAAGATGGGGGAAAGCTAGATCTACCTGCTACACACGAAATCCATGGATCAAATCCAACAAAACATCATCACACCAACAAATCACAAAAAAATTGGGGCTACTTTTGGTGGGGAATTTTTGAAATTGGGACAAAATCAACAAAACAAGGCTAGAAAACAAGGGTAGGGGCTCCAAATTCGTGATCAACCAAGGCTCTGATAACAAGATGATGTAGGGTGTGTCGGCGTTCTGGGAACGGGGGTCCCCAGACTTGCCTGCCTGCGGCCCGCAGTGTGGCTGAGCTAGCGGGCCTGTACGGCCCATCTTCATCAATAAGGCGTTCAAGACCCTTGCAAGGGGCCAAGCCTCACGAGGCGGACGACGCAAGACCTCCTCAGGAGCGGCCTCATCAGGCTGCCTCGCGAGGAGCGGAGAAATCAAGGCGGGGCAAACCTCGCGAGGCTCTCGTGACGTGAGCCATGACGATCAAGATTAGGCGGGCGCCAGCGCACGCAACATTCTTGTTTCCTATTTGGTGCTAAGGAGGCAAGAGCAGGCGCGGAGTACCAAGGCATCAAGCAAAGGTTTCCATATGAGTGCAACGAGACCAAGACCAGCAGGATGGCAGGACGGAGGTCACCATGGAGCCCAAGACAGGCCACCAATGTGAGCCTTTGCGGCGAAGACCGCTTTTGTCAGGATAAGCTGTACTAACTGTCTCCTTTCAAATTGGCCGTTGTTGGCTCCCTTCCCGCTCAATATTTGGGAAGAGGACCAGGCCCTATATAAGTAGAGCTAGCCACCACAGTAGGGAGAGAGAGAGAGATTGGATCCTCAGCCAATCCTTAGCCACACACTGAGCACAAGAACACCTCAACCTCAGGAGGCTGTTCTTCCCTTTGTACTGTTCTTCATCAGCCCTAGAGGCAATCCATGCACCACCACACTGGAGTAGGGTATTACACAACAACAGTGGCCCGAACCAGTATAAATCTTGTGTCTTTGTGTTTTGAGTTCGTCGAGTTCATCCGCGAGATCTTAGCGAGCTAGGGCGTAGATCGGTAGGGAGGAAACCTTCGCGCGCACCCGAGTGTTCGAACCTTGAGGGTTTTGCCGGAACCCGAGATCCAACATTTGGCGCGCCAGGTAGGGGTGCGCCGGAGACTCTTCCCCGCCAATCGACCCGCCAACACTCCGCGGCCCTGATGTCTGGCGACCCGAGGGCCGACTCCGACCGCTGGGCAGCCTGGCCAGCCCGGACGGCCCCACCCGGCCATGAAGACCTCAACCCCACGCTCCAAGCGGCCCGAGTGCCGCCTAACACGGCAGTGCACGAGCGGCGTGGCGGGGCATCGTCCACCCTCACTCCACGACAAACGCGAGCCGCCGCAAGCTACGCTGCAGGAACGGTGCCAGACACACGGCCGGAGTAGGCAAACATGCGGGCCGCGCTCACGCTGGCGCGGGAGCTGCTACGGTGCGGACTGATGGAGAGCGGCCGTGATGCACTGCTCGAACGCGTCACTGAACTGCTAGATGAGGCGGCATCGGGAGCGCCGCCCTTCAGCTATCTGCTTCCTTCTCAGGCCACTACGGGATCTTGCGGCGGGCCTCGATGCAACCACACGCCTTCAGGCGCGCCTGGGGGCTTCATCGACACTAGGACGTCCGGCGGCGCCGGGGGCCCCGTTGCCCCCACGCCGCCTCCGATGAGCATGGGCACAAGCGCTGCCCCCTATGGCCCCAGCGAGGCGTCGGCTATGATCCTTAGGATGCCGCGCTGGGCCGGGCGACGTGGAGTGTGGGGCTCTACGCCGAGGTGTTCGGGGTGACAGCCCCAGAAGCCTATGTGCCCCACATGATGGACCAGGAGTACACGCCGGAGGACGACCCTGGCTTGTTTCTCGGGCCAGGTTGGGAAGAGGAGGCATTAGGAGCTGAAGCCTTTCAGGAGCCGCCGGAGAGCCCCGCCAACCGCACCTTTGACAATAGATACAGGGTACCACTAATCCCTCAGGAGCAAGCTTACGCTAACCATGGGTCGCAGGAGAATCAGGTCACCACAGCGGCTGGCGGCCCCAGCTCGACGTCCTCCCTCCCGCTGGGAGGATCGCGCTGGGGGTAGCAGGAGAGAAGCCGGGAGCCAGATCCCTCGCCGCGTCGCACGGAGCAAGGTCCCCCTCGGAGGTAGGCCCCCTGCTGGGGAGGTGCTGAAAAGCCTACCCCCGACAGAGGACCTGTGGTCCCGAGGGCGCCGCTGGCATCCCCTTCCCCCCCTTTGTGCCGTCCTGGTTGCCGGTCGGCTCAAAGGTGGTCGAGGGCGGTGCAAGGCGGGGCCCTCGTCTGGCGATATGAAGCAAGGCCGGTACCTGTGAAGAAGGCCCAGTGCCTGTGAAGATCGCCGCCCGTGACACTCTCACGTAATAATGAGTGGGGTTGTACACGCCCCGGAGTCTCCGGAGAGCCGCTCTCGGGCCTCGGGGGCTCCCTCCCACGCCTAGTGGCAACACTTAGCTCCGCGCTGGTGAGAAGACTTGAAGATAAGAAGACTAGACTAGGTGCCGGACGCGGCCATTTGCTTTGAATCCCTTTTCTGTAGCCTTGCCTTCTGGATTTGGAGTTAAGTTGAAGTTGAGTTTTCATTGATGTGCGCTGGGGGGTGCTTTTTTCTCGTCCGTAGCGATCTCTCGTTATCTGGTTCTCGCCTTGTTTTGGACTCACGCACCACGCCTTCCACTCATGGGCCCCTCGCGAGCTGGACTGGGCGAGACTCATGTGCGCCACGCGCGCGCGCTGACGCCACGGATGGTGCTCACCTCTCACGAGGTCCCCCTCGGGTGGATTGATGGGCTCTCCGGGAGTCCCGAAAGCTCATGACCTCACGATTCGGTTCGTAACCCACCCCGACTAAGGTAAGCCACGATGAGAACTTGCCGCCAGATTTGCGGTTTCGCGGAGGTACACACTCAGTTCGACATAAGAGAATGAAGGCAGTGGTTTGTTTACACGAGGGGCTCCCCCTCTCAAAATGCTCTCACAATCTTTAAGGGACACACCCGAGTTTTTGCATACAGGATAAAATAGCAGGGGGATATGGGATCAGCCTGATATGTCGCTCGATGCATCGCCTTCGGACGTGTCACACGCGACGTCGTCGTCTTCGTCAGCATCGTCGCCGCCTTGGGCGGCGCCTCCATCGCCGTCGTTGACCACATCGCCTTCATCTGCCGCGATTACCACTGCTTCGTCTTCGGAGGTGAAGGCCCGGACCAGCACATCCACGTTGTCCTCCACCCACCACGCCAGGTCAGCACGAATGGCCTGCGGTACAGGGGCAATGGCGGCGTCGAAGTCGAAGTCGGGGAAGGAGTTCTGAAGGTGGTTGAAGACACGGGATAACGCGCGCCCAAGCAGGCCCCGAATTCTCTCTCACACAAGCTGGCGAGCCCTATCAGACCGGGCTTCCAGGTGTGTCACCACGTTGGTGAAGAAGATCAAGTGACTGGCGTAGTCATTTGAGTAGGGGTGCGGTGCATTCTCGTCACAGATGTAGCCCAGGGCGGTATTATCCCTGTTCCGGAGGTCCTGAAGCATGGGGGTGTGCTCGCGCTCCAGAGTCCGTCATTGAAGCACTCCCTCCCCGTTTTGCCGCGCGGCGGCCTCGGCATCGTCAACCCGTTTCCGGAGAGAAAGCAGCTCGGCGCGGACGGGGGCCATGTCCGCCTGCGCCGTGACCAGGGCAGCAGCCGTGGCCTCCTCACGCCTCTCTGCCTCATCTAACCTGGGCCTCAGAGCGGTGGTCCTGCCCGCTGCCTCAGTCCCCGCAAGCTTCAGCTTCAGGTCGTGCCAACCTTCAAGATCCGCGCGAACCTCGGCCACCCGGCGGTCGAGTTCCTTCTAGACCCTGGCCTCACGAGCCTCAACGGCATCTTCCGCTTGAGCAACTTGACGCTCCCTCGTCTCTAGTTGCTCGAGCTTGAGGCTACGCTCCACGGCTTCCAGGGCCAACGCCTCTTCGCGCTTCCGGACCTCCTCTTCCTCGGCAGGCGTCCCCCTCAGCGATGCAAGGGCAGCTCTGCGCACCTCAACTTGACGCTCGAGGGACGCACTCCAGGCTTGGAGCTCCCACGCGCGCTTCTCCGCAGCCTCGTGACGGTGGTCAGCCTCGCGAGCCTCCTCCAAGGCTCGGGAGCAAGCCTCACGGGAATCCTTGAGGGACGCCTCGGCCTTCGCATTGTCAAGATCACGCTGGTAGCGGCCAAGGTTGATGGCCACCCTCAGCTTACGCTGTTCCTCCACCAGCCAAAGACCCTCAGCCTCAAGGCGCGAGTCGACACCCGCGAGTTCTTCACCAAGTCGGCTCATCGCGCCCATCGCCTCCTGGAAGATCTCATGATGAACTATGCTTTGCCCGCGCTCGAACTCCAATGCACGCCCCACCTCGTCCTCCGCCACGGGGGCTGCAGGCGGGACGTGAAGCGGCGCACCCCCACTTAGCAGGGGGCTGGGGGTTGGTGCCGCTCCAGGTGCCGGCCCGACCTCACGAGGGGCCCCGACCAGTCGAGGCCCGCTGCTTGAGGAGGAGCTGAGGGCCGAAGCCAACCAGCCACCGTCCATGACCAGAGGAGGAGTCCAGGGAATGCCCGCCAAGCTCAAAGCCAGACCGTGAAGGAAGGGCAACGAAGCCGCGAATTCAAGGCGCCATGAAGGCGAGCGCACCCCCTCGGCCGGCCCAGCTCCGGGCGCGGCTTGCAGGCTCGGGGTACTCAAGGCCGACGGGGGTGCCGAGGAATGCGGGGGTTGCTTCTCGAGGGACTCAACGGCCCTGGCAGAAGGGGTCCTGAAGAGCCAGCGTCAGGAAGGAAAGCAGCAATCAAGAAATCACAAGGTGCAGTACTTACTCGTCGACGGCGAAGTACTTTTGTTGCTTCAATGGCCCGAAGATACCGCTGCCGCTCAGAGATCCTTTCCTCATGTGGAGCTCCTTGAAGTCCACACAAAGTTGACCGAAGCGCTGAACATGGCGACTAGTCTGGGGCGCAGTCGGAGAAGTGATCAGGAGAACAATTTCAAGGGTGCCTGGCTTCGGAGAATAGTCGGGCGCTGCCTCACCGCGACCTCCCGAGGCCTCCGAAGTCTCGGCCTCGGGAGCCGCGTGCTGCATCGTCTCAGCGACCAACGTCCCAGGATCATGGTTTCCCGAGGACGACGCCCCAAGAGCACCAGGCGGCATCCGCACATCAGCACTCGTGCCACCAGCCTCTCGCGGTGCTCGTCCCCCTGCAGCCACACTCGGGACAAGCTCGGCGCCGGTGACGAGGAAGGGAACCACGCTGACAGGGTTCTCGCGGGACCCCAGCAGGCCGTCCGGACGCAGTCCCCACTCGTCAAAGGGAGGCATGCTCCCTGCAAATTCAGCCTTTTTCTTGCAGCGGTACAGCAGACAGTTCTTTACAGGCAAGTCGTCCAGCAAAGGGACACCTGTCAGGACCTCGAGCATCGTTTGCCGTGTCCCGAGGGGGAGACCAGACTCCTAAAACCTCATATGGTCCTGACTACTGAGCAAGGTCCACATCGGGTGAGAATAGCGCTGAAGCGGGGCGACCCGGCGCTTGATGAACTCTTTCAGCACCATAGGCACGGTCACGCCGCGGTCCTTGAACTTCCTCAACCTGAGCCAGACGGGGACAAGACGGGGGCTCGCGAGCCTCTCATGGCCCCAGCCGGAGTGGAAGACGGCAGGCGCTGACGTGTCGTGGAGCAGAGGGCTGAGCACACCAGCGTCAAAAAATACCCACCGTGTCCGAAACTCGCTCGTGGATGGAGGAAGCTCGAAGTCGATCCCCGCGCCCGCCGTCGCGGCCACGGCCTGGAAGCTCACGCACCCCGAGCTTTGCCGGGTGTCAGTCAGATGCAATGAGAAGAAATGGCGGAAGAGGGCCACAGAAGGAGCGATGCCCACCATGGCTTCACTGACAAAGGCGAAGACGGCAAGGAGAGTCACAGATTGAGGGTCGAGATGCAGCATGTGGATCTGATAATGCTCAAGCACCGCGTTGAAGAAGGTGGAGAAAGGAAGAATCAGGCCAGCCCAAAGGGCATCGATGAAGATTGGGACCTCGCTGGCTGTCCGGGCAATGCGAGCGCGGGACGCAGGCCAAGCCACCGTCTCCCCCAACTCGTTGAAGCTGGAAGCGAGCATTGGACGCACCTTGTCCATGGCCTCGTTGTTGAGCACCAAGGATCGGCCGACCGCAGGCTCGACGGCCGGAGGCGCACTTGGCGAAGACAGGGCCTTCTTCCCCTTGTGTGCTTGTTTCGGCGCCATGGCGACGAAGCGGGCAAGGTGCAGGTCAGATTGTAGAGGAGGAGCAGAATCTCGAGAAAGCAGAGGAATTAGGGAAGCAAGGCGTGGGCGATAGAAGAATAACTGTGGAGGTTGCGGGGGCCGCATAGTCAGGCGGATTCCAAGGCAGTGTGGGGAAGTGGAGACGCCCACATATAATCAACCGCCACGTGTCGACCAAGGCCGCAGGCTTTTGGGGCCCACGGCGCTCCGTGCTTGACCTTTGGCTTCGCCTCGAAGCCAAGCCCGAGCGCGCCTTGGGCCCGGGGGCTACTGTCGGCATTCTGGGAATGGGGGTCCCCAGACTTGCCTGCCTGCGGCCCGCAGCGTGTCTGAGCTAGCGGGCATGTACAACCCATCTTCATCAATAAGGCATTCAAGACCCTCACGAGGGCCAAGCCTCGTGAGGCGGATGACGCAAGACCTCCTCTGGAGCGGCCTCACCAGGCTACCTCGCGAGGAGAGGAGAAATCAAGGTGGGGCAAACCTCGCGAGGCTCTCGTGACGTGAGCCATGACGATCAAGATCAGGCGGGCGCCAGCGCGCGCGGCGTCCTTGTTTCCTCTTTGGTGCTAAGGAGGCAAGCGCAGGCACGGAGTACCGAGGCATCAAGCAAAGGTTTCCATATCAGTGCAACAAGATCAAGACCAGCAGGCCGGCAGGACGGAGGTCACCATGGAGCCCAAGACGACGTCACCACCAGAGCCTTTTGCAGGCGAAGACTGCTTTTGTCAGGATAAGCTGTACTAGTTGTCCCCTTTCAAACTGGCTATTGTTGGCTCCCTTCCCGCTCAATATTTGGGAAGAGGACCAGGGCCTATATAAGTAGAGCTATCCACCACAGTAGGGAGAGAGAGAGATTGGATCCTCAGCCAATCCTTAGCCACACACTGAGCACAAGAACACCTCAACCTCAGGAGGTTGTTCTTCCCTTTGTACTGTTCTTTGCTACGTCTTGAGCTTGCGTTGGTTTTCCCCGAAGAAAAGATGATGATGCAGCACAGTAGCGTAAGTATTTCCCTCAGTTTTTGAGAACCAAGGTATCAATCTAGTAGGAGGCCACGCGCAAGTCCCTCGTACCTGCACAAAACGATAGCTACTCGCAACCAACGTGATTAGGGGTTGTCAATCCCTTCACGGTCACTTACGAGAGTGAGATCTAATAGAGATAATATATTTGGTATAAAGATGCAAAGTAAAAAGTAAAGGCAAAGCAAGTATATAAAGTGATGGAGATTGATATGATGCGAATAGACACCGGGGCCATAGGTTTCACTAGTGGCTTCTCTCAAGAGCATAGATATTCTACGGTGGGTGAACAAATTACTGTTGAGCAATTGACAGAATTGAGCATAGTTATGAGGTTATCTAGGTATGATCATGTATATAGGCATCACGTCCGAGACAAGTAGATCGAAACGATTCTGCATCTACTACTATTACTCCACTCATCGACCGCTATCCAGCATGCATATAGAGTATTAAGTTAAAAACAGAGTAACGCCTTAAGCAAGATGACATGATGTAAGGAATAAATTCATGCAATATGATAAATACCCCATCTTGTTATCCTCGATGGCAACAATACAATACGTGCCTTGCAACCCTTTCTGTCACTAGGTAAGGACACCGCAAGATTGAACCCAAAGCTAAGCACTTCTCCCATTGCAAGAACTACCAATCTAGTTGGCCAAACCAAACGGATAATTTGAAGAGACTTGCAAAGATAACTCAATCATACATAAAAGAATTCAGAGAAGATTCAAATATTATCCATAGATAAGCTGGATCATAAACCCACAATTCATCGGTCTCAACAAACATACCGCAAAAAGAAGATTACATCGAATAGATCTCCACGAGAGAGAGGGAGAACATTGTATTGAGATCCAAAAAGAGAGAAGAAGCCATCTAGCTACTAGTTGTGGACCCGAAGGTCTAAAGTAAACTACTCACACTTCATCGGAGGGGCTATGGTGTTGATGTAGAAGCCCTCCGTGGTGGATGCCCCCTCCGGCGGAGCTCCGGAACAGGCCCCAAGATGGGATCTCGTGGATACAGGAAGGTACGGCGGTGGAATTAGGTTTTTGGCTCCCCTCTGGTTGTTTGGGGATACGTAGGTATATATAGGATGAAGGAGTACATCGGTGGAGCGTCAGGGGGCCCACGAGGTAGGGGGCGCGCCCAGGGGGGCGCCCTCCACCCTCGTGACCGCCTCTAGCACTTCTTGGAGTAGGGTCCAAGTCTCCTGGATCACGTTCGGTGAGAAGATCATGTTCCCGAAGGTTTCGTTCCGTTTGGACTCCGTTTGATATTCCGTTTCTTCGAAACATTGAAATAGGCAAAAAACAGCAATTCTGGGCTGGGCCTCCGGTTAATAGGTTAGTCCCAAAAGTATTATAAAAGTGGAAAATAAAGCCCAATATAGTCCAAAACAATATATAAAGTAGCATGGAGTAATCAAAAATTATAGATACGTTGGAGACGTATCAGGCATCCCCAAGCTTAATTCCTGCTCGTCCTCGAGTAGGTAAATGATAAAAAAAGAATTTTTGATGCGGAGTGATACTTTGGCATAATTTCAATATAAATCTTCTTACTTGTGATATGAATATTCAGATCCGAAAGATTTAAGACAAAAGTTCATATTGACATAAAAATAATAATACTTCAAGCATACTAACTAATCAATTATGTCATCTCAAAATAACATAGCCAAAGAAAGTTCATCCCTAAAAAATGATATGGTTAGGCTATGCTTCATTTTCGTCACACAAAGATGTTCCCAACTTCTATACCCCCGATGACAAGCCAAGCAATTGTTTCATACTCAAATAATCTCAAACTCTGTCAACCTTTGCCCAATACATGAGCGCGAGCCATGGGTATAGCACTATGCGTGGAATAGAAATATGATGATGGGATTGTGTGGAGAAGACAAAAAAAAGGAAAATCTCATATCGACGAGGATAATCAACGGGCTATGGAGATGCCCATCAATTGATGTCAACATGATGAGTAGGGATTGCCATGCAACGGATGCACTAGAGCTATAAGTATATGAAAGCTCTACAAAAGAAACTAAGTGGGTGTGCATCCAACTTGCTTGCTCACGAAGACCTAGGGCACTTTGAGGAAGCCCATCATTGGAATATACAAGCCAAGTTCTTATAATGAAAATTCCCACTAGTATATGAAAGTGACAAAATGAGAGACTCTCTATTATGAAGATCTTAGTGCTACTTTGAAGCACAATATACAAGACTCACTACATGAAGAACAAGGTGCTACTTTGAAGCACAATATATGAGACTCACTACGGTGCTACTTTGAAGCACAAGTGTGGTAAAAGGATAGTAGCATTGTCCCTTCTCTCTTTTTCTCTCATTTTTTTTATTTTTTTTATTTGGGCCTTTTCTCTCTCTTTCTTTTTTATGGCCTCTTTTTTTTCGTCCGGAGTCTCATCCCGACTTATGGGGGAATCATAGTCTCCATCATCCTTTCCTCACTTGGGACAATGCTCTAATAATGATGATCATCGCACTTTTATTTCTATTACAACTCAACAATTACAACTCGAAACTTAGAACAAAATATGACTATATGAATGCCTCCGGCGGTGTACCGGGATGGTGCAATGAATCAAGAGTGACATGTATGGAAAATAATGCATGGTGGCTTTGCCACAAATATGAAGTCAACTACATGATCATGCAATGGCAATATGACAAAAGTAATGTATGTCATAATAATGATGACGGAAGTTGCATGGCAATATATGCCGGAATGGCTATGGAAATGCCATGATAGGTAGGTATGGTGGCTGTTTTGAGGAAGATATAAGGAGGTTTATGTGTGAAAGAGCGTAACATATCACGGGGTTTGGATGCACCGGCGAAGTTTGCACCAACTCTCAAGGTGAGAATGGGCAATGCACGGTACCGAAGAGGCTAGCAAGTGCGGAAAGATAAAAGTGTGTATAATCCATGGCTCAACATTAGTCAAAAGAACTCATATACTTATTGCAAAAATTTAGAAGTCATAAAAAATCAAGTACTACACACAATGCTCCTAGGGGGATAGATTGGTAGGAAAAGACCATTGCTCGTCCCCGACCTCCACTCATAAGGATGCACAAGCCAGGTACACTTCATGTTTCAAATTTGTTACACAACTTTACCCATACGTGCATGCTACGGGACTTGCAAACTTCAACACAAGTATTTCTCAAATTCACAATTATCAACTAGCACAACTTTGATATTATTACCTCCATATCTGAAAACAATTATTAAGCATTAAATTTATCTTAGTATTCAATTCACTCAAAAGAAAGTTTCACATATCTCGAACACCAAGTATATTAACATTAAGCAAATTACCATGCTATTAACGACTCTTAAAATGATCTAAGTGAAGCATGAGAGATCAAGTTTCTTTAAAACAAATCCACCACCATGCTCTAAAAGATCTAAGTGAAGCACTAGAGCAAAAATTATCACGCTCAAAAGATATAAGTGAAGCACTATGAGCAAAACTATCAAGCTCAAAAGATATAAGTGAAGCACATAGAGTATTCTAACAAATTCCAAATCATGTATGGCTCTCTCAAAAGGTGTGTACAGAAAGGATGATTGTGGTAAACTAACAAGCAAAGACTCATATAATACAAGACGCTCCAAGCAGAACACATATCATGTTGGTGAATAAAAATATAGCTTCAAGTAAATTACCGATGGAAGTAGACGAAAGAGGGGATGCCTTCCGGGGCATCCCCAAGCTTTGACTTTTTGGTGTCCTTGGATTATCTTGGGGGTTCCATGGGCATCCCCAAGCTTAGGCTCTTGCCACTCCTTGTTCCATAATCCATCAAAGAATTCACCCAAAACTTGAAAACTTCACAACACAAAACTCAATAGAAATCTCGTGAGCTCCGTTAGAGAAAGAAAACAAAAGACTACTTCAAGGTACTGTAATAAACTCATTATTTATTTATATTGGTGTTAAACCTACTGTATTCCAACTTCTGTATGGATTATAAACTATTTTACTAACCATATATTCATCAAAATAAGCAAACAACACACGCAAAACAGAATCTGTCAAAAACAGAAAAGTCTGTAGTAATCTGTAACTAACGCAAACTTATGGAACCCAAAAAATTCTACCAAAATTAGACGACCTGGAAAATTTGTTTATTAATCAGCAGAAATTGGAATCACTATTTTATCACGTTCTGGTGATTTTTAACAATTAGGGTACTGAGCGCAAAGATTCTGGAAATTACAGCAAGATCAAATAACTATCTCCCAAGAAGATCTAATAGGTTTAACTTGGCACAAACACTAATTAAAACATAAAAGAACATTTAAACAGAGGCTAGATGGATTATTTATTACTAAACAGAAGCAAAAACAAAAAACTAAAAATAAAATATGGTTGCCTCCCAACAAGCGCTATCGTTTAACGCCCTAGCTAGGCATAAAAGCAAGGATAGATCTAGGTATTGCCATCTTTGGTAGACAATCCATAAGTGGCTCTCATGATAGATTCATATGGTAATTTTATTTTTCTTTCTAGGAAAGTGTTCCATGCCCTTCTTTAAAGGGAATTGGAATCTAATATTTCCTTCCTTCATATCAATAATTGCACCAATCGTTCTAAGGAAAGGTCTACCAAGAATAATAGGACATGAAGGATTGCAATCTATATCAAGAACGATAAAATCTACGGGCACATAATTCCTATTTGCAACAATAAGAACATCATTAATTAATCCCATAGGCTTTTTAATAGTGGAATCCGCAAGATGCAAGTTTAGAGAGCAATCATCAAAATCACGGAAATCTAGCAAATCACATAAAGTTTTGGAAATAGTAGAGACACTAGCACCCAAATCACACAAAGCATGAAACTCATAATTTTTAATTTTAATTTTGATAGTAGGTTCCCACTCATCATGGAGTTTCCTAGGGATATAAACTTTCAACTCAAGCTTTTCTTCATAATATTGCATCAAGGCATCAACAATGTGTTCGGTAAAAGCCTTATTTTTACTATAAGCATGAGGAGAATTTAGCACGGATTGGAACAAGGAAATACAATCAATTAAAGAGCAATTTTCATAAATAAATTCCTTGAGATCCAAATTAGTGGGTTTAGCAATATCTCGATTTTTATTTCTTTCAATCCCACTTTTATCAATTTCATCATCAAGATCTAAGAACTCAGAATTCTTAGAACGCCTTCTAGGTAAAGGAAGATCATATTTAGTTTCATCAAGATTCATATGGCAAAACAAAGATTTAATAGGGGGCACATCTATAACTTTCAGATCTTCATCTTGATTTTCATAGGAACTCGGTTTAGCGGCCATCTTATTGACTAAGGTAGCTTGCATATCCGAAATTTCAGCGGTCATCTTTTCAAGACGAGCAATTTGGGCTCTTATACCATCAAATCTTTGGACATATCATCGAGCTCTTTATTCATATAGCTCATAAAACTCTTTTGTTCCTTAAGCTCGTTTCTAAAGAAATTATTATGCTCAAATTGCAAAACCATAAACTTCCTGACATTGTTTTCGATATCCTCTAGCCTTTTAAGGTGAAGATCACCAGGTTTAGGTAGGGCCATCACGACAAACAAGCAATCCAACACACGAGCAAACAAAAAGGCAAAGGGAAAAGGAGGAGGAGATTGGGAAAGAGAGGGCAAATAAAACGGAAAGGGTGAAGTGGGGGAGAGGAAAACGAGAGGCAAATGGCAAATAATGTAATGCGAGAGATAGGGATTGTGATGGGTACTTGGTATGTTGACTTTTGCGTAGACCTCCCCGGCAATGGCGCCAGAAATACTTCTTGCTACGTCTTGAGCTTGCGTTGGTTTTCCCCGAAGAGGAGAGGATGATGCAGCACGGTAGCGTAAGTATTTCCCTCAGTTTTTGAGAACCAAGGTATCAATCCAGTAGGAGGCCACGCGCAAGTCCCTCGTACCTGCACAAAACGATAGCTACTCGCAACCAACGTGATTAGGGGTTGTTAATCCCTTCACGGTCACTTACGAGAGTGAGATCTGATAGAGATAATATTTTTGGTATTTTTGGTATAAAGATGCAAAGTAAAAAGTAAAGGCAAAGCAAGTAAATAAAGTGATGGAGATTGATATGATGAGAATAGACCCGGGGGCCATATGTTTCACTAGTGGCTTCTCTCAAGCGCATAGATATTCTATGGTGGGTGAACAAATTACTGTTGAGCAATTGACAGAATTGAGCATAGTTATGAGGTTATCTAGGTATGATCATGTATATAGGCATCACGTCCGAGACAAGTAGATCGAAACGATTCTGCATCTACTACTATTACTCCACTTATCGATTGCTATCAAGCATGCATATAGAGTATTAAGTTAAAAACAGAGTAACGCCTTAAGCAAGATGACATGATGTAGACGAATAAATTCATGCAATATGATAAATACCCCATCTTGTTATCCTCGATGGCAACAACACAATACATGCCTTACAACCCTTTCTGTCACTAGGTAAGGACACCGCAAGATTGAACCCAAAGCTAAGCACTTCTCCCATTGCAAGAACTACCAATCTAGTTGGCCAAACCAAACGAATAATTGGAAGAGACTTGCAAAGATAACTCAATCATACATAAAAGAATTCAGAGAAGATTCAAATATTATCCATAGATAAGCTGGATCATAAACCCACAATTCATCGATCTCAACAAACACACCGCAAAAAGAAGATTACATCGATTAGATCTCCACGAGAGAGGGGGAGAACATTGTATTGAGATCCAAAAAGAGAGAAGAAGCCATCTAGCTATTAGCTATGGACCCGAAGGTCTGAAGTAAACTACTCACACTTCATCGGAGGGGCTATGGTGTTGATGTAGAAGCCCTCCGTGGTGGATGCCCCCTCCGGTGGAGCTCCGGGACAGGCCCCAAGATGGATCTCGTGGATACAGGAAGGTATGTCGGTGGAATTAGGTTTTTGGCTCCCCTCTGATCGTTTGGGGATACGTAGGTATATATAGTAGGAAGGAGTACGTCGGTGGAGCGCCAGGGGGCCCACGAGGTAGGGGCGCGCCAGAGAGGGCACGCCCTCCACCTCGTGGGCCTCGGCGCTTCTTGGAGTAGGGTCCAAGTCTCCTGGATCACGTTCCGTGAGAAGATCATGTTCCCGAAGGTTTCATTCCGTTTGGACTCCGTTTGATATTCCGTTTGTTCAAAACACTGAAATAGGCAAAAAACAGCAATTACAGGCTGGGCCTCCGGTTAATAGGTTAGTCCCAAAAGTAATATAAAAGTGGAAAATAAAGCCCAATATAGTCCAAAACAGTAGATAAAGTAGCATGGAGCAATCAAAAATTATAGATACGTTGGAGACGTATCATTCTTCATCAGCCCTAGAGGCAATCCATCCACCACCACTCTGGAGTAGGGTATTACACCACAACGGTGGCCCGAACCAGTATAAATCATGTGTATTTGTGTTGTGAGTTCATCGAGTTCATCCGCGAGATCTTAGCAAGCTAGGGCGTAGATCGGTAAGGAGGAAATATTCGCGCGCACCTAGTGTTCGAACCTTGAGGGTTTTGCCGAAACCCGAGATCCAACAGGGTGGAACCCTAGGGGCCGATTTTTCACGAAATGGACTGGATCCTATGAAGAACACGAAGAACACGAGGGGAAAGCACGAGAGAAAGACACTCAAATCAATGAGAACAATCACACATGTGCTCGTGAACATAAAGAGTGATACAAGATTCAAATGCAACAAAGGATAATACAAAAGGCGGTAGTTCTTCTCCGTGAGGAGGTATTGAGGGGTCTTCCCGCGAGGGGTTTTGAATCCACTTGGTGGATCTTCTCTGTAGAGGTCGTGAACTCCGATGGAGAAGGTATCAAGCGAATGAGCAAAGCTCTATATCTCAAATGAGCTAATCCTTTGCTAACCCTAGGAAGTGGGAGGAGGAGGAGTATATATAGTCTAAGTGGGCGAAGGGGTACATAGGCCTCGGCCCAACACACTGTGCGCAGACAGGCGTCGATTGTCCGGCAGCTACCGGACGTCGGGTGGCTCATGAGGGTCCGGACGTCCAGTAGCGGTTGGACGTCCGACATTTGGCTCTGACTAGGTGGCGTCGGATTTCCGGCGGACGTTGGAAGTTCGCTCATCGGTCATCCAGACTTCAAACTTCCGATATTTTCCATTTTGTTGTGTGATACCAGTCGTCCAGAGAAGCTCGGTCGTCCGATCGCTGGGATGAGTCGGACATCCGATCGGTGTCGGTCGTCCGGCCGCAGTAGCGTCGATGGCTGGGACTTGGCTGGCAGGCTAGCGCTTCAGGCGTCGGATGTCCGGCCTGGTCTAGTCTTCCGGTGGCTGGAGATTTTCTGGCAGCTCTTCTTCTTGTCCTTCGTACTTGGTGTCCTCGTCGTCTTGGCTGTTGGGTGTAGTTGCTCCATGGATATCCTCTAGGTACCTGATCACACATTGTGTTTCCGCTTGAGGTAATAGCCATGTCTCACATGTAGAAAGTGGTAGTTCAGAGAGGAGCGAGTTCACCTTATCTTCGATAGCCTTTGCTCGAGCTCTTGTCATTGGTCCAACAGTGGTACAACGAGGTGCTATACAAATGGTTTTTAACCCCTTTCCGCGACAACATTTGGAACCATCACCAAGTGAGTGTGGGTGATAGGGGGGTCCTTCCCACACGACCCCGAAACTGTCGGGGATATGCCCTCCTGGCACACACGCTTGGCAAAATGAGGTCGTGTGCGACCGGCGAGCGATCAAATATGGTTATATGTACAACAGTGCTTAAAAAATACAATTATACAGGTGAAATCGTTTTCGGTCGTAAGTACATCCCACACAGTCAGTCTCCGCTAAACATTTCCGTTCGTATGCACATCCCTCACAGACACTCCAAGTAAAATGTTTCCGTTCGCAGGTACATCACACACAATTTTCCCCGTTAAATCGTTTGTGATAGCATTGCCATTGCACATGATATTAACAAATTTATTGTTTGCTTTATTGAATGCATCACACACGGTGCGTAGAAGAAACTGTGTGGCGAAGGCTGTCCATCACACACAGGTTTTATGTGGTAAATGTTTCCGCAAGGTGGCCTAATGCAAACAGTTTTCAAGAGGATGTCGTGTGTGATTGTTCATTGATCCAACACGGTTTATTCCTAGAAACTATGTGTGTTGCCTGAGGTCATCGCCCACGGTGTTTTCTCAATAACCGTTTGCAATAGAAAAACCCAATTAGTAGACTAATTGGCCATTAGCAGGCTAATTGCCCTATTATTAATAATCCATTTATTAATCTAATTGACATTCATATTAAGAACATGATATATTTCATTTCAATATTAAGTAAGCAGGATTTCATAATTGAAATACATCAGAGTACAACATGATATAGCTTCAGCACTTAGCTACCCCATTACACAACTACACCAGCACCAAGTTTCGCATGCAACATCTAGAACCTTTCGAAATAAGCATCATAGACGGTACATAGACAGATGCATCTCATCTAGAAAACTGCTGAAGCGGAAGGTGAATATTGAGCCCTTTAGGCCAGTGCCTGTGGATGATTGACCGTCCATCCTTCGTCCTCTTCAGGAACACTTCAATATTGAACCGTGGGTGTTGTATGAAAACCTTCCTCGCCTCCTGACCATAGAGGTGGTTTGAGAGGTAATCATCAATGAACTACTTTGGAAAGGCCTGAAAACAAGGATATGCATAAATATCTTCTCTATATTGAAAATGGGGCAAAGGACTAAAAAAAGGCAAGGTATAATAGTTAGTACCATCTTGTAGTGAACTGATGTCGTCTTCATTGTGCAGACAAAGATCTTGTTGTTTTTTGTCGCTAATTTCTTTATCCAAACAATATTTCTGAGTTTCTTGACTTGATTGATATTCATGGACAACTCATTTCCCCATATACAAAAAGGGTCGAGCAGTGGGTCAAGACCTCTGACAGCAGGACCTACATGTGCAAGAAAAAATTGTTAAAAACCTAAATATTAGAATGGTTCCTGCAATTGCACAATAATGTGCTATTAGACAACGGATCATGCACGTGCTAACCTCGATTGCAAACCTCAGTGCTTCCCATTGTTTCCCTGCAACACATATAAGGTAGTTAGTCATCAGGTTAAGTGAGGGTTGATACGTCTCCGTCGTATCTATAAGTTTTTACTGTTTCATGCCAATATTATACAACTTTCACATATTTTTGGCAACTTTTTATATGATTTATTGGACTAACCTATTGATCCAAAGGCCCGATGCAGGCCTCGCTTGTTGCATGTTTTTTATTTCATAGAAAATCCATATCAAACGAAGTCCAAATGTGATAAAAATTTGCGGAGAATTATTTTGGAATATTTATGATATTTGGGAGGTGGAATCAACGCAAACGGGGGCCCACAATGGCCACAACCCACCAGGGCACGCCGGGCACCCCCTGGCACGCCGAGGTATCTTGTGCCCTCCTCGAACATCGGTTGGGGCCCTTCTTCTGGCGCAAGAAATATAATTTATGGAAAAAATCATGTAAACATTTCAGCGCAATCGGAGTTAGATCTCCGGGAATTTAAGAAATCGTGAAGGGCCAGATCTAGGGAACACGAAACAAAAGAGAACAGAGAGGGATATCCAATCTCAGAGGGGCTCCTGCTTGTACGCCACCATGGAAGCTATGGACCAGAGGGGGGACTCTCCTCCCATCTAGGGGGGTGGCAAGGAAGAAGATGAAGGAGGGGGGCTCTCTCCCCCTCTCTCCCGGTGGTGCCGGAGTGCCGCCGGGGCAAGGATCATGACGGCGATCTACATCAACAATCTTGCTATCGTAAACACCAAGTCTCTCCCCCTCTATGCAGCGGTGTAACACCCCTTCTCCCCGTTGTAATCTCTACTTGGTGCTCAACTCCATATATTATTTCCCAATGATCTATGGTTATCCTATGATGTTTGAGTAGATCCATTGTGTCCTATGGGGTAATCGTGATCTTGGTTGGTATGATTGTATATTTTATTTATGGTGATGTCCTACGGTGTCCTCCGTCTTGCGCAAACGTGAGGGATCCCCGTTGTAGGGTGTTGCAATACATTCACGATTTGCTTACGGTGGGTTGCGAGAGTGACAGAAGCTTAAACCCGAGTAGGTGGGTTGTTGCGTATGGGATAAAGAGGACTTGATACTTAATGCTATGGTTGGGTTTCATGACCTTAATGATCTTTAGTAGTTGCGGATGCTTGCTAGAGTCCCAATCGTAAGTGCATATGATCCAAGTAGAGAAAGTTTGTTAGCTCATGCCTCTCCCTCATATAGAATTGCAAGAATGATTATGGGTACTGGTTATCGATTGCCTAGGGACAAATAAATTTCTTATTGACAAACACTATCTAATTTTACTGCCTTGCATTTTATTCATAGTTTTATTCTCGCAAAGTACTCGTAGTTTTACTCTTGCAAAATAGGTCATACTTATTTTAGGTAAAGCAAACGTTAAGTGTGCATAGAGTTGTATCAGTGGTTGATAGAACTTGAGGGAATATTTGTTCTACCTTTATCTCCGAGCTTGGTTCGACACTCTTATATATAAAAGAAGGCTACAAATGATCCCCTATACTTGCGGGTTATCAAGGGTTTGCATGCTATCAGTAAAATATGTTCATGAAAAATAAGCATATTGCAGATTCATCAGATTTCAAGCCACATAGAAAACCCATTTATCCAAACCAAGCATGATTAAGAACTAGGAAATATAGCACTTGTATATGTTTCTCATTTATTAAGTGCAGCCTGATGCGGAGCATCCTATGGACATCACCATGTCAAGATTCCGTTCGGCAAGCGACACGTGCGACATCTACTTCATATACACAAAGGTGAATCATGTCCTTTACGCGTGTTCACTTGACCCCTTCAAGGATGGTATACTACTAGACACTCCTCTCATGTGCATCCATAGGTATTGTCGGAACATCATGGACGAGGAGGAGGAGTGAGAGCACAAGTGTACAACTAGACCATCCGCAAGAGAAGCATGGAAGATAAGGAAGAAGAGGACCCGCCCAGTCTGGAATGAGCGGTACTACCGCCCAAACATGGCGGTACTACCGCTGAAGGCACACCGGCGGTGCAACCGCTCGACTACCGCCCAACTACTGGCACAGCTTCTGTATTCGAGCGGTGCAAGGCCGGTACAGCCCCGGTTCACCCCCCAGCTGCGGCTAGACAGGTACAACCAGCCCTACCACCGGTACAAACGCTCCCTACCTTCGCGAGCACATCTAGAAATCGGTACCTGAGCTCCTAGCGGTACAACCGCTCACATATCGGGTACTACCGCCCTGCCTATGCGCAGCCACGACCCTTTGGCCTTGTATCCCTCTCCCACTTATCCCTTCGTGGCTTAGACTATAAATAGACCACCTCCACCTCCTTTATAGGGTCAGCATTGGTTTAGCTCATATGTGAGATAGAGCTTTGCTCATCCATATGGATCTACTCCTTGAGAGAGACCGCGGCCCCTCTACGGAGAAGATCCCCCTTGGATTCAAGACCCCCTCTTGGGTGGCCCCATTAAGACCTCCTCATGGAGATGAACTTTACCTTGTATCTTTACTTTTATTGTTCATGTACCTTGTGGATCTTGTGTATTTGATTGTCTAGTGGATGTGCGATTGGACTTGTTCTTGAGTGTTTACCCTTGTGATTGCTCCCCATTCTTCCCTGTGTTCTTCGTGTTCTTTGAGGGAGTCCACTCCAATCGTGAAAGATTGGCCTACACCGGGTTAGCCCCGTATCATATGGAATCAGAGCTTAGGTTTATCACGAATTTGGAGCCTCCCCTCTTTGTTTTCTAGCCTAATTTTTGTTGTGTTCTTCCCCAATTTCGAAAATCCCCACCAAAAATAGCCCCAATTTTTTTTGTGATTTGTTGGTTTTGATGAAGTTTTGTTGATTTTGATCCATGGATTTGCTTGGTTTCGAGTGGATCTAGCATCTCCCCAAGTTTCCCCACTTTCCATCCATGAAATCTTCCTAATTTTGCCCCCAAAATCATCATTTTCCGCCCCAAAGTTCATCCCATATCCAGATCTGAGAATTTTCCTGATGAAAGCGGTACAACCGGCCCCCAAGGCGGTACTACCGCTCCCCCATCACCTGTCAGCCAAAACTGGTGCCCCAGGACGCTCCAGGAGCGGTACAACCGCCCCTGCAAGTGGTACAACCGCCCCTCCCTGGTTCAGCCTCGGCTGATTGACAGTTTTGACCATAACTTTCACATTCGGAGTCCGATTTTCGCGTTCTTTAGCTCGTTGAGTAGCTATTGACATCCCTCATCCATGTAGATAGGTTCCAGCACCTTTTGACTACATAAAAGTTTTAGAACTTTGGCATCTTTGCCTAGGGCTTCCAACAATTCATCCACATAACCTCCACCGACATCCGCAACCTAACGCAATTTTTGTTTGAGCTTGTTTGAGTTGTGGCTTGTGCCTCCTAAGGTGTTTCGGCTACTTAGGGACGGTCACTTCAACTTTGACTCGCATAACCCATCTTTCCACTTCCGCAAACACCACCGCTTTTCCGCTACCATCATTTGACATTTGACATTTGACATTTGAGATTTTGAGTTCGCGGTTTTTCCGTTTCCTAGGGTGTTTCGGCTACCTAGGAACGATTCGACATCGAGAACACCGCCACTCATCATCGCCACGAGGTCGTCATCGTACATGGACTGTAACCTCGACGACATCCTTTGTATATTCCCTTGCCATTGCATTGTTAACCCCATAGCCCATTTTGCGTTACTTGCCTATCGAGACTAGCCATTTGAGTATTGCCGGAATCGTCACTTGTGCACATTAGTGATCTACATATTCCTTTGCATATCATATTGGTATCATATCATCCCGTGTTTCACAAGATTGTTCCCGCATATACACAATTGATATCGTGGTTTGTGCATTTCGCAAAGTGGTCATACAAAAAAAAGATAATAAGCTTTTAAGAAAAAGAGAAAGAGCAAAGAAGCTTGTAAGCAAGTGCCATAACATCATACCACATTGCATAAGATTGTCATACTCGATCATCTTGGATCATGTTGAGAGAAACACCGGGAACCATACAAAATAGCATACTTGGGATAGAAAGTTGATACATTTTGCATCTTATAGGTTGTGCACAAGTGTCGTATCCGCCTATTGAGCAATTGTGCTAGCGTCTCTCTTGAGTTGTGCAACACGAACGTTTTCCGTGGATTCCACATTTTGTGCTCATTCCTTGGTTGCACGACCCCATTTATCTATCTGTGTGTGTTTCCGTGTGCCACATATTGCTATTGGTCTACTTGTTTCACTTGCGAATTTGTGAATCTCTTTCAACATTATTGACTCTTGCTAACATTTTGCATTAAATTTTTGTGCCACTATCCTCACCGAGCTACTCCATAAGCTTTACTTGATAGGTGTGAGTGAACAAGTCCGGTACCAATTCCACTATTCTTTCATCTCACATTGAGTGAAGCGAGATACATCCTCAACTTCAGGAAAAGGTAACTTGGTATTGTTTATCTCATTTCCTACTCACCTCTACTCGAGTCTTGTGATGGATAGGCAAGGCATTTCACCTCCTTCAGTCTACAACAACAATGGCGAGTTCGATGCCAAGAAAAATTCCACCGACACCAAGATGCAAGCTCAAATGGAGGAGATCAAAACCCTCATCAAGTCGTAAAACCGATCTTCCTCATCTTCGAGAAGACGCTCAAGAGCAAATGCCTCCGAGCTACCATATCCGGCAAGATCACATCGGCATCGACACCATCACCAACAAGAACATGAAGGTCAAGAGCTCAACACCAACAACCGCTCAACGACTTCACTATCTCCCTTGGCATCTCCGCCAAGCGACTTCAAGGCATCTTCGCCTACGGACATATGACATCTTCGCCAACAAGCACACCAACACTACGCTCAAGAGAAGTTCCACAAGCTCAAGTCCGCAACTTCCACGAGCTACTACGACCTCGACACCGACCACAAGATTCATTTTTATGGGACTCAAGAACCCGAGGAGTATCTCGAGTGGGAGCGCCTAATGGACGACTACCTCAAGATACATCAAGTTCCTCCCGAAGATCAAGAGAGAAGTGCGCCACAAGAAACTTCCACGCCTATGCGTACACATGGTGGCTTCACACACCTTCGGGGACCTACGACATGAGTTGGCCCAAGACGAAGAGAGCTTTGCGGCGAGAGTTTGTGCCTCCAACCTACACGGAACAACTTCTACGCCAATTGGAGAACACCATACAAGGATCCAAGTCCATCGATGAGTACTTCAAGGAGATGAAGATTGCCTCGCGATGAGCCGGCGTGGACGACCCCATTTCGATGAAGTACCACTTCATGATGGGATTGCACAATGACATCTCCAAGACTCTCTTCTTCGAGAACTACAAGTCCCTCGACGACTACTACATTAGTGCTCTCAAGTCGGAACAAGAACTCATGAAGGCCATGGTTTCTCCACCCAAAACACACTTCTCGATGACCAAGCTCCAAGAAGGCGAGCATGAGGATAGTACCACCAAGATGTCCAAGCCCGAAGAGCTTCAACACGATGCTCCCAAGTTCGACTTCACCGCCATCCCTCTTTGTGGCATTGATGATGCCGAGTCTACCACGACTCTTTTTCAAGACGGTGCGTCGATGACTACAACTACGGAGCCAATCAAGGAACATGCTTTGGAGGCGAGCGACAAGGTGGCGAGCAAGGATGATGCTTCAATCTTACAAGGCGAGAGTGATGATGTGCCATCTTAGTCCTTCATCCATGGCAACGATGACGAGATGATCGAGCATGGGATTTTCCCTTCGGTCATGGAGGAGAGTGATGATGTGCCATCTTCGGCCTTCATCCATGGCGACGGCGATGAGATGGTTGAGTATTTCACCTCGACCACGGCGACGTATAATGACTTGAGTGACTTTTGCCAACATATTGAGAGTGAGAGTGACTTCACCACTAGCCCCATATATGATGTGTTGCCACAATTCCCATCTGAGGAGAGCCACAACCCCCAATACTTGAGTGAGATGAGTGACTCCACCATATGTGACTTTGAGTGCACCTATTTTGAGGGAGTGAGTGAACCACCACAAAGAGAGAGTGAGATAGTTGATATGTCTCATGAGACCATTTGCATCTCTAACAACTTGACCTATACCTCTATTGTGTCTTCTCATTTGGTGCTAGGTACCATATATGATGACGCGCCGATCCTCGACGACTTCGTCCTCCCTTTGGACAAGACGATGGCCATGGTGGAATATGATACACCCCCCCCCACATGGTTCCATCAAGATGAAGATGACCACCATTTGGTCTTTCCCACCTCACCTACACCACTTGAGTTGAATGAACAAGGTAACATGGGTGAAGGTGATGCTATAGTCCCACTAGTGCACATTCTTGACATTGATTTCTTGCATGATTTTGATCCACCTAGTATTATGATTCATGCTAGTGCGACTTCCTCATGTGATGATTTCTTGCCCATTTACGATGAGTAGATGATTCTCATGTGGAGTCTATTAGTTGCGATGCCATGCTACATAGGATTTCTTGTGACAATTCTTTAGGTCACATCATGTTTGACAATCCGCTTGACTTGTCATATACTATGCATGAGATCAATCATATGTCATATTTGCAATCTCTTCATAGTGACCATGTATATGTCATTAAAATAAACCCAATTTGCACATATGCCATAGATGACAAGCCCATGGTTATTGGCATTTGTTTTTCTTGCAATAATATTAATATGCTCCCTTTCCATCATTTATCTCATATGTCATGCCATGACTACCTATCTTCTGATATGCATTGTTTTGGATGTTTTCCATTTTCTCCATATGATGTTTCCAATATTGCTCATGAGGAGACCCCCAAAGTTTCCTCATACATTTTAGGAGATTTTGATTCATCCCATCCATTGCATGATCCTCATCCTTTTGTGCACAATATGCTTCATGAATAAACATGCTATTGATGTGCCATATAATTGCATTCTCAATTTGTGTCCCCATCGTGTCATACACAATAACTATTCTTTCATGATGGATGACATGCTCTTATACCATGCATCAAATTTCTTTGAGCGATGCTTATCTTGTGCTAACTCACACATGCACATACACATCATGATGGATGATGTGTACATTTACCACACACACAATTTCTTTCGCTTTTGTATTTGTTGTGTAGGTACCCATGCTTAATTGTCAACCTCACAATCCCATGAGTTGACAAAACGAGCTCTAGAGAGCAATGATGACTTGGGATCCCATGGATTCTCTTTCCCACCGCTCTCTTCACGCAAAGACTTCGCGCATTTCTTCTACATGGCCCTCACTTGGTTATGGGTTATTGTCCATTACATATTATATGCCCATCTTGCCATGTTCACTTTGCATGATATGCTTATTCCTATGCCTTTGCCATGCATTTGTGACCCATGCTTTGCATTACACATGATGATTGATACTAATACTTGTATGTGTATTTGCAAGCTTGGTGGAGATATCACTTGCTATTGCCATGTTTGCTTTGTGCCCCATGCATATGATGATACCGTGATCTTGCTTTGTGTTCATGCTTCCGATATGTCATGTGCATTGCCTATGCCTATTATTTGCTCACATGACATGTTTGCCATGATTTCCTCTAGTGTGTTGCATCTTCGCTCCACTAGTTTGCACGACATGATTGATATGCTTGCTTGTGTTGCATCACCAATGATTCATACTTGCTTATTTCATGCGGTTGCTGACAACCATCTACATGCTTTGCACATGATTGTTATTGCTTCTTGTCATATATCTCCATGTGTTGCCTCTCTCATGCTAGATGATTTTACATGTATTGAGTGCAACAATGCTTTTAGTCTTGCTAATGAGATTGCCCCCATAGCATTCTCGCATATATTGGGAGATTTTTACATATTTCTTGTGAAGCATGCTTGCCTTCCTTCTTTGCACCATATACCTAGTGACATGAATATAGCCATCGTTGCATCATATTATTCATGCACTTGTGCTACTAATGGTTATGTGCAAGAGAAGCGAACCATCATGATGGATGATGTGTTTATCTACCATGCGCATACGCTCTTTGTTTTGTTGTGTGCATGTGTAGGATACTTGGACTTCGTCTCGACTTCCACTTCACGTGAGTTGACCATTCGAGCTCTTGAGAGTGAACCACTTTCGACCACGACGACTCTACATCGCACTTGCTTGTGCTTCGGCATTGTGAAGGACGCACAAGGACATGCTTTCAAGGTGATATCCTTCTCTTTTGAGAACACCCAAACAATGAGAATGAATATTGCGGATCATACTACTTGTGTTGCTTGCACCATGAGACTTATTGTTCATCTTGGACCACTTGTTTGCACACATGTTAGAGATCTTGCTTCAACTTATCATTTTCACCGTTCCATGCATCATGATATATATGCCTTGTGTGTTGCATCCAAATCTTGGATTTCTTGCCCCTATGATATGCTTGGTTGCACCAATGTCATCACTTCACGTATGCCATGTCCCATTGATTGCTACATGCTTGCCTTGATTGCCTCACACATGCTGAACAATTGTTCTTTCTATTGTGTTGAGTGCCACACTACCTTCACTACACCCTATGCACGTTATGCTTGGATTGTCTTGCACTTGAGCCATGTGTTTAGACATTTCATTTTAGTTGGTGTTGTGAATGATTCTTATGCCTACCATCGACCATTTGTCGAGCTCTTTATGCATGATTGCTATGCCCTTGAGATTGATGCTTACTCTCTTGTCAAACATATTTGCATCTCTACCTCACAATTGCATACTTGTCCCCATGCTATCCTTGATTTTGCTCAATTTATGTGCTTACATGCCATGTCACAATCCCTTGTCACACCATATGCTTTGCATGATGACAACACTTGTTCGGTGAATCACCACTTGAATGCATGGTTTTGCACTAACGCTAACCACATTTGTTTTTCCAAGTGTTTATTGTCCGTGCTACCTTTGAAGGAATCCCAAGACGGTGCGGCATTGGAGAGTGCCCATTTCGAGCTTCAAGATGACAAGTACTTGGTGATCGTCCACTTCTACACGGTGACGCCATCTCTTTCCCATGGTGATTTGGTTTTCGATCCGAGGTCGGATCTTTCCCAAGGGGGAGGGGATGATGCGGAGCATCCTATGGACATCACCATGTCAAGATTCCGTTCGGCAAGCGACACGTGCGACATCTACTTCATATACACAAAGGTGAATCATCTCCTTTACGCGTGTTCACTTGACCCCTTCAAGGATGGTATACTACTTGACACTCCTCTCGTGTGCATACATAGGTATTGTCAGAACATCATGGACGAGCATGAGGAGTGAGAGCACAAGTGTACAACTACACCATCCGCAAGAGAAGCATGGAAGATAAGGAAGAAGAGGACCCGCCCAGTCTGGAAGGAGCGGTACTACCGCCCACACCAGGCGGTACTACCGCTGAAGGCACACCGGCGGTACAACCGCTTGGCTACCGCCCAACTACCGACCCAACTTTTGTATTCGAGCGGTGCAAGGCCGGTACAGCCCCGGTTCTCCCCCCAGCTGCGACTAAACGGGTACAACCGGCCCTACCACCGATACAACCGCTCCCTACCTTCGTGAGCACATCCAGAAACTGGTACCTGAGCTCCTAGCTGTACAACCGCTCACATATGGTACTACCGCCCTGCCTGTGCGAAGCCACGGCCCTTTGGCCTTGTATCCCTCTCCCACTTACCCCTTCGTGGCTTAGACTATAAATAGACCACCTCCACCTCCTTTATAGGGTCAGCATTGGTTTAGCTCATATGTGAGATAGAGCTTTGCTCATCCATACGGATCTACTCCTTGAGAGAGACCGCGGCCCCTCTCGGAGAAGATCCCCCTTGTATTCAAGACCCCCTCTTGGGTGGCCCCATCAAGACCTCCTCATGGAGATGAACTTTACCTTGTATCTTTCCTTTTATTGTTCATGTACCTTGTGGATCTTGTGTGTTTGATTGTCTAGTGGATGTGTGGTTGGACTTGTTCTTGAGTGTTTACCCTTCTGATTGCTCCCCGTTCTTCCCTGTGTTCTTCGAGGGAGTCCACTCCAATCGTGAAAGATCGTCCTACATCAGGTTAGCCCCGTATCACAGCCAAATTCGATTTATTCCTCACATGCACAACAATACAAAATTCTATGCATGAAAATTGTACATCGCATTGCAGAATCAAACCAAGCAGTTAACTAAACACCACAACAAATGAACCAAAAATTAATTGAGCACCACATTGCACAATATAACATACTCCTAGTAGAAGATCAAACAGTTAACCAAACCAAGCATGCTTAACAACTTGGAAAATTGGCAATTGTATTTGTTTCTCATGTATTTAGTACAGCGACATTAAATTCATTCCTCACATGGTATACAATAACAGAATGCACCCACAACAATTGAACATCGCATTGCAGAATTGAACCAAACATTAACTAAATACCACAACAAATGAACCAAACGTTAACTGAGCACCACATTGTACAATATAACATACTCCTAATAGAAGATCAGACAGTTAACCAAACCAAGCATGCTTAACAACTTGGAAATATAGCAATTGTATTTGTTTCTCATGTATTTAGTACACCCAAATTCGATTTACTTCTCACATGGTATACAATAACATAATGCACCCACAATTATTGATCATCACATTGCATAATTGAACCAAACAGTTAACTAAACACCACAACAAATGAACAAAACGTTAACTGAGCACCACATTGCACAATGTATAACATACTAGAAGATCAGACAGTTAACCAAACCAAGCATGCTTGACAACTTGGAAATATAGCAATTGTATTCGTTTATCTTGTATTTTGTAAAGATAAATTCGATTTATTTATCACATGGAAGACAATACAAAATTGCAGCCTGAAGAGTTGAACATCACATTTGCAGAATTGACCCAAAAAGTTAACTGAAGACGACGACTAATTAACCAAACAGTTAATAAGTGAGCAGCACACTGTACGACGTATATAACATATACACTAGAGAAACAGATTGCATGGTCAAATTAGATAGCACAATTCACTAGAATTTGTTAAGGAAAGGCAGGAGCAGCACACGCAAAGGGTAAACTGAGCATGCATAACTGGCGTACCTAGCAAATGGCAAGGTGCTCCTCCAAGATCTGGGGGTCGGCATGAATGGCAGCCATCGTGACCTCATCCGCGCGTGCGGCCATGATTTGCTTCTCCGCTGCCAAATGCTCCTTGAGCTCCTGGCTATACTTCATGCACCATGGCTTAGGGCGGCGCTTATTTGGTGGAGGGTTTGATGATTTGGGTGGAAGGTGTCGCACTGGCGGTCGGGGCATGTGGGATGTGGAAGGAGGAGGAGGATGGGGGTCGAGTGTGGATTACCTGCCTGGACAGACGAGGCCGAGCAGCGTGAAAGAGGGTCGCCGGCGAGGATGCGGCACTTCAAGCAAGGAGTTAGGTTTCTACTTGGAAAGTAAGGCGGAAACAGGGGAAATGTGGCTTTTGGTAAGGGGAGGGGGCGGGGAGGTAGATATTTCCGCGGAAGCCAAATTTTTTGAATCGGTTCAGCGAAAAAACTGGCGCGCAAAGTACATCCCTTATTCAGAACTGTGTACGATATGTGAACATCACAAACGATTCAGATAGCTTAACCCATGTGTGATGAGTTTAAACATCAAAAAATTTGGTCCCTTGTTACAGTGGTCATCCACGTCATTGCGTAATTTGGGTACACAAAGGAGACTACAACACAGCCACACTTCTTAATCGAGCAAGTTCAGCAATTAAACAGAGCTAGCTAACCTAAACATAACTCTAACAAATTAAAGACTGGCGCTCTTAATTACACAAAACAAAGAGTACTACTACTGCTAGCGCTCGTCGATCTCCGCCACCTCCTCCATGTCCAGCTCGCGCCTGACGATCTCCTGGGGAAGGGGCCCCATGGCATCCATCGCACCATACTCGGCAAGCATGTCGCCATCCACGTCCGCCATCTCTTTGGAAAAGGCCGCCACGAGCTGGGCATGGGCGGTCGCGATCTGGGCTTGGATGGGCTCCACCGTGGCAAGGTATGCGACGGAGGAACGAACCGCTGCTCGAACGCTCTCGGCGATTGCCAACTCTTCGGCCGTGGGTTGCCGACCGTTGTCGGAGAAGCTTTGTTCCATTTGTGCGGTGACCGCCACGAGCTGGGCGTGGGCGGCCTCGACATGGTCGTGGGCGGCCTCCATCAGGGCTAAGGCCGCCGATGTGGAACGGACAGCTGTTGTGCTGCTCTCACCAATTGGTATCCCCGAGGCAGATGTTGCTACCACCACCTGAGAAGCAACAATGGCCGTTTGGGCTGCCTTGGTCACCCGGTCCCAGATTGTGGCCGCGCTCATGCACCTTGTTAGCACATGCTTGGAGGCTGCGGCCGCGCTCTCATCCGAGTGGGCCGCCAAAGTTGCCCTCACGACGCGGGTCCACGACCCCATCTTTCACCGGCGACTATTGAACTGTGAAATGATATTTGGGGAGCGAGCTAGTGTGCTTGACACACCGGCTGTGGACCGTAGCGGACACACCTTCTCATGTAAGCCATAGGCGTAGTATACACCAATGGTGCTCCTGGATATTTTGTACTGCATCTCACACGGTTGGTGATAATAAACTATGTGGGATCTACTTTATTTTTCATCTTGATTTGAATTACTTAATGGGGTCACAACGGCAATGGACGGTGTTTGAATTGCTAGAACTTTTATCTGCAGTGAACATGCAACTATATGTGTGCTGTAAAAAAATTGGAATTATTCTGGGTTTGTTTGGGCACTTTATACATTAAATTGGTTTTCTAGCCATTTTAGGTGCACAATTCAAAATTAAACTACATGCACATGCTCCGGTGCACCAACATGGGTTGTAAAATCATATATGTGTCCATGGGTTTATGCTTATGTCACATGAAAGAAATGGGGATGAATTTCGAAAACCATGACACCGTGGCTCTTCGGCAAACGTTGAGGTACTCGTTTTTGTAATTCTAGTAAATCCAAAACCCGTCTAAAATTCATGAACCTTGGCATGCTATCATGGAATGGCATCAACATGCTAGGGTAAAAAATATTGTCCCAGTTGGGGCAGGTTATGGTATAAGCTTCTCACAAACCAGAGCTTCTCACAAGAAGCCCCATCATTCTGTTAGGGAAACGTGTCACCTTTGTGGACAAAACGATATTTGTCACCTCTTCTTCCTTTCTATTTTTTCCCTGGTGTCAACATAGAACAACAAGAGTGTCGTGTTAAATTTTGAATTTTTTCGGGGATCGTTTGGACATTTTTATACGTTAAGTAAGTTTTTAAGCCATTTATGTGCATAATTCAAAATTGAACTACATGCACATGCTCCAGTCCATAAAAACGGGTTGCAAAATCAAATGTTTGTCCTTGGTTGCAAGCTTAGGTCACATGCAAGAAATGAGAATGAATGTCAAACACCTTGACACTGTCGCTCGGCCGCTAACATTGAGATACATGGTTTCAAAATTCTAGTAAATCGAAAACTCGTCTGAAATTCATGAACCTTGACATGATATCATGGAATGGCATCGGCATGTCGTGGTAAAAATATTGTCCCATTTGGGGCAGGTTTGGGTATAAGATTCTTGCAAACCAGAGCTTCTCTCACAACAAGCCTGATGGTTTCGGTAGGGAACGTGCCACCTTGGGGGACAGAACGATATCTGCTGCCTCTTCTTACTTCCAAATTTTTTCTTGTGTCAACATAGAACAACATGAGTGTTGTGTCAATTTTTGGGATTTTTCGAGGTTCGCTTGGACATTTTTATACATTAACTTGGTTTTCTATGCATTCATGTGCATAATTCAAATTTGAACTACATGCACATGCTCCAGTGCATATAAATGGGTTCAAAATTGGAATGTGTGTCCTTGGTTACATGCTTAAGTCCCATGCAAGAAATGAGAATGAATGTCAAACACCTTGCCACCGTCGCTCGGCCGCTAACATTGAGATACATGGCTTTTAAATTCTAGTAAGTCAAAATCGCGTTTGAAATTTATGAAACTTGACATGCTAGCATGGAACAAGATCAACATGCAGTGGTAAAAATATTGTCCCATTTGGGGCAGGTTGGGGTATATAAGCTTCTCACAAACAAGACCTTCTCACAACAAGCCTCAAGGTTACGGTAGGGAACGTTTCACCTTTCTAGACAAAACGATATCCGTTGCCTCTTCTTGATTTCAATTTTTTCTAGTGTCAACATAGAACAACATGAGTGTTGTGTTAATTTTAGGAATTTTTCAGGGCTCGTTTGGACATTTTTATTCATTAACTGAGTTTTCTATGCATTTATGGGCATAATTCAAATTGGAACTACAGGCACATGCTCCAGTGCATGTAAATTGTTTAAAAAATCAAATATGTGTCCTTGGCTGCATGCTTAGGTCACATGCAAGAAATGGGAATGAATGTCAAACACCTTGCCACCGTCGCTCGGTCGCAAACATTGAGATAGATGGTTTTTAAATTATATTAAATCCAAAACTCGTCTGAAGTTCATGAAACTTGACATGCTATCATGGAGTGGCATCAACATGCTATGGTAAAAAATTGTCTCATTTGGGGCAGGTTTGGGTATAAGGTTCTCGCAAACCAGAGCTTCTCACAACAAGCCTGATGGTTTCGCGAGGGACGTGCCACCCTTGGGGATGAAACGATATCTGTTGCCTCTTCTTGCTTTAAAAAAATTTCTAGTGTCAACATAGAACGTTAAGAGTGTTGTGTCAATTTTTGGGATTATTCGGGGTTCGCTTGGACATTTTTATACATGAACTGAGTTTTCTAGTCATTTTATGTGCATAATTCAAATTTGAACTACATGCACATGCTCCACTGCAGAAAAATGGGTTGACATATGAAATGTGTGTCCTTGGGTGCATGCTTTGGTCCCATGCAAGAAATGGGAATGAATTTCAAACACGAGGGCACTGTTGATTGCCGGCAAAACGTTGAGATACTTTGTTTTTAAATTATAGTAAATCCAAAGCTCGTCTGAAATTCATGAAACTTGGCATGATATCATGGAATGGCGCCTGACATGATATGGTATTTTCAGTGGCCATTTTGAGAGAAGGCGTACTCGAATAACAGCCAACAAAGGCATTTTCGAAAAATAACTGCCACTTCAATATCTCAAACGTTAGTATAATTCAAATCGTGTGTGTTCTGTTAACCATTCACGTGACGCCACGTGTCTCGGTTTTTAATGGCTATAGGAGGTGCTGTGCGGACAACTGCTTCACTGAATAGGAGGCGTGCGAGCGTAGTCCGGTGCGCAGGCTGACCGAGAGGCATGCAAGTTGTCCTCCAATGCGTAGGCTCATCGGGAAACGGGTGGTTAACTGGGAAGCGAGCACTTTAAATTCCATGGCCGCCCGCCTTGCTCGCATCCTCTCCATTAATGGCGCCCGGGCCATTGTTTAATACGAGTGGCCTTACTATTCACCTCCCATTCCCCTCCCTCCAGAAACCTCCGCCAACGCCATGGCGTAGAAGGACCATCTGCCACTAGTCTTCAAGTTTGGTGATGTCGACTCCGAGCCGGAGGAGATAGAAAATAAGGAGGAATGGGGCCTCATGTACATGGCTTTGAACGAGTTGGCAGCGGCGGTTGCTGCCCCCGCTCCCATCCCAGCTCCCATCCCCGCGCCCACGCCAACGGCCATCCCCGTAGCATTGATGGGCTGGTCGCTGAGCACTATCGCAGAGCTAGAAGCCGTGGGTGTTAGCGAGGTCTCCACAGACCCGCGCGAGCTCATGTACATGCCAGTGCCAGCGCCCGTGCCCGTGTCCGTGCCCGCCCCTCCACCCACCGCGGCGCCGATCCCTGTGCGTTTGGCTGCAACCGCCATGTCCGAGCCCGTGCGCGTGCCCCCCACAGCGGCATGGGACACCGCTATCGACCGCTACCTCTCAGCGCCGCCAGCTGCCGTCCTCCTGCGCCCCACCCGTCGATCGCGCGACGACATGATGTTTGATTTCCAAGTGAAGAACATTCTGTGCTGCATTGAATACTTCGACAATGGCGTCCTGGAGGACGACAATGACAACGTTGGCGCGGAACGCCGCCTCCACCGCTGTCGGAAATAGTTTTTTTGGGGGGGGGGGGTTAATACTATATCTCGATCATATGAATATAAGTCGTAGTGTGACTGAATGAAAGCTATGGTTTGAACGAACTTGCATTTTTTCTCTCTTAATGTACAGACTTATCAAATGATTTTCTTTGGAAAAAAACATCAAATGGTTTTTAAATATAAAACACTCATCGCAAATGTTTTAGTTTGGACACCCGTATGCAAACCGACAGCTTCCCCAGGAAGCCAAGGGAAAATGTGCCGAGCAGGATTTGTGCAGCTCTTGATCGCAAACGTTTTAGATAGAACACTCGTTTGCATAGTGAGAGCTATGGTCTTCTGTAACGCCCCGGATTCGATGCGCCAGGTGTCCTTCAGTTATTCGCCGTCGTTGCCATGTCTTTGCTTGTGTGTTGCACTCTACCATGTCATCATTTGCATTTCATATCATGTCATCATGTGCATTTCATTTTGCATACGTGTTCGTCTCATGCATCCGAGCATTTTCCCGTTGTCCGTTTTGCAATCCGCACTCCTATGTCTCCGGCGCCCCTTTTACCTCTTTTTCGTGTGCGGGTGTTAAACGGTCTCGAATGGACCGAGGTTTGTCAAGAGGCCTTGGTATAGCACCGTAGACCGCCTGTCAAGTTTCGTGCCATTTGGAGGTCGTTTGATACTCCAACGGTTAACCGGGTAACCGCAAAGCCCTCTTTTGTGTGCAGCCCAACACCCCTTCTAAAGTGGCCCAAAACCCAGCTAACTCCCCTCCATGCTCTCGGTCGTTCGATCACGATCGCGGGGCAAAACCGCACCTCATTTGGACTCTCCTAGCTCCCTCTACCTATAAATATGCCTCTCCCAAATTCATGGATCAAATCGCAATGAACCCTAAAATTCCCCCTCTCGCGCCGGACATGTCCGCCCTGGCGGACATGTCCGCCACCGCCTCCAGCGCCAATCGGAGGCCGCCACGTGGCGCGCCGCCGCCACCCTCCGCCGCCGGCCCGAGGCCAGCCCGCCAGCCGCCCATGACCGGGCCCCGAGCCGGCCAGCGCGCCGCCGCCTCCCGCGCGGGCCAGCCACGTCCGCCCGCCTCGCCGAGTCTCTCCCGCCGCGGCGCCTCGCTGCCCGACGCGCGCCTCCACCGCCCGCGTTGAGTCGCCGCCGCCCGCGCTTCGCTTCGCCTCCGGCCATCCGCGCCTCCTCGCCTCCCGTCGCCGGCGAGCCTCGCCGAGGCACCCGCCTCGCCCGCCGGTTGCCGCGCCGCCCGCGACGCGCGCGCCGCCCGCCGGTCCTCCGCCGGTCGCCGCGCCGCAGTCCGTCCGTCGGCCCCTGCGGAGCGCCGCCTCGACCTCCTCGCGCCCGTGCCCCTCGCCGGAGCTTCGCCCGCCGCCGCCCGCTCGCGGAGTTCGTCTCCGTCCGGATCGGGACGAGATCCACCAAGCCCCCGATCCAAACGCGCCCGCGCCCTGTCCCGGATCCCGCCACCCCGCGTTGACTTTTCGCGGAGGTGATTTTTTCACTAAGTCCCCGAAATTGTTGCATATTTTATTGCATTTTCATCGCGTCATATCTCTGCATCCGTAGCTCCATTTTGCGCGTGTAATATGTCAAATTGTTCGCCTCGACGAGTAGATCATTTCTTCTCATTGCATAATTTTCATTTGAGCTCATCTTTGTGCCCGAAATGCTGTTAGAAGAGGCCTATGTGATGCTAGTTTCTGATTCTTATCAGAACATGCACTTTTGTTATTTTTGCCATGATTGATGTGTGCATCCTATGGACTTGAGCCCTACATGTGTTTTTTAATATGCCATGCCATCTTTCTAGGGGTGTATGCCATGTATTTTTCTGATCTATGTGGTGACTAGCACAAGCATGCAAACTAGGTGTCTTATTGTTGCTGATTTCAGCCCTGTTCTGCTGTTATTTTGATGCCATGTTCACTTGATGCTACAGAGAGATCCATGCATATTTTGAGATACTTCAGTAAGGATGTTTTGTTATGCATGTCTTTCTCTATCCATCCATTCCCTTGTTTGCAATTATGGAGTGCCATAGCTTGAGTCAATCGAGCTCTACTTTTGCTATAAAATGTTTCCTGGCAGATTGTTTACATGTTATTCAATTTTGCCAAGGTTGTTGTAGTTGATCCTTGCATCCTATGTTGTTGCTCTTGCCATGTATAGCTTCTATGCCATGTCTTCTTACTGTTGGTTGCCTTGCCATGCCATGTATTTCTCCGTGGTGAGTGATTCAAGCTCACCAACATGCCTACTTATCGTTGTTCCTGCCATGTATGAATCTGTAATATAACTTGCCATGTTTACATGGGTGCCATCATATTTTCTGATCCTTTTTGGCTCTTGGTCACTAAAGGACATTTGATCTATGCATTTAGTAGGTTCTTTCCATGCCTTTGGTTGCCATTATAAGTTCCTGTAGCATGTTGTTTGATAGCTCTAAACATTGCAACCTGAGGTTATTTCTGCTAAAGTTTGAAACTGTTATTATTTGCAATCTTGCCATGTCATTTTGAGCATGTTCTAATGATTTCTGGAGTTAGCTCAGTGATCATGTTTTGTAATGCTTTACCTGTACATCATGCCCATGCCTTTTGTTTTCATATTAAGGTTCTGTAGCATGTTGTTTTGATGCTTGCAATATGCCTACTTGCTGTTTTGGACAGATTGTTGTCATGACTTGTATAGGGTGTATGTGTTGAACCGTTACTCCGTTTTGAGTGTGCTCTATATGAAACTTGCTTGTTTTTGCATGTAGCTTCATATTATCATGTTGCATCCTTGTTTTGAGGTGTTTGCTTGATGTTTGTATGCATTTTGCATCAATGCCATGTTTAACTTGTTTTGCTCATATCTTCTAGGCCGTAGCTCCGAATTAAATGAACTTTATATGTAACTTGACTAGAATTTCGTATAGATCATCGTGGTCCATCTTAAATTGCTGTTTAAAAACTTGAACATAAGGTTTATTAAGATCTGGACCAATTTCGAAATTTGCATATGAGGACTTACCGGAATTGTTATATGTTGTTTCCGGCCTCATTTAAACTTGCCTTGATGTGTTGCTCTTGTTTGCATCATCTCTTGCCATGAGTAGCCTCATCTAGTTTTGTCATGCATCATGCTTGTTGTGCATCATGCCTTGTTCATGTGTGGTGTGTTTACTATGTTGTGTGCTTCTTCTTGCTAGTTCCTGTTTCGTTGCGATCGTGAGGATTCGTTCGTCTACGCTTGGTTCGGCTTCATCCGTTCATCTTCTTCATGGACTCGTTCTTCTTCCTTGCGGGATTTCAGGCAAGATGACCGCTACCCTGGATCTCACTACTATCATTGCTATGCTAGTTGCTTCGTTCTATCGCTATTTTTGCGCTACCTATTACCTGTTGCTCAAGCCTACCTAATTGCCATGTCAGCCTCTAACCTTTTGCACCCTTCCTAGCAAACCGTTGTTTGGCTATGTTACCGCTTTGCTCAGCCCCTCTTATAGCGTTGCTAGTTGCAGGTGAAGATGAAGTTTGTTCCTTATTGGAACATGGAGATGTTGTTCCTTGTTGGAACATGTTTACTTGTTGGGATATCACAATATATCTTACTTAATTAATGCATCTATATACTTGGTAAAGGGTGGAAGGCTCGGCCTTATGCCTGGTGTTTTGTTCCACTCTTGCCGCCCTAGTTTCCGTCATATCGATATTATGTTCCCAGATTTTGCGTCCCTAACGCGGTCGGGTGATTTATGGGACCCCCTTGACAATTCGCTTTGAATAAGACTTTTCCAGCAAGGCCCAACATTGGTTTTACCATTTGTCTCACCTATGCCCTTTTTCCCTTGGGTTTCCGGAGCCCGAGGGTCATCTTTATTTTAGCCCCCCCGGGCCAGTTCTCCTTCGAGTGCTGGTCCAAACCGAGCGATGTCCGGCGCCCCCTGGGCAATCAGGGTTTATGCCAACCCGACGTCTTTCTCATCCGGTGTGCCCTGAGAACGAGGTACGTGCGACTCCTATCGGGATTTGTCGGCACATCCGGGCGGCTTTGCTGGTCTTGTTTTATTGCTGTCGAAATTTCTTGTAGCCGGGATTCCGAGAATGATCGGGTCTTCCCGGGGAGAAGGAATATCCTTCGTTGATCGCGAGAGCTTATCATGGGCTAAGTTGGGACACCCCTGCAGGGTTTGAACTTTCGAAAGTCGTGCCCGCGGTTATGTGGCAGATGGGAATTTGTTAATGTCCGATTGTAGAAAACCCGAAGTTGATCTTAATTAAAATACACCAACCGTGTGCGTAACCGTGAGTGTCTCTTTTTGGGGTTGATCGAGAGGAGAACACGGTTAGCCACCATATATGCTTAGTCGCTGCTGCAACCTCACCACTTTACCCCCTTCCTTTCCCATGTTAGCTTTCCTAGTCTTGATACCCATGGTAATGGGATTGCTGAGTCCTCGTGGCTCACAGATTACTACACCACCAGTTGCAGGTACAGGTTTGCGATGATCATGACGTGAGAGCGATGCTTGCTTGCATTGAGTTCTTCTTCTGCTTCTTCTTCGATCAGGGATAGGTTCCGTGTCGGCAGCCCTGGGCTAGCGTGGTGGATGTCGTTTGAGCTTCTGCTTATGTTTCATCTGTAGTCGGATGTTGATCTTGTATATGATGTTGATGTATTCTTGTGGCATTCGTGTCTTATGTATGTATCCCCATCTATTATGTAATGTTGATGTAATGATATCCACCTTGCAAAAGCGTTCCAATATGCGGGTCTATCCTTGGTGGGACCGTCGAGTTCCTTTTGGATAGGGTCGCATAATGGGCGTGACAAGTTGGTATCAGAGCCTCGACCGACCCTAGGAGCCCCCTTGATTGATCGTGTAGTTTGGCCGCTGTTGAGTCTAGAAGAAAACTGTTTTTAGAGTCTAGTTATATCGGAGAGTAGGAATTCTTTTTACTCCTCAGCCCCTTCGTCGCTCTGGTGAGGAATCTTGACGTAGGTGTTTTGAATTACCCCTCTTCCCCTTCAAAATTTTTCTTTAGGATCACGCAGTTGGTTTTCCGATCGTTGGCCCTCAACTCTTTTCATCCGGTGTTTTTTTCTCGTCAAGTCGACTCGACCCTCTTCATCTTTGAGTTCAATCCTCAGTTCTTCCTCCGACGTCGTTGTTTTTCCTGGTCCGAAGTTGTCCTTGTTTTTCCCACCCGCCCTCCCTGTTCTTCTTCTCGGAACCGGAGTCCGTAATCGAGTATCCATCCTACTCGTGTGAAGTTTTGCTCTCTCTCCTCAATCTTTTCAACCGGTGTTTTCTCTTCAAGATATTCGTCAATTTCCCCTTCCAAGTTGTCTTTGTTTTCCCACCCTCCCACCCTTCTTCTTACCGGAGTTTGATTCTCTTTCGACCATCAATTTCATTTGTGCGGAGCCTCTTCAGTCTTCCATCAATCATTTCAACCGGTGAATTCTCGCCTCGTTCGTCATTCTTCATCCCTTTCTTTCCGGTGGATTTCAACTCAATTTTCTTGGTTCGATCATATTCTTTTCCTCTAAGTGTTTCCCCTGCTCGTTCGCCTCTCGCCAGTTTATCTTTTCGGAGTGCTCAAGTCATCTCAGGAGATTCGTCTGTGTTCGAATTAATTCGAGGTTGTCACCTCATTCAAATATTTCAATTGTTCCGGTGCATCATCTATCTGTTCGACAATCCTTTTCAACGGTGTTATCTCTTCAGTGGGCCCTAACCCACAGGTCTTTTTCCAGGATCTTACCTGACTCTTTTGATTTACCCGGAGTTATCCTAAATTATTTTCAAGTGTGACGTAAGAATGGATTTCATCAGTCACATGCCTTTTCCAAGATCGATTTCAAATCATTTCATTGTTAGCTCAACCTCTTCGCTTTTCATTCTATCGGAGTATCTCAACAATTTTGGTGGTGTTTCTCGTCGTCATTTGAAGACCGAAGAAGAGTTTCTCTTAAATCTTGTCCGTTCTTTTGAAGATTCGTGGTTCTAGCTTCATATTATCCTCTCGAATTGTTTCATTTGTCAGATATCCTTTTCTTACCTATCCGGGGTATGTCAGAAGTTCTTTTCCTGTTTCTTTTCACCGGAGGCCATCGTTTCAGAAGAATTCTTCGCCCTCATCATTTCAGCTATCGTTCTCTATTTATTCCGGTGCTTCATTCAAGTGTTCTGTAATCAGCTCATGATCTCTTTGTTCTTTTGCATCTAAATCCCCTCTAGCTTATTGGTTCTTCTAATTCTCCCCGCTGATCCATTCTCTTTCGTCAGTCAATTTCGAATTCTTATGGTGGTTCATTCAGATTCTTTTTCCTTTGTTATCATATTAATCCATTCGTTCTTTTCAACCTACCGGTGATTCATGAAGTCCTTCTCAAGTTTGCGACATGTCTTTTCTCAATCCTTTTCAAGAAGAATAAGTAAGATGCGAAATCCGTTGTTGGTCATCAATTTAATTTGATGAAGGATAAGCATACAATAAATCTTATTTTTATTTCATCCAAGTGATTAATCTTTTTCTTCGGAGTTTGTTCTTGATGAATAAATTCTAGTTTCAAGTCTTTTCATCTTTTCTTTTCCGGAGTTCAAATTTTCTTGGCCATATCGTCGGAACCTTCATCGGAATCATCGCAAGGCTTTAGTCTTATTCTTTCCTCCTTCATTCTATCTCATCATCTTTTTGTTACCGGAGTTCTTCACGGTGGTTCTTCATGATTTAATTCATGCTTCAAGAGTTCATCAAGATTTTGTTGGTGGAGTTCAAGTATCTTTTCTTCTCACGTCTCGAATTGCTATTAAATCTCCGTATTCTTTTGAAGTGGAGTTTTGCATTTCTTCGTTCTTCTCAGCTATTTAATCTTTTCTGCTTGTGGTTGGCTATCACCTCATAATTTTGAGAGGTTATCCATAAGTCCACATCAAGCTTATTCTTTTCGTTGTTGATTTTCTCAACAACTCCGTTCAATCTTTTCTTCTAAGATGCTTTCAATTTCATTCGTGGCACAAGTTGTCATATTCTTATCCGTTCTTTTCATTCAACTTTTTCAATTCTTTCCGCAGGTTTTGTGTTGTTCCTTTCATCAAGTATCTTTCCATCCTCTCTAGTTCAAGTTCTATTCCTCCATGTTCAACCGGTGTGCTGCCTAAATCCTTTCAGTCTTATCCGTTTCTTTTCTCATTCTAACCACTCCGGTTAGAACGAGTGGTTTCATAGTCTAAACGACTCCATGAGCTTTTGATTCTCGTCATTCTCGTCGTTCCTCTCTTCTTCTTGAGTGCTTTCGATTCTTTGCTTCTTCCCTTGAGTTCTTGTTTCACCTCATTCCTTTTCCCTTCCGTCTCGGTCCTAAGATCTCGGGACAAGATCTCTTGTTAGTGGAGGAGTGTTGTAACACCCCGGATTCGATGCGCCAGGTGTCCTTCAGTTATTCGCCGTCGTTGCCATGTCTTTGCTTGTGTGTTGCACTCTGCCATGTCATCATTTGCATTTCATATCATGTCATCATGTGCATTTCATTTTGCATACGTGTTCGTCCCATGCATCCGAGCATTTTCCCCGTTGTCCGTTTTGCAATCCGGCACTCCTATGTCTCCCGGCGCCCCCTTTTACCTCTTTTCGTGTGCGGGTGTTAAACGGTCTCGGAATGGACCGAGGTTTGTCAAGCGGCCTTGGTATAGCACCGGTAGACTGCCTGTCAAGTTTCGTGCCATTTGGAGGTCGTTTGATACTCCAACGGTTAACCGGGTAACCGCAAAGCCCTCTTTTGTGTGCAGCCCAACACCCCTTCTAAAGTGGCCCAAAACCCAGCTAACTCCCCTCCATGCTCTCGGTCGTTCGATCACGATCGCGTGGCCGAAAACCGCACCTCATTTGGACTCTCCTAGCTCCCTCTACCTATAAATATGCCTCTCCCCCGAAATTCGCGGATCAAATCGCAGTCGAAACCCTAAAAGTCCCTCCTCTCCGCGCCGGACATGTCCGCCCCTGGCCGGACATGTCCGCCACCGCTCCCCGCGCCAATCGGAGGCCGCCACATGGCGCGCTGCCGCCACCCTCCGCCGCCGGGCGCGAGGCCAGCCCGCTCGCGCAGGCTGCCAGCCCCGAGCCGCCAGCCCGCCGCCGCCTCTGCGCCGGGCCCGCCCGCGTCCGTCCGCCTCGCGGAGTCCTTCCTACCGCCGGCGCCCTCGCCGCCCGGCGCGCGCCTCCACCGCCCAGCGTTGAGTCGCCGCCGCCCGCGCTTCTTTCGCCTCCGGCCATGCCGCGCCTCCTCGCCTCCCGTCGCGGCGAGCCCTCGCTGAGGCGCTTGCCTCGCCCGCCGGTTGCCGCGCCGCCCCGACAGCGCGCGCCGCCGCCCGCGCGGTCCTCCGCTCGGTCGCCGCGCCGCCGTCCGTCTCCGTCGGCCCCTGAGCGCCGCCTCGACCTCCTCCGCGTCGAGCCCCTCGCCGGAGCTCGCCCGGCCGCCGCCCCACTCGCCGGAGTTCGTCTCCGTCCGGATCGGGACGAGATCCACCAAGCCCCCGATCCAAACGCGCCCGCGCCCTGTCCCGGATCCCGCCATCCCGCGTTGACTTTTCGCGGAGGTGATTTTTTCACTAAGTCCCCGAAATTGTTGCATATTTTATTGCATTTTCATCGCGTCATATCTCTGCATCCGTAGCTCCATTTTGCGCGTGTAATATGTCAAATTGTTCGCCTCGACGAGTAGATCATTTCTTCTCATTGCATCATTTTCATTTGAGCTCATCTTGGTGCCCGAAATGCTGTTAGAAGAGGGCTATGTGATGCTAGTTTCTGATTCTTATCAGAACATGCACTTTTGTCATTTTTGCCATGATAGATGTGTGCATCCTATGGACTTGAGCCCTACATGTGTTTTGTAATATGCCATGCCATCTTTCCAGGGGTGTATTCCATGTATTTTTGTGATCTATGTGGTGACTAGCACAAGCATGCAAACTAGGTGTCTTGTTGTTGCTGATTTCAGCCCTGTTCTGCTCTTATTTTGATGCCATGTTCACTTGATGCTACAGAGAGATCCATGCATATTTTGAGATACTTCAGTAAGGATGTTTTGTTATGCATGTCTTTCTCTATCCATACATGCCCTTGTTTGCAATTATGGAGTGCCATAGCTTGAGTCAATCGAGCTCTACTTTTGCTATAAAATGTTTCCTGGCAGATTGTTTACATGTTATTCAATTTTGCCAAGGTTGTTGTAGTTGATCCTTGCATGCTATGTTGTTTCTCTTGCCATGTATAGCTTCTATGCCATGTCTTCTTATTGTTGGTTGCCTTGCCATGCCATGTATTGCTCCGTGGTGAGTGATTCAAGCTCACCAACATGCCTACTTATCGTTGTTCCTGCCATGTATGAATCTGTAATATAACTTGCCATGTTTACATGGGTGCCATCATATTTTCTGATCCTTTTTGGCTCTTGGTCACTAAAGGACATTTGATCTATGCATTTAGTAGGTTCTTTCCATGCCTTCGGTTACCATTATGAGTTCCTGTAGCATGTTGTTTGATAGCTCTAAACATTGCAACCTGAGGTTATTTCTGCTAAAGTCTGAAACTGTTATTATTTGCAATCTTGCCATGTCATTTTGAGCATGTTCTAGTGATTTCTGGAGTTAGCTCAGTGTTCATGTTTTGTAATGCTTTACCTGTACATCGTGCCCATGCCTTTTGTTTTCATATTGAGGTTCTGTAGCATGTTGTTTTGATGCTTGCAATATGCCTACTTGCTGTTTTGGACAGATTGTTGTCATGACTTGTATAGGGTGTATGTGTTGAACCGTTGCTCCGTTTTGAGTGTGCTCTATATGAAACTTGCTTGTTTTTGCATGTAGCTTCATATTATCATGTTGCATCCTTGTTTTGAGGTGTTTGCTTGATGTTTGTATTCATTTTGCATCAATGCCATGTTTAACTTGTTTTGCTCATATCTTCTAGGCCGTAGCTCCGAATTAAATGAACTTTATATGTAACTTGACTAGAATTTCGTATAGATCATCGTGGTGCATCTTAAATTGTTGTTTAACAACTTGAACATAAGGTTTATTCAGATCTGGACCAATTTCGAAATTTGCATATGAGGACTTACCGGAATTGTTATATGTTGTTTCCGGCCTCATTTAAACTTGCCTTGATGTGTTGCTCTTGTTTGCATCATCTCTTGCCATGAGTAGCCTCATCTAGTTTTGTCATGCATCATGCTTGTTGTGCATCATGCCTTGTTCATGTGTGGTGTGTTTACTATGTTGTGTGCTTCTTCTTGCTAGTTCCTGTTTCGTTGCGATCGTGAGGATTCGTTCGTCTACGCTTGGTTCGGCTTCATCTGTTCATCTTCTTCATGGACTCGTTCTTCTTCCTTGCGGGATTTCAGGCAAGATGACCGCTAACCTGGATCTCACTACTATCATTGCTATGCTAGTTGCTTCGTTCTATCGCTATGTTGCGCTACCTATTACCTGTTGCTCAAGCCTACCTAATTGCCATGTCAGCCTCTAACCTTTTGCACCCTTCCTAGCAAACCGTTGTTTGGCTATGTTACCGCTTTGCTCAGCCCCTCTTATAGCGTTGCTAGTTGCAGGTGAAGATGAAGTTTGTTCCTTATTGGAACATGGAGATGTTGTTCCTTGTTGGAACATGTTTACTTGTTGGGATATCACAATATATCTTACTTAATTAATGCATCTATATACTTGGTAAAGGGTGGAAGGCTCGGCCTTATGCCTGGTGTTTTGTTCCACTCTTGCCGCCCTAGTTTCCGTCATATCGGTATTATGTTCCCGGATTTTGCGTCCCTAACGCGGTCGGGTGATTTATGGGACCCCTTGACAGTTCGCTTTGAATAAGACTTTTCCAAAGAAGGCCCAACATTGGTTTTACCATTTGTCTCACCTATGCCCTTTTTCCCTTGGGTTTCGGAGCCCGAGGGTCATCTTTATTTTAGCCCCGGGCCAGTTCTCCTTCGAGTGCTGGTCCAAACCGAAGCGATGTCCGCGCCTCACAGGCAATCGGGTTTATGCCAACCCGACGCCTTGCTCATCCGGTGTGCCACGAGAACGAGGTACGTGCGACTCCTATCGGGATTTGTCGGCACATCCGGGCGGCTTTGTTGGTCTTGTTTTATTGCTGTCGAAATGTCTTGTAGCCGGGATTCCGAGAATGATCGGGTCTTCCCGGAGAGAAGGAATATCCTTCGTTGATCGCGAGAGCTTATCATGGGCTAAGTTGGGACACCCCTGCAGGGTTTGAACTTTCGAAAGCCGTGCCCGCGGTTATGTGGCAGATGGGAATTTGTTAATGTCCGATTGTGAAAACCCGAAGTTGATCTTAATTAAAATACACCAACCGTGTGTGTAACCGTGAGTGTCTCTTTTTGGGGTTGATCGAGAGGAGAACACGGTTTCTGTGTTATGTCTGACGTAAGTAGGAGTTCATGATCACTTCTTGATCATTACTAGTTGACGACCGTTCCTTTGTTCCTCTTCTCGCTCTCATTTGCGTAAGTTAGCCACCATATATGCTTAGTCGCTGCTGCAACCTCACCACTTTACCCCCTTCGTTTCCCATGTTAGCTTTGCTAGTCTTGATACCCATGGTAATGGGATTGCTGAGTCCTCGTGGCTCACAGATTACTACACCACCAGTTGCAGGTACAGGTTTGCGATGATCATGACGTGAGAGCGATGCTTGCTTGCATTGAGTTCTTCTTCTGCTTCTTCTTCGATCAGGGGATAGGTTCCAGGTCGGCAGCCTGGGCTAGCAGGGTGGATGTCGTTTGAGCTTCTGCTTATGTTTCATCTGTAGTCGGATGTTGATCTTGTATATGATGTTGATGTATTCTTGTGGCATTCGTGTCTTATGTATGTATCCCCAGCTATTATGTAATGTTGATGTAATGATATCCACCTTGCAAAAGCGTTCCAATATGCGGGTCTATCCTTGGTGGGACCTCGAGTTCCTTTTGGATAGGGTCGCATATTGGGCGTGACATCTTCCCCCTTAAGTCAAGGGAAAATTCACAGCGCGGGATTTGTGCATCTCTTCAATGCAAACGGTTCAGATTGAATACGGTATGCAAAGCCAGACTTCGGCGCCAAGCCAAGAGAAAATGTGCCGAGCAAGATTTGTACATCCCTTCAAGGCAAACGGTTGTTTTGGATGACCCGTGTCGAACCATGTACAAACAATTCGGTAAGATTTGCATCTGTCATATTCGGTACGCTGCCATTTGTCAAACTGGAAAGATTGACATTTGTTGATCTAGCAACATTGCCATTTGTCAACCTTGTAACACTGCGATTTGTCAAAATATGCAACTAAAAATCACTAGCACTATCTAATTTTTGCAACTAAAATTCAGTAATTAAGAATAGATTTCATTCATAGATTAAGAAGTCGTTCTTTATACAAACAGTTCAACACAACAGCTGAACCAACCAAACTTTTCCCCAATTATTGCCAACCACGTACGGAAATAGCTAGTTCAACTATATATACTAGCTAATTTTAAGTACGTTGTACAGTTCCACCACATCTATTTGCCACATATCACACACATCTTGTTCAGTTGAACCGTTTCCATTGTGTTGCCTAATCACACACAGTTCATCCTAGTGAACTATATGCCGTATATCGCAGACACCCTCATCTGGCTGCCCGTTTCTGTTGTTATGCATCATTGCAAATAGTTCTTCTGGATTAACCATTTGCCACTCATCGCACACGCAAATCTAATATGAATTGTGTTTCATGTCGCCGCCATCGCAAATGTTTTGCATCTTTTTTGACGGTTTTATTACATCAACGTTTGTGATTGATGCATCGCACATAGTTTCGTTGAAGGGTCTCTGATTCGACTGTCGTGTTTCGACCATCCTGCAGTAGTGCAAGTGGTGTCATGGGAGACATAGTAGGTAGGTCCATGGGGATGACCGTAGGATGCTCCGAATCAGATTTGGTCCCTGGAGTTCGGAGGAATTTGATATAAACTCCGAATATTAGCATTTTCACGGCAGAGAAGAATGACAAGTCAATCAAGAAGATTGTTATCAAAGGTATTTCATGATGGAAGTGACCCCCAAAAAGAGCTGACATGAAGCAATTTCTACGGGGCTCGGGGTGAGAGTGTTGACTGCAATAAAAAATAAATAGGATGAAGAACAGACCTAGAATTTTCTTCCATAGTTCTTTATCTCTTATTTGAGTCACAGGACGTCCTTACTACTAACAGGGATCGCAATGTGTTGAAACTTATGTTATGTTGCTTAACCCGAACATATTCTAAGTGAGATGTGACAGAAATCTCTTTGTGCCACTATAAAATTTGCTCTTCTCAGTGACAAAAATCCTAGTGACAAAGAATAATATGTCGCCTAAAATCATTTTCTCCTGGGCCATCCCCGCCGCCAGCTTTGTTGATGTTCTGGCCTCACTTTTGGTGACTTTATTATCCGTAGCTAAGTTGTTATATTTTCTGGGACGGTTATTAGTGTCACGGAAATTATTGAAGTGTCACTGTCATGATTTATTTCATGAGATTAACAAGAGAGGGCCACGTGTCAGCATCTGTGTAGGCTACGTTCATGCTGCCTGGTTGCATGTTTGTAGGCGAACAACCTAGAGGCATGTCTGCGGTCGACGTTCAGGTGTGCGAGCTGGCCGCATCAGAGATTCTCACCAGAACACGTGCCTTTAACCAGTGGACGTCCGACCGCCTTGGTTGTCTATGCATACTAGAGAAGAGATATAAGGCCACGACGGCCTTTGACCGCCCCGCCGGCTGCCTATCCAACCACGTCTCCTTAATGGTGACCTCGCTTGCGGCAGCTATAAGATAGAGGTCGTACCTTCTCTTGCACCATTCCCTTATCCAATCCATCACACACACCTCGTCCATGGCGCGCCCATATGAGCACCCCCCCGGTCTTCTACTTTGGCGTCATTGAGGACGAGCCGGAAGAGGATCCTCTGCCCCCCTTGTGTGCAAAGATGGACAAGGAGCTAGAGAAGAGAGCGCAGATGGAGACGGAGGCAATGTACATAGACGCGCGCACGCCCGTGCTAACGCTTGTGCCGGTGCCTACGCTCGGCTTCCCGAACAAAGCTTTATAATGCATCTGATTAGCCTCAGTGGGCCGTGGCCGCTGATACGTCTCCAACATATCTATAATTATTTATTGTTCCATGCTGTTATATTATCATTCTTTGATGTTTTACAATCATTTTATAGCAACTTTATATCAATTTTTGGGACTAACCTATTAACGTAGTGCCTAGTGCCACTTGTACTTTTTTTCTTGTTTTTTACTTTGCAGAAAATCAATACCAAACGGAGTCCAAATGCAGCAAAACTTTTTGGAGAATTTTTTTGGACCAGAAGACACACGATGGGCCAAGGAAGTACCAGAGGGGGGCTCCGAGGGGAGCACAACCCACCTGGCCGCGCCCTGGTGGGTTGTGCCCACCTCGGCCGCCTCCCACACTGCTTCTTTGCTCAATAAATACCCCGAAAATCCAAAAACCCTATGGGAGTCGACGAAACACAATTCCAGCCGCCGCAAGTTCCAGAAACCATACATCCAATCTAGACACCATCACGGAGGGGTTCATCATCATCATTGGTGCTTCTCTGATGATGCGTGAGTAGTTCATTGTAGACCTACGGGTTCGTAGTTAGTACCAAGATGGCTTCCTCAATCTCTTTTGATTCTCAATACAATGATCTCTTGGAGATCTATTTGATGTAACTTTTTTGCGGCGTGTTTGCTAGGATCTGATGAACTTTGAGTTTATGATCAGATCTATTTTATCCATGAAAGTTATTTGAGTTCTGATCTCTTATATGCATGATTGCTTATAGCCTCGTATTTCTTCTTCGAATCTTTGGTTTAGTTAGCCCAACTAGATCGATTTTTCTTGCCATGGGAAGAGGTGCTTTGTGATGGGTTCGATCTCATGGTGCTAAATCCTGGTGACAGAAGGGGACATGACACGTATGTATCGTTGCTATTAAGGATAACAAGATGGGATCTATTCCTACATGAATAGATCTTGTCTACATCATGTCATCATTCTTATTGCATTACTCCGTTTCTCCAGGAACTTAATACACTAGATGCATCCTAGATAGCGGTCGATGTGTGGAGTAATAGTAGTAGATGTAGGCAGGAGTCGGTCTACTAATCTTGGACGTGATGCCTATATACTGATCATTTCCTGGATATCGTCATGATTATTTGAAGTTCTATCAATTGCCCAACAGTAATTTGTTTACCCGTCGTATGCTATTTTTCTCGAGAGAAGCCACTAGTGAAATCTATAGCCCTCGGGTCTCTTCTTTATCATATTTGCCTTCGAGATCTATTTTTATTCGCTTTTATTTTCAGATCTATTAATCCAAAAACCCAAAAAATACCTTGCTGCAATTTTTTATTATTTATATTATTTAGCATTTCCGAGAGATCTATTTATCCAATGTACTACAAATTTATCTATCTTTTTACCCGGGAGGGATTGACAACCCCTCTTTCACGTCGGGTTGCAAGTATTTGTTCTTTGTGTGCAGGTACCATTTACATAGTGTTGCTTTGTTCTCCTACTGGTTAGATAACCTTGGTCTCATCACTGAGGGAAATACCTACCATAGATGTGATGCATCATCCCTTTCTCTTTGGGGAAATAATGACGTAGTTCAAGGCGCATCAAAAGGAATTTATGGCGCTGTTGCCGGGGAGACATCATCAACATCTATCAAGTTCCTAATCACAAATATCATATCATTGCAATTTACATTATTTTCCATTTGCCTCTTGTTTTCATCTCCCCCACTTCACAAAAATTTGTCGTTTTATTCGCCTTCTTTTTCGTTCACCGTTTTCTCGTCAGATCTGTTTTCGTGTGCAATTTTGTTTGTCACTTTTTTCGTTATGGATAGTTCTTTCTCCATTGCATGCACCCCCGAGAATGAGGTTCTTAACTTCAAACAAAGGGGAGGGGAGAATTTAGAAGATGCTTGGTATAGGATTTGCAATGCTCATAATATATCTATTCGTAAGCAATCTACTATTGTTCTTCTTTGCTGTTTTTATGTGGGCATCACCACTTGGTATAGATTCGTCCTTGATACGACTACCGGTGGGAATTTCTTGATGTGTCCTTCTCTAGATGCTTTTAATGCCATGGGGAATTTAGTGGGTTCGCCACCACTTATTATTAATGAAACAACTTTAACTCTCGAGCATGATATGGAAAGGCTTGATGCTATTGAAAAGAAAATGCTCACTGAAGAAAATATTGAAAAAATAGATAAAAGGATGCACAATCTTGCTAATAGAATCGGATCAAAAGCGGGAGACGCTCTTAAAGTACTAAAATAAAAAGAACCCGCATTCAACGAAAGAATAGAGGAGTGCCCTACTAGAATTGATAAGTTGGAAGAAATTTTTAGTAATTTAAGCACGGCTTTTTCTTCCGCTAAAAGTATTGATAAAACTCCGGTAAAAATTGTCAAGGTTACTCAAGTCACTAAAAACAAGGGTGCAACTTCTAATAGTAATAAAGAAGATCTTAAGATGATTAGTATTCACCCAAATTTTGTTGAAATAATAAAAGACCCTTTGTACAAGAATGAATTCTTCAAACTTGTTCCTAGTATTGTTATTGACAATTTGTATGCTAAATCTTTGAAGAATTCTAAGTGTTTGATTGAGGAGTTGGAAACTAAAGACAACAACACTTAGATCTCTGCATTATACCTACCTAGGGGCATAAAACGATAGCGCTTGTTGGGAGGCAACCCAATGAATAAAATTTATTTTTGTCTTTTTCTTTCTGTTCTTGAGTGTTTGCACAATTATGCTACTGTTATGATTGTGTTTTTTATGTTTACTTAGTGTTTGTACCAAGCAAAGCCTTTGGGATCATGTTGGGTGATAGTTGATTTGATCTTGTTGGAAAACATAAACTTTTGTGTCGAGTAAAATAATTTTTAAAAACCACAAAAGCGACAAAAAAATTCTGAATTTTATATACAAGATGGATATACAAATTGCCTACATTGTCCTAATGTTTCAGAATTTTTGGAGTTACAGAAGTAAACAAAGTTTTCAAATTGCTACAGACTGTTCTGTTTTTGACAGATTCTGTTGTCTTTGCGTTGTGTGCTTAGTTGATGAATCTATGGTTAGTATTGGAGGGTATAAGCTATAGTAAAGTTGGAATACAGTAGATATAATGCAAAATTAAAATATGAATGGGTTTGCAACATTGCTTAGAGTAGTGATTTGCTTTGTTATACTAACGGATCTCACAAAGGTTATGTTGAGTTTTGTGTGATTGAAGTTTTTGGGTTTTGGGTGAGATCACGATGGATGAAGGAATAAGGAGTAAGAAGAGCCTAAGCTTGGGGATGCCCATGGCACCCCAAGTTATTATCCAAAGACGAACAAGCAACTAAGCTTGGGGATGCCCCCGATTGGCATCCCCTCTTTCTTCTAACGACCATCGGTATTTTACTTGGTGCTATATTTTTATTCATCACATATCATGAGTTTTTCTTGGAGCGTCATGTATTATATGAGTCTTTGCTTGTTTTTCTTTTAATTTTGTTTCATCTATCCTTGCTGGACACACCTATTCGAGAAAGCCAAAATTATGCTATGATTTGTTAGAATTGCTTTATGTGCTTCACTTAAATTTTTTGAGCTATGGAATTGCTCTAGTGCTTCACTTATATCTTTTTGAGCAGGGTGTGCTTTAGTATTTTTGAAGAAATTCTCTCATGCTTAACTTAGATTTATTTGAGAGTTAGTAAAAATTTAAAGAAATCCTCTCATGCTTCACTTAAATTATCTTGAGAGAAGGAAATTTTTATGCTCATGTTCTTCACTTAGATTTGTTTGAGCTATCAAAAGCAACATATGAATTAGTTCCAAAGTGATAGATATTCAAGAGTCATGTAATAAAAACTTTCATAAAGATCATTGGACAAAATAAACTTGAGTTTTTGTAATAGTTTTGCGGTATGATGATATAATATGTGAGTCATGTTGATGAGTAATTATGCTTTAGTAAGAATATTGGTGTTAAGATTTGTGATTCCCTATGCAAGCATGAAAGTCAATAGTTATGCAATGAAATTACATCCTACTTTTGGTGCATTATTTGGTGTTATTTATGCTTAATGCTCTCTTATGAGATTTTTTGTTTCTTGGTTGGATGCTTCTCAATCTATTTGCTAGGCTTCCCTTGTACTAAGTGGGATTACTACTTATGCATCCAAAATCCTTAAACCCAGTTTTCGCCATATGAGTCCACTATACCTACCTATATGCGGTATTCTTTTGTCGTTCTAAGGAAATTTGTATGTGCCATCTCTAATCTTCAAAATAAAATTCCTTTCTGTGTGCTTGTACCGCTCATGAAACGGTAGGGAGTGGCTGATATTTTTCTATGCTAGATGTGTTATTCTCAAGATGAGTGTTTATTCACTTGTCATTGCACGAGAGTACGTCAAAGGTATTAGGCATGCGCAGTCCTGAAATGAAAAATGAATTTACTTTATGTTGTCAAATAATAAATTCCTTGGAAAGTGTTGGTATGGATGGTACCCGTGGATTCGGTTAGCCGTGAAATGTGAAAGTATGGTGGAAAAAGGAATAAACTTTATTTTCTGTTTGGGAACCGCCTATGATATATCTAGCATGGAAAGTATTGGGAACTACTCGATTGTTTTGTTGACAGGAAAAGCAGGCCACCCAAAATGTTTTATCTTTATCTTTTTCCGCTTTGAGCTCTGGCACCTCAACAAATCCCTACCTCCCTCTGCGAAGGGCCTTTCTATTTACTTTATGGAATTTTTATTTTTATTTGAGTCTCCATCTTCTTTTATAAAGCACCAACTAAGGGGCACTATGATCGTACTTGAGCATTGGGTGTAGCTAATATGCGAGTGTGTTTCCTAAATGGATCAATGATTGAGCATAATGGGCTAGGGATAACTTGCTTTAGTGTTGATATTTTGAAGGACATGGTTGCTTGTTGATATGCTTGAGTATTGAAATTTTCATGTTAAAACTAGACTATTGCTTTGAGTCATATAAAACTCCAAATGTACATGCTACAAAAGAAAAGAATATCTGATGAACATGTTAGGCAGCATTCCACATCAAAAATTCTATTTATATCATTTACCTACTCGAGGACGAGCATGAATTAAGCTTGGGGATGTTGATATGTCTCCAATGTACCTATAATTTTTTGATAGAGGCAAAGGTGTCCCGTCTTTCGATGAGATGGTGGCTATCGTTTTGGAGGAAGTCAACTTTGACGATCCGATTACGAACGTGCGAGGACGTCGCGCCTTAGCAATCGCTAAACCAACTCCGAGAGATTATTGACCACGCCGGAGCACGATCAACCTGACCATGAAGGTCTGTTTCCTGCAGGCAAACGAAGAACAAGCAAGACACTAAGATTGCAATCTGGATATTGTGAATATAAGAGGAAAGCTTTATTGATCAAGGTGGGGTTCTGCGACGCCTTTGTCTGGTCGTTGAACACAAACGAAGTACGCGAAGTTGCAGCTATGGTGAACTTTTAATCTAGACAAAACCCAAAGTCTAAACGATGCCCTAAGGGCTGTATATATGGAGGAAGACGGGGGGAATTTCGTGGCCCTTAGGGAGGGGTCCGAAACCAACCCTATGTCTTGTTTCCCCACACATACGGACTATAAAAACAGCCTAAACTTATTTATTTCGTAATTACATGGGCCTGGCCCAATAATAAGGTGACGCAGCACCTAGAATAGCCTCTAGACGAAACTTATGAAGTGGCATCTTGTATATTCTATCCAAGGCTTCATGCACTCCTTATGGTGGCTTCAAAGTCCTGAATCATCACTTGTAACTCCGTTCTTGTTCCCCTTGCGCATGCCATCAACTCCATGCTTGTTCTTGCTCCATTGTCCATCCTTCTCCAAGCTAGGCCCTTCATTTGTAAGCAAAACAAATGTATCCAATTTAGGCATCATCATATTCTCATGAACATTAGAATCATTACCAAGACACTAAAGTACCTGATAATTTAATTGGCATGTGCGAGCTCTAGTAATTGGTCCAATATGTATAGCAGCAGGGGCTGTGGGTGTAACAATGTTATTAATGTCCTCATCTTCCTCCCCTCCTTGAAATGAAGTCGTCCTCGACAGAAGCTCATCTTACTCACCTAAATAAGGCTTCAAATCTGCAATGTTAAAAGTGGGACTAAACCCAAAATCTGCAGGTAGCTCAAGTTTATATGCATTATCATTTATTTTCTCTAACACCTTAAAAGGACCAGTAGCACGTGGCATTAGCTTTGATTTGCGAAAATTGGGAAATCTATCCCGACGCAAATGTAACCAAACAAGATCTCCAGGTGCAAACACAACATGTTTTCTACCCTTATCTCCAGCAAGTTTATATCTAGCATTCATACGCTCAATGTTTTCCTTAGTTAACTCATGCATTTTTTAAATCAACTCAGCACATTGTTTAGCATCAAAATTAACCTTCTCCGAAGATGGAAGAGGCAACAAATCAATAGGTGCATGAGGTAGGAAACCATACACAATTTCAAAAGGGCACATCTTAGTATTAGAATGCAACGAACGATTATAAGCAAATTCAATATGAGGCAAGCATTCTTCCCACATTTTCTTATTATTCTTCAAAACAGCCCTAAGCATAGTAGACAATGTTCTATTGACTACTTCAGTTTGTCCATCAGTTTGGGGGTGACATGTAGTACTAAAAAGCAGTTTAGTCCCCAACTTAGCCCATAAACATCTCCAAAAGTGGCTAAGAAATTTAGTATCACGATCTGAAATGATAGTATTTGGCACACCATGCAAGCGAATAATTTCATGAAAGAACAAATCAGCAACATTAACAGCATCATCGCCTTTGTGACATGGTATAAAGTGTGCCATTTTCGAGAATCTATCCATGACAAGAAATATGATATCCCTCCCCTTCTTTGTTCGAGGTAAACCTAAAACAAAGTCATAGATATATCCTCCCAAGGAACACTAGGTACAGGCAAACGCATATATAAACCATGAGGATTGAATCGTGACTTAGCTTTTTGACACGTAGTGTTGCGAGCAACAAAACGCTCAACATCCCGTCTCATCTTTGGCCAAAAGAAATGTGTAGCAAGTATATCCTCCGTCTTCTTCACGCCAAAGTGTCCCATTAGTCCTCCTCCATGCGCCTCCTGCAACAACAAAAGACGAACGGAGCTAGCTGGAATGCATAGCTTGTTAGCACGAAACACAAATCCATCATTAACGACGAACTTATTCCATGTTCTACCTTCTTTACAATTCTTCAATACATCTTTAAATTCGGCATCATGCACATATTGATCTTTGATGGTCTCCAAACCAAATATTTTAAAGTCAAGTTGTGAAAGCATAGTATAACGACGAGACAATGCATCAACAATAACATTTTCTTTACCCTTCTTGTGTTTAATGACATAAGGGAAAGTCTCAATGAATTCAACCCATTTAGCATGTCTACGGTTCAGTTTTGCTTGACTTTTAATGTGTTTCAAAGATTCATGATCAGAATGTATAACAAATTTTTTGGGCCATAAATAATGTTGCCATGTTTCTAAGGTCCGAACAAGAGCATATAATTCTTTATCATAAGTAGAATAGTTCATACTAGGCGCACTCAATTTTTCAGAAAAGTATGCAACAGGTTTGCCATCTTGTAATAACACACCTCCTAATCCAATTCCACTAGCATCACATTCAAGCACAAAAGTCTTATTAAAATCAGGAAGTTGGAGTAAAGGAGCATGTGTCAACTTATCTTTCAATACCATGAAGGCTTCTTCCTGTGCGGTACCCCAAACGAAAGAAACATCCTTCTTTGTAAGCTCATTGGGAGGTGCGGCAATGGTGCTAAAATCTCTCACAAAACGCCTATAGAAACCAGCGAGTACAAGAAAACTCCGCACTTGTGTGACTGTTTTGGGCTGCGGCCAACTCTCTATAGCTTCAATCTTGGCTTTATCAACTTCAATTCCCTGTGGAGTAACAACATAGCCAAGAAAAGACACTCAGTCGGTGCAAAACGTGCACTTCCCAAGGTTACCAAACAAACGTGCATCACGTAGAGCAATAAAAACAGCACGTAAATGTTCCAAATGTTCTTCAAAGGATTTGCTATAAATCAGTATATCATCAAAATAGACTACCACAAATCGTCCAACGAAAGCACGTAAAACTTCTTTCATTAGTCTCATGAAAGTACTAGGTGCATTAGTTAACCCAAAAGGCATGACTAACCACTCATATAAACCAAACTTAGTTTTAAATGCAGTTTTCCATTCATCTCCCAATTTCATACGAATTTGATGGTATCCACTACGCAAATCAACTTTGGAGAATATTGTAGAGCCACTCAATTCATCAAGCATATCATCTAGCCTAGGAATAGGATGACGAGAACAAATAGTAATATTATTAATGCCTCTACAATCAACACACATACGCGACATACCATCCTTTTTAGGCACTAGTATAATAGGAATAGCACAAGGACTAAGAGATTCTCGTATATAACCTTTGTCGAGCAGCTCTTGTACTTGACGCATAATCTCCTTCGTCTCCTCTGGATTGGTACGGTATGGTGCACGGTTGGGTAGCAATGCACCGGGAATTAAGTCAATCTGATGTTCAATCCCTCGAATAGGTGGTAATCCCGGTGGCACGTCTTGTGGAAAGACGTTAGCGAACTCCTGCAAAATGTTAGTAACAACAGGAGGCAAAGAGGAAGGTACGTCCTTGAATGAAAATAATGCCTCTTTGCACACAAAAGCATAGCAAACAGATTTGGTGAAATCTAGATCATCAATATCAGATTTGGTGGCAAGTAAACATGCAGTTTTCAATTTAATTTCAGAAGCAACACTAGATGGTTTATTATCAGGCTTCATTTGTTGCTCACATTCTTTTGCCACAATCTGATTTTCACTCTTATTTTTCTCCTGTTTTGCTTTATTAGCTCTATTAATATCATCTTTCAAAATGGAATCAGGAGACATAGGAAGTAAAGTGATATGTTTATCCTTATGAACAAGAGTATACTGATTGGTTCTACTATGGTGTACATAATTTTTATCAAATTGCCATAGTCTACCAAGTAATAAGGAACATGCTTGCATAGGTACCACATCACAATCAACATAATCAGCATATGTAGAGATACTAAAATGCACACGAACAGTATGTGTTACCTTAACCTTGCCGCTGTTTTTGAACCATTGCATGTAGTAAGGATGTGGATGTGGTCGTGGTGAGACATAGCTTCTCCACCATCTCCATGTTAGCCAAGTTGTTGCAGCTCCCTCCATCTATGATGATGTGAACAAAACGTTCCTTCACTACTCCCTTTGTATGGAACAAATTATGCCTCTGATTTTGCTCAGCTTGTGTGACCTGCACACTCAAAACACGTTGAGCAACTAAACATTCATACCTGTCAGCGTCTTCAGGAGCCATCTATTGCGTCTCATGATCAGAATCATCTCCACCGTGTTCTTCACGTGTAATAAGAGCCAAAGTCTCCTCATCATAGTCACTAGTGGACTCATACCCACCATCCTCAGTAGCAATCATCACACGCTGAGATTTGCATTCTCTCGTGTAATGACCTCGTCCCTTACAACGATGAGAAATAATATCATTTATGTGCCGTGTTGATGCCATGGAAGAAGAAGAACTCTGTGCAGCCCCAATAGGTGTGCTCTTGGCAGATAGTGGTGGTTGTGCCTGCTTCCTTGTATCATGGCTAGAGGTGGCAGCTGATGGAGGTGTCAGTGCAGTAGAATGTGTGGAAGTAGAGGATGCACACGGTGTCCATGATGAAGGTCGACCTGCAGAAAAGTTAGTCCACGGCAATGCCTGTCGATCCTGCACTTCACGTTCAGCTTTACAAGCAAGATGGAATAAACGAGTGATATTACTATACTCATTATTCTAGACTGGTCTGAATCTGTCTATTTAATCCACCCATAAAATGTGCAAGTATAGCTTCATTCTCCTCAACAATACCACATCGAATCATGCCAGTTTGTAATTCCTGATAATATTCTTCTACAGAATTTTTTCCTTGTCTTTAGCGCTGCAATTTTTGAAGTAATTCGCGTTGATAATAAGGTGGAACCCAATGAGTACGCATAGCATTTTTCAAAGCAGCCCAAGTAGCCGGAATGGGATATAATCTACAATGTTCAGACCACCAAACACATGCGAAACTAGTGAAAGCACAAACAGCAGTAGGAACACGTCTCTCCTCAGGATATTGTAAACATGTAAACCGTTGCTCAGTTTCTAACTCCCAAGTAAGATATATATCAGGAACATATCTACCCTCAAATGGTGGAATATTCAATTTTAGTTTACGAAGATGGTCATGAGCTTGTACCTCAGGTGGTGGTGCAGCCTTACCGTTGTGATGATATGCATGAGGACGACCTAGTGGTGGTGGTGCTGGTGGTTGCACGTAGTTCTGATTTTGATCAACCTCATCCTCGTAATGGTCCTCCACCTCTGCAGTAGCAGCAGGAGCTACAGAAGCATCAATAGTAGGTACACCAGCACCAGAAGTTTGACCAGGCTCAAGGGGAACGCGCTATGCTCGTCCCACTTGATTTTGAAGGCGATGTTGTTGTTGTTGTTGTAGAGGTGCGACAGGTGCAGCAGGCGGTGAAGACGCGCAAGAAGTTCATTAAATCTGTTATCGAGCTTTGTTTCGAACGGCTTCTCAAGGCCAGTGATCTTCTCCATGGCCTCTTCAAAATTGTTCAGCACATCTTGCACCTGTTCAGTCATCATTTGCTGAACTTATCATGAAGCTCCTTGTTCGTTAAGTTCTCCCAGTCAATCTCGTCGGCTTGTGATCCTGGCATGGTTAGCAGTAATAGAAAGACACAAGAATATGATCCTACAGACTACTAACAAGTGGTGGTGGTGGTGGGTGTCACAAATCCATCAAGCAAATCACAAATTCTTACCAGCTCTTACCCAGCAGCAGGCGGTGATCAGCAACCGATGTAGTCAAAACTCTCAAAGCTTGGATAAAGTGATTACCAGGGAGAGTCAAACGCACAACGTAGATGTATGTGGAGCTGGGAAGGCTTATAATAGGGTAGCAAAAAGGGTCAGCAATAATCAATTCAGAGATGCAAAGTTGAATACACGCTCAATGACGGTACTGTGCTGGTCCTAGGCACGACCATGCTAGAGACGCGAGCCCAGAACACTAACAAAATCACGACGCTGCACATAAGCAAGGGAAAAGCACACTCTGAATTTTTTTTGCTCTTCTTTTTTCTTTTTTGTACTCCTCTTTTTTTTGCGCACCTCTTTTTTTTGCGAAAAATCACTATAATGGCGAGTGTCTCAAAACTCTTCCCAAGTTAAACTAACAGGATAGGCACGAAATTTTTTTGGAATTTTTTTTCCAGAAATTCAGGGCTCCGATGATGAAAAAGTGCGAAAAAAATCACTATGATGGAGAGTGTCACAAAACACTCCCTCGGACCTAAAAATAGGATAGGGAAAAAATATTTTTGGTCGCCGAAATTTTGGCCTAAAATTTCTTACCATCCTATGTTTACAAAAAATCACTATGATGGCGCGTGTCTCAAAACACTTTTTTTCCGAAACCTACTCAGGCAAGGAAACACAAAACGGAAAATAGATGGATCTCGAAAACAAACCTAATATGAAAAGACTCGGATTGGTGGTGGATATAGGATGGTAAGATATGGCAGCGGTGATGGTATATGGAAGCGGTGGTGGTATATGGATACGGATTGGTGGTGGTATATGGATACGAATCGGTGGTGGTATATGGATACGGATTGGTGATGGTATATAGATACGAATTGGTGGCGGATAAGCGGTGGTGGTAGATGGCAGGAGCAATGATGATGGTGCGGCGGCGGCGTGACAACTTGTGAACAGAACTCGAAACTCTAAGGGAAACTAGACGCTAAGACCAGCAACTTGACACGAAGATGCAACCGCAAATTCAACAAAGTAAAATACTGAAAAGACTATGCAAAGGCTCAGACTGGTTCGGATATGATGAACTAACCCTAATTTTTTTTTGGCTTTTTCGTGGACTATATGTATGAAAAACAGACTCGACCTAAACTATGAAAAATTGTAAAATCTCACCGAGCAACATGGAAATCTGATACCACTTGGTAGAGGAAAAGGTGTATCGTCTTTCGATGAGATGGTGGCTATCATTTTGGAGGAAGTCGACTTTGACGATCCGACTATGAACGTGCGAGGACGTCGCAACTTAGCAATCACTAAACCAACTCCGAGAGGTTATTGACCACGCCGGAGCATGATCAACCTGAACACGAAGGTCTGTTTCCTGGAGGCAAATGAAGAACAAGCAAGAAACTAAGATTGCGATCTGGATATTGTGAATACAAGTGGATAGCTTTATTGATCAAGGTGGGGTTCTGTGGTGCCTTCGTCTGGTTGTTGAACACAAACAAAGTACGCGAAGTTGCAGCTATGGCGAACTTTTAATCTAAACAAAACCCAAAGTCTAAACGGTGCCCTAAGGGCTGTATATATGGAGGAAGACGGGAGGAATTTCGTGGCCCTTGGGGAGGGGGTCCGAAACCAACCCTATCTCTTGTTTCCCACACATACGGACTCTAAGAACAGCCTATACTTATGTATTTCGAAATTACATGGGCCTGGCCCAATAATAAGGTGACGCAGCACCTAGAATAGCCTCTGGACGAAATTTATGAAGTGGCATCTTGTATATTTCGTCCAAGGCTTCATGCACTCCTTATGGTGGCTTCAATGTCCTGAAATCATCAATTGTAACCCCGTTCTTGTTCCCCTTGCGCATGCCATCAACTCCATGCTTGTTCTTGCTCCAATGTTCATACTTCTCCAAGCTAGGCCCTTCATTTGTAGCAAAACTAATGTATCCAATTTAGGCAGCATCATATTCTCATGAACATTAGTATCTTTACCAAGAAATGGAAGTACCTGATAATTTAATTTCCGTGCGCGAGCTCTAGTAATTGGTCCAATATGTATAGTAGCAGGGGCTGTGGGTGTAACAATGTTATTGATGTCCTCATCATTTTTTATTGTTCCAAGATGTTATATTATCATTCTTGGATGTTTTACAATCATTTAATAGCAACTTTATATCATTTTTGGGACTAACCTATTGACATAGTGCCCAGTGCCAGTTGTTGTTTTTTGCTTGTTTCTTACTTCGCAGAAAATCAATACCAAACGGAGTCCAAACTCAGCGAAACTTTTTGGAGAATTTTTTGGACCAGAAGACACACGATGGGCCAAGGAAGTACCAGAGGGGGCTCCAAGGGGAGCACAACCCACCAGAGCGCGCCTGAGGGCCCAGCCGCGCCCTGGTGGATTGTGCCCACCTCGACCGCCTCCCGCACCGCCTCTTTGCTCTATAAATACCCCAAAAATCCTAGGGGAGTCGACGAAACACAATTCTAGCCGCCGCAAGTTCCAGAAACCACAGATCCTATCTAGACACCATCACAGAGGGGTTCATCATCCTCATCGGTGCCTCTCCAATGATGCATGAGTAGTTCATTGTAGACCTACGGGTCCGTAGTTAGTAGCTAGATGGCTTCCTCTATCTCTTTTGATTCTCGATACAATGGTCTCTTGGATATCTATTTGATGTAACTCTTTTTGCGGTGTGTTTGTTGGGATCCGATGAACTTTGAGTTTATGATTAGATCTATTTTATCCATGAAAGTTATTTGAGTTTTGATCTCTTATATGCATGGTTGCTTATAGCCTTGTATTACTTCTTTGAATCTTTGGTTTAGTTAGGCCAACTAGATCGATTTTTCTTGCCATGGGAAGAGGTGCTTCGTGATGGGTTCGATCTTACGGTGCTCAATCCCAGTGACGGAAGGGGACATGACACGTAGGTATTGTTGCTATTAAGGATAGCAAGATGGGGTCTATTCCTACATGAATAGATCTTTTCTACATCATGTCATCGTTCTTATTGCATTACTCCATTTCTCCATGAACTTAATACACTAGATGCATGCTGGATAGCGGTCGATGTGTGGAGTAATAGTAGTAAATGTAGGTAGGAGTTGGTCAACTAATCTTGGACGTGATGCTTATATAATGATCATTGCCTAGATATCGTCATGATTATTTAAAGTTCTATCAATTGCCCAACAGTAATTTGTTTACCAGCCGTATGCTATTTTTCTCGAGAGAAGCCACTAGTGAAATCTACGGCCCCCGGTCTCTTCTTTATCATAGTTGCCTTTGAGATCTATTTTTATTTGCTTTTATTTTCATATATGTTAATCCTAAAACCCAAAAATACCTTGCTGCAATTTTTTGATTTCCCGTTTCCATAAGATCTATTTATCCAATCTACTACAAATTTATGTATATTTTTACCCGGGAGGGATTGACAACCCCTCTTTTACGTCAGATTGCAGGTATTTGTTCTTTTTGTGCAGGTATTGTTTACATAGTGTTGTGTGGTTCTCCTACTGGTTCCATAACCTTGGTCTAATCACTGAGGGAAATACCTACCGTAGTTGTGCTGCATCATCCCTTCCTCTTTGAGGAAATACTGACATAGTTCAAGCCGCATCAGCCGCCGACGCTTATTACCCCGATAACGAAGCCGCTTTCCATGCATTCTGCTATGATGGTGGCCGCGGAGGTCTAGTCGGACGTGGTGGTGGTGTTGTCGCGGGTTGTAGCATTGGAGGTGGCGCGGATTGTGGACATGTTGGGCTCCACGACAATGGCAGGCATCGTCGCGGCGGTCGCGGGCATGGCCACAACGATCACCACCACAACTTGGCAGTGAGCATAGCCGTGACCATAGTAGTGCGACTATTTTGGGAGGAATTCAACTATATTCATCTTAATCTTTGCAATGCTTTCAAAATTATGTGACTGAAAGGATTGTATGTTTGTGTGTACAACGTTGTGTGAAATTCTCTGTAATTCAAGCAAATTTCAGTGGAAGTTAAATCAATGCCTTGTACTACTGAAACTTTCCACTTTAAGAGTGTTCTGCATTTTCAATTCATGCAATAGCAGTTGTTTTAATTTTCAAGTGTTTGGCATTATGATCATGTTCAGAATAAATGACATACATATTATATTGCATGACATATTTAAAACCATATCTACAAAGGGAAAATAATTAAAGCAATACTTAACATGTTATGTTTCAAAACCTTGTCATCCACATGTACTTAAGTGGTACTCCAGATATAGTACATTAAATACAGTAATTAAGTTTCATGATCCCGGGGTAACCTCGCAACAGATACCAGGGGGGTGGCTTATCATTAATGGGGCCAAGAGGACATCATCGGGACCTTGAAGCGCGAGTGAGCGCGAGCTTGATCGCACACGAGACGTACCCAGGTTCGGGGCTCTCCTAGGAGATAATACCCCTAGTCCTGCTCTGCGGGGTCTCCGCATGATGACTATGATCAAATGGTGGCTACAAGGTTGCTCCTTGAGCTGTGTTACTAGAGGAAGAAGAAGGCCAAAGCTGCTACCTTGCTTCTCCTAGCTATGGTGTGTGTGGGGGAAATGAGGGTTGAACCCTATGCATGGGTGATCCTGGGGGGCTTATATAGGCCTGCCCCCAGGGGTACAATGGTAATATGATCGGGTGTAGGACCCGGACGTCAGTGTCTAGAGTCGCCAGGTTCTCCGCTGACTGCTGGGGCCCGCCGGTTGCCGAGAATCCGGCCGACAGGTAGGGCCCGCCGCCTGCGAGCCACGCTGATTGCCTTTTGCTGAGCTTCATACTTGATGACAGAGGCCGCGTCAGGAGTCGCATGGCTACAGTCCCGCCGTCAAGCGGGTTGGTGGCCGCTTGGTCAGCGTGCACTATAGTCATGCTCCGTCTCGTTGAAATAGGTGGGTGCAGACTCCGAGGAGAGGGAAGGGCCGGCTGCTAGAAACCGGCCCGCCCCTCAGCACCGTCTGCTGGGGTTGCGCCTTCTTTTGGTAGCTCATGGACAGGTAGGGCCCGCCGCCTGTGGGCCGTACTGATTGCCTTTTGCTGTAACATGACCCTAGCTGACGAGGGCCATGTCGAGAGTCGTATGGCTACAGTCCTGCGCCTAGCAGGGGGCTGTCCGCTTGGTCAGCTCTCACTATAGCCACGCTCCTCCGGGATTTGGGGGAGCAGGTGGCCCTGTAGCCACGCCCCGTCTTGTCATAGTGGTTGAATGCAGACTTCGAGGGGAGGAAGGGCCGTCTGTTAGGAGCCGGCCTCCCCCAAATCTGCCTTCTAAGAGGGTGCTGTCTTCTGGGATCCAGCCGCTTGGGCCCAGCTAGCCCAAGGAGCAGACCGCGTGTCCGGAAGGCACGAGGGGCTTTGCTAGCCCTGATGTCTTGAAATGCTAAGGGGTGTGGATGAGGCTACCCGTGGTCAATGCCCCTTACGGTAGTCCCCGAAGCTGGTGAGGCGCCACGGTTCAAGGCGAAGTGTGTCAGCAGTTTGGTCCTCCGAGTGATCCTGTGCCCTTGCTTTGTCCGGCTGAGAGAAGCCGTCTGACAGGAGCCGGCCGAGGCAGGGCCGGCCGCCTGGTGAATTTGAATCATCGTGGCGGGCACCGGGTTGACGCCACCGGGTGGAGCGCTTGTCGCCCGTTGCTTGCTTGCCACGTGTCGCCGGCAGGCCAGACCGGCCTGCCAGCCCACGCGCGTGACAAGACGTCGCCGCATGCCCGGGCCCAGCACTACAGGGCCTCGGCACGTGCGCAGATCCGCTGTGACCGAGGTGGGCGGTTGCCCTTCCGGAGCAGAATGATCACGCGCCTTTAAGGTGCTGGATTTACGGGGTTGTGCGGGGCATGGGTTTAGTTAATCCCCCACGCCCCCACGATCTGCCGCCTCGGCTCCGCCACCGCTGCCATATAAATAGGAGGGAGGGGTGCGGTTGAACGCATGCGCCCCCCTCCACTCTTCTTCTTCTTCCTCCTGCTCCTTGCTGCTGCTGCGCTGCCGCGCGGTCCGCCGCCGAAGCGCTGCCATAGCCCGTTGCCGCCCATCTTTGTCGTGCCACTGCAGATTCGTCATCGCCCGACCTCGCCACGCCGCCACCAATCCTCCACGAGCCATGGCGCGTGGCAAGTGGGACGGCTCGAATGTCCATGATGGACAGATCGAGTTCCTCTGCTAGACGCGGCAGATGCCCAACGAGGCGTGCGTGGGGACGCGCCTTCTTGAGGCACGAGAAATCACGCCGGCACCACAAGCCGGCGAGTACGTCGTCTTCCGCAACCACTTCCTCCGTCGTTTTGGCTTGCCGACGAGCGGCTTCCTCCGTGAGTTCCTCTACTTCTACCGCCGTCAACCTCACCACCTCATGCCAACACGGTGGTCCTACTCTCTGCCTTCGTCACTTTCTATGAAGGCTATCTCGGTGTCGTGCCCACACTCGAGTTGTGGGGAAGATTTTTCTACCTCAAGCTTGGCACCCAGGCCATGGGAGAGTCGGCCCAGTGCGGCGCCTGCGTGGCCGTGCGACGCACCAGTGCCGGGACCCGATTTCCCCCGTCGTCTTGCATGAGTCGGCGAAGTTATGGTAGAAGTCATACTTCTACGTGGAACAATTGGGGGTAGCAGCCCAAACCGTGGCCGGCTGCCATCACCAACACCCTTGACCGGCTTCAGGAGATGACGGACTCGAAGGGGTTCCACCCGGAGGACCTGCTGGACGCCTTCGTCTACTACCGAGTTTCGCCCCTCCAATTCCGGCCGCATCCGATCTATGACATGAGCGGCCGCTGGGACCTGTGCCGAATGTCGACAAAAGAGCTGCCGACTATTGAGGTGGTCCGACATGTTAATTACTTATCCAACAGCTAACTGAGCGAGATCGACTGGAGCTTCGACAATCCACCGTATAGCCGCACAAACCCGCCACCGCCGGTTAGTGTCTGGTCCCCTTTCTTTGCTCATGTCGTGCTCTTCATCCGCCTTGACCACCCGAACACGGCGCAGCGCTTCGCTGGCCAGGCAGCAGTCGGCGCGCCGGATCCAGGCCACCAGTGGATGGCAGACCGCGAGGAGAGCGGCGTGGGCGACCCCGAGCTAGGGGCGGCCACGTTGGAAGACGAGGACGCCACCGAGGGAGGTGGTCCCGGGGTAGGCGGAGCCACAGGAGGCGGCGCAGAAGGCGATGTTCGGGACTGGCCGGCCGACGATGAGGACGGCGACGGGCAACGCCGCCCTGAAGGCGCCGATAGGACAGGTGCCGGCTCCTCGGCGACGCGGCCGACAGGCGGAGCGCCGAGTGGAGCACCCGGCGCGTCTAAGAGCCGCGCCGAGGGGGGGATGTTCGGTAGCAGACCGACTAAGAAGGCCAAGTCGATGGTCGCGACCAAGCGGCAAGAGGCCGCGAAGACGGCCGCCATCCGGAGGACCCCGAAGGAGTGCCCCCTGGTGTCCGGGTGAGCGCTTAGACTGTTCTTGTGTTAGTCGTTTCTCTCCTGCGAGTTTCTTATTTTTGCTTGCTTCCTTCTTGCAAACTTCTTATCTTTACTTGCCGTGCCGTGCAGGGCTCCCCTTTCCATATCGCGGGCTCCATCCGCATCGCTGATCGGAGCAGTAGGCGGCTCTGAGGAGGCCTGCCGCATGGACCCGGTCGCTGCCTTTAGAGAGGCGACGGAGAGGAATGCACGGGAGGCGCGGGAGGAGCGGGATGCTGCGACTCGGACAGAGGCCGAGGCAGCAACCGCGGCGCAAGCGGAGGTCGATGCACCGGCCAAGGCGTAGGCGGATGTAGCAGCCAAGGCGCCAGGTGGAGGCCGACGCCAAGGCCGCGGAAGACCCGGCCCACAGCATGGTTCTGGAGGCCAACGACTTGCTGCAGTCGGAGCCGCCGGTGATGGAGGACCGGGCGCCGACTGGAGCAGTCGGAGCTGACCAGACGGCCCCGGAGTGGGAGGGGACCGACCCCATCATCCCGGAGGTGGAGGTGGCTCCGCGCGTGCGAGATGCTGGAGAGCGAGGTGGTAGCTAGCTCGAAGGGCCGTAGGTGCCGTCATCCAGCACCGAGCTGGTGGTGAGCTGGGCCATGATGACCCGCGCTTTCGTGCGTCTGCGCCTAGCGCGGGCGGCTTCTGCTCCGAGGCCGGCATGTGCCGAGGCCGCGAGCTCGTAGGTGACCGGCACCGAGGCCACGAGCTCCGCTCCACCTGGTTGGACGCCAGGAGCAGGCCCAGCCGCCCGGAACCTTGCGGTGCTGGACGTCCTGGAAAAATTCTCCGCCCACGATGCCACCCTCTTGAAGGCGAGGAACGAGATGGTGGCGATGCAGATGACTGTCCGGGTATGCACTTGAGTTTGATTTTTATTTTTGCAATCTTCAGTGGAGGCGCGCCAGCGCACCCATTGGGTGTAGCCCCCGAGTTCCAAGCCGGCTGCTGAGTAGGTGGGTTGGAACTTCAAGGCATGTTCTGAGTGCCAAAGTATTGCTCTTGCTGCAGGACTACCATAACCAGCGTGCGGCCGCCTACAACTCCCAGAACCAGCAGCTCGCCAACCGGAAGTGCTGAGTTGAACAAAAGCCGCGGTATGTAGGCCGTCCTTCAGAGGGGCGCGCAAGCACACCTGCTAGGTGTAGCCTCTGAGATTCAAGCCAACTGCTGAGCAGTCGGGCCGGATCTTCCAGCGACTTTTGTCTTTGTTAATGCTGACGATTCTTCTTTGTCTTTGCAGAGGCTGCCGCCCATCTGAGGACACGTGTGTGCGATCTCAAGAGACAGCTTCAGGCCAAGGAGCTGGAGCGCAGTCAGGCGGGCGCGAAGCGCAACCGCCTCGAGAAGGAGCTAGTGGACTAGGCGACTCGGCACGCGGACCAGGTCCGAAAGCTGGAGGATGGGGAGGCGCTCCTCAAGGCCGAATTCGAGACTCAGTGCTCGAACTGGGCCGAGAGGGAGAAGTTGCTTTCGGACGGCTACAAGGTGATCGGGGGCATGCTCAAAGGTAACTTTTCTTTCTTGCTTGGAGGTGCAGGCTGTCGCTAGAAGCCCTCCTTTTATTCATTTGTCTTATTTTCGCGCAGATTACTTCGCGGACCACACCGGCGCCATCGGCCAGGTAATCAAGGAACTGCGCGAGGAGCGGAGGCGGGTGGGCAAGGAGATTGCGCTGGACCAGCCTCGGACTCTGGGCGAGCAGTTCTGAGCCGTCCTGCTCCGCCTGGTGCCGGTCTGCCGGCTGCTCCGCCGCTTTCAACGCTTCGGGTCCTAGGTGTTGGAGGGGCTCTGGCCGAATGTGCAGGTACCCCGGACTCCGAGTTGGACCGCCGACCGGTTGGAGGTGGCGGCTGAGCGGCTTGAAGCCTGGAAGGGTGCCGCAGCACGGGCAGGCGCCCGGGCAACACTGGAGTTTGTCAAGGCATGGTACCCTGGCGTGAACTCTGTCCAGCTGGCCACGTTCCGCCAGGAGGCGGGGCCGGAGTTGGAGGCGGCGCGCGAGGCGATTGTCAAGCGTGTGGCTGTCCTTGCCGACTATGCCGACGTCGGCGTCTTGATTCAGGCTGAACCCGGACGAGGGGGCGGACCCGGTGGAGGAGATCGCCTCCAGCGACAAGGGCACGAAGGAGAGTGAGGACGAGGAAGGCGATGACGTCGCACCAGACGGCGGAGTGACTAGCCGGACTCAGCCCGACCCGGCCTCAGCCAGCGAGCTGCGAGAGAGCACGTCAGCCGCCGCCGACGCCGACCAGGCCGAGACCCCCCTCCCCCTAGCCGGAAGCCCCACCAGCCGGTGCCTCAGCCACCGTCGACTTGTCCGAGCAGCTCGCCGCACCTTCGGCCTAGGCAGCTTTTTATCTTCTTAAATTCTCTGTCTTGTACTTAAGAACAAATTAAGCGCGCATAGTTCCACCCACTGGGGTGTATTTCAAAACTTTGATGAATGCTGGTCTTGGGCCTTTGCAACGTAAATAGTTTTGTTTCCCATGTGATTTAGAGCTTTGTCGGGTTCTAACTCGGTTTTGCCTTTGCTCTATTTGGCCTTTTCTCTTGCCATCTTCCTTTGGCCATCGTACTGCCAGCCGGACAGCCGCGCTGCGGTCTATGGCCAGGTCAGGGACTTGGCCATTTAGAATATTTCAGCCGCCTAGAGCGTAGCTAGTCGAGCGAGAAGCTGGCTGGCCGGCTGTTGGGCAGCCAGACGGGTAAGGCGAGGAGCCAGGCTTGGCCTGTGTTGGTGTTCTTCCTTAGTTGTTTTTCGTGTGGACAACGTTTTCGGCCTTTAGCTCTTGCAAGCTGGACAGTCGCGCTACGAGCTGTAGCTAAGGCGAAGAGAGGGCTTTGGCGTTAGCACACTACTTGGCCGACTTCGGGTGGTGCCAACTTAGGTCAAGGCGGCGAGCCCCCGGGCCGGCTGACCGGACCCGGACGGGGCAGAAGAATGAAAGAACACATTCATAGGTGAAGCTTATCATATAGATAAAAAGGTAGCCCCCGAGTGCGCCTCGGGGACCTGTTGTCTTCGCTTAATATAAACGATAGCATGGTACATACACTCCATCAACTATAAAATGGGCAGAGAAGGTTCGCGTTCCATTGACGCTCCGTCTCTTGGCCGGCATTGTCCCTCTTGTGTGCCCTGGGATTTTGTGCGTCGATGAGGAAGTAGGGGTCTTTGCCCAGGGCCTTGCTGATGATGAAAGGCCCCTCCCAAGGAGCCGAGAGCTTGTGATGGCGGGCTGTCCGCTAGATCAGTCGGAGCACAAGGTCGCCCCACGCGGCTTGATCTTCTTGTTGTGGTAGCGATGCAGGCTCTGCTGGTAGATGGTGGACCGGCTGAGTGCTACCAGCCGGGCCTCTTCCAGCAGATCGACACCGTCCTTTCGTTCCTCCTTGGCTTCCGCCTCCGTGTACATGGTGAAGCGAGGTGACTCGAACTCGATGTCAGTTGGGATGACAGCGTCAGCCCCATACACGAGGAAGAAGGATGTGAATCCGGTTGCTCGATTCGGCATGGACCGGAGACTCCAAAGGACGGCTGGCAGCTCCTCGATCTAGCAGTCGGCCGAGAACTCCAGCGGCTTGACCAGCCGAGGCTTGATGCCGGACAGGATGAGGCCGTTTTCTCGCTCCACCTGGCCGTTTGACTGTAGATGGGAAATGGACGCGAGGTCCAGTCGGATGCCCTGCATCACGCAAAAATGAGCCAAGGAGCCTTTGGCTAAGTTCGTGCCGTTGTCGGTGATGACGCTGTGTGGGATGCCGTACCGAACAGTGATATCCGCGTTGAATGTGACAGCAGTCGGGCCATTCAGCTTCTTGATAGGCCTCGCCTCAATCCACTTCGTGAACTTGTCCGCAACCAGCAGATGGGTCATGCCACCGCATGCTGTCTTGAATGGTCCCGCCATGTCCAATCCCCATACGGCAAACGGCCAGGTGAGGGGAATGGTCTTGAGTGCAGAGCCCGACAGGTGATGCTTAGAGCTGAAGCACTAGCACCCCTTGCACTTGCGGACCAACTCCTTTGCGTCGTCCAAATCAGTCGGCCAGAAGAAACCATGGAGGAAAGCTTTGGTAATGAGGGATCTGGAGGCGGCTTGGTGGCCACATTCGCCTTGATGAATATCCCTCAGGATTTCTATGCCCTTCTCCGGTTCGACGCTGCGCGGGAAAACGCCAGTCACGCTGCACCTGACGAGCTCTTTGTTGACGATCGTGTATGCGGCCGCCCGGCGTTGCACCTGCCGGGCCAAGATCTCGTCGGCTGGTAGCTCTCGGCTCACCAGAAAGTTGAGGATGGGCTGGGCCCAAGATGGGGCTTCTACCACCATCATGACGGCAACCGGTACTAGGGTGGCGGGATTGGGAGGCGGCGGGTCGGAGCCGGCTGCTGCTTGCTGCATCTCTGAAGTCCCCGGGCTGACTGAAACAGTCCTCGGGACAGGTTCTGGAGTCCCCAGGCAGGGTGTCGGTGCTGCAGCCCCCGGGCAGCCTGCAGAATTCCTCGGGCCGACCACTGAAGTCCCCGAGCCGGAGCTGACTGCTCCAGGGTCAGCCGGCACGAAGATGGATTCTGATTCCGGCGAAGGCTTGGTAGATGGCTTGTCCAGGCACTCGAGGGAGACGGGCTGGTATGGCTTGCCGGGTGGAGCCAATCCACGCCAGGGCGTCGGCTTGCTCGTCGTTGGCGCGTGGCACATGGAGGAACTCGCACCCGTCGAAGTGTCCGCTGATCTGCTGGACGAGGAAGCGGTAGTTTGCCATGTTGGCGTCCTTGGCATCCCAGTCGCAAGAAGACTGTTGGACCATCAACTCCGAGTCGCCGTAGCACAGAATTCGGCGAATGCCGATCTCCTTGGCTAGCCGGAGCCCGTGGACAAGTGCTTCGTACTCAGCCACGTTGTTGGAGGTGGTAAAGTAGATCGGCAGCGTGTACTTGAGCTTGTCTCCTTTGGGAAAGGTGAGGACGATGCCAGCTCCTAGACCGGTGCGCATCTTCAAGCCATCAAAGTGCATCCGCCCATGAGTGCAATCCGGCGCTGGTGGCAGGTACTGGGTCTTGGCCCAGTCGACTAGGAAGTCAGCCAGTGCTTGGGACTTGATGGCGGAGCGGGACTGGTAGAAGATGGTTTGATGGCCGCTTCGCCACCTGACCTAAGGTGTCTCTGTTGCCCATGATCTCGGCAAGGGGGCTAGTGCAGACGACAGTGATGGTGTGCTCCTGGAAGTACTGCTTCAGCTTCTTGGCGGCAAAGTACAAGCCATAGCACATCTTCTGGTAGTGGGGGTAGTTCTTCTTGGAGGCGGACACCACCTCGCTCAGGTAGTAGACTGGCCTCTGGACTAGCTAGGCTTTGCCGTCTTCTGGGCGCTCGACAGCGATCACGGTGCTGACGACCTGGTTGGTAGCGGTGATGTAGAGGAACATGGGCTCTTTGGCAGTCGGAGCAGCCAGAACAGGCAGCATGGACAACATCCGCTTGAGTTGGAGGAAGGCCTCGTCCGCCTGGTTGGTCGACTCGAAGCAGGGTGTCTTCTTCATCAGCTGGTATAGTGGGAGGGCCTTCTCACCCAGCCGACTGATGTGCCGGCTGAGAGATGCCAAGCACCCTGTGAACTTCTGGACGTCCCGCAGCCGGGTCGGCTTCTTCATCCGCTCAATGGACTTGATCTTCACGGGGTTGCACTCAATCCCACACTCAGAAACAAGGAAACAAAGGAGCTGGCCAGCTGGTACTCCAAAGACGCACTTCTCAGGGTTGAGCTTGATCTGAAAGTGGCACAGGTTGGCGAAGGTCTCCTTGAGATCCTCCAAAAGGGTGATGCGCTTCTCCGTCTTCACCTCGTCGTTTGACTGCGGATGGGCAATGGGCACACGGTTCAGTCAGATGCCTTGCGTCACGCAGAAACGGGCCAAGGCACCTTTGGGAAAGTTTGTGCCATTGTCGGTGATGATGATGTGCGGGATGCCGTACCGAACGGTGATATCCGCGATGAATGTGATAGCAGTCGGACCATCAGCTTCTTGATAGGCCTCGCCTCAATCCACTTCATGAACTTGTCCACGGCAACCAGCAGACGGGGCATGCCGCCGCGTGCTGTCTTGAACGGTCCCGCCATGTCCAATCCCCATACGACAAACAACCAGGTGAGGGGAATGGTCTTGAGTGCAGAGGCCGGCAGGTGCTTGATACGTCTCCAACGTATCTATAATTTATGAAGTATTCATGCTATTATATTATCCATCTTGGATGTTTTATGGGCTTTATTATGCACTTCTATATTATTTTTGGGACTAACCTATTGACCCACAGCCCAGTGCCAGTTCCTGTTTTTTCCCATGTTTCAGTGTTTCGAAGAAAAGGAATATCAAACGGAGTCGAAACGGAATGAAACCTTCTGGAGACGTTATTTTTGGAAGGAAAGCAACCTGATAGACTTGGAGTGCACGTCAGGAAAGAAACGAGGGAGCCATGAGGTAGGGGGGCGCACCCACCCCCCTAGGTCACGCCCTCCACCCTCGTGGGCCCCTCGTGGCTCCCCTGACGTACTTCTTTCACCTATATATATCCATATATCCTAAAACGATCGGGGAACAGAATAGATCGGGAGTTCCGCCGCTGCAAGCCTCTGTAGCCACCAAAACCAATCGGGACCTGTTTCGCACCTGCCGGAGGGGGGAACCTCACCGTGGCCATCTTCATCATCCCGGCGCTCTCCATGACGAGGAGGGAGTAGTTCACCCTCGGGGCTGAGGGTATGTACCAGTAGATATGTGTTTGATCTCTCTCTCTCTCTCTCTCTCTCTCTCTCTCTCTCTCTCTCTCTCTCTCGTGATCTTGATTTGGCATGATCTTGATGTATCGCGAGCTTTGCTATTATAGTTGGATCTTATGTTTCTTCTCCCCCTCTACTCTCTTGTAATGGATTGAGTTTTCCTTTTGAAGTAATCTTATCGGATTGAGTCTTTAATGACTTGAGAACACTTGATGTACGTCTTGCCGTGCGTATCTGTGGTGACAATGGGATATCACATGATTCACTTGATGTATGTTTTGGTGATCAACTTGCAGGTTCCGCCCATGAACCTATGCATAGGGGTTGGCACACGTTTTCGTCTTGATTCTCCCGTAGAAACTTTGGGGCACTCTTTGAGGTTCTATGTGTTGGTTGAATAAATGAATCTGAGATTGTGTGATGCATATCGTATAATCATACCCATGGATACTTGAGGTGACATTGGAGTATCTAGGTGACATTAGGGTTTTGGTTGATTTGTATCTTAAGGTGTTATTCTAGTACGAACTCTAGGGCTATTTGTGACACTTATAGGAATAGCCCAACAGATTGATTGGAAAGAATAACTTTGAGGTGGTTTCGTACCCTACCATAATCTCTTCATTTGTTCTCCGCTATTAGTGACTTTGGAGTGACTCTTTGTTGCATGTTGAGGGATAGTTATATGATCCAATTATGTTATTATTGTTGAGAGAACTTGCACTAGTGAAAATATGAACCCTAGGCCTTGTTTCCTAGCATTGCAATACCGTTTACGCTCACTTTTATCATTAGTTACCTTGCTGTTTTTATATTTTCAGATTACAAAAACTTATATCTACCATCCATATTGCACTTGTATCACCATCTCTTCGCCGAGCTAGTGCACCTATACAATTTACCATTGTATTGGGTGTGTTGGGGACACAAGAGACTCTTTGTTATTTGGTTGCAGGGTTGTTTGAGAGAGACCATCTGCAACCTACGCCTCCCACGGATTGATAAACCTTAGATCATCCACTTGAGAGAAATTTGCTACTGTCCTACAAACCTCTGCACTTGGAGGCCCAACAACGTCTACAAGAAGAAGGTTGTGTAGTAGAAATCAGTGCTGCTTGGAGCTGAAGCACTGGCACCCCTTGCACTTGCAGACCAACTCCTTGGCATCGTCCAAAGCAGTCGGCCAGAAGAAACCATGGCGGAAAGCTTTGGCAATGAGGGCTCTGGAGGCGGCATGGTGGCCAAATTCGCCTTGATGAATATCCCTCAGGATTGCTATGCCCTTCTCCGGCTCGAGGCAGCGCTGGAAAACACCAAACACGCTACGCCTGACGAGCTCTCTGTTGACGATTGTGTATGCGGCCGCCCGATGTTGCACCTGCCGGGCCAAGATCTCGTCGGCTGGTAGCTCTTGGTTCACCAGAAGGTTGAGGATGGGCTGCGCCCAAGATGGGATTCTACCACCATCATGATGGCAACCGATACCAGGGTGGCCTGGTTGGGAGGCGGCGGGTCAGAGCCGGCCGCTGCTTGCTACGTCGCTGAAGTCTCCGGGCCGACTGCAGCAGTCCCCGGGCCGGGTTCTGGAGTCCCCAGGCCGGGTGTGGGTGCTGCAGCCCCTGGGCCACCTACAGTATTCCTCAGGCTGACCGCTGAAGTCCCCGAGCCAAACATGACATCAACCTTGATCTTGCCGATTGGAAAGCAGGAAAGCCCAGGGACGATGCCATGAAAACAATTCGTCTGGGCAGGAGCAGCTTTTCCTTGATGCCCAGCTACTCCATGGTGTCGCAGTAGAGGATCTTAATGATGCTACCGCTATCTATCAGGATTCGGGAGAAGCGGCAAGCCCGCCTCTCCGTTGAGACGGTGGAGTCCATCACCATTGCATAAGCACCCATCGAGGGCATCACGGCCGGGTGGTCGTCGCAGCTCCAGCTGATGGGCTTCTCGGACCAAAGCATAAACTGGGGGATCTCTAAGGAGACAACATTTATGTTGCGGTGCTGCTGGCACCGGCTGTGCTTGTTGTCGGCTTCACTGGTGAAGACGACGTAGGTGGCATTAGCGTCAGGGAACTTGTCCTTGAGCATACCGACTGGGCGGGCTGCTGGCTGTTGAGGAGGCGGAGCCGCCGCGCCGGCTGGAGGAGGTAGCAGGCCCTCACCATTGGCAATTCTGGTGAGCCAGTTGCACTGCCGGGTGTTGTGGTTAGACGGCTTCACGCTACTGTGGAACTTGCACGGGGCATCATGGGCTTGCTCGAAAGAGAAGGCAGGCAGCTAGGCACCCTTGCTGCCCTTCTGGAGCTTGGGACCGGGTTGCCCGGGCGGCTGCTGATCCTCGATAGCAGCCACTTGCCGGTTGTTGGTAGCCAGCTGCTGGGCCTTGCGCTTGTTGTCGTTCGTCTATTGGCACCGGCTGGAGTCACCATCCGATGTTTGAGGAGCCCGCAGGAGCACCTTCCGAGACGCATCAACCCGGATCTTCGACTTGATGGAGGAGTCAGCGGTGGAGTACTTGTCCGCCATGGCCAGAAGCTCGTCCAATCTAGCCAGCTCATCGTACAAAAGCTTGTGCTTGAGCAGGGTGCCCTCTCTGCACCCAGCGGTGAAGTACTCGATGGCCTGCACCTGGTGCACCCCTTTGCAGGAGTTGCACAGCTCGGCCCAGCGCGTCAGGTAGTTGCGGGTGGACTTAGTCGGGCCCTAGACACACATGGAGAGCTGGCGCGGCTTGGGGGGCCGCTTGTAGGTGCTGGTGAAGTTGCGGACGAAGACGTCAGCAAAGTCCAACTAGCTGTTGATGTTGTAGGGCTTGAGGCTGTTGAGCCCTGTCCGGGTCGTGCCCTGGAGCATGAGTGGAACATACTTCACGGCAACGCGCTTGTTGCCATTTGCTATGCTGACTGTCGTGGCATAGTTTGTCAGCCAGTCCTCTGGCTTCACGGAGCCGGTGTACTTGAGAGTATCTCGAGGGAGCGAGAACCCTTTGGGGAAGGGCTCGTCGCGGATGTGGGGGCCGAATCAGGCTGGGCCGACTGTGTCCTCCTCCTCGACCGCCAGGGACTGAGCCAGCCACTCGATCCAATGGCGTGCATCATTCTCGCCGACTCCTTCGGGGCCCCCCCAGAGTCGGATGGTCTACTGGCGCTGGAGAGGCCGGCCTCTCCCTGCGAGGGGGAGGCGGGCGCTCGTCCTCCTGGCGCGGGTCATCCGCTCTCGGAGGAACCTGCGGGCTGTTGACAACCATCAGGCGGGTGTGCCGGCTGTGGCAGGCAGCCGGCTCCTGGTTCCGCTGGCCGCCGCCGCCGCCGCTTGGGGACTGGGAGGTCATTTCATTCTCACGGCGGGGGATGGTTTTTGGCTTGCTTGCCGGCTTCCACCACGCGGTTGCACGCGTCTTGCTGCATGTTTGCAGCATCAAGGAGCTCCTAGAGGCGCTCCATTTGGCTGCGCCGCTCGTTGCCCTCCAGGTGCTCAAGTTCTTCTGCCGCTTGGGCGGCACGCAGGTTCTGCGCTGGGGTGCCGTACATTGGGCGTCCGACTCCCAACATGCTAGCGATGGCTGCGCCGTGTTGCCGGATGGCCCCGGCCTGGCTGGGCTCGCCAGCAGCCGGCGTGCCGCCTGTGATGCGGTCGATCTCGCGCTAGTTGGCCTCAGTGCGGCGCTTCATGGCCGCCATCTTCTTGGCGTTGTCAAAGAGTTTGACATGGATTTCCTCCAGTGCCGCCCCATCGGTGTAGGCAGCAAACAGAGTGGCCAGGCTCTACATTGCCACTTGCAACGGGTCCTGGGCGGCCCCGTCAGAGTCCCCGCTATGGCCAGTGACCATCACCTCCATGGCTATGCCCGCGTCGGCGTCGCTTGCGATAGGAGGGAGCGGATCGTTGATGACCACCACGTCGTCGGGAAAGGCATCGGTGGAGGCCGCCTCCGAGAGGGTGAGCTTCTCGAGGAGCTCGGTGATGCAGCTCGCGAGGCAGATGGCTCCCGCACCGAGCAATGCGCTGGTGCAGGCGTAAGCCAGTGCATCGGGCTGGCTGATCAAGCCGGCCGCGACATGCTCACCGGAGAGGAAGAGGGTTTCCGTCTCTCTGGTCGACGCTGCGTATGGCCCCACGGTGGGCGCTAACTATCGGGGTAATCTCGTGACAAATGCCATGGGGTGGCTTATCATGGATGGGGCCAAGAGGACGTCGTTGGGCGCTGAAGCGAGAGTGAGCGCGAGCTCGATCGCACACGAGACGTACCCAGGTACGGGGCTCTCCTGGGAGATAACACCCCTAGTCCTTCTCTGCGGGGTCTCCGCATTATGACTATGATCAAATGGTGGCTACAAGCTTGCTCCTTGAGCTGTGTTGCTATAGGAGGAAGAAGGGAAGAGCTGCTACCTTGCTTCTCCTAGCTATGGTGTGTGTGGGGGAAATGAGGGTTGAACCCTTTGCATGGGTGAGCCTGGGGGGCTTATATAGGCCTGCCCCCCGGGGTACAATGGTAATACAGCCAGGTGTAGGACCAGGACATCAGTGTCTAGGGTCGTCGGGTTCTCCGCCCGCTGCTCAGGCCCTCCACTTGGTGGGCCCCACCGGCTGCCGAGAATGCGATTGACAGGTAGGGCCCGCCGCATGCGGGCCATGCTGATTGCCTTTTGTTGTAGCTTCGTACTTCATGATGGAGGTCGCGACAGGAGTCGTATGGCTACGGTCCCGCCGTCAGGCGGGTTGGTGGCCGGTTGGTCAGCACGCACTGTAGCCATGCTCCATCTCGTTGAAATAGGTGGGTCCAGATTCCGAGGAGAGGGAAGGGCCGGCTGCTAGGAACCGGCCCGCCCCAGAGCACCGTCTGCTGGGGGTGCGCCATCTTCTGGTAACGCACGGACAGGTAGGGCAGGCCGCCTGCGGGCCGTAGTGATTGCCTTTTGCTATAGCATGACCATGGCTGACGAGGGCCATACCGAGAGTCGCATGGCTACAGTCCTGCGCCTGGCAGGGGGTGTCCACTTGGTCAGCTCTCACTGGAGCCACGCTCCTCCGGGATTTGGGGGAGCAGGTGGCCCTATAGCCACGCCCCGTCTTGTCGTCGTGGTTGAATGCAGACTTCGAGGGGAGGAAGGGCCGTCTGTTAGGAGCTGGCCTCCCCCAAAGCTGTCTTCTAAGAGGGTGCCGTCTTGTGGGAGCCGGTCGCTTGGGCCCAGCCGGCCCAAGGATCCGGCAGCGTGTCCGAAAGGCAGGAGGGGCTTTGCTAGCCCCGATGTCTTGAAATGCTAAGGGGTGTGGATGACGCTACTCATGGTCAATCCCTCCGACACATGATTTTTGGAAATCATTGGACTGGAACTTCATCACAGAATGTCGTCAATGCACAGGAAAATCCCTTCGGTGCCTTCGTATAGCATGAGCATAACATTGACTCCCATTTTCAAATGTGGACGCATTGCCATCACAACCTCCCACTTATAAATGTGAATGGTTCCCATTCTAGGGGAAATTGTGTACCTTGCTATGAACATCTTGTTGTGATGAATAGCCAGCGTGACTGGACCAGAAATGGGCATAAATTCAAGAATAACTGAAGGTGGAAGTATTTGTTAAAAGAGGAATAAAACAATCATGACACTATATGAAGCAACAGTTCATTGAGAGAATATTTAACATAAAAGTCATTCTACCTAATTTTGTGAATGACACAATTCATCCTGTTCAAGCTTTGCACCACTAGGTCACATATTCCCACTAGGCCTCCAGCATGGAAACACTTAATAAGGGAGTCAAGTCTACCAACAAATTTGATAAGATGCTTCATGTCTTTCTAGCGAAATTTGGCTGCTGGAGTAACCACGATCTCTTTAACTGTAAATTTAACAAGCCCTGCATGAAAATAAAGTACAAACTAGTAAGTTAGGGTAGATATATTAATTTTGCTAAGTTGTAGTTAAACATTCAACAAATTGAAGGAAAACAAACTTAGCTTGTTTGTCCATCAAAGATCTCAGATGGTATGGATAGACGGATGGTAAGACCAGGCTGTGTTATATCCCACTACTACAAGAATGCCTAGTACTGGCGGGCGCCAAATGGCTAGTGATGGAGAGCGAGGCTCTTTGGGCCGCCCGCCACTGACTTCCTACCACTGCTAAGGGATCATCAGTTCACTGGTAGGGCCCTAGCAATGGCGATTGATGCTATATGACCGCATGTGTTATCCTTCTAGTAGTAGTGGCGGGCAGCCATACCTATGGCAGACAAAGCTGCCCGCCCGCCAGTACTCTGTTTTGTTTGAGCAGCGGGCTCTTGTTAGTATCCGCCACTGATTGATGCACTAGGCTAAAATAAAATCCGCTGCTGTGCAGCATATATTATGCTACCACAGCAGCATTAGATCATGCGAACATGGGACACTTATCAATTAAAAGCGAGCAAATCAGGAATAAAACTAGTGGTAAACACTTAAAATAAAGAACGGGAAGTACATTAAGAATAAACAAGTTACACAAAATACATGGCCATCAACTACATAGTGCATGACGCTAAATATGTTTAGTCACGGTTACAATTTTGCCCGCTGCAAAGGCTCTTTTGTTGGTTGGACGCATCTTCTTTGGAGTTATTATAGAATAGGCCGGACGACAATTGGACCTCCTTGTTTATGATAGCCGCGAACTTAACCTGTAGTTCTTCTAGCACTAAGCCAGCTTCGGGTTGATTGTTTTGTACTTCTTAACCCCATTTGAGGATTTTATCATGATGATTTAACATTTTCGCAGACCGTATGAATTCTTCCATGTGAATGCAGGTGTATGAGCCACATCTCAGACTAGTCGTTGGTTGTTGCATACAAGATAGAGTGTTCCATCTGAAGGCAATCATTTTCTTTCCACTTCCTTTGTAGTTTTTCTCAACCGTGTGACCTCTTGTAGTATTCCAATCAAAAAGACAATAATTGAGAAGGTCCTTCAGGAGGGACCAGTCTTTTCCCGGGCTCTTCATGGAATCCAGCACGTAACAATTGCACCTTTGCAGTCTTAGCACTAGGAGAACCCAATGGTTGATGCGCAAAAGAGAGTAAACATACCACAAGATCATGACAAAGTTGCAAAATTTGAGACGTGAAAAAAATATGAACGAAAGTTACAAAAGGAAAAGCGTAAGCCAAAGAAGTATGTACATGGGTCGGTACGGCATGAGGAGGAAGTTTTTAACCTTGTTTTGTTGCATGAAATCCAGAAGGTAGCTCTTCATGCATCACCTCCCTTCCTCATTTTTTAGGTTTTCCTCATTCATGAGATAAGGGTCATCTATGGTGACATCAGAATTTTTCTTTCTTCTTACCTTAGTGGCTTGAAAAAACGCCCATAGCCTCATTAGGCAAGTTTCGATACTATAGAATCTGAACATATAGAAGATCTCTTTCAAATCTATGTATATTTTGTCCCCACTGATTTTTTCAAAGAAAGTATATCCCTTTGGCACCTTAGTGTAGTGTGTTGGGTGTTGGGTTAATGATGGATCCCTGCTTATTATTGGCAAGCTCGGATTCCACAATTTTTTCATGTAGAATCTTCATCTCAAGCCTCATGTGCTCTTATGCTTTGTCTCATAGCATTCCCTATCTCGGGATATAGACAGGTGCTTTTGGGTTGTCAACACATTGTTCATATGCCAAAGACTTCTTCAGTGCCTTCTTTACTGTTTGGTCTACCATTTGCACGTGTGGCTGCAGAAGTTATTGCCTTAGTATTCATTTCGCAGCCTTATGATGTGTGTTTCTTTTTTTCACCGGTTGGACGGAAATGGGCGGACAGGACATCACTTCTTGCGCCACTAGATTCTTCGGTGTTGTCGGAGTAAACTTTGGTTGTTTGCAAGGTTGCGTCTCGAGATGGGCTCGCGACGTCTCCTCATCTGCAGCATAATTAGGATTTTGTGATTCATCAAGCATGTGCTCTTCCTGCACATCCTTAGCCGATACGGGGTTGCAAAGACCTAGAGGAGATCGTCTAGGTGGCGGTCCAATGCCGTGGATGTTGGGAGATGGTGATGACGATGCTGCTGCAATGTCGGGGATGGTCGGAAACGGTGTTATTTTTGGCAATGGCCTTTACATTATGATATGCATTTGCATGGCAGTTGAGGTAACCAGCAAAGAATTCCGAAAGGGGTTGCGTCTCATCACCCTCTTCTATAATGTGATGTGGCAGAGTCAAGTTGTGGTATTCTGGAAACACCCTAAGGAAAGAAACCTTCCGCACGTTCTCATTTAATTTTCTGTTGTGCATGACATTTCCTCTAAAGACTCTACCTTTTGCAACCTCCAACAAGTCACTACTAGTACTCACTCTAGCTAGGAGAGTGCAAGGAATTCCTTCCTCCAATGAATGTGGTGACCCACCATGACCATGAATGAATTAATGACCGAGGGGCTTCTGATGGTCTTTGTGGAAGCAAGGGCCGACAGCTATCCCCCATTTCTAGTATATTTGTCGACTGATTCGACTGAATATGCTTATGAACCGTTGCTAGAAAATCAGGTAAGGCTTCCTTTAACCATGCATTCTAACAGGTCTTTTTTGTGTTTGACCCATCTTCTTTTTCCGACTTAGTCATCCTTTTCAAGGGAGGGGGGGGGGGATAGTAGGCATCCCAGAAAGTGCTACCGGCGCTGAGCTTATGGTCTCGTGTGGACTCTCTCTTCCTATCGAGGCCATAGAGAATTTGGTTGGATGACCACCTTGGGGCACTCGGTGAATCTTCAGAGCTTGGTGTGTTTTGGGTAAAATTTGACTGCATGAACAAACTAATATCGTTTAGAAACTGGTCCTAAACATATATATGATGGAAAGTGTGATTGTATATATAGGATAATTACGTACCAGTCTTTTTGCCGCCTTCGCCACAGCAGGGTCTTTGAAATAGTAGAGTCTGGTTTCTTTATGAAGCAGCGCTAGGGATCGGAAATATTTCTAGGTACCAGGATATTACTAAAGGGTGTCGGTTGACCTTGTGAAGAAAACATAGCATGTAACATCCCAAAATTCTAAATTTTGGAATATTATATTAAATATGTAATTATGTTTGTTGGTTTGATTGCTCTGTGGATGATTGGGTGCATTTGAAATTGTTTCAAAGTTGAATGAGATGGAATAAAAGGACTTTCCCAAAAATTTCTATTTGAATCCCTGTTTAATTTTAAGTTTGAATCTTGTCAAACATTCTCTGAAAAAATATTAATACGAGAGGAGGAATATGACACTCCAAAAAATCAGAGACAAGGTTTCACAATTTATTCGAAAATCAAATTGTATTTCAATTAGGAGTTATTGCAAAAATGATTGTCTTTTTTTTTTATTTGGCAATGAAAATATGTTCATGTTTTTAGGAATTTTTATTATGAAAATTTAGATATATAATATGCCTGTATAAAATGTTTCTTTATTTTGTTTATTTGTCTCTTTTCGCTGTTTAAAAAACCAAAACAAAAAAATCGCGCCCACCAAGCAGGACTACCGGCCGACCCAGCAGGCCAGGCGAGACCATGGCCCAGCCGGGAGCAGGCCAGCACCATCGGGCAGCCATGCCAGCGCCAGGAGGCCGGCGAATCCTATTTGGCGCTGCATGAGCCCGTTACTGTGTATTTTTGCAAACGGGCGCCTGCAGCGCCCCAAGCTGGGTCGGCCCAATTATTTCCGCAAACTCGCAGAAAATGGTGCAGCGTCGTCTTCGAACCGCAACCTCTGTGTTCGAAGAGAACGACACTAGCCATTCAGCGATCCAAGCACGTTGTGAAAAACATTCATTTTAACCTTGTTATTTCTTCCTTCCATCGTGTTTTTCCTTCTCGACGTTTGCATTCGGTTTTTCTTTTTTTCCTTGATTCTCCCATTTTCTCTTTTTTGAATGTGTGGATTCTTAAAAAAAATCATGAACTTTTTTCTTCAAAATCGATGAAGCTTTTTTATGAAATCCATGAACTTCCCCTCATATCCATGAACATTTCTTCAAAATCGGTGAACTTTTTTCAAATTTTGATTTTTTTTAGGAAAATGGATGAATTTGCAAATTCGATGAACTTTATTTCAAATTCAATGAGCTTTTTTCAAATTCAGTGAACTTTTTTCAAAAATTTGATGAACCTTTTCAAATTCAATTAACTTTTTTCAAATTTAGATGAACTTTTTTTCAAATTTTGATGAACTTCTTTCAAATTAGATGAACTTTTAAAAAGAATTGTGAACCTTTCTGAAAATCTATGAACTTTTTTTAATTTTTTGTGAATTTTTTCAAAACCAATGAACTTTTCAAGTAGTTTTATATTTAAGTTAACGTTTTATTAAAAGCAATAACTATAACTGTTTTCTGTTATTGGACACGAATACGAGGTTGTTCTAGTGGTTGTCACGTTCGTTTTGTAGACGTGAGATAGTGAATTCGAACCCCAGCTCTCCCACTTGTTATTTTTCACTTTTTCCTTTGTTAGCAGGTAATGGGCCAGATTCGAACCAGCCCATTCAAGAGAAGTGCAGGCACCAGGTTGTCTAACCGGCGCTGAAGGCACTGACTAGGGGCTCCCTAGGAGGCCAGCACCCCCAGCGCTGGAGCGCCGCACGCACAAGGTTACCCAGCGCACGACTCCCTTCGCTCGCCTGTTCTCTCTCTCCCTCGTTATCTTTCTTCCCTGCGCCTGGGCCCTGCTCCTTTTCTTCCTCTTCCGCACGTACATGTACAGACAGAAACCTATACATACACAACGCCGCCACCACATCCGATCTTCGTGGAAACCCTATCCCAAGTCAACCCCTCGCCCAAGCCTCATGCTCTATAAATAGCCACGACCCCTCTCGACCGGTTCCCCTTGAAACCCCTCGCCAAGTTCACCCCTATAGCTAGTACTCGTCGTTCCAATCTAGCCGAAGACACTGCAGTTCATCGTCGTTTTCCCACGCCGGTGAGCTATCCCAAGCCTTATTCTTTTGTGTTTTGATTACTCTTGATCCCTAGTTTCATTTCGACAAGGTTTTGCATCCCCTCTACATCTAAAGAAGCCGTACCAACCTCGCCGTCTTCACCGGAGCACCCGGAGCACCGAGCTTCATCACTTTGTTCCGTCGCCGTTCGTCGTCACCGACCCTCCCCGACTTCACCACTGCACAAGCCACTCTCTGCTACATCATCCCGACACCTCCATCACCGCCCACGACCGCCAGAGTTGCCGCCGCCACCACGCCCGAGAGCCACCAGAACGTACGTTCTTCTCTGTAGGCTACAGCCCTGTTCGTTTGGCTTCAGTTAGAAAAGAAACCCGTTTGGTTTAGTTGATCGGTTTGTTTTGGTAGATTGATTTTTCTTCGGCTAGATCGAACCGGTACCTCGGTTTCTTTTATTTGTACATGTGTTAGCGGGTCAGTTATAATACGACCGAGCGTATCTTAGTTACAGAACGCACACCCCGTAGGCCCAGCTACAGGCTGCCACATAGCTAGCGCACGATCTTTTTTTCGTTTCTGTTTTTAGTTTTAGATTCGATATTGTTTTTTATATCTTTAGATCTACAACTCCAATTTTGACGATTCTTTTTCCTACGCTTTCACAAAAAACCCATCTATCCAGAGAAGGCAACGAAAATTATTTTTGAACTTTTCAAATTTTGTATACAAACATATTTGTTACAAACACTAGGTTGTTAATAACTTTTATTTAAGAATAGCTTTTTAATTAACTATTTTTGCTAGTGATCACTTGATATTTTGTCTATACAGTTGGCTTTTTGCAAATTAGTTTTTCTTTATTTTCAATTAGGATTTTAGCTGAAAAAGACTATTTTACATAGTTTAGTGTTATTTTCTTTTCCTTAGTATTTATTTGTTTTAACTAAAAACCATTTTGTATTTTTGATAAATTTAGTTTTGTTTCTTTTATTTAACAAGAGACAATTTTGTTCTAAAATTTATTTTCTTTAGTTTTGTATGAAAACTTGTATAGGTCATAGTTAGGGTTTTATAAAAGCTTTTATTTGTTTCTTTTTGCTACTAAAAGTTTATGAAAAATTCTTTCTCTTATTTTAATAAAACTCTATTTTCTTTCCTGTTAGTTTATTAGTTTAGAGCTTTATTTTGTTGTTAAATTTTATGTAGGACAAAAAACTATTTTTATTGTTTGTAGTAAAGTCTTAGACTTTCCTTAGTAGTTTCTCTTTGTAGTTTCTTTGAATTGCGATTGAGTTTTGTTATTCAGTTCCTTGTTTTTTATTGTTATTTTGAGTGCTAGAATTGTTTGCTAGGATGTTTTCTTATATGAATGCTATGTCTGTTAATATAGATTTTCAGCGGAGTGATGAATAGTTCTACCAAGACATTATTCTGAGAGTGTTATTATCTTCATCAACTTACTAGGCAAGTTCATTTTGACCATGATATTCATACCTATGTTTTTATTGCATCTAGTGTCACCATTCATAATCCTCCAGTAGTGATATTGACTTCTTGTAGTTGATGAGTGCTCGGGAGTGGTGTGAAGAAGGAGGACTCTACGTCAATGACGACAGTGTCATGATGGCATCTGCAAGGACTGCATCTTCAAGGCCTCAAGACTTCTAGACTCACGACAAGAATTCAATATACCTCTGGGGTACATGGTGCACCCATTACTTAGTGATTCCGGAGAAGCATCGTGATATCATGCGGAAGGCTCCAGCCAGTCTCAAAGATACGGAAGAATACTTCATGCCTGGAAGCTTACCTATGCAACTTCAAGTCACTATGGGCTCTGGCTTGGTTGAACCTAGTGCTGACTCTAGCTGGGACGGTGCCAGCAGATGTAGAACTACGGTAGGATTGGATGGGCATCGAAAAGTGGTCAGAGGAACTCTTCGGAAGACCATGTTTTCATCGTCCTGTTCTCAAACGCTTTGAAGTGCGGAGACGAAAAGGGAGGGATCGAATATTGTGGGTAAAGCGTACAAACCTCTGCAGAGGGTTAAAATATAATCGATTAGTCCTGTCCCCGGTTACGGACAAATTGAGCCTCTGGACTTGGATCTATCTCGGAACTCTCAACACCGGATTGATAAGTTAATTGTGGGCAACTTATGCTGATTTGGGCTATGAGACATCGGTTGGTGGAACCATGTCATGGCAGAAAACTCTAAAGTGAAGACTCTTGGTATTCCTTTGTTGTAGGGAAAATAAAACCAGCTTTTACGCAAAACAAAATTTAGACACAAAGCCATATTGCACATGGAATAGTTTTATCATCTGCTTTCTCTTGTTGTGATCTTGTAGGTACATTCAATGTACTAACCTACACGGCTGCAACGTATCATGTTGCAGGATTTTTTTCTACAACGAGTGAGTTTTGTTGCAGGGTCGGTCTACAATCAATCTGCCGATTTGATGGGACCCCACACCCAATTGTTTGTTTTGCTGAGGCTTATAAGGTATATATCAATTTTATGTTATTTATACATGTGATTGCACTTTGATATATACATTGATGTACTGTGTGTGCCAGCATAACGATCCAAGGATGGCACAAATACACAGAGGCTTGACCGTTTGAGGTTGGTTCGTTACAGAAATGGTATCAGAGCACATGTTGATTGTAGGATGTGACCCTAGAAACTGGAAAGCCCCTAGGACAGGATATCTCTATAAGTTTATTTTCAAAAAGATCCTTACTTCTCATCTTTTTTTGATTTTATCAAATGGTCCCTCTTACCTCGAATAGTTAGAATACACCCTGTTCCCATTTGAACACACGGAGGATGAACTGAAGCCTCTCCATGAAGGACAAGATATCGGACAACTGATGGCCACTTTAGAGTAAAGAGGATTTCACCATGCATCAGAAGTGTTGAAGCTACACGAGTTGAAGACTTGAACAATCTGAAGAATTATTTGACCTTTAGAACACCAAACCCCTGTTATATACTTATGTTAGATGCGACGATTTGCGAGCTGTCATTTGTTTGATGTTTTTCCGACAGCCACAAAATAAAACACGTTTCTTCAAAACTATTGTTTGTATTGTGTGTATATCCCTCCATTCTTCTCTAGTATCTCATCCCAAAACATTTGGACCCCATAGACGATGAAGGAAGACAGACTGGTATTCTCTGGACCGATGACTCAGTTGGAGGCAGAGCTATGGTTTAAAAACATGGAGGGTCACTTCAGGAAAAATTTGATTGCAAGGAATTATGAGGTTCAAATGCTCTTTAGTATTTTACCGGGAGTCTTGCAACCTGGTGGAAAATGCATCAAGCCATACAAGGATGCAATGGAGCAAAAACTTGGGAGGAATTCAAGAAGACTCTGTTGAGACCCCGTCTTATCGGGAAGCACTATGATAACCCGAAGAAGAAACCTTGTGCCTGCAAGATTTAAAGAGAAATAAGACACACCAATGAAGAACACAAGGATGGATGCCCTTATTGTGAGGAAAATCACCCAGAGGAAGAATGCCCAACTAGGTAGGTGACTTGTTTCCTGTGTGAAGGAACTACACACAAACCTACCCAGTGTCACTTTTACCCCAAAGTACAAGAAATTACCAAGCAGCAGAAAGAAGCCCTTAGGGAAAGTTTGGAAGAATCCGTGATGGAGGAAGTTATTGAAGACCCTGATGGAGAAGGCCTAAACAGATTTTATGCTCATGCCGGCTATACATGTCGAGAAGAAGGACATTTTTCACGGTATTGAACAAAGGAAAGCGAAGAATATCTGGGAGATTTCCCAACAGCAGAAGTGAAGTTTGATCCCCAGGAAATAGAAGCTCTGATCATTACGGAGAAACCCAAGGAGAGAAAATGAAGGCATTCCCACAACAATCCAATTTATGCAGAGAAGGACCTCAGTCATATCACTTGTTATAGGTGCAATGATTTAGGTCATTACACTAATAAATATCCAGAGAATGATGCGGAGCATCCTTTAGTCATCCCCATGGACCTACCTACGTCTCCCACGATACCACTTGGACCAATGACAAGAGCTCGAGCCAAGGCTATCGAAGATAAGGTGAACTCGCTCCTCTCCGAACTATGACTTTCCACATATGAGACATGGCTACTATCTCAAGCACAAACCCTATGTGTGATCTGGTACTTGGAGGAAAGCAACCGGACAGCTACACCCAACGGACAAGACGGCGAGGGCACCAAGTACAAGGACCAAGAGGAAGAGCTACCAGGAATCTACAGCAAACGGACGACCGATACTCATCGGACGTCTGATGCCTGGGAGCTTGGGCCAGCCAGCCAAGTCCCAGCCTGCGCATGCTCCAGCAGCCGGACGACCGACACCGACCGGACGTCCGACACTCTCCAGACCCCGGACGACCGAGCCCTTCCGCACGACTGGCACCACCATCACAGAACCAAAACATCAGAAGTATGGAGACCACCGGACGACCAACACCCACTGGAAATCTGAAGCCGCCGGATCAGAGCCAAAACATCAGAAATCCAACACTTACCGGACGTCGGAGCCCCACCGAGACACTAGACGACCGGTAACTGTGGATCATCCGACGCCTGTGTGTTGACTGCATGTTGGGCCGAAGCCCATGTACCCTTTCGTGACCCTAGACTATATATACTCCTCTTCCTCCCTCTTTTTAGGGCTAGCAAAGGATTATCTCATTTGAGAGATAGAGCTTTTCTCATCCGCTTGATACCTTCTCCATTGGAGTTCATGACCTCTACGGAGAAGATCCCACAAGTGGATTCAAGACCCCATCATGGGAAGACCCCTCAAGACCTCCTCACGGAGAAGACCTTTTGTATCGTCCTTTGTTGCATTTGAATCTTGTATCACTCTTTTGAAGGAAATATGTCCTAGAGGCAATAATACAGTTGTTATTTATATTTCCTTATATAATGATAAATATTTATTATTCATTCTAGAATTGTATTAACCGGAAAACTTGATACATGTGTGGATACATAGACAAAACACAATGTCCCTAGTAAGCTTTATTAGACTAGCTCATTAATCAAAGATGGTTAAGTTTCCTAACAATAGACATGTGTTGTCATTTGATGAACGGGATCACATCATTGGGAGAATGATGTGATGGACAAGACCGATCCATTAGCTTAGCATAATGATCATTAAGTTTTATTGCTATTACTTTCTTAATGTCATATACATATTCCTTTGACTATGTGATTATGCAACTCCCGGATACCGGTGGAATACCTTGTGTGCTATCACAAGTCACAACGTAACTGGGTGATTATAAAGATGCTCTACAGGTATCTCTGAAGGTGTTTGTTGGGTTGGCATAGATCGAGATTAGGATTTTTCACTCCGAGTATCGCAGAGGTATCTCTGGACCCTCTCGGTATGCACATCATAATAAGCCTTGCAAGCAATGTGACTAATGAGTTAGTTGCAGAATGATCTATTACAGAATGAGTAAAGAGACTTTCCGATAACGAGATTGAACTAGGTACGAAGATACCGACAATCGAATCTCGGGCAAGTAACATATCGATGACAAAGGGAATTACGAATGTTGTCATTGTGGTACAACCGATAAAGATCTTCGTAGAATATGTAGGAACCAAAATGAGCATCCAGGTTCCGTAGGGTCCGCACACGAACGTTCGATGACGATTTTGTATTATATGAGTTAAGTGATTTGGTGACTGTATGTTGTTCGGAGTACCGGATGAGATCACAGACATAACGAGGAGTCTCGGAATGGTCGAGAGGTAAAGATTCATATATAGTATGATAGTATTCGGACACCGGAAGTGTTCTGGGGGTACCGGGTACGTATCGGGTCACCGGAAGGGGTTCCGGGCATCCCCCCGGCAACTACATGGGCCTAATGGGCCAAGAAGGGGACAGACCAGCCCCTAGGGTGCTGGTGAGCCCCATGTAGGCTGAAATAGGGGGGAAGGAAAGAGTAGAAGAGGGAAAGGAAGGGGAGGGATTTGGCCTCCCCCTTCCTTCTCTCCTCCTCCTTCCTTCCCCCTCCGGATGAATATGGAAGGGGGGAGGCCGAATTGGGAGGCGCCCAAGTAGGATTCCTCCTACTTGGGGCGCCCCCTTGGCTGACTCTCCTCCCCTCCAACCTATATATATATGAGGGGGGCACCGCTAGAATATACAAAATTGATTCCTAGCCGTGTGCGGCACCCCCCTCCATAGTTTACGCCTCCAGTCATATTCATGTAGTGCTTAGGCGAAGCCCTGCGCGGATCACTTCACAATCACCGTCACCACGCCGTCGTGCTAACGAAACTCTCCATCGACACTTTGCTGGATCAAGAGTTCAAGCGATGTCATCACGCAGAACGTGTGCAGAACTCGGAGGTGCCGTACGTTCAGTGCTTGATCGGTCGGAACGAGAAGAAGTTCGACTACATCAACCGCGTTGTCAAACGCTTCCGCTTTCGGTCTACGAGGGTACGTGGACACACTCTCCCCCTCTCATTTCTATGCATCTCCTAGATAGATCTTGTGTGAGCGTAGGAAATTTGTGAAATTGCATGCTACGTTTCCCAACATTGGCATCCGAGCCAGGTCTATGCGTAGTTTATATGCACGAGTAGAACACAAAGAGTTGTGTGCGGTGATCGGCATACTTCTTACCACCAATGTATTATTTTGATTCGGCGGTATTGTTGGATGAAGCGGCCCAGACCAACCTTACATGACCACGTTCATGAGACCGGTTCCACCGACAGACATGCAACTTGTTTTGCATAAAAGTGGCTGGCGGGTGTCTGTTTCTCCAACTTTAGTTGAATCGAATTTGATTGTGGCCGTCCTTGTTGAAGGTTAAAATAGCAAACTTTATAAATCACCGTTGTGGTTTTGATGCGTAGGTAAGAACGGTTCTTACTAGAAGCTATGTAAAACTTGCAACAAAAAAGTAGAGGACGTCTAACTTGTTTTTGCCGGGCATGTTGTGATGTGATATGGTCAAGACAAGATGTGATATACGTTATTGTATGAGATGATCATGTTTTGTAAAAGTTATCGGCAACTGGCAGGAGCCTTATGGTTGTCGCTTTATTGTATGAAATGCAAAATCCATGTAATTGCTTTACTTTATCACTATGCGTTAGCGATAGTGGTAGAAGCAATAGTTTGCGAGACGACCACGATGCTACGATGGAGATCAAGGTGTCTTGCCGGTGACGATGGAGATCATGACGGTGCTTTGGAGATGGAGATCAAAGCCACAAGATGATGATGGCAATATCATGTCACATATTTTGATTGCATGTGATGTTTATCTTTTATGCATCTTATTTTTCTTAGTACGGCGCTAGCATTATAAGATGATCCCTTACTAAAAATTCAATGTATAAGTGTTCTCCCTGAGTATGCACCATTGCGAAAGTTTGTCGTGCTGAGACACCACGTGATGATCGGGTGTGATAAGCTCTACATTCACATACAACAGGTGCAAGACAGTTTTGCACATGCGAAATACTCGGGTTAAACTTGAAGAGCCTAGAATGTACAGACATGGCCTCGGAACACTGGATACCGAAAGGTCGAACGTGAATCATATACTAGATATGATCAACATAGAGATGTTCACCGGTGAAGACTACTCCATCTCACGTGATGATCGGACATGGTTTAGTTGATATGGATCACTTGATCATTTAGATGACTCGAGGGATGTCTGTCGGATTTCGGGTTCCGGCAGACCCTCTAGGTTCGAACTCTGGGGTGCACACGGAGATCTCACCCCCTACCTACCTGGCATCTCGTCGCCTCGCAAGGATCTAAACTACACAAAGAGCAACACAAGGGACACAAGGTTTATACTGGTTCGGGCCACCATTTTGGCGTAATACCCTACTCCAGTGTGTGGTGTGGTGGATTGCCTCAGGGGCTGATGATGAACAATACAAGGAAGAACAGCCTCGCGAGGGCCTGTTCTTAGCCGGTGTGACGAACTGCTAGGGGGAGTTTGGTCTCTCTCTCTCTCTAGATTGCTTGACCTCTAGCTCTGTTCTGGATTCCGGATCCCTCTACCCTGTGGGAGGCTAGTCCTATTTATATGCAGAGGCCCTGGGCCTCTTCCCAAATATTGAGTGGGAAGGGCGCCAACAATTGGCCATTCTGAAGGGGAACATCTAGTACACTTATCCTGACCAAAGTTGGTCCTCGCCTGTCAAAGGCTCTGACGGTGACGCCGGCCTGGGCTCCACGATGACCTCCTTCCTGCCACAGATGGTCTTGGTCTTGTTGCACCGAAATGGTTGCCTTTGCTTGATGCTCTCGCCTGCGCTTGCCTCCTTTGCACCAAAGAGGAAATGAGGACACTGCATGGGCTGGCGCCCTCCTGGCGCCCTCGGTCGTCATGGCTTGCGTCATGGGCACCTCGTGAGGTACCCGCTTGATCTCTCCGCGCCTCGCGAGCCAGCCCGACGAGGCCGTGCCTAAGGAAGCTTCACTCGTCGCCCGCTGCATGAGGCTGGCCGCCGCGAGGGTCTTGAGCTTGTGCCGATGAAGATGGGCCGTGTTGGGGCACCCCTTGAGCCACGCCGCAGACTCAGCAGGCATGTCCAGGTACCCTGCTCCTGAACACCGACAGTAGCCCCCGGGCCCAAGGCGCGCCTGGACTTGGCTGAGCAAAGAAGCGAAGGGGCAAGTGCGAAGCGCTGCGGGCCCTAACAGCCTACGGCCTTGGGAGCCGCGTGGCGGTTGATTGGACGTGGGCGTCTCTGCTTCCCCACGACGCCTGGGCGACTGCACGAATTGACACGTCCCTGCGTGCTAAGCGGGTCATGATTACCTGTTATCGTGGAGGTCGTCGGTTGGCCTTCCCTAGTTATAAGTACGGAACGTCGCGTGCCCTTCCTGTCCATTTCTTTTTGCTTCTCCTTCTTCTCCATGGATCCGCCGAAGAGGTTCTCGGCCGCGGAGAAGGGAAAGGCCCGCCAGGTGGATCCTGACTCTCCCCTGGACAAGTGCGGTAGAGGCCGTCCTCGCAAGCACCCTGTGGTTCCCGTAGAGGCTTCTCGCGACCGTGGAGGCGATCTCCAGCGCGGTGGCGGGCGTCAGGCCGTTGATGGGGGGCGCGCTACGGCCGCGTGACCCCCTAGGCCGCGCTTCCATTCGGCAGAGGTGGTGCCGGAGTTTGTCGTATGGTCGGCGGAGCCGACCAGCACTGCTCCAGCTTCCCCCGCCTTTTAGGTGAACTTCCGCCGGAGCCCGGGCGGCCTCGCTCCAGCGGACGGTTGCTGCAGCCGGGCCTCCCTGGCTTCACTGGAGGTCTCGCCGCGGAGCGTGGCCTCGACCCGCTGGCCGGCAAACGTTTGCCCACGCGCGAGGTCTGAGCCGGCAGTGCACTCTGCACTTTAAGTTCAACGGCGACACCACTCTCTACGTGAGGGTGTTCGGGGAAGACGGTCGCCGCGCTGGGTGCTGCCCCGAGGACAACGACCGCGGCCGTGGGCCTAGCCCCAGCGACGATTGGGACGAAGATGACGGCGCACGCGTGGTTGGCGGCGCTCGGGGTTCGTCAAGCTTCGGCGACTCTTCTTCGGACAGCGGCTCCTCCAGCGGTGGCCGTGACCAGCCGTCGCGCCCGCCTGGAGGGAGGTAGCGGGTCCGCCCTCCATCGCACCTCGGTGAAGCGCGAGAGGGAGTCCGCTTGAGCTCCGGAGGCAATTCGAGCTTCCGCCGTGAGTTGGTGTCAAGCGAGCCGCTCCTGTCTTGTTATTTTCCTTTTCCTGCGCAAGGGGATAGTAGTGTAGGGCCCCGCGGCGGCGTGCTTGGACTGTTGCTGTTTAATTATCATACTGCTTCCACTATTTTTGTATTAGGCTTCTGTGCCACACGCCTGCGCGTTGAAATTACTTAGCTTCGGGGCGACCTGTCGCGGTCTTCGCCTCCCGAGGCCGAGGTCTTGTCGAACGCATCATGCCCTGCAAAGATTAGCCAGGAGAGGTAGTTTCCGGCCTCAGTCGTGGAGGCGACTGACCCAGGTCCTGTGTTCGCGTCGCGGTGCCCGTGTGGCATAGACTGGAGGGGTGCTCCCGTAGCGAACCCGGTTAGGGAAGCCTCAAACAGTAGGGGCAGAAAACAATCGCGAGGGTGCCCGCGTTGCTCCCTCACGAGACTCTCGCGAGAGAAATCAAGGTAGGAGAGCGAAGAAGGCAAAGAGTCGCTAGCCAAAGATGACAACACCTTCAATAAAACTTCAAATGGGAATGAACAAGCCAACTGCAGAAAGCAAATGAAAAAAAGCCGAGTCCGGCACCTAATCTAGTCTTCGACGTCTTCTCACCAGCGCGGAGCTAAGTGCTACCACTGGGCGTGGGAGGGAGCCCCAGGGCCTGAGGCCGGTGCTCCTGAGACTCCGAGGCGTGTACAGCCCCAACTCATTATTACGTGAGAGTGTCACGGGCAGCGAGCTTCACAGGCGTTGGCCTTCTTCGCAGGCACCAGGCCTTTCTCAGAAAGATAAGCTTCACAGGCATTTGCCTTCTTCACAGGCACCGGGCCTTTTCCAGAACGCAACAACTTCACAGGCATTTGCCTTCTTCACAGGCACCGGGCCTTTCTCAGAAAGATAAGCTTCACAGGCGTTTGCCTTCTTCACAGGCACCGGGACTTTCTCAGAAAGATAGGCTTCATAGGTGTTTGCCTTCTTCACAGGCACCGGGCCTTTTCCAGAACGCAACAACTTCACAGGCATTCGCATTCTTCACAGGCACCGGGCCTATTTAGGCTTAAAACCTCCGGAGGTGCTAGATGTTCCACGCGTTCTGGACGGGCACCCCCTCCTGAGTCTCCAAGAACGCAGAGCCGGGCCTGGAAACATGAACAACCTTGAACGGGCCCTCCCACATGGGAGAAAGCTTATGCAGTCCCTTCCTGGAGAGAACCCGTCTGAGCACGAGGTCCCCTACCTCAAGAGTCCTGGGGCTAATGTTGCGGCAGTGGTATCGCCACAGTGCTTGTTGGTACCTTGCCGCTCATAGCGCGGCTTCTCGACGATGCTCCTCCCCCAGCACGAGGTCCGTCCCCCACATGGCGTCCTGCCGCGCCTCGTCGAACGCCAGGACCCGTGCGGAACAACGTCTGACCTCGTGAGGGAGGACTGCTAAAGCTCCATAGACCAGGAAGAACGGGGTCTCGCCAGTCGGCTTGGTCGCGGTCGTGCGGATGGACCACAACACGGATTGAAGCTCGTCGTACCAGCCTCCGCCGCGGGCCTCCGGCTTCTTCTTGAATGTCCTGGTTTTGAGGCCCTCAGACCTCTGCTGGCCCGCCGCCCGACCGTTGTTCGTGGGTGCGCTATCTGAGCGTAGCATACCTGCTTCCCAAGGTTAGCACAAGATGTTTTGAAGAGGTTGCTGGTGAACCGCGAACCGTTGTCGATGATGATGCGGTTCGGCACCGAACCGCTTACGATGCCCTTGATGAACTTGACCGCAGAACTCGCGGGATGGTGCGGACGGCTTCCACTTCAGCCCACTTGGTGAACTTGTCCACGGCGACGTAGAGGTAACGGTAGCCTCGGCGCCGAGGAAGCGTGCCTGTGATATCCAGCCCCTGATCGCGAATGGCCACGAGAGGGGTATAGTTTGCGCACCTCCCGCCGGCCGATGGATCTGCTTGGCATGGAATTGGCAGGCCTCGCAAGCCTTCACCAGCCCACGGCATCGCTGGAGCGCAGCAATAATAGAACCCGCTGCGGAACACCTTGCCAACGAGGGTCCGTGATGATTTAATGATGCCCACAGTCTCCACTGTATATCTGCCAGCAGCTCCTTCCCTTGCTCCCCGGAGATGCAACGCAGGACACATCATTCGTCGCTCGGTGAGAGCTCTCCATCCTCGATGCAAGACGCCATGGCTTGCCGCGCCACACGCCCACTTCCTCCTCCTTTTTCGGCAAGGTCCCTTGCGCTGTAGCTCCGGAGCTCTGTGATCCAGCACCCCTCCTGAGGCTCCAGTGTTAGGAGCAGACGCGCTCCCGAGGACGGGCCATAGACCGGGGCTCCCGAGGCAGGTGGCTAGGGGAGCTCTTCCCGAGGCTGCACCATGCTTGACAGCGATGGCGTTGCCGAGGGCTTGAAGAGCCGCTCCTCGAAGACGCCGGGCTCCTGAGGTAGCCGCCTGGATGCCCGTTTGGCGATGTCGTAATCCTATTGATTGGTGCCACGAGGCACATGCTGCAACTCCAGTCCCCAGAATTGCTTCTCCATCCTGCGGACCTCCGCGAGGTAGGCTTCCATGTGCTCATCCCTCGGCTCGTATACTTTGTTGGAGAAGTTGACGAGGAGTTGTGAATCACCCTTGATGGTAAGGCGCTTCACTCCCTGTGGCAATGCGGCCTTCAGCCTGCTATCGTGCCCTCATATTCTGCTATGTTGTTGGAGACCTTTTCTCCGTGGCGGAAACAGAGCTGCACGGCGAGTAGAGCTTGTCTTGAGTAGGAGATATAAGCACCAAGCGCCAGCCTCCGCGCCGATGTCCGGATAACGCCCGTCAAGTACATGATCAAACCATCTGGTGCCTCACTTCCCGGGAGAGGGATCGATCGTCATCAGCCTTGAGGCCCCGGCGCCCCGCCCATTCCGCCATGAAGTCCGCTAGCTGCCCCTTGATGACTCTGGTGGTGCTGAATTTAGCCGAACGCTTGCAACTCGATGTTCCACTCAGCGACTCTTCCAACCGAGTTGGGGCTCCTGAGTACCCTTTCCAAGGGGTACCCCGAGACAACCTTGATGGGATGGCCCTGAAAAGAGTGTCGCAGCTTGCGTGAGGCCACCAAGAGCGCGAGGAGGAGTTTCTGGGGCATGGGGTACCGTGCCCTCGCCCCGCAACATCTTGTCTTGACGAAGCACACAGGGTGTTCGACGAGGTTGGGAGTGGTTGTGTTGTTGGCGTCCTCCGGAGGCCGTGGCGCCTCTTGAGACAGTGGAGCCCCCAGTGGCTGGTCGTCAGGGGGAGGGGTCTCTTCTGTTCCGGATGCGCTTCCCTGCGGCGGCTGATCCTTCTCGGCTGTGGTAGCGGTCTCTGTGAGGCCCCCTTGATCCTGCTTCGCCATGACCCGGAAGCTGTCATGCTTTGGTCCAACGCCTCCCTAACCGCCACCAGGCTGCGCTTAGCAGTAGGGGTGGCTGCAAGGTAGAGCACCGGGGGCTCTTGGGGCTGGAGCCACCATTACCGGAGGGCTGGTTAAGTACCTTTTGAGATCTTGAACGCCTTTGTCGGCCTCTTTAGTCCATTCAAAGGGGCCTTTTTCTTCATTAGCTTGACGAAGGGTAGCGTTCGTTTCAACTTGGAGATGAAGCGCCCTAGTGCGGTCACGCGCCAAATGAGCTTCTCAGATCTCTCTGAGGGTCTTCGGCGGGCTCATGTCCTCGATTGCCTTGACCTTTTCTGGGTTAGCCTCGATGCCCTGATGGGACACGAGGAAGCCCAAGAGCTTGCCCGAGGGGACCCCAAACACACAGTTCTCCGGGTTGAGCTGCAGGTTGACTGCGTTGAGGCTCGCAAAGGTTTCCTCCAGGTCTTGTATCAGGGTTCTGGCCTCCCGAGACTTCACCACAATGTCATCGACGTAAGCCTCAACATTCCTCCCGAGCTGCAGGCCCAAGGTGATGTGCATCTGCCGCTGAAAGGTCGCTCCTGCATTGCGCAACCCGAACGGCATGCATGTGTAGCAGTACACTCCACACGGGGTCAGGAAAGCCGTTTTTTCCACGTCTTCTACCTCCATCTTGATCTGGTGATAGCCAGAGAAGGCATCCAGGAAACATAACAGGTCGCACTCGGCGCTGGAATCGACGATCTGATCAATGCGAGGGAGCGGGAATGGATCCTGCGGGCAGGCTTTGTTGAGGTTGGTGAAGTCGACACACATGCATTCCTTCCCCCCTTTCTTTGGCACGACAACTAGGTTAGCCAACCATTCTGGGTATCGGACCTCGCGGATGACCCCTGCTGCTTCTAGCTTGCGGGTCTCTTGGACGATGAAAGCCTGCTTTTCAGTGGACTGCCATCTCGCTTTCTGCTTCACGGGGCGTACGTTGGGGCACACGTTGAGGTGGTGCTCGATTACGCCTCTCGGGATCCCTGCCAACTGATCAGGTTCCCATGTGAATATCGTCTTATTCGTGCGTAGGAACTTGATCAGGGCCTCTTCCTGCTTGGGCTGGAGGTTGGCGCCTATGGTGAAGGGGGCGTTAGTGGACCAGTCCTCGTCGACCAGTATCTGTTTGGCTTATGCCTTGTCTTGGGTGAACAACAACTTCTTCTTGGCCGGCGCAGCCCCCTTGGGCTCAGGGGCGTCTGAGTCGGCGGGCTGTGCCGCCGCCGCAGTCTTGAAGACGAGCTTGAGCACTTGCAACGCATCCCCGGCGTCTCCGGACATGGTGAGGACGCCGCTGCTCCCGGGCATCTTCATGAGGTTGTACGCGGGGTGAGTCGCAGCCATAAATCGGGCTAGTGCTGGGTAGCCGAGGATGGCGTTGTATGGGAAGCCGATGGGGGCGATGTCGAAGTCGATTAGCTCCGTGCGGAAGTTGTCGTAGGTGCCGAGGGTCACCGGAAGACGGATCTGCCCCAGGGAGCCGGCTGAACCGCCTCCGCCGCCCAAGAAGGGCCTGCTGGGCTGAAGCCGCTCCGGCGGTATGTGGAGGAGGCTGAAGGCTTCAACCGAGAGCACGCTGAGGCCCGCGCCGCCGTCGATGAGGGTCCTGGTGACGGCCACCTAGCAGATGGTGGGGATGCACAGCATTGGGAGCGCGCCCGAGCAGGCTGAGTTGGAGGGGTGGTCCTCCGAGATGAAGGCCAGATCGGCCGTGGGCGCCGACCGACCCGGAGGAGCCCCATGCTGCGTGGAGGCAGCGCCGATCTGGCGGACGAATGTCTTGACGTGGTGGCGTGAAGGTGGCGCCTGCAAGCCGCCCAGGAGAGCTGCGACGACCGGGGGCGCCGGCGCATCATGCTGGGCGAGGAAGAGGTCGCGCAGCTCCTCCCAAGAGGCCACGGAAGCCGCTGGTAGGTGGAGCAGCCACATGCGCGTGGCGCCGATGAGGGCCATGGGAAGCTAGTTAGCCATGACCCTGTCGTCACCTCCTGCCTCGAGGACGGCCTCCTCGTACGCCAACAGGAAGGCCAGTGGATCTGCTGCCGTGCCAGAAGCGCGGTGGCGCCTCCGGCTTGAACTTGTTCGCCATCGCATACTGCCGCAGGTGGGGCCAAGGCTCGAGCCCCTCGGCCTCGCGATCGCTACCGGGCGATCGGAGGGGCGACGCCGCTCATCATAGGGCGAACCGCGATGTTGGCGGAGAGCGGGTCGGTGAAGGAAAGCTCCGCGCACCCCTACCGGGCGCGCCAAATGTCGGATTCGGGTTCCGGCAGACCCTCTAGGTCCGAACTCTAGGTGAACGCGAGATCTCACCCCTACCTACCGGGCGCCTGTCGCCCGCAAGGATCTAAACTACACAAAGAGCAACACAAGGGACACAAGGTTTATATTGGTTCGGGCCACCATTGTGGTGTAATACCCTACCCAAAGGTGTGGTGTGGTGGATTGCCTCGGGGTTGATGATGAACAATACAAGGAAGAACAGCCTCGCGAGAGTCTGTTCTTGGCTGGTGCGATTTAATCGCTAGGGGAGTTCGGTCGCTCTCTCTCTCTCTAGATTGCTTGACCTCTAGCTCTGTTCTGGATTCCGGATCCCTCTACCCTGTGGGAGGCTAGTCCTATTTATAGGCAGAGGCCCTGGGCCTCTTCCCAAATATTGAGCGGGAAGGGCGCCAACAATTGGCCATTTTGAAGGGGAACATCTAGTACACTTATCCTGACTAAAGTTGGTCCTCGCCTGTCAAAGGCTCTGACGGTGACGCCGGCTTGGGCTCCACGATGACCTCCTTCCTGCCATTGTGATGGTCTTGGTCTTGTTGCACCGAAATGGTTGCCTTTGCTTGATGCTCTCGCCTGCGCTTGCCTCCTTTGCACCAAAGAGGAAATGAGGACACTGCACGGGCTGGCGCCCTCCTGGCGCCCTCGGTCATCATGGCTTGCATCATGGGCACCTCGTGAGGTACCCCGCCTTGATCTCTCCGCCTCCTCGCGAGCCAGCCTGACGAGGCCGTGCCTGAGGAAGCTTCCTGTCATCCGCCCCGCGAGGCTTGGCCCCTCGCGAGGGTCTTGAGCTTGTGCTGATGAAGATGGGCCGGTTGGCCACCCTTGCCACGCCACAGGGCCGCAGTGCAAGTCTGGGTACCCCCGTTCCCAGAACGCCGACAATGTCTATTTAAGTGGGAGTTCTTAAATAATTTTATTAGTTAAACTTAATTTATCATGAACTTAGTCCTGATAGTTTTTGCATATCTATGTTGTAGATCAATGGCCCGTGCTACCATTCCCTTGAATTTTAATGCGTTCCTAGAGAATGCTAAGTTGAAAGATGATGGTAGCAACTACACGGACTAGGTCCATAACTCGAGGATTATCCTCATTGCTGCATAGAAGAATTATGTCCTTGATGCACCGCTAGGTGAAAGGCCTGCTGTAGGAGCAGATGTTGATGTTATGAACGTCTCGCAAGCTTGATTTGATGATTACTCGATAGTTCAGTGTGCCATGGTTTACGGCTTAGAATCGGGACTTCAAAGACGTTTTGAACATCATGGACCATATGAGATGTTCCTGGAGTTGAAGTTAATATTTCAAGAAAATGCTCGAGTTGAGAGATATGAAGTCTCCAACAAGTTCTATAGCTGCAAGATGGAGGAGAACAGTTCTGTCAGTGAACACATACTCAGAATGTCTGGGTATCATAACCACTTGACTCAGCTGGGAGTTAATCTTCCAGATGATACTGTTATTGACAGAGTTCTTCAATCACTGCCACCAAGCTACAAAGGCTTCATGACGAAGTATAATATGCCAGGGATGGATAAGACTATTCCCGTGCTCTTCGCAATGCTCAAAGCTGCGGAGGTAGAAATCATGAAGGAGCATCAATTGGTGATGGTTAACAAGACCACTAGTTTCAAGAAAAAGGGCAAAGGAAAGAAGGGGAGCTTCAAGAAGAATGACAAGCAAGTTGCCACTCCCAGGAAGAAGCCCAAGTCTGGACCTAAGCCTGAAACTGAGTGCTTCTACTGCAAAGGTATTGGTCATTGGAAGCGGAACTGCCCCAAGTATTTGGCGGATAAGAAGGATGGCAAAGTGAACAAAGGTATATTTGATATACATGTTATTGATGTGTACCTTACTAATGCTTGTAGTAGTGCCTGGGTATTTGATACTGGTTCGGTTGCTTATATTTGTAACTTGAAATAGGGGCTACAGATTAAACAAAGATTGGCTAAGGACGAGGTGACGATGCGCGACGGGAATGGTTCCAAGGTCGATGTGATCGCCGTCGGCACGCTACCTCTACATCTACCTTCGGGATTAGTTTAAGACATGAATAATTGTTATTTGGTGCCAGCATTGAGCATGAACATTATATCTGGATCTTGTTTAATGCGAAACAGTTATTCATTTAAATCATAGAATAACGGTTGTTCTACTTATATGAGTAATATCTTTTATGGTCATGCACCCTTGAAGAGTGGTCTATTTTTGTTGAATCTCGATCGTGGTGATACACGTATTCATAATATTGATGCCAAAAGATGCAAAGTTGATAATGATAGTGCGACATATTTATGGCACTGCCGTTTAGGTCATATTGGTGTAAAGCACATGAAGAAACTCCATGCAGATGGACTTTTGGAATCACTTGATTATGAATCATTTGATACTTGCGAACCATGCCTCATGGGAAAGATGACTAAGACTATGTTCTCCAAGCTTTGGCTCTTGCCACTCCCTGTTCCATAATCCATCAAAAGATTTCACCCAAAACTTGAAAACTTCACAACACAAAACTTAATAGAAATCTCGTGAGCTCCGTTAGCGAAAAAAAACAACAGACCACTTCAAGGTACTGTAATGAACTCATTCTTTATTTATATTGGTGTTAAACATACTTTATTCCAACTTCTCTATGATTTATAAACTATTTTACTAGCCATAGATTCATCAAAATAAGCAAACAACACACGAAAAACAGAATCTGTCAAAAACAGAACAGTCTGTAGTAATCTGTAACTAACGCAAACTTCTGGAACTCCAAAATTTCAGAAAAAATAGGACGACGTAGGCAATTTGTTTATTGATCAGCAGCAATTTGAATCAGTATTTTATCACGTTCTGATGATTTTTAACAATTGTTTTTGTGAACCAAAAGTTTCTGGAAATTACAGCAAGATCAAATAACTATCATCCAAGAAGATCCTATAGGTTTAACTTGGCACAAACACTAATTAAGACATAAAAACACATCTAACCAGAGGCTAGATCTAAGATTTATTCCGAAAAAGAAGCAAAAGCAAAAAAAAACTAAAAATAAAATTGGGTTGCCTCCCAACAAGCACTATCGTTTAACGCCCCTAGCTAGGCATAAAAACAAGGATAGATCTATGTATTGCCATCTTTGGTAGGCAATCCATAAGTGGCTCTCATGATAGATTAATATGGTAATTTTATTTTCTTCATAGGGAAGTCTTCCATGCCCCTTTTTAATGGAATTGGAATTTAATATTCCCTTCCTTCATAGCAATAATTGCACCAATCGTTCTAAGAAAAGGTCTACCAAGAATAATAGGACATGAAGGATTGCAAATCTATATCAAGAACGATAAAATCTACGGGCACATAATTCCTATTTGCAACAATAAGAACATCATTAATTCTTCCCATAGGTTTCTTAATAGTGGAATCCGCAAGGTGCAAGTTTAGAGAGCAATCATCAAAATCACGGAAATCTAGCAAATCGCACAAAGTTTTGGGAATAGTGGAAACACTAGCCCCCAAATCACATAAAGCATAAAACTCATGATCTTTGATCTTAATTTTAATAGTTGGTTCCCACTCATCATAAAGTTTTCTAGGGATAGAGACTTCCAACTCAAGCTTTTCCTCATAAGATTGCATCAAGGCATCAACAATATGTTTAGTAAACGCTTTATTTTGACTATAAGCATGAGGAGAATTTAGCACAGATTGTAACAAGGAAATACAATCAATCAAAGAGCTACTTTCATAATTAAATTCCTTGAAATCCAAAATAGTGGGTTTAGCAACATCTAGGGTTTTGATTTCTTCAATCCCACTTTTATCAATTTTAGCATCAAGATCTAAAAACTCTGAATTCTTGGAACGCCTTCTAGGTAAAGGTGGATCATATTCAGTCTCATCATTATCAAGATTCATATTGCAAAACAAAGACTTAATAGGAGACACGTCAATAACTTTTAGATCTTCATCTTTATTTTCATAGGAACTAGAAGAACACGCTTTAATAAAGGCATCTTTCGTAGCGCGCATCCTAGCGGTTCTTTCTTTGCACTCATCAATGGAAATTCTCATGGCTTTGAGAGACTCATTGATATCATGCTTAGGAGGAATAGATCTAAGGTTTAAAGAATCAACATCAAGAGAAATTCTATCAACGTTCCTAGGCAATTCATCAACTTTAAGCAATTTCTCTTCAAGCAAAGCATTGAAATTCTTTTCCGAATTCATAAACTCTTTAACACTAGTCTCAAATTAAGAGGGCATCTTATTAAAATTTCCATCAGAGTTGTTGTAGGAATTTCCATAATTACTAGAGGGATTACTAGGATAAGGCCTAGGATTAAAGTTTCCTCTATACGCGTTGTTACCAAAATTATTCCTACCAACAAAATTCACATCCATAGATTCATTATTATTCTCAATCCAAGTAGACAAAGGCATATCATTAGGATCAGAAGAAACACTCTTAGTAGCAAATAATTTCATAAGTTCATCCATCTTTCCACTCAAAACATTGATTTCTTCTATCGCATGCACTTTTTTATTAGTAGATCTTTCAGTGTGCCATTGAGAATAATTAACCATAATATTATCTAGGAGTTTAGTAGCTTCTCCCAAAGTGATTTCCATAAAAGTGCCTCCCGCGGCCGAATCTAAAAGATTTCTAGAAGCAAAATTCAATCCGGCATAATTTTTTTGTATAATCATCCACAAATTCAAACCATGAGTGGGGCAATTACGTATCATTAATTTCATCCTCTCCCAAGCTTGTGCAACATGTTCATGATCAAGTTGCTTAAAATTCATAATATAGTTTCTAAGAGAGATGATCTTAGCGGGAGGAAAATACTTAGAGATAAAAGCATCTTTGCACTTGTTCCAAGAATCAATACTATTTTTAGGCAAAGACGAAAAACAAGCTTTAGCATGATCTCTAAGCGAAAAAGGAAGTAGCTTCAATTTAACAATATCATTATCAACATCTTTCTTCTTCTGCATATCACACAAATCAACGAAGCTATTTAGATGAGTAGCGACATCTTCACTAGGACGGCCGGCGAATTGATCTTTCATGACAAGATTCAACAAAGCAGCATTGATTTCACAAGATTCAGTATTGGTGAGAGGAGCAATCGGAGTGCTAAGGAAATCATTATTGTTGGTATTGTTAAAGTCACACAATTTGGTATTATCTTGAGCCATCGTGACAAACAAGCAATCCAACACACAAGCAAACAAAAAGCAAGCAAAAAAAGGCAAATAGGAAAGAGAGGGCGAATAAAATGGCAAGGGTGAAGTGGGGGAGAGGAAAATGAGAGGCAAATGGCAAATAATACAATGCAGGAGATAAGGGATTGTGATGGGTACTTGGTATTTTGACTTTTTTGTAGACTCCCCGGCAATGGCGCCAGAAATTCTTCTTGCTACCTCTTGAGCACTGCGTTGGATTCCCTTGTAGAGGAAAGGTGATGCAGCACAGTAGAGTAAGTATTTCCCTCAGTTTTTGAGAACCAAGATATCAATCCAGTAGGAGGCTATGCGTGAGTCCCTCGTACCCACACAAAGCAAATAACTCCTCGCAACCAACGCGATTAGGGGTTGTCAATCCCTTCACGGTCACTTACGAGAGTGAGATCTGATAGAGATGATAGATAATATTTTTGGTATTTTTGTGATAAAGATGCAAAGTAAAATAAAAGAAAAGTAAAAAGCAAAGGCAATAAATAAAGTGATGGAAGATTAATATGATGGAGATAGACCCGGGGGCCATAGGTTTCACTAGTGGCTTCTCTCAAGAGCATAAGTATTCTACGGTGGGTGAACGAATTACTGTTGAGCAATTGACAGAATTGAGCATAGTTATGAGAATATCTAGGTATGATCATGTATATAGGCATCACGTCCGAGACAAGTAGACCGACTCCTGCCTGCATCTACTACTATTACTCCACTCATCGACCGTTATCCAGCATGCATCTAGAGTATTAAGTTCATGAAAACAGAGTAAGGCCTTAAGCAAGATGACATGATGTAGAGGGATAAATTCATGCAATATGATAAAAACCCCATCTTGTTATCCTCGATGGCAACAATACAATACGTGCCTTGCTGCCCCTACTGTCACTGGGAAAGGACACCGCAAGATTGAAACCAAAGCTAAGCACTTCTCCCATTACAAGAAAAACCAATCTAGTAGGCCAAACCAAACTGATAATTCGAAGAGACTTGCAAAGATAACTAATCATACATAAAAGAATTCAGAGAAGATTCAAATATTGTTCATAGATAATCTTGATCATAAACCCACAATTCATCGATCTCAACAAACACACCGCAAAATGAAGATTACATCAAATAGATCTCCACAAGAGAGGGGGAGAACATTGTATTGAGATCCAAAAAGAGAGAAGAAGCCATCTAGCTACTAACTATGGACCCGGAGGTCTGAGGTAAACTACTCACACTTCATCGGAGGGGCTATGGTGATGATGTAGAAGCCCTCCGTGGTGGATGCCCCCTCCGGCGGAGCTCCGAAACAGGCCCCAAGATAGGATCTCGTGGGTACAGAAGGCTGCGGCGGTGGAATTAGGTTTTGGCCCGTGATTCGATCGCTTGGGCACGAGGTATATATAGGAGGAAGAAGTACGTCGGTGGAGCAACGTGGGGGCCCACGAGGGTGGAGGGCGCGCCCCCCTACCTCGTGCCCTCCTTGAAGCTTCCTTGACTTAGGTCCAAGTCTCCTGGATCACGTTCGGTGAGAATATCACGTTCTCGAAGCTTTCATTCGTTTGGACTCCGTTTGATATTCCTTTTCTGCAAAACTCTGAAATAGGCAAAAAACAACAATTCTGGGCTGGGCCTCCGGTTAATAGGTTAGTCCCAAAAATAATATAAAGTGGAAAATGAAGCCCAATATTGTCCAAAACAGTAGATAATATAGCATGGAGCAGTCAAAAATTATAGATACGTTGGAGACTTATCACGGCGTCAGCGTCTTCCGTGATGGGCGCGGACAGGTCCTGCAGTGCCGCCTGCAGCGGGTCCTGAGCGGCTCCGCCAGATGCTCCGTCTTGACTGATGACGAGCACCTACGTGACGGTGCTGCCGCCGCTATCCTCTCGAGGGAGCGGATCGTCGATGACCACCATGTTGGTGGGGAAGTCGTCGCGGGATGCCATGTCAGAGTCGACAAGCATCTGGTCGGTGGAGCCAATTGACTCTAGGTCACAGGCCGGCTCGTTGGCGATGTGGAGCTTGCCATGGAGGTCGATGAGGCAGCTCTCAGAGCTGGCTGCCCCCGCGTTGGGTGCGGGCTCGTCAGAGAGGCAGACCTCACCGTTGAGGTCAGCGAGGCAGCTCGCCGCGTAGGCGACTTCTACGCCATGCAGCGCGTCGGCGCAAACACCATCGGGTGTGTCGGGTTGGCTGCGCTCGCCAGGGAGGAAGAGGGTTCACCTATCCCCATGGTGGGCGCCAAATGTCGGGGGTGTCATGCGACATATGCCAAAGGATGGCTTATCATGGTGGGGGAGAGTAAGACATCGTCGGTGCCTGGAAACGGGATAATGTGTAGAAATGTACGCCGACGCATCTTACCAAGGTTCGGGGCTCTCCTAGGAGATAACACTCCTAGTCCTGCTCTGCGGGGTCTCCGCATGATCACTAAGTAAACAATGGTGGCTACAAGCTTGCTCCTTGAGGTGTTTCTCTAGATGAGAAAGAAGAACAAGGCTAGCCCTAGCTTCACTCTCTCTATGTGCATGTGTGGTCTCTATGAGGCTGAACCCTTTGCATGGGTGCCCTGGGGGTTTTATATAGGCCTACCCCCCAGGGGTACAATGGTAATCTGGCCGGGTGTAGGACTAGGCTGTCAGTGTCTCTGGTGGCCGGCTTCTCCACCGGCGGCTGGGGCCCGCCGCCTTTCTCGTACTTCACCGACAGGCCGCGCCCGCCGCATGCGGGTCTTGCCGACTGCTTAGTAATGTGACTGCGCCACTGATGATGCACGCTTTGTCGGGGGGAGCGTGGTGTAGCGACCTGACCCAAAATCGGTCAAATCTCTGTGTCTGTATCATCCCAAGATCATGCTGGTACTCACAGTACATCGATAAAGTAATCAAAGTTCAATCACACCTGAATATTATTACACGATTCTCATATAGAGTCTTTATTACAAGAGAATAAATTCGGCTCAAGGCCAACTCATGAGAAATAAACTACTAATGCTGCGGAAGCGTAGAAGATAAAGCGAGTCCATCCGACTCCAAAGGGCAATCGCCAAGCGCGGAGCGTAGCCTCACTCCCGATCGAATATACCTCGCAACATAAGACGTTGCAGCCATGTAGGTCAGCTTTTGAATAAGCTGGCAAGTCATGAAGAGAATAACAATAATAAATTACTATCACTATATGCATTTTTGGCTGTGGGGCTCTAAGTTTCATCATTTTGCTAAAAGCCAATTTTCTCCTACTACGGTGGACTTGCTTGCAAATTACTACAATTGTTGGTAGTTATTGAGATGGTTCCGCCAACCAATATCTCATTCCCAAATTATTAAGTCATAAAACCCTCAAATTAACTCATTAGTTTTAGTGTTGAGATTTCGAATACTTCCAAGTTCCAGAGGCTCAAATTGTCCGTGAATCGGGACACGGCTAATCGATTAGATCTTTAAACTCGCAGAGGTTTATGACTTTCCCGCAAGAATCATTCCTCCTTTTAAGTCTTCGCACTTCATGGTGTTTGAAGACGGACGAATGAAACAGGTCTTCCAAAGAGTTCTTCCGCTCCGCCGGTACCCATCCAATCCTACCGTTCTTCTACATCTCGTAGTACCGCCCAGCCAGCGTCACTACTAAGGTTAACCCAGCCAGAGCCCATAATGGCTTGCGGCTGCATGTAAGCTTCCGGTCATGGGGCATCCATCCTTCTCTTCGTGGCTGGGTGAAGCTTTCGCAAGATGTCATGGCACTTCTCCATGCATCCCGCCAACCTTTGGGTTCTCCAGGTGCCCGCCAACCGCCCTCCACCAAGTAGTGAATTCCGAAGTCCATCTTGATTCTTGTAGTTCATGGGGTTGTCATCATCATTGACTCTCACATCTTACTTATGAATTTCACTCAACCAAAACCCGTCTACGAGCATAACAAAGTAAACTACTTCATCCCGGGGTCATGGTAACAAGGGGATTGGTTCATCCTACCACATGATACTACTCAAGTTTAATAACTTCAAAATTTCAACTACTGCATGCATGGTGGGGTGGTGACAATTCTAATGCACAAAAACATAGGTATAGAAATAACATGATCAAAACTTGCCTTGCTGATGATCCTCGTAAGCTAAAGATTCGTAGTAGCAAGCTTCGCACTCCGGAAACTCTACCGAGACAAACAAATCACAATAAGCATATAGCATAGGATCACATAGTACAATAGCATAACAATAGCAACATAACACACCAAAACAACCAAATCAAAATCCAAAGGAAAAACTCAAAGAAAAACCAACTCAAGTTTTCCTACTTCAAACAACAACTAGAATAGTTTTATATAGCAAAAATTTTCCTAACATAACCTAATCATGGTTTTATGTTAACTTAATGTAAAAGATTTCATTAAGAAACTAGGAGCAAAAAGAATTAATTTAAAATCTATTAAGAAACTCCTATTAGGCCTAATTCAATTTCTATTAAGAAAAATAGAATAAAACTTTTATTTATTATAAATAAAAGTTCATCCTATAAAGTGACAGAAACTATCCTAGAATAATCAATCACATGTTAAAAATAAATTTATTTACTAATTAAATTAATAGGAAAACAGTAGCTAGTTAATTAATTAGGATTAACAAGATTCTGCTTAAAACTATTTATTTATTAATCCTAAAATACCCAAATTAATTTCTATGGTTTGGCAATGTCAAAATAAAGTTGGGAAAAAAGAATCATATAAAAATAATTTTTCTAACTCAAGTTATAGCAGATTTACTATACTGACTAAAACTAAATTAAATCAATTTTAATTAATTTTAACATAGCTAAATATATATTCTACAGAAACTACAGAAAATTTGCAAACCAACGAAAAAAGAATCACCTAAAAATATTAAACAGAATAAAAGATATGAATTTTTCAAAACAGAAACTATTCTGTTAAAACAGAAAACAAAAATAAAAGAAAAAGGGCCTAATGGGCCTAAACTACGCACTGTGCGTAAAATAACCTAAACGGGCCCTAGGGTTAAACTAAAACGGGCCGGCTAAATAAAAATAAACCTAACTAAAATAAACCATAAACTAAACCGGGCCGGTCCGGTTTATTTTAAAGAGACCCTTTGGGGTGATCTAATCTAGCTGCTCATCACGATCGGACGGGGAGGGAGTTCCGGTGGCTTACCGGAGCTCGGCGGCGGCGGCGGTGGCGGCGACGAGTGTGCCGAGGGCTCCGGTCGTCGGGGAGGTCGGGGAAGTGGCCGGCCGGGTCAAAAGTGACGAGGTCGGGGAGGCGTCTGGTGGAGTCGGGGGAGATCGGGGGTGGCTAGGGCGGCGACGGCGACGAGAATGGCGGCGGCGGGGACTCGGGTCTCCGGTGAGCTCGTGCGAGGGGAGGAGGGAGTCCGGCGAGGGGCTAGGGGGGGAATGGGGTGCGGGGCGTCGGCTTAAATAGTCGGGGGCCTCGTCCTTGCTTTGGGGCGATCGGGCGGATCGATATCCGGATCCCACGGGATCCGCGATCGACGGCGGTGGCGAGTGGCGTGGCGCGGGTTGACGAAGGGGGCGGGGCCACCTGCCGAGAGAGAGAGGAGGGGGTGCGGGCGAAGGGCGACCGAGCCCAAGGGGTTTCAGGCGAGGGTGAGGTCGGGCGGTTGGCGGGCCTCACTGGTGTGGGCACGGGCGGTGGCCTGGGCTGGTGGGTGGGGTTTCGGTGGCTGGTGGGCTAGGGGGCTGCTGGCGCTGGGTTTTTTTTTTCTATTTTTCTATTTATTTTTTAATAAAACAAAACAGGTATAACTTATAAAATATAAATATTTTATATAGGGTATATATATACCAAAATGATCAGGGGAATATTCCCTTTCATTTGAACATTTTTCCAAAGGCAAAATCCAAACTTTATATAAATCCTTTTTTTTCAAATTCAAATAAAATTCAGATTTGAATCCAAAACTTTTGGCAATGTTTTCCTCTGATATTTTTGGAGTGTCATGTTTACTCCTCTCATACTTTTGATCAAGTATTTATCGGTGTAGTTTTGAAATGATTCCCACTTGCCAAAGTTTGAAATTCAAATTCAAAACTCAAAATTCTCTCAAACTTCAAATGGCATTCAAATTCAAACAGATGCATAGGATGCTTAACTATAATTGTAAAACATTCCAAATAGGAAATTTGGGATGTTACAAACCTACCCACCTTTAAGATGAATCTCGCCCTCGAGATTCGGGTTGGCTAGCAATAGGTGCGGGTGATCTCAAGAAGGTCTTCTCAAGGCCCTGTGTGGCTTCTTCCTCGGTGTGGTGACTCCACAACACCTTGCAAAACTTGATGACCTTGCTGCGGGTGACTCTGCTTGCAGTCTCGAGAATTCGGACGGGTTTCTCCTTGTAGGTCAGATCACTGTCAAGTTGTATGGCCTCTAGGGGCACTGTGTCTCTCAACGGAACATCGGCCATGTCGGCATGACACTTCTTTAGTTGAGAAACATGGAAGACATCATGAACTCCGGACAATCCTTCCAGCAATTCCAACTTGTAAGCAACTTCTCCACGACGTTCGAGGATTTTGTAGGGACCAATGAATCGGGGTGCTAACTTTCCCTTGACACCAAACCTCTTGATTCCACGAAGTGGAGACACACGAAGATATGCTCGGTCTCCCACTTCGTAAGTCACTTCCTTGCGCTTACTATCGGCATAACTCTTCTGTCTCGACTGTGCTATCTTGAGCCTGTCTCGAATCAGTTTGACTTTCTCTTCGGAATCCCTGATAAGATCGGAACCGAAAAGTGATCGATCTCCAACACTATCCCACAACAATGGTGTTCTGCACCTCCTTCTGTATAGAGCTTCAAAAGGGGCCATCTTCAAACTGGATTGATAACTGTTGTTGTACGAGAACTCTGCGTATGGCAAATTATCATCCCAGCTAGACTCATAGTCTAGCACACAAGCTCTCAACATGTCCTACAGAATCTTGTTGACTCTCTCGGTCTGTCCATCTGCTCATGGATGAAAAGCTGTATCAATTCCAGCCTCGCACTCCAAAGTTTCATGCAATCGCTTCCAAAACTTTGAGGTAAACTGCGTTCCTCTATCTGACACGATTTTCCTCGGAACTCCATGCAGACATACGATCCTGGTCATGTATACCTTGGCCAACTTAGCACTGGTATAGGTAGTCTTCACGGGAATGAAGTGAGCTACCTTGGTCAAACGATCAACCACTACCCAGATAGAATCATAACCTAAACGGGTCCTGGGTAATCCTGTGATGAAATCCATTCCAAGTTTCTCCCATTTCCAATCGGGAATCGGCAAAGGTTGAAGTAACCCTGCTGGCTTCTGATGTTCTCGCCTTTACTGCTGACAAACATCGATATCGCTACGCACTCGGCAATATCCTTCTTCATACCGTCCACCGTAAACTTTCCTTCAAATCCAGGTACATCTTGGTGTTGCCGGGTGAATCGAGTGATGAATCATGAGCCTCAAGAATTAGCTTCCCGAGTTCGGGATCATTGGGTACATAAATACGATCCTCGAACCATATAGTTCCGTGTTCATCCTTACGGAATCCTTTAGCTTTTCCTTCATTCATCTTTGCTTTATCTCATCAATTTCCTTGTCCGACTTCCGGCTTCACGAATCCTTTCGCCAAAGTGGACTGAACTTCCAGAGTTGCAACATATCCTCTTGAACTATATCCATCGGAGATCTCTCGAGGTCATCGACTAACTCCCGGGTAATCCTCCCGCTGTGAGAGTATTCACATAACTCTTACGGCTCAAAGCATCTGCTACAACATTAGCCTTACCTGGGTGGTAATGCAATCTCATGTCATAGTCCTTTATCAACTCTAGCCATCTCCTCTACCTGAGGTTCAATTCCTTCTCCGTGAAAATATACTTCAAACTCTTGTGATCTGTGTAAACATCACAACGGTTTCCGATGAGGAAATGTCTCCACGTCTTGAGTGCATGCACTACGGCTGCTAACTCCAAATCATGTGTGGCATAATTCATCTCATGAGGTCGTAGCTGTCTGGAGGCATAAGCTACAATTTTTCCTTCCTGCATTAGTACTCCTCCGAGTCCTTGACGAGAAGCGTCACAATAAACCTGGTATTCCTTGTGTATGTCCGCAAAATCAACACCGGGCTGTGACCAACCGCTTTCTTCAATTCCTGAAAACTGGCTTCACATTCCTCGGTCCAAACATACTTGGCTTCCTTCTTCAACAGCTCACCATGGGTTTGGCAATCTTCGAGAAGTTCTCAATGAACCTCCGATAATATCCTCGCGAGTCCGAGAAAACTGCGGATCTCTTTGATCGAGGTGGGTGATCGCCAATCGGTGACTGATTCAACCTTGGCGGATCAACTGCTATTCCTTCTCCTGAAATAACATGTCCGAGGAATCCAACTTCCTTCACCAAAATTCACATTTGCTGAACTTGGCATACAAGTGATGTTCTCAAGTTTCTCCGTAACTAGACGCAAATGTTCCTTATGCTCTTCCTCGCTCTTGCAGAAAATCAGTATATCATCGATGAACACCACGACAAACTTGTCCAGATATTCCATAAACACCTTGTTCATCATATTCATGAAGTATGCAGGAGCATTAGTCAATCCAAATGACATGACGGTATACTCATATAAACCATACCTGGTAGTGAAAGCTGTTTTGGGTATATCCTTTTCACGGATCTTCAACTGATGATACCCTGATCGAAGATCGATCTTAGAGAATACCTTGGCTCCAACTAGCTGATCAAACAGATCATTAATCATCGGCAAAGGGTACTTGTTCTTGATGGTTACTTTGTTCAACGCACGATAATCCACAACCATCCTCAAGCTTCCATCATTTTTTCTCTACCAAAAGAACAGGGGCTCCCCAAGGTGATGAGCTTGGCCGAATATATCCTTTCTCCAATAACTCATTAATTTGATCCTTGATCTCTTTCAACTCATTCGTGGCATCCGATAGGGTCTCTTGGATATTGGGGCTGTGCCGCAATAACTCGATCAGAAATTCAATGTCCCTGTCCGGTGGCATTCTGGTAACTCCTCCGAAACACATCGGGAAAATCTTGCACTACCGCACTTCTTCCGAACAACTCCCGTGAGGGAATTCACCGATTCTTCATCCGGCTGTGCTGGCTACATACTTGATCCTTTTTCGCCCGGTGGTGAGCAGAATAGACTTATGGGCACGCCTATGTTTCCTTCAAACTTTGTCAACTAATCCATGCCTAGGATTACATCCAAGGTCTGGGTTTCCAACACTATGAGGTCTGCGGAAATTTATGGTTCCCGATGTTGAGGGTTGCATGACAGCCTAAGCTCGCCATCATTTCTCCTCCTGCGAATGACGTGAAGGGGCTTCTAAGGGTTTTAGTGGGCAACCCGCACTTTTCCACAACTACCCTTGATATGAATGAATGCGTTGCACCGTAATCAAAGAGAACCAAAACTGAACGTGAATTCAATAAAACTTACCAACCACAATTATCGGCTGATCATAGACGCCCTCCACGCCGATGTGGTTCACCCGAGCACGAGGGAACAGATTGGGCTTCTTTGCTGAGCCTCCATTGCCGCTTTCCATTCCTCCGCTTGGCCTCCGGCAGTCGGTGGCGTAGTGCCCCGTCTTCCGCACTTGAAGCAGGTGATGTGGCTCAGATCCTTCGAGCCGGGCAGAACGGTGTTGATTGCCATTACCGCTGCCATTGCCATTGCCATGGCCTGACTTGTTGTCCTGGCTGCGGTTGTTCCCATTTCCTCCATGGTTATGACCTCCATGGCTATGATGGGTGTGCCCTCCGAGTATGGTGCATAACGGGCTTCGCTGAGCTCCCGAGTTGTGCTTCCCCGTCTGTACTTCCGCTATGCTTTCTATCTGCTGCTGCTTGCCTTCAAGTATGGTGGCCTTGTCTACCAGCTCTCGGTAGTTGTTGAAGGTAGCCACAATAAGTTGCATGCTCAGTTCATCATTGAGTCCTCAAGGAACTTCTCCTGCTTATGCATCTGTGGCCACATCATCCGGGGCATAGCGAAGCGAGCTTGCTGAATTCATCCACGATCGTGCCACCAGACGGTTCTCTGGCGTAAGTTGCGGAACTCACGCTTCTTCGCACTCATGGCTCCAGCTGAGACATGAGCGGTGCGAAAGCCTGCTGAACTGATCCCATGTGATGGCACCAATGGGATAAGTGGCGGTGTAGTTCTCCCACCAAGAAGCTGCAGGCCATCAAGTTGATGCGCGGCAAAGCGCACCTTCTCTGCATCAGTGCATCCAACAGTGATTAGCTCTCTTCCGACCTTGCGGAGCCAATCATCAGCCAAAATCGGCTCAGTGCTGCTAGAGAACACTGGCGGATTCAGTCTCAGGAATCGAGTCAAGTTGTCCACAGGGGGTGGTGGCGGTGGATTGTTGGTGTTGTTGTTCTGATTCTGGATGAGTAGCTGCATAAGGGCATTCTGCTGCTGGAGCAGCTGGGTGAGCTCCGGCGGAAAACCAAAGGTCACGCCCTCGGAGGCATCCGTGTTTTGGAGTGGATGAGAAAATTAGAATAGAACAATGGTCTATGAGAAATAACACTACCCATATGAATGCACAAACATAAACACACCAATCATTTATTCATTCCACTCAAACATGGTTCAATCTCGATTACAAAAGCTCATGACTAATCGAATTATCGGCCTAACTGATCGATGAAAGAGTAAAAATAACATGGTGGTCGACTAAAAAGTCTTCATCAATAATCCTTGCGTCCTCTGTTGTGGCGCCTCTTGTGACTTCCTTGGTGGAACTCCTTCAAAATCCTGATCATTACTCACGAGGGGTCCTTCATCTCCACTCGAAAAAGGTCCTCTCCCAAGTCCATCTTTTCCTCTATCGCGCAAGCTTCATCTTCGTGTCGCCGATTGTCTCCATGAAGTCCGCGATTTCTTCCTCATGGTTAAGGAAGTCTGCGATGCCTTCTCCTCCAGCCCAGTTCACGGAACAAAGCTTCCGTGTGTCTTCGAGTTACGGCGAGTCCGAATCTCCGCTTTCGAGAAGACACTCCAAGTCCTGGATGTAAGAGAGTGGAATCGTCATCCACGGTGCGGATGATATCTCCATTCCTTGCTCGCGAGAAACCATGGCGAGGTCCGAGGATCGAGCTCGGCCTGACTTCTCTCGGAGATGTCCAAGTGCTCGATAGATCGCCACGCCCTTCCGATGATCCAGCTTGAACTCGTGAACTCAAAGTCAATAGGCTCCGTGTGTCCTCCGAAGGTTCCCCGGATATGCACTTTAATCTCAGAGCGGTGTCCGCCGGAAGTGCATTGGTTGGCTTCCCGGTGATCGAGGGCGAGCAATCTTCAGCTTCTTCACCATCTCGACCAGCTTTACGCCAAGGGCATCGCCTCATCGGGTGGCAAAACTCCGTAGCAAAACTGGGGTGAACTCGACGCCATCTAGAATGTTGAAAATAGGAGAAGAGTCGAGAATTGAACAGGGAAAATTACGGAATGATAAGGATAAAAGTAAATGGTCTCTTCCTATGGTTTTTCCGATCCTAGGGGTTACGATCCCACGGTCAAGATGTGCTCGATACCATCTCTCAGAGCGACTCGACCCAAAATCGGTCAAATCTACGTATCCGTACCATCCCAAGATCATCTTTGGTACTCACAAGACATCGATAAAGTAATCAAAGTTCAATCACACCTGAATATTATTACACGATTCTCATATAGAGTCTTTATTACAAGGAATAAATTCGGCTCAAGGCCAACTCATGAGAAATAAACTACTAATGCTGGAAGCGTCAAGTAAAGCGAGTCCATCCGACTCAAAGGGCAATCGCCAAGCGCGAGCGTAGCCTCACTCCCGATCGAATATACCTCGCAACATAAGACGTTGCAGCCATGTAGGTCAGCTTTTGAATAAGTGGCAAGTCATGAAGAATAACAATAATAAAGTTACTAACACTATATGCATTTTGGCTGTGGAGCTCTAAGTTTCATCATTTTGCTAAAAGCCAATTTTCTCCTACTACAATGGACTTGCTTGCAAAATTACTACAAATTGTTGGTAGTTATTGAGATGGTTCCGCCAACCAATATCTCATTCCCAAATTATTAAGTCATAAACCCTCAAATTAATTCATTAGTTTTAGTGTTGAGATTTCGAATACTTCCAAGTTCCAGAGGCTCAAATTGTCCGTGAATCGGGACACGGCTAATCGATTAGATCTTTAAACTCGCAGAGGTTTGCGACTTTCCCGCAAGAATCATTCCTCCTTTTAAGTCTTCGCACTTCATGGTGTTTGAAGACGGACGAATGAAACAGGTCTTCCAAAGAGTTCTTCTGCTACCGCCGTACCCATCCAATCCTACCGTTCTTCTACATCTCGTAGTACCGCCCAGCCAGCGTCACTACTAAGGTTAACCCAGCCAGAGCCCATAATGGCTTGCGGCTGCAGGTAAGCTTCCGGTCATGGGGCATCCATCCTTATCTTCGTGGCTGGGTGAAGCTCCGCAAGATGTCATGGCACTTCTCCATGCATCCCGCCAACCACCGGGTTCTCTCCAGGTGCCCACAACCGCCCTCCACCCAAAGAGTGAATTCAAGTCCATCTTGATTCTTGTAGTTCATGGGGTTGTCATCATCATTGACTCTCACATCTTACTTATGAATTTCACTCAACCAAAACCCGCTTCACGAGCATAGCAAAGTAAACTACTTATCCCGGGTCATGGTAACAAGGGATTGGTTCATCCTACCACATGATACTACTCAAGTTTAATAACTTCAAATTTTCAACTACTGCATGCATGGTGGGTGGTGACAATTCTAATGCACAAAACATAGGTATAGAAATAACATGATCAAAACTTGCCTTGCTGATGATCCTCGTAAGCTAAAGATTCATAGTAGCAAGCTTCAGACTGAAACTCTACCGAGACAAACAAATCACAATAAGCATATAGCATAGGATCACATAGTACAATAGCATAACAATAGCAACATAACACACCAAAACAACCAAATCAAAATCCAAAGGAAAACTCAAAGAAAACCAACTCAAGTTTTCCTACTTCAAACAACAACTAGAATAGTTTTATATAGCAAAAATTTTCCTAACATAAACTAATCATGGTTTTATGTTAACTTAAAAGAAAAGATTTCATTAAGCAACTAGGAGCAAAAAGAATTAATTTAAAATCTATTAAGAAACTCCTATTAGGCCTAATTCAATTTTTATTAAGAAAAATAAAATAAAACTTTTATTTATTATAAATAAAAGTTCATCCTATAAAGTGACAGAAACTATCCTAGAATAATCAATCACATGTTAAAAATAAATTTATTTACTAATTAAATTAATAGGAAAACAGAGCTAGTTAATTAATTAGGATTAAAAGATTCTGCTTAAAACTATTTATTTATTAATCCTAAAATACCCAAATTAACTTCTATGGTTTGGCAATGTCAAAATAAAGTTGGGACAAAAAGAATCATATAAAAATAATTTTTCTAACTCAAGTTATAGCAGATTTACTATACTGACTAAAACTAAATTAAAGCAATTTTAATTAATTTTAACATAGCTAAATATATATTCTACAGAAACTACAGAAAATTTGCAAACCAACAAAAAAAAATCACCTAAAAATATTAAACAGAATAAAAGATATGAATTTTTCAAAACAGAAACTATTCTGTTAAAACAGAAAACAAAAATAAAAGAAAAAGGGCCTAATGGGCCTAAACTACGCACTGTGCGTGAAATAACCTAAACGGGCCTAGGGTTAAACTAAAACGGGCCGCTAAATAAAAATAAACCTAACTAAAATAAACTATAAACTAAACCGGCCGGTCCGTTTATTTTAAAGAGATATTCTTCGGGTGATCTAATCCTAGCCGCTCATCACGATCGGACGGGGAGGGAGTTCCGTGGCTTACCGGAGCTCGGTGGCGGCGGCGGCGGCGACGAGTGTGCCGAGGGCTCCGGTCGTCGGGAGGTCGGGAAGTGGCGGTCAAAAGTGACGAGGTCGGGAGGCGTCTGTGGAGTCGGGGAGATCGGGGTGGCTAGGGCGGCGACGGCGACGAGAATGGCGGCAAGCGGGACTCGGGTCTCCGGTGAGCTCGTGCGAGGGGAGGAGGGAGTCCGGCGAGGGGCTAGGGGGAATGGGGTGCGGGGCGTCGGCTTAAATAGTCGGGGGCCTCGGCCTTGCTTCGGGGGGCGATCGGGGGCGGATCGACATCCCGGATCCCACGGATCCGCGATCGGGCAAGTGGCGAGTGGCGTGGGCGGGGGTTGACGAGGGGCGGGGCCACCTGCCAGAGAGAGAGGGAGGGGTGCGGGCGAGCGGGCGACCGAGCCCAAGGGGTTTCGGGCGAGGGGTGAGGTCGGGCCGGTTGGCTGGCCTCGCTGGGCTGGCGCTGGGCCGACTCGGTGGGCCTGGCTGGTGGGGGGTTTCGGCGCTGGCTGGGCCAGGGGGCCTGGCTGGCGCCTGGGGTTTTTTTTCTATTTTTGAAATTTACTTTTTTAATAAAAACAAAACAGGTATAACTTATAAAATATAAATATTTTATATAGGGTATATATATACCAAAATGATCAGGGGAATATTCCCTTTCATTTGAACATTTTTCCAAAGGCAAAATCCAAACTTTATAAAAATCCATTTTTTTCAAATTCAAATAAAATTCAGATTTGAATCCAAAACTTTTGGCAATGTTTTCCTCTGATATTTTTGGAGTGTCATGTTTACTCCTCTCATACTTTTGATCAAGTATTTATCAGGTGTAGTTTTTGAAATGATTCCCACTTGCCAAAGTTTGAAATTCAAATTCAAAACTCAAAATTCTCTGAAACTTCAAATGGCATTCAAATTCAAACAGGATGCATAGGATGCTTAACTATAATTGTAAAACATTCCAAATAGGAAATTTGGGATGTTACACGTGGCTATAGTGCCGCCGCCTCGTGGGCGTTCACTATAGCCATCCCCCATCTCTTCTGATTAATTGTGCACGGACTTTGAGGGAAAGGGAGGGCCGCCTGGTCGTGAACCGCCTCCCCTGCGGCCGACCGGGTCGTGGCATGCCACCTTCTCGCTTCTCATGCATAAGTAGGGCCAGCCGCTCATGGGCTGCACTGATAGCCCATAGTGGGAGCATGGCCTCCTCTGTCATGGGTGATGTCATGGACTGCGTGCAAATAGTGTTGCGCCGGGCGAGGGATGTCCGCCCAGTACGCTGCACTGTGGCCACGCTCGCCCTGGATTCGGGGGTGGCAGGCTGTACTGTAGCCTCGCCCCGTCTAGTCGTGGTTATGTGGGTGCTATACTTCAAGGGAGCAAATGGGGCCGCCTGCTAGGAGCCGGCCTCTCTGGAGGCTGCCTGCTAGGAGTCGGCCCACCTCGTGGCCGCCATCAGGGGGTTGCCGCCTTCTGGTAACCGGCAGCTTGGACCAGCTGGCTCCGAGAAGGTGGCTCTTCGTCTTTGAGGCTTGAGGGGCGCTGCCGGCCCCGATGTCTTGAAATTCCGCGGGAGGCTGATGAGGCTACCCGTGGTCATTTACTCCGATAGTAGTCCCCGAAGTTGGTGGGACGCCACGGCTGAAAGAGGCGAGGAGCCTCACCAGCTTCCTACCCCGAGTGGTCTGGTTGCTTCGCTTCATCCGTCTTCCGGAGCACCGACTGGTGGGTGTTGGGCGCGACCAGGGAGGCCGCCTGCTGATTTCAAAATGTCGCGGCGGGAGCCAGGTGGCATGCCAGCCGGGTACCAGGCTCGCTGCCCGCTGCCCATACGCCATGCGGCGCCAGCCAGCCGGGCTAGCCTGCCATCCCACACGCGCGACGGGACATCGCTGCAGGCTGGGGCCCGCCACTACCGTGCCTCAGCGAGCGCGCGGATCCGCTGCGGCTGAGGCGGACGGTTAGGATTCCGTGGAGCAGTAACTACACGCCGTTACTGCGCGGTAAATGCGGAGTCATGGGGTTGTGGGCGCAGTTAATCCCATGACACCCCACGTTCTCGCCCCCTCGGCTACGCAACCTGGGGCTATAAGTAGGGGGAGGGGGGCGACAGACACACGCGCGCCCTCTTCTCCCTTCTCCTTTCTTCTTCCTACTGCTGCCGCAGCGCTCCCGCCTCTCGCCGAAGCGCCGCCGCAGCCCATCATCGCCGAGCTTATCCTCCCGTGGTGTCGCTGCTCCACCGCGGGCTCGCTCGTTCGTCGCCGCGCCGCGCCTCCGTCGGGCCCAAGATCTCATGGCGCGTGAACGTGCCGGCGCTTGGGATGGCTCCAACGCCCATGAGGATAACCTCGCCTTCCTCCGCCAGACGCAGCGGCTGCGCGGCGAGAACTACGTATGGGTATGCGTTTCCGCGAGACGGAGATCTCGTCGGCACCGGAGGACGGCGAACGCGTCATCTTCCGGTCGCATTTCCTTTACGGCCCCGGCCTGCCAGCGAGCGACTTCTTCCGCTCCTTTCTTCAGTTCTATCGGCTCCAGCCGCACCACCTCACACCAAACACGGTGGTGCTGTTGTCTACCTTCGTCATGCTCTGCGAGGGCTACCTCGGCGTTCTCCCCACCCTCGAGCTCTGGGGGGAGTTTTTCTACACCAAGCTCGGCACCGCCGCCAAGAAGGAGGCGGCTTAGTGCGGAGCCTTCATCGCGGTGCGACGTCCGGGCGCCGGGAACTGCTTCCCGGCTATCAGCTTGACACAGTCGGTCAAGCAGTGACAAAAATCTTACTTCTACATCAAGAACGTCCACCCGACGTAGGACTTCGTCAATCTGCCAGCTTATACAGCCGGCCCGCCGACTGAGCACCGCACCAACTGGACTTTCAAACCGAGGATGCTGTCGGGCGCCTCCACCGCCCCATCGCCCGACTCAAGGTGTTGATGGAGTCAGAGGGCCTCAAGGCCTCGGACCTACTGACCGCCTTCGTGGTGCGCCGGGTGCTCCTTCTTCAGTTCCGGCCTCACATGATCAGCCGGATGAGCGGGCATCGAGATCTGTGCCGGATGTGCACCAATTAGATGCCAAACACGGAGGTCGCCCGGCTGGTGAACTACATCTCGAATTGCAAACTCTCGGAGGCGGAGTGGCATTTTGGCAAGCGACCATACTCCCGCGCAGACCCGCCGCCCGCGGTGAGTCCTTAACTCTTTTTTCTCTTTATTTTCCTGGTTCTGCTTTGCCGCCTGATCAGTCGGTCACAACATAGATCCTCACATCCCAGCCGGCAGCGGACGCCCTGGAACAGGGTCACGAGTTCCTGCCGGACCGGTCAGTGAGTGACGCGGACGACTCTGACTTGGGGGCGGCCGCCATGGAGGAGGATGATGCCACGGGTGGCGGTGTCGGAGTAGGCGGCTCCGGAGGAGGCGGTGTCAAGGATTGGTCGGATGACGACTAGGAGGAGGCCGAGCCGCGCCGCCCGGATGACGCCGACAAGGCGGGCTCGAGCTCCTCAGCCGCGCCGACCGCACCAGGCAGCGTGCCAAAGCGCCGAGCTGACTCTTAGCTATTCAGCAGCCGGCCGAAGAAGCCAAAGAACACGACCGCTGCAACCAAGCGGCGAGAGGTCGCCGCGAAGGCGGCCCAGTTCTAGAGGGCCCCGAAGCTGCCCGCGACGGTGTCCGCGTAAGTGCTTGATTTCTCTTGTGTTTTCCTTTCGTATTTCTTGCAAAATTCTTTCTGAGTTTCTTCTTGTATTGAGCGGTCGGCCTCCGCTTCCGTGATCGGGGCGGCGAAAGGTTCCGCCAACACCCGCCGCGTGGACCCGCGCACCGAGCTCCAGGCGGCGACGGAGCGGAACGCACGTGAGGCACGCGATGAGCATGAGAGGGCGGAACGGGAGAAGGCGAACGCGGCCAAGGCGGCGCAGGAGGAGGCCGACGCGGTGGCCAAGGCTTAGGCCGATGCCGCGAGCAAGGCGCAGGCGGACGCGGCCACCAAGGCGCAAGCAGAAGAAGTCGCATGCGGCCGGACTCCGCAAACTCCGCAACTCATCATCCCTCTACGCTCTGGCCACCGGCGCCAGAGACTTAGGTGCCGACTGGAGGGGCTGTCGACGACCAGCCGGCCATGGAGAGGGGAGAATGCGACCCCGTCATCATGGACGCAGAAGTGACCCCGCCCATGCTGACTGCCAGTGCTCACACCAGTCGGTGGCGAGCTGGTGGTGGGGGCGACCCCGGTGGTCCGTACTCCGGTGCATCGCGTGCGGCGAAGGCGGTCTCAGCGCCGCGGCTACAGGAGATCGAGGCCGCGAGCTCGTCGGCCCCAGACGTAGAGGCCACCAGCGTCGTCCCGCCAGAATGGACGCATGGGGGTGGGACGAGCGTGCTGAACAAGGTTGCGCAGGACGTTCAGGCCCAGGGCACCGCTCTCCAACAGTACATGAAGGCGTTTCTGTCGACGCGAGCAGCCGCACGGGTACACTCCTTTTCTTTTTTTTCAGTTCCTGCAATCTTCCGTGGGGGCGCGCCAGCGCACCCACTGGATGTAGCCCCCGAGTTCCGGGCCGGCTGCTGAGTAGGCAGCTCGGAACTTAAAGGTAAGTTCCGAGTGCTGACGTTTGCTTTTGTCATGTTGTGTTTGTTGCAGGATTACCACAACATCCGCGCGGCCGCCTTCAACTCCCAGGTCCGGGGGCTAGCCAAGCAGTCCGCCGACCAGTCCGACAGCCGGAGTAAGCCTTCATCTTTTCTCTCTTGCGGGGGCGCGTCAGCGCACCCGCGGGGTGTAGCCCCCGAGATTCAGGCCGACTGCTGAGCAGTCGGGCCGGATCTCCCGGCGACTTATTTTCTTCTTGGTCAGCTTGCTGATTGTCTTCTTTTTCTTGTTCTTGCAGGAGCCAATTCCACCTTGCAGCAGCAGCTGGGCGAAGCCCAAACCGCGTCGTGCGCCAAGGAGGAGGAGTGCCGCAAGGCGGCCGAGGAGCGCGACCGCCTGGCCAACAAGTTGGCGGACCAGGCGGACCAGCACAAGGCGGAGCTCCAGAAGCTCAAGGAGGCGGAAGACTCCCTCACGGCCGAGTTCGAGACTCAGCGCTCGAACTGGGCCAAGAAGGAGAAGGCCCTATCCAACGGCTACATAGAGATCGAGGACATGTTCGATGGTGAGTTTTCCTTTTCTTTCTTTTGCCTGCTGGCTTCTCACATGAGCCAGCTTCCGACTTCATACTTCGTTTTCCTTCTTGCGCAGAGTACTTTCCTGGTCACGCGTTGCCGCCAGCCAAGCCGTCGAGGCTCGCCGTGACGAGCGAAGGCTGGCTGGAGCAGAAATCGCGCCCAACGCCCCACGGACCCTCGGCGAGCAGCTTCTTGCCATTCAAGCTCATCTCCAGCCGGCTCATCGGGCGTTCCGCCGTCTGCGGCGCACCGGAGCCCAGGTGGTTTCCACCCTCTAGCCAGGTGTTCCAGCTCTACGCACCCCCAATCGGACCTCCGACTGGTTAGAGGTGGCTGTCGGCCGCCTCAAGGCTTGGAAGGGCTCCTCCGCTCGAGTAGGCGCCCAGAGAGCCTTGGAATTCGTCAAGGCGTGGTATCCTGGACTGGACCTAGCCCAGTTGGCCACGTTCCAGCTGGACGCCCATGAAGAATCAGCGGCGGTGGGGCCTGCGCTCACCCGACGTGCGGTGGTGATCACCGAGTACATCGATACCAGTGTCTTCCTCCCTGAGCTGGACTAGGAGGGTGTCGAGGCGCCACCGTATTGGTTCGGGCTGAACCCGAATGACGACAAGGACTCGGTGGAGGAAATTGCCTCCAGCGACGAGGGCGAGGGTGAAGAGGGCGAAGACGATGAAGACGACACACCGAAGGGCGGAGCGGACGGCCAGCCTCAGCTCGACCGAGCTTCGAGCAACGAGCAGCGTGCGACCGCGCCGACTGCTGCCGATGGCGACCAAGCTGAGACTCGCCAGACGCCCACTCCGCCAGCCGGCACCGCCGACTCCACCAACCTGCTGGACCTGCCTGCTGCTCCTTTGGCCTAGGCTGCCAATTTTGTATTTCCCTGCTTTGTAGTTTGCTCAAACAAACTTGTTAAATTTGCGCAGTTCCACCCATTGGGGGTGTATTCAAACTCTGCTGAATGCTGGCTGAGGGCCTTTTCCTATGTAAATTAACTTTGCCGAGTTCCAACTTGCCTTGCTTTTCTGCTCTTTTGGCTTTTCCGTTTTCCGCCTTCCCTTGGCTGCTGTCTTGCCAGCCAGACGGCCGCTCAGCGGTCCGTGGCTGGGTCAAGTACTTAGCCGTTTGGGAAGACAAGTACTTTGGCCGTTTAGAACATAGCAAGTTAAGTAAGAAGCTGGCCGGCCAGCTGCTCGGCAGCCGGTCGGTGAGGCGAGGAGCCGGCTTGGCCTATGTGTGTGCTTTGGTCCTTAGCCATTTTTCATGTGGGCACCATTTCCTGCCTTTAACTCTTGCCAGCCGGACAGTCGCTTTGCGAGCTGCGGCTTATAGCAAGAGAGGGCTTGGATGCCGGCACATTACTTGTCCGACTGCAGGTGGCACCAACATAGTACAAGGCGGCAAGCCCCCGGGTCGACTAGCGAACCCGGTGCCAGGCAAAATAACGAAATCACACATTCGTAGGCATAGAACTTATCATAGATAAAAAAGGGTAACCCCTGAGTGCTCCTCGAGGGCCCAATGTCTTAGCGCTTAATACAAAAGGTAGCATGGTACATACTGCATCAACTATAAAATCTTTGGAGGAGATTTGCATTACATGGACGCTTTGATTCCTTGCCCGAGTCGTCTCTCTTGCATGCTCTGGGCTTCTGAGCGTCGATGAGGTAGTAGGAGTCATTGCCCAAAGCCTTGCTGATGACGAAGGGGCCTTCCCAAGGGGCTGAGAGCTTGTGCTGGCCGGCAGTTCGCCGGATCAGCCAGAGCACAAGGTCTCCCTCTTGGAAGGATCTTGGCTTGACCTTCCGACTATGGTAGCGGCGCAGGCTCTGCTGGTAGATGACGGATCGGCTGAGTGCCAACAGCCGGCCCTCTTCCAGCAGATCAACGCCGTCTTCTCGTGCTTCCTTTGCCTCCGCTTCTGTGTAGATGGTGACGCGAGGTGAGTTGAACTCAATGTCAGTTTGGATGACGGCCTCGGCCCCATACACAAGAAAGAATGGAGTGAAGCCGGTTGACTTGTTCGGAGTGGCACGCCGACTCCAGAGGACGGCCGGAAGCTCGTCGATCCAGCAGCCGGTCGAGCGCCCTAGAGGCTCGACCAGTCGGGGCTTGATGCTGGACAAGATGAGGCCGTTTGCTCGCTCGACTTAGACGTTTGACTGCGGATTGGCAACGGACGCTAAGTCCAGTCGGATGCCCTGCGTCGCGTAGAAATGGGCCAAGGCGCCTTTGGCAAAGTTTGTGCCATTGTCGGTGATGATGCTATGTGGTACACCGTACCGGACGGTGATATCTGTGATGAAGGTCACACTAGTCAGACCATTCAATTTCTTGATTGGCTTTGCTTCAATCCACTTGGTGAATTTGTCTACGGCGACAAGCAGATGGGTCATGCCGCCACGTGCTGTCTTGAGTGGTCCCACCATGTCCATCCCCCACACGGCAAAGGGCCAAGTGAGGGGGGTGGTTTTGAGTGCAGAAGCCGACAGATGTTGCTTGGAGCTGAATTTCTGGCATCCCTTGCAATGCTTGACCAAGTCCTTGGCGTCTTCCAAAGCAGTCAGCCAGAAGAAACCATGGCGGAAAGCTTTGGCAACAAGGGATCTAGAGGTTTCTTGGTGGCCGCACTCGCCTTGGTGGATGTCTTTGAGGATTGCTTGGCCCTTCTCTAGTTCTACGAAGCGCTAGAAGATTCCAGTCATGCTGTGTTTGACAATCTCTCTGTTTACTATCATGTAAGCTCCTACACGGTGCTGCACTTGCCGGGCCGAGATCTCATCAGCCGGCAGCTCTCTGTTCACCAGGAATTTAAGGATGGGTTGCGCCCATGATGGTGCTTCGACTTCATGTAGTGCTATCACGGCCACTTGGACTAGGGCGGTCGGGTTGGGAGGCGGCGGGTTGGAGTCGGCCGCCGCTTGCTGCGTTATTGAAGTCCCTGGGCCGACTGCTACAGCCCCCGGGCCAAGTTGTGAAGTCCCCGGGCCAGGTGCGACTGCAGCAGTCGCCAAGCCGCCTGCCGAACTCCCCGGGCGGACTGCTGCGGCCCCCGGGCTGGGTTTTGAAGTCCCTAGGCCGGGTGCGCCTGTTGCAGTCCCCGAGCCACCTGCCAAAGTCCCCGGGCCAACTGCCGCGACCCTCGAGTCGGATCCGACTGTTCCGGGAGCAGCCGGCACGAAGATAGACTCTGATTCTGGCGAAGGCTTGATGGACGGCTTGAGGAGACGCTGAAGGGAGACGCCAGCTGGTATGGTTTGCCGGGTGGAGCCGATCCGTGCCAGGGGATCTGCTTGCTCGTTGTCCTTTCGTGGCACGTGAAGGAACTCGCACCCTTCAAAATATCCGCTGAGCCGCTGTACGAGGAAGCGATAGCTCGCCATATTTCCATCCTTGGCGTCCCAGTCGCCAGACGACTGCTGGACCACCAAGTCTGAGTCACCGTAGCACAGGATCCGGCGGATGCCGAGTTGTTTGGCCAGCCGGAGTCCGCGTACAAGCGCCTCATACTCGGCCACGTTGTTGGAGGCTGCGAAGTGGATTTGCAATGTGTATCTGAGCTTGTCTCCTTTGGGAGAGGTGAGGACAATGCCGGCTCCCAAGCCAGTGCGCATTTTGGAGCCATCGAAGTACATCCGCCAATGAGTGGAGTCCAGAGCTGGCGGCAGGTATTGGGTCTCGGCCCAGTCGACGAGGAAGTCGGCCAGTGCTTGGGACTTGATGGTGGTGCTAGGCTGGTAGAAGATGGTGTAGGGGGCCAGCTCGATGGCCCACTTGGCCACCCGGCTTGATGCATCTCTGCTGCCTATGATCTCGGCGAGCGGGGCGGTGCAGACAACCGTGATGGGGTGCTCTTGAAAGTAAGGCTTGAGCTTCTTGGCGGCAAAGTGCATGCCATAGCACATCTACTGGTAATGTGGTAGTTCTACTTGGAGGCTGATAGCACCTCGCTCAAGTAATACACGGGCCTCTGGGCTGATAGTGCTTTGCCGTCTTCTTTGCGCTCTACCACCACGACTGTGCTGACTACCCAGCTGGTGGCAGCGATTTAGAGGAGCATGGGCTCCTTAGCAGCCAGAGCAGCCAGAACAGGCGGTGTGGTCAACATCTTCTTGAGCTGGTGGAAGGCCTCGTCTGCCTTGTCATTCCACTCAAAGTGAGTGGTCTTCTTCATGAGTTGGTACAGGGGAAGAGCCTTCTCGCCCAGCCGACTTATGAAGCGGCTGATGGATGCCAAGCAGCCGGTGAATTTCTGGATGTCGCGCAGTCGGGTGGGTCTCTCCATCCTCTCGATGGCTTTGATCTTTGCAGTGTTGCACTCAATGCCGCGCTTTGAAACCAGGAAGCCAAGGAGCTGGCTGGCTGGTACTCCAAAGACACATTTCCCTGGGTTGAGCTTGATCTGAAAACGGCGCAGATTTTCAAAAGTTTCCTTGAGATCTTCCAAGAGGGTATTACGCTTCTCCGTCTTCACCATAATATGATCTACATAGACGTGGGCATTTCTGTCGAGTTGCTTGAGGAGGGACTTCTGCATGCAACGCTGAAAAGTGGCACCGGCATTTCTCAAGCCGAATGTCATGGTCAGGTAGCAGAAGGCTCTGAATGGTGTGATGAAGGCGGTCTTCAGGCGGTCAGCCGGGTTCAACTTGATCTGGTGGTACCCTGAGTAGGCATCCAAAAAAATCAGCAGCTCGCATCTGGCTGTGGAGTCTATCACTTGGTCAATCCAAGGCAAAGCGAACGAATCTTTGGGGCAAGCTTTGCTGAGGCTGGTATAGCCAATACACATGTGCCACTTCTTGTTCTTCTTCAGTACAAGGATTGGGTTGGCAAGCCACTCTGGAAAGAACACTTCCATAATGAAGACGGCTACTAGAAGCCAGGCTATCTCTTCACCAACAACTCTTTCGTTTCTCCTCCTCGACAAAGGCAGAGGGGTTGCTTTGACTAGTTTTAAGGCCCGCTTCGACATGTAGCTTGTGCTCGGCGAAATCCGTCGGAACACCCGACATGTCTTTGGGAGACCATGCGAAGATGTCCTGATTCTCACAGAGGAAATCCACGAGCTCGCCTTCCTATTTGCTATCAAGGTGAGCACCTATGGCAGCAAACTTCTGTAGGTGGTTCGGGTCCAAGGGAATCTTCTTTGTTTCTTTGGCCTGCTGGAAGGAGCCCTGGGTCTCTGACTCTTTGGGATCTGGTGACAGGTCCGGCTGCTTGCTGGCCAGGGCTACCACTCGGTCCAGGAGCTTTCTCTCGGCAGCAATCACCAGGGAATCGGCCAGCCGGCTGCTGGCAGCAGCACAGGCGGCTGACTTCTTGTAGTCTCCAGCTATGATGATAATGCCCTTGGTTCCCGGCATCTTCATCTTGAGGTAGGCATAGTGTGGCACCGCCATGAACTTGTCCAGAGCAGGCCGGCCAAGCAGCGCATGGTAGGGGATCTCCAGGTCAACCACCTCAAACCAAATTGCTTTGCGACGGAAGTGATCTTTGTCTCCGAAGAGGACATGTATCTGATAGAGGCAAAGGTGTCCCGTCTTTCGATGAGATGGTGATTATCGTTTCGGAGGAGTAGACTTTCACGATCCGACTATGAACGTGCGAGGACATCGCGCCTTAGCAATCGCTAAACCAACTCCGAGAGGTTATTTACCACGCCGGAGCATGATCAACCTGACCACGAGGGTCTGTTTCCTGCGAGCAAACAAAGAACAAGCAAGAAACTGTGATTGCAATCTGGATATTGCGAATATAAGAGGAAAGCTTTATTAATAGAGGTGGGGTTCTCTGACGCCTTTGTCTGGTCGTTGGACACAAACGAAGTACGCGAAGTTGCAGCTATGACGAACTTTTGATCTAAACAAAACCCAAAGTCTAAACGATGCCCTAAGGGCTGTATATATGGAGGAAGAGGAGGTGGATTTCGTGGCCCTTGGAGGAGGGGTCCGAAACCAACACTAACTCTTGTTTCCCCACACATACGGACTCTAAAAACAGCCTATACTTAAGTATTTCGAAAATACATGGGCCTGGCCCAATAATAAGGTGACACGGCACCTAGAATAGCCTTTGGACGAAATTTATGAAGTGGCATCTTGTATATTTTGTCCAAGGCTTCAAAGTCCTAAAATCATCACTTGTAACTCCGTTCTTGATCCCCTTGCGCATGCCATCATCTCCATGCTTGATCTTGCTCCAGTGTTCATCCCTCTTATCCATGCCAGGCCCTTCTTTGTAAGCAAAACAAATGTATCTAATTTAGGGAGCATCATATTCTCATGAACATTAGAATCATTACCAAGAAACGAAAGTACCTAGTAAATTAATTGGCGTGCGCGAGCTCTAGTAATTGGTCCAGTATGTATAGCAGCAGGGGTTGTGGGTGTAACAATGGTATTGATGTCCTCATCATCCTCCCCTTCTTGAAATGAAGTCGTCCTCGACAGAAGCTCATCTTCCTCACCCAAATAAGGCTTCAAATCTGCAATGTTAAAAGTGGAACTAACCCCAAAATCTGCAAGCAACAAAAGTTTATATGCATTATCATTTATTTTCTCTAACACCTTAAAAGGACCATCAGCACGTGGCATTAGTTTTGATTTGCACAAATTAGGAAATCTATCCTAACGTAAATGTAACCAAACAAGATCTCCAGGTGCAAAGACAACATGTTTTCTACTCTTATCTCCAGCAAGTTTATATTTGGCATTCATACGCTCAATGTTCTCCTTAGTTAACTCATGCATTTTTAAAATCAATTCAACACGTTCTTTAGCATCAAAATTAACCTTCTCCGAAGATGGAAGAGGCAACAAATCAATAGGTGCACGTGGTAGGAAACAATACACAATTTCAAAAGGGCACATCTTAGTAGTAGAATGCAATGAACGATTATAAGCAAATTCAATATGAGGCAAGCATTCTTCCCACATTTTCTTATTATTCTTCAAAACAGCCCTAAGCATAGTAGACAATGTTCTATTGACTACTTCAGTTTGTCCATCGGTTTGGGGTGACAAGTAGTACTAAAAGCAGTTTAGTCCCCAACTTAGCCCATAAACATCTCCAAAAGTGGCTAAGAAATTTAGTATCATGATCTGAAACAATAGTATTTGGCATACCATGCAAGCGAATAATTTCACGAAAGAACAAATCAGGAACATTAACAACATCATCGCTTTTATGACATGGTATAAAGTGTGCCATTTTCAAAAATCTATCCACGACCACAAATATGCTATCCCTCCCCTTCTTTGTTCGAGGTAAACCTAAAACAAAGTCCATAGATATATCCTCCCAAGGAACACTAGGTACAGGCAAAGGCATATATAAACCATGAGGATTTAGTCATGACTTAGCTTTTTGACATGTATTGCAGCGAGCAACAAAACGCTCAACATCTCGTCTCATCTTTGGCCAAAAGAAATGTGTAGCAAGTATATCCTCCGTCTTCTTCACGCCAAAGTGCCCCATTACTCCTCCTCCATGCGCCTCTTGTAACAACAAAAGACAAACGGAGCTAGCTGGAATGCATAGCTTGTTAGCATGAAACACAAATCCATCGTTAACGATGAACTTGTTCCATGTTATACCTTCTTTACAATTCTGCAATACATCTTTAAATTCAGCATCATGCACGTATTGATCTTTGATGGTCTCCAAACCAAATATTTTAAAGTCAACTTGTGAAAGCATAGTATAACGACGAGATAATGCATCAGCAATAATATTTCCTTTACCCTTATTGTGTTTAATGACATAAGGGAAAGTCTCAATGAATTCAACGCGTTTAGCATGTCTACGGTTCAGTTTTTCTTGACTTTTAATGTGTTTCAAAGATCATGATCAGAATGTATAACAAATTCTTTGGGCCATAAATAATGTTGCCATGTTTCTAAGGTCCGAACAAGAGCATATAATTCTTTATCATAAGTAGAATAGTTCAGACTGGGCCCACTCAATTTTTCAGAAAAGTATGCAACAAGTTTGCCATCTTGTAATAACACACCTCATAATCCAATTCCACTAGCATCACATTCAAGCTCAAAAGTTTTATTAAAATCAGGAAGCTGGAGTAAAGGAGCATGTGTCAATTTATCTTTCTATATCGTGAAGGCTTCTTCCTGTGCGGTACCCCAAACAAAAGGCACATCCTTCTTTGTAAGCTCATTGAGAGGTGCAGCAATCGTGCAAAAATCTCTCACAAAATGCCTATAGAAACCACCGAGTCCAAGAAATCTACTCACTTGTGTGGTCGTTTTGGGCTGCGGCCAACTCTCAATAGCTTCAATCTTGGCTTTATCAACTTCAATTCCCAGTGGAGTAACAACATAGCCAAGAAAACATACTCGGTCGGTGCAAAAGGTGCACTTCCCAAGGTTACCAAACAAACGTGCATCACGTAGAGCAATATAAATAGCACGTAAATGTTCCAAATGCTCTTCCAAAGATTTGCTATAAATCAGTATATCATCAAAATAGACTACCACAAATCGTCCAATGAAAGCACGTAAAACTTTGTTCATTTGTCTCATGAAAGTACTAGGTGCATTAGTTAACCCAAAAGGCATGACTAACCACTCATATAAACCAAACTTAGTTTTAAATGCAGTTTTCCATTCATCTCCCAATTTCATACGAATTTGATGGTATCCACTACGCAAATCAACTTTGGAGAATATTGTAGAGCCACTCAATTCATCAAGCATATCATCTAGCCTAGGAATAGGATGACGATACCGAATAGTAATATTATTAATGCCTCTACAATGAACACACATACGCGACGTACCATCCTTTTTAGGCACTAGTATAATAGGAACAACACAAGGACTAAGAGATCCGCGTATATAACCTTTGTCGAGCAGCTCTTGTACTTGACGCATAATCTCCTTCGTCTCCTCTGGATTGGTACGGTATGGTGCACGGTTGGGTAGCGATGCACCGGGAATTAAGTCAATTTGATGCTCAATCCCTCGAATAGGTGGTAATCCCGGTGGCACGTCTTGTGGGAAGACGTCAGCGAACTCCTGCAAAATTTTAGTGAAAACAGGGGGCAAAGAGGAAGGCACGTCCTTGAATGAAAATAATGCCTCTTTGCACACAAAAGCATAGCAAACAGATTTGCTAAAATCTAGCTCATCAATATCAGATTTGGTGGCAAGTAAACATGCACTTTTCAATTTAATGTCAGAAGCAACACCAGATGGTTTATTATTAGGCTTCATTTGTTGCTCATATTCTTTTGCCACAATCTGATTTTCACTCTTATTTTTCTCCTGTTTTGCTTTATGAGCTCTATTAATATCATCTTTCAAAATGGAATCAGGAGTCATAAGAAGCAAAGTAATATTTTTATCCTTATGAAGAAGAGTATACTGATTGTTTCTACCATGGTGTACAGAATTTTTATCAAATTGCCATGGTCTACCAAGTAATAAGGAGCATGCTTGCATAGGCACTACATCACAATCAACATAATCAGCATATGTAGAGATACTAAAATGCACACGAACAGTATGTGTTACCTTAACCTTGCCACTGTTGTTGAACCATTGGATGTAGTAAGGATGTGGATGTGGTCTTGTGGTGAGAGATTGCTTCTCCACCATCTCCATGCTAGCCAAGTTGTTGCAGCTCCCTCCATCTATGATGACTCGAATAGAACGTTCCTTCACAACTCCCTGTGTATGGAACAAATTATGCCTCTGATTTTGCTCAGCTTGTGTAACCTGCACACTCAAAGCACGTTGAGCAACTAAACATTCATACCTGTCAGCATCTTCAGGAGCCATGTATTGTGTCTCATGATCAGAATCATCTCCACCGTGTTCTTCATGTGTAATAAGAGCCAAAGTCTCCTCATCATAGTCACTAGCGGACTCATACCCACCATCCTCAGTAGCAATCATCACAGGCTGAGATTTCCATTCTCTCGAAATATGTCCTCTTCCCTTACAATGATGACAAACAATATCACTTGTGTGCCCTGTTGACGCCATGGAAGAAGAAGAGCTCTGCGCAGGCCCGGCAGGTGTGCTCTTGGCAGAGAGTGGTGGTTGTGCCTGCTTTCTTGTATCACGGCTGGAGGTGGCACCTGATGGAGGTGATGGTGCAGTGGAAGTAGAGGATGCACGTGGTGTCCATGATGAAGGTCGACCTGCAGAAAAGTTAGTTCGGGCCAATGCCTATCAATCCTGCACTTCACGTTCAGCTTTACAAACAAGATGGAATAAACGAGTGATATTATTTTACTCCTTATACTCTAGAATGGTCTGAATCTCTGTATTTAATCGACCCATAAAACGTGCAAGCATAGCTTCATTCTCCTCAACAATACCACATCTAATCATGCCAGTTTGTAATTCCTGATAATATTCTTCTACATAATCTTTTTCCTTGTCTTAAACGCTGCAATTTTTGAATTAATTCACGTTGATATAATGGTGGAACCCAACGAGTACACATAGCAGTTTTCAAAGCAGCCCAAGTAGCTGGAACAGGATATAATCTACAATGTTCAGACCACCAAACACATCCAAACCTAGTGAAAGCGCAAACAGCAGCAGGAACACGTCTCTCCTCGGGATATTGTAAACATGTAAAACGTTGTTCAGTTTTTAACTCCCAAGTAAGATATATATCAGGAACATATCGACTCGCAAATGGTGGAATATTCAATTTCAGTTTAGGGAGATGGTCATGATCTCGTACCTGAGGGGGAGCCCTACCATTGCCATTATTTGCATGTGGACGACCTGGTGGTTGTGGTGCTGGTGGTTGCACGTAGTTCTGATTTTGATCAACCTCATCCTCGTAATCTCCCGCATAGTCATCCTCCTCATCAGCAGTAGGAGCCACAGAAGTATCAACAACAGCACCAACAGTTTGGCCAGGCTGAAGAAGGACACGGCCCGCTCGGCGGAGGGCTGTTTCACGACGTGGAGGTAGTAGTAGTAGTTGTTGTTGTTGCAGAGGTGCGGCAGGTGCAGCCGGTGGTGGAAGACGCGCAAGCAGTTCATTAAATTTGTTATCGAGCTTTGTTTCGAACGTCTTCTCCATGGCCTCTTCAAAATTGTTCAGCACATCTTGCACCTGTTCAGTCATCATTTGCTGAAACTTATCATGAAGCTCCTTGTTCGTTAAGTTCTCCCAGTCAATCTTGTCGGCTTGTGATCCTGGCATGGTTAGCAGCAATAGAAACACACAAGAATATGATCCTACAGACTACTAACAAGTGGTGGTGGTGGTGGGTGTCACAAATCCGTCAAGCAAATCTCAAATTCTTACCAGTTCTTACCCAGCAACAGGTGGTGATCGGCAACCGTTGTAGTCAAAAATGTCAAAGCTTGGATAGAGCGATTACGGGGAGAGTCAAGCATACAGCGAGATGTATATGGAGCTGGGAAGGCTTATAATATGGTAGCAAAAAGGACCAGCAATAATCAATTCAGAGATGCAAAGTTGAATAAATGCTCAACGACGGTACTGTGCTGGTCCTAGGCTAGACCGTACTAGAGACGCGAGCCTAGAACACTAACAAAATCACGGCGCTGCGCGTAAACAAGGGAAAAGCACACTCTGGAATTTTTTTTCGCTCTGTTTTTTTTGGCGCTCTTTTCTTGGCACTCTTCTTTTTTTGCGAAAAATCACTATAATGGCGAGTGTCTCAAAACTCTTCCCAGGTCAAACTGACAGGATGGGCACGAAATTTTTTTTGACTTTTTTTCGGAAATTAGGATAGCGACTACGAAAAAGTGCGACAAAAAATCACTATGATGGCACATGGCTCAAAAGACTCAGAAAAGCCTAAAAATAGGATAGGAAAAAATATTTTCGGTCGCCGAAAGTTTGGCCTAAAAGCTAACCGGGGGTCTCCAGACTCTTTTTTTCGAGACCTACTCAGGCAAGGAAACACGAAACGGAAAAGAGATGGATCTCAAAAACGAACCTAATATTAAAAGAACTCGGATTGGTGATGGATATATGGTTGTAGGATATGGCAGCGGTGACGGTATATGGTAGTGGTGGTGGTATATGGATACAGATTGGTGGTGGTATATGGATACAGATTCAGAGCGGTGGCGTATAAGCGGTGGTGGTAGCTGGTAGGGGCGGCGGTGTGACAACTTATGACCAGAACTCGAAACTATAAAAGACTAGACTCTAAGACCAGCAACTTGACACGACGATGCAACCGCAAATTCAACAAAGCAAAAACCATAAAAAGATTATGCAAAGGATCAGATTGGTTCGGATACGATGAACTAACCCTAATTTTTTTGTGGCTTTTTTGTGGACTGTAGGTATGAAGAACAGACTCGATCTAAACTACGAAAAACTGTAAAATCTCACCGAGCAGCCTGAAAATCTGATACCACTTGATAGAGGCAAAGGTGTCTTGATGTTTCGATGAGATGGTGGCTATCGTTTTCTGTGGGAGTCGACCTTGATGATCCGACTATGAACGTGCGAGACGTCGCGCCTTAGAAATCGCTAAACCAACTTCCGAGGGTTATTGACCACGCCGGAGCACGATCAACCTGACCACGAGGGCATGCTTCCTGCGAGCAAATGAAGAACAAGCAAGAAACTAAGATTGCAATCTGGATATTGCGAATATAAGAGGAAATCTTTATTAATGAAGGTGGGGTTCTGTGACGTCTTCGTCTGGTCATTGAACACAAAAGAAGTACGCGAAGTTGCAACTATGGCGAACTTTTGATCTAAACAAAACCCAAAGTCTAAACGATGCCCTAGGGGTTGTATATATGGAGGAAGAGGGGGGGGGGGATTTTGTGGCCCTTGGAGGAGGGGTCCGAAACCCACCCTAACTCTTGTTTCCCCACACATACGGACTCTAAAAACAGCCTATATTGAAGTATTTCAAAATTACATGGGCCTGGCCCAAAAATAAGGTGACGCAGCACCTAGAATAGCCTCTGGATGAAAATTATGAAGTGTCATCTTGTATATTTCGTCCAAGGCTTCATGCACTCATTATGGTGGCTTCAAAGTCCTGAAATCATCACTTGAAACTCTGTTCTTGTCTCCCTTGCGCATGCCATCAACTCCAAGCTTGTTCTTGCTCCAATGTTCATCCTTCTCCAAGATAGGCCCTTCATTAGTAAGCAAAAAAAATGTATCCAATTTAGGCAGCATCATATTCTCATGAACACTAGAATCATTACCAAGAAACGAAAGTACCTTGTAACTTAATTGGCGTGCGCGAGCTCTAGTAATCGGTCCAGTATGTATACTAGAAGGGGTTGTGGGTGTAACAGTGGTATTGATGTCCTCATCATGATTCGAGTCTCCTAAGGAGTTTCGGCTACTTAGGGACGGTTTCTTCTTCATCAACCACTATCATAACTTCCTCATAGGCTTGCTCACCATAAACTTCCGCCACCCGAATATAATCCAATTCTGTTTGTGTTGTGAGTTGTGTCTCTAAGGTGTTTCGGCTACTTAGGGAGCGTGCCTTCAACTCCGACACCGTGTATAGCCCATCATACCCTTCCACCACCTTAACCCATTCTGACCGGGTTTCCACCAATACTTCCGCAACCACCATCGCTTTCATGCTACCACCATTTGACATTTGAGATTTTGAGTTTGCGGTTTTTCCGTTTCCTAAGGTGTTTCGGCTAATTAGGGACGGTTCGACATCGAGAACACCACCACTCATCATTGCCATGAGGTCGTCATTGACATTGACCACTTCATCATTTTGACACCCTAACCGTAAGCAAGACGGTAACCTGTATATCACCTTGGTACCATGGTATCCCATCATTGTACATTTTTCTGGCAATAGTATTGTTAACCCCCAGCCCATTTTGTGTCACTTGCCTATCGAGACTAGCCTTTGAGTATTGCCGGCAAGTTACTTGTGCACATTAGTGATCATCGAGCTACACCTTCCATTGCATACATACCATATCATATTGGTATCATCTTGGTATGATATCATCCCTTGTGTCACAAGATTTTTCCCATATATACACAACTGCCATCTTGGTTTTGTGCATTTCGCATTGTGGACATATAAAAAAAGAATGGGATAATTAGATTTATGCCCCTAGTTGTGTCCCACTCTTCTGTTTTACCGCTAATTTCCAAAAGTCACCGGTTCTGTCCAAGTCACTTTGCTCCTCTTATGCTTTTGCCCTTTGATCGTTTGACCGTCAGTTTGAAAACTTCATAACTAATTCATACTAAATCATAAAAATACAACTGAGATACCAAAATGTTCACAAAAACATCACCTATATGTCAGTGTCATTTGCATTCATGAAAAAGTGTTGGAAAGTGCACATCCAAGTTTTAGCTCTTTTGATACCACCATGAATAGTAATATCTAAAAAAAATTCAAAAAAATTATGTTGGCAAAGAACGACAAATGTTCTAAGTGCTTGCCAAGTTTCATCAGGGAACAACAATCGTGGAAGTCGTGGCAAAAAAATAATCTATTTTGGAGTGCTGATTTTTTTTTGTTGGGGCACCCACGAATGTCATTCCCTGATGAAACTTGGCAAGCACTTAAAACATTTGTCATTCTTTGCCACCAAATTTGTTTTTGAATTTTTTTAGATTTTAATATTCATGGTGGTAGCATAAGAGCTAAAACTCGGATGGGCACTTTCAAACACTTTTTTCATGAATGCAAATGACACTGACATATTGGTGATGTTTGTCCGAACATTTTGGTATCTTATTTGCATTTTTCTGATTTAGTATGAATTAGTTATGAAGTTTTCAAACTGACGGTCAAACAGTCAAAGGGCAAAAGCATAAGAGGAGCGAAGTGACTTGGACAAAAGCGGTGACTTTTGGAAATTAGGGGTAAAACAGCCGAGTGGGACACAACTAGGGGCATAAATCTAATTATCCCAAAAAGAATAAGCTTTTAAGCAAAGAAAAAGAGTGAACAAAGAGCTTGTAAAGCAAGATCCATAGCAACATATCATATGTTATCATATCCGATCATCTTGGATCATCTTGTGCTAAAGCACCGGAACATATACATACATAGCATACTTGTGATAGGAAGTCGCTACATTTTGTCTCATATAGGTAGTGGACAAGTTCTTATCCGCCTATTGAGCAATCAGCTAGCGTCTCTCTAGTTTTGTGCGACAAGAGCATTTTCCATGGATTCCACATTTTCCGCTTTATCCTTGGTTGCACAACCACATTTATCTATTCGTGCGTGTGTTTCCATGTGCCACATATTGCTATTGGTCTACTTGTTGCACTTGCGAATTTGTGAATCTCTTTCAGCTTTATTGACTCTTACTAACATTTTGCGTCAAATTTTTGCGCCACTATCCTCACCAAGCTACTCCATAAGCCTTACTTGTGTAGGTGAGAGAATTGACGAGAACCGGTACCAATTGTGCTATTTCCTTGTTACATTATTGAGTGATCATTGATCCATCTTCAACATTGGATAAGGTACATTGGTCTAGTTCTTCTCTTTCTCTCACTCACATTTTCTCAAGTCTTGTGATGGATAGGAAAGGCATTTCATCCCCGGTCTTCAACAACAACGACGGCACGAACAACTACATCACCAATATGTCCATCAACATACAACACTAAGAGCTACGTACAAGAGACTACCTCGAACACAAGCTCTCGACACAAAAGGAGGAGAAAGATGCACGGATGGAGGAGATTCGGGCCTTGTTGGCCAACCGTTCTTCCCCTTCGTCATCCTCAAGGTGACGGCGAGCAAGTCGATCATCTTCGGAGCGCCCAAGCGATGCAAGAGCAATTCGTCCACGTCCACATCTCCATGGTGACCACCATCACATTCGTGATCCACATCGTCATGAAGGGCAAGTCACCTCCAAGCATCGTGTGCACGACGACGATGAACGGCATCTACTACGAGCTCAAGCACGACAACGACACCATCATCATGAAGGTGCTCCACACGCGCAAAGTTCCAACAAGCTCTACATCAAGCTATGGACAACCTTCATGAGCACAAGGGAAGACCACGAGACAAGCACCAAGAGGAAGCTACGGCTGCCACCACCACTTTGGCATGTTTGCCAAGTGCTATGAAGGGATCTTCGCCTTCGGACGTTTGGTATCTTCGCCTACTTCCCATGAGTACGCCTACATCGACATCATCAAGTACAAGGCGACCAATTACGAGCGAGGGCGGCACTTCCATCTTCAGAAGCCCCTCAAGGAAGATGGCCGAGCATGGGAATTTCCCTTTGGTGATTGAGACGAGTTACGAGGTGCCACACCAAATGGGCCTCCTACAACAAGATGGGGACAAGACAGTCAAGAAACGGCCATCCCCTTCGACCACGACGACGAGCGTGAACCTCTTCAATAACATGAAGGCGGCGCCCTGATGACCCACAAGTTTAGGGGATCTATCGTAGTCCTTTTGATAAGTAAGAGTGTCGAACCCAACGAGGAGCAGAAGGAAATGACAAGCGGTTTTCAGCAAGGTATTCTCTACAAGAACTGAAATTATCAGTAATGGATAGTTGTGTGATAAGATAATTCGTAATAGGTAACAAGTAACTGTCGGCGTTCTGGGAACGGGGTACCTGAGACTTGCTCGCTCATGCCCTGGCGTGGCTCAAGGGTGGCCAAGACAGCCCATCTTCATCAACACCAGCTCAAGACCCTCGCGAGGGCCAAGCCTCATGAGGACGACGACAAGCTTCCTCAGCACGGCCTCGCCCGGCTGGCTCATGAGGAGGCAGAGAGATCAAGGCGGGGTACCTCACGAGGTGCCTATGACGCAAGCCATGACGACCAAGGGCGCCAGGCGGGCGCCAGCCCGCGCAGTGTCCTCATTTCCTCTTTGGTGCAAAGGAGGCAAGCGCAGGCAAGAGCATCAAGCAAAGGCAGCCGTTTCGGTGCAACAAGACCAAGACCGTCGCAATGGCAGGAAGGAGGTCATCGTGGAGCCCAAGCCGGCGTCACCACCAGAGCCTTTGACAGGCGAGGACCAACTTTAGTCAGGATAAGTGTACTAGATGTTCCCCTTCAAAATGGCCAATTGTTGGCGCCCTTCCTGCTCAATATTTGGGAAGAGGCCCAGGGCCTCTGCCTATAAGTAGAGCTAGCCACCATAGTAGAGAGGGGAGAGATCATCTTAGCTTGGTCCAATCCAATCGAGATCCTAGCCACAAGAACACCTCACCCTCGCGAGGCTGCTCTTCCTTGTATTGTTCATCATCAGCCCAAGAGGCAATCCACCACACCACACACTGGAGTAGGGTGTTACACCACAATGGTGGCCCGAACCAGTATAAACCTTATGTCCCTTGTGTTGCTCTTCGTGTAGTTTTAGATCCTTGCGAGCCGACGAGGTGCAGGTAGGTAGAGGGTGAGATCTCGGTGTGCACCCCAGAGTTCGAACCTAGAGGGTCTGCTGGAACCCGAAATCCGACATTTGGCGCGCCAGGTAGGGGTGCACCCGAATCCGTCTTCCGCCGCCCTGTTCTTCGCCGCCCGTCGCATCCATGTCGGACGCTCGTCGGGCCTGCGCCGAGCATCGAGCCGCTCTCGCCACCCGCGTTGCCCAGACGGCCCCTGTCGGCGGCCGCCCCCGCCGTTCCCCGTCGCCTGCCGTCAAAGCAGCCACCGGCCCGGCGGGGAACGAGCAGCAAGCATCGTCCCAGCATCCGTCCGTGAGGCGAGACGGCCGTACCACTACTCCTTCACTCGCCCCAGCTGGTTCTTCGTCTCGCGCGCTCCGCGCGCCCATGGTGGCTCGAGCCACGCTCATCGCGGCAAACGAGCTCTTGCGCTACCGCCCTGTCGACGACGTCTACGAAGAGTGGCTCAACCGCGTCGCCGAGCTCGTCCGCGCCGCAGGGGGCTCCCCCGCGCCGTCCTTCTCGCTACACCGCGCCCCGCCTTGCGCAGGCGATGAAGCTCCAGGGGCGCCTCAGCCGCCTCTCCCTCAAGAAGGCGAACTGGCCCCAAGGCGCGTGGCCCCTGGGCGGAACCCACTCCGTCCGGCACCAGCGCAGCAAGAGCAGAGCTGTCAAGAGGTCCCTCGCCCCCAAGAAGCTGCCCGAGTGCTCCCCTGACCGGCCCGCCACGACAAGCGCCCTGCTCCAAAGACGCCAAGACCCTGCGCTGCTCCCATCGGCAGCGCATGGGGACCCGCAAGACCAGGCCCTTCGTCACCAAAGGCCTCCCGTGGCCACAGCAGGCTACCGTGCCTTCACCACCGAGCTCCGCAGCGTCGCGTGGCCCGGCAAGTTCAAGCCAGACCTGCCTCCTCGCTACGACGGTACGGCCGACCCTGCGGAGTTCCTCCAGCTCTACAAGCTGGGCATCGAAACCGCCAACGGGGACGAGAAGGTCATGGCGAACTGGTTTCCCATGGCACTCAAGGACGGAGCCCGCACCTGGCTCCTGGCACGATTTCCTCCTGGGACGAGATGCGCACCCGCTTCATCGCCAACTTCCAAGGCACTCGCGACCGGCCCCCTGCCGTGAGCGACATGCGCCGCATCAAGCAGCAGCCAGGAGAGACCCTGCAGAAGTACATCCATCGCTTCAACAATGCACGTCTCAAGATTCCCAAGGTGACCGAGGAGGCCATCATCTCAGCCTTCTCCGACGGTGTGCGTGACGTCAAGATGAAGGAGGAGCTGGCGATGCATGAAGATCTCTGCACATCCTTGGAGCTGTTCAACTTGGCGACCAAGTGCGCCAGGGCTGAGGAAGGACGCCTTTCCCTCCTCGAGCTGCCAGCCGCAGACCCAGAAGAGAAGAAGCCCAAGGTCAAGGACGTGAAGCGCAAGGGGGCTGCCGTGCTCGCGAAAAGGCATAAGTATTGTGCTATAATATGTAATAACAACCCATAATGCAATAAGTATCAATATAAAAGCATGATGCAAAATGGACGTATCAACTCCCCCAAGCTTAGACCCTGCTTGTCCTCAAGCGAAAGCCGAAATCGAAAAATATGTCCACATGTTTAGAGATAGAAGTGTCGATAAAATAAAATACGGACATGAGGGCATCATGATCATTTTTAGAATAGCAACATATATTGTCATATAATTTCTTATGCCAAAGTAACAATTCATTCACAAGGTAAAGTATGAATCAGAAACTTCATTGAAAACTAATAAACTATGATCTCAGTCATTGAAGCAATTGCAATTTATCATAACATCGGAAAGAGTCAGTTGAAGAGCTTTTATATAGCAAGTCCACATACTCAACCATCTTTTAGTCTTTCAAAATTGCTAACACTCACGCGATACTTATGGGTTCAAAGCCTCAGTCGGACACAGAGAAAGATAGGGGCTTATAGTTTCGCCTCCCAACCTTTTACCTCAAGGGTAATGTCAACAATGATACTTTATGATAACCTATATCCGAGTATATATATATATATATATTTGGATCTTTCTCCAACACATAGTGCTTTCCAAAAAGAAAAGGTGTAAAAAGGAAAGGTGAAGATCACCATGGCTCTTGTATAAGGGTAGAAGATAAAAGTAAAAGATAGGCCCTTCTCAGAGGGAAGTAGAGGTTGTCATGCGCTTTTATGGTTGCATGCACAAAATATTAATGCAAAATAACGTCACTTTATATTGCCGCTTGTGATAAAGAACTTTATTATGCAGTCCGTCCCTTTTATTTCTTCCACATCACAAGTTAGTGTAAAGCTTATTTTCTCCACACTAAAAGATCTTACATATTTAGAGAGCAATTTTTATTGCTTGCACCAATGACAACTTACTTGAAGGATCTTACTCAATCCATAGGTAGGTATGGTGGACACTCATGGCAAACCTGGTTTAAGGGATGTTTGGATGCACAAGTAATATCTCCACTTGGTGCAAAGGATTTGGCTAGCATATGAGGGAAAAGCAAGCTCAACATCTTGGAGGATCCATGACAATATAACTTCTATTCGGTTATAAGAAAACATAACCCATTATGTTGTATTCCTTGTCCAAAATCAACTTTTTAGGATGTCATATTTTAATGAGTGCTCACAATCACAAAAGATGTCCAAGATAGTATATTTATTTGTGAAACCTCTATTTCCTTATTACTTCCTATTAATTGCAACAAGGACCAAAACTATGTCAACTCTCAACAAATTTTATTCATCATACTCTTTATGTCTGAAGTCATCACTCACCATAAGATCATTATATGATCTTTTTATTTCTTTTTATTCTTTGCCTTATTTTATTCCCTCAAGATCATAGAAAGAAAGCAAAGCCCTCAACTTAAAACTACTCTTTATTATATATAACTCACGGACTCGATTACATAGGTCGATCTCAAAACAAAACTCAAAGCTAGATCATACTAAAATTTTATTCTACTAGATCAAGATATAACCAAAAGAATCGAACTAAGAAAAACGATAAAAGTAAATGTGTGATGGTGATATGCCGGGGCATCTCCCCCAAGCTTGGCAGTTGCCAAGGGGAGTGCCATACCCATGTATTTATGTCTCTTTCTTCGGAGGTGGTGATCCAATATTCTTGGCAATAATACCCTTCAGGATGTGATTTTCCTCCTCGAGCTTGTTGACTTGCTGTTTAAGATCCATTATTTCCTTACAGAGTTTGTCTGTAATAGCCAGAGCTCTGATCACCCATGGATGCTTCCTGGCTGCGGGAGAAAACACAACACTCTTTTTCATGTTATCATAAGGAGGTATAACCGAATTCGGTATTGCTGAGCTTTGGAGTTCCTCAAGCATGGCTCCAGGTTGAAGGCGAGAGGTAGCTTCTTGGTCCTCCTCCATGGCATCCACTCTTTTCAGGTCAGCCTCCATCTCTTCCTCCGTTGAACACCCAAAGTGGTCAGCTTCACTATATGCTCTTGGGCCAGGTATCGGATGAGAAACCCGACTCTCCCCGACCAACTCTTGCAAAGACATCTTGCTCCGAATCTGCTACAGAATTAGCTAAACACAAGAACGGAGGATTCCGTTGTGGTACGATGGTCAAAACCTTCGAGAGATTATATAACAAATTTTTACCGACCTAAATAAGTATTGTGCAAGAAAACGGAGTCCGGAGGTCACACGAGGTGGCCACAAGGCACTGGGGCGCGCCCAGAGGGTAGGACGCGCGCCCCCTTGCCTTACTGATTCCTCGTGCACTCTTCGGACTACTTTTAATTTTCCAAAATTTTTAGATATTCCAGAACAGAGAAAAATTGCCATTAGAACAGTTTTGGAGTCGGTTTACTTACTGTACCACATACCTATTCCTTTTCGGAGTCTGAGATGTTATGGAAAGTATCCCTTATGTACTCCTCCAGTGTTATGGTATTAATAATATTTTTCTCAACATTTATGGGAGTACCTGAAATATAATGTTTGATTCTTTGACCGTTTGCCACCTTCAGGTTAGTGCCTTCGGCGTTGTTGATCTTAACGGCATAGGAACGATAAAGCTCCTCGATAATGTAAGGACCTTCCCATTTAGAGAGAAGCTTTCCTGCAAAAGATCTTAAACGAGAGTTGTATAGCAAAACATGATCACCTACATTAAACTCATGCTTTTGTATTCTTTTGTCATGCCATCTTTTGACTTTTTCTTTAAACAACTTGGCATTCTCATAGGCTTGGGTTCTCCATTCATCAAGCGAGCTTATGTCAAATAACCTCTTCTCACCAGCAAGTTTGAAATCTTAATTGAGCTCTTTAATTGCCCAATAAGCTATATGTTCTAGTGCAAGAGGTAAGTGACATGCTTTTCCATAAACCATGTTATATGGGGACATACCCATAGGGTTTTTATAAGCAGTTCTATAAGCCCATAATGCATCATCATGTTTTTTAGACCAATTATTTCTAAATATTTTAACAGTCTTTTGCGAAATCAATTTAATCTCTCTATTGCTCAATTCTACTTGACCACTAGACTGAGGGTGATATGGGGATGCAATTCTATGGTTGACATCATATTTAGCAAGCATTTTATGGAAAGCACCATGAATAAAATGTGAACCACCATCAGTCATTAAATATCTAGGGACTCCAAGCCTCGGCAAAAAAAACTTCTTTAAGCATCTTAATAAAAGTGTTATGATCAGCACTACTAGTTGGAATAGCTTCTACCCACTCAGTAACGTAATCGACACCAACTAAAATATGTGTATACCCATAAGAAGAAGGAACAGGTCCCATATAATCAAAGCCCCAAACGTCAAATGGTTCAATAACAAGTGAATAATTCATAGGCATTTCCTGACGTCTACTAATATTGCCAATTCTCAAGCATTCATCACAAGACAGGACAAACTTACGAGCATCCTTGAAGAGAGTAGGCCAATAGAAACCAGATTGCAATACCTTGTGCGCAGTTCTATCTCCAGCATGGTGACCTCTGTAATCCTCGAAGTGGCACTTGCGTAGGATCTATTCCTATTCATGCTCAGGTACACAACGTATAATAACGGCATCTACTCCTTCTTTATAAAGGTGTGGGTCATCCCAAACGTAATGTCTTAAATGATAGAAAAACCTTTTCGCTTTCCGATATGTGAAACTAGGTGGCATAAATTTAGCAACAATGTAATTAGCACAATCAGCATACCATGGAGTATTACGGGAAGCATTTATGATAGCTAATGGCTCATCAAAAAAGCTATCATCAATAGGCAGTGGGTCATCAAGAACATTTTCTAACCTAGACAAGTTGTCTGCAACGGGGTTCTCAGCTCCCTTTCTATCAATAATATGCAAATCAAATTCTTGTAGCAAGAGAACCCATCTAATAAGTCTAGGTTTAGCATCTTTCTTTTTCATTAGATATTTAATAGCAGCATGATCAACGTGAACAGTTACTCTGGAATCAACAATATAAGATCTGAGCTTGTCACAAGCAAAAACAACTGCTAAAAAATCTTTTTCAGTTGTAGCATAATTTCTCTGGGCACTGTCCAGAGTTTTACTAGAAGAATAACATTCAATTTATTATCAACTCTTTGCCCTAGAATAGCACCAACAACATAATCACTAGCATCACACATAATTTCAAAGGGTAAATTCCAATCAGGTGGTTGAACAATAGGTGCAGAAATCAAGGCTTCCTTAAGAATTTCAAATGCTTCTACACAATCATCATCAAAAACAAAAGGAACATATTTTTGCAAGAGATTAGTGAGAGGCCTAGAAATTTTAGAGAATTCTTTAATAAACCTCCTATAGAAACCAGCATGACCAAGGAAACTTCTTATACCTTTGATATCTTTAGGACACGGCATCTTTTCAATAGCATCTAGTTTAGCTTTATCAACTTCAATACCTCTTTCAGAAATTTTATGCCCCAATACAATAGCTTCATTAACCATAAAGTGGCACTTCTCCCAATTCTAAACAAGATTAGTTTCTTCACATCTCTGCAAAACTTGATCAAGGTTGCTTAAGCAATCATCAAAAGAAGTTCCGTAAACAGAGAAATCATCCATGAAAACCTCAACAATCTTCTCACAAAAGTCAGAGAATATAGAAGTCATACATCTTTGAAAGGTAGCACGTGCATTGCATAAACCAAAAGGCATACGTCTATAAGAAAAAGTACCAATAGGGCAAGTAAAAGTGGTCTTTTCTTAATCCTCTTTTGATACAGGTATTTGGGAAAAACTAGAATAACCATCTAGAAAGCAAAAATGTGTATGTTTGGATAGTCATTCTAGCATTTGGTCAGTAAAAGGTAGATGATAATGATCTTTCCAAGTAGCTTTGTTTAATTTGCGAAAATCAATTACCATTCTATAACCTGTAACAATTCTTTCTGGGATCAATTCATTGTTACCATTAGGAACAATACTAAGACCTCCCTTCTTAGGGACACAATGAATAGGACTTACCCATCTACTATTAGCAGTAGGATAAATTATACCTACCTCCAGAAGCTTTAGTATTTCATTTCTTACCACTTATTTCATCTTAGGATTTAACCGTCGTTGATGATCAACAACCGGTTTAGCATCAGGCTCCATATTAATTTTGTGCTGACATACAGTGGGACTAATGCCCTTAAGATCATCAAGAGTATATCCAATAGCGGCACGGTGCTTCTTTAGAGTTTTCAATATTTTCTTTTCTTCATGCTCTGAAAGGTTAGCACTAATATAATAGGATATATCTTCTTTTCATCAAGATAAACATATTTCAAAGTATCAGGTAATTGTTTAAGCTCAAACACGGGATCACCCTTGGGTGGAGGAGGATCTCCAAGGATTTTAACAGGCAAATTGTGTTTCAAAACAGGCATTTGGTTAAAGAATATTTCATCTAATTCCTTTCTTTCATTCATAAACATATCATTCTCATGGTCTAGCAAATATTGTTCTAAAGGATCGGTAGGAGTCACGACAATAGAAGCAAGACCAATAATTTTATCCTTACTAGGAAATTCTTTATCATGGGGTTGCCTACAAAATTTAGAGAAATTAAAATCAAGAGACACATCCCCAAAACTTACAGTAACAATTTTTTTCTCACAGTCTATCTTAGCATTGACAGTGTTCAATAAAGGTCTACCAAATATAATGGGACAAAAATCATCTTGTGGGGAACCAAGAACAAGAAAATCAGTAGGGTATTTTATTTTCCCACACAAGAGTTCAACATCTCTAACAATCCCAATTGATGATATAGTATCTCTATTAGCAAGCTTGATAGTAACATCAATATCTTATATCTCAGCAGGTGCAATATCATTCATAATTTCTTGATATAAAGTAAAAGGAATTACACTCACACTAGCACCCACATCACATAAGCCGTGATAACAATGATCTCCTATCTTAACAGAAACAACAGGCATGCCAACAATAGGTCTATGTTTATCTTTAATATCGGGTCTAGCAATTCTAGCAGCTTCATCACAGAAATAAATAACATGCCTATCAATACTATCGACCAAGAGATCTTTAACCATAGCAATACTAGGTTCAAATTTAATTTGTTCAGGCGGTGTAGGTGTTCTAGTATAACTCTTATGAACCACAACTGAAGCTTTAGCATGTTCCTTTATCCTAACAGGAAAAGGTGGTTTCTCAATATTAGTAGGAACAATAGGATCAACATTATAAGTAATCGTTTCTTCTTTAACTTTAATAGGTTCTACTACTTTTAATTCAATGGGATGATGATATTTAAACCACTTCTCCTTGGGGAGATCAACATGAGTAGCAAATGATTCACAAAAGTAAGCTACTATCTCAGAGTCAAGTCCATATTTAGTACTAAAATCACAAAAAGCATCGGTATCCATGAAAGATTTAACACAGTCAAACCTAAGATTTATACCTGCCTCATTACCTTCATCGAGTTCTCAATCTTCAGAGTTGCGTTTAATTCTTTCCAATAAATCCCATTGAATTCAATAGTCTTCTTCATAAAGTAACCAGTACAAGAAGTGTCGAGCATTGATTGATCATTACGAGAAAGCCGAGCTCATGATTGGGGCATGAACATAACATTGACTTAAGCCTCCCCCAAGCTTGAGCGATACTTTGTCCTACACGAGGCCAAAAATTACATATATAATTCCGATCATGATGAACTAGATGCATAGGAGAAAACTTCTGATGAAATTCCAATTTCAATCGGTTGTAGTTCCAAGATCAAATATCATCACATAGCCTATACCATGCCAATGACTTTCCCTTCAAAGGTAAAGGGAAGACCTTCTTCTTGACATCATCCTCGGGCAAACCTGCAAGCTTAAATAATCCACAAACTTCATCTACATAGATTAGATGCATATCAGGATGTAATGTTCCATCTCCTACATAAGGATTAGCTAGCAGTTTCTCTATCACACCCAAAGGAATTTCATAATAAATATTTTCAGTAGGTTCATTAGGTTGAGGAACAACACTTTGCTCTACCGGCCAAGGTGAAGATACCCCGAACAAGCCCCTCAAAGGATTATTTTCCATCATGACAAGTGACAATAAATTTCAGCACGTAATATAAATGTTTCCTTACCAAATTCCACTCACCAAAGGCGCTTCACTCCCCGGATATGGCGCCAGAAAAGAGTCTTGATGTCACACAAGTATAGGGGATCTATCATAGTCCTTCTGATAAGTAAGAGTGCTGGACCCAACGAGGAGCAGAAGGAAATGACAAGCGGTTTTCAGCAAGGTATGCACTGCGAACACTGAAATTATCAGTAACAGATAGTTGTGTGATAAGATAATTCGTAACAGGTAACAAGTAACAAAAGTAACTAAGGTGCAGCAAGGTGGCCCAATACTTTTTGTAGCAAAGGACAACCCTGGACGAGCTCTTATATAATGCAAAGCGCTCCCGACGACATGCGAATTACTTTCAAGTTAGTTTTCATCATGTTCATATGATTTGCGTTCGTTACTTTGATAATTTGATATGTGGGTGGACCGGTGCTTGGGTGTTGTCCTTACTTGGACAAGCCTCCCACTTATGATTAACCCCTCTCGCAAGCATTTGCAACTACGAAAGAAGAATTAAGATAAATCTAACCATAGCATGAAACATGTGGATCCAAATCAGCCCCTTATGAAGCACTGCATAAACTAGGGTTTAAGCTTCTGTCACTCTAGCAACCCATCATATACTGATTACTTCCCAATGCCTTCCCCTAGGCCCAAATCATGGTGAAGTGTCATGTAGTTGACGTTCACATAACACCACTAGAGGAAAGACAACATACATCTCATCAAAATATCGAACAAATACCCAATTCACATGATTACTTATAACAAGACTTCTCCCATGTCCTCAGGAACAAATGTAAATACTCACAAAGAATATTCATGTTCATAATTAGAGGAGTAATAATTATCATTAAGGATCTGAACATATGATCTTCCACCGAATAAACCAACTAGCATTAACTACAAGGAGTAATCAACACTACTAGCAACCCACAGGTACCAATCTGAGGTTTTGAGACAAAGATCGGATACAAGAGATGAAGTAGGGTTTGAGAGGAGATGGTGCTGGTGAAGATGTTGATGAAGATCGACCCCCTCTCGATGAGAGGATCGTTGGTGATGATGATGGCTTCAATTTCCCCCTCCAGGAGGGAAGTTTCCCTGGCAGAACAGCTCCGCCGGAGCCCTAGATTGGTTCTGCCCAGGTTCCGCCTCGAGACATCGGCGCTTCATCCAGAAGCTTCCTTCTGATTTTTTTTCCAGGTCAAAACACTCAATATAGCAGAAGATGGGCACCGGAGGGCTGCCACGTGTCCCACAAGGCAGGGGGCGCCCCCAGGGGGTAGGGCGCGCCCCCACCCTTGTGGCTGCCTGGTGGGTCCCCTATGGTGCTTTCTTCTCCCAATATTTTTTATATATTCCAAAATAATTCTACGTAAATTTTCAGGACTTTTGGAGTTGTGCAGAGTAGGTCTCTCAGATTTGCTCCTTTTCCAGTCCAGAATTCCAGCTGGCGGCATTCTCCCTCTTTGCGTAAACCTTGTAAAATAAGAGAGAAAAGGCATATGTATCGTACCACAATGTGTAATAACATCCCATAATGCAATAAATATCAATATCAAAGGATGATGCAAAATGGATGTATCAGCCACTTCTTACGACATTCAGCTTTGGAGGCGTTATGGATGAGGAGGTTGAGCATGGGATTATCCCTTCAACCAAGGCGGCGATAGGAGTTGAGCATGGAGACATTTGTATCAACATCTCTTTGACACCCACATATCATGAGATGCCCCAATTCACATGTGAGGAGAGCCACCACCCCATGAGTGACATGAGTGACTCCACCATATGTGACATTGAGTGCATTTCCTATGAGAGGATGAGCGTGACCACCACTAGCCCCACACATGAGAGCATGCCACACATCCTATGTGAGGTTGAGAGCCATTTGAGTGACTCCACCAACCATACGAGTGAGAGCATCCAAGAGGGAGTGAGTGAGCCACAACACTTAGTGAGTGAGGTAGTTGACACGGCATGTGAGGCCACTATGTTTTCTGACGACTTACCCTCTACTCCGAGTGTGTTTTCCCTTTTGGTGCTAGGTCTCCTACATGACAACATGCATATCCTTCACGAGTCCGTACCTCCAATGTAGACGATGATGGCGATGGTGGACGATGATGCACCCCCCACATGGTTCCATCAAGATGAAGATGACCAGGACTTGGTCTTCGACACCTCACCTACAACACATGATCGATGCTCCAAAGGTAACATAGGTGATGGTGCTTCTCTTGTCCCACTAGTGGACTATCTTGCAAATGATTGCTTGCATGATGTTGATCACCTTATGGATTCATCGCATACTATGTCTTGTTTCGATATGCCACCCATTTATGATGAATATGACGATGAGTATGTTGATTTTCCTAGTTGTGATGCTATGCTCCATTGGATATCATGTGAAAATTCTATTGGTCACTTTATTTTTGACAATCCATTAAACTTGTCATATGCTATGAGTGAGATCTCCCATATTGCATCATTTCAATCTCAACATAGTAACTATGCATGCCCCATTAAAATAAATCCCATTTGCACTTATGGCATAGATGACGAGATGATGGTCATTGACTTTTGCTTTTCATGCGATGATATTGCCATGCTTCCTTTACATGATTTGCGCAATTCATCTACTATGCCATGCCATGATCACATTGTTCCAACTATGCTTAGTTTTGTATGTTGTCAATATTCTCCATGAAATGTTTCCACTAATTCTCATGAGGAGACCCCCATAGTTTCCTCATACATATTAGGAAATTTTGATACATTCCATACTTTGCATGATTCCCATGATTGTGTGCTCCATATCCATTCCATGAATAACAATGCTCTACATATTTGTCGTTATGCTTTACACAATTTGAGTCTCCATTATGTCAAACATAACAACAAACCTATCATGATGGATGACATGTTTCTATATCACGCATCTCATTTATTTGAGCATTGGATATTTGTGCTAACCAACACATGCACGTGCACATATACCATGCACACACAATTTTCCTTTTTCCTTTGTTTTGTGTAGGTACTCACATGTACTCTTCAACCTCTCAATCCCAAGAGTTGACGAAACGAGCTCTTAAGAGCAATGATGACTTGGGATCCCGTGGACTATCCTTACCATCGTTCCCTTCGCGCAAGAACTTCCCACATTTGTTTTACATGGCTCTCACACGACTATGGGTCATTTACCACTTGTTACCTTCTGGCCATTTTACCGTTTTCACTTTGCATGTTAGGTCTATTTCTATGTCTTTGCCATGCAATTGTGACCCTTGTTTGCATTTACCCATGAGCCACCATTTTACTACTATGTGTATTTGCATACTTGGTGGAGATCCTTGTTGCTATTGCCATGTTTACCATGCGCCACATGCTATTGTTGATTCTTGTGTTGGGAGAGTCATGATGTTCCATTGCTATTTACATAGGACTTCTTGTCAATACAATGATGATATTTTACTCATATCTTGCTTTCATGCTTGTGCTATGTCATGTGCATTATGTATGCCCACTATTTGCACACATGACATGTTCACCATAATACCTTCTAGTATGTTGCATCTTCGCACTACTAGCTTGCATGACTTGTTTACTATTATTGCTTGCTTTCTTGCATCACCCACGATACATAATTGCTCATTGCATTGGGTTGATGACATAAATGTTCATGCCTCTCACATGATTTATATTGATCATTGTCACTTGTCTCCCTTAGTTGCATCTCTCATATCCTCTTGTATTGAGTGCCAACTTGCTATGCTTATTGATCATGGAGACTTGGACATATTACTTGTGATGCATGCTTGTTTGATTGATCTTAATCTCTTTGGTTTTTCTAGCATCTTATGCTTACATACCATGAACAATACCCTTGTACTTTCTTATGATAAGCATGATGGAAACACTTGTTGGGTATTTCACCACACGAATGATAGGTGTTGCATTTGCACTAACCTCATTTGTTTTTCTGAGTGTTTGTCGCATTCTTTCATTTTGAAGGATTCACAAAGCGTTACCATCACGAGACATATTGGTTATGTGAAGGCATACATGATGCGCAACTCCAACATCCTTGAGAAACTCCTAAAGGTGAACTCCTTCCATTTGAGCCATCCTCAAATATGCATATTGGATGGGTCATTCTTTCATTGTTGTCTCCTTCTTCTTGTCTACATGATACATCTATTGGATGGAGGACCGACATTTGATTGACCCTATGGACCTTCAAGTTGAGGAGTGCCCGGACATAGTGGATGCACCACCGGACCAGCACTTCTACCACAACACCGAGCCATGGTACAACACCACCCAAAACAAATTTGCATCTCATGCATGGATTGCCTCACATTATGATTGCCTTATTGCATCTTGTATTTCTCTGTCATCCATGATATATGAGCTTGTGCACTCTGTTAGCAAATTTATTGTGATCTTTCTTGATGGCCTCTTCATACAAAATGATCACATTGCCCACCATGAATTGCATGATCACATACTCACATTGAGCACCAACTACCATGTTCATTCTTTTGATACACCCTCCCATTATGACATCATTTTGCACAATGGTAGCATTTGTAGATTTGTGCACCATGACCCCATGAATGCTTTGCATACCATTTTATATCATTTGGCTAAGCTTCCTGCACCTTGTCATGATCAATCTTATCGGACGAATGCATGCTTACTTGATGGACACATAGTGTGCGCAAACCATTGAATTTCTGAATGTCGTTTGTGTTTGCTCTTTTTGCATGTATTCCACTCCGGCGACACCTTGGAGTATTTGGATTGCGCCATGTCTTCAACTCCATCCAACTACAAGTTCGTCCACGACAACAGTTTCCATGGTGATGAGGTTTACGATCCAAGGTCGGATCTTTCCCAAGGGGGAGATGATGCGGAGCATCCTACGACCATCCCCATGTACACTACGACTACTCCCCAATCCCCAAGAGGACATACGATGAGACCTTGACCATTCACCATTGGACACAAGGTGAACCCGCTCCTAAATGCTTCCCCTTTCCATTCATGCGAGACATGGTTGCTACCTAATGCGAAGACGCTACATGTGCTTAGGAACCGAGGAGACGACCATGGAGATGCTCGAGGTACACGCCAAGTCCACATGGAAGCGGAAGCTGAAGTACCTCAATTGGAGTCGCCGTGAAACTACAGCGGCCGGACATCCGGTGCCACCAACCAGAACAAGGCCAAAGAGAAACAGATGCGAGGGGACCCTACAGCGGCCGGACATTCGGCCGGCCCCTGGACATCCGGTGCCCCGCACGGGCCGAACATTCGACGCCTACACAGAAATCCGGCGCATACTATCCAGAGAGCACAAAAATCGGGCAAGTCCAGCCCGGACATCCAGCCCGAGGCCCGGACATCTGGCTCCTCGCGAGCCGCCGGACATCCGGCACCTGCGCGTGCACAACCGGGCCAGAGGCCCATGTAAACTCTGCCTCACTTACCCCTTCGTGGCCCTAGACTATATATACTCCACTACCTCCTCCTAGCTAGGGTTACCAAAGTGATAGCTCATTTGTATGTGAGCTTTGCTCCTACCACTCTTCCTCTTGAGAGAGAGAGAGAGAGAGAGACTACCACTCCCATGGAGTTCAAGACCTCCATGTGAGAAGATCCCTAGTGGATGAAGCCCCAGCAAGGGAAGATCCTCTATGGACTCAAGACCTCCTTCTAGGAGATGAACTAGTTACCTCTTGTATCCCCCTTTGTTGGATTTGGACCTATGTATCTCTCTTTATGTTCATGGATCTAGCATATGTGTGACCATTTCTTGTTGATTTGAGTGTTTCCTATTGTTCCCCTCATGTTTTCCCCCTCGTGTTCTTCTGGGATCCCCTCCATTTCGTGAAAGATCGGCCCTAGGGTTTCCACCCTACATCATGTTATACATAGGATCTGCCCCAATCGTGAGGATTAGGCCCTAGGGTTTCCACCCTACATCATCTTGGTATCATGAGCCTAGGTTGATCATGAATTTGGAGCCCCTACCCTTGGTTTCTAGCCTTGTTCTGTTGTGTTCGTCCCCAAATTCAAAAGTTCCCCACGGAAAATAGCCCCAATTTTTTTGATTTGTAGGTGTGATGAAGTTTTGTTGGATTTGATCCATGGATTTCGTGTGTAGCAGGTAGATCTAGGTTTCCCCCATGATTTTCCCCTTTCCGTCCACAAATTCGTCCAATTTTGCCAAAAATTTGTCCCTCCACCACGAACCCTAGAAGTTCATCCCGTGACCGAAATCACCGAGTCACGGGACATCCAACATCTCTCGGTCGTCCGACCAGCACCGGACGTCCGATGCTTCCTCACAAAACTGAAATTTTCGCCTGAAAATTTTCAGCCACCGCCCACACTTCCGCATACGCCACCCCCGATTCCTCTACCACTTTTGCATTCGTACTTGCATACCACCACCGCTTTCCGCAACCACCATAGCTTACCTGTTTCCCAATTCCAAATTTTGACATGCTTTGTTCTTTGAGAATTTGAGTTGCAGTTTCTGTTTCCTAACGCGTTTCGGCAACTTAAGGACGATTCAACATCGACATCACCGCTGCTCATCTTCAGCACGGACTCGTCATCGACAACAACCGCTCAACAATTTTGACACCCTCAACCGTAAGCAAGGATGGTAACTTCGACGACATAATTGTCTACTCCCTTCCTTGCATTAATAACCTCATAGCCCATTTTTGCGTACCTTTCCTATCGAGACTATCCATTGAGTATTGCCAGCAACGTTACTTGTGCACATTACTGATCATACTTCCCATTGCATATATACCATATCATATCGGTATACATATCTTGGTATCATCTCTTGTGTCACAAGGTTGTCATCACATATACACAATTGCTATCTTGGTTCGTGAAGTTTTGCATAAGAGGCCAAAGAAAGAGCTCAAAAGAGAAAGAGCCAAACAAGCTTTTAGGAAAAAGGAAAAGATAAGCAAAGAGCTTTTAAGCAAGAACCATAGCATCATTGTCTGGGTACACAAACATGGGTGTATGTTTCCCCTGACTTGTGCACGGACAGCAAACCACCGGTCCGGAAACATTCGACATGCAAGGCAAGGCCAAGTAGGAGAGATAAGCTCTTTGAGAAATCAAAGGGCAGATCAAGAAGACCAAGACCAACCAAAGGAGCAAGATGTCACTAAGGAAATACCTCCCTTGCCGGGCAGGCGAGCCTGGCGGGGTCGAGGTTACCCCAAAGACAAGTCTCGAGACTCCCCTGGCAGGCTTGCCGGGGGCGCCAAGGGCAAATCACCCCACCAAGGCCCCACCGCTCCACCTCACAGCAATGCAAGTCACTTATCGGTGCGGTGTCGAGCCCCCAAATGACTAATTGGCTATTATTAGGCACGTGGCAGCCATTTTCGAAGGAAATCACCTCCAAATGACACCCGTCCATGGATGTGTCACGCAGGCAGGCAAGAAGGTGGCCGAACAGCAAGGCATGGCTTGCCGGAATACTCCACGATGTGACACTAAGCGGTGCATTTTATGCGCCTTGTCCTGTCTGCAGAGTTAGGTATGATAGCACTGTTTGCTATCTAATCAGTACACAATGACTGATTTGCTATTTGTGGTGACCCCTTGACCTATAAAAGGAGGGTTGTGGCAACCTTAGAAAGGATTCAGACCTCTGTATACTCATACACGCGTAGCTGCTGCCGTCCCGAGGCAACCTTGCCGGGCGAGAGCGCTATGTCTCCACCCGATCCACACAACAACCCACCAAAGCAGGAGTGGGGTTTTACGCCTCGTGGCAGCCCAAACCTGGGTAAAAACTGCCCATGTCAACGTTGTCGTCCTGCCTACGCCCTCTACTCTTTGTGCAATGTGCTCTTCCCCCCTGCCGAACCACAAGGGGCCGAAGGCCCCATAGGTGGCTGTGTTTTCCCATGACATCTTTGGTGCACCATGTAGGGGGAAGTGTGTGCACAAACCCAAGAGTGTAAGCAGCGCGTCATCTTCATTGTCATTTTCTCCATCAATGGCTTCATCATCCATGACGCCCAAGAAAATGCGGGGAATGGTGGGACGGGAGGGGTGTGATACCGCTCCCCCATCCACCCTGTCCAATCTCCATCACTTCCCTCCGTCGCGGCTGCAGCGACAGCGGGAACCAAGGATGATGGTGGCACGACAGCCCCAAATGGTTCAGGCAGCATGGTCATCATACAAGCCCCGTTCGAGAAGAGGAGAAAGGTGTAAGGGTACAAGGTTTCTCTCTCCGCCACTCTCACTTATCAACAATCGAGCTACACTGGGTTTAGCATCGTCAATGTCGATGAGCCCGCGCGATACTCGGTCCAGCATTTACCCTGCTTAGTGAAATCCTGAGTAGAGCATCGGTGCGAATCCGTTGATTGACGCCCCAGCAAGTACGCTTCGGCAAGGCCGTCCGCGTTGGCATGACTTTGTGCCAGCTGCCTTCAGATTGTTTAAAAACTGTAAAGATGATGAGAGAGTCATGCCTTGCATCGTGTCCCGCCGCCCACAAGATACATATGATTCCTGTTGGCACCTGCTGGGAGCCGGAAAGCAACACGCGCGATGCCATCCTTCCTGAAGCTCGCGAGCCCGACAAGCGGCCGCAGCTGAAAGGAGTGGAAGGAAGCGGGGATGAAAGGTAAGTCCACGCGATCGTTGCTCCATTATATATCTAGAATTTGCATTTTCTTATCCCTTAGATACCAAGGGGTTTGTATGAAGAAATATTTCCATGTGAAGGCACCTTGATGGATCGTCTGCGTCCCCCGCTCTGTTCCGAGCCTGCTCACGGAGCGGGTGGCTGCATCAAAGACTCCTAATGGGAAAAGCTTGCCGGGACATGTCCTCGCCAGCCGATGCTAAGGACCCTCTTCTCACAGCAATCGTGGCTGCATGATACTAGCGGGCAACCAAAACCCATAAAAAGAAAATAACCATAGGAACATCCATGGTTAAAACACTAGGGGGATAACATGTGTTCGAGATTAATTAAACATCAGTTCGGCAAAATAAAAGAAGTAAGGTGTCTAAACAGAGGACATGCATAATGTTTTGTTACAGGGCATCACAGCGACGTGAATGGTTCAAGGCCGTGCCTGGTTGCCTCGCGGAGCAGTGGGACGGCAAGGACCTTGTCGGTGTAGGGGACGGCCTTCTCCTCGGTAGCAGAAACATATGCATCCTCTGACAGCTTCCTGAAGCCGTCGGCAAGGTTGAGGTCCGGATGGTGGTAGGCGATGTTGCTCAGGACCATGAAGAGGGCGTTGCGGGCAAGCTTCCAGGATTCCCTTGCAAAGTGACCAGCCCTTCCCTCTTCATGTGCGTTTAGCTTTTCGATCAACTCGTTGAAGAAGAGCCCTAGCTTGACACTCAGGAGGTCGTGCCTGGTGACCGAGAAGACCGGCCCATCCATGCCCATCGCAGCAGCCTCGGCAGTAAGGCTGATGTAGGGTGGAACCCTACACGGCCGATCTTTCATGAAAGGAGCGGATCCCAACTAAGAACACAAAGAACACGAGGGGAAACACGAGGGAAAACACAAGACAATCACTCAAACCAACAAGATTCGATTAGACATGTGCTAGATCCACGAAACACAAAGGGAGATACACGATCCAAAGTCAACAAAGGACGATATAGAGGGTAACCAGTTCTTCTCCGTGAGGAGGTGATGGGGGTCTTCTCCGTGAGGAGGTGTTGAATCCAAGGGGATCTTCTCCGAAGAGGGGCCGCGGTCTCTCTCGTGGAGTAGATCCATAATGGATGAGCAATGCTCTATCTCACATATGAGCTAAACCAATGCTAACCCTAGAAAGAGGGAGATGGGAGAGTATATATAATCTAGGTGCGCGAAGGGGTACATGGGCCTCGGCCCTTTACTATGCGTAGACAGACAAGGCCGGATGTCCGGGCGATGGGCCGGATGTCCGGAGTTTCGGGAGGAGCCGGATGTCCGGGCTGACGATGCAGGTTTCTGTGCTCTCTGGACAGAGGGCGCCGGATTTCCGGGCTTCTGGCTGGATGTTTGGGCTGGGCCGGATGTCCGGGCTGGTGCCGGATGTCTAGGGCCTGTAGGTGCTCGGTGGCTGGGATGTTGCTGTGGTGGATTTCTCCAGTGGCCGGATGTCCGGGGCTGGGGCCGGATGTCCGGGCCCTGGAGCTGTCTTCTTCTCCTTCAGGCGGTTCTCTTCATCTGTGAACTTGGGGGCTTGTCCGTCTTCACGTGCATCCTCAGGAGGGTCCTCTTGACACCTAATCTTGCATAACATATCGGACATAGGTAGTAGCCATGTCTCGAGTGGATCATATGTGATATCACTAAGGAAGGAAGTCACCTCGTTCTCGAGAGCTCTAGCTCGTGCTCGTGTCATAGGTCCAATTGGCTCTTGATGAGACGATGGTAGGTCCATGGGGATGACCATAGGGTGCTCCGCATCATCTCCCCTCCCTTGGGAAAGATCCGACCTCAGATCGAAATCCTCATCACCATGGTGCGGGGAGAGATCTTTGATGTTGAAGATGTCGCTCACGGAGTACTTGTCCCGTGGGATGTCGATCTTGTAGGCGTTGTTGTTGTAGCGTGAAAGCACCTTGAAGGGTCCATCCGCTCGGGGTAGAAGTTTAGACTTGTGTTCGTTGGGGAAGCGGTCCTTGTGAAGGTGTAGCCACACAAGATCTCCAATGTTTAATATCATGGGTTGCTTGTTGACGTTGAGTTTGGTCACGAGTCGTTGTATTTGGCGCTCGATGGTGTGCCTTGTATCTTCGTGCATATTCTTGAGGTAGTTGACTCGGGCACTCGCGTCCATGTTTGTGCACTCTTGTAGCGGTAGAGGAAGAATGTCCAATGGTGACAACGGGTTGAAGCCATAGACGACCTCGAAGGGGGACTTGCCGGTAGTTGAATGTCTTGCACGGTGGTAGGCGTACTCGGCGATTGGTAGGCACTCCTCCCACTCCTTGATATTCTTCTTTATCAACAAGCGTAGTAGAGTGGAGAGCGTGCGGTTCGTCACCTCTGTTTGGCCGTCGGTTTGTGGATGGTATGCCGAAGAGAACAAAAGCTTGATTCCGAGCTTGGCACACAATGTCTTCCAAAAGTAACTCAAGAACTTGACGTCGCGGTCTGATACAATCGTCTTTGGCACTCCATGAAGGCGCAAGATTTCCCTACAAAACAAATTTGCAACATGTGAAGCATCATCTATCTTGTTGCAAGGAATGAAGTGAGCCATTTTGGAGAATCGGTCCACAACAACAAAAACGGAATCCTTGCCATTTCTAGTTCTAGGCAAACCAAGGACAAAATCCATGCTAATATCTTCCCATGGTTGGTACGAAATTGGAAGAGGCATATATCACTAGTGCAGAACCAGGCTTTAGCGCCGGTTCGTAAGGGCCTTTAGTGCCGGTTCGACAACCGGCACTAAAGAGTGGGGACTAAAGGTCCCCCCCTTTAGTACCGGTTCATCACGAACCGGCGCTAAAGTGCCACCATGTGGCGAGAGCCGAGCCAGTGCGTGCGGGACATTAGTACGGTTGGTAACACCACCGGTACTAAATATTTGGGGGTGTTTTGGTATTATTTTTTATTTTTCCTTTAATTTTGTTTTTTCAATTTAATTTAGTGATTATTTTAGTTGTTAAATCATTAGGTGATAGTACCACAGATTAGTTTCGACTGGATGCATGTGGATCATGTAGAACATCGGTTGGTGAAGCGGCTGACGTCGCAAAACATCTTGGGCCAAAAGTAGTTCTTGGAGAGCGTAGCAAATGTCTTGTCGCGTCCAAAGTGTCCCATTAGTCCTTGATAGAGGCGAGGTGTCCCGATCTTCCGATGAGATGATAACTATCGATTTGGTGGAGACGACTTTGACGATCCGACTACAAACGTGCAACGACGTTGTGCCTTAGCAACCGCTAAACCAACTCCGAGAGGTTATTGACCACGCCGGAGCACGATCAAACTGAGCACGAAGGTCTATTCCTGCAAGTAATCGAAGAACAAGCAAGAATATGATTAAGCAATCTGAATATTGCGAATAGGGATGAAGTATTGATAAAAGTGGGGTTTCATAAGCGGTCTTGGTCTGGTCGTTGGACACAAACGAAGTACACGAAGTTGCAGCGATGACTAACTTTTAACTAAATGAAATCCAAAGTTTAAACGACGCCCTAAGGGCTGTATATATGGAGGAAGAGGGGGGAATTTCATGGCCCTTGGAGGAGGGTTCTGAAACCAACCCTAACTCTTGTTTCCCCACACATACATACTCTAAAAATAGCCTATACTTATGCATTTCGAAATTACATGGGCCTGGTCCAATAATAAGGTGACGCAGCACCTAGATTAGCCTCTGGACGAAATTTATGAAGTGGCACCTTGTATATTTCGTCCAAGGCTTCATGCACTCATTATGGTGGCTTCAAAGTCCTGAAATCATCACTTGTAACTCCGTTCTTGTTCCCCTTGCGCATGCCACCATCTCCATGGTTGGTCTTGCTCCAGTGTTCATCCCTCTTCTCCATGCCAGGCCCTTCATTTGTAAGCAAAACAAATGTATCCAATTTAGACAGCATCATATTCTCGTGAACATTAGAATCATTACCAAGAAACGAAAGTGCCTGATAATTTAATTGGCGTGCGCGGGCTCTAGTAATTGGTCTAGTATATGTAGTAGTAGGGGCTGTGGGTGTAACAATGGTATTGATGTCCTCATCAGTCCTCCTCCATTAGATTCTTGCAAAAGTAACAAACGAAGAGAAGACTCGTGGATGCAAAGTTTGTTAGCTCTCATAAGATAACCATCCTTGAGGTAATATGGATCCCAAGAAGTATGCGTCAAACACTTAGCATAAGGAATAGAAAAAGTAGGATCATGCTCATACAAGTCTTTTATGTGCTCAAAACCAATGACATTCAACTCAAGTTGTGTAACAAGCATGCATATACGGCAAAGCGCATCCGCCACAACATTTTCCTTACCTTCAATATACTTGATGACATAAGGAAATGACTCAATAAACTCACTCCATTTAGCATGACGCTTGTTCAACTTAGTTTGACCCTTAAGGTACTTAAGCGTTTCATGATCGGTATGGATGATAAATTCATGAGGGCGAAGGTAATGTTCCCATTCATGGAAAACTCGCACTAAAGCATATAGCTCTTTGTCATAGATGGGGTAATTGAGTTGCGCCCCGAAGAGTTCCTCACTAAAGTATGCTATGGGGCACTTCTCTTGCGTTAACAGACCTCCTATGCCATTACCACTAGCATCACAATGAATTTCAAAAGGTTTGTCAAAGTTGGGTAAACAAGCACGGGAGCATGCCTAAGCAAATTCTTAAGCTCATTGAATGCGCTATCTTGAGATGGTCCCCAAACAAAGGGTGCATTCTTCTTGCTCAAAGCATGTAAAGGAGATGCAATGGTGCTAAAATCCTTTACAAAGCGACGGTAAAACCCGGCTAAACCAAGAAAACTATGCACTTTTTGCAAATTGGTTGGTTGGGGCCAAGTTTTAATAGCATTGAACTTAGATTCATCAACATGAACCCCCTTAGAAGATACTACAAAACCCAAGTAAACAAGCTTATCAACATCAAAAAGGAATTTTTCCATATTAGCATAAAGACGCCCTTTAGAAGAGTTTGAAGACCTGTGCGAAGGTGGGTGACATGCTCTTTGAGAAATTTGCCAAACACAAGGATATCATCAAAGTAGACCACAACAAACTCACCCAATGTAAGGGCGAAACACATAATGCATAAGGCGCATGAAAGTACCGGGTGCTTCCGATAAACCCATAGGCATGACTAACCACTCATATAAACCAAACTTTGTTTTGAAAGCGGTTTTCCATTCATCACCCTCTTGTATACGTATTTGATAGTAACCACTTTTAAGATCAATTTTGGAAAAAATAGTGGCAGCGCTAAGTTCATCTAGCATATCATCAAGGCGTGGAATGGGGTACCTATAGCGAACGGTGATAGCATTGATGATTCTACAATCGGAGCACATGTGAAAGCTACCGTCTCTTTTTGGCACAAGAATGACCGGTACGGCACAAGGACTCAAACTTTCACGCACATGTCCATGATCTATGAGATGCTTTACTTGCCTTTGTATTTCTTTGGTTTGTTCGGGGTTGACTCAGTAGGGAGCTTTGTTTCGAAGTGGCGCTCCGGGGATGAGGTCGGTGCGTTGCTCGATGCCTCGTAGTGGAGCTAAACCCGGAGGTAGCTCCTCGGGGAAAACATCTTGGAATTCCTGCAAAAGAGAAGATAACACTAGAGGAAGATTGTGAGAGGTGTTAGCTTTGGGTGCCTCATCTTTGCACAATATGACATAGTGTAGGACACTTGATGGGTTCTCGCACACTTCTCTCATCTCACGTTTGGTGGCAAATAGAACTAAGTTTGTCTTGTCTCTCATCGTGGAGGCACTCCATTTTGGCTTGTGGCTCCCACTCTCTTTTTGGTGGGTTGATCACTCACTATTCTCTCCACGATGGGTGGCTTGCTTGTCGGCGAGCACTTGTCTTGGAGACATCGGTCATAGCACAAACTCCTTCCCTTTCATCTTGAAGCTATAGTGATTTGTACGCCCATTGTGGATGACACCTCGGTCAAATTGCCAGGGCCGTCCAAGAAGGAGGTGGCAAACGGTCATCGGAAGGACATCACACTCCAAAGTGTCTTCGTAAGCTCCGATCTTGAAAGAGACTTGTACTCTATGCTCGACTTGGATGGTGCCATTGTTGCTTAGCCATTGAACTTTGTAAGGGTGTGGGTGCTTCATCCTGACCAATTGGAGCTTGGAACATAGTTCTTCACTTGCTAAGTTATGGCAACTTCCTCCATCGATGATGACCTTGACGGACCTTCCATTTATGCCGTCTTTGGTGTGGAAGATATGGCATCTTTGGTCTTCTTCTTGTTGATGTTGAAGAGTCAAGACCTTGGAGACAACAAGAGCGGGGCTCGAATCTTCGTCACAAGAGACTTGATCATCTTCATCTTTGTTGTTCACTTGCCGGTGCATTGCCACTTGCTCATGGGCTTCCATTTCTCCTTCACTCATGGAGTCGTATGTTCCGTCGTCGTTGAGGAACATGGTGCGCTTGTTTGTGCACTCAAAGGACTTGTGGCCTCGGCCGCCACATGTGAAGCATTTGAAGGAACTCGTCTTGATGTTCTCATCGGTTGGGGTAGATGAGGATGAAGCTTTCGGCTTGAAGTTGCTTGTAGTAGGAGGACGACTTGAGCTTGTTGAAGTTTTCTTGTAACTTGACTTGTCGCCGTTGCTTGTAGATGGCTTGGTTGAGGTAGAAGGTGTTGGAGTCGTTGAAGCTTGGGTGTTGGAGAAGCCATAGGACTTGGATGAGTACTTGGTGTACTTGAAGTCATCTTGCACTTGACGTTCCGCTTTGGTAGCTTGATGCACTATCTCGATGAGGTTCGAGTATGGTTGGAAGTCGGCGATCTTCTTGATAGGATGATTGAGTCCATTCAAGAAACGTGCCATAGTTTTCTCATCATCTTCCATGACATTGGCTCGTATCATGGCAATCTCCATTTCCTTGTAGTACTCTTCAACGCTCTTGGTTCTTGCTTGAGTAGTTGGAGTTTCTTGAAGAGGTCGCGGTTGTAGTAGTTAGGCACGAATCGTGCTCTCATGACATCCTTAATTTGCGCCCAAGTGGTGATTGGTGGTTCACCTTTGGCCTCTCGACGCCTAATGACTTGTGCCCACCAAATGAGGACATAGTCTTGGAATTCGAGGGATGCCATCGCGATCTTCTTCACTTCTTCATAGTTGTGCAAGCGGAAGATTTTGTCAAACTTCAATGCTCGTGAGATGTACTCTTCGGGGTCATTGCTTCCGGTGAACTTGGGCATAGTGAACTTTAGCTTGCCATATCGTTGCTCTTCATTGTGTTGGGGTCGGGGATGATGATTCCCATGTCTTTGAGGATTGACAATATAATGTTGCTCTTGGCGAGGAGGGTTGTCGAACTCATTTTGCTCTTGTCTTAGAGGAGGTCCATTGTCATCATGCTCTCGATGGACTTGATGTTCTTGTCTCGCTTGAGGAGGTGCTTGTCGATCTTGACGAGGTGGAACTTGATGATGCACACGTGATTGATAAATCTTTGCTTGAGCTTCGTCGCGAAGTGCTTCTTCTTGTAGGCGAGCTTGTCAGCCTCGGTTGGCTACGGCTCGACTTGAATCTCGAAGGGCACGTTGCGCCTCAAGTGCTTGTGCTTCTCGTAGTTGTTGTTCTTGACGTTGTGCTTCGGCGTCTTGTGCATCTTGATGTTGTCGCGCTTGTTCCTCTTGTTCTTGTTGTGGTTGGCGTTGCCATTCTTGTGCTTGCACGGATGTAACTTGGTTTTGACGATGTCGATGCTCTTGAGAGGCGGTGTCGTGTAGAGGATTGCGGTTTCCTTGACGATCTTGACGCGTGGCACGACGAAGAGTTTTCGATGTCGGGGTACTTGAGCCGGAGATAGTGTCGTCGGAGTGTCGACTAGCGCGGCTCCGTCTTGAGTAGAATGACGAGGTAGAAGACCGATTGACCAACAAGGCGCAAATGTCGTCCATTCTTGCATTGCTCTCCTGCTTTTGTTCATCGATCTTGTGGTCGAAGTAGTCTCTTGTACGTTGCTTGGAGATTCGCAAGTCGGTGGCGAGATGGTCGATGCGATCACTCATTGCTTGTTGCTCTTGATGCAAAGCTTGTTGGGCACCAAAGAGGTGGCTCTTCTTGACATATGATGACATGTCGTCGTCTTGCTCCAAGAAGAGTGGGTTGGTAGAAGAACTTGGCCTATCCATCATTCCAAACAAAGATATGTGAGTGGGAGAAAGAGAAGAACCAATACCAAATGTATCTTGACCGATGTTGAAGATGGATCAATGGTCACTCCAATGTGTAACAAGGAAATAGCACAATTGGTACCAATTCTTGTCGGTTTCTCACACCTACACAAGTAAAATCTTATGGTGGATCTTGGTTAGGATGGTGGCATAAAATTTGATGCAATCATTAGTGAGCTTCAATAATTTTGGAAAAGATTTACAAATTTGCAATGCAAAAAGTAGACCAAGCAAGATAAGGTACACGGAAACACACACGCAAATAGATAAGTGGGGTCGTGCAACCAAGGGTGAGCCAAAATGTGGAATCCACGAAAATGCTTGTGTTGCACAACACTAGAGAGACGCTAGCACGATTGCACAATAGGCGGATACAAACTTGTGCACAACCTACTAAGAAAAAATGCAACGACTTCTATCCCAAGTATGCTATATGTATGGTATTTCGGTGGTATGATCCAAGATGATCAGGTATGACAATCTTAATGTTGTATGATGCTATGGTTCTTGCTTATGAGCTCTTTTTTTATCTTTCCTCTTTTGCTTAAAAGCTTGTTTGGCCCTTGGTTGTTTGAGCTCTTTCTCATGCAATGCTTCACGAACTAAGATAGCAATTGTGTGAAAGTATGATGATATCACGATACCAAGATGATACCAAGGTGAGGTTGATACCAAAATGATGTAGCCGTTCGTAGTAGTCCGTGGCGAAGATGAGCGGTGGTGATGTTGATGTCGAACCATACCTAAATAGCCGAAACACAATAGGACACGGAAAACCACAACTCAAATTCTCAAAGCAAAGTGGGTCAAAATTGTCGAAGTTGGTAGCGAGGGAGCTATGGTGGTGCTATGCGGATGTGGTGGTTGTATGCGGAAGTGTATGTGGGCACCAGAACAAAATTGGGCGAAAGTTAGGCGAAAAGGAAGCGGTGGATGGAAATGTTGCTGTCAAGGGCCGGATGTCCGGGCTGTCGGGCTGGATGTCCGGGCTCTGGATCCGTGGACTAACTCGAAGAACACCGCGTGGAGAGGTCAAATCCAGGGCAAAATTTGGAAGATTTGGTGGATGGAAATTGGGGAAAAGTTGGGAAAAGGCTAGATCTACCTGCAACACACGAAATCCGCGGATCAAATCCAACAAAACTTCATTACACCAACAAATCACAAAAAAATTAGGGCTATTTTTGTGGGGCAATTTTCGAATTAGGGAAGAACACAACAAAATCAGGCTAGAAAACACAACGGGAGGCTCCGAAATCATGATCAACATGGCTCATGATACCAAGATGATGTAGGGTGGAACCCTATACGGCCGATCTTTCATGAAATGAGCGGATCCCAACTAAGAACACGAAGAACACGAGGGAAAACACAAGAGAATCACTCAAACCAACAAGATTCGATTACAGATGTGCTAGATCCAGGAAACACAAAGGGAGATACACGATCCAAAGTCAACAAAGGACGATACAAAGGGTAACCGGTTCTTCTCCATGAGGAGGTCTTCATGTGGGTCTTCTCCGTGAGGAGGTCTTGAATCCAAGGGAATCTTCTCCGAAGAGGGGCCGCGGTCTCTCTCGTGGAGTAGATCCGTAATGGATGAGCAATGCTCTATCTCACATATGAGCTAAACCAATGCTAACCCAAGAAAGAGGGAGATGGGAGAGTAAATATAGTATAGGTGGGCGAAGGGGTACACGGGCCTCGGCCCTTTACTATCTTGTGAGAGGCGGGGCGGATGTCGGGCGACGGGCGGATGTCGGGGCTTGAGAGGAGCGGATATGCAGGATGGGAGGCGGATGTCGGGTGACGATGCATGTTTACATGCTCTCTACGGACGGAGGCGCGGATTTCGGGCTTATGGCCGGATGTCTGGCCCGGGCCGGATGTCCGGGCTGGTGCCGGACGTCTGGGGCTTGTAGGTGCTCGGCGGCTGGGATGCTGCTGTGGTGGATGTCTCCAGCGGCCTCATGTCCGGGCCCTAGAGCTGTCTTCTTCTCCTTCCGGCAGTTCCCTTCATCCGTGAACTTGGCCGCTTGTCCGTCTTCACGTGCATCCTCGGGAGGGTCCTCTTAACACCTAATCATGCATAACATATCGGACTTAGGTAGTAGCCATGTCTCGAGTGGATCATATGTGATATCACTAAGGAAGGAAGTCACCTCGTTCTCGAGAGCTCTAGCTCGTGCTCGTGTCATAGGTCCTCTTGGCTCTTGATGAGACGATGGTAGGTCCATGGGGATGACCATAGGGTGCTCCGCATCAAAGGTGCTCAGCGATATCGATCAAGATCTTGATCCAAAGGTCGACCTGCTCGGATTGGTTCGCTAGCTTATCCTCCGCATCTTTTTGAAGGAGCCTCTTGTTGTCCGGATCCTTCATCAGTTGTTTCTCACGGACCTCGCCAGATTCGATCGAGCTCTCCAGGTTGCCAATCCTGGCCTTCATATCTTCAATGGTGCTGTTGGCAGTCTCAAGGTCTTGGCTCTTGGAGGAGAGCTGTGATTGCACCTCCTTCAGACAGGTCTTCGCCTTCTGTGCCTCTTCCTTGAGGGTCACGGCTTCTTTGGCACTCCGGGCAAGATCTTCCGTCAGTTTGGCCACCTGTTGATCAAGGTCAACCTTGGCAGTAGATGCAGCAGCAAGCTTCTTCAGTCGGATGGCAAAGTCAGCAGTAAGATCTTCCAGGGCTGCCTTGTGCTTGTCTTCCTACTCTTTGGTACGCTGCTGGACAAGGGCTTCCAGCTCATCGTCCTTGGCGCGGAGGGTGGCCTCGAGGTTTTCCTCCTGGGAACAGATGCTCTGCTCCCTGGCGTCCAGAAGCGTCGTGCGCTCCGCCAGGCGGGCTTCTCGGGCGGCGACATCCTCTTTCGCCATAGAGATCGTCTCATGTTGCCGCAAGAGGACTTGGAATTGCTTGCCGTGCCACTCGCACAATTCATTACCCTTATCCCTCAGCTTCTGATCGACACTGTTGGTAGAACTGCGTTGCTCCTTGAGTGCCTGCCACTTCTGGCCGTACCGGGTCTGCGTTTCCTTGATTCCCACCGCCACGGACTCCAGAAAGGACAGGTCCAAGACTGCATCGACAGAGCCGTCAGTCTCCCCTATTTGCTGGGAAAGGGGCGCCATGATACGCTGAATCTCTTCATCCAGTTCTGTGCTCATTGCTGCCGAAGAACCGGGGACTCTGAGTCCATGTTGGGCCAGCACTAATGCTAGCTGGCTTGAGATTGGTTGTGAGGTCCTAATCGAGGTTCCAAACGATGGGGGAGGGCTCATGGCTTAACGGGGGATTTTCTCCTCAACCGACACTCCCGATCCTGACGCATTAACAGGGGCCTTCCCTGCTCCTTCGGGGACTCCTGGGCTTCCGCGGCAACGTGTTCCTGCCCCTCCGTAGCATCGATTTTGGCGGCTTCCTCAATAACATCTCTCACGATGTTGGCCACCTCCTCCAACAACTCAGGCTCCTCAGCCAATGGTACTGCAAGCAAGGGCCGACCGGCAATCATGAGGAGGAAGAAACATTGGAGAACCCAGAACTAGGAACAAGATTATAAGGGAAAAGAAGATAAGTTACGGGGAGTGGTCTGCCGTGGAGAGTCTTCATTCTTCCCGGCAACATCACTTGTGGGGACATGGACACGCCCACTTCCCCGGTAACTGTGGTGTCGACTCGAGGAGACTCCTCCTTTCTGATCGGAGATGGGGGACGCTCTTCTGCGTCGTCCTTGGCGGGAGAAGTCGGCGCCATGTCTTCACGACAAGGGCTGGGGTAGGGGCTTACCACTGGATCATTCGTGCTGCTCCCCGCCTGGCCCATGCCTCCTGAGGATCTCGGCGACTCCGCGTGCCTGAGCCATTTGGTCCGGTGGATGAGGGTCTCACCTTCCTCCTCCTCTTCCCTGGCAAAGACAGCAAGCAAGATCGGTCAGCAAACAGGCAAACACATAGAAACTGCAGCAAGGAAAGGAGAGTGTTCTTCCTTACTCTTCATCAATAAGCATGGAGCTTAGCTCGAACTCCATGGGCGGTGAGAGCACTCTGCTCCTCTTCAGGGTCGGAGGAACAGAGCTTCCCGGCAACTTCGAACCCTGCTGAGGCGCAGGGGGCTCTGACAAGGACGAGCTATGCGAGGAGCTCGAGCCGGACTAGGAGTTGGAGTCCACTCCCGTGGCTGCCAATTGCTTGGCAGGAGGGGTCTTAGCCCCGGAAAGGCAAGAGGACTGCCGGTGCACCGTGTCCGGCTTGCTACCCTTGGAGGTAGTATTCTTTACCTTCTTGGTGGCAGGCGCAGGAGCGGGAACCGCTGCTCCCCGTCTAACCACCCGCCTACGAGGATGCTGGTCCAAGATTGGCTCGGGGGCTTGAGGGCTTGCCGCGAGCCACTCCTCCCTAGGCCGCTCTGCTTCCTCAGCTCCTTCCTCTTCCTGGGCCTCCGCCGCTGCAGCATATAAGGCTTCGATCCTGGCGGGCTCGTCTCCAGCAGGCTCGTCCCTGGTAGGATCGCCCCCGGCAGGATCGTCCCTGGCAACCTCCTCTATGGCGGGCGCCTTGCTCCTGCCGTGAGGGGAGTCTTCATCCTCAGCCTCCTCCTCCTCCACTTTCCTGGCCTTTGCCTTTTTGGCAGCCCAGAATGCCTTGCCCTCCTCGATCTGCCTCTTGATGAACGCCTCCTCCACCTTGGAGGTGCACTTGAACATATTGGTCTCCACCCTAGTAGCCCTTTCCACTAGGCTGGAGGCCCACGCAAGCTCTTCGGTAAGCTCCGGTAACTGCCAGTCACCCGCAACCCCATGAGCGTTGCAATCTGGCATCCATTTTAGAATCTGGTCCCGGGCGAAGTTGGTGTTCAGCGGGATGACGCTTGCCAGCAACTTGAACGGCCCAAGGTTGCCAAACAGTTGTTCGCACAACCAAGCATGACCGTAAACTGATAGATTGTTGGTCAGGCCGGGGTACAATCTCATTCTATTCGCAGCTTCTCCGTACTGGCAGGCAAACCAGTCCCTCTTTTGTAGTGGCGCGATGCAGCGATGGAGGAAGTCGTCCCCCACATGCCCGATGGTTAGCCCGACAGCTTTTAGACGGGTAACCCTGTTTATTCCCGAGCCTGTCATCAATAAGGCCAAATTTCCTCCATTCATTGTCGCGCACAATGCACTCTGTCCATGCCTGGGAGAAATCTGGGGCCTCCTCGTCCTGGATCCAGCACTAGTCTGCCCTCCACACCTCCCATTTGCCATGCTGCTGTCGGGAGAGGTAATCCCAATTTTCCCTCACCACCCGAGGCATCCAGCTTATATTTTCAGAACGGTGAGCTTTGCTCTCCACCCGCGGGATGAAGTAGTGCCTAAACAGGTCTACATTGGGGGCAACTCCAACAAAGTTCTCACACAAGTGGGCGAAAATCGCCATGCACGCCATTGCATTCAGCGTGAAGTCCAGGAAGTGGAAATCATAGATTATCATCGTCGCTTCAAAGAAATCTGAAAAACGAGGACAGAGGTCGCAGATGAAGTATGCGCAAAAGAATCGGTACGAATCCGGTAGATCCTCTTTCCCCTCCGCCAGAACCTTGGGTGCGCCATGCCCCTTTAGAACCTCCCTCCCCCATAGGTATCCATACCTTGCTACCAATGCGTCTCCGTCCAGATTCGACGGGAAGAAGACCACGTATCCCCTTTGCTTCTTGTCCAGCTCTGCCGCTCTCTTCTTTCTCCCTTCCACGGCCACTTCGTTCGCGGTGGTCTCCCACTTCCCCTTGGGGGTAGCGGTTTTCTTCCCCATCTCTCAAGCTGCGGCAGGGATGGAGGAGGAAGCTGGATGGGGATCAGAGGTGAATGTGGGCGAGGAGGGAGAGCATTCGCTTGGCTTGCGGAAGAAGATGGCGGAGGGGCGAGGCGGATGATGAATGAGCAGTGCATCTTCGCGTTTTTATCTTTTAAGGGAAAGAGACGTGGGGGAGGGCGCGACTCTTCAGAAAGTTACCATTTTACATTAATTGCTACAGTCCCACGACCCCATGACCCGCGGTAATTACGCGAAGTGGATGTCAGATTGATTGGCATCATGACAAACCGCTGCACGCCCAGCGTACCCACGCCACGTGTCCATGCACTATTTGGGGCCTAACTCAACGTGCCCCACGACACATATGGCTCAGGCCCGGGGGCTTCTATCAGGGTACAAAAACAAGGGTGAATGTTTCCCCTGACTTGTGCACGGACAGGAAAACACCGGTCCGGCAACATTCAACATGCAAGGTAAGGTCAAGCAGGAGAGATAAGATCTTTGAGAAATCAAAGGGCGGATCAAGAAGACCAAGACCAACCAAACGAGCAAGATGTCACTAAGGAAATACCTCCCTTGCTGGGCAGGCGAGCCTGGCGGTGTCGAGGTTACCCTGAAGACAAGTCTTGAGACTCCATCGGCAGGCATGCTGGGGGCGCCAAGGGCGGATCACCCCGCCAAGGCTCCACCGTTCGACCTCACAGCAATGCAAGTCACTTATCGGTGCTGTGTCAAGCCCCCGAATGACTAAGTGGCTGTTATTTGGCACATGGCAGCCATTTCCGAAGGAAATCACCTCCAAATGACACCCGTCCAGGGACATGTCACGCAGGCAGGCGAGTAGGTGGCCGAACGGCACGGCAAGGCTTGCCGGACTACTCCACGATGTGACACTAAGCGGTGCATTTAATGCGCCTTGTCCTGTCTACAGAGTTAGGTATGATAGCACTATTTGCTATCTAATCAGTACACAATGAATGATTTGCCATTGTGGTGACCCCTTGACCTATAAAAGGAGGGCCGTGGCAACCTTAGAAAGGATTCGGACCTCTGTATACTCGTACGTGCATAGCTGCTCCCGTCCCGAGGCAACCTTGCCGGGCAAGAGCGCTGCATCTCCACCCGATCCACACATCAATCCACCAAAGTAGGAGTAGGGTTTTATGCCTCGCGGCGGCGCGAACTTGGGTAAAAACTGCCCATGTCAATGTTACCGTGCTGCTCTATGCCCTTTGTTCTTTGTGCAATGTGCTCTTCCCCCTGCTGAACCGCAAGGGAACGAAGGCCCCATAGGTGGTTGTGTTTTCCCACGACGATCATACTACATTAAGATTATCATACTCAATCATCTTGGATCATATCATTAGAACACCATACATATGGCATACTTGGGATAGAAGTTGTTGCATTTTTCTTAGTAGGTTGCGCACAAGTCTCGTATCCGCCTATTGTGCCATCGAGCTAGCATCTCTCAGCGATGTGCAACAAGAGCATTTTCATGGATTTCACATTTTGGCTCACTCCTTGGTTGCACGAACCCATCTATCTATCTGTGTGCGTGTTTCCGTGTACCATATCTTGCTATTGGTCTACTTGTTGTATTTGCAAATCTTTTTCAACATTATTGAGTCTTGCTAACTTTCACATCAAATTTTGTCCACCATCCTAACGAAACTACACCAAATGCTTTATTTGTGTAGGCGTGAGAGATTGACGAGATACTGTACCAATTGTGCTATTTCCTTGTTACATCATTGAGTGATCTTCGATCCATTCTCAACATCGGTCAAGGTACATTTGGTATTGTTCCTATCTTTCCTACACTAACACATTTACTTGAAATAATGGATAGGCCAACTACTTCTACCAACCCACTCTTCATCAAGCAAGACGAGGACCCAAACACCAATGTCACCAAGAACCACCTCTTTGGCGCACAAAGAACATTGCATCAAGAACAACAAGCATTGAGTGACTGCATAGACAATCTCACCACCAACTTGTGACATTCCGAGCAACGTACAAGAGACTACTTCGACAACAAGATTGACAAAAAAACAAGAGAACAATGCAAGAATGGATGAGATTCGTGCCTTGTTGGTCAACCGCTCTTCTACCACTTCGTCATATTCAAGACGGAGCCGCTCGAGTCAACACTCCGACGACACCATCTCCGGCTCAAGTACATCGACGTCGAACACTCTTCGTCGAGCCGCGCGCCAAGACCATCAAGCAAACCGTAATCCTCTACACGACACCGATCCTCAAGAGCAACTTCTAGCGCAAGACCATCAACATCGTCAAAATCAAGCTACCTTTGCGGAAGCACAAGGATGGTAACGCTTACGCCAACAAGAGGAAGAGCGCGCATGCCAACACCAAGACGAGGAAGACGCCAAAGCTCTTAGTCAACAACAACAACAATGAGAAGATAAAACACTTGAGGCGCAACGTGCCCTCCAAGGCACAAGTCGTGCCATTGCCGCACGCAACCGACATAGGCGTGAGCAAGAAGAAGCACTTCGAGATGAAGTTCAAGAAAGGAACTATCAAGCACGATTGCACTGACAAGTTCCACAAGCTAGACAAGAACTACAAGTTCGCCAAGAGCAACAAGACAATGGGAATCCTCCACGCCAAGAGCAAGTTGAGGGAGAAAATCCTCCATGTCAAGGACGTCATCATCCTCGACCCCAACACAATGAAGAGCAACGCTATGGCAAACTCAAGTTCACCATGCCCAAGTTTTCCGGAAGCAATGATCTCGAAGAGTACCTTTTATGGGCATTGAAGGTCGATAAGATCTTTCGTTTGCACAACTATGTGGAAGAGAAGAAGATCGCCATGGCATCCCTTGAGTTCCAAGACTATGTCCTCATTTGGTGGGAGAAAGTCATTGAGCGTCGAGAAGCAAGAGGTGAACCACCAATAACAACTTGGGATCAGATGAAGGATGTCATGAGAGCGTGCTTCATGCCAACATACTATAACCCCGACCTCTTCAAGCGACTACAACTCCTCAAGCAAGGAACAAAGACCGTTGAAGAGTACTACAAGGAAATGGAAATTGCCATGATACGAGCTAATGTCATGGAAGATGATGAGAAAACTATGGCCCGCTTCTTGAATGGACTCAATCACCCTATCAAGAAAATTGCCGACTTCCAACCTTACTCAAACCTCATCGATCTGGTGCATCAAGCTACTAAAGCGGAGCGACAAGTGCAAGATGACTTCAAGTATGCCAAATACTCTTCCAAGACATATGGCTCTTACAACCAAGCTTCAACAACTACACCAACTTCTACCTCAACCAAACCTTCTACAAGCAACGGCGACAAGTCAAGTTACAAGAAAACTTCGACAACCTCAAGTCATCCTCCTACTCAAGGGACTTCGAGCTGAGATCTTCATGATCTACAACTCCACCGTATGAGACCACAAAGACAAGTTCCATCAAATGCTTCACATGCGACGGTCGAGGCCACAAGTCCTTCGAGTGTACCAACAAGCGTACCATGATTCTCAACGACGACCATACATACGACTCCATGAGAGAAGGAGGAATGAAAGCCCTTGAGAATGTGGCTATGCACCGGCAAGTCAACGAGGATGAAGATGATAAAGTCTCTTGTGACGAAGATTCGAGCCCTGCTCCATTGTCTTCAACATCAACAAGACGAAGACCAAAGATGTCATATCTTCCACACCAAGGCGGGCATCAATGGAAGGTCCGTGAAGGTCATCATAGACTGAGGAAGTTGCCATAACTTGGCAAGTGAAGAACTATGCTCCAAGATCCAATTGGTCAAGATGAAGCACCCGCATCCCTACAAGGTCCAATGGCTTAGCGACTCTGGCACAATTCAAGTGGAACACATGGTCCATGTCTCCTTCAAGATCGGAGCATACGAAGACACATTGGAGTGCGACGTTGTTCCTATGTCCGTTTGCCACCTCCTACTTGGACGACCATGGAAATTACACCGCGCCGTCATCCATAATGGGCGAACCAATCACTATTGCTTCAAGATGAAAGGGAAGGAGTACATTCTACGACCTATGTCTCCAAGCCAAGTGATCACCGACAAGCAAGCTACCAACCATCATGGAGAAAATAGTGAGAGAGCGAACCACCAAAAAGAGAGTGAGCGCCACAAGCCCAAATTGAGTGCCTCCACGATGAGTGACAAGAAAAACCTAGTGCTATTCGCTACAAAAAGTGAGATGAGAGAAGTGTGTGAGAACCCATCAAGTGTTATGCACTATGTCTTATTGTGCAAGGACGAGGCACCTAAAACTAACACCTCTCACAATCTACCTTTAGTGTTATCTTCTCTATTGTAGGAACTCCAAGATGTAATCCCCGACGAGCTACCTCTGGGTCTACCTCCTCTTCGAGGCATCGAACACCGCATCGACGTCATCCCCGGAGCAACTCTTCCTAACAAGGCTCCCTACCGCGTCAACCCCGAGGAAACCAAGGAGATCTGACGGAAAATACAACAACTCGTCGACAATAGCCATGTACGAGTAAGCTTGAGCCCATGTGCCATCCCGGTAATCCTTTTCCCAAGAAAGATGGTACATGTCGGTGTCAAAACCGGCGGATCTCGGGTAGGGGGTCCCGAACTGTGCGTCTAGGAGGATGGTAACATGAGACAGGGGACACGATGTTTTTACCCAGGTTCGGGCCCTCTCGATGGAGGTAATACCCTACTCCTGCTTGATTAATATTGATGATATGGGTAGTACAAGAGTAGATCTACCACAAGATCAAGGAGGCTAAACCCTAGAAGCTAGCCTATGGTATGATTGTTGTTCGTCCTACGGACTAAAACCCTCCGGTTTATATAGACACCGGATAGGTTAGGGTTACACAGAGTCGGTTACAATGGTAGGAGATCTATGTATCCGTATCGCCAAGCTTGCCTTCCACGCCAAGGAAAGTCCATCCGGACACGGGACGAAGTCTTCAATCTTGTATCTTCATAGTCCAGGAGTCCGGCCAACGGTGATAGTTGACTATCCGGACACCCCATAATCTGGGACTCCTCGGTAGCCCCGAACCAGGCTTCAATGGCGATGAGTCCGGCGCGTTGATTGTCTTGACATTGCGGCGGGTTCTTCTCCAAATTCCATATACTTGTCGAATAGTGTCCAACTTCCGGTAAATGCTGCGCTCCTTGGCTTCTCGCCCAATAATGGCCATCTTCCACGTGTTTGAATGAATCACGAAAAGCCGGGGTATTTTACACTTACCCCCTAGCTGTGCAAATGAGCCACCTATAAAAGGCGAGGATCTAGATCTGAGTCACACCATCCCCCCTTTGAGCTTTCATCGGGCGCTTGACCAAGGCCCATTCCATCATGGACGGTCGGCGGCTCCTCCTCCAGCGCTCCAGTCCTCGGCACAGAAATTGTGAGGATGCTCGGTCCCATAGCGAGCTAGTTATACTCCAAACCAAGGGATTTCTTCCCCAGCCTTCATGGTGCGGTTCGAGCCGTACTTGCCACCTACAAGGGCGGAAAGCAAGCGGAGAGTGTCCCCAATCCCTCTAAAGGAGGCGGGTATGCTTCATCTCTTATCTAGTAAGAGGACTCGAATTTCCAATCCATCCGTTTCTCAGGGGCTCTTGGAGTTCTCTGACCTCCAGTTGCACCACCTTCGCCTGCCTCCATTTTGCACATCGCGAGCCGTGGCCCTTTGCAAAATGTTCTTGGGCGATGAGGCTCATTTTGCGTTGTGGAAGAGATTATTCTGCCTAGTACCCCGTTCTCGGAGGGTCAATATATCAAGTGGGCGGAGCAGAACTATGGCGCATCGCTGGGACGGATATCTATCCGGAACCCCAAAAGAAAGCGTCCAAGACTGGCCTTGAATGGTTTTACATGGAGGGCGTCCGCTGCGGATCTGTTGAATCGGCCTTAGGAGTTTATAGCGCTTCTCGAAGAAGCGCCTAAGCTGGCGCCATGAGCCCCGGAGGAAAATGATCGGGATGTCCTTTACTTGATGAGCGAATAAGACTCTTGGCTCATGCGGATTGACCATGATTGGAGTCATAGCAATCTGCATTATGAAGTGCAGCCGCTTCAATATAGGGGCCGCAATGTGGGACTACAGCGGGGAGGACGATGCCACCCACCATGGCCGCAAAGGGCCGGGATCGGTCACCGAACTGGTGAAGACCTTGGCTGCCATGTATAAAGGGGAGGAGGAGGATTTTCTCCGCGTCAACCCACTAAGCGAGTTTTCTTCAAATAATCCTCGAAGTTGGGTAAGTAAACATCTTTGTGGCCTGTCCGATCAATGTTCCCCTGATTAAATATCTCATTTCATGGTTTCTGCGCAGGAACTGCGCCGGACTGTGGAGAAGATACACAGCCCACCCCCACAACCCGAGGATCCGGAACGGTCCCTCGATCCGGCCTCCGAAGAGGATTCGGATATAAAGGCGGAGTTGATCGACGGGGTGTTCCACCAACTTAGCATCGACAATGCTTTGGTTGCCGTTACGGCTGATTACCCCGGAATACCTCCAGCCTAACAGGTAACTAAGACCGAGGTCCCAATACTCTGATAACGACCCATCCGTGCTAATCTCTTGATCACCGTATACCAATGGTGTTTCGCAGGGGGTGCCTTCGAGGCAGGAGGCCGAGCCAGCGGCGACTGGCCAACAAGGCGATCTGACCCGCATGCTAAAAAAGTGCGGCCGGATCGAAACTCCGCCCAAGCGGTATGGCATGTTACCATGTTCGAGGATTGATTCCTAGAAGGCGTACTACGCTGATGCTCTTTAGGAAAAAAGCACTTTCGCGGACTGAGTCGGGAGGTTATAATCTAACCTCCGCCACCAGGCTCCAAAGCCGGGTCAAAGCGGAGGCGAGCCTGGCGTCGTCGGATGTTCCTCCGACGAGAGGATGCCGACAGATTGTCGCCACCAACTCCGAGGTGGAAGTGCCATGAATCACAGGCGCGCCGGACAATTCTTCGTGGCGCATGTTTCTCCCAAGAGGCCTTGAATGCCTTCAATTAGGAGATCGCACCTCCGTGCCGCTCAAGATGGTCTAGCCAAAGCCACGGAGCAGTATGTAAAGGACATCTGGTGAGAAAATTTGTGATTATATATGCAGTAGCCCCGAGACTTAAAATAGTTAGAATAACTGATTTAAGGATCATTTGTTATCTGAGATCTTACTGAAAAGAATACCCGACTGTCCTAGGAGCTTGAAGAATGCAAGGCCCAACTTGAGGCCGCACTAGCGCTCTGAGGGGAGCCACAGACACCCCCTCTGGTAATATATGCTTCAAAAGATAAATAGTTTATGAAGTGCGGCGGGTGTGTAAATCTGAAAAAAATATTGCAGATGGCGCTGGACTAGATCCGGACAAGCAACAGCTCTTGCGCCAGCTAAAGGCGGCGAGCGTGCTTACGAGTGCGGCGGAGAAAAATAACCTCAAGATGCCAACACCCAAGCTGGGTGAGGAACTAAGGATGTTAGTGCCCGGTTATGCGACTCCGTAAGGAGAATCGGCAACCGTCGCGGCATTTTCGATAAGTGCTTGAGTGAACTTTGAAAGAGTTGGCGAGGAAGGCGACTAACATAAACATGTATGTAGGTTTGCTCACAGTCGTCTGATGAGGAGATGCCCGATTCTTGGTGATCTTCTTCCCGAACGTCGTCGGTACTGACGAGTTGGCGGTGATGAAAAGCGTCGGCCAGGCCTTGTGGCCATCTATCTCCCTGCCGAAGGCATTGGAGAGCTGGCAGAGCGGCTTCAAGGGGCGGCGGCGCTTCCGACTATGGAAGATATCGGCCTGCCGTCAAAGCGCCGAGGAGGCTGGGCCATGGTAAAGGCAGCGGTACAGGTGACCCAAACCACATGGCGAGGTTGGACTGTGGGGCACGATGGGAAGGAGATCCTGTAAGCAGTGTGCGGCCAAGTAGAATTGGCGCCAAGTATTCACAACAAGATTGTAAATTAGATAGCCTATTAAATGGCATTGAGGAGGAATACAATGAGTCGAGTTGACTATGTAATTAAATATGACATGAAAAATGTCTTCTAGCGGATTGTAGATCGTTTGTCATAGCGGACCTTTTAAGCCCGACCTCGGGACCCAATAGTCCGAGTGTGTCCGAATACCTTCGTGGTTATATAAGAACCGGGTATGCATGGAGACAAGGCGTGGGGTCATTCTGCTGTATCGGACAAGTGCCCAACTAGTTATGTTATATTACATGGATAGTAAGAAACATCTTCCGGGAGAATATTTCCGTTAAGGGTTCCTTTAGCTGGGATGCATGCCCTAAAGTGCATGTCAAAACTGCTAGGAAAGCAGAAAATCATCTGGGGGCAGATGGGTAAATAGTTAAAACGCTAGCTTCGGCTTCACCGGTCGAGGTACACATCCGGTGACCAGCGATAACAATCGCAGAGGTGCTCCTTTACCACCTAGCCGAACAATCGGGAGCGTAGGGGTAAGCACAGGAGCGAGCAACCCAGCTTGGCCAAAACTTAAGTCATATCGATGCATATAATGGTGAATAAAAGTGCGTGCGGAAGTTTGGCGCATGTGTTGGGCATGAAGCCCGTATAAATAAGCTTCATTAAAAAGCCCCGGTATAATGGAGCGTCGGTCGTCAAATATGCAAACAAAGCGCCAAGCGAGCCTCTAAAGGCTTCGAGGAAGAAGGGGAGGAAGGAGAGAAATAAAAGACAGCAAAAATAGAAAATGTGGGCGGAGGAAGGAGGCGAACTTGGAGTCGGCGCTTAAGCGTAGAATCTTCGTAGGCGGGCTGCGTTCCATGGGTTCGGCTCGATTCGGTTATCCGATCGTTTCACAGACGGTATGCTCCGCGGTCGGGACCTGGTCGATGATGAAGGACCTTCCCATTTGGGCTTGAGTTTGTCCTTTTTCTTGTCCGGCGGCGTAGAACTAGTTCGCCAGCGTTGTAAGCTTTGGCCCGTACTTCCCTGCTTTGGTATCTTGAGCCTGCTGTTGATAAAATGCGGAGCGAGCCTTTGCCGCGTCGCGCTCCTCCTCCAATCGTCAAACTATCCTGCGGATCGAGCTCGGCTTCTCTTTCTTCATACATGCGCCGCGCCGGTGAGTCATGAATGATGTCGCAAAACAAAACTGCCTCTGCGCCATACACCATAAAAATGGTGTGAATCCGGTGTCGATTCGGCGTGGTCCGCAGCCCCAGTCTGGTCGAGCTCCTCAACCCAATGCATGTTAGATTGCTCGAGGACCGCACTAGTGCAGGTTTAATGCCGCTCATGATTAGACCGTTTGCTCGCTCGACTTGGCGTTTGGTTTGAGGGTGATAGGCGAGGCGTAATCGAGCTTGATGCCCATGTTTTTGCACCATAATTTGACCTCATCGGCCGTGAAGTTGGTGCCGTTATTAGTGATGATCTTGTGGGGACACCGTAGCGGTGCACTACCCTGATATGAAGTCTATCACCGGTCCGGATTCGGCCGTTTTAACAGGCTTGGCCTCTATCCATTTGGTGAATTTATCCACCATGACCAATAGGTATTTTTGCTTGTGGGTTCCTCCCTTAAGGGGTCCAACCATGTCAATCCCCTAGACCGCGAACGGCCAGGTGATGGGTATAGCTTTGAGGGCAGTGGGTGGCATGTGGCTTTGGTTAGCAAAAAGCTGGCAACCGACGCATTGTTGGACTAAATCCTGCGCATCTGCCCGGGCCGTTGGCCAATAAAATCTTGTACGGAAGGCCTTGCCTACAAGGGCCTGGGCTGCGGCGTGGTGCCCACCCCGTCCGGCATGAATTTCAGCCAGGAGGTTTCGCCCTTCCTCCTCGGAGATACACCATTGAAGGACTCCTGTTGTGCTTTTCTTATAAAGCTCTCCCTCATGGACTTTATAGGCTTTAGATCGCCGTACTATGAAGTGGGCCTCATTTTGGTCTTCGGGGAGTTCCTGCCTAGTTAGGTAGGCTAGGAATGGTTCCGTCCACGGGGCTATAACCGCCATTATTTCGTGGGCGGAGGGTGTTATCTCGGTGGCAGAGACTCCGATTGTGTCGAGTGTTGGCGTCGAGGCGGTGCGGTTGGGTCGGATTATTATTTCGGACTCCCCTTCCCATAATGCGGATGGCTTGAACAGCCATTCCGGGAAGATGTTAGGCGGGGCGGCATCGCGTTTTGCACCGATGCGTGCCAATATGTCCGCCGCTTTGGTTGTTATCCGGGCTATATGATGAAATTGAGCCCTTGAACCGTCTTGACATTTTACGACCGCATTGCGGTATGCTGGCATTTTCGGATCTTTGGCATCGAAGTCTCCGTTTATTTGAGATATCGCGAGGTTCGAATCCCCGCGCACCTCTAGGTGTTTAATGCCCATAGAGACTGCCATCCGGAGGCCGTGCAGAAAGGCCTCGTATTTGGCTGCGTTGTTGGAGTCCTTATACATTATCTGAAGGACGTATTGGACTGTGTCCCCGGTTGGGGACGTCGGGGCGACGCCGATCCCAGGCGGCCAACATTTTGGAGCCGTCAAAGTGCATGATCAATTGGAGTATCGCCGTACTCTTTAGGGAGTTAAACTTCATCCATTCGACGCGAAGTCGGCCAAAACCTCGACTTAATAGCTCGTCGTGGCTTATAGTTTATGTCGAATGGAAGGAGCTCTATGGCCCATTTAGCAATCCGGCCCGTCGTGTCGCCGTTGTTTATAATGTCGTTAAGAGGTACCGGAGGCTACCGTTATCGAACACTCTTGAAAGTAGTGTCGCAGCTTCGGGATGCCATGAACACGCGTATGCTATCTTTTGATAATGTGGGTACGGGACTTGCATGGAGTGAGGACGGTGGACACGTAATAAGCGGTCTTTGAAGAGGGACGGAGTCCGTCCGTTTCTCGTTCGACAACGAGCACCGCTCGACAACTTGATGTGTTGCGGCAATATATAATAGCATTGGTTACGCACGTTGGTAGCGCCGGAGACCAGATTGTTGCCAATATGGCTTTTATCTCTTGAGTCGGCCGTGGCGGCATCCAAATCCCTCGAAGTGTTGGTCTTGGCGAAGGAGGCGGTAAAGGTGCGCCTTTTCTCCCAAATGGGAAATAAAGCGGCTTAGAGCCGCTCGCATCCAACCAATTTTGTATTTGTTTGAGGTCTTTTGGAATATCAATTGTGAGAGCTCGGATCTTGGCTGGGTTTGCTTCAATTCCTCTACGGACACAATGAAGCCGGGAGCTTTCGGTTTGGAGCGCCGAGACGCATTTTTCGGATTGAGCTTGATGTCATATTTTCAAAGATTGTAGAATGTGAGCCTCAAGTCGTCTACTAGAGTTTCGACATGCTTTGATTTGGCGACCACGTCATCTACATATGCTTCCACTGTTTTGCCGATCTGGTTTGCGGACATGTACGAATCATCGCTGATATGTTGCGCGGCGTTTTTGAGCCGAAGGGCATTGTGTTGAAGCAGAATGGGCCGTATGGAGTGATGAATGCTATTGCAGCAGTGCGGCTCCACCATCTTGATTTGGTGGTAGCAGATCTGCGTCGAGGAAGCACAATGAGTCATGTCCTGCTGTAGCATCGATAATTTGATCAATGCAAGGGAGGGGGAAGGGATCCTTTGGGCAAGCCTTATTAAGGTCTTTGAAATCAACACATAGGCGCGAGGATTTATCCTTCTTTGGTACCATCACCAGGTTTGCTAGCCAGTCCAGATGTTTAATGTCTTTGATGAATCCGTCTTCCAGAAGTTTGGCTAGCTCCTCTCCCATGGCTAGTCTCTTGGGCTCTAAAAAGCGCCGAAGAGCCTCTTTGACTAGCTTGAATCCTTTTAGGATATTTAGGTTGTGCTCGGCCAGCCGACGTGGGATTCCTGGCATATCTGAAGGGTGCCGAGCAAAATGTCGATTTTCTCGTAGAAATTCTCGTAGTCTGGCGTCTACATCAGGGTTTAATTGTGCCCCAATGGAGGCCGTCTTTGAAGGGTCCGTTGGGTGGACTTGGAATTTGACTATTTCATCCGCTGGTTTAAAGAGGTGGACTTGGATCTTTTATCAAGTATCACATCGTCCTGTTCACCGTGGAGCACATCGCGATGAGTTCCTCGGCCGCTAGGGCTTTGGATAGTGCCTCGAGGGCTAGTGCGGCTGTCTTGTTTTCGGCGCTGGAGTGCTATGTTGGGATCACTAGCGAGAGTTATGATTCCGTTGGGTCGGGCATTTTAAGCTTCATGTACCCATAGTGGGGTATAGCTTGAAAAATTATGAATGCCTCTCGCCCTAATAAAGCATGATATCCGCTGCTGAGCAGGGCCACTTGAAATGTGACCTCCTCGGACTGTAATTGTCCGTGAGCGAACACTACGTCGATATGATTTTTCTGTGCAGCATGCTTCCGGCTAGGGATTATTCCTCTAAAGGTTGTGCTGCTTCGCTCAATGCGCTTCGATCTATTTCCATTTTTGGAGGGTTTCCTCGTAGATGAGGTTTAATCTGCTGCCGCCATCCATGAGTACTTTGGTATAAAGCAAATCCACTATTGGTGAGGACCAATGCGGCGGTGTTCGGGCTGTTGAATTTGGGTTAAATCACTGGCATTAAAGGTAATAGCCGTCTCCTCCATGGATGTATTGTTGCTACTTGGTAGACTTGGCAAGGTTGCGGAGTGTTCGTTTCGCATGTTATTTGATCGAAAGTCTCGAAGACTATTAACACCGTCTTGGTATTCTTGGGCTGGGATTACGAAGCTAGAAGCTCTTCGCCACTTTTGGCCACTGCCGTAGTATCCAACATGCTCGAAGGCTATGAGTTGGAGTGGCACCCTACGTGCTATGAATTTTACAGGTCCGTTTAGCCAACCCTCGATGCGGTTCCATACCCTTTAGGGGTTTTGGTTTTGGTGTTTAACCCGGTGCTTGGTGATGATGCACCCTTTTATTTGGACTAGGGATGTATTCGGGGCGGATTATCCCAAAATTTACTTCGGTTTTCCAAGCACTCTCCATCGCACTGATACTTTTATACTATGGTCACCAAGTCAACAAAGCGTGTAATTTATGACGACTTATGGCGTTTAGGATTCCCTTGTCCGTGCAATTATTGCAAAAAAGTGAGATTCGTCCTCCTCTCGGCGATCCTTTATCCTGTCCATAACCAGGAGGAATCGGCCCGATAATGATGTCTTGTTTCAGCGGGCTCTTGCGGTCGGGATAGATCGCTAATGTTTGGGTGGGCGGGTGGAACTAGATCCGGAACCCCGTCCAAGGACTCAGGGGCTGAGAAGCTTTCGAAGTCGGAAGTTTGGATTTTTGAGTGCTATCCAATGAATCCAACCCGCAGCTTGACTTTAAGTTCAGGGCTTGATCGATATCCGTCCCTCTGCGGGAATCCGGCATGGAGGGATCGGGAATCTGGACATAGCTAGTCCTTAAGACAGAAGAAGAATCGCCGCGTTGCTCCTCTGTCACAGCAACATGATGGGTAGCCTGGGGAGAGTTGATCTCTCTCAGATCGGTTTTAGGCCCGATCCGGTCGTAGTCTGTGGCGACTCCCAGGGCGGCGATGCGATCCAAGAGCTCATTTACGGAGGAGAGCTCGATCGGATCTAACTGTTCGGCAAGTTCAGAATTAACGTGAAGATTGGTTTCGATGACTTGAGAAGTCATCGTCGGTGTGATGGCGGCTGGCGGTCATAAGAAAACCACCTAGCGAAGAGTCGACCCGGTGGCGGGGCTCCTTTGGCGATAGTATCGTCTTTAAAGGCGGGATGAGGCATCCTTCCGGCGGCGAAGGCATGGGGACACTCTCAATAAGCACCAATGTCGGTGTCAAAACCGGCGGATCTCGGGTAGGGGTCCCGAATTGTGCTGCTAGGCGGATGGTAACAGAGACAAGGGACACGATGTTTTTACCCGGTTGGGCCCTCTCGATGGAGGTAATACCCTACTCCTGCTTGATTAATATTGATGATATGGGTAGTACAAGAGTAGATCTACCACGAGATCAAGGAGGCTAAACCCTAGAAGCTAGCTTATGGTATGATTGTTGTTCGTCCTACGGACTAAAACCCTCCGGTTTATATAGACACCGGATAGGTTAGGGTTACACAGAGTCGGTTACAAATGGTAGGAGATCTACATATCTGTATCGCCTAGCTTGCCTTCCACGCCAAGGAAACCATCCGGACACGGGACAAAGTCTTCAATCTTGTACCTTCATAGTCCAGGAGTCCGGCCAACGGTGATAGTTCGGCTATCCGGACACCACCTAATCCGGGACTCCCTCGGTACATATCACATGTGTTCTGATTGTCGTCCTATAAATGCTATCACGGTTAGATATCGCTACCCCATTCCACGCTTAGACGGCATGCTAGATGAGCTTAGCGGAGCCACAGTTTTCTCTCGAATTGTTCTTAAAAGTGGCTACTATCAAATATGCATCCAAGAAGGTGACGAGTGGAAAACCGCTTTTAAAACCAAGTTTGGCTTGTATAAATGGTTGGTCATGCCAATGGGTTTATCCGAAGCACCTGGAATATTTATACGTGTGATGCATTTTGTTCTTCATCCATACATTAGCGTATTTATTATGGTCTATTTTGATGATATTCTTGTCTTTAGCAAATCTCTCAAAGATCATGTCACCCATCTTAGAACCGTTTTGCAAACTCTTAGAAAAGAGCGCCTTTATGCTAATATGGACAAATGCCTTTTTGGTGTTGATAAGCTCGTTTTCTTGGGTTTCGTTGTGTCCTCTAAGGGTGTTCATGTAGATGAATCTAAGATCAATGCTATTCAGACTTGGCCTCAACCAACCAACTTGCAACAAGTGCGAAGTTTCCTTGGCTTAGTCGGCTTCTATTATAGATTCGTTAAGGATTTTAGCACTATTGCATCCCCTTTGCATGCTTTGAGTAAGAAAAATGCACCATTTGTTTGGGTAACATCCCAAGATACCACATTTAATGAGCTTAACAATTTTCTTACACATGCCCCTTTGCTTGCATTACTGAACTTTGATAAACCATTTGAAATACATTGCGATGCTAGCGGTTATGGCATGGGAGGTGTGTTAATGCAAGAGAAGCGCCCATAACTTACTTTAGTGAAAAACTTTCCAAAGGGCAACTCAATCACCCCGTATATGACAAATAGTTATGTGCTTTAGTGAGAGTCTTGCATGTTTGGGAGCATTATCTCCGCCGTCATGAGTTAATTCTCCACACCGATCATGAAACACTTAAGTATCTTAAGGGTCAACCTAAGTTGAACAAGCATCATGCTAACTGGAGTGAATTCATTGAGTCATTTCCTTATGTCATGAAGTACATCAAAGGCAAACAGAACGTTTTGGCAGATGCGCTTTCCCGTTGATGCATGCTTGTTACCCAACTTGAATTGAATGCTATTGGCATTGAGCACATAAAATACATGTATGCGCATGATCCTACTTTTGTTATTCCATATGCCAAATGTTTGACGCATACATCTTGGTAACGCTATTACATCAAAGATGATTATCTTATGACAGCTAACAAACTATGTATCCCCGAGTCTTCTCTTCGTTTGTTAGTTTTGCAAGAATCTCATGGAGGAGGACTTATGGAACACTTTGGACGCGATAAGACATTCGCCATGATCTCCAAGAACTACTTTTGGCCCAAGATGTTCAGTGACATCTCACGCTACACCAACTGATGCTCTACATGTCGCAAAACTAAGTCTAAATCTCAATCCCATGGTCTATATATGCTACTCGAAATTCCGTATCACCCATGGGAAAATATTAGTATGGAGTTTGTGCTTGGTTTGCCTAGAACTAGAAACGGCAAAGATTCCGTGTTTGTTGTTGTGGATCGATTCTCTAAGATAGCTCATTTCATCCCATGCAACAAGATAGACGATGCTTCAGATGTTGCAAATCTTTTGTGTAGAGAAATTTTGCGTCTACATGGAGTGCCAAAGACGATTGTCTCGGACCACGACATCAAGTTGCTAAGCTACTTTTGGAAGAACTTATGCGCCAAGCTCGGAATCAAGCTTTTGTTCTCTTCGGCATACCATTCTCAAACCGACTACCAAACGGAGGTCACGAACCGGACGCTATCTACCCTCCTACGCGTGTTGTTCAAGAAGAACATCAAGCAGTGGGAAGAGTGCCTACCCATCGCCGAGTACGCCTACAATCGCGCAAGACACTCTACTACCGGCAAGTCCCCCTTCGAGGTCATTTACGGCTTCAACCCATTGTCCCCATTGGACATCTACCCCTTCCGTTAGAACAACGCATCAACATGGACGCGAGTGCATGAGTGAACTATCTCAAGAAGATGCACGATGATACAAGGCACACCATCGGGCACCAAGTACAACGACTCACGAACAAGCTCAACATCAACAAGCAACCCATGATATTCAAATTGGAGATCTCGTATGGCTACACCTTCACAAGGAATGCTTCCCCAATGAATGCAAGTCCAAGCTACGGCCACGAGCCGACGAACCCTTCAAGGTGCTCGAGCGCTAGAACAACAATGCGTACAAGATCAACTTACCACGCGACAAGTACTCCGTGAGCGATATCTTCAATGTCAAAGATCTCTATCCCTACCATGGTGATGAGGAATTTGATCCAACATCGGATCTTTCCCAAGGGAGGGGAGATGATGCAGAGAATCCTTCGGTCATCCCCATGGACCTACCTATGTCTCCCACGAAACCACTTGTACCAATGAGAAGAGCTCGAGCAAAGGCTATCGAAGATAAGATGAATTCGCTCCTCTCCAAACTACCACTTTCCACATATGAGACATGGCTACTACCTCAAGCAGAAACCCTATGTGTGATCAGGTACTTGGAGGAAAGCCACAGGACAGCTACACCAAACGAATAAGACGGTGAGGGCACCAAGTACAAGGACCAAGGGGAAGAGCTACCAGGAATCTACAACCACCGGACGACCGGTACTCGTCGGATGTCCGACGCCTGGGAGCTTCAGCCCACCAGCCAAGTCCCAGCCTGCGCACGCTACAGCAGCCAGACGGCCGACACCGACCGGACGTCCGACATGCTCCAGCCCCCGGACGACCGAGCCCTTCCGGACAACCAGCACCACCATCACAGAACCAAAATGTCAGAAGTATGGAGAGCATGAGACGATCGATGCTCCGGATGACCGACGCCCACAGAAATCCGCCACCACCGGATCAGAGCCAAAACGCCGGAAATCCGACACTTACCGGACGTTCGAGCCCCCACGAGACACCGGGCGACCAGTAACTGTTGGACATCCGACGCCTGTGTGTTGACTGTGTGTTGGGCCGAAGCCCATGTATCCTTTCGTGACCCTAGACTATATATACTCCTCCTCCTCCCTCTTTTTAGGGTTAGCAAAGAATTAGAGATAGAGCTTTGCTCATCTGCTTGATACCTTCTCCATTGGAGTTCACGACCTCTACGGAGAAGATCCCCCAAGTGGATTCAGGACCCCATCACGGGAAGACCCCTCAAGACCTCCTCACAGAGAAGACCTTTTGTATGGTCCTTTGTTGTGTTTGAATATTGTATCACTCTTTATGTTCGTGGATCTAGAACATGTGTGATCGTTTCTCATTGATTTGAGTGTTTCCTCTAGTTTTCCCCTCGTGTTTCCCCTCGTGTTCTTTGTAGGATCCGCCCCAATCATGAAAGATCGGCCCTAGTGTTTCCACCCTATATCAGAGAAGAAGCCAAGAACCCAAAGAGCAGACACCATCCCCAAGAAGCCTCGGTACTTGTCAGAATTTAATTGTTTTCGTGGTAGGGAAGCAGGACATTATGCTACTAAATGTCCCGACAAGATGAAAGCTGGAGCTGAGTAGTTGGAATTTTGATATTGGTAGTAACTGTGGTAGGAAGCAAATTTATTTTCATGAGTACAATGAGTTGAGTTATGTAATGGATGCATCAGAGATTGTAATGAATTCATGAATAAATAATGTTAAGGTGTCCTAATTTCATATGTTGAATTGTATGAGTTGTTACTCAATGAACAAGGATCTTGACCATTTTCGAGGAGATGATAAATATGGTCTACGGATGGATTCGTGTATTACATTTTAAGGGTGGAAGTACCCTGTGAGAACACCTGACCAATGGAAAGGAAAAATGTATTCCGCAGAGTGGAGTTTGGACAAAATAAGTATGAGTTTTAGTTTAATGTATTGGTTACCCGAGAGTATGAAGAAATGAAGTACTTTTGGATTTAAAGGAAGTATACTATTGAAATATGGAACAATATAATCAAAAGGATGAGTTAAAGTTGTGCAAGTATTGAAGTGGGCCCAAAACCCACATGCCCAAGAGTTAATAAGGATCAAGCACTACCTTGTTAAATGGAGAAATCCTGAAGAAGCTATGATTCCATCAACAGACGTTTCTTAGGAGGATACGAAAACCTGAGAGGATGCTTGTGAGGATGCCCAAGTGTTAGAATACGTGATTCACTGTCTACGTATGTAGTAATGGTTCAAGTACGGGATGGATAGGCCGCCATACCGGTGACTTCTATCATGAACTATCATATGTTGATGGAAAATCAGAGAGCCCTGAAAACCTTAGAACAATGTCGGCACGATAAGCCAAAAACCTTAGAATGGCAGGACGATGGAACCCTATACAGGCAACCGTGCCAACCGTAGGTTATAGGGTGAGATTCAACCCAGACCCATTTCTTGCAGGAGAAGCCGATAATGATTGACCACCATGAGATTTCGATAGTTGTTTAGTATTGGCAATATACCTGTCCGCTAAGAGGACCGAGTCTCAGAAGAACTTTATTCTGATGACATCACTCAAGATTTTGAGGAAAACGGTATGCCTATACCGGAAGAGCGTCGGTGTAGGAGTTATCCTGAAGATTTGAGAAGACTGACACCGCCAACTCTGAGGTTGGAGTACATAAGTTTTGTTGGAATCATAACCCTACTTTTAAGTGTGGTAGCACCCCAGACCCTTTCGTACCAATGGTTTTGCTAGAACACCTCCAAAACCCTAAGATTTTCTTGCTAGCCTCTTCGAATCTCGAGGACGAGATTCATTTTAAGTGTGGTAGTTTGTAACATCCCAAAATTCTAAATTTTGGAATGTTATATTAAATATATAATTATGTTTGTTGGTTTGATTGTTGTGTGGATGATTGAGTGAATTTGAATTTTTTTAAAAGTTGAATGAGATGGAATAAAAGGACTTTCCCAAAAATTCTATTTGAATCCTTGTTTAATTCGAAGTTTGAATCTTGTCACAAATTCTCTGAAAAAATACGAGAGGAGGAATATGACACTCGAAAAAATCAGAGACAAGGTTTTAGAATTTATTCGAAAATAAAATTGTATTTCATTTTGGAGTTATTGCAGAAACGATTGTCTTTTTTATTTTTATTTGGCCATGAAAATATGTTCATGTTTTAGGAGTTTCTATTCTAAAAATTTTCATATATAATATGCCTATATAAAATGTTTTTATTTTTATTTGTCTTTTTATCGCTTTTTAAAAAACAAAAAAAAAGCGTGCCCGCCAAGCAGGCCAACCTGCCCACTCACCAGGCCAGGCCAGGCCATGGCCCAGCCGCAAGCAGGCCAGCCCCAGCGGGCAGCCATGAACCAAGGCATGAACCAGGGCTGGGCATTTGGTTCCCCCGAATCGATCGGGTCGGTTCCTCGGTGTATTTATAATTCCGATTCTGCCAAAATACTGACCGAAGATTATGTGCACCAAAATTTCGGTTCGGTCGTCGATTCGACCGAACAACACCCAGATATATTTAATAACAGCTGGAGTTGCTGCATCTAGTCAGAATCTACAGTGCACGTACCATTAGCATGAGTACTATAGTTTATTCTGATGTACAGGGCCTCCTTGGCTACTCCCGCCGATTGATTCTCTCGAGCAACTCTGTAAAATTAGTCGTGGGGCTCACTAGGTGAAGTACCCACCCGAGGGAGTACTACTTCTATTTTACACACTTTATAGCGACGTTGGCTCAGTTGGTCAGGTTTACCACCTCCCGACGCAGCCGTGGGACTCCTACACTTATAGTGACAAAGTAGAAAATAGACGGTCCATGTTCTTACAAAGGAGCACTTGAGTAAGGAACAGGCGCGCAGGTCTAACTTCTATGTTTACTCAGTTTTCGGTCCATTAGGGTAATCAAGGATACACCTGAATTCACCGGACTAATTTCGGTTTTCAACAAATGCAAACCGAACATACTACCGAAGTTATCGGTTTCGGTGAATTCGGCTTCGGTGCCGGTTAATTCGGTTCGGTACATTGGATTTCGATTTATATGCCTAGGAGGCCAGCACCGGAGCACCGCACGCACGAGGCCACCAGCTGCGCCCACGTGCAAAACAAGAAAAGAAGAAGAAAAAGATATCACTCGCCCCAGCGCCCGACTCCCTTCGCTCGCCCATTCTCTCTCTCCCTTGTTGACTTTCTTCCCTACGCCTCGGCCCCGCTCCTTTTCTTCCTCTTCCCCATGTACATGTACATAACAGAAACCAATACGTACACGACGCTGCCACCGTGTCCGATCTTCATGGAAACCCTATCCCGAGTCAGCCCCTCACCCAAGCCTCATGCCCTATAAATAGACATGACCCCTCTCGACCGATTCCCCTTGAAAGCCCCCGCCAAGTTCACCCCTATAGATTGTAATCGTCGTTCCAATCTGACCGAAGACACGGTAGTTCATCGATGTTTTCCCACACGGGTGCGCTATCCCGAGCCTTATTGTTTTGCGTTTCAATGACTCTCGATCCCTAGTTTCGTTTTGACAAGGTCTTGCATCCCCTCTCCATCTACGGAAGCCATACCAATCTCGCCGTCTTCGTCGGAGCACCCGGAGCACCGAGCTTCATCACTTTCTTCTGTCGCCGTTCATCGTCACTCGCCCTCTCCAACTTCACCACCGGACGAGCCACTCTCCGCTACATCCTCCCGACACCTCTGTCACCGCCCACGACCGCCGGAGTCGCCGCCGCCGCCACACCCGACAGCCACCAGAAAGTACATTCTTTTCTTTAGGGCTACAGCCCCTGTTCGTTTGGCTTCAATTAAAAAAAATGTTTTGTTTAGTAGATCGGTTTGTTTTGGTACATTGGTTTTTCTTCGGTTAGATCGAACCGGTACGCCAGTTTCTTTCATTTGTATGCGTGTTAGCAGTTCAGTTATAATATGGCCTAGTGTAACATCCCAAAATTTTCAATTTGGAATGTTATACATAGATCTTCATTTGCATACCATATTTTAATAGCATTTTGGCTCGGTCCTAGAAATTTCACACAACTCAAGGACCCACAAAGAGAGTTGGAGATTTCGTTATTTTCATATTTGAGTTTTCTCAAATTCTGAAAATAGGATCATTTGATTTTATTTATTTCATCTTCAATTATTTCTATTATCAAAATATGAGAGAGGTAATAAAATAACTTTCCCAAATTAAAGAAATATTGAAGGTTTAATAAAAAAATCAAATAAGATTTTTATTTGGAGTTTATCGCTATTTTATTTGAATTTAGGAAAAATGCGTGTTTTTCAAAATTGCATTTAGGCCCCAAATAATGTTCATCTTGCCCGGCTTGATTTTAGAAGCCGGGGAAAATTTATTTCGGGATTTTTGGAGTCCGTTTAGTATTTTTTTTTGTTTGTTTTTCTGCGTGAAACTTAAAAAAAAGGGAACCGACTATGGGCCGTGTTCGGCCAGGACTCCGCCTGGCGCGACCCTTTTATAGCCCCCGTGCCCACCAGCCCACCCGCGCCCCAAATCCTAGACGCCGCCACCCGCCGCTGCCGCCGCCCCGCCGGACCCCGCCACGCCTCGCTGGAGTAAGCCGCGCCTCGTCGCTGGCGGTTTTCCTCGAGAAAACCGTTTGGTTTTCCGATGGTTTTTCGTTCGGTTTTAAAAAAAACCCTAGATCTGTTTTTTCCGATTTAGTTTATTTGGCGAGCGTTCGCTCGTTCGTTCGTTTTAACGAACGCGTTCACCATTTAGTTACAGTTAACGAACGTCCGTTCGTTAAGCTGTTCGTCGTTTTTCTTTTTCTCGTATTTTTCCGCGATTATTCGAGATCGTGATTTCTGATCCGATTTTCGTTCTAGTATAACGTTTCGCTCGTTTATCGGAATCAGGCGATTGAAGCGCCTAGAGTTTCGTCTCGAAACCCTCTTTCCGAATAATCAACTCAAACAAGTTTTTTCTTCTATAAAATTTTGACTTAGGTCCAGATTAGTAAACGAAGCTTGTTTCTTTCGTCGTTTGACTTTCGTTGCTTCGTTTGATTTGATTCTTTTTGCAAACTGGAGTTCTTAAGTTGAACTTTCTGGTTAGATCTTTTATTTTAATTTTACCTTTGCATTAGATGAGTACTTATTGCATGCTTGTTTGTTTGCGATAGAGTACCCGGAGTGCGCCGCTTGCTACTTTGAATCTCTAAGTTTCACGGATCATCAGCAAGGCAAGTAACACTTTGATCATATCCCTTTTCATACCCAGTTTTATGCATTAGATCAATCCTCAAACATTGCATGATTAGGATCTAATTAATTTGTGGGTTTTGGGAAGTAGTTGAGGTAGTACCTATTACCTGTTTTATTATCAAACCCTTGGGAGTTATACTTCTACGTTTGCTTATTATGCCATTCTATGCTAGTAGACGTGGATTGGGTGAGTGTATCCATGACAGATGTGAGATTTTTATTTAATGGTTTATTTAAGGTGGCAACTTGAACACACATCTGGGTGGATTGAGGTACCTGGGTATTCCAGGATTGCCTGTTTTTTTTTTGGACCGCCACCCAGGCTCAACGGGATCATGAGATTGTTCATGCTAGAAACTTCCGTGTGTAGCCACAAGCTACTATGGGCTCTAGCATAGTTGATTAGGTCGTGCGAACTCTTACAGTGGTAGACTAGCAGATGTAGAGGGATGTAGGAGTAACTGTCTACCCGTTCGTAAGGTGCTAGCGCTTCTGAAAGACTATGTCTTGGTCATCCGTTTCTTAAACACCATGTAGTGCGAGAAATCTAACGGAGGAGATCGAGTCTTGTGGGGAAAAGTGCACAAACCTCTGCAGAGTGTATAATACTAATCATGGTTAGCCGTGTCCCCGGTTATGGACATCTTGAGTATCTAGTACTTGGATTATCATGTCAATCTCATCATGTTACTTAAATTAATATTGTTGGGTTTAATGATGATGCTTAATTGGGATTGAGAATGCTGTCAACCATTCTCAATGTTTAACAACCACTATGATAGTTAAATAAAATTTATTCCTTTGCAGGAGGGAAAAATTGGCTTCACGCAAAAACTGTAACCATAGAGCTTTCCACCAGCCATATATGCATGTAGTATAGCATTACCCTTTAATATTACTCTCTATGTGTTACATTTCCAACATATTCCATGTCTTGACCGTTTTGGGCTGCAGCGTTCATGTTGCGAGACTTTTTGAACGACGAGTGCGTGCCTTAGGTCGTGGTTCTATACTCAGTGATGCAGTTGGAGTTGATGGACTCGCTTATCTTCCAAGCCTTCCGCTGTTATCGTTATTAGATGGCCTTAAGCCAAATTTATTGTAATAAGTTCTCTTTTGAGACATTCGATGTAATAAGTGTGTGATTGCTACTCTGTTATAAATCCTTCGAGTATTGTGCGTGTCGACATTCTTGATCCAGGATGACAACGATACATAGAGTCGACTGTTTTAGGTCTGGTTGCTACAAGATAGTATCGAGCACCACGTTGGTATGAGACACGACCACTAAGCTAGAGCCCTAGATCACTACTCTTTCTTCTCATTTCTGACTCCTCATCTTTTCTACTCTTTAGGATGGCAGATGCAAGGAACAAGTTCATGCAACCAGATGAAGATACACCCTTTGGACGTCACTTGAAGGAAGTCACTAGATACGAACATCGGAGTACCAAGCTTCACGGGACCTACAACGCCACTTTACCCGAAGAGGGCGCTGGATGATTCAAGTTCAAGTTCGGGAAGGACATTCGCACGATCCACGGAGCCCATAGAGTTTTCCTTTGATGCACCAACCTGGAATCTAGGAAAGAGCATGGCAGCCCACATCACCATGGGACGTAGAGGAGAAGTTTATCGCAATGATCTCAAGGATACTATCTACAAGATTTGTGGACGCCGAGATGAGCAATGGGAGATGATCGGCACCAGGAAGGATAGATCAATCACAGATTTTATCTAGGAGTTAAACCAGCACATCCGACGCCAGGAGAACCAGATGTGCGCAGGCATGATGGATATGCACAAGGCCTTGACCAAGATCACGGAACTAGAAGAAGAACTCAAGGCTACACGTGAAGATTAAATGGAAGAAATTGAAGTGCTAGTAGAGAAGAATGACGACTTAACCAGGAAGCTAGGAGTTTTCATGGGAGACCCCACACCAGGAAGAGAAGACGACGATTCCACTTGCCCGGATAATTATACCACCATCGACGACACCGACTCGGACCCCGACGACAGCGATGATGACTATGTTGATGAAGCTGGCGCGCATATCATGGAGTCTTCATCGGAGCAGTTTTTCTAGTCTACCACCATAATAGTAGTAGTATTTTCCCCATTATATCTAGTATAGTCCGAGCACTTTTGTAACGATACATAGACCGTTGTATACCTTTGTTCGAATTGATTGGAGTGGTATTGTTTGCATTTGTATCATGTGCATATGGGTAGTGTTTTCTCACTAGACCTCATTCTATTCTATATTCTCATCTTTCTCTAAACACCCTCAGATGCCTCCGAGACGCGACACCGGATTTGTTTTCCCACCGGAGATCACCCGGTTGATTCAGCAGCAGAATGCTTTATGCAAGCAATAGTACAAAATCAAGGCAACAACAACAACAACAACCCACCACCACCACCACCTATTGACCATTTGACTCGTTTCTTGAGGCTAAATCCGCCGGTGTTTTCCAGTAGCACCGATCCGATTGTTGCAGATGATTGGCTCCGCAAGGTTGGAAGGGAGCTGGCCGCTGCGGGATGCACATATCTCGGAGAGAGTGCGTTTTGCCGCACATCAGCTTGATGGACCCGCAGCATCATGGTGGGAGAATTACACAGCCACACACCCTATTGACACTGTCACATGGGACCAGTTTCATCAAGCTTTCCATACTGCCCACGTTTCAGCAGAGCTATGGCCATGAAGAAGCGTGAGTTTCGCAACTTATGCCAAGGAGGACACACTGTAGGCCAGTAAGAGGAGGACTTTAGTAAGTTAGCACGTTATGCCCCAGACGACGTTGCTACAGATGCATCTAAGCAGGAGAAGTTCCTGGACGGACTAAATGATGAGCTGAGCATGCAGTTGATGGTAGCAACTCTCAACAACTACCAGGAATTGGTAGATCGTGCTCTTATGATTGAAGGGAAGCAACAACAGATTGAAAACTGTAAGCGGAAGTATGGTCAAGGGAAGTATAATTCTGGAGCACAGCAGAAGCTACGCTTTACCCCAAAACCGGGAGGACAATTCCAGCATACCCATGGAGGAGGTAGCTCGCACAATCATAATGGTTCCAAGAATGGTAACGGGAATGGAGGAAGCAATGGACAAAACCGCACCAACCCGTCAACCCCAGCCAAGAGAGACCTGAGCCAGGTCACTTGCTTTAAGTGTCAGAAGACTGGACATTATGCAAATGAATGTCCTGAAGCTCAGAATGGTAATGGCAATGGAAGCTCTGGGAAGAAGCCGAACCCTTTCAACATGGGACAAGTGAACCACGTTAACATGGAGGAGGCTGAAGCTCAGCCAGATGCAGTAATAGGTAAGTTTTTTGTTATGACATTTACTGCAATCATTCTTTTTGATACTGGTGCATCGCATTCATACATATCACGGGGATTTGTGGATAAGTATAAACTGCCCACCAAGGTTCTTAGAACACCTATGTTAGTAAGCTCACCAGGAGCAGAGTATATGGCTAGTCGAGGATGTTTTCAAGTGCCTTTGAGCATAGGTAGGCATGTTTTCCCCACGAATTTAATCATTCTGGAATCGCAAGGTTTGGACGTGATTCTAGGTATGGATTGGCTATCGATGTATGGAGGAAATATCGATTGCGCCAGTAAGTCGATTTTGCTTACCACCCCAGAAGGAAGAAGAATCAAGTATGTGTCACGGCATGAGCCGAAGAGGACACAAGTAAATTCCTTACCAGGAGTTGTGCAGGAGGAAGTACCCATGGTGAAGGATTACCCGGACGTGTTTCTAGAGGAGTTGCCAAGCATGCCACCGGATAGAGACATTGAGTTTCTGATTGAACTGTTGCCAGGCACAGGGCCGATATCTAAGAGACCGTACCAGATGCCCGCACAAGATTTTGAAGAAATTAAGAAGCAGGTTAAGGAGTTACTGGATAAAGGTTTTATTCGCCCAAGTTCTTCACCTTGGGGATCGCCAGTAATTCTAGTGGAAAAGAAGGATGGATCATTGAGAATGGTTGTTGACTATCGAGGATTGAATGAAGTGACCATTAAGAATAAGTACCCATTGCCGATGATCAACGACTTGTTTGACCAATTGCAAGGAGCTAAGGTATTTTCCAAGATCGATTTGCGATTAGGATACCATCAGTTAAAGATTCGAGAGCAGGATATACCCAAGACGGCTTTTACCACCATGTATGGACTGTATGAGTATACCGTTATGTCATTTGGACTGACTAACGCACCTGCCTATTTCATGAACATGATGAACAAGGTGTTTATGGAGTTTTTGGATAAGTTCATCGTGGTGTTCATTGATGATATCTTGGTTTATTCGAAGAATGAAGAGGAGCATAAGGAGCATTTGTGTTTAGTGCTTGAGAAGCTCAGAGAACATCAGTTATACGCCAAGTTCAGCAAATGTGAGTTTTGGTTGAAGGAAGTTGGATTCCTCGGACACGTTATATCCGGAGAAGGTATAGAAGTAGATCCCACCAAGGTTGTCACTGTGACAAACTGGGAAGCACCAACGACAATTGGAGAGATCTGGAGTTTCCTTGGACTGGCAGGATACTACCGGAGATTCATTGAGAATTTCTCGAAGATTGCGAAGCCTATGACGGAGTTATTAAAGAAGGATACCAAGTTCAATTGGACTGAAGAATGTGAGGCTAGTTTCCAAGAGTTGAAGAAATGTTTGGTTACATCACCAGTGTTGATTCTGCGGATCAGCGCAAGGATTATGAGGTGTATTGCGGCGCTTCACGTCGAGGACTTGGAGCGATACTTATGCGGGAGGAAGAGTTGTTTCATATGCTTCACGACAACTTAAGCCCCATGAGTTGAATTATGCTACACATGATTTGGAGTTAGCAGCCGTAGTACACACATTGAAGACTTGGAGACAGTTTCTCATTGGAAACCATTGTGAGGTGTACACGGATCACAAGAGTTTGAAATACATCTTCACTTGAAGGAGTTGAATCTCGGGCAAAGGATATGGTTGGAGCTCATCAAGGATTATGATATGAGATTGCATTATCACCCCGGAAAGGCTAACGTAGTAGCAGATGCGTTGAGCCGCAAGAGCCATGTCAACACACTAATGACCGGAGGTTTACCAAAGGAGTTAGCTGTGGAATTTCGAGAACTATGTTTGGAGATAGTTTCGTGAGGCTATGTAGCAGCATTGGAGATACAGTCTACTTTGATGGATAAGATCAGAGAAGCTCAGACAACTGACAAGGAGATTGCCTCTATTAAAGAGAAAAAGAGCAAGGGAAAAGCTAAGGGATTTCGTGAGGATGAGAATGATACCCTACGGTTTGAGGACCGTGTTTATGTGCCTAATGATCCGGAGATCAGGAAGTTGATTTTGCAAGAGGCGCATGATTCGCCGTACTCGATTCACCCAGGAAATACCAAAATGTATATGGATTTGAAAGAAACTTTCTGGTGGACCGGAATGAAGAAGGATATTTCGGAGTATGTAGATGTTTGTGATGTATGTCAGAGAGTGAAGGCAGAACATCGAAGCGGCAGGGCTATTACGACCCTGCTTGCCGACACCCGAATGGAAGTGGGATAAATTAGGCATGGATGTTATCACGGGATTGCCCAGGACTCGTTCAGGCTATGACTCGATTTGGGTTGTAGTCGATCGCTTGACGAAGGTAGCTCATTTCATTCCAGTGAAGACTACTTACATTAGTGCTAAGTTGGCTAAACTATACATGACCAGGATCATATGGCTACATGGAGTTCCGAGGAGCATTGTATCAGATAGAGGAACCCAGTTTACTTAAAAGTTCTAGAATCAGTTGCATGAAACTTTGGGAACCAGACTAGAGTTCAGTACAGCTTTTCATCCGCAGACAAATGGACAGACCGAGAGAGTCAATCAGATTTTGGAGGATATGCTGAGAGCTTGTGCGCTAGATTATGGATCTAGTTGGGACGAAAATTTGCCGTATGCAGAGTTCTCTTACAACAACAGTTATCAATCAAATTTGAAGATAGCCCCTTTCGAAGCCTTGTACGGAAGGAGGTGCAGAACCCCGCTGTTGTGGGAAGAGGTAGGAGACCGCCAGTTGTTCGGACCAGATTTGATTAAGGAGTGCGAGCAGAAGGTGAAGTTGATTCGCGATAGGCTCAAGGTAGCCAGTCTAAGCGAGAAGAGCTATGCAGATTCTAAACAATAGGAGACAGTTCTGAAGTCGGAGCGAGTTTATCTTGATATCTCCACTTGAGGAGTTAAGCTTTGTGGAGTTAAAGGAAAACTAAGCGCCACGTTTTGTGGGACCATCTGAGTTTTGGGCGCATGGGAGAAGTTGCTTACAAGTTGGAATTGCCCGAAGGATTGTCAGGAGTTCATGACGTGTTCCACGTTTCCCAGTTGAAGAAGTGCCACGCAGAGATGGCTGATATACCGCTGAGGGATACTGTGCCGCTGGAAGCGATTTAGTTGGATAATGATTTGACCTATGAGGAGAAACCAGTCAAAATTCTCGAGTATGCCAGCCGAGTTACCCGCAGCAAGGTTATCAAGTTTTGCAAAGTCCAGTGGAGCCACCATACCGAGGATGAAGCCAGCTGGGAGCGAGAAGAAGACCTGCTGAAGGACCACCCTCACCTATTTTCTAGCCAACCCGAATCTTGAGGGCGAGATTCATCTTAAGGGGGGTAGGTTTGTAACATCCCAAAATTTTCAATTTGGAATGTTATACATAGATCATCATTTGCACATCATATTTTAATTACATTTTGGCTTGATCCTAGAAATTTCACGCAACTCAAGGACCCACGGAGAGAGTTGGAGATTTCGTTATTTTCATATTTGAGTTTTCTCAAATTCTGAAAATAGGATCATTTTATTTTATTTATTTTATCTTCAATTATTTCTATTATCAGAATATGAGAGAGGGAATAAAATGACTTTCCCAAATTAAAGAAATATTGAAGGTTTAATAAAAAATCAAATAAGATTTTTATTTGGAGTTTATCGCTATTTTAGTTGAATTTAGGAAAAATGTGTGTTTTTCAAAATTGCATTTAGGCCCCAAATAAATGTTCATCTTGTCAAACTTGATTTTAGAAGCGGGAAAATTTATTCGGGATTTTGGAGTCCTTTTAGTATTTCTTTTGTTTGTTTTCTCGTGAAACTTAAAAGCGGAACCGACTATGGGCGTGTTGGCGGGACTCACTTTGGCGTGGCCTTTATATAGCCCTCCCCCAAGCCCACCCTGACCCACCCGCGCCCAAACCCTAGCCACCGCCGCCACCGCGCCGCCTCCGCCCGCCGCTTCGCCGCCCGCCGCCGCCGCCCGCCATGCCACCGCCCCGCCGCCGCCGCCCCTCGCCGGAGTAAGCCGCGCCTCATCGCCGGCGGTTTTCCTCGAGAAAACCGTTCGGTTTTCCGACGGTTTTTCGTTCGGTTTTTAAAAAAAACCTAGATCTGTTTTTTTTGGTTTAGTTTATTTAGCGAGCATTCGCTCGTTCATTCGTTTTAACGAACGTGCTCACCGTTTAGTTACAGTTAACGAACGTCCGTTTGTTAAGTTGTTCGTCGTTTTTCTTTTTCTCGGATTTTTCGCGATTATTCCAGATCGCAATTTCTGATCCGATTTTCGTTCTAGTATAACTTTTCGCTCGTTTATCGGAATCAGGCGATTCAAGCGCCTAGAGTTTTGTCTCGAAACCCTCTTTCCGAATAATCAACTCAAATAAGTTTTTGCTTCTATAAAATTTTGACTTAGGTCCAGATTAGTAAACGAAGCTTGTTTCTTTCGCCGTTTGACTTTCATTGCTTCGTTTGATTTGATTCTTTTTCCAAACCGGAGTTCTTAAGTTGAACTTTCTGGTTAGATCTTTTATTTTAATTTTACCTATGCATTAGATGAGTACTTATTGTATGCTTGTTTGTTTGTGATAGAGTACCCGGAGTGCGCCACTTGCTACTTTGAATCTCTAAGTTTCACGGATCATCAGCAAGGCAAGTAACACTTTGATCATATCCCTTTTCATACCGAGTTTTTATGCATTAAATCAATTTTCAAACATTGCATGATTAGGATATAATTAATTTGTGGGTTTTGGGAAGTAGTTGAGATAGTACCTATTACCTGTTTTATTATCAAACCCATGGGAGTTACTTCTACGTTTGCTTATTATGCCATGATATGCTAGTAGACGTGGATTGGGTGAGTGTATCCATGAAAGATGTGAGATTGTTATTTAATGGTTTATTTAAGGTGGCAACTTAAACACACATCTGGGTGAATTGAGGTACATGGGTATTCCAGGATTGCCTTTTTTTTGGACCGCCACCCAGGCTCAAAGGGATCATGAGATTGTTCATGCTAGAAACTTCCGTGTGCAGCCACAAGCTACTATGGGCTCTAGCATAGTTGATTAGGTCGTGCGAACTCTTACAGTGGTAGACTAGCATATGTAGAGGGATGTAGGAGTAACTGTCTACCCGTTCGTAAGGTGCTAGCGCTTCTGAAAGACTATGTCTTGGTCATCCGTTTCTCAAACACCATGTAGTGCGAGAAATCTAACGGAGGAGATCGAGTCTTGTGGGGAAAAGTGCACAAACCTCTGCAGAGTGTATAATACTAATCATGGTTAGCCGTGTCCCCGGTTATGGACATCTTGAGTATCTAGTACTTGGATTATCATGTGAATCTCGTCATGTTACTTAAATTAATATTGTTGGGTTTAATGATGATGCTTAATTGGGATTGAGAATGTTGTCAACCATTCTCAATGTTTAACAACCACCATGATAGTTAAATAAAATTTATTCCTTTGCAGTAGGGAAAAATTGGCTTCACGCAAAAACTGTAACCATAGAGCTTTCCACCAGCCACATATGCATGTAGTATAGCATTACCCTTTAATATTACTCTCTATGTGTTACATTTCCAACATATTCCATGTGCTGACCCGTTTTCGGGCTGCAACGTTCATGTTGCAGACTTTTTAGACGACGAGTAACGTGCCTTAGGTCGTGGTTCTATACTCAGTGATGCCGTTGGAGTTGATGGACTCGCTTATCTTCCAAGACTTCCGCTGTTATCGTTATTAGATGGCCTTAAGCCAAATTTATTGTAATAAGTTTTCTTTTGAGACATTCCATGTAATAAGTGTGTGATTGCTACTCTGTTATAAATCCTTCGAGTACTGTACATGTCAGCATTACTGATCCAGGGATGACACTGATGCACAGAGGTCAGATTGTTTGAGGTCTGGTCGCTACACCGAGCGTAGCTTAGTTACAGAATGCACACCCCATAGGCCCAGTTACAGCCCGCTACGTAGCCAGGGCATGATCTGTTTTTTTTTTGTTTTTGTTTTTAGTTTTAGTTTCAGTATTGTATTTTTTATATATTTAGATCTACAAGTCTGATTTTGATGATTCTTTTTCTTATGGTTTCACAAAAATCACATCTATTTCAAATTTTGTATTCAAACAGATTTGTTACAAACACTAAATAGTTAATAACTTTTATTTAAAAATAGCTTTTTGATTAATTCTTTTTTCTAGTGATCACATGATATTTTTCTAAGCAGTGAGGCTTTTGCAAATTAGTTTTTCTTTAATTTAAATTAGTATTTTAGGATAAGCGGTACTCTTTTACATAGTTTAGTGTTATCTTCTTTTCCCTTAGTATTTGTTTGTTTTTAACAAAAAACCTTTTGTATTTTTCACAAATTTAGTTTTGTTTCTGTTATTTAACGATGAACAATGTTGTTCTAATTTTTTAATTTTCTTTAGTTTTGTATGAAAACTTGTATAGGTCATAGTTAGAGTTTTATAAAATCTTTTTATTTGTTTCTTTTTTATACTAAAGTTTATGAAAAAATTATTTATGTTATTTTAATAAAAACTCTATTTTCCTTTCTATTAATTTATTAGTTTAGTGCTTTATTTCGTTGTTAAGTTTTATGTAAGACAAAAACTATTTTTATTGTTTGTGGTGAAGTCTTGGACTTTCCTTAGTAGCTTTATTTGTAGTTTCTTTGAATTGCGATTGAGTTTTATTATTGAGTTTTCTTCTTTTTTATTGTTATTTTGAGTGCTAGAATTGTTTGCTAGGATGTTTGCTTATATGAATGCTATGTCTGTTAACATAGATTTTCAACGGAGTGACGAATAGTTCTACCAAGTCATTATTCTAAGAGCGTTATTATCTTCATAAACTTACCAGGCAAGTCCACTTTGACCTTTATATTCATACCTATGTTTTTATTGCATCTAGTGTCACCATTCAAATCCCTCCAGTAGTGATATTGACTTCTTGTCGTTGAGTAGAATGCATGAGGTAGGAACTCATCTCCCTGTTATCGAGCCCGAGACGTTATATAGCGCTACAGTAGACGGGGTTTGGTATGAGTGCTCAGGAGTGGTGTGAAGAAGGACGACTCGACGTCAATGACGACAACACCATGATGGCATCTGCAAGGACTTTATCTTCAGGGCCTCAAGAATTCAAGACTCACGACAAGAATTCAATATACCTCTGGGTGGAGAATGGTTAACAAGGGTACATGGTGCACCCAGTACTCATTGATTCCGGAGAAGCGTTGTGATATCATGCGGAAAGCTCCACCCAAGCTGAAAGAGACGGAAGAATAATTCATGCCCGAAAGCTTACCTGTGCAACCGCAAGTCACTATGGTCTCTGGCTTGGTTGACCCTAGTGGTGACTTTGGCTGGGACAGGGCTAGCAAATGTAGAACTATGGTAGGATTGGATGGGCATCGGACAGTAGTCGGAGGAACTCTTCGGAAGACCATGTTTCAATCGTCATGTTCTCAAACGCTCTGAAGTGGGAGCACGAAAAGGGAGGGATCGAATCTTGCGGGTAAAGTGTACAAACCTCTGCAGGGGATTAAAACCTAACCGATTAGCCTTGTCCCCGGTTACGGACAAATTGAGCCTCTGGACTTATCTCGAAACTCTCAGCACCGGACTAATAACTTAATCGTGGGCAACTTACGATGATTTTGGCTGTGAGACATCGATTGGCGGAACCATGTCATGGTAGAAAACTCTGTAGTGAAGACTCCTGATATTCCTTTGTTGTAGGGAAAATAAAACAAGCTTTTACACAAAATAAAACTCAGACACAGAGCCACAAAGGCATATTGCATATAGAATAGTTTTACCATCCGCTTTCTCTTATTATGATCTTGCCGGTACACAATGTACTGACCTGCACGGCTGCAACATATCATGTTGCATGATTTTTCTACGACGAGTGAGTTTCGTTGTAGGGTTATGGTTTACACTCAACCTGCCGATGGTGTTGATGGGACCCCACACCCGATTGTTTGTTTCTGCTGAGAGTTATAAGGTATATATCAGTTTTATGTTATTTATACATGTGATTGCACTTTGATATATACATTGATGTACTGTGTGTGCCAGCATACTGATCCAGGGATGGCACAGATACACAGAGGCTTGACCGTTTGATGTCGGGTAATTACATAACATCATGCTAATCCCAGATTGGTTGCTTCCCTTCATAACCACGAGTGCCTAGATTGTGGTTCCCTCTACCATTTGGCTCCGGAGCTGTGCAATCTTCTCTTTGTCCTGTTTGTATGGATCTAAGTATTGGTAATCAAGGAACTCCTTCCATTCCTCACCGGTAGTGCTAGGATATAGATTTTTGATATACTCTAAATCATACCTGTCGTCAAGTAGCTTGTTTGCATGGTATCTATTACTATTCAAGGCCTTAGTGAACACACGCATGGCATGGATTTCTGCAAGTGCACTGTCTCAGTCGTTGAACTTGAAAATATCTCTCATGTTTCCTAATAGGAAGTTTGACAATTGCATGTTTTTAGGTCCCCTTAAGCATTTAACGTTCATGCCACAATTTTCACGAGCGATTGCAGCTAAGACATCAACTTATTCTTTAGCGTACGCTTTCACGGCTGAATTTCCAAATCATCTTGTGCACCATTGAGGACTCCCTCCTCTTCAGCACCATCCAACTCGTTCTCTTCAGCAGCACCGTTGGAATATCCTTACCTATCTTGCATTTCCTCTTCAACAACATCTGAATCTTCTTCCCCATCTACTGCTCTATCTGCAGCATGATTGGTATCCTTGTGCAACTCGTAAGCATAACCTTGCTCATCCTGTTGGGGTGTCAAAGCCTCGGCCCGAGACCGTGTATGTCACACCATCTCTTATCTGCAAAATCAAGATTGCATCCATAGTGAGTAAAAAATTGGCATGACCTTAGCTAAAAATTGGACGTATAGAATGCCAGGAATTCGACGAAATGGAAGTGAACCAACATTTCGTCAAAACTTTCGCACTCATTCATATTCGTTGTGAAAGAAGACAACAAAACCGAAATGAAATTCACCGCCAGCCATTGCCATATATCAAAAAAATTGGCATGGCTTGTGCTAAAAATTGGACATATAGAATGCCAGAAATTAAACGAAATGGGAGTGAATCAACATTCCCCTAAAACTTTGGCACTCTTTTCTATTCCATGTAAAAAACCGCGCGTGAGCATTGACATACATCGCAACAATTGTATCATATTCATCCATCATAGTATAAGAACCCGTGAACACGAACATATATAGCACATGCAATGAATAATAGAAACCATTTGAAATCAATGAATATGAATAGCCAAAAATAATGAATTCAAGCAACAACTAAGAGTAGCATTGTGTAAAGATGGCCGAGCAGTTGTTGGTGCGGGCAGTGCGCCCGCGTCAGCGGAAGGGTATGTGGAGATGGCCGACGATGTCGTCCGTTGGTGTGAGTGGAGGCGCACCGACGGAGGGGGTCGGTGGGGGCCAAGAAGAGCAGGGGTGGTGGGCGGCTGATGGCGCGTGGGTGGGTGGAGGGGGGAAATAGGAAGTGGCGGAGCATGCGGTGGCGCGCGTTGCCAGCGCTTTTGGGAACCGAGGGAGCGCGGTGGCGTTTGGGGGCTGCTTGAGTGCGGTGGGGGAGCTTGTAAATTGGGCGGGCATGGCCGGGTACCTTTCCCGGTCGACCACGTGGACGTAATTTTTGTCGAGTACTGCTTTGAAAATTTGAAAAGTTAGCAGCTGTGGCGGGTGAGTCAAACGGCCCGCCACAAGCAATTTAACCTAGCACTGGCGAGTGCAGTGAATCACCCACCACAGCTATGTTCTGCCAAAAGCAGGCACCAGGCAAGGTTAACTAGTGGCGGCTACTAAGGTTCGCCTGCCACTGCTTGCTCCTCTACCTGTGGCAGGCGCCTCATAGTGCTCGTCACAGCTAAGTTATGGAAACGAGGCCCCCGTGGGGGCATACCTGTATGCCCACCATAGTTAAGCTCCTAACTGTGGCGGGCAGATTCTATTACCCACCATTGCTCATTTTCGGAAATAGCTACGACGGGTGCCCCACCTTGCCTGCCACTAAATAGTGTTCACCGATAAGCCCTTTCCTAGTAGCGTCGACTAACAATTCGGTGTCACGTCCCTAGTTCTAGTATGCTCTAGGCTAGCTACTTTTGTTTGCATCATGTTTATATTTCAATGAACTTGAAATGGGGACATGTGAAAGCCTCAGAAATCATTTCTGGAAATGACCAAGATAAAAATTGCTCCAAATAGATCCAAGAAAATGTTCATGTTTCTCTCTGGAAATTTTGGTCAGAGGTAAAATTCAAACCAATATTTTTAGGAGCTCATAAATACTTATTTTGGGCATTTGGAACTAATGCAATAATTATTTGCATTGGATATATATATATATATATATATATATATATATATATATTATATATTTTATATATGTCCAATAATTCTGGGTAAATGTGAGGCGCTCTGGAATAATCCAAATAGTCCCTACAAAAATTTATCAGAAGAAAAGAAAATGATTTAGTGCCTAAAACTTAACCAAACAAATGTCAGAAATAGAAAAGAAAAAAAAGGGAAAAACACTTACCTGGGCTCACCTGGCGGCCCAGCTGTGCTAGCTCAGCAGGCCGGCCCAGCTGACTGGCCGACGGCAGTCGTCTCCCACCTCTGCTAGAAGGCAGAGGCGTGTCGCCCGCGCGCGCACCGGATGCTACCTCCTGCTTCCTCCCCCGTCCTCGACTGAGCGCCTGGAGACGCCCCCGAGCCCCCTGGTTCTTCTCCCACTCTCGCTGCTCACTCTCCCCTTCCCTGCACTCTCCCTGTAGAAAGCCCGAGCGTGTCTGTCACCGCCGCTCGCAATAGCAAAGGGCACCGTCCACCCCTGGCCTTGTCGATGCGTCCAGAAGAACCGCCGTCAACTCCTGCATCATGTACACCAATTCGCTCGACCGCAGGAGCCCTGCAGCGTCGTCACCGAGCTTGTCTTCCACCTTCAGCACCGGCGATTGCCGTCGTCGATTCGCCACCGTCAGCACGCCCCCAGCTACCTCGAGCATTGTTTCGTTATCTAAGTGAGCCCCGCCGTCTTTCCCATCTCTGATCGCTGCCGAACGCATCCCCTAACTGTGCTCTTCACCGGAGCCGAAAGCTTCTGCCCGCCGGCCATGTCACCGCCGTCGCCGCAGCCGCTCAGGCTTAAAACCGAGCATGTCATCGTGCTCAGCACGCTCCTAGTAGCACATATCACTCCACCGCCGTCCTCCCCGTGCACCACAACGCGATCCCGCGTGCAACCGAACTCCGGCCGCCGCCGCGATCTTGTTTCTGGCGAGCTCCAGTCAACCCATGGCCTCCCACCTGCTCCCCTGGATGCGGGCGAGCACGGGCTATGCCCCGGTGGTCTCGGCACGTCCATCGGCCGCCTCTAGCGCAGGTCCGGCAAGTTCCCGCCGCGCTTTTGGTCACCGCCGGCCGAACTCCGGTGACAGCCGACGTGTCACCATCATTAGTACTAATCACCGCCAGTTAACCACTTAACGGACACTGACAGCGGGCCCCATAGTTGGTCAAAGTGCAGGTCAACGCAGGTTAGCGCCTGTGTCACTGACCAGTGGACCCCATTGGTCAAGTTTGACCCTGGTCAACTCGGTTGACATGCTGACGTAGTAGTGACACATTGCTGACGTCATAATTACGTTGCTGGGATTTTCTTATTTAGAGATAAATCTGAAAATTCCAGAAAATGTTTAAAATTTCTAAAAATCATAGAAATTAATCTATAACTCCAAATGAAATGATTTATATATGAAAAATGATCAGAAAAATCCAGAGAATCTGTTTATGGCATTTTCATGCATGTTTGAGCAAGTTAACTTCACTGTTTGGGATGAAACATCATTAGGACAAATTTTATAATAGACTTGGAGTTGGAATTTGATCTAGTTTAGAATTCCACTTCAATCAAGATGACTTTCTGTTGCATTAGCACAAATCACATCATATTGCCATGTCATAGTCATGCATCATAATTGTTGCATTGCATTGACTGTGTTCTTCCTTGTTTGTCGATATTTGTCTCCTCTCAGTAGGCGTGGTTCCGACGATGAGATCGATGACACCGATGAAGAACTATACTATCTTCAGAAGTCCCAGGCAAGCAGAACCCCCTTGTTTATTCTGATACAATCCCACTCTCTCGCTCCTGGTCCCTTTGACTGCATTAGGACAACAATGATTCAACTGTTACATGTTGCAGTAGTTGAACCCCTTTCGTCTACATGACCTGTCATTGCCACAGTAAATAGATGCAACCCACTAGCATGCGTAGGAGTTGTTTGAGCCCTGATGTGCCTACTCATTCATGCTTGTTTGCCGTGCCTGCTATTGCTTAGAGTTGTGTCTGGTATGATTCATCGGGGATGAATTAGAAAGTAGTGAACATGTCCTACTATTGAGAGCTAAGTGTGTGAACACGATTTGGTAAAGGTAGCGGTGAGAGGCATGTAGGAGTACATGGTGGGATGTCTCATTGAAACCGTCCTCAGGAACTAAGTTCTGTGTTTGTGATCCAAGACAGTTACTACCACACATTGGGCTCTGGGCACTCCAAGCTCTCTCGACTTATTAATCAACCCGATCTGTGTCCAGGAGTTGCAACTAGTTTCTGGTGGTTGTATGTTGTGTTAGTAGTCTACCAAGTGGCACCCAGTACAGGTGGGTTTGGGATAGACTAGGCACCGCGGCCGGGTATACCAACCGTCACCCGTTTGGTGGGCTTGGAACCCTGTACACATCGTTTGGGGCCATGAGCGACACCCCGGCCGGATCTCCTTGCGGATGGAACCCGAATAGGCGATAAGCCTAGACTAGAGACTTGTGTGGTTAGTCAGGTTGTGGCCGACACCCTCGCCAGGCTTCCGCTTGAAGGTTGCCGAGATACATGACGTGTACATGGAGGTAAGTGGCAAGAGCGTGTGTGAAGAAGCACACCCCTGTAGGGTTAACATGATCTATTCGAATAGCCGCGTCCGCGGTAAAGGACTCCTGGGTTGCCTACACAGTTCACAGACAAGTGAAAGTGGATACTCTAAAATGCGCAAGATAAGCGTGAGTGCTATGGATGGCCTTCTCGTAGGGAGACGGGAGCGGACCCATAGTGGTGTATTGGTTGGTGAATATGTGGACTCGTGTGCGCCACCCCAAAAGAGCTACTTGCAGCCGTAGTACCCGATAGCCATTGAGTCAAAGCTGGCTTGCTGCAGTTAAACTCCACCACCCCCTTTGTTGATACTGATGCATATGTAGCTAGTCTGATGTAAGTCTTGCTGGGTACATTTGTACTCACATTTTCTTAATTTATGTTTTGCAAAGAGACTTCAGTCTCACTAGTAGTTCCGCATGGACTTCGACATTTAGCTTGTTACCTCAGCTACGATCTTGTGCCCTCGGTAGGGTCTTGTAGATAGTCAGGCTTCGCAGCCTTTTTCATTTGTAGTTGTCTGTACTCAAACAAGTTAAGCTTCTGCATGTGCCTATTGATTGTATGACTTGAATGCTGGGTCATCAGACCCATGTTTGTAATATCTGGCTCCTTGGAGCCTAATGAATAAATACTTTGAGTCGTAGAGTTTTGTTGTGATGAGATGTTGTATTTGCACATATCGAGCATATTGTGTGTATGTATGAAATGCTTGGTATGTGCGGGATCTGACAACCTAGTTGTTTATTCCTGGTAGCCTCTCTTATCGGGAAATGTCTCCTAGTGCTTCCACTGAGCCATAGTAGCTTGCTACTGCTCGGAACACTTAGGTTGGCTGGCATGTGTCCTTCTTAGTTCCTGTGTCTGTCCCTTCGGAGAAATGTCACACGTTGTTCCTTTAAGCCCTTGTAGATTCTATGACTTGGTTTCATACGTTGTTGATCGACACGTTCGTTGCTGGGTCATGTATGCCTGTCTCTGTAAGTTAGTGCCACCATGGGCTTACGACTAGTCATGTCGGCCTCGGTTCTTTGTCATATGGATGCTAGCGACACTATCATATATGTGAGCCAAAAGGCGCAAACAGTCCCGGGCCAGGTAAGGTGGCACCCGTGGGAATACCATGCGTGAGGCCGCAAAGTGATATGATGTGTTACATGCTAGATCGGTGCGACCTAGGATCGGGGTCCTGACATTCGGTGCCAGCTTTGAGTATGTAATGCGTAGCAAGCTCTCTCCACAAGCCCAAATGAAAACAGAAGCGAACATCATCTGTATTGAGGAGAACTTGGAACATATATCCATTGTTTGTGTGCATTGTGACCTTAAGAGAGTCTTCCTTTAAGTAAGGCAGAACATGTCTACCACATGTTTTGTTGCAAAGCAAGGGATATTGATACGGAGCATCCCACGGTCGTCCCCATGGACCCACCATTGTCTCCTAAAGCACCAAGTGGATCAATGACAAGAGCACGTGCAAGGGCTATCGAGACCGAGGTGACATCTCTCCTTAATGAGCTTCTACATGAACAACGTGAGACATGGCTACTACCTCAAACACAAAAATCGTGTGTGCTTAGGTATCAAGAACACGACCTCGGAGACCCTCGGAATGAAGATCAAGCCGCCATAGATAAGGATGAAGAAGCACGATAAAAGGAGTTGCTGAAATGCTACAGTGACCAAACATTCAACGCCCCGTAGATAGAATCAATGACAGCATAACAACTCTGGAAGAGCTATAGGAGCCGGACATCCGGCCCCGAGGCCCTAGACATCTAGCATCGCCCCGGTAATCCAGCCGAGGGCATCAGTACCGCGACTAGTCTCCATGCCGAACATCCGACCTAAAGACCGCACATCTGGCGCCTCGTGAAGAGTCAGACATCTAGCCCCCACCCCCGACATCCGGCACCTGTGGAAGCATAGCCGGGCCAGAGGCCCATGTATCTCCACACCCCCTATCTCATTTCGCCGAACACTATATATAGACCTCCTCCTCCATATCTCTAGGGTTATGTTGTAGGGTGGATGACGCGGAGCATCCTTCCATCATCCCCATGGACTCTACAACGATACATCAAGCCCCACGTGGACCTATGACAAGAGAGAGAGCACGTGCTTTGGAAACCGAGGTGAACTCCTTCCTACTTAACTTGCATATGGATACGAATGGAACATTGTTGCTACCTCACCAAAATACGCTATGTCTCATTAGGTACGAAGAGGAACACCACCAAGAGGCTCAGGAGCATCCCCCAAGGAGAAGAGGAACCACCCCAAGGCCACGCGGACCAAGACGGAGTGCAACAACAGCAACATTGGAAGTCCCAGGCGACCCCATGCGCACGGGCCTCCAAAACCCCGTGCCCATGGACTATCCAGAGAGTTGGCGCTGGGACACCCCATGCGCACGGGCGTGTACCGTGCCCACGGGACCCCCGTGCGCACGTGCCCAACTTACCCCATGCGGACGGGCCTCCCAGGATGGCCGGCTGAGATCTCCTGCCCGAGCCCTTCTTCATCTCCTTCGACCCCAAGCCTATATAAGTCGTACCTAGGGTTATGTTTAGGGTCAGCAAAGTATTAGATCAGATATTTGTGAGCTTTGCTCCTTCTACCTTCCCATTTGTGGATCTAGACCCCTTTGGGAAGAATCCTTGTGGATTTCAAGATCTCCTCAAGGAGAAGACTATCTTCAAGACCTCATCTCCTAGGAGTGGGAAGAACTTTGCCATTGTATCTTTCCTTTGATTGTGTTTGAGACTTGTGGATCTTATGTTGCTATTCTAGTGGATGTGTAATTGGGAATTGTTTGAGTGATTTCCTCTTTGTGTTCTTGAGTGATTTTGCCCTTTTCCCCCTCCAAGTGTGAAAAGACCCCCTCTAGAGTTTCACCCTACATCATCTTGGTATCATGAGCAAGGTTGATTCACATCTTGGAGTCCCACCACCCCATTTGCTAGCTTGATTTTCTTGTTTTCGTCAAAATTCGAAAATCCCCACAAAAATAGCCCCAAATTTTTTTCTTGCAATTTGTTGGATCTTGTTTGCAGTTTGGCAAGTGGATCTACCCCTCTTCTAGCTTCCCCACCCTTCAAATGCTCGAAATTGGCTTTAACTTTGCAGATTCCCACGGATCCAGAGCTGTTCATCCGCTCCCAGAACACCCCGTGCACACGGGCCCTCGAGACACCATGCACACGGGCCTCACTTACCCCGTGCACACAGACCATCCAGTAACTTTCGGCCATCTTTTGTTTTGCACCATTTTGTTTCCCATCCAACACTCGTGTTCTACCGCACTATTTCTCGTGGTTGTTTGAGTTTCGGACCGCGGTTTCTCTTGTGTCCTAAGGTGTTTCGGCTACTTAGGCGCATTTGGACATCATCATCGCCGCCACTCGATCATCAACTCGGACACCACACCGGCTTCACCAACTTCATTCTTACCGTAAGATCGGGCGGTAACCTCGACAACTCTCACCTTTGCTTTTGCATTGATAACTCGAGCCATTTCGCGTCGCTTACCCATCGAGACTAGCAAGTTGAGAATTGCTGGGCCACGCTATTGTGCACCATAATGATCGTGTTACCATCTTAGTGCCATAAGTCTCTCCCGTGCATATCTTACATACTTGTCTCATATCACACTTGGCTAAAGCATCAAGCATTCAAAAAAAAAAGCTTTTAAGCAAGAGAGGAGCAACAAAGAGCTCGTAAACAATAGCATCGAGCCATTTTGCATATCATCTTCGACACCTCCTATGTAGCATAGTTGGGATTGAAGACGACACATTTCTGTTATAGGTTGGTGCACATGCGTATCTAGCCCATTTGAGCAATCGAGCTAGCGTCTCTCTAGCATTCGCACAATAAGATCATTTTCCGTGGTTCCACATTTTAAGCTCACCCCTTGGTTGTGCGGATCCCATCTATCTTCCGTGTGTGTGTTCCTAGTGATATCCTTGGGTTTGATATCTTTGCTTTACTTGCATTTTTGTGAATCTTCTCAACCTTATCGATATCTTAACTAACATTTGCTTGAAATTTTTGCCACCATCCTAACCGAGCTCCTCCATAAGCCTTTTATTTGTAGGTGTGAGAAACAATTCCCGGTACCAATTCCCCTATTATAGCATCACGTGAGATTGTACTTGTTACATCCACAATCTTCGGAAAAGGTAACTTTGGTTTTGTTCTGTCATTTTTCCTACTCACCACCACTTTCCCATGATGGATAGGCCGAGTTCTTCTACCAATCCACTATTCATAGAGCAAGATGGCGACTTGACGCACATCGAGCTTTGCATCAAGAACAACTTGCTTTGGGCGACCGCATAGACAATCTCGCCACCAACCTACGACAATCTGAGCAACGTACAAGAGACTACTTCGACACATCCATGATTTCCCTCAAAGACGATATCCAAACCATGATGGTCAATCGCTCTTCTACAACTTCCTCCTCTTCAAGACGGAGCCGCTCAAGCCGACACTCCGATGACACCATCTCCGGTTCAAGTACACAACCATCGAACACTCTTCATCGTGCCGCGCACCAAGATCGTCGAGCAAACCGCAATCCTCTACACAACAACGACTCTCAAGAGCAAGCTCGCGCGCAAGAACATCGGCACCGTCAAAATCAAGAAACATTCGAGCAAGCACAAGAACGGCAATGTCAGCGCCAACACGAACAAGAGGAACGAGCGCGCCAACACCAAGAGGAGCAAGACGCCGAAGCACTTCGCCAACAACAACAACGACGCGAGGCCCAAGCTCAAGCGGCTCAAGACGCACTCCGAGATTCTACTCGTGTCGTTGCCCAACGTGGATGGCAAGCACGTGAGCAAGATGAAGCTCTCCATCGCGAGGTACAAGAAGAAATCACGCATCGCGAAGAACAACAAGAAAGGAGGAACAACGGGCATCTTCCTCGTCCTCCTCCACGGCAAGAACGACATCAAGAGAATCAAGTGTTTCAAGACCCTCCCCCATGCCAAGAGCGACATCAAAGCCGCTACTTCGATGAAAAACTCCGCCACGGCAAGCTCAAGTTCACCATGCCCAAGTTCTCTAGAAGCAATGATCCCGAAGAGTATCTCTCATGGGCCTTCAAGGTGGACAAAATATTCCGTCTTCACAACTACGACACGGAAAAGAAGATCACCATGGCCTCCCTCGAGTTCCAAGACTACGTTCTCATTTGGTGGGAACAAGTGATTGAGCGACGACGTACAAGAGGCGAACCACCAATCACAACTTGGACGGCGATGAAGGAGGTCATGAGAGCTCGCTTCGTGCCTACACACTACACCCGTGATCTCTTCAAGAAGTTGCAACTCCTCAAACAAGGCATGAAGGCAGTGGAAGAATACTACCAAGAAATGGAGATTGCCATGATTCGAGCCAATGTCAAGGAAAACGACGAGCAAACAATGGCACACTTTTTGAACGGCCTCCATCACCCAATCAAGCGGATAGCCGACTTCCAACCATACTCAAACCTCCTCGAGCTAGTTCATCAAGCGACCAAGGCCAAGCGACAAGTCCAAGATGACTTCAAATATGCCAAGTACTCGTCCAAGACCTACGGCTCCTCTTATCAAGCTCCCGCGACTTCGGCAACTCCTACCTCAACTAGAGCATCACCAAGTACCGGCGACAAGTCAAGTTACAAGAAAACTTTAACAAGCTCAAGTCGTCCTCCTACTACAAGCAACTTCAAGCCGAAAGCTTCATCATCATCTACTCCAACCGATGAGACCATCAAGACAAGTTCCATCAAATGTTTCACATGCGAAGGCCGAGGCCAAAAATCCTTCGAGTGCACAAACAAGCGCACCATGATCATCAACGATGACGGAACCTACGACTCCATGAGTGAAGGAGAAATGGAAGCCCTTCAGCAAGTGGCCATGCACCGACAAGTGAACAACAAAGACGAAGATGATCAAGTCTTTTGTGATGAAGATTCAAGTCCCGCTCTTGTTGTCTCCAAGGTCTTGACTCTTCAACATCAACAAGAGAAGATCAAAGATGCCATATATTCCACACAAAGGCTGGCATCAATGGACGGTCCGTCAAGGTCATCATCGATGGAGGTAGTTGCCATAACCTAGCAAGTGAAGAACTATGCTCCAAACTCCAATTGGTCAAGATGAAGCACCCTCACCCCTACAAGGTTCAATGGCTAAGCGACACCGGCACCATCCAAGTCGAGCATAGGGTACAAGTCTCTTTCTAGATCGGTGCCTATGAAGACACTTTGGAGTGTGATGTCCTTCCGATGACCGTTTGCCACCTCCTTTTTGGACGGCCATGGCAATTTGACCGAGGTGTCATTCACAATGGGCGTACAAATCACTATAGCTTCAAGATGAAAGGGAAAGAGTTTGTGCTACATCCTATGTCTCCAAGCCAAGTGCTCGCCGACAAGCAAAACACCCATCGTGGAGATAATAGTGAGAGAGAGAACCACCAAAAAGAGAGTGAGCGCCACAAGCCCAAATTGAGTGCCTCCACGATGAGCGACAAGAAAAACTTAGTCCTATTTGCCACCAAACGTGAGATGAGAGAAGTGTGTGAGAACCCATCAAGTGTCCTACACTATGTCCTATTATGCAAGGACGAGGAACCAAAAACTAACAACTCTCACAATCTACCTTTGGTGTTATCTTCTTTATTGCAGGAATTTCAAGATGTTTTCCCCGATGAGCTACCTCCGGGTCTACCTCCACTACGAGGCATTGAGCAGCGAATCGACCTCATCCCCGGAGCATCGCTTCCAAACAAAGCTCCCTACCGTGTCAACCCCGAAGAAACCAAAGAAATACAAAGGCAAGTAAAGCATCTCATAGATCATGCACATGTGCGTGAAAGTTTGAGTCCTTGTGCCGTACCGGTCATTCTTGTGCCAAAATAAGACGGTAGCTTTCGCATGTGTTCCGATTCTAGACCTATTAATGCTATGTAGCGACTAGACCTCAAACAGTCTGATCTCTGTGCTCAAGTGTCATCCGTGGATCAGTAATGCTGACACCACACAGTACTCGAAGGATTTATAACAGAGTAGCAATCACACACTTATTACATTGAATGTATCGAGGGAGAACTTAACAAAATAAATATGGCTTAAGGCCATCTAATAACGATAACAGTGGAGGGCTTGGAATAATAAGCGAGTCCATCAACTCCAACGGCATCACTGAGTATAGAACCACGACCTAAGCACCTTACTCGTCGTCTGAAAAGTCTGCAACATGAAACGTTGCAGCCCGAAACGGGTCAGCACATGGAATATGCTGGCAAAGTAACACATAGAGAATAATAATGGAAATAACTATTCTACATGCATATCTGGCTGGTGGAAAGTTCTTTGGTTACAGTTTTGCGTAAAACCAATTTTTCCCTACTTCAAAGGAATAAATTTATTTAACTATCATGGTGGTTGTTAAACATTGAGAATGGTTGAAAGAATCCTCAATCCCAATTTAAGTAATCATTAACAGAACCCAACAGTATTAATTAAAGTAACATGATGAGATTCACATGATATCCAAGTACTAGATACTCAAGATGTCCATAACCGGGGACACGGCTAACCATGATTAGTTTATACACTCTGCAGAGGTTTGTGCACTTTTCCCCACAAGACTCGATCTTCTCCGTTTGATTTCTCGCACTACATGGTGTTTGAGAAACGGATGACCGAGACATAGTTTTTCAGAAGCGCTTGCACCTTACGTATGGGTTGACCGTACCAACTACAACCCCTACATCTGCTAGTCTACCCGTAAGAGTTCGCACAACTTAGTCAACTATGCTAGAGCCCATAGTAGCATGTGGCTGCACACGAAAGTTTCTAGCATGAATAATCTCATTATCCCTTTGAGCCTGGGTGCCGGTCCGAAGAAAAACAGGCAAATCCTGGAAACCAGGTACCTCAATCCACCTAGATGTGTGTTTAAGTTGCCACCTTAAATAGACCATTAATTTAACAATCTCACATCTGTCATGGATACACTCACCCAATCCACGTCTACTAGCATAGCATGGCATAATAAGCAAACGTAGAAGTAACACCCAAAGGTTTGATAATAAACAGGAAATAGGTACTACCTCATCTACCTCCCATCCCACAATTTAGTTAGATCCTAATCATGCAATGTTTGAGGATTGATCTAATGCAATAAAACTGGGTAGTAGAAAAGGTATGATCAAAGTGTTACTTGCCTTGCTGATGATCCGCGAAACCTAGAGACTCGAAGTAACAGGCGGTGCACTCCGGGTATTCTATCAAAGACAAACAAACAAGCATACAATAAGTACTCATCTAATGCACAGGTAAAACAACAAAGAGAAGATCTAACCAGAAAGTTCAACTAAGAACTTCGGTTTGCAAAAAGAATCAAATCCAACAAAGCAATGAAAGTCAAACGGCGAAAGAAAACAGCTCCGTTTTACCAATCTGGATCTAAGTCAAATTTTACAGCCGCAAAAACTTGTTTAAGTTGGTTATTCGGAAAGAGGGTTTCGAGACGAAACTCCAGGTGCTTGAATCGCCTGATTCCGATAAATGAGCGAAAAGTTATACTAAAACGAAAATCGGATCAGAAATCGCGATCAGAAAAATCGCGGATTAAATCCTAGAAAAAGAAAAACGACGAACGTGTTAACGAGCTAACGCTCGTTAATCTGGATCTAATTCGACGAACACGCTCGTTAAAACGAACGAACGAGCTTAACGCCGCTATTTAACCGAACCAAAAATAAAGAAACCGATCTAATAAAAACGAAACCGATTTAAAACCGAACGGTTTTCTAAAAAAATGGCGGCACGGATTACGAGGCAACCTCGGCGGCGGCGATCGGCGGCGGCGGGCGGCGGCGGCGGCGGGGGGGGCAGCGCTAGGTTCGGACGCTGGCTGGTTGTTTGGTGGCTCCCTCGCTTATAAAGCCTAAGCGGGCGAGTCCGGCGCATACGGCCCGTGAGGTCGGTTCATTTTTTTAAATAATTTCGCGTAGAAAAACAAACGAAAGAAATAGTAAACGGACTCCAAAAATCCCGAAATAAATTTTCCTCGGCTTCTAAAAGCAAGCCGGACTAGACGAACATTTATTTGGGGCCTAAATGCAATTTTGAAAAGCGCGCATTTTTCCTTAATTCAAATAAAATGGCGAAAAACTCCAAAATAAAATCTTATTTGATTTTATTATTAAATCCTCATTATTTCTTTATTTTGGGAAAGTCATTTTATTCCCTCTCTCATATTTTTGTAATAGAAATAATTGAAGATAAAATAATTAAAATCAAATGATCCTATTTTCAAAAATTGAGAAAACTCAAATATGAAAATAACAAAATCCCCAACTCTCTCCGTGGGTCCTTGAGTTGCGTAGAATTTCTAGGATCGAGCCAACAATGCAACAAAAATATGATATGCAATGATGATCTATGTATAACATTCCAAATTGAAAATTTGGGATGTTACAAACCTACCACCCTTAAGATGAATCTCGCCCTCGAGATTCGGGTTGGCTAGAAAATAGGTGAGGGTGGTCCTTAAGCAGATCTTCCTCTCGCTCCCAGGTGGCTTCATCCTTAGTGTGGTGGCTCCACTGAACTTTGCAAAACTTAATGACCTTGCTGCGGGTGACTCGACTGGCATATTCCAGAATCTTAACTGGCTTCTCCTCATAGGTCAAATCGTTATTCAACTGAATCGCCTCTAGTGGCACAGTATCTCTCAGTGGTATATCCGCCATCTCTGCGTGACACTTCTTCAACTGAGAAACATGGAACACATCGTGAACACCTGACAAACCCTTGTGTAATTCCAACTTGTACGCAACTTCTCCCATGCGCTCCAAAACTTTGTATGGTCCCACAAAACGTGGCGCTAATTTTCCTTTAACACCAAAACGCTTAACTCCTCGAAGCAGAGATACTCGAAGATAAACTCTGTCTCTGACTTCATATTCTGTCTCTTTCCGTTTTGAATCTGCATAGCTCTTCTGCCTTGACTGGGCTACCTTGAGTCTATCGTGAATCAACTTTATTTTCCGTTCAGACTCCTTAATCAATTCCGATCCAAACAACTGGCGGTCTCCAACTTCATCCCACAATAGCGGGGTTCTGCACCTCCTTCCGTACAAGGCTTCGAAAGTGCCACCTTCAAACTGGTTTGGTAGCTGTTGTTATAAGAAAACTCCGCATATGGCAAGTTGTCATCCCAACTTGATCCATAATCCAAAGCACATGCTCTCAGCATATCCTCCAAACTCTGGTTGACTCTCTCGGTTTGTCCATCTGCTCATGGATGAAAAGTTGTACTAAACTCACCTGGTTCCCAAAGTTTCGTGCAACCGCTTCCGTAACTTTGAGGTGAATTGGGTTCCTCTATCGACACGATACTCCTCGGAACTCCATGCAAGCATACAATCCTTGTCATGTATATCTTAGCCAATTTGGCACTGCTGTAGGTAGTCTTTACTGGAATGAAATGAGCTACCTTCGTCAAACGATCGACTACAAACCAAATCGAGTCATAGCCTGAACAGGTCATGGGCAATCCCGTGATGAAACCCATGCCTAGTTTATCCCACTTCCATTCGGGTATAGGCAATGGTTGTAACAATCCTGCTGGCTTCTGATGTTCTGCTTTCAATTTCTGACACACATCACAAACTGCTACATACTCTGCGATATCTTTCTTCATTCCGGTCCACCAGAAAGTATCCTTCAAATCCAAATACATCTTGGTATTTCCGGCGTGGATCGAATACGGTGAATCATGTGCCTCTTGCAAAATCAACTTCCGAATCTCCGGATCACTTGTTACGTAAACGCGGTCCTCAAACCATAAGGTATCGTGCTCATCCTCACGAAATCCCTTTGCTTTTCCCTTGCTCATCTTCTCCTTAATAGAAGCAACTTCCTTATCTGTCCTTTGAGCTTCTCTGATTTTATCCATCAAAGTAGACTGAATCTCCAACGCTGCTACATAGCCTCACGAAACTATTTCCAAACATAGCTCCCGGAATTCCTAGGCTAATTCTTTTGGTAAACCTCCGGTCATTAGGATGTTGACATGACTCCTATGGCTCAACGCGTCTGCTACCACGTTAGCCTTTCCGGGGTGGTAATGCAATCTCATATCATAATCCTTGATGAGCTCCAACCATCTCCTTTGTCTGAGGTTTAACTCCTTCTGCTTGAACATGTACTTCAAACTCTTGTGATCCGTATACACCTCACAATGATTTCCAATGAGGAAATGTCTCCATGTTTTCAAGGCATGCACTACGGCTGCTAACTCCAAATCATGTGTGGCATAGTTTAATTCGTGAGGTTTCAGCTGTCGTGAAGCATACGAAACAACTTTTCCCTCCTGCATAAGCACTGCTCCAAGTCCTCGACGTGAAGCGTCGCAATAAACTTTGTAATCCTTGCTTTGGTCTGGCAGGATTAATACTGGTGAGGTAACCAAACGCTTCTTCAACTCTTGGAAACTAGCCTCACACTCCTCAGTCCATATGAACTTGGTATCATTCTTCAATAATTCTGTCATAGGCTTCGTAATCTTTGAGAAATTCTCAATGAATCTCCGGTAGTATCCTGCGAGTCCAAGGAAACTCCGGATCTCTCCAACTGTTGATGGCGCTTCCCAGTTTGTCACCGTGGCAACTTTAGTGGGGTCTACTGCTATACCTTCTCCGGATATAACATGTCCGAGAAATCGAACTTCCTTCAACCAAAACTCACACTTGCTGAACTTGGCATACAACTAATGTACTCTGAGCTTCTCGAGTACCAAATGCAAGTGCTCCTTATGTTCTTCTTCATTCATTAAGTAGACCAAAATATCGTCAATGAATACCATGATGAACTTATCCAAAAACTCCATAAACACCTTGTTCATCATGTTCATAAAATAGGCGGGGGCGTTAGTCAGACCAAATAACATAACGGTATACTCATACAGTCCGTACCTGGTGGTAAAAGCCGTCTTAGGTATATCCTGCTCCCGAATCTTCAACTGATGGTATCCTGATCGCAAATCGATCTTGGAAAATAACTTAGCTCCTTGCAATTGGTCAAACAAGTCGTTGATCATCGGCAACGGGTATTTGTTCTTAATGGTCACTTCATTCAATCCTCGATAATCAACAACCATTCTTAATGATCCATCCTTCTTCTCCACTAGAAGTACTGGCGATCCCCATGGCGAAGAACTTGGGCGAATAAAACCTTTATCCAGTAACTCCTTAATCCGCTTCTTAATTTCCTCCAAATCTTGGGCTGGCATCCTATACGGTCTCTTAGATATCGGCCCAGTGCCTAGCAGTAGTTCAATCAAAAACTCGATGTCTCTGTCCGGCGGCATGCCTGACAACTCTTCCGGAAACACGTCCGGATAATCCCTTACCACTGGTACTTCCTCCTGCACAACTCCTGATAAGGAATTTACATGTGCTCTCCTCTGCTCATGCCGTGATACATACTTGATTCTCCTACCTTCTAGGGTGGTAAGCAAAATCGACTTACTGGCACAATCAATATTCCCTCTGTACTTTGATAACCAATCCATACCTAATATCACATCCAATCCTTGGGATTCCAAAATTATTAGGTCCGAGGGAAATACATAGTTTCCAATCCTTAATGGCAGTCGATCGCACCATATACTTGCCATATATTCCGCTCCGGGTGAGGTTACTAGCATGGGTGACCTAAGGGCTTGGGTTGGTAATTTATACTTATCCACAAATCCCCTTGATATGTATGAATGCGATGCACTAGTATCAAAAAGAACAACTGCAGTAAATGTCTTAAACCAAAAACTTACATATTACTGCGTCTGGCTGAGCTTCAACCTCCTCCACGGTAATGTGGTTCACCTGTCCCCTGTTGAAAGGGTTCGGCTTCTTTCCTGAGCTTCCATTGCCGTTACCATCTTGGGCTTCTGGACATTCATTTGCATAATGCCCAGTCTTACGGCACTTATAACAAGTGATATGGCTCAGGTTTACCTTGGATGGTGTTGACGGGTTGGTGCGGTTTTGTCCATTGCTTCCTCCATTCCCGTTTCCATTCTTTGTGCCATTATGATTGTCCGAGCTACCTCCTCCGTGAGTATGCTGAAATTGCCCTCCTGGCTTCGGGGTAAAGCGTAGTTTCGCTAAGCTCGAGTTATACTTCGTCCATACTTTCTCTTGCGATTGTCAATCTGCTGCTGCTTCCTTCAATCATAAGAGCACGGTCTACTAACTCCTGGTAGTTATTGAAGGTGGCTACCATCAACTACATGCTCAGCTCATTGTTCGGTCCTTCTAGAAACTTCTCACGCTTAGCTGCGTCCGTAGCAACGCTATCCGGGGCATAACGTGCTAGCTTATCAAGTCATCCACATCTTCGCCAACCGTCTGTCCTCCTTGGCGCAAGTTGCGAAACTCACGCTTCTTCATGGCCATAGCTCCTGCTGAAACATGGGCGAGACGGAAAGCTTGATGAAACTGATCCCATGTGATGGTGTTCACGGTGGTAAGTGGGTGTAAAATTCTCCCACCATGCTGCTGCGGGTCCTTCAAGCTGATGTGCGGCAAATTTCAACTTTTCCCCATCTGTACATCCTGCAGTGGTCAACTCCCTCCCTATCTTGCGGAGCCAATCATCTGCAACAATTGGCTCGGTGCTACTGGAAAACACCGGCGGATTCAGCCTTAAGAAACGGGTCAAATGGTCAACAGGTGGTGGTGGTGGTGGTGGGTTGTTGTTGTTGTTGTTGTTGCCTTGGTTCTGTACCAATGTTTGAATCAAGGCATTCTGCTGCTGAATCAACTGAGTGATCTCCGGCGGGAAAACAAATCCGGGGTCGCGTCTCAGAGGCATCTGAGGGTTTGTAGAAAAGACGAGAGTTAACAATAGAATGAGGTCTAGTGAGAGAACACTAGCCATATGCACATGAGACAAAAGCACACAAAATCACTCCAATCAAATCAAACAAGGGCATACAACGGTCTAACTATCGTTACAAAGTGCTGGGACTAAAACTAATTTTTAATTGGGGAAATTCTACTACTGTTATGGTGGTCAACTAGAAAAACTGCTCCGATGAAGACTCCATGATATCTGCTCTAGCTTCATCAACATAGTCATCATCACTATCGTCAGGATCCGAGTCGGTGTCGTCGATGATGATGTAGTTCTCTGGATAGGTGCAATCTTCATCTTCTCCTCCGGGTGCTGAATTCCCCATGAGTTCTTCAATCTTCTCCTTAAGATCGCCGTTTTGTCTCACTAGAGCTACAATCTCCTCCATGTAGTCCTTGCGAGTGGCCTTCAGTTCTCCTTCTAGTTCGATAATCTTGGCTTTTGCTTTCTTCAACTCCATCATGTCTGCGCACATCTGGTTCTCCTGGCGTCGAATGTGCTGATTTAACTCTTGGATGAAAGCTGCAATGGATCGATCCTTCTTAGTGCTAACTATCTCCCATTGTTCATCTCGGCGTCCGCAAATCTGGTAGATAGTATCCTTGAGGTCTTCTTGGTAAACTTCTCCAATGCGTCCCATGGTTACGTGAGCTGCCATGCTCTTTCCCAGACTCCAGGTGGTGCATTAAAAACACACTCTATGGGCTCCGTGACTGGCACGAACGTCCTTCCGAGAACTTGAGCTTGAATCTTCCAGTGCTCCTCTTCAGGTGAAGTGGAATTGTAGGTCCCGGTGAAGCTTGGTATTCCGATGTTCAGGTACTTAGTGACTTCCTTCAGGTGTTGTCCAAAGGGTGTATCTTCATCCGGCTGGGTGAACTTGATCCTCGCTTCCGTCATCCTACAAGAGTAGAAAAGATGAGGAGTCAGAAATGAGAAGAGAGTAGTGATCTAGGGCTTTAGCTTAGTGGTCGAGTCCTACAGTCAGCGTGTGCTCTGATACCATCTTTGTAGCGACCAGACCTCAAACAGTCTGATCTCTGTGCTCAAGTGTCATCCCTGGATCAGTAATGCTGACACCACACAGTACTCGAAGGATTTATAACAGAGTAGCAATCACACACTTATTACATCGAATGTCTCGAGAGAGAACTTAACAAAATAAATATGGCTTAATGCCATCTAATAACGATAACAACGGAAGGCTTGGAAGAATAAGTGAGTCCATCAACTCCAACAAAGATCATCGAGTATAGAACCACGACCTAAGCACCTTACTGTTGTTCAAAAGTACGCAACATGAAACGTTGCAGCCCAAAAAAGGGTCAACACATGGAATATGCCGCAAAGTAACACACAGAGAATAATAATGGAAATAACTATTCTACATGCATATCTGGCTGGTGGAAAGCTATATGGTTACAGTTTTGCGTAAAGCCAATTTTTCCCTACTGCAAAGGAATAAATTTATTTAACTATCATGGTGGTTGTTAAACATTGAGAATGGTTGAAAGCATCCTCAATCCCAATTTAAGTAATCATTAACAGAACCCAACAGTATTAATTAAAGTAACATGATGAGATTCACATGATATCCAAGTACTAGATACTCAAGATATCCATAACCGAGGACACGGCTAACCATGATTAGTTTACACTCTGCAGAGGTTTGTGCACTTTTCCCCACAAGACTCGATCTCCTCCGTTTGATTTCTCGACTACATGGTGTTTGAGAAACGGATGACCGAGACATAGTTTTTCGTAAGCGCTTGCACCTTACGTATGGGTAGACCGTATCAACCTACAACCCCTACATCGCTAGTCTACCCGTAACAGTTCGCACAACTTAGTCAACTATGCTAGAGCCCATAGTAGCATGTGGCTGCACACGGAAGTTTCTAGCATGAATAATCTCATGATCCCTTTGAGCCCGGGTGGCGGTCCAAGAAAACAGCAAACTCGAAACCAGTACCTCAATCCACCCAGATGTGTGTTTAAGTTGCCACCTTAAATAAACCATTAATTTAACAATCTCACATCTGTCATGGATACACTCACCCAATCCACGTCTACTAGCATAGCATGGCATAATAAGGAAACGTAGAAGTAACTCCCAAAGGTTTGATAATAAACAGGAAATAGGTACTACCTCATCTACTTCAAATCCCACAATTTAATTAGATCCTAATCATGCAATGTTTGAGGATTGATCTAATGCAATAAAACTGGGTAGTAGAAAAGGTATGATCAAAGTGTTACTTGTCTTGCTGATGATCCGCGAAACCTAGAGACTCGAAGTAACAAGCGGTGCACTCCGGGTATTCTATCGCAGACAAACAAACAAGCATACAATAAGTATTCATCTAATGCACAGATAAAACTTCAAACAAAAGATCTAACCAGAAAGTTCAACTTAAGAACTTCAGTGTGCAAAAAGAATCAAATCCAACAAAGCAACGAAAGTCAAACGGCGAAAGAAAACAACTCCGTTTTACCAATCTAGATCTAAGTCAAATTTTACACAGGCAAAAACTTGTTTAAGTTGGTTATTCGGAAGAGGGTTTCGAGATTTAAACTCCAGCGCTTGAATCGCTCGATTCCGATAAATGAGCAAAAGTTATACTAAAACGAGAATCGATCGAAATCGCGATCGGAAAAATCATGATTAAATCTAAGAAAAGAAAAACGATTTAACAAGTTAACGAACGAACGCTCGTTAATCGGATCTAATCTAATCTAACACGCTCGTTAAAACGAACGAATGAGCGAACACTCGCTATTTAACCGAACCGAAAATAAATAAACCGATCTAATAAAAAACGGAAACTAAAAAACCGACGAAAAATGGCGGACAGACACGAGGCAACCTCGGGCGGCGGCGGCGGCGGCGATGGCGGCGGCAAGGCGCTGGGCGGCGCTTAGGTTCGGGCGCGGCTGGCGGCTGGGCTGGGCTCCCCCCCGGCTTATAAAGCCTAGCGGGCCGGAGTCCCGGGCGGACACGACCCGTAGGTCGGTTCGTTTTTTTTAATAATTTCGCATAGAAAAACAAACGAAATAAATAGTAAACGGACTCCAAAAATCCTGAAATAAATTTTCCCCAGCTTCTAAAATCAAGCCGGACTAGACGAACATTTATTTGGGGCCTAAATGCAACTTTGAAAAACGCGCATTTTTCCTAAATTCAAATAAAATGGCGAAAAACTCCAAAATAAAATCTTATTTGATTTTATTATTAAATCCTCATTATTTCTTTATTTTGGGAAAGTCATTTTATTCCCTCTCTCATATTTTTGTAATAGAAATAATTGAAGATAAAATAATTAAAATCAAATGATCCTATTTTCAAAATTTGAGAAAACTCAAATATGAAAATAACGAAATCCCCAACTCTCTCTGTGGGTCCTTGAGTTGCGTATAATTTCTAGGATCGAGCCAACAATGCAACAAAAATATGATATGCAATGATGATCTATGTATAACATTCCAAATTGAAAATTTGGGATGTTACATGCTATCACTGTTTGCTATAGGTACCCCATTCCACGCCTTGATGATATGCTTGATGAACTTAGCGGTGCCACTATCTTTTCCAAAATTGATCTTAAAAGTGGTTACTATCAAATCCGCATACAAGATGGTGATGAATGGAAAACCGCTTTCAAAACCAAGTTTGGTCTATATGAGTGGTTAGTCATGCCTATGGGTTTATCGGAAGCACCCGGTACTTTCATGCGTCTTATGCATTACGTGTTTCGCCCTTACATTGGTGAATTAGTTGTTGCCTACTTTGATGATATCCTTGTGTTTAGCAAATCTCTCAAAGAACATGTCACCCACCTTCGCACTGTGCTACAAACTCTTCGAAAAGAGCAACTTTATGCTAGTATGGAAAAATGCCTATTTGCTGTTGATAAGCTTGTTTTCTTGGGTTTCGTAGTATCTTCTAAGGGTGTTCATGTTGATGAATCTAAGATCAATGCTATTAAAACTTGGCCCCAACCAACCATTTTGCAACAAGTGCGTAGTTTTCTTGGTTTAGCCGGTTTCTACCGTAGATTTGTGAATGATTTTAGCACCATTGCTTCACCTTTGCATGCTTTGAGTAAGAAAAATGCACCGTTCGTTTGGGGACCATCCCAAGACATTGCTTTCAATGAGCTTAAAAATTTTCTTACTCATGCTCCCGTGCTTGCATTACCCAACTTTGACAAACCTTTTGAAATTCATTGTGATGCTAGTGGTAATGGCATAGGAGGTGTGTTAACGCAAGAGAAGCGCCCCATAGCATACTTTAGTGAGAAACTTTCCGGAGCGCAACTCAATTATCCCATCTATGACAAAGAGCTATATGCTTTAGTGCGAGTCTTGCGTGAATGGGAACATTACCTCCGCCCTCATGAATTAATTATACACACCGATCCTGAAACACTTAAATATCTTAAGGGTCAAACTAAGTTGAACAAGCGTCATGCTAAGTGGAGTGAGTTTATTGAGTCATTTTCTTATGTCATCAAGTATATTAAAGGTAAATAAAATGTTGTGGCGGATGCACTTTCCCGTATATGCATGCTTGTCACTCAACTTGAATTGAATGTCATTGGTTTTGAGCACATAAAAGAGTTGTATGAGCATGATCTTACATTTGCCATTCCTTATGCTAAATGTTTGATGCATACATCTTGGGAACGATATTACATCAAAGATGGATATCTTATGAGAGCTAACAAACTTTGCATCCGCGAGTCCTCTCTTCTCTTGTTGATTTTGCAGGACTCTCATGGCGGAGGACTAATGGGACATTTTGGATGCGACAAGACACTCGCTACACTCTCCAAGAACTATTTTTGGCCAAAGATGTTTCGCGATGTCAACCGCTTCACCAACTGATGCTCTACATGTCACAAAGCTAAGTCTAAAGCTCAATCCCATGGCCTTTACATGCCACACCCAATTCCATATCAACCATGGGAAGACATTAGAAGGATTTTGTGCTTGGTTTGCCTAGAACTAGAAATGGCAAGGACTCCGTGTTTGTTGTTGTCGACCGATTCTCCAAAATGGCACATTTCATTCCTTGCAACAAGATAGACGATGCTTCACATGTTGCCAATCTCTTTTGTAGGGAAATATTGCGTGTACATGGAATGCAACGGACAATTGTCTCGGACAGCGACGTCAAGTTCTTGAGTTACTTTTGGAAGACCCTATGCGCCAAGCTCGGAATCAAGCTACTCTTATCCACGGCTTACCATCCTCAAACCGACGGCCAAACGGAGGTGACGAACCAAACACTCTCCACTCTACTACGCGTCTTGATCAAGAAGAACATCAAGGAGTGGGAGGAGGTTCACCAATCGCCGAAATACGGCTACAACCGTGCAAGACATTCGACTACCGGCAAGTCCCCTTTCGAGGTCGTCTACAGTTTCAACCCGTTGTCCCCATTGGACATTCTTCCTCTACCACTACAAGAGCGCATCAACATGGACGCGAGCGACCAAGTGAACCACCTCAAGAAGATGCATGAAGATACAAGGCATACCACCGAGCGCCAAGTACAACAACTCGCAACCAAGCTCAACACCCACGAGTCCCCAATGGTGTTCCAACCGGGTGACCTAGTTTGGGTACATCTCCGCAAGGACCGTTTCCCCAAGGAGCGCAAGTCCAAGCTCCTTCCAAGAGCCAATGGTCCATTCAAGGTACTCACACGCTACAACGACAATGCCTACAAGGTCGACATTCCACGAGACAAGTACAATGTGGGCAACACATTCAACGTCAAAGACTTGGCCAAGTACCATGGTGATGAAGATCACGATCCGTGGTCGGATCTCTCCCAAGGGGGGGGGGGAGATGATGCGGAGCATCCTTCCATCATCCCCATGGACTCTACAATGATACATCAAGCCCCAGGTGGACCTATGACAAGAGCTAGAGCACGTGCTTTGGAAACCGAGGTGAACTCCTTCCTACTTAACTTGCATACGGATACGAATGGAAAATTGTTGCTACCTCACCAAAATACGCTATGTCTCATTAGGTACGAAGAGGAACACCACCAAGAGGCTTAGGAGCATCCCCCAAGGAGAAGAGGAACCACCCCAAGGCCACGCGAACCAAGACGGAGTGCAACAAAGAAGAACACCGAAGTCCCAGCGACCCGCATGCTGAGCCTCCGAAACCCCGTGCCCACGGACTATCCAGAGAGTTGGCGCTGGGACACCCCGTGCTCACGGGCGTGTACCGTGCCCACGGGACCCCCGTGCGCACGGGCCCAACTTACCCCGTGCGCACGGGCCTCCCAGGATGGCCGGCTGAGATCTCCTATTCGAGCCCTTCTTCATCTCCTTCGACCCCAAGCCTATATAAGTCGTACCGAGGGTTATGTTTAGGGTCAGCAAAGTATTAGATGAGATATTTGTGAGCTTTGCTCCTTCTACCTTCCCATTTGTGGATCAAGACCCCTTTGGGAAGAATCCTTGTGGATTTCAAGATCTCCTCAAGGAGAAGACTAAGTTCAAGACCTCATCTCCTAGGAGTGGGAAGAACTTTGCCATTGTATCTTTCCTTTGATTGGGTTTGAGACTTGTGGATCTTATGTTGCTATTCTAGTGGATGTGTAATTAGGAATTGTTTGAGTGATTTCCTCTTTGTGTTCTTGAGTGATTTTGCCCTTTTCCCCCTCCAAGTTGAAAAGATCCCCTCTAGGGTTTCACCCTACATTAGTGGAGACCCTAAGTGGAGATCTTTCACGAATTGGAGGGGAATGCACGAAGAATGCGAAGAACACGAAGAACAAGAGGGGAAATCACAAGAGGAAAACACTCAAGAACAAGTCCAATCACACATCCACTAGACTCACAATCACACAAGATCCACAAAGGTACAAGAACAATAAAGGGAAAGATACAAGGTAAAGTTAATCCCAAATCTAAAGGAGATGAGGTCTTGATGATTTAGATAGATCCTTCCCTAGAAGGGGTCTTGAATCCCAAGGGATCTTCTCCAATGGAGGCCTTGAACTCCAATGGAGTCTTCTCCCTCAAGAGGAAACCTACAAGGGGAGATACATGAGCTAAGCTCTAATGTCTAGTTCTAATCTTAGCTAACCCTAAAAACTGAGAGGAGCACGGAATATATAGTCTAGGGGCGAAAGGGTATGGGCCTCAGAGGTTACATGGGCTTTTTAGCCCAATTCATAGTGAAACTGGGCCTACTAGACAGTCCAGTGCTAAGGACCGGACAGTCCGGTGAGGACAGACGCATTTTCGTGTGCCACCGGACTATACACTGTGGGGACCAGACTGTCCGGTAGTGCAATTTTAGTGCGACCGGATTGTCCACTGTGGGGACCGGACTGTCCGGTAGTGCAATTTCTGCATGCTTTTCATCTTGACGCTTCCGGCCAGCTCTTGGGTCTTGGGGTCCTTCTCCTTGTCCTCCGGTAACCTTCCTAGCTTCTTGGTGGCGGTTTCCCTCGTACATAATGATGCACAATGTTCCATGGTGAGTTAGCAACCAACTACAATGGATATTCATGTAAATCTCGAAGAGGAGTGGGTTCACCTTAAGTCTGGTAGGTCCACTTGGGGCTTGAGGTGCTATGAAGGTGTAAAAGGAGATGACTGTAGGATGCTCCGCATCATCCCCTCCCCCTTGGGAAAGATCCGACCTCAGATCAAAAACCAAATCACCATGGGAAAGGGATGGCTTTGCCATGTGGGAGTGGACGATCACCAAGTACCCATCATCTTCAAGCTCGGAAAGGGCACCCTCCAATGTCGCACACCATCTAGTGATTCCTTCAAAAGGGGCAAAGACAACAAACACTTGGAAAAACAAATGTGGTTAGCGTTAGGGAAAAACCAAGCATTCAAGAGGTGAATCACCAAACAAGTGTCGTCATCATGCAAAGCATATGGCGTGACAAAGGATTGTGACATGGCATGTAAGCATATCAATCAAGCACAAGCAGATATATCATGGGGACAAGCATGTAAGTGTGAGGTAGTGATGCAAATATGTTGGACAAGTGAATAAGCATCTACCTCAAGGTCATAGCAAACATGGGCAAAGCGCTCAATGAAAGGTCTATGGTAGGCATAGGAATGATTCACAACACCAAATAAAATGAAGTGTCTAAACACATGGGTCAAATGCAAGACAATCCAAGCATAACAGGCATAGGGTGTAGTGAAGATAGTATGACACTCAACACAATAGAAAGAGCAATTGTTCATCATGTGTGAGGCAATCAAGTCAATCATGTAACAAGCAAAGGGACATGGCATATGTGAAGAAATGGCATTGTTGCAACCAAACATATGATAGGAGCAAGTAATCCAAGAATTGGATGCAACACACAAGGCATATATATCATGATGCATGGGAATGTGTAAATGGCAAGTCGAAGCAAGATCTCTAACATGTGCGTAATGAGGGGGTCCAAGATGAAAAATAAGTCTCATGGTGCAAGCAACACAAGTAGTATGATCCACAATATTCATGCTCATGGTTTTGGGTTTCTCGAAAGAGAAGGATATCACCTTGAAAGTGTGTCCTTGTGCGTCCTTCACAATGCCAAAGCACAAGCAAGTGCGATGTAGAATCGTCGTGGTAGAAGGTGGTTCGCTCTCAAGAGCTCGAATGGTCAACTCACGTGACGTGGATGTCGACACAATGTCCAAGTGTCCTACACATGCACACAACAAAACAAAGAACGTATGCGCATGGTAGATAAACACATCATCCATCATGATTGTTCTCTTCTCTTGCACACAATCATTAGAAGCACAAGTGCGCGAATAATATGATGCAACAATGGATATATATTCATGGCACTAGGTATATGGTGCAAAGAGGTAAGACAAGAATGCTTCACAAAAATTATGTCTAAATCTCCAAATATATGCAAGAATGCTATGGGCGCATTCTCATCAGTAAGACTAAAAGCATTGTTGCACTCAATACATGTCAAATCATCTAGCATGAGAGAGGCAACACATGGAGAGATATGACAAGAATCGATAACAATCATGTGCAAAGCATGTAGATGGTTGTCATCAACTGCATGAAATGAGCAAGTATGAATCATGGATGATGCAACACAAGAAGGCATATCAATCATGTCGTGCAAACTAGTGGAGCGAAGATGCAATACTCTAGAGGAAAGCACGGCAATCATGCCATGTGAACAAATAATAGGCATAAACAATGCACATGACATATCGCAAGCACAAACACAAAGCAAGAATATAGTATCATCATAGGAATGGGTCATAAATGGAACATGGCAACAACAAGCAATATCTCCACCAAGCTTGCAAATACACATACAAGTACTAGAATCAATCATCATGTGTAATGCAAAGCATGGGTCACAAGTGCATGACAAAGGAATAGGAATGATCATATCATGCAAAGTAAACATGGCAATATGGGCAAATGAGACACAATGGACAATAAGCCATAACCATGTGAGAGCCATGTAGAATAAATGCGCGAAGTCTTGGCGTAAAGAGAGCGGTGGGAAAAATAATCCATGGGATCCCAAGTCATCATTGCTCTCTAGAGCTTGTTTTGTCAACTCGTGGGATTGCGAGGTTGACAAGTATTCATGGGTACCTACACAAAAGAGAAACAAGCCAAATAAATTGTGCGAGTGGTAAATGTACACATCATCCATCATGATGTGTATGTGCACGTGTGAATTAGCACAAGATAAGCATCTCTCAAAGGAATTTGATGCATGGTATAAGAACATGTCATCCATCATGAAAGAATAGTTGTTATGTATAACCCGATGGGGATGCAAATTGAGCATACAATCATATGGCACATCAATAGCATTTTCATTCATGGGAAACATATGGTGCACATAATTATTGGGATCATGCAATGGATGGGATGGATCAAAATCTCCTAACATGTATGAGGAAACTATGGGGGTCTCCTCATGAACATCATTGGAAACATCATATGGAGAAAATGGACAACTTCCAAAACAATGCATATCCGAAGCTAGGTTGGCATGGCATGACATGGCATATGAGATAAATGATGCAAAGGGAGCATATCAATATAATCACAAGAAAAACAAATGCCAATAACCATGGGCTTGTCATCTATGCCATATGTGCAAATTGGGTTTATTTTAATTACATATGCATAGTCACTATGAAGAGATTGCAAATAATACATATGGTTGATCTCATGCATAGCATATGACAAGTCAAGCGGATTATCAAACATGATGTGACCAAGGGAATTGTCACAAGAAATCCTATGTAACATGGCATCACAACTAAAAGACTCCACATGACAATCATCATACTAGTCATAAATGGGAAAGAAATCATCACATGAGGAAGTCGCACTAGCATGAACCATGGAAATAGATGGATCAATATCATGCAAGCAAGCAATGTCAAGAATGTCCACTAGTGGGACTAGCGCATCACCGTCACCTTTGTTACCTTTGTCATTCCACTCATGTGGTGTAAGTGAGGTGGGAAAGACCAAATGGTGGTCATCTTCATCTTGATGGAACCATGTGGGGGGTGCATCATATTCTACCATGGCCATCGTCTTGTCGAAAGGAAGGACGAAGTCATCATGAATCGGCGCGTCATCATAGATGGGACCTAGCACAAAATGAGAAGACACAATGGAGGTAGAGGTCAAGTTGTTAGAGATGCAAAAGGCCTGACGAGACCTATCAACTATCTCACTCTCTCTATGTGGTGGTTAACTCACTCCCTCAAAGTAGTTGCACTCAATCTCACATATGGTGGAGTCACTCATCTCACTCAAGTGGTGGGGGTTGTGGCTCTCACATGGAAAGTGGGGCAACTCGTCACATATGGGGCTAGTGGTGAAGTCACTCTCACTCTCAATATGGTGGCACAAGTCACTCAAGTCATCATACGTCGCCGTGGTCGAAGTGAAATACTCAACCATCTCATCGTCGTCGCCATGGATGAAGGCTGAAGATGGCACATCATCGCTCTCCTCTATGACCGAAGGGAAAATCCCATGCTCGATCATCTCGTCATCATCGTTGTGGATGAAGGCCGAAGATGGCACATCATCACTCTCGCCTCCAAAGATGGAAGCATCATCCTTGCTTTCCACCTTGTCGCTCGCCTCCAAAGCTTGGTCCTTGAAGGTCTCCGTAGTCGTACTCGTCGCTGCACCGTTTTGAAAAAGAGTCGAGGAAGACTCGGCATCATCAATGCCACAAAGAGGGATGGCGGTGGAGTCAAACTTGGGAGCATCATCTTGGATCTCGTCGGGCTTGGACATCTTGGTGGTGCTATCCTCATGCTCGTTGTCATGGAGCTTGGTCGTCACGAAGTGAGCTTGGGGTAGAGAAGCCTTGGCCTTCATGAGTTCTTATTCCGCCTTGAGAGCACCAATGTAGTTGTCATCGAGGGACATGTAGTTCTCGAGGAAGATCTTCTTGGCGATGTCGTTGTGCAATCCCATCATGAAGTGGAACTTCATCGACATGGGGTCGTCCGCGCCGACTCGTCGCAAGGCAAGCTTCATCTCCTTGAAGTACGCGTCGATGGACATGGATCCTTGGGTGGTGTTCTCCAATTGGCATAGAAGTTGTTCCGTGTAGGTTGGAGGCACAAACTCTTGCCGCATAGCTCTCTTCGTCTTGGGCCAACTCATGTCGTAGCTCTCCAAAGGTGTGTGAAGCCACCATGTGTACACGTAGTCGTGGAAGTTCCTTGTGGCGCCCTTCACTTGATCTTCGGGAGGAACTTGATGTAGCTCGAGGTAGTCGTCCATGAGGCGCTCCTAATCGAGATACTCCTCAGGTTCTTGAGTCCCATAGAAAGGAATCTTATGGTCGATGTCGAGGTCGTAGTAGCTCGTGGAAGTCACGGACTTGAGCTTGGGGAGCTTCTCTTGAGCGTAGTATTGAGGTGCTTGTTGGCGAAGATGTCGTATGTCCATAGGTGAAGATGCCTTGAAGTTGCTTGGCGAAGATGCCAAGGGAGATGGTGAAGTCGTTGAGCGGTAGTTGGTGTTGAGCTCTTGACCTTCACGTTGTTCGTGCTGATGGTGTCGGTGCCGATGTGATCTTGTCAGAGATGGTAGCTCGGAAGGATGTGCTCTTGAGCGTCTTCTCGAAGATGAGGAAGATCGCTTGTAGGACTTGATGAGGGATTTGATCTCCTCCATTTGAGCTTGCATCTTGGCGTTCAAGTTGTTGTTCGTGGCATCGAAGTCGTTGTTGTTGTAGACTGAAGGTGAAATGCCTTTCCTATCCATCACAAGACTCGAGTGGAGGTGAGTAGGAAATGAGATAAACAATACCAAGATGCCTTTTCCCAAAGTTGAGGATGTATCCCGTTTCACTCAATGTAAAATGAAAGAATAGTGGAATTGGTACCGGACTTGTTCACTCACACCTATCAAGTAAAGCTTATGGTGTCGCTCGGTGAGGATAGTGGCACAAAAATTTATGCAAAATGTTAGCATGAGTCAATAATGTTGAAAGAGATTCACAAACTCGCAAGTGAAACAAGTAGACCAATAGCAAAGAATGGCACACGGAAACACACACACAGATAGATAAATGGGGTTGTGCAACCAAGGAATGAGCACAAAATGTGGAATCCACGGAAAACACTCATGTTGCACAACTCAAGAGAGACGCTAGCACGATTGCTCAATAGGTGGATACAACACCTGGGCACAACCTATAAGATTCAAAATGGATAAACTTTCTATCCCAAGTATGCTATTATGTATGGTTCCCGGTATTTCGCAAACGATGATCCAAGATGATCAATATGGTAGTATGATATGCAATGTGGCGATGCTATGGCTATTGCTTACAAGCTCTTTGTTTTCTCTTTGATTAAAAGCTTATTCTCTTTTTTTGTATGGACACTATGCGAAATGCACAAACCAAGATAGCAATTGTGTATATGTAGGAAAAATCTTGTGACACAAGGGACGATATGATGATACCGAGATGATACCAATATGATATGGTATGTATGCAATGGAAGGTACGGATCACTAATGTGCACAAGTAACGTTGCCGGCAATACTCAATGGCTAGTCTCAATAGGCAAGTGACGCAAAATGGGCTAAGGGGTTAACAATGTAATGGCAAGAATGTACAATGAATGGAATACCACGATACCAAGATGATATAGAGGTTACCGTTATTGTTTACGGTTAGGTTGTCAATATGGTGAAGTGGTCGATGTCGAATCCTTGTCGAAGGTGAGTGGAGGTGTTTTTGATGTCGAACCGTTCCTAGTTAGCTGAAACACCCTAGGAAACGGAAAAACCACAAACTCAAAATCTCAAAGGAAAATGTCAAATGGTGGCAGCGGAATGCATAGATGGTTCCGGAGTTAGCAATGCGGAAGTGGTGGTGGTGGTTTATGATGAAGCAACCGTCCCTAAGTAGCTGAAACACCTTAAGAGACTCAAGTCACCACTCAAGGAACCACAAATGCTATAAGGGTCAAAATGTGTTAGGTTGCAGAAAGCTATGGTGGTTTTGCGGATGATATGGTGGATGACCTAGGCAAAGATGCCAAAATGACAAAATTTTGATGGAGTCAAATGATTTTGGAACCTATCTAGATGGATGGTGGATGTCAATAGCTACTCAGCGAGCTAAAGAACGTGAAAATCGGATTCCGGATGTTGAAGATATGGCTCAAACAAGAAATCAGCAGAAGCAGTTTTTGAACTAGCGGACAGTCCGGTCCTGCGTAGCGGACAGTCCGGTCTTCATCCGAAAACCTTCTGATTCGAGAGGACAGTCCGGTATTGGGGAGCGAACAGTCCGGTCTGTGAGAGATTTGCTCCTGATGCGAGCGGACAGTCCGGTACGGGGGTGCGGACAGTCCGGTGCGGGTCGGGAAGGCACGAAATTGAATTTTTTGGGCGAAAATGGATCATTTTGGGGTCAAAATTGAGGAGATTTCATGGATGGAAGGTGGGCAAACTTGTGGGGAAGCTAGATCCACTCAAAACACAAAGAATCCATGGATCAAAATCAACAAAACATCATCAAACCAACAAACCACAAAAAAAATTGGGGCAATTTTTTCGGTGGGGATTTTCGGATTTTAGGACGAAATCAAGTAAATCAAGGCTAGAAAATGGTGGGGGAGACTCCAAATTCGTGATAAACGTGGCTCATGATAACAAGATGTTGTAGGGTGGAGACCCTAAGTGGAGATCTTTCACGAATTGGAGGGGAATCCACGAAGAACGAGAAGAACACGAAGAACAAGAGAGGAAATCACAAGAAGAAAACACTCAAGAACAAGTCCAATCACACATCCACTAGACTCACAATCACACAAGATCCACAAAGGTACAAGAAAAACAAAGGGAAAGACACAAGGTAAAGTTCATCCCAAATCCAAAGGAGATGAGGTCTTGATGATCTAGATAGATCCTTCCCTATAAGGGGTCTTGAATCCCTAGGGATCTTCTCCAATGGAGGCCTTGAACTCCAATGGAGTCTTCTCCCTCAAGAGGAAACCCCCAAGGGGAGATACATGAGCTAAGCTCTAATGTCTAGTTCTAATCTTAGCTAACCCTAGGAACTGAGAGGAGCACGGAATATATAGTCTAGGGGCGAAAGGGTATGGACCTCAGAGGTTACATGGAATTTTTAGCCCAATTCGTAGTGAAACTGGGCCTACCGGGCAGTCCGGTGGTAAGGACCGGACAGTCCGATGAGGACAGACGCATTTTCATGTGCCACCGGACTGTCTGCTGTGGGAACCGCACTGTCCGGTGGTGCAATTTCTGCACGCTTCCTTTTCTTCATCTTGACGCTTCCGATCAGCTCTTGGGTCTTCGGGTCCTTCTCCTTGTCCTCCGGGAAGCTTCCTAGCTGCTTGGTGGTGGTTGCCCTCGTACCGAATGATGCGCAATGTTCCATGGTGAGGTAGCAACCAAGTCCAATGGATATTCATGTAAATCTCGAAGAGGAGTGGGTTCACCTTAAGTCCGGTAGGTCCACTTGGGGCTTGAGGTGCTATGAAGGTGTACAAGGAGATGACCGTAGGATGCTCCGCATCAGGTTAGCTAAGGTTTAGCTCATCTGAGATTGAGTTTTTTTCAACTACCACTCTCAAATGGAGATCAAAACCAGCATGTGAGAAGGTCCCTCTAGTGGATTCAAGAGCCCTTCTAGGGAAGATCCTCCCGGATATCAAACTTTCAATTCCTCTTTTGCCTTCTTGTGTTGGATTTGGACCCTTGTATCCCTTATGTGTATGTGGATTTAGCACATGTGTGATTGTATCTTGATCAGTTGAGTATTCTTATTGTGTTTCTCTCTTGATTTTTTCCTTTCCCCACCTCCAAGTGTGAAAAGTTCATGAACTAGGGTTCCACCCTACATCATCTTGGATTAGAGTAAGATTCATTCACATCTTGGAGTCCCTACCACTACTGGAATCAGCAGATTTGCTGTCTGCCCACTCTGTGTCGTCTGCTAGCGGACGACAAAGGTAGGATTTGCCATCAGCCACCAGAAAGCGAACAGCAAAAAGGCAGCAGACGACAAAGGTAGGCTTTGCCATCAGCCATCTCTTTGCCGTCCGCTAGCAGACGGCAAAGAGGGTGGCTGGCGGGCAAACAAGAACGACCTAACGACCACTCTCTTTGCCGTCCGCCAGCAGACGGCAAAGAAACTGGCCATTTTAACGGTCGTTTCCCCTGGCCCCACCCCACTAGGTACGCTCTTTGCCATCTGCTAGCAGATGACAAAGAGTTGTGACCTAGCAGAAAATGGGCCACGATGGCGTCCCACCCATCTATCTCTCCCCTCTACCTCTCTCTCCTGGCCATCACCACCAGCCGCCGCCTCGACCGCCGCCCGCCTCGCCACCCGGCTCGCCGCCCCGCCACCACTGCCCCACCGCCTGGTGCCCGCCGCCTCCTCCACCACCATGAGCCAAGGTGATTTTTTTGTTTTTTCTACTATTATTTTTGTTTAGGTTTAGGTGTTATTAATAGGTTTAGGTTAGTGGTAGGATTAGGTTAGTGCTAGGTTTAGGTTTAGATAATTAGAAGAAGAAAAAAATTGAAAAAAAGAAGAATAAATATAAGAAGAGGAAAAAGGAAAAAGGAAGAGGGTCGTCGATCGCCAGTCGCCGAGGGGATAGATGGTGGAGCTAGTGGGTCCTGACGCCCATGCAGAGAATCCCCCGGTCCGAGTGCTGACCCGTCGACCATGCGTCGCCATACCAGAGGGCGCCCGGGGACGAGCAGGTTAGGGGGTTCCTCCATGTCGATGGAACCCTAAATAGCAAGTATCATCGGTGCGAGATACATGTGGCCGTCGGTGTCGAACACTACATCCACGTTCCACAAGGGACGCCGGCGTATGGCGTCCCGCAACAACAGTTCTCCGGGTCGATCACGGTCGAACACCTTTGCGAATTTGTCTTGCAGCCTCTACGATGACGATTAAAAGCCAAGTGTTGAAACTTGAAACACCCAAACAGACTCAAGTTAGTTTGGTTGTTTTAAGTTTCAAAACTTGGCTTTAATCCTCATCGCAGAGGCTACCAGACAAATTCTCCAAGGTGTTCGACCTTCATCGGCCCCCAGAACTATTGCTGCGCGTGGGACGCCGGGCGCCGGCGTCACTTGTGGGATGTGGATCTAGTGTTCAACGGCGAGCGCCGCATGTATCTCGCACCGATGATAGTTGCTATTTAGGGTTCCATCGACGCTGAGGAACCCCCTAACCCGCTCGTCCTGTTGTAAATATTTAGTTAGGTTGATGGAAAAATCAATATTGCTATGTTACACATCTTTCGATTTAAATGTGCAGTTTTTTCGTCGCTGTGAGGGTCTAGTGTTCGACGAGCTCCGCCCCTGCGTTCGTGGGTGAGCACAAATGACATCTCCTCCTCCCCCCTTCATTTGCTCTGTTCCAGTCTTCGTGCCGATGAAACTTGCTAGCTATAGGTGTCTTCAATCATCAGTATGTGTGACCACTATGCGTCTCCCGTTCGAAAGGGTTACATCTATAAATATGCATGCATTTGCATATTTATAACCGTGATTCTTTTGAATTGTCCAACGTTATCCATGGACAACCCGAGTATGTGTAGATTGGGTTCGTTTTCCCATATGCTTTGTGTAACGCCCTCGATGCGGCTATATCTCCCACGTGTCGAGGCACGACTTAGAGGCATAACCGCATTGAAAGCAATGTCGCAAGTGAGGTAATCTTCACACAACCCATGTAATACATAAGGGAAAGAGATACATAGTTGGCTTACAGTCGCCACTTCACACAATACATAAATAAACATCCATCATACAGAGTACACTCAAGGTCCGACTACGGAACCAAAAGAAAAAAGAAGATACCCCAAATGCAACACAGATCCCCGATCGTCCCAACAGGGCACCACTCTGATCATCGGAAAAGACACATAGTAACGACCACGCCTCGTCGAACTCCCACTTGAGCTCGGATGCGCCACCTGACCGCATCATCGGCACCTGCAACTGTTTTGGTAGAATCTGTGAGTCACGGGGACTCAGCAATCTCACACCCGCGAGATCAAGACTATTTAAGCTTAAGGGAAGGATAGAGTAGTAAGGTGGAGCTGCAGCAAGCGACTAGCATATATGGTGGCTATTTCGCAAAAAAGAGCGAGAAGAGGAGCAAAGCACGGTCGTGAAGCTAATAGCGATCAAGAAGTGATCCTGAACTACTTACGTCAGACATAACTCCAACACCATGTTCACTTCCCGGACTCCGCCGAGAAGAGACCATCACGGTTACACACGCGGTTGATGTGTATTTTAATTGAGGTCAACTTTGGGTTTTCTACAACCGGACATTAACAAATTCCCATCTGCCTCATAACCGTGGGCACGGCTTTGAAAGATATTACCTGCAGGGTGTCCCAACTTAGCCCATTATAAGCTCTCACGGTCAACGAAGGATATTCCTTCTACGGGAAGACCCGATCAATCTCGAATCCCGGACTACAAGATATTTCGACAGCAATAAAACAAGACCAGCAAAGCCGCCCGATTGTGCCGACAAATCCCGATAGGAGCTGCACATATCTCGTTCTCGTGGCACATCCGGATGAGCAGTCCATACAACTAAAACCAGACCTCAAGTTGCCTTGAGGGGCGCCGCAGGGCTCTAGTTGGGCCAGCACTCGAAGGAGCACTGGTCCGGGGTTTAAAATAAAGATGACCCTCGGGCTCGCGAAAACCGGGGAAAAAGGCTTAGGTGGCAAATGGTAAAACCAATGTTGGGCCTTGCTGGACGAGTCTTATTCAAAGCGAACTGTCAAGGGGTCCCATAAATCACCCAACCGTAAGGAACTTGAAATCAAGGAACATAACACCGGTATGACGGAAACTAGGTGGCAAGAGTGGAACAAAACACTGCATAAGGCCGAGCCTTCCACCCTTTACCAAGTATATAGATGCATTAATTATAGCAGATATATATTGTGATATCCCCAACAAGTAAACATGTTCCAATAAGGAACAACATCTCCATGTTCCAACAAGGAACAAACTTCAACTTCACCGCAACTAGCAACGCTATAAGAGGGCTGAGCAAAGCGGTAACATAGCCAATCAACGGTTTGCTAGGAAAGGATGGTTAGGGCTGACATGGCAATATGGGTGGCATGATATAGCAAGTGGTAGGCATCGTAGCATAGGCATAGCAAAAGAGCGAGCAACTAGCATAGCAAAGATAGAAGTGATTTCGAGGGTATGGTCATCTTGCTCGCAATGTTCTCGAGTTGTCGAAAGCTTGATCCTCGTAAGCGTTCTCAACAGGTTCCTCGCTCACGCACTCGTCTCCGGCTCTACCCAAAGCAACAACACAAACAAAGGAACCACAATAAATCACGGTGCAATGCACAATCAACATGATGCAAAACATGACATGATATGCGGATGTGATATGCAATGCGTATGCGCTCCGGAAGGTAAATGATGAACCAGGCATCAACTTGGCAAACCAAGCATGCCACTGAAAGATGAGATGATTTCGTTGAAATCGATATAAAGATCACCGAATCGGATGCACGGTTTGCAAATGACAAGCAAAACAAGAATGGCACAAATCTGCCATTAACAGCATGATGCCACTTAGCAAGCAACAAGAAATTAAGCTACTGCACCCAAACGTACCAACAAAGTATATGGCAGTGATCTACACAAGATGCTTGACAAAAGATGAGCACTGAGCTACGGCTAGTTCACATCATAACAGGTTGAAACAAGCATGGCAAAAGTGCACAAAGTATCAGGCTGGACATGGCAAAAACAGCATCAGGTTGCAATGTTCAGAGCAACAAAACTAAATGCTACAGGAACTTATAATAGCAAAACAAGGCATGACATGAATCTGCTCAAAGCATAGAACAAAAGTCCCTTACTGACCATAAGCCAAAAAGGATCAGAAAATATAGTAACACCCATGTCAATATCGAAAGTTTCGTTAACAGATTCAGCAACATGGCATGTCAAAAACTGATAACAAGTAGACATGTTTACAAGCTCAATGCACTCACTACAGAGCCTTATATGAAAAACTAAGCATACATACATCAAGAAGACATGGCATAGAAGACATACATGGCAAGAACAATAACATAGCATAAATAGATCAACCACAACAACCTAGGAAAAATTGAATAACATGTAAACAATCTGCCAGGAAACATTTGATAGCAAAAGTAGAGCTCAATGGACTCAAGCTATGGCACTCCATAATTGCAAACAAAGGCATGGATGGATAGAGCAAGACATGTTTAACAAAACATCCTTACTGAAGTATCTCAAAATATGCATGGATCTCTCGGTAGCATCAAGTTAACATGCCATCAAAATATCAGCAAAACAGAGCTGAAAACAGCAACATCAGGACACCTACTTTGCATGCTTGTGCTAGTCACCACATAGATCACAAAAATACATGGCATACACCCCTGGAAAGATGGCATGGCATATTAGAAAACACATGTAGGACTCAAATTCATAGGGTGCACACATCAATCATAGAAAAATAACAAAAGTGCAAGTTACATTAAGAAACGAAACTAACATCACATAGCCCTCTTCTAACAGCATTTCGGGCATCAAGATGAGCTCAAATGAAAATGATGCAATGAGATGAAATGATCTACTCTTCGAGACGAACATTTTGATATATTATGCGTGCAAAATGGAGCTACAGATGCAAAGTTATGCTACGTTGAAAATGACACAAAATAACCCACGAGATGAAAAACTTAGAAGAAAAGAGGAGGGGGAAGAAAGTCAAGCGGGGCTGGTCCGGATCGGGCCGATCCGATCGGGATCGTGGGAGGCGGCGGCGCTGCCGGCAGCTCCGGTGGCGGAGGGAGGGCGACGAGAGGGCGGCCGGAGACGGCGACGGCCCGGTGGCCGGGCCGGAGGCGGCGGCGCGCCCGAAGGGCGGCGGGTCGGCGTGGCAGCGGCGAGGGCCGGAGACGGCGACGGCGGGAGCAGTGGCCGGGCGACGGAGGCGATGACGGCGACGACGGCGGCCGGCCGAGGCGGGCGGAGGGCGGCGGCGGCGCTGCTGGTTGCGGGCGGGCCCCACTGGGCCCGGCTGGTTTGGCGCGCGGGCTTGGCGGCGTGGGACAGTGGCGCTGGCGATTGGGCGAGGGCGGCGGCGATTTTCGTCCGGCGCCGTGGACGCGTCCGTGGTGCGGGATGAATTTTTAGGTTTCGGGAAGAAGACCGGATTTGGAGGGGGGTTTGCTTAAATAGGCATAGAGGAGCAAGGAGAGTCCAAATGAGGTGTAGTTTTACCACACGATCGTGATCGAACGACGGAGAGCATGGAAGTGACTTAGATGGGTTATTGGGCTGTTTTGAAGGGTGTTGGGCTGCAACTTAAAAGAGGCCTTTGCGAGAGTGCGGTTAACCGTTGGAGTACCAAACGAGCTCCAAATGACCAAACTTGACCGGTGGTCTACGGTGGTATACCAAGGCCACTAGACAAACCCGATCCATTTCGAGAAGGTTTAGTACCGCACACGGAAAAACGTAAAAGGGGCCGCCGGGGGAGATAGGAGTGTCGGATTGCAAAACGGACAATGGGAAAAATGCTCGGAATCATGAGACGAACACGTATGCAAATGCGATGCACATGATGGCATGATAAAATACGCATGACATGGACAAAATGCAAAAAGGAGAAAAACCCAACCACGGAGGGAATATCATATCACAATGCCGAAAATGGCAAGAGTTGGAGTTACAAATATGGAAAGTTACTTCCGGGGTGTTACAACACTCCACCACTACAAGAGGATCTCGTCCCGAGATCTAGGACTGAAAGAACTCCGGATATTCGGAACGGAGGTGATCCTCACGCCCCGTGTGGCTTCTCGGTCGGAATGGTGTGACCACTTCACTTTCAGGAATTTGATTGACTTGTTGCGAGTCCTGCGCTCGGTTTCTTCAAGAATAGCAATGGGTGCTCATGATAAGAGAGATCTTCTTGAAGGTCAATCTCTTGAAGTTGATAGTGCGTTCAGAGTCTTGAAGCACTTGCGAAGCTGTGACACGTGAAACACATCGCACGTTTGCGAAGTTGGTTGGAAGCTCGTTGATAGGCGAGATCGCCTCTTTTGCCAATGATCTTGAAATAACCCACGATCTAGGGGCAAGCTTCCTTTGATCGGGGAAGCGACGAGTGCCTTTCATTGAGAGACGCGGAGGTAGACATGGTCTCCGATTTCAAAAGCCACATCACGGTGCTTATCATCATAATAGCTCTTCCGCGCGATTATGCTGCTTTGAGATTCTCACGAATGACTTTGCACATTTCTTCCGCTTCGTGATCAAGTCATTGCCAAGAAGTTGGCGTTCACTGTCTCTGCACCAATTGAGAGGAGTACGCACTTTCGCCATAGAGAATTTCGAATGGGGCCTTGCCGAACTCGCTTGGAAGCTGTTGTTGTAGGAGAACTCGGCATATGGAAGACAATCTTCCCACTTCATACCGAAAGAAATGACACAAGCCCCGAGCATATCTTCAAGGATTTGATTAACTCGCTCAACTTGGCCACTTGTTTGAGGATGGAAAGCTGTCTTTGAAACGAATGTTGGTGCCCATGGCCTTCAAAAGACTCCCAAAACTTGGAGGTAAAGATGCTGCCACGGTCTCAAGAGATCACTTGTGGAATGCCGCAAGGAGACAATCCGGAGGTGTATAGCTCGCCAACCGAGCTGCTGTGATAGATTCTTTGATAGGAAGAAAATGAGCCACTTTAGTAAGCTTGTCAATGACAACGAAGATAGCATCATTTCCACGCTTGGACTTTGGAAACCCAGTCACGAAGTCCATTTCAATATGATCAAACTTCCACTCTGGAATAGCAAGAGGTTGGAGGAGACCAGCTGGTCTTTGGTGTTCTGCTTTCACTCTTCTGCAGACATCACATTCATTCACGAATTGAGCAATTTCTCGCTTCATTCGAGTCCACCAATATGACTGCCTGAGGTCCTGGTACATCTTCGTACTTCCAGGATGAATGGATAGAAGCGAATTGTGAGCCTCATTCATAATGACTTTTCTCAGATCACCCTTAGGAACCACAATCCGGTCCTCAAAGAAAAGAGTATCTTTGTCATCAATGTGGAAGCACTTGTACTTGGAAATGCCCTTGTCGATACCACGTTTCACCTTTTTCACCATGGCATCCAGAATTTGAGCCTCACGAATCTGATCTTCCAAAGTTGGAGAGACTATGAGGTTGGCAAGAAAGCCTTGAGGAACAACTTGAAGATTCAGCTTGCGGAAAGCTTCACAGAGATCCGGCTGGAAGGGCTTGAGGATTAGACTGCTGCGATAAGCCTTCCCTGCTCAAAGCATCTGCAATGACATTGGCCTTGCCGGAGTATATTCAATACTTGGGTTGTACTCTTGAATCATTTCGACCCATCGAGTCTGCCTGAGGTTGAGGTTGGGTTGAGTGAAAATGTACTTGAGACTCTTGTGATCGGTGAAAATGTCCACTTTCCTTCCCAACAAGAGATGTCTCCATGTTATCAATGCATGGACAACGCCGCCAACTCAAGATCGTGAGTGGGGTAGTTCTTTTCGTTGGGCTTCAATGGCGAGAGGTATAAGCCACAACTCTCTTCTCTTGCATTAACACAGACCGAGACCTTGAAGAGAAGCATCACGTAAAACTTCAAATGGCTTGGATTCATCAGAGGAGTTAAGACAGAGCTGTGACGAGTTTTTCTTTGAGGGTATTGAAAGCAACGCCACACTCGGAGACCGGACATACTTCACATGCTTCGGAGGAGGTTGGAAAGAGGCTTTGCAATCTTGGAGAAGTTCTCAACGAATCTTCGCAATAGCTTGCAAGACCAAGAAAATCATGGAGCTGCTTGACATTCGAGGAGGTTCCCAATTCACAATTGCGGACACCTTCTGGATTAACAGCGATGCCCTTGGCGGAGATGATATGACCAAGATAAAGCACTTCATCAAGCCAAAATTCACATTTGGAGAACTTAGCATAGAATTGGTACTCTCGAGCTTGTCTAGCACCAATCGCAAATGTTTGGCATGATCCTTCTTATTCTTGGAGAAGACCAAAATATCATCAAGATAGACCAAGACGAATTCATTGGTGTAGGGGTTGAAGATGAAGTTCATCATCCGAGAGAATGTTGGAGGAGCATTGACAAGGCCGAAAGACATGACAAGATATTCATAAGAACCAAAACTTGTTCGAATGTTGTCTTGGGAATATCTTGTTCACGAATGCGAATCTGATGATACCCATACTGAAGGTCAAGCTTGGAGAACACTTTAGCACCTTTGAGTTGCTCGAAAATCTCATTGATGTTGGGAAGTGGATACTTGTTCTTGATTGTCTTCTTATTCAATGGACGGTAATCGACGCAAAGTCGGTCCGTGCCATCCTTCTTCTGGAAAAAAAGAACACCACAACCCCAAGGAGATGAACTCGGTCTGATCAAACCCAGACGCTCTTGTTCATCGAGCTGCTTCTTCAATTCCTTCAGCTCATCAGGTCCAAGCTTGTATGGACGCTTGCAAGCGGGTTCGATGCGTGCTCAAGATCGATAACGAACTCAAGCGGCCGATGAGGAGGCATACCCGGAAGCTCTTCCGAAAGACATCTTGGTACTCACAAACGATCGAATCGAGAGATAGCATCCAATTCGCCCTTCTCATTGAGAGAAAACAACCGAATGGTTTCATCACGAGCGGCATAGATGATCACATCATTAGAAGAGTGAGTCAATTGAATTTCCCTGGCAGCACAATCAAGCTGAGCTTTGTGCTGATAAAGCCAGTCCATTCCGAGAATAAGATCAATATCCGAGTCACCAAGGACAATAGGTTTAGCCGAAATCTATAATCGCCCATCTTGATAGAAACATCCGAACCAAAACTCGAGAAGTCATCTCCTTAGCGGAGAAACAATAGACAAAGGTCTTGGAAAAGCTTGAGTAACCAAATCATGCATAGCCACAAAAGGTCTTGAGATGAAAGAATGCGATGCACCAAGATCAAATAAGACTTTTGCAGAATATCATTAATCGAAAGATTACCCATTATCACATCAAGATTCCTCCGCTTGAGCTGCATTCATCATGTTCACCTTTGCAGACTTGGGATTATGCTTGACCACTGCATTGCTGGAAGATTTCACAGGAGGAGGAGGCGGAAGGCGCCTCTGGTTGAAGCACTTGTTCGCATAGTGACCTTCTCACGACACTTGTTGCAAGTCACCTCGGAGAGCGGACGGTGGTAAGGAGCACTTGACCTTGGAGCTTGAGAATTTGACTTGTTCGATAGCTTGGGTTGGGTGGGTGGGAAGATCCACGGCCACCTGAGTTCTTCTCACGATAAGGCCGACGGAACGGAGGAGGAGGAAGGTAGAACTTCTGCTGCTTAGCTGCCACTTGAGAGGAAGAAGAAGACTGAATCTGCATCCCCGATTCTCTTCTTAGAAGCCTCACATTTGAGCTGGGCAGCTTCTTGCTTGATGCCATGTTATAGAATTCATCATACTTTTCGGCTCAAAAGCACAAGAGCTAATAGCAGATCTTCTCTCGGACCACCTCTGAATTGATAGATCATACTTTTTCATCGTGGACGCCTTGCTTAGCAAAACGAGCGAGCTCGAACTGGATATTGTATTGATAGACAGACATGTTGCCTTGCTTGAGATTGCGGAACTCCTCACGCTTGCTCTCAACAACACTTTTGAATGTGGTGAGCTCAAATCTCGGCGGAACTCATCCTGTAATGACACGACCTCCTCTGGAATCTTTGTATTCTGGTACCACTCAAAGCAGCTTGATCCTTGAGTTGAAACGATGCAAACTTGACAAAGTCCTCAGGTCTGACATTGCTACAATCAAAATGCTTGCAGATGTCCACAAGCCAATCGTCAGCGTCTGTGGCCTCGACATAGAAACTGAAAGACTTCGGCTGATTAGCGAGGAACTGACTGAGAGTAGCAAAGTGCGGCTGGTTGTTGCCTTGACCTTGATTTCCTTGATTGCCTTGCCCCTGAGTATGTTCTTGCAAGAGCTGCAAGATCATCTGAGCATTGGCATTGGTGGCTGCCATGATAGCTTGCCAGGCCTCCGGAGGCGGAGGTGGAGGTGGAGGGTTCGACTGATCCCCATCATTGCGATCCGGATTCAGACGCGTTGGCGGAGCCATCCTGAAGAGGGTGACATCCGTTAGTCCTTTGATAGACAAATAGTCAAGTTGAAATCAACGGATAGAAATTGCAACATATAGTCTTCACAATAAACATTGAACAAGAATGAACGAATGAATTCAAAGTTAATCATCACACGCCCATTAAGGTGAGAAGCCACTAAGATAAAGATATGGAAAACACATCGTGTTAGAAACAAATCGAATATCACAACTGAAAACAAAAGATTGGCTTCTAGAATGAGCGGAACAAACACATGATAGAGATTTACGCCCAAAGTGTTCGTGGTGGGGCCCACACGGACACGACGTATAGCGGACGTCACGAATGACAAACAAGACGCCCCGAATCAGCATAGCCAAGGATTCTTTAAGACGTCTCGCGACCATCAGAATCGACCGTGAATGGGCGGACCACTAGACGTTGAACCCCAATCTCAAATCATACATCCGTCGGAAAGAATATCCCGTAAGCTACTAGAATTCCCACCTATAAACTCCCGAAACTTTCGGTTATGCAATCTGGTGTTGGGGATACAGGGACACAAAATATATCACCCAAACTAACAATACCTAGATCCATTGTATCCATCCGTCAACACATAACCAAGAAATCCTCGAAATCGTGTACCTCGACCTTGAAAAACATCCGTTATACAAGTCATGGCAATACTCCCGAGCTCGCCTCAGATCGGGTTATCGGGGTTATCTCACCAACAACTGCACAAAAGAGATTTCGATGTCGGCAAATCTCAGGTATTCCAGAACTGCAACGATAAAATTGTGACGACAACACCTCGGAGCTCAACTCCCCGGGACACTGCCACAACCCCTAAATGTCAGGAGGCACCAAGAACAATGTTCTCGTCACAAAACCATTGGAACGATTCCAAGATACCCACGTGATCCTAAAAATTTTTTAGTGAAATTTGAGAAGAGGAGAGTCAAAACTCTACGTCAGGAGACCTCACAGAGCGACGAAGGGACTGGGGAGTAAAAAGAATCCTACTCTCCGATATATATAATCCTAAGACTCAAAACATTTTCCATTCTAGACTCAACAACGACAAACAATCAAGTAGGGGCTCCTAAGTCGGGAAGGCTCGTTACCAACATAGCGCCCTCGATGCGGCTATATCTCCCACGTGTCGAGGCACGACTTAGAGGCATAACCGCATTGAAAGCAATGTCGCAAGTGAGGTTATCTTCACACAACCCATGTAATACATAAGGAAAGAGATACATAGTTGGCTTACAATCGCCACTTCACACAATACATAAATAAACATCCATCATCAGAGTACACTCAAGGTCCGACTACGGAACCAAAATAAAAGAAGATACCCCAAATGCAACACAGATCCCGATCATCCCAACTGGGCACCACTACGATCATCGGGAAAAGACACATAGTAACGACCATGTTCCTCGTCGAACTCCCACTTGAGCTCGGATCGCCACTGCTGACCGCATCATCGGCACTGCAACTGTTTTGGTAGAATTTGTGAGTCACGGGACTCAGCAATCTCACACCAGCGAGATCAAGACTATTTAAGCTTAAGGAAGGACAGAGTAGTAAGGTGGAGCTGCAGCAAGCGACTAGCATATATGGTGGCTATTTTGCAAAAAAGAGCGAGAAGAGGAGCAAAGCACGGTCGTGAAGCTAATAGCGATCAATAAGTGATCTGAACTACTTACGCCGACATAACTCCAACATCGTGTTCACTTCCGGACTCCGCCGAGAAGAGACCATCACGGTTACACACGCGTTGATGTGTATTTTAATTGAGGTCAACTTTGGGTTTTCTACAACCGACATTAACAAATTCCCATCTGCCTCATAACCGCGGGCACGACTTTCGAAAGATATTACCCTGCAGGGGTGTCCCAACTTAGCCCATTATAAGCTCTCACGGTCAACGAAGGATATTCCTTCTACCGGGAAGACCCGATCAATCTCGGAATCCGGACTACAAGACATTTCGACAGCAATAAAACAAGACCAGCAAAGCCGCCCGATTGTGCCGACAAATCCCGATAGGAGCTGCACATATCTCGTTCTCAGGGCACATCCGGATGAGCAGTCCATACAACTAAAACCAGACCTCAAGTTGCCTTGAGGGGGCGCTGCATAGGGCTCTAGTTCGGGCCAGCACTCGAAGGAGCACTGGTCCGGGGTTAAAATAAAGATGACCCTCGGGCTCGCGAAACCCGGGGAAAAGGCTTAGGTGGCAAATGGTAAAACCAATGTTGGGCCTTGCTGGACGAGTCTTATTCAAAGCGAACTGTCAAGGGGTCCCATAAATCACCCAACCGTAAGGAACGCGAAATCAAGGAACATAACACGGTATGACGGAAACTAGGGTGGCAAAGTGGAACAAAACACGGGCATAAGGCTGAGCCTTCCACCCTTTACCAAGTATATAGATGCATTAATTATAGCAGATATATATTGTGATATCCCCAACAAGTAAACATGTTCCAATAAGGAACAACATCTCCATGTTCCAACAAGGAACAAACTTCAACTTCACCTGCAACTAGCAACGCTATAAGAGGGCTGAGCAAAGCGGTAACATAGCCAATCAACGGTTTGCTAGGAAAGGATGGTTAGGGGCTGACATGGCAATATGGGTGGCATGATATAGCAAGTGGTAGGCATCGTAGCATAGGCATAGCAAAAGAGCGAGCAACTAGCATAGCAAAGATAGAAGTGATTTCGAGGGTATGGTCATCTTGCTCGCAATGTTCTCGAGTTGTCGAAAGCTTGATCCTCGTAAGCGTTCTCAACAGGTTCCTCGCTCACGCACTCGCCTCCGGCTCTACCCAAAGCAACAACACAAACAAAGGAACCACAATAAATCACGGTGCAATGCACAATCAACATGATGCAAAACATGACATGATATGCGGGATGTGATATGCAATGCGTATGCTGGCGCTCGGAAGGTAAATGATGAACCAGGCATCAACTTGGCAAACCAAGCATGCCACTGAAAGATGAGATGATTTCGTTGAAATCGATATAAAGATCACCGAATCGGATGCACGGTTTACAAATGACAAGCAAAACAAGAATGGCACAAATCTGCCATTAACAGCATGATGCCACTTAGCAAGCAACAAGAAATTAAGCTACTGCACCCAAACATACCAACAAAGTATATGGCAGTGATCTACACAAGATGCTTGACAAAAGATGAGCACTGAGCTACGGCTAGTTCACATCATAACAGGTTCAAACAAGCATGGCAAAAGTGCACAAAGTATCAGGCTGGACATGGCTAAAACAACATCAGGTTGCAATGTTCAGAGCAACAAAACTACATGCTACAGGAACTTATAATAGCAAAACATGGCATGGCATGAATCTACTCAAAGCATAGAACAAAAGTCCCTTACTGACCATAAGCCAAAAAGGATCAGAAAATATAGTAACACCCATGTCAATATCGAAAGTTTCGTTAACAGATTCAGCAACATGGCATGTCAAAAACTGATAACAAGTAGGCATGTTTACAAGCTCAATGCACTCACTACAGAGCCTTATATGAAAAACTAAGCATACATACATCAAGAAGACATGGCATAGAATACATACATAGCAAGAACAATAACATAGCATAAATGGATCAACCACAACAACCTAGGCGAATAACATGTAAACAACCTGCCAGGAAACATTTGATAGCAAAAGTAGAGCTCGATTGACTCAAGCTATGGCACTCCATAATTGCAAAAAAGGCATGGATGGATAGAGGAAGACATGTTTAACAAAACATCCTTACTGAAGTATCTCAAAATATGCATGGATCTCTCGGTAGCATCAAGTTAACATGGCATCAAAATATCAGCAAAACAGAGCTGAAAACAGCAACATCAGGACACCTACTTTGCATGCTTGTGCTAGTCACCACATAGATCACAAAAATACATGGCATACACCCCTGGAAAGATGGCATGGCATATTACAAAACACATGTAGGACTCAAATTCATAGGGTGCACACATCAATCATAGCAAAAATAACAAAAGTGCAAGTCATTAAGAAAGCGAAACTAACATCACATAGCCCTCTTCTAACAGCATTTCGGGCATCAAGATGAGCTCAAATGAAAATGATGCAATGAGATGAAATGATCTACTCTTCGAGACAAACATTTTGATATATTATGCGCGCAAAATGGAGCTACAGATGCAAAGTTATACTACGTTGAAAATGACACAAAATAACCCACGAGATGAAAAACTTAGAAGAAAAAGAGGAGGGGGGAAGAAAGTCAACGGGCGCTGTGTCCAGATCGGGCCGATCCGATCGGGATCGTGGGAGGCGGCGGCGCTGGCCAGCAGCTCCGTGGCCGGAGGGAGGGGCGACGGCGAGGGGCGGCCGGAGACGGCGACGGGCCCCGGTGGGCGGTGGAATGGGCGCGGCGGCCCGGCGGGCGGGTCCATGGGCGGCGGCGAGGCGGAGACGGCGATGGCGGGAGCAGTGTGGCGACGGAGGCGATGATCGGCGACGGCGGCGGTCGCGGCGGCGCTGCCCGAAGCGGGCGGAGGCGCGGGGCTGGCAAGTGCTGCTGCCGGGCAGGGGTTCGCCTGGCCCTTTGGCCTGGGCGGGCGTTGGGGGCGCTGGGACAGGTGGCGCTGGCGATTGGGCGAGGGTGGCTGCGATTTTCGTCCGGTGGCGGCGGGGACGCGTCCGTGGCGAGGATGAATTTTTAGGGTTTCGGGAAGAAGACCGGATTTGGAGGGGGTTTGCTTAAATAGGCATAGAGGAGCTAGGAGAGTCCAAATGAGGTGTAGTTTTACCACACGATCGTGATCGAACGACGGAGAGCATGGAAGTGACTTAGATGGGTTATTGGGCTGTTTTGAAGGGGTGTTGGGCTGCAACTTAAAAGAGGCCTTTGCGAGAGTGCGGTTAACCGTTGGAGTACCAAACGAGCTCCAAATGACCGAAACTTGACGGTGGTCTACGGTGGTATACCAAGGCCACTAGACAAACCCGGTCCATTTCGAGAAGGTTTAGTACCCGCACACGGAAAAACGTAAAAGGGGCCGCCGGGGGAGATAGGAGTGTCGGATTGCAAAACGGACAACGGGAAAAATGCTCGGAATCATGAGACGAACACGTATGCAAATGCGATGCACATGATGGCATGATAAAATATGCATGACATGGACAAAATGCAAAAAGGAGAAAAACCCAACCACGGAGGGAATATCATATCACAATGCCGAAAATGGCAAGAGTTGGAGTTACAAATATGGAAAGTTACTTCCGGGGTGTTACACTTTGCTCCGGATTCGATGCAGAATTTCGTCAGTGCCTCCCTTTTGTTCTCCGGATACACATCCTCTGTCTTATTGCCGAGATGTGTATAAGGAGAATAGCGGGGAGGTGCTGCCAAAATTTTGCATCGGATCCGGAGCAGAGCATGGGAAAATGAACCCAATCTACACATACTCGGGTGGGATTAGGACCTATCTTTACCTATTAGCGTCTAGGTTGCATGGACGTCATAAAAGTGAAAAACTCCATTAATTGATGAATATATAAATGCTGGTGGATGTACACCGGTCACACTAGTCAGAAAGACATGACCATTGAATGGTTAACAAAATCCAAGGGGTTTCTGAGAGCCGCATTTGCAAATGGCCAGAGGAAAACATGGTGCCCCTATGCCGGGTGCAACAATTGGCACAAGAGGACAGAGGATGAAATGGGAAAACACCTACAGAAGAGGGGTTTTACGCTAGATTATACGGTGTGGACATTTCATGGCGAGTCTGCCCAACGTGCCACAGCTGAGGTGCTTCGTCGTCGCACCGACGAGCATCGTACCAGGATGCAAGACATGGTGCAAGACTTTGATGATGCTCGGGACTCAGACGATGAGATGGAGGAATCTGCAAAGGCCTTCAATGAAATGTTGGAGTCTTCAAAACATCCTCTCCATGAGCACGTTGAGCTTTGTTAGCTGGATGCCATCTCAGAAATAATGGCTCTGAAGGCTCAATTCAACTTGGGCAGAGAATGCTACGACGCAATGATGACAATATTTGGTCGTTTTCTACCCAAAAGCCATGTACTACCTGCAAACCTGTACTAGTCAGACAAAACCTCCGTGCTCTTAAGATGCCCTATGAGAAGATACATGCCTGTGAGAAAGGATGTGCCTTATATAGGCTTCAGTATGCGGACTAGAACTATTGTCCCATTTGCAAGTCATCCAGGTATGCTGTGAGACAACGGTATGGGTGAGAAGGCGCATACCAAAATCCCCGTTAATGTTCTCCGTTATATGCCAATCATACCAAGACTTCAATGTCTTTTCATGGTCAAAGAGATGGCCAGACAGATGACATGGCACAAAATGGGCAAAAGAACCCAACTAGATGCAGATGGGAAGCTGATGATGGTGCACACATCGGACGGTGAAGCATGGAAGCGCTTCGATGCATTACATGATGACAAAGCGGCAGATCCGAGGCATCCTCGAGTCACCATCAGCACGGATGGGTTTAGTGTGTTTGGTCTGACGACATCCCAATATAGTTGTTGGCCCGTATTTGTCTTTCCACTCAATCTCCCCCCCCCCCCCGGACAGATTATTCAAAGAAATAACATTTTCCAGACGTTGATAATTCCAGGGCCCAACTACCCAACTATCCGGGGAAGAATATGAATGTGTACATGCAGCCACTTAAGGACGAATTGCAAGAAGCCTGGGATAATGGGTTCAAGACATACGACGCCTTTAGCAAATGGAACTTCATAATGCGTGTCTGGTACATGTACTCAACGCATGACTTGCCGGCGTATGCGCTATTCGTTGGCTGGTGTGTGCATGGAAGGTTCCCGTGGCCCACATGCAAGGGAGCTCTTGAGTTTCGTTGGCTTTAGGCCGGTCGTAAGTTTTCTTGCTTCGACATGCATAGACAGTTCCTGGATCCTTGCCATAAGTTCAGGAAAGACAAGAAGAACTTCATCAAAGGTAGAGTTGTCAAAAACTCTGCACAACCTACGTTGACAGGCCAATAGACCCTGGATCAGTTAAATGCTCTCGAGCCAGATCCAGCATCCAGGGTATTTCAAGGGGTATAATTCGAAACACGTCTAGACTCACAAGACATGCTTGTGGGATCTGCCTTACTTCAGAGACCTCCTTTGCCAACACAACATCGACGTGATGCACACTGAAAATAATATTGTCGAGGCACTTTTTGGTACATTGTTCGGCATAGACGGGAAGTCAAAGGATAATACTAAGGCTAGAGTCGATCTGGAGGCGCTATGTGATAGACCGTTACAAAACATGAAATAACTAAAAAAAGCAGAACTGGACGAAGGCAAAGGCATGGTTCAATCTTGGAAGGCCAGCTATGAGGGAAATTATCTTGTGGGTGCAAAAGCAGTTGATGCTCCCTGATGGGTATGCAGCGAATCTAAAGAGGGGAGCGAGTCTTGATAAATTGAAGATATTTGGTCTCAAGAGTGCTGATTGGCACATATGGATTGAGTGGGTAATGCCGGTGATGTTGCGTGGCTTCATCACTGATGATGAATTGCTAGTACTGGCACAACTGAGATATTTCCCCCATGTTCTTTGTGCGAAAGAACTATCGCCTGGCCTGCTAAAAGAAATGGAAGAGTTGGCGTCGGAGTTGATTTGCAAGTTCGAGAAGATCTTTTCGACGGGCTTCTTTAATCCAATGCAACACTTTTTTCGCATCTCCCAACCGAGGCAAGATTGGGGGCCCGTGCAAAATCATTAGTGCTACGCAACTGAGAGGATGCAGAAGATGCTACGAGCAAAATGTAAAAATAAACATAGAATTGAAGCATCGATGGCTGAGGCATTCATTACTGAGGAGGCGGCAAACTTCGTGACAACACACTACAAAGCCAAAAATCGTCATTTGCATAATCCGAAGCCTCGGTACAATGTTGACGACCCTAAAAAGGGTGGATCCAACCTCAGCCTATCCAAAGGGGATCTCGCAACAGCCGGTGCTTCTAATTCCTTAATGTTTTATTTCAAAGAATGGCAGATCATTTCATTGTATATCTTCACCAACCTAACAGAATTGCGACCGTACATCGAGTAAGTTCTCGGTACATTGTTTCGCAACTTCTAATTCCTTTTGAACTGATGTTATTCCTGGATAAATTTGATACAGTCGATACGTCGCCAAATTCTCGTATGGAGTGGTGATCCAAAAGAATTCCATCGAAGAGTATGAGCTTCTGGCAAAGCATGGAGGCGGCTATCCCGGTTTCATCTCGTGGTTCAAACAAACGGTAATTCCCATTAAACCATTTCATTTATTCGTCTAATTTGTGGCTAATGCAACAATCCCTTTCGTATTAAACTTGTAGGCTAATTTAGAGTTTATGGACGCCGAATTGCGACAAGTCGCTAATGGTTTTGACTTTAAGGTCCGTTCATTTGACAAATACGACATCAACGGGTATTGCTTTCATACCTATGGCAAAGAGCTATCTATGGTCGACCGAAAGTCTACAAATTGTTGAAGGAAATATGCCCTAGAGAAAATAATAAAGTTATTATTTATTTCCTTATCTTATGAAAAATGTTTATTATTCATGCTAGAATTCTATTAACCGGAAACTTAGTACATGTGTGAATACATAGACAAAACATAAGTGTCCCTAGTATGCCTCTACTTGACTAGATCATTTATCGAAGATGGTTATGTTTCCTAACCATAGACATGTGTTGTCATTTGGTGAACGGGATCACATCATTAGGATAATGATGTGATGGGCAAGACCCATTTGTTAGCTTAGCATTATGATCGTTACAGTTTCATTGCTACTGCTTTCTTCATGACTTATACATGTTCCTCAGACTATGAGATTATGCAACCTCCGAACACCAGAGAAAAGTACTATCAAACGTCACAACGTAAATGGATGATTATAAAGATGCTCTACAGGTGTCTCCGAAGGTATTTGTTGGGTTGGCATAGATCGATATTACGATTTGTCACTCCGTGTTTCGGCGAGGTATCTCTGGGCCCTCTTGGTCATGCTCACCACTATAAGCCTTGCAAGCAATGTGACTAATGAGTTAGTTGCGGGATGAAGTATTACGAAACGAGTATGATGATACTGACGATCGAATCTCGGGCAAGTAACATACCGATGACAAAGGGAACAACGTATGATGTTACGTGGTTTGACCGATAAAGATCTTCGTAGAATATGTTGGAGCCAATATGAGCATCCAGGTTCCGCTATTGGTTATTCACCGGAGATGTGTCTCGGTCATGTCTACATAGTTCTCGAACCCGTAGGGTCCGCACGCTTAACGTTCGATGACAATGTGTATCATGAGTTATGTGATTTGATGAACCGAAGTTTGTTTGGAGTGCCGGATGAGATCATGGACAAGACGAGGAGTCTCGAAATGGTCGAGACATAAAGATTGATATATTGGAAGGCTATATTCGGATATCGAAATAGTTCCGGAGAAGTTCCGGTATTTTCTGGAGTACCGGGAGGTTACCGGAACCCCCCGGGGAGTTGATGGGCCTTAGTGGGCGTTAGAGGGAAGGAGAGGTAGCAGGCAGGAGGTGGCGCCCCCCCTCTCCCCCAAGCCCAGTCTGAATTGGACAAGGGGTTGGGGGCGCAACCCCCCTCTCCCTTCCATCCCACTTCTCCTTTAGGTGGAAACCTACTAGGACTTGGAGTCCTAGTAGGATTCCCCTTCTCCCGGCGCGCCTAGCTTGGCCGGCTGGCCTCCCTCTCCGTCCTTTATATACAGTGGCAGGGGGGCACCCTAGAACACACAAGTTGATCTTTTAGCTGTGTGCAGTGCCCCCCTCCACAGTTACACACCTCGATCACATCACTGCAGTGCTTAGGCGAAGCCCTGCGCCGGTAACATCATCATCACCGTCGCCACGCCATCGTGCAGGCAGAACTCGCCCTCGTCCTCAACTGGATCAAGAGCACGAGGGATTTCATCGAGCTGAACGTGTGCTGAACGCGACGGTGTCATACGTTTGGTACTTGGATCGGTTGGATCGCGAAGAAGTTCGACTACATCAACCGCGTTACTAAACGCTTCCGCTTTCGGTCTATGAGGGTTCATGAACACACTCTCCCTACTCGTTGCTATGCATCTCCTAGATAGATCTTGCGCGATCGTAGGAATTTTTTGAAATTACCATGTTCCCCAACAGTGGTATCAGAGACAGGTCTATGCGTAGATGTTATATGCACGAGTAGAACACAAAGAGTTGTGGGCAATAATAGTCATACTGCTTACCAACAACGTCTTACTTTGGTTCGGCGGTATTGTTGGATGAAGCGGCCCGGACCAACATTACATGACCGCGTTCATGAGACTGGTTCTACCGACGTGCTTTGCACACTGGTGGCTAGCGGGTGTCTATTTCTCCAAATTTAGTTGAATCGAGTTTGACTACGCCCGGTCCTTGTTGAAGGTTAAAACAACACACTTGATGAAAAATCGTTGTGGTTTTGATGCGTAGGTAAGAACGGTTCTTGCTAGAAGCCCATAGCAGACACGTAAAACATGCAACAACAAAGTAGAGGACGTCTAACTTGTTTTTGTAGGGCTTGATGTGATGTGATATGGTCAAGACATGATGTGATATAACTTGTTGTATGATATGATCATGTTTTGTAACAAAGTTATCGACAACTGGCAGGAGCCATATGGTTGTCGCTTTATTGTATGCACAATCGCCATGTAATTGTTTTACTTTATCACTAAGCGGTAGCGATAGTCGTAGAAGCAATAGTTGGCGAGACGACAACGATGCTACGATGGAGATTAAGGTGTCGCGCCGGTGACGATGGAGATCATGACGATGCTTCGGTGATGGAGATCATGAGCACAAGATGATGATGGTCATATCATGTCACATATTTTGATTGCATGAGATGTTTATATTTTGTGCATCTTATTTTGCTTAGTACAACGTAGCATTATAAGATGATCCCTTGCTAAATTTCAAGGTATAAGTGTTCTCCCTGAGTATGCACCGTTGCTACAGTTCGTCGTGCCTAGACACCACGTGATGATCGGGTGTGATAAGCTCTACGTTCACATACAACGGGTGCAAGCCAGTTTTGCACACGCAGAATACTCGGGTTAAACTTGACGAGCCTAGCATATGCAGATATGGCCTCGAAACACGAAGACCGAAAGGTCGAACATGAATCATATAGTAGATATGATCAACATAGTGATGTTCACCATTGAAAACTACTCCATCTCACGTGATGATCGGACATGGTTTAGTTGATTTGGATCACGTGATCATTTAGATGACTAGAGGGATGTCTATCTAAGTGGGAGTTCTTAAGTAATATGATTAATTGAACTTTAATTTATCATGAACTTAGTCCTGATTGTTATTATGCATGTCTATGTTATTGTAGATCAATGGCCCATGCTACCGTTCCTTTGAATTTTAATGCATTCCTAGAGAAAGCTAAGTTGAAAGATGATGGCAGCGACTACATGGACTGGGTCCGTAACTTGAGGATTATCCTCATTGTTGCACAGAAGAATTACGTCCTAGAAGCACCGCTAGGTGCTAGGCCTGCTGCAGGCGCTACTGATGACGTTAGAACGTCTGGCAGAGCAAAGCTGATGACTACTCGATAGTTCAGTGTGCCATGCTTTACGGCTTAGAATCGGGACTTCAAAGACGTTTCGAATGTCATGGAGCATATGAGATGTTCCAAGAGTTGAAGTTAATATTTCAAGCAAATGCCCGAGTTGAGAGACATGAAGTCTCCAACAAGTTCTATAGCTGCAAAACGGAGAAGAATAGTTCTGTCAGTGAACACATACTCAGAATGTCTGGGTACCATAACCACTTGACTCAACTGGGAGTTAATCTTCGTAATGATAGTGTCATTGACAGAGTTCTTCAATCACTACCACCAAGCTATAAAGGCTTTGTGATGAACTATAATATGCAAGGGATGAACAAGACAATTCCCGAGCTCTTCGCAATGCTAAAGGCTGCGGAGGTAGAAATCAAAAAGGAGCATCAAGTGTTGATGGTCAACAAGACCACTAAGTTTCAAGAAAAAGGCCAAAGGGAAGAAGGGGAACTTCAAGAAGAACGGCAAGAAAGTTGCTGCTCAGGAGAAGAAACCAAAGTCTAGACCTAAGCCTGAAACTGAGTGCTTCTACTACAAAGGGACTAGTCACTGGAAGCAGAACTGCCCCAAGTATTTGGCGGATAAGAAGGATGGCAAAGTGAAAGGTATATTTGATATACATGTTATATATGTGAACCTTACTAATGCTCGTAGTAGCGCCTGGGTATTTGATACTGGTTCTGTTGCTCATATTTTCAACTCGAAATAGGGGCTACAGATTAAACGAAGATTGGCTAAGGACGAGGTGATGATGCACATGGGAAATGGTTCCAAGGTCGATGTGATCGCCGTCAGCATGCTACCTCTACATCTACCTTCGGGATTAATTTTAGACCTAAATAATTGTTATTTGGTGCCTGCGTTGAGCAGGAACATTATATCTGGATCTTGTTTGATGCGCGACGGTTATTCATTTAAATCAGGGAATAATGGTTGTTCAATTTATATGAGTAATATCTTTTATGGTCATGCACCCTTGATGAGTGGTCTATTTTTGTTGAATCTCGATTGTGATGATACACATGTTCATAAAATTGAAGCCAAAAGATGCAAAGTTGATAATGATAGTGCAACTTATTTGTGGCACTGCCGTTTAGGTCATATTGGTATAAATCGCATGAAGAAACTCCATGCTGATGGGCTTTTGGAATCACATGATCATGAATCACTTGGTGCTTGCGAACCGTGCCTCATGGGCAAGATGACTAAAACTCTGTTCTCTGGAACAACGGAATGAGCAACTGACTTATTGGAAATAATACATACCGATGTATGTGGTCCAATGAGTGTTGAGGCTCATGGCGGGTATCGTCATTTTCTTACCTTCACGGATGATTTGAGCAGATATGGTTATATCTACTTAATGAAGCATAAGTCTGAAACATTTGAAAAGTTCAAAGAATTTCAGAGTGACGTGGAAAATCATCGTAATAAGAAAATAAAGTTTCTACGATCTGATCGTGGAGGTTAATATTTGAGTTACGAGTTTGGTCTTCATTTGAAATAGTGCGGAATAGTTTCGCAGCTCACGCCACCTGGAACACCACAGTGAAATGGTGTGTTCGAACATCGTAACCGTACTTTATTAGATATGATGCGATCTGTGATATCTTATACTCATATACCGCTATCGTTTTGGGGTTATGCTTTAGAGACGGCTGCATTCACTTTAAATAGGGCACCATCAAAATCCGTTGAGACGACGCCTTATGAACTGTGGTTTGGCAAGAAACCAAAGTTGTCGTTTCTTAAAGTTTAGGGCTGCGATGCTTATGTGAAAAAGCTTCAACCTGATAAGCTCGAACCCAAATCGGAAAAGTGCGTCTTCATAGGATACCCAAAGGAAACTGTTGGGTACACCTTCTATCACAGATCCGAAGGCAAAATATTCATTGCTAAGAATGGATCCTTTCTAGAGAACGAGTTTCTCTCGAAAGAAGTGAGTGGGAGGAAAGTAGAACTTGATGAGGTAATTGTACCTTCTCCCGAATTGAAAAGTAGTTTATCACATAAATCAGTTCCAGTGATTCCTACACCAATTAGTAAGGAAGATAATGATGATGATCATGAAACTTCAGATCAAGTTACTATAGAACCTGTAGGTCTTCCACAATATGGTCCACACCAGAGTGGTATGGTAATCCTGTTCTGGAAGTCATGTTACTAGACCATGGTGAACCTACAAACTATGAGGAAGCGATGATGAGCCCAGATTCCGCGAAGTGGCTTGAGGCCATGAAATCTGAGATGGGATCCATGTATGAGAACAAAGTGTGGACTTTGGTGGATTTGCTCGATGATCGGCAAACCATAGAAAATAAATGGATCTTCAAGAAGAAGACCGACGCTGACGGTAATGTTACTGTCTACAAAGCTCGACTTGTTGCAAAAGGTTTTTGACAAGTTCAAGGAATTGACTACAATGAGAGTTTCTCACCCGTAGCGATGCTTAAGTCTGTCTGAATCATGTTAGCAATTTGCGCATTTTAAGATTAAGAAATTTGGCAAATGGACGTCAAAACTGCATTCCTGAATGGATTTCTGGAAGAAGAGTTGTATATGATGCAACCAGAAGGTTTTGTCTATCCAAAGGGTGCTAGCAAAGTGTGCAAGCTCTAGCAAACCATTTATGGACTAGTGCAAGCCTCTCGGAGTTGGAATAAACATTTTGATAGTGTGATCAAAGCATATGGTTTCATACAAACTTTTGGAGAAGCCTGTATTTACAAGAAAGTGAGTGGGAGCTCTGTAGCATTTCTAATATTATATGTGGATGACATATTGTTGATTGGAAATGATATAGCATTTCTGGATAGCATAAAAGGATACTTGAATAAGAGTTTTTCTATGAAAGACCTTGGTGAAGCTGCTTACATATTGGTCATCAAGATCTATAGAGATAGATCAAGACGCTTAATTGGACTTTCACAAAGCACATACCTTGATAAAGTTTTGAAGAATTAAAAAATGGATCAGTCAAAGAAAGGGTTCTTGCCTGTGTTACAAGGTGTGAAATTGAATTAGACTCAATGCCCGACCACTAGAGAAGATAGAGAGAAAATGAAAGTCATTCCCTGTGCTTCAGCCATAGGTTCTATCATGTATGCTATGCTGTGTACCAGACCTGATGTGTGCCTTGCTATAAGTATAGCAGGGAGGTATCAAAGTAATCCTGGAGTGGAGCACTGGACAGCGGTCAAAAACATCCTGAAATACCTGAAAAGGACTAAGGATATGTTTCTCGTTTATGTAGGTGACAAAGAGCTCGTCATAAACGGTTCCGTCGATGCAAGCTTTGACACTGATCCGGATGACTCTAAGTCACAATCCGTATACGTATTTTTATTGAATGGTGGAGCTGTCAGTTGGTGCATTTCTAAGCAAACCGTCGTGGCAGGATCTACGTGTGAAGCGGAGTACATAGCTGCTTCGGAAGCAGCAAATCAAGGAGTCTAGATGAAGGAGTTCATATCCGATCTAGGTGTCATACCTAGTGCATCAGGTCCAATGAATTTTTTTTGTGACAATACTGGTTCAATTGCCTTGGCAAAGGAATCCAGATTTCACAAGAGAACCAAGCACATCAAGAGACGATTCAATTCCATCTGTCATCAAGTGTAGGAAGGGGACATATAGATTTGCAAGATACATATGGATCTGAATGTTGCAGACCCGTTGACTAAGCCTCTTCCACGAGCAAAACATGATCAGCACCAAAACTCCATGGGTGTTAGAATCATTACTTTGTAATCTAGATTATTGACTCTAGTGCAAGTGGGAGACTGAAGGAAATATGCCCTAGAGGCAATAATAAAGTTATTATTTATTTCCTTATTTCATGATAAATTTTTATTATTCATGCTAGAATTGTATTAACCGGAAACTTAGTACATGTGTGAATACATAGACAAAACATAAGTGTCCCTATTATGCCTCTACTTGACTAGCTCATTTATCAAATATGGTTATGTTTCCTAACCATAGACATGTGTTATCATTTGATGAACAGGATCACATCATTAGGAGAATGATGTGATGGACAAGACCCATTCGTTAGCTTAGCATTATGATCGTTACAGTTTCATTGCTACTGCTTTCTTCATGACTTATACATGTTCCTCAGACTATGAGATTATGCAACTCCCGAATACCGAGGAACACTTTGTGTGCTATCAAACGTCACAACGTAAATGGGTGATTATAAAGATGCTCTTTAGGTGTCTCAGAAGGTATTTTGATGAGGACATCAATAACATTGTTACACCCACAGCCCCTGCTGCTATACATACTGGACCAATTACTAGAGCTCGGCACGCCAATTAAATTATTAGGTACTTTCGTTTCTTGGTAATGATTCTAATGTTCATGAGAATATGATGCTGCCTAAATTGGATACATTTGTTTTGCTTACAAATGAAGGGCCTAGCTTGGAGAAGGATGAACATTGGAGCAAGAACAAGCATGGAGTTGATGGCATGCGCAAGGGGAACAAGAACAGAGTTACAAGTGATGATTTCAGGACTTTGAAGCCACCATAAGGAGTGCATGAGGCCTTGGACGAAATATACAAGATGCCACTTCATAAATTTCGTCCAGAGGCTATTCTAGGTGTTGTGTCACCTTATTATTGGGCCAGGCCCATGTAATTTCAAAATACATAAGTATAGGCTGTTTTTTAGAGTCCGTATGTGTGGGGAAACAAGAGATAGGGTTGGTTCCGGACACCTTCCCCAAGGGCCACGAAATTCCCCCACCCCCTCTTCCTCCATATATACAGCCCTTACGGCACTGTTTAGACTTTCGGTTTTGTTTAGATTAAAGTTTGACATACCTGCAACTTCGCGTACTTCATTTGTGTTCAACGACCACACAAAGGCGTCACAGAACGCCACCTTGATCAATAAAGTTTTCCTCTTATATTCGCAATATCCAGATTGCAATCTTAGTTTCTTGCTTGTTCTTTGTTTGCCTGCAGGAAACAGACCTTCGTGGTCAGGTTGATCGTGCTCTAGCGTGGTCAATAACCTCTCGGAGTTGGTTTAGCGATTGCTAAGGCGCGACGTCCTCGCACATTCGTAGTCGGATCGTCAAAGTCGACTTCCTCCAAAACGATAGCCACCATCTCATTGAAAGACGAGACACCTTAGCCTCTATCAAGTGGTATCAGATTTCCAGGTTGCTCGGTTTGATTTTACAGTTTTTCATAGTTTAGATCGAGTCTGTTTTTCATACCTACAGTCCACGAAAAAGCCAAAAAAAGGGTTAGTTCATCATATCCGAACAGTCTGAGCCTTTGCATAGTCTTTTCAATATTTTGCTTTGTTGAATTTGCGGTTGCATCGTCGTGTCAAGTTGCTGGTTTTAGCATCTAGTTTCCCTTAGAGTTTCGAGTTCTGTTCACAAGTTGTCACGCCGCTGCCGCACCATCGTCATCGCTCCTGCCATCTACCACCACCGCTTATCCGCCACCAATTCGTATCCATATACCATCACCAATCCCTATCCATATACCACCACCAATCCGTATCCGTATACCACCACCAATCCGTATCCACATACCACCACCGCTTCCATATACCATCACCGCTGCCATATCTTACCATCCTATATCCACCACCAATCCAAGTCTTTTCATATTAGGTTTGTTTTAGAGATCCATCTATTTTTTGTTTCGTGTTTCCTTGCCTGAGTAGGTCTCGAAAAAAAGAGTCTGGAGACCCCGGGGCAGTTTTTAAGCCAAAATTTCGGCGACCAAAAATATTTTTTCCCTATCCTATTTTTTGGTCCCAGGGAGTGTTTTGAGACACTCGCCATCATAGTGATTTTTTGTCGCACTTTTTCATCGTCGCAGCCCTGATTTCCGGAAAAAAATCCCAAAAAAAATTCGTGTCTATCCTGTTAGTTTGACTTGGGAAGAGTTTTGAGACACTCGCCATTATAGTGATTTTTTGCAAAAAAGAGCAAAAAAATTCAGTGTGATTTTCCCTTGCTTACGTGCAGCGCCGTGATTTTGTTAGTGTTCTAGGCTCGCGTCTCTAGCACGGTCTAGCCTAGGACCAGCACAGTACCGCTGTTGAGCGTTTATTCAACTTTGCATCTCTGAATTGATTATTGCTGACCCTTTTTGCTACCATATTATAAGCCTTCCCAGCTCCACATACATCTATGTAGTGCGTTTGACTGTCCCTGGTAATCGCTTTATCCAAGCTTTGAGAGTTTTGACTACATCGGTTGCCGATCACCGCCTGCTGTTGGGTAAGAACTGGTAAGAATTTGAGATTTGCTTGACCGATTTGTGACACCCACCACCACCACTTGTTAGTAGTCTGTAGGATCATATTCTCGTGTGTTTCTATTGCTGCTAACCATGCCAGGATCACAAGCCGACGAGATTGACTGGGAGAACTTAACGAACAAGGAGCTTCATGATAAGTTTCAGCAAATGATGACTGAACAGGTGGAAGATGTGCTGAACAATTTTGAAGAGGCCATGGAGAAGATCACTCGCTGAGGGAGTCCTGGATTAGGGGCTCTCCGGATAGCCGGATTACCATCATCAGCCGAACTACCATCAGCCGGACTATCATCATCGACCGGACTCCAAGACTATGAAGATACAAGATTGAAGACTTCGCCCCGTGTCCGGATGGGACTTTCCTTGGCGTGGAAGGCAATCTTGGCGATACGGATATGTAGATATCCTATCATTTGTAACCGACTCTATGTAACCCTAGCCCTCTCCGGTGTCTATATAAACCGGATGGCTCTAGTCCGTAGGACAAGAAGAACAACAACCCTTACAATCATACCATAGGCTAGCTTCTAGGGTTTAGCCTCCTTGATCTCGTGGTAGATCCACTCTTGTAAACATCCACAATATCAATATCAATCGAGCAGGGACGTAGGGTTTTACCTCCATCAAGAGGGCCGAACCTGGGTAAACATCGTCTCCCTTGTCTCCTGTTACCATCCGCCTAGACGCACAGTTCGGGACCCCTACCGAGATCCGCCGGTTTTGACACCGACATTGGTGCTTTCAATGAGAGTTCCTCCGTGTCGCCACCGATAGGCTTGATGGCCTCTTCAATCAACAACGACGCAGTCTGGGTGAGACTTTTCTCCCGGACAGATCTTCAGATTCGCGCGGCCGCATTTGGGCCAACTCACTTGGCCATCTGGAGCAGATCGAAAGCTACGCCCCTGGCTGTCAGGTCAGGTTTGGAAGCCTAAACTTCACGGCCGATATCCGCGGGGACTTGATCTTCGATGGATCTGAGCCACGGCCGAGCGTGCCGCGGTTGTCACGATGGGCATGACCTAACTCGCGGCGGACAGCACCTTGAGGTCCTGACACGAATCCGCTCCGACCCATAGTCCGGAGCCGATCGCTCGGATCGAGGACGGATGGCTGGACACCGCCTCGGGAGCTGCAACTTCTACGGCGATGGAGCCGAACACTTACCTTGTCCCGCATAAAGCTCATGATTCCGAGGTGCTGGACACTCTGCCGGACTCCGAACCTCCTGCGCCCCTGCCAGACGAATCCGATTGGGCGCCGACCATGGAATTCACCGCTGCGGACATCTTTCAAGACTCGCCTTCAGCGATATCATAAATTCATCAAGCATCTCTCGCTATCAGGAGAACCTGGCCGAACTACGGCCGTGATGGTTGGGACGCGGAGGACGAAGAAATTCAGAGCCACCCACCACCCACTTCAGAGCCACCGCCGACGATTTAACCGACGTGCTCGACTACGACTCCGAAGACATCGACGGTATGGACGACGATGCCGGAGACTACCAAGAACTAGTGCCTACAGGACACTGGAAGACCACCTCATCATACGACATATACATGGTGGACACCCCAAAAGATGGGGACGACAAAGAAGCAACGGAGGCCGATTCCTTAAAGAAACAGCCCAAGCGCCAACGTCAGCGGCGCCGCTCTAAATCCCGCCACGGCAAGAATGAAGATTCCGACACATGAGATAATAACACCCCGAAAGTGCCGAAGACAACTCCTCCAAAGACGATCCAGCAGGAGGAGGGGAAGCAAGCCCTCACGAGAGGGCGGCAGGCGACGAGGTCGAGGATGACAATTACTTACCTCCTCCGGAGACGAAGCAAGCCTCAACGACATTTAATTCGTCGTGCCTAAGGATCACGCCGAACAAGAGCGTTTGAGACGCAGCAAATGGCCACGCAAACAGCCTAAAGAAAAGCAGCAACAGCTTCTAGCTGATCAAGACCTCATGGCCGACAGATGGACCGAGGTCCTCGCGTCAAGAGTATGAACTCGAACGCCCCCAAAAGTTACCCAAAACGCAAGTTGCTCCCCGATTAGAGGAGGAAGCGTACAAACCTGCATCACCAGCGCACAATACGGCAGACCGACCACCTCGTGGCGCGACAGAGGCGTGCAAGCCCTCCACTAAAACCGCATTCGGCATCGCTCAAAAGCATGAAGCCACGGGGAATGCGCCGGACTTGCGACATATATTGGAGGACAAGGCAAGACAATCCAGATCTATCTATGGATCACGTGGGCGCCCCAAGACCCACGACGAATAACGTCGCGCGGATACAACTACTCGCCGGGCCGAACACAGCAGCATAACGCCTCTCGAGCTACGTCGCGATATCGCTCAATCTGAGGCGCCACACACCCGCTATGCTTCACCGACGAAGTAATGGATCATCAAATCCCAAGGGTTTAAACCCGTTAATATCGAATCCTACGATGGCACAAACAGACCCAGCGGTTTGGATTGAGGATTATCTCCTCCATATACACATGGCCCATGGCGGCGCATCTTCACGCCATCAAATATCTCGCTCAAGCTTAAAGGACCAGCTCGGCATTGGCTTAACAGCCTGCCCGCAGAGTCAATTGATGTTGGGAAGACCGGAAGCCGCATTCCTCGACAACTTCTGTGGCACGATATGCGACCACCGGACGCAGATGACCTAAGCCACAAAATCCAGCAACCGCATTTAATCGGCGAGCAATTCTCGACACGGTTCTTAACAAAGAAAAATCAAATCTTCGACCGTCCGGATGCAGAGGCCCTCGCTGCCTTCAAACATAACATCCATGACGAGTGGCTGGCCCGGCACCTAGGACAGAGAAGCGAAATCCATGGCAGCCCTCACATCACTCATGACCCGCTTACATGCGGGAGAGGATAGCTAGCTAGCTCGCGAAGAACAACCACGAAAAAGCGCCGGCAGTCTGGATACTGTGGACCGCAATGGCAGGTTGCGTCGAAACAAAACAAACGCCGCATTAACGGCGACAACAATGAGGATACGGCAGTTAACGCCAGATTCCGAGGCTCCAAGCCCGGTCAACGGAAGAAGCCATTCAAAAGAACCACTCCGGGCCCGTCCAATTTGGACCGAATACTCGACCGCTCTGTCAAATACATGGAACCCCGAAGGCCAGCTAACCACACCAACAGAGATTGTTGGGTATTCAAGCAGCAGGCAAATTAATCGCGAAAAAAAAGTGACAAGGGCTACAGGCGATGACGAGGAGTGACCCGGCCGCCGAACAACAGAGGACAAAAGGGATTCCCCCCTCAAGTTCGGACGGTAAACATGATATACGCAACGCATATTCCCAAGAGGGAGCGGAAGCACGCACTAAGGGACGTATACGCGATGGAGCCAGTCCCCCCAAAATTCAACCCATGGTCCTCTTGCCCGGATAATTTCCGAAGCGAGGAGTTAATCTTCGACATAGTCCCGTTCCGCAGCGGCTATCACGCTCTGCTCGGACGAACCGCGTTTGCAAAATTCAACGTGATGCTGCATTATGCATACCTTAAGCTCAAGATGCCAGGCCCTCGTGGAGTCATCACGGTCAATGGAAACACGGAACGCTCCCTCCGAACGGAGTAACATACACCGGCTCTCGCGGCAGAAGTACAGAACAGCCTTTTAAGGCAATTCTTGAGTCCGGCCGTTAAACGACCGGACACGACCAAACGCGCACGGAGCAACATCAACCAAGACCACTTGGCACGTTCCGAGCACGCATAGCAATGCGGCCTCAACCCCAGCCCTCGCAAAATTGTAAGACAAGCTCTCTGCGTACATAATTACGCCTTGGAGATACCATGGGCATAGGGGGAAAGACACAACCACAACAGACCCAAAGTGCGGTTCGACCACACCAGGGGCTCCCAAGTGTGTCGCTCTTTTTTCTTTTATTTTTCTCTTTTTTATACAGAACTCTGTCCGGCGGCGACCCTGCCGAACTCATGATGCAACAGCGAGGGAAGGACAAAGGCCGCGACGAACACTCAGGTGGTCTCCATCACGAGCATTAAATTTGTTAAATACAACATTCTGCGGCCTACCCCTGGAGGGAGACGCCTTTAATTCATCCAATCCCTAGCTTTCCGCACTATTTGTATCATTCCGCACTCATAGCATATCTTCTCGAATAAAATGCAGCACTTTTTGCCCATATATATGTTCATTTACGACATGTTGCACCCGTACATTTTGGTACGGCCGAATACACCAGGGGCTGACGTTCTCCGCATTATGGTGTGATAAAGTCCGAACACTTTCACAAGTGCGGCACCCCGAACTTATAGCATTATATGAATCGGCTCCGAATCATGTCTTGGGTCAATACTTGGGTTTGCCCGTCTCCCATGTTTGGCACCTTACGCCCGTTCTATCGGCTAAGGTAGCACTGGGAGAACCACTACGATTGAGCCCGGTTGAGCCGGGTTAACGCCTCGAAGGAGAAAGCTAAAACTGACTGTCATGATAAGGCGAGAGACTGGTCGCTGTTCGAGAGGTCCTTCGGGTCCTTAAAGACCCACGCCGCTTGAGCGAAGTTCGGATAATGTCCGACGAAAGGCGTGGATAGCGCCCAATTGGTCCTCCGAATACTAGGGGCTTCACGAAATTTAAAATTATAGAATTCTATGGCTAAGTGAGAGTGTTCAAGCACTATAAGTCCGGTTGCCTTGTTCGTTGTGTTGAGCGCCTCCTAGATGGACCCAAAATGGGAACAAGAGTGCTCAAGTTTATCCCGAACATCCCAAAGACTCGTGGCATGGGGGCTGAAGCCGACGACTTGCCATCTCTCGATTTAATAAACGGCCGCCTGAAGGTTACATTTAAATTAACAAGCGTTGCTTAGCGCATATGAACAAAGTTTTCAGCGCACAGGATAACACATTGCGAATTTACTCAATAATTACATCCCTGGGGGCACCCTTCAAGACGGTCTTATAGTACATTTCAGGCGTACGATGTTCCTTGCCCGCTGGTGGCGCGTCAGTGATTAGCTTCTCGCATCCAGCTTGCCCCAATGCACCTTTTTGGCGGGCAAGTGCCCGACGAGCACCTTCAATACAAAGCGGAGCGCTTGATAACCTCCACCTGTGGGCACGCATCCACCAACCGTCAGACGAGGTCAAGTAGCTCCTGTGCATGGCCTCTCCAGCCACACCGGACTATGAGGCCCTTCATGGCCCGCCGCCACCTTAGGAGCTCGACCAGCTGCTTCACTGGTCGTTAGGGGCACGGATGGCCGGCCTCAAAGATATTGAGACCATAAGACCTTCTCCGTTGAGCTCCCCTCCTCGGCTCGGTAGAATGCGGCGGCATCAGACACGCTGCGAGGCAGATCTGCAAACGCCCCTGGAGAGCTCCGAATTCGGGTAAGTAACACGTAATTTACATTCACATGCTTGCTTTGCATGAAAAACGCCTTACCCGCCGCTATCTTCCTCATCAACTAAATCTCCTGAAGGGACTTATGGGCATCGGCCTTGGCAGTTTTGGCACTTTCGAGAGCCGAGGCAAGCTCGGACTCTCGAGTCTTTGAGTCACGCTCCAAACTCTCATGCTTTTCCATGAGAGCCTGGAGCTCTTGCTGAACTACCGCCACCCGCGCCTCTTGCTTTTCTCGCTCTGCCCGTTCCGTGGCCGCATGTCACGCCCAATATTCGACCCTATCCAAAAGGAACTCGACGGTCCCACCAAGGATAGACCCGCATATTGGAACGCTTTCGCAAGGTGGATATCATTACATCAACATTACATAATAGTGGGAATACATACATAAGGCACCAATGCCACAAGAATACATCAACATCATATACAAGATCAACATCCGACTACGGATGAAACATAAACAGAAGCTCAAATGACATCCACCCTGCTAGCCCAGGCTGCCGACCTGGAACCTATCCCCTGATCGAAGAAGCAGAAGAAGAACTCCAAAACAAGTAAACATCGCCTCACGCCATGATCATCGCAAACCTGTACCAAGAATCGGTGGTGTAGTAATCTGTGAGCCACGAGGACTCAGCAATCCCATTACCATGGGTATCAAGACTAGCAAAGCTTACTGGGAAAGGAAGGGATAAAGTGGTGAGGTTGCAGCAGCGACTAAGCATATATGGTGGCTAACATACGCAAATGAGAGCGAGGAGAGAAACAAAGGAACGGTCGTCATCTAGTAATGATCAAGAAGTGATCCTGAACTCCTACTTACGTCAGACATAACCCAGAAACCGTGTTCTCCTCTCGATCAACCCCGAAAAGAGACACTCACGGTTATGCACACGGTTGGTATATTTTAGAAGGGTTTACTTCAAGTTAACTACACCGGATATTAACAAATTCCCATCTGCCACATAACCGCGGGCACGGCTCTCGAAAGTTTATACCCTGCAGGGGTGTCCCAACTTAGCCCATGATAAGCTCTCGCGATCAACGAAGGATATTCCTTCTCCCGGAAGACCCGATCAGTCTCGAATCCGGCTACAAGACATTTCGACAAAGAATAAAACAAGACCAGCAAAGCCGCCCGATCGCCGACAATCCCGATAGGAGCTGCACATATCTCGTTCTCGTGGCAACACCGGATGAGACATCCTACGAGTAAAACCAATCCTCAAGTTTCCCAAGGTGGCCCCATGATCTGCTCGTTTCGAACCAGCACTTAGAGAAGCACTGGCCCGGGGGGGGGGGCTAAATAAAGATGACCCTCGAGAGAGCGACTCCCAAGGGAAAAGCAGGTGGTGGTGAGGCAAATGGTAAAACCAATGTTGGGCCTTGTTGGAAAAGTCTTATTCAAAGCGAACTGTCAAGGGGGTCCCATAAATCACCCGACCGCGTTAGGGACGCAAAATCCGGGAACATAATACCGATATGACGGAAACTAGGGCGGCAAGAGTGGAACAAAACACCAGGCATAAGGCCGAGCCTTCCACCCTTTACCAAGTATATATATGCATTAATTAAACAATAGATATTGTGATATCCCAACAAGTAAACATGTTCCAACAAGGAACATCATCTCCATGTTCCAACAAGGAACAAACTTCATCTTCACCTGCAACTAACAACGCTATAAGAGGGGCTGAGCAAAGCGGTAACATAGCCAAACAATGGTTTGCTAGGAAGGGTGCAAAAGGTTAGAGGCTGACATGGCAATTTGGGAGGCTTGATAAACAGGTAATAGGTAGCGCAGCATAGCGATAGAACGAAGAAACTAGCATAGCAATGATAGTAGTGAGATCCAGGGTAGCGGTCATCTTGCCTGAAATCCCGCAAGGAAGAAGAACGAGTCCATGAAGAAGATGAACGGATGAAGCCGAACCAAGCGTAGACGAACGAATCCTCACGATCGCAACGAAACAGGAACTAACAAGAAGAAGCACACAACATAGTAAACACACCACACATGAACAAGACATGTTGCACAAACAAGCATGATGCATGACGAAGCTACATGAAGCTACTCATGGCAAGAGATGATGCAAACAAGAGCAACACATCAAGGCAAGTTTAAATGAGGCCGGGAACAACATAGAACAATTCCGGTAAGTCCTCATATGCAAATTTCGAAATTGGTCCAGATCTGAATAAACATTATGTTCAAGTTGTTAAACAGCAATTTAAGAGGCACCACGATGATCTACCCGAAATTCTAGTCAAGTTACATATAAAGTTCATTAGATTCGGAGCTACGGCCTAGAAGATATGAGCAAAATAAGATAAGCATGGCATTGAGGCAAAATGCATACAAACATCAAGCAAACACCTCAAAACAAGGATGCAACATGATAATATGAAAGTACATGCAAAATCAAGCAAGTTTCATATAGAGCACACTCAAAACGGAGCAACGGTTCAACACATACACCCTATACAAGTCATGACAACAATCTGTCCAAAACAGCAACTAGGCATATTGCAAGCATCAAAACAACAAGCTACAGCACCTCAACGTAATAACAAAAGGCATGGGAATGATGTACAGGTAAAGCATGACAAAACATGAACACTGAGCTATCTCCAGAAATCACTAGAACATGCTCAAAAACACATGGCAAGATTGCAAATAATAACAGTTTCAGACTTATCAGGAAATAACATTAGGTTAACAAGTTTAGAGCTATGAAACAACATGTTACAGGAACTTATCATGGCAAACAAAGGCATGGCATGAATCTACTAAAAGCATAGAACAAATGTCCCTTACAGACCATGAGCGAAAAAGGATCAGGAGATATGATGGCACCCATGTAAACATGGCAAGTTATATCACAGATTTAAACATGGCAGGAACAACAATAAGTAGGCATGTTGGTGAGCTTGAACCACTCACCACAGAGCAATACATGGCATGGCAAGGCAACCAAAAGTAACAAGACATGGCATAGAAGCTATACATGGCAAGAACAACATCATAGCATGCAAGGATCAACTACAACAACCTTGGCAAAATTGAATAACATGTAAACAACCTGGCAGGAAACATTTTATAGCAAAAGTAGAGCTCGATTGACTCAAGCTATGGCACTCCATAATTACAAACAAGGGCATGGATGGATAGAGAAAAACCATATGTTCAGAACATCCTTACTGAAGTATCTCAAAATAAGCATGGATCTCTCGGTAGCATCAGGTTTACATGGCATAAAAATATCAGCAGAACAGGGGCTGAAATCAGCAACATCATGAAGCCTAGTTTGCATGCTTGTGCTAGTCACCACAGAGAGCACAAAAATACATGGCATACACCCCTGTAAAGATGGCATGGCATATTAGAAAACACATGTAGGACTCAAGTTCATAGGGTGCACACATCGATCATGGCAAAAATGACAAAAGTGCATGTTCTGATAAGAATCTGAAACTAACATCACATAGCCCTCTTCTAACAGCATTTCAGGCATCAAGATTAGCTCAAATGAAAATGATGCAATGAGAAGAAATGATGTACTCGTCGAGTCGAACAATTTGACATATTATACGCACAAAACGGAGCAACGGATGCAGAGATATGGCAGGTCAAACATGGCATGATAAAGTCAAAAATCTGGGACTTAGAGAGAACTCGGGGTCAACCTCGTGGATGGATCTGGATCTGGATCGGCACGGAACCGAGGGCGGCCCGGAGCTCATCGCCGGAGAGGGCCGGGGCGGGGGCGGCGCGGGCCGGCGGGGGAGGCGACCGGGCGGGCTCCGTGGTGGCGGTGGCCGGGCGCCGGCCGGGCGGGCGCTGGTCGAGGCGGAGGCGGCGGCGGGCGCGCAGCCGCCGGGCGGGAGGCGCCGGGCGGCTGGAGGCAAGCCCTGGGCGCTGGGGTGGGCGGCGGGCTGGGCGGCGGCGGCTGGGCCCACGGGGCCGGGAGCGGCCTCGCGGGCCGGGCGCGGTGGAGGCGGGAGCCGCCACGTGGCGTGGGCCGCGTGGCTGCGGGGCGGCGGCGATTTTGTCCGGCGCGGAGGCGTACATGTCCGGCGGCGGCGGGGAAGTTTGCTAGGGTTAGGGGGGAATTTGGACTGCGAGAATTTCGGGGGAGGCACACATATATATAGGTAGAGGGAGCTAGGAGAGTCCAAATGAGGTGCGGTTTTCGGCCACGCGATCGTGATCGAATGACCGAGAGCATGGATGGGAGTTTGCTGGGTTTTGGGCCACTTTGGAAGGGGTGTTGGGCTGCAACTCAAAGAGGGCTTTGCGGTTACCCGGTTAACCGTTGGAGTATCAAACGACCTCCAAATGATCCGAAACTTGACAGCGGTTCACGGTGCTATACCAAGGCCGCTTGACAAACCTCGGTCCATTCCGAGACCGTTTAACACCCACACACGAAAAGAGGTAAAAGGGGGCGCCGGGAGACATAGGAGTGCCAGATTGCAAAACGGACAACGGGGAAAATGCTCGGATGCATGAGACGAACACGAATGCGAAATGAGATGCACATGATCACATGATATGAAATGCAGATGATGACATGGCAAAATGCAACACGCAAGCAAATGACATGGCAACACCGACGAATAACTGGCAGACACCTGGCGCATCGAATCCGGGGCGTTACACCGCATTACGTTCAGCCGCGGACACGGCCTCCTTCAGGGTCGCCACCTCGTTCGTGGCCCCTGCAGTACCCATGTTATCCTTGTTATTTTTTGTTGCAACCTAAATCCTTTTCTGTAAGGTACAAGTTCAAAGTGGTGTTACTCACCTTCTTTGTCCTGGAGATGCTTCTGGCGCTGACGAGCTCTTGCTCGGACCGCCGAGCTCTGCTTCAAAGCACCGACCTCCGCGGTCAAGGCGGCAGAGGTCAGCAGCAGCAGCCTGCAACCCATATTGACATAATTTTTAGCAACCCTGCGATATCTTCTTTTTCAGATCCTCGGTCCGCTTTTCTTTCCGAACATCGAACCGAGCATCGTGGGCTACTGTCTATGCGGTATTACATTGCATATTTTAACTTCTTACCTCAAAGCCCGATAGAAGGCTATGCGAGGCTTCGGTCAGCCCGCCTTGGCGAAGCTGCACCTTGAATCACCGCACTCATAATAGTGCGGTGTTCTTCCTCGATGGAAGCGCTATGCAGCGCCTCCAACAAATTGCCCGGCGCCTCCGGTTGGACGGAAGCCGCCGGCGTCACGGTCTTGCCCTTCATTTGAAGGGGCCGCCGGCTGGACTCCGGAACCACTGCGGGTTCTGATATGGAGTCCGGCGCAAAGTCTGGGAGGACGCCTTGTGGCGCCTCCGGAGCCTCCCCCTGATGGGTCCCTTCTTGGGATCCCACCTCGGCGTCCTCGGTGTCGCGAGGGGTGGAGGCGGTCGAGATGGAGTCTACATCAGACGGAGCCAACGACCTGCTCGATGAAGCGGGGAGATCATCACTGGCCGGACTACAGGCAGCATGCGGCATCAGAATGACACTGACGCAGAAAAAGAAATTATAAATCATTCAGGAATCCGGATACTTACGATCTCGCCGGAGGCCTGGCCCGTGAAGTCCATTCTTCCTCACCAACGTTGACGTTGGCGGAGCTGTCCGGGGGAATAGTCCTTCCCCTCTTGGACCCTTCGGCCTCCCCTGTTGGGGAAGCCTTCCTCTTCCTCTCTCCCTCCTCTGGGAGAGAGTCCTCTTTCTCCTCCTCGCTGGGAGGAGTCCACCCGAGTCGCCGGACACTGAAAACGGAGCTCTTTCGAGCACCCGTGGCCTCCTTCTTGGCCTTCTTCTCCAGCACCACGTGCGGTGCTGGAACCAGCAGCCTCGCTAGACGAGAGTCTACTGGATTTTCTGGCATAGGAGCTGGGCAGGTAATCTGCTCCGCCTTCCTCATCCAGTCCTGTCAAAGGAGAAGGGAAATTAAAACCGATAGAGTCAAACTATGAAAACAAGTGTCCCGTAAAGGGGTAGAATCACTTACCTCGTCGGCTCAAGGCCATGAGCGAAATCCGCGATCTTCATCGCGGATGCGGGGTTGGCGCCCTTGAACAGCACCTCCATGCGCGCCTTGCACTCGTGGTCAAGAGCCCTCTCGGCCTGGTGCTGTTCCGGATTGAACTCCCACAGATTGAATGCCCGCTCTTGGCATGGGAGAATCTGGCAGACGAGCATGACTTGGACCACTTTAACCAGCCTGAGCTTCTTCACCAGCTTCTGGATACAGGCTTGGAGTCCCGCCAGCTCCTTCGAACTACCCACAGCAAGCCCTTCTCTTTCCAGGAGGTGAGCTGCGTGGGGATACCAGATCTAAACTCGGGGGCCGCCGCCCATGTAGGGTCACGCGGCTCGATGATATAGAACCACCCCGATTGCCACCCCTTGACGGATTCCACGAAGGCCCCTTCGAACCAAAGGACGTTGGGCATCTTGCCCAACATGGCGCCGACTCCGCTTGAGTGCCCTTCACTACCTTCGCTTGACATTGAAGGTCTTGAGCCAAGTCAAGTGGGGCTGGATGCGAGGAAGGCCTCGCACACGACGATAAACGCCGAGATGTTGAGGATGAAGTTCGGCGCCAGATCATGGAAGTCCGGGCCGTAGTAGAACATGAGCCCCCGGACAAAGGGGTGAAGTGGAAAGCCCAGTCCGTGGAGGAAGTGGGGAAGGAAAACGACCTCTCATGGGGCCTGGGGTGGGATGAGCTGCCTCGTCGGGCAGCCGGCTGTGATGTCGCGGAGAGGTATCGGCGCCGCGCACTTGGCGATGTGCTCCTCCTTAACGGTGGAGGCCAACCATTTACCTCCTGCTCCGGACATGGTCGGAGAAGGTTGAGACGAGATGCGCAAACTTGGGCGCTGGAGCTCGAGTGCACGGAGATAGATAAGCAAAGGAGGAACAAGGCGTAGGTGAGAAGGTGAATCCTTATCCCTTATATGGGCGGGCGAAGTCTACGCGCCCCCACCGCCCGGTAAAACTCGCTTATCTCCCAAGCGCCACCATTAATGGCGCGGTTGGGTTACCCACGTCCGTATTGATGAGAATCCGGATTAAGGGAAACACGATCCGTGCTTCGACAAGACGTGCCAAGGAAACCGCCGCTAAACGCGCTGAGGTGGTAGAGTAAAAACGATTTAAATAATGGCTTGGTAGTGGCGTGATGTCATGCCGCAGAAAACGCCGACCAGATTGAACTTGTGTATATATTATTCTCTCTACGGTGGAATGTGGAATTTATTTTGCGAGCCGGACACTATCTGGTGTTCACAATCTTCTATCATTTGAGGAGGAACCCGCCTTGCAATGCCAAGCAATATACGCGCCGGACTTATCGTCATTGAAGCCTGGTTCAGGGGCTACTGAGGAAGTCCTGGATTAGGGGGTGTCCGGATAGCCGGATTACCATCATCAGCCGAACTACCATCAGCCGGACTATCATCATCGACCGGACTCCAAGACTATGAAGATACAAGATTGAAGACTTCGCCCCGTGTCCGGATGGGACTTTCCTTGACGTGGAAGGCAAGCTTGGTGATACGGATATGTAGATCTCCTACCATTGTAACCGACTCTATGTAACCCTAGCCCTCTCCGGTGTCTATATAAACCGGATGGCTCTAGTCCGTAGGACAAGAAGAACAACAACCCTTACAATCATACCATAGGCTAGCTTCTAGGGTTTAGCCTCCTTGATCTCGTGGTAGATCCACTCTTGTAAACATCCACAATATCAATATCAATCGAGCAGGACGTAGGGTTTTACCTCCATCAAGAGGGCCCGAACCTGGGTAAAACATTGTGTCCCTTGTCTCCTGTTACCATCCGCCTAGACGCACAGTTCGGGACCCCCTACCCGAGATCCGCCGGTTTTGACACCGACACTCGCCTTGAGAAGACGTTCGAAACGACGCTCGATAACAGATTTGATGAACTGCTTGCGCGTCTTCCACCGCATGCTGCATCTGTCGCACCTCTACAACAACAACATCGCCTTCCAAATCAAGTGGGACGAGCACAGCGCGTTCCCCTTGAGCCTAGTCAAACTTCTGGTGCTGGTGTACCCACTGTTGATGCTTCTGTAGCTCCTGCTGCTACTGCAGAGGTGGAGGACCATTACGAGGATGTGGTTGATCAAAATCAGAACTATGTGCAACCACCAGCACCACCACCACCAGGTCGTCCTCATGCATATCCACGCAACGGTAGGGCTGCACCACCACCTGAGGTACAAGCTCATGACCATCTTCCTAAAAAAAATTGAATATTCCACCATTTGAGGGTAGATATGTTCCTGATATATATCTTACTTGGGAGTTAGAAACTGAACAACGGTTTACATGTTTACAATATCCTGAGGAGAGACGTGTTCCTGCTGCTGTTTGTGCTTTCACTAGTTTTGCATGTATTTGGTGGTCTGAACATTGTAGATTATATCCCATTCCAGCTACTTGGGCTGCTTTGAAAACTGCTATGCGTACTCATGGGTTCCACCTTGTTAGCAACGTGAATTACTTCAAACATTGCAGCGCTTAAGACAAGGAAAAAATTCTGTAGAAGAATAATATCAGGAATTACAAACTGGCATGATTCGATGTGGTATTGTAGAGGAGAATGAAGCTATGCTTGCATGTTTTATGTGTGGATTAAATTGAGAGATTCAGACCATTCTAGAGTATAAGGAGTATAATAATATCACTCATTTATTCCATCTTGCTTGTAAAGCTGAACGTGAAGTGCAACATCGACAGGCATTGGCGCGGACTAACTTTTCTGCAGGTCGACCTTCATCATGGACACCACGTGCATCCTCTACTTCCACACATTCTAGTGCACCGACACCTCCATCAGCTGCCACCTCCAGCCGTGATACAAGGAAGCAGGCACAACCACCACTATCTGCCAAGAGCACACCTATTGGGGCTGCACAGAGTTCTTCTTCTTCCATGGCATCAACAGGGCACACAAGTGATATTATTTGTCGTCGTTATAAGGGACGAGGTCATTACGCGAGAGAATGCAAATCTCAGCGTGTGATGATTGCTACTGAGGATGGTGGGTATGAGTCCGTTAGTGACTATGATGAGGAGACTTTTGCTCTTATTACACGTGAAGAACACGGTGGAGATGATTCTGATCATGAGACGCAATACATGGCTCCTGAAGACGCTGACAGGTATGAACGTTTAGTTGCTCAACGTGTTTTGAGTGTGCAGGTCACACAAGGTGAGAAAAATCAGAGGCATAATTTGTTCCATACAAAGGGAGTAGTGAAGGAACGTTCTGTTCGCGTCATCATAGATGGAGGGGGCTGCAACAACTTGGCTAGCATGGAGAAGCTATCTCTCACCACACAACCACAGCGGCAAGGTTAAGGTAACACGTATTGTTTGTGTGCATTTTAGTATCTCTACATATGCTTATTATGTTGATTGTGATGTGGTACCTATGCAAGCATGTTCCTTATTACTTGGTAGACCATGGCAATTTGATAAAAAATTTGTACACCATGGTAGAAACAATCAGTATACTCTTGTTCATAAGGATAAACATATCACTTTACTTCCTATGTCTCCTGATTCCATTTTGAAAGATGATATTAATAGAGCTAATAAAGCAAAACAGGAGAATAAATAAGAGTGAAAATCAGATTGTGGCAAAAGAATGTGAGCAACAAATGAAGCCTGATAATAAACCATCTAGTGTTGCTTCTGAAATTAAATTGAAAAGTGTATGTTTACTTGCCACCAAATCTAATATTGATGATCTAGATTTCAGCAAATCTGTTTGCTACGCTTTTTTATGCGGAGCATCCCACGATCATCCCCATGGACGCATCTACACCTCCAACGACACCACTTGGACCAATGATAAGACCCCGAGCCAAGGCTACTGAAGATAAGGTGAACTCGCTCCATTCCGAATTACCACTTTTGGCACATGAGACATGGCTACTACCTCAAAGGGAAATACTATGTGTGATAAGGTACTTGGAGGAAAGCCATGGAACATTGACATCCAATGGACAAGATGACGAGGACACCAAGTGCGAAGGGCAAGAAGAAGAGCCGTCGCGGAAGCTACAGGCTCAGGACGACCGGCCCAGCCCAGACGTCCGACCCCTTGAGGTCACAACAGCCCAAGGAACCCAGGCCTGCAAACGCTACAGCGGCCGGACGACCGCCGTAGACCGGACGTCCGACGACCCCCAGGCTCCGGACGACCGTGTCCCTCCGGACGACCGACACTACAATGACAGAACCAAATCTACGAAAATCCGAGGAAGACCGCTCATCCCCATGGACGTACCTAAATCTCGCTCAATGCCACTTGGACCCATGACAAGGGCTAGAGCAAAAGCTATTGAAGATAAGGTGAACTCGCTCCTCTCGGGACTCCCTCTCTCCGCTCATGAGACTTGGCTACTACCTCATACGGACACTCTGTGTGTGATCATGTACTTGGAGGAGAGCCACGGGACAGGTACACCCAATGGCCAAGATGGAAAGGACACCAAGCATGAACATCAAGAAGAAGAGCTACTTGGGAATCTACATGCTCCGGACGACCGGCCGGTCCCGGACGTCCGAGCCCTGGAGGATGCTACAGCCGAGAGAAGGAAGATAGGCCAGTGCTACAGGCCACGAACGACCAGCCCGCCCGGACGTCCGACGACTCCCAGGTCCCGGACGACCGACGCCCTCCGGACGTCCGACAACTGGGCACCCGAATGGAAATTCACGGAAGACCGAAGCCACCGGACGACCCGCACCCGAGCCGAATCTACGGACGTTCGACGATCTACGGACGTCCGGACTGTCCCGAAGCTTCGGACGACCGACGCCCTCCGGACGTCCGAAACCTGACCGCAGTCTCGGGCTGATGCCTTTGTACCCCTCGACCATAAATAGGCCTCTCCCACCTCCTAGCTAGGGTCAGCATTGTGATAGCTCAGTTAGAGATAGAGCTTTGCTCATCCTTTCCGGATCTACTCTACGTGAGGGACCGTGCCTCTTCAGAGAAGATCCATTCGGATTCAAGGCCTCCATCCAGAGAAGACAATCAAGACCTCCTCATGGAGAAGAACGGCTACTCTTGTATCCTTCCTTTGTTGATTTTGGATCATGTGTTACCTTATGCTTTCGGTGATCTAGCCCTTGTGTGATCAATTACTTGTCGGTTGAGTGTTTCTCTCTCGTTCCTCCCCGTGATTTCCCTTGTGTTCTTCTGCGCGTTCTTCGTGTTTCCCCGTAGGATCCTCTCCCTACATCGTCATGGTATCAGAGCCAGGTTGATCACGTTTTTGGAACCCCTACCCCGTGCTTTCTAGCTTGATTTTATTGTTTTCTTCCTAAATCCGAAAATTCCCCACCAAAAATAGCCCCAATTTTTTTTGTGATTTGTTGGTGAGTTGAAATTGTGTTGGAGTTGGTCCTTGGATTTGTGTTGCTACGTGTGGATCTAGCTTGCCCCACCCTCCCCACCATTTCCCGTCCACCAATCCGCTCGATTTCGACCTCACCATCTTCTTCCTCCCCGAAATCGTGCTGTTCATCCCGCGTTGACCCCTGAGCTCCGGACGTCCGACCTCTCTTGGACGACCGGAGCACCGAACCGGAACTGAAATTACGAATGACCGGACCCTGCCGAATGTCCGACGACCGGACGACCGTGACTACCCGGACGTCCGTGTAACTCTGAGGAAACTGAATCTTGTTCAGTTCGGCCACCACCACAGCCCCACCTTCCACCACATCTTCCAGACCCACATACACCACCATCATCCCCAATACCTCCTATGACGATTTTGACACGTTTTGGTCTTTGAGATTTTGAGTTGTGGCTCCCGTGTCCTATTGTGTTTCGGTTATATAGGTACGGTTCGACATCATCATCACCACGTCTCATCTTCGCAAGGGTCTCATCATCGCCAAGGACAGTAACATCGTCGACATCTTTCTCATACCTTGCAATTGCATTGATACCCACATGGCCTTACTTTTGCGTAGCTTACCCATCGAGACTAGCCATTGAGTATTGCCGGCAACGTGACTTGTGCACATTAGTGATCATACTCCATAGCATACATATCATACCATAGTGCTGCATATCTTGGCATCAACTTGTGTGTCACAAAGTTGTCATCGCATACACAATTGCTATCTTGGTTCGTAAAGCACTGCATGAGAAAAGACCTCAAAAGTGAAAGAGCCACCAAAGCTTTTACGCAAAGAGGAAAGATAAGAAAAGAGCTTATGAGCAAGAACCATAGCATCATACTACATTAAGATTGTCATATAAGATCATCTTGGATCATAGCACCGAAATACCATACTTATAGCATACTTGGGATAGAGATCGTTGCATTTTTGCCTAGTAGGTTGTGCACAAGTTCCGTATCCACCTTTTGTGCAATCGTGCTAGCGTCTCTCTAGTATTGTGCAACAAGAGCATTTTCGTGGATTCCACATTTTGGCTCAATTTTGGTTTGCACCCCACTTATCTATTTGCGTGTGTGTTTCCGTGTACTCCTACTTGCTTGGTCTACTTGTTGCATTTGCAAATTTGTGAACCTTCTCCAACATTATTGAAGCTCACTTACAATTGCATCAAATTTTGTGCCACCATCCTCACCAAGCTCCACCATAAGCTTTTACTTGTGTAGGTGTGAGAACCGACAAGGATTGGTACCAATAGTGCTATTTCATTGTCCGCATTTGAGTGAACTTGATTCATCGTCAACATCGGTCAAGGTACATTGGTATACGTTCTTCTCTTTCTACCACTCACATTTTGCTTGGAATGATGGATAGGCCGAGTACTTCTACCAACCCACTCTTCATCGAGCAAGACGACGACATGTCATCATATGTCACCAAGAGCCACCTCTTTGGTGCACAACGAGTGCTACATCAAGAGCAACAAGCTATGAACGAACGCATCGACAACCTCGCCACCGACTTGCGACTCTCCGAGCAACGTACCAAGGACTACTTCGACAACAAGCTCGATGCGCACAAGCAAGAGAACGATGCAAGGATGGACCGCGCCTTGTTGGTGAACCGGCCTCCTTCAAATTCTTCATACTCAAGATGGAGCCACTCAAGTCGACACTCCGACGACTCCTTCTCCGGCTCAAGTACACCGTCATCGAACACTCTTCGACGAGCCACACGTCAAGACCGTCATGCCTCTCGCAACCTGCTACACGACAAGCATTCACAAGAGCAAGTCGATGAGCAAGTCCCTCGTCCTCAATCAAACCACGTCGCGTTTGCTCAAGCTCAAGAACGACAACGACCCCGATGCCAAGAGGAAGAACGAGCGCGTCTACACCAGGAGGAACAAGACGTCGAGGCTCAACGTCTTCAACAACAACAACGAGAAGCGCAAGCTCTGGAGGCGCAACGTGCCCTTCAAGAATCAAGACGAGCCATCGCCAACCGCAATCGCAAACGGCGGAATCAAGAAGAAGCCCTTCGAGAAGAAATCCAAGAAAGGAACTACCAACCACGTGTGCAACGTCAAGTTCCTCAAGGTCCTCCACAAGCTCATCAAGCTCCACCTCAACCTCAAGTTCAACAAGAGCAAGTTGATCATGGACTTCCTCCACGCCAAGAGAAACATGAAGATGATTGCCATCCACGTCAAGGGCGTCATCATCACCATCGCCAACAACACAATGAAGAGCAACGCTATGGAAAGCTAAAATTCACCATGCCCAAGTTCAATGGAAGCAGTGACCCCGAAGAGTACCTTTCATGGGCATTGAAGGTCGACAAAATCTTTTGTTTTCACGACTATGAGGAAGAGTAGAAGATCACTATGGCATCACTTGAGTTCCAAGACTATGGTGGGAACAAATCCTTGAGTGCTGACAAGCAAGAGGTGAACCTCAAATCACCACTTGGGCTCAAATGAAGGATGTCATGCGAGCACGTTTTGTGCCCACCTACTACAACCGCGACCTCTTGAAGAAACTTCAACTCCTCAAGCAAGGAACAAAGAGTGTTGAACAAAACTACAAGGAAACGGAGATAGCCATGATTCGAGCCAATGTGAAGGAAGATGATGAGCAAACAATGGCACGTTTCTTGAATGGACACAACCATCCCATCAAGAAGATCGCCGACTTCCAACCCTACTCCAACCTCATTGAGCTCGTGCATCAAGCTACAAAGGCGGAACGTCAAGCAAGATGACTTCAAGTACGTCAAGTACTCATCCAAGACCTACGGCTTCTCCAACAACCAATCTTCAACAACTTCTCCAACATCTACATCAACCAAACCTTGTACAAGCAACGACGACAAGTCAAGTTACAAGAAAACTTCGACAAGTTCAAGTCGTCCTCCTCCTACTACAAGCAACTCCAAGCCGCGTGCTTCATCATCAACTCCGACCGATGAGACCATCAAGACAAGCTCCTTCAAGTGTTTCACTTGCGGCGGCCGAGGCCACAAATCCTATGAGTGCACAAACAAGCGCACGATGATCCTCAACGACGATGGCACCTATGACTCAATGAGTGATGAGGAGATGGAAGCTCTTGAGCAAGTGGCCATGCACCGCTGAGTGAACGAGGATGAAGATGATCGAGTCTTTTGTGATGAGGATTCGAGCCCCGCTCTAGTCGTCTCCAAGGTCTTGACTCTTCAACATCAACAAGACGAAGACCAAAGATGCCACATCTTTCACACAAAGGCCGGCATCAATGGAAGGCCCGTCAAGGTCATCATCGATGGAGGTAGTTGCCACAACTTGGCAAGTTAAGAACTATGCTCCAAGCTTCAATTGGTCAAGAGGAAGCACTCGCACCCCTACAAGGTTCAATGGCTAAGTGACTCCGGCACTATACGAGTTGAGCATACGGTCCAAGTCTCCTTCAAAATTGGTGCATATGAGGACACTTTGGAGTGTGATGTGGTCCCAATGACCGTGTCCCACCTCCTTCTTGGTCGACCATGGCAATTCGACCGTGGTGTCATCCACAACGGGCGTACAAATCACTATAGTTTCAAGATGAAAGGGCAGGAATATGTGCTACGACCTATGTCTCCTAGTCAAGTGATAGCCGACAAGCAAGCCACCCATCATGGAGAGAAGAGTGAGAAAGTGATCCACCAAAAAGTGAGCGAGAGCCACAAGCCAAAGTTCAGCGCCTCTTCGCCTAGAGAGAAAAACTTCATACTATTTGCCACAAAAAGTGAGATGAGAGAAGTGTGTGAGAACCCATCGAGTGTGATGCACATTGTCCTTGTGTGCAAGGATGGGGAACCAAAATCTAACACCTCTCACGAGCTACCTTTAGTGTTTCAATCTCTTTTGCAGGAATTCCAAGATGTTTTCCCCGATGAGCTACCTCCGGGCCTACCTCCTCTACGAGGCATTGAGCATCGAATCGACCTCAACCCCGGAGCACCTCTCCCAAACAAAGCTCCATACCGTGTCAACCCCGAAGAAACAAAGGAGATCCAACGGCAAGTACAATAACTCATCGACAACGGTCATGTACGTGAAAGCTTAAGCCCTTGTGTCGTTCCCATTATACTTGTGCCTAAGCCAGATGGAAGTTTCCGCTTGTGTTCCGATTGTAGACCTATCAATGCTATTACCGTTCGCTATAGTCATCCCATTCCTCTCTTAGATGATATGCTTGATGAACTTAGTGGAGCCAACTTTTTCTCAAAAATTGATCTTAAAAGTGGCTATTATCAAATCCGCATTCAAGAGGGTGATGAATGGAAAACCGCTTTCAAAACCAAATTTGGCTTGTATGAGTGGTTAGTTATGCCTATGGGTTTATCGGAAGCGCCCGGTACTTTCGTGCGTCTTATGCATTATGTGCTTCGCCCTTATGTTGGAGTCTTTGTTGTGGTTTACTTCGATGATATTCTTGTGTTCAGCAAAACCATGAAAGAGCATCTTAATCATGTTAGGGCTGTTTTGCAAACCGTTCGCAAGGAACGTCTTTATGCAAACTTGAAAAAATGCATGTTTGGTGTTGACAAAGTGGTTTTCTTGGGTTTTGTTGTCTCTTCCAAGGGTGTTCATGTTGATGAATCTAAAATTGAAGCAATTAAAACTTGGCCCCAACCCACCAATTTGCAACAAGTGCGTAGCTTTCTTGGTCTTGCGGGTTTTGTCGTCGCTTTGTGAAAGACTTTAGCACAATTGCTGCTCCTTTGCATGCTTTGAGTAAGAAGAATGCTCCTTTTGTTTGGGGAACTTTGCAATCCACCACTTTTGATGAGCTCAAGCCTTTGCTTACTCATGCTCTGATTCTTGCTTTGCCCAATTTTGACAAAACTTTTGAGGTTCATTGTGATGCAAGTGGTACCGGAATTGGCGGAGTTTTGATGCAAGAAAAACGAGCCATTGCATATTTTAGTGAAAAACTCTCCGGTGCTCAACTTAACTACCCCATCTATGACAAAGAATTGTATGCTTTAGTGCATGTGCTACATGTTTGGGAACATTATCTTAGACCTCATGAGTTTGTCATACATACCGATCATGAAATGCTTAAGTACTTAAAGGGTCAAACTAAGTTGAACAAGCGTCATGCCAAATGGAGTGAATTTATTGAATCATTCCCATATGTGATCAAGTACATTAAGGGTAAGGAAAATGTAGTTGCAAATGCACTTTCACGCATATGCACACTTGTCACTAAACTTGAGTTGAATGTTATTGGCTTTGAGCATATAAAAGACTTGTATGCTAATGATCCATCTTTTGCTACTCCTTACGCTAAATGTTCGACGCATACATCTTGGGAACAATATTACATCAAGGATGGTTATCTTATGAGAGCTAACAAACTATGCATTCCCGAGTCTTATCTTCGTTTTCTCCTTTTGCAAGAGGCTCATGGAGGCGGACTCATGGGACACTTTGGACACGACAAGACATACGCCATGCTCTCCAAGAACTACTTTTGGCCCAAGATGTTCCGCGACGTCTCACGCTTCACCACCCGATTCTCTACATGTCGCAAAGCTAAGTCTAAAGCTCAATCACATGGTATTTACATGCCTCTTCCTATTCCTTATCAACCTTGGGAAGACATTAGCATGGATTTTGTACTTGGTTTGCCTAGGACTCAAAATGGAAAGGATTCCGTGTTTGTTGTTGTGGACCGATTTTCTAAGATGGCACATTTCATTCCTTGCAACAAGATAGACGATGCTTCACACATTGCAAATCTCTTTTGTAGGGACATCTTGCGACTCCATGGAGTACCAAAGACAATCGTCTCCGATCATGACGTCAAGTTCTTGAGTTACTTTTTGAAGACCCTATGCGCCAAGCTTGGAATCAGGCTCTTGTTCTCATCCGCATACCATCATCAAACCGACGGCCAAACGGAGGTGACGAACCGGACACTCTCCACTCTACTTCGCGTGTTGATCAAGAAGAACATCAAGGAGTGGGAAGCATGTCTACCCATCACCGAGTATGCCTACAAACGTGCACGACATTCGACTACCGGCAAGTCCCCCTTCGAGGTCGTCTACGGCTTCAACCCGTTGTCACCATTGGACATTCTACCTCTTCCTCTACAAGAGCGCACCAACATGGATGCGAGTGCTCAGGCGAGCTACATCAATAAGATGCATGAGGATACAAGGCACACCATCAAGCGCCAAGTACAATGACTAGTGATCAAGCTCAACGTCAACAAGCAACCCATGATCTTCAACGTTGGCGATCTCGTGTGGCTACACCTTCGCAAGGACCGCTTCCCCAACGAACGCAAATCCAAACTTCTCCCTCGAGCCGATGGACCCTTCAAGGTGCTAGCACGCTACAACGACAACACCTACAAGATAGACCTCCCTCGAGGCAAGTACAATGTGAGCGACATCTTCAATGTCAAGGACCTCGCCCCATACCATGGAGATGAAGCTTTTGATCCGAGGTCGGATCTCTCTCAAGGGGGGGGGAGATGATGTGGAGCATCCCTCGCTCATCCCCATGGACGTACCTACACACTCAACGCCACTTGGATCCATGACAAGGGCTAGAGCAAAAGCTATTGAAGATAAGGTGAACTCGCTCCTCTCCGAACTCCCTCTCTCCGCTCATGAGACTTGGCTACTACCTCATACGGACACTCTGTGTGTGATCAGGTACTTGGAGGAGAGCCACGGGACAGCTACATCCAATGGTCAAGATTGTCAGGACACCAAGCATGAACATCAAGAAGAAGAGCTACTTGGGAAGCTACATGCTCCGGATGACCGGCCGGTCCCGGACGTCCGAGCCCTTGAGGATGCTACAGCTGAGAGAAGGAAGACAGGCCAGTGCTATAGGCCACGGAGGACCGGCCCGCCCGGATGTCCGACGACTCCCAGGTCCCGGACGACCGACGCCCTCCGGACGTCCGGCAACTGGGCACCCGAATGGAAATTCGCAGAAGACCGAAGCCACCGGACGACCGGACGACCCGCACCCGAGCCGAATCTACGGACGTCCGACATTCTACGGACGTCTGGACCGTCCCGAAGCTCCGGACGACCGACGCCCTCCGGACGTCCGACACCTGAGTGACCGCAGCCTCGGGCTGATGCCTTTGTACCCCTCGACTATAAATAGGCCTCTCCCTCTGTAACACCCCGGAAGTAACTTTCCATATTTGTAACTCCAACTCTTGCCATTTTAGGCATTGATATATGATATTCCCTCCGTGGTTGGGTTTTCTCCTTTTTGCTTTTTGTCCATGTCATGCATTTTTATCATGTCATCATGTGCATCGCATTTGCATACGTGTTCGTCTCATGATTTCGAGCATTTTTCCCGTTGTCCGTTTTGCAATCCGCACTCCTATCTCCCGGCGGTCCCTTTTACGCTTTTTCCGTAAAGGGTACTAAACCTTCTCGAAATGGACCGAGGTTTTCTAGTGGCCTTGGTATACCACCGTAGACCACCGGTCAAGTTTCGGTCATTTGGAGCTCGTTTGGTACTCCAACGGTTAACCGCACTCTCGCAAAGGCCTCTTTCAAGTTGCAGCCCAACACCCCTTCAAAACAGCCCAATAACCCATCTAAGTCACTTCCATGCTCTCCGTCGTTCGATCACGATCGTGGGCGAAAACTACACCTCATTTGGACTCTCCTAGCTCCCTCTATGCCTATTTAAAAACCTCCCCAAATCCGGATCATCTCCCGAAACCCTAGCAAATTTTGCCTCTCGCGCGCCAGACACGTCCGGGCGAGCGGACGCGTCCGCCCGCCGCCGCCGACCAACGGGCGTGCCACGTGGCAGCGCCGGTCCCCGCCGCCGCCTCGCGCCGCCCATGGGGCCAGCGCCGACCCTCGGGCCGACGCGCCGCCTGCGCCAGACGCGCCCGCCGCCCTTCGGCCGCCGCCGCCTCTCTTCGCTGGCCGGCCACCGCCCGACCTCCGGCCGCCCAGCGCTCTCGGTCGCCTGGCCCCGCCTGGCTTCCCCGCGCCCGCCGCCGCTCTGCATGGGCGCTGAGCCGAGGCCCCCGCGCCGCCATCGCCGCCCGCCGCCTCGGCTCCCCTCATGAGCCGCCTTCCCGGCGAGCTCATGAGCAGCCCCGCGCCGCCGCCCGACGCCCGATCCGGCCCGATCCGGCCTCGGGCTGAGAGCCCGTTGACTTCTCTTCCCCCCTCTATTTTCTTCAAAGTCTTTTGCATCTCTCTGATATTTTGTGCAATTTTCAACGTGCTATATCTTCGCATCCGTAGATCCATTTTGCGCGTATAATATGTCAAAATGTTCATCTCGAAGAGTAGATCATTTCATCCCATTGCATCATTTTTATTTGAGCTCATCTTGATGCCCGAAATGCTGTTAGAAGAGTGCTATGTGATGTTAGTTTCTGTTTCGTAACAGAACTTGCACTTTTGTTATTTTTGCCATGATTATTGTGTGCACCCTATGAAGTTGATTCCTACATGTGTTTTGAAATATGCCATGCCATCTTTCCAGGGGTATATGCCATGTATTTTTGTGATCTATGTGGTGACTAGCACAAGCATGCAAAGTAGGTGTCCTGATGTTGCTGATTTTCAGCCCTGTTTAGCTGATTTTGATGCCATGTTAACTTGATGATACCAAGAGATCTATGCATATTTTGAGATACTTCAGTAAGGGTGTTTTGTAAAGCATGTCTTGCTCTATCCATCCATGCTTTTGTTTGCAATTATGGAGTGCCATAGCTTGAGTCAATCGAGCTCTACTTTTGCTATCAAATGTTTCCTGGCAGATTGTATACATGTTATTCAATTTTGCCTAGCTTGTTGTGGTTGATCCATTTATGCTATGTTATTGTTCTTGCCATTTATGTGTTCTATGTCATGTCTTCTTGATGTATGTATGCTTAGTTTATCATTTGAGGCTCTGTAGTGAGTGCATTGAGCTTGTTAACATGCCCTCTCGTTATCAGTTTTTGACATGCCATGTTGCTGAATCTGTTAACGAGACTTTCAATATTGACATGGGTGTTACTATATTTTCTATTCCTTTTTGGCTTATGGTCAGTAAGGGACTTTTGATCTATGCTTTGAGTAGATTCATGCCATGCCATGTTTTGCTATTTTAATGTCCTGTAGCATGTAGTTTTGTTGCTCTAAACATTGCAACCTGATGCTGTTTTTGCCATGTCCAGCCTGATATTTTGTGCTCTTTTTCCATGCTTTTTTGAACATGTTATGATGTGAACTAGCCGTAGCTCAGTGCTCATCTTTTGTCGAGCATCATGTGTAGATCACTGCCATGTGCTTTGTTGATACGTTTGGGTGCAGTAGCTTAATTAATTGTTGCTTGCTAAGTGGCATCATGCTGTTAATGGCAGATTTGCGCCATTCTTGTTTTACTTGCCATTTGCAAACCGTGCATCCGATTCCGGTGATCTTTATATCGATTTCAACCGAAATCATCTCATATTTCCAGTGGCATGCTTGGTTTGCCAAGTTGATGCCTGGTTCATCATTTTCCTTCCGGAGCGCACATACGCATTGCATATCACATCCCGCATATCATGTCATGTTTTGCATCATGTTGATTGTGCATTGCACCGTGATTTATTGTGGTTCCTTTGTTTGTGTTGTTGCTTTGGGTAGAGTCGGGAGACGAGTACGTGAACGAGGAACCTGTTGAGAACGCTTACGAGGATCAAGCTTTCGACAACTTTGAGAACATTGCAGGCAAGATGACCATACCCTCGAAATCACTTCTATCTTTGCTATGCTAGTTGCTCGCTCTTTTGCTTTGCCTATGCTGCGATGCCTACCACTTGCTATATCATGCCACCTATATTGCCATGTTAACCCCTAACCATCCTTTCCTAGCAAACCGTTGATTGGCTATGTTACCGCTTTGCTCAGCCCTCTTATAGCGTTGCTAGTTGCAGTGGCGAAGTTTGTTCCTTGTTGGAACATGGAGTTATTGTTCCTCTTTGGAACATGTTTACTTCTTGGGGTTATCACAATATATATCTGCTATTTTAATACATCTATATACTTGGTAAAGGGTGGAAGGCTCGGCCTTATGCCTGGTGTTTTGTTCCCTCTTGCCACCCTAGTTTCCGTCATACGGTGTTATGTTCCTTGATTTTGCGTTCCTTACGGTTGGGTGATTTATGGGACCCCTTGACAGTTCGCTTTGAATAAGACTCGCCCAGCAAGGCCCAACATTGGTTTTACCATTTGTCACCTAAGCCTTTTCCCCGGTTTTCGCGAGCCCGAGGGTCATCTTTATTTTAACCCCGGACCAGTGCTCCTTCGAGTGCTGGCCCAAACGAGTAGATCATGGGCCACCACGGGAAACTCGAGGCTTGGTTTTACTCGTAGGATGTCTCATCCGGATGTGCCCGAGAACGAGATATGTGCAGCTCCTATCGGGATTTGTCGGCACAATCGGGCGGCTTTGCTGGTCTTGTTTTATTGCTGTCGAAATGTCTTGTAGTCCGGATTCGAGATTGATCGGGTCTTCCGGTAGAAGGAATATCCTTCGTTGACCGTGAGAGCTTATAATGGGATAAGTTGGGACACCCTGCAGGGTAATATCTTTCAAAGCCGTGCCCGCGGTTATGAGGCAGATGGGAATTTGTTAATGTCGGTTGTAGAAAACCCAAAGTTGACCTCAAATAAAATACACATCAACGCGTGTGTAACGTGATGGTCTCTTCTCGGCGGAGTCCGGAAGTGAACACGATGTTGGAGTTATGTCTGACGTAAGTAGTTCAGGATCACTTCTTGATCGCTATTAGTTTCACGACCGTGCTTTGCTCCTCTTCTCGCTCTCTTTTGCGATGTAGCCACCATATATGCTAGTCGCTTGCTGCAGCTCCACTTTACTACCATGTCCTTCCTATAAGCTTAAATAGTCTTGATCTCGCGGGTGTGAGATTGCTGAGTCCCCGTGACTCACAGATACTTCCAAAACAGTTGCAGGTTCCGATGAGGCCAGTGCAGGTGATTCAACCGAGCTCAAGTGGGAGTTCGACGAGGAACGTGGTCGTTACTATGTGTCTTTTCCAGATGATCAGTAGTGGTGCCCAGTTGGGACGATTCGGGGATCTGTGTAGCATTTGGGGTATCTTCTTTATTTTGGTTCCGTAGTCGGACCTTGAGTGTACTCTAAATGATGGATGTTTAATTATGTCTTTGTGTGAAGTGGCATTGTAAGCCAACTATGTATCTTTCCTTAATTATTACATGGGTTTGTGTGAAGATTACCTCACTTGCGACATTGCTTTCAATGCGGTTATGCCTCTAAGTCGTGCCTCGACACGTGGGAGATATAGCCGCATCGGGGGCGTTACAAGTTGGTAATCAGAGCCTTCCCCGACTTAGGAGCCCCTACTTGATTGTTTGTTGGCGTTGTTGAGTCTAGAATGGAAAATGTTTTGAGTCTTAGGATTATATATATCGGAGAGTAGGATTCTTTTTACTCCCAGTCCCTTCATCGCTCTGTGAGGTCTCTGACGAGAGTTTTGACTCTTCTCTTCTCAAATTTCACTAAATTTTTTAGGATCACGTGGGTATCTTGGAATCGTTCCGATGGTTTTGTGACGAGAACATTGTTCTTGGTGCCTCCTGACATTTAGGGGTTGTGGCAGTGTCCCGGGGAGTTGAGCTCCGAGGTGTTGTCGTCACAATTTTATCGTTGCAGTTCTGGAATACCTGAGTTTTGCCGACATCGAAATCTCTTTTGTGCAGTTGTTGGTGAGATAACCTGATAGCCCAAAGATCTTGTGGCGAAAGGGAGTATTGCCATGACTTGCATAACGGTTGTTTTTCGAAGGTCGAGGTACACGATTTCCGAGGATTTCTTGGTTATGTGTTGACGGATGGATATAGCTGGATCTAGGTATTGTTAGTTTGGGTGATATATTTTGTGTCCCCTGTATCCCCAACACCAGATTGCATAACCAGAAAGTTTCGGGAGTTTATAGGTGGGAATTCTAGTAGCTTACAGGATATTCTTTCCGACAGATGTATGATTTGAGATTGGGGTTCAACGTCTAGTGGTCCGCCCATTCACGGTCGATTTACAGTGGTCGCGAGACGTCTTAAAGAATCCTTGGCTATGCTGATTCGGGGACGTCTTGTTAGTCATTCGTGACGTCCGCTATACGTCGTGTCCGTGTGGGCCCCACCACGAACACTTTGGGCGAAATCTCTATCATGTGTTTGTTCCGGCTCATTCTAGAAGCCAATCTTTTGTTTTCAATTGTGATATTCGATTTGTTTCTAAGACAGATGTTGTTTCCATATCCTTTATCTAAGTGGCTTCTCACCTTAATGGACGTGTGATGATTAACTTTGAATTCATTCGCTCATTCTTGTTGAATGTTTATTGTGAAGACTATATGTTGCAATTTCTATCCGTTGATTCTACTTATCTATTTGTCTATCAAAGGACTAACGGATGTCACCCTCTTCAGATGGCTCCGCCAACGTCTGAATCCGGATCGCAATGATGGGGATCATCGAATCCTCCACCTCCACCTCCGCCTCCGAGGCACGGCAAGCTATCATGGCAGCCACCAATGCCAATGCTTAGATGATTTTGCAGCTCTTGCAAGAACGCACTCGAGGGCAAGGCAATCAAGGCAATCAAGGTCAAGGCAACAATCAGCCACACTTTGCTACTCTCGATCGGTTCCTCGCTAATCAGCCAAGTCTTTCGGTTTACGTGTTGAGGCTACAGACGGCGACGATTGGTTAGTGGACATCTGCAAGCACTTTGGCTGTAGCAATGTCGGACACGAGGACTTTGTCAAGTTTGCATCGTTTCAACTCAAGGATCAAGCTGCTGAGTGGTACCAGCAATACAAAGATTCCAGAGGAGGTCGTGCCATTACAGGATGAGTTCGCCGTGATTTGAGCTCATCACATTCAAAAGTGTTGTTGAGAGCAAGCGTGAGGAGTTCCGCAATCTCAAGCAAGGCACCATGTCTGTCTATCAATACAATATCCAGTTCCAGAAGCTCGCTCGTTTTGCTAAGCAAGACGTACCTGATGAAAAGAGTATGATCTATCAATTCAGAGGTGGTCTGAGAGAAGATCTGCAATTAGCTCTTGTGCTGTTTGAGCCAGATAAGTATGATGATTTCTACAACATGGCTCTGAAGCAAGAAGCTGCCCAGCTCAAATGTGAGGCTTCTAAGAAGAGAATCAGGGATGCAGTTCAGTCCTCTTCGTCCTCTCAAGTGGCAGCCAAGCAGCAGAAGTTTTACCTTCCGCCTCCTCCGTTCCGTCAGCCTTACCAGCAGAAGAACTCAGGTGGCCGTGGATCTTCCCACCCACCCAACCCAAGCTATCAGAACAAGTCTAATTCTCAAGCTCCAAGGTCAAGTGGTCCTTACCACCGTCCGCTCTCTGAGGTCACTTGCAACAAGTGTCAGCAGAAGGGTCACTATGCGAACAAGTGCTTCAACCAGAGGCGCCTTCCGCCTCCTCCTCCTGTGAAATCTTCCAGCAATGCAGTGGTCAAGCATAATCCCAAGTTTGCAAAGGTCAATATGATGAATGCAGCTCAAGCAGAGGAATCTTCTGATGTGATAATGGGTAATCTCTCAGTTAATGATATTCCTGCAAAAGTCTTATTTGATACTGGTGCATCGCATTCTTTCATGTCATATCCTTTTGCATCGAAGCACAATGTTGACACAGAGATTCTCTCCAAAGTTATGCAAGTTGTTTCCCCCGGAAGGCTTATGAATTCTAGTTTGGTTGCTCCTAATGTTTCTATCAAGATGGGCGATTACAGATTTCTTTCTAAACCAATTGTTCTTGGTGACTCGGATATTGATCTTATTCTCGGAATGGACTGGCTTTCTCAGCATAAAGCTCAGCTTGATTGTGCTGCCAGGGAAATTCAATTGACTCACTCTTCTAATGATGTGATCATCTATGCCGCTCGTGATGAAACCATTGGTTGTTTTCTCTCAATGAGAAGGGCGAACTGAATGCTATCTCTCGATTCGAATGTTTGTGAGTACCAAGATGTCTTTCCGTAAGAGCTTCGGGTATGCCTCCTCATCGCCGCTGGAGTTCGTTATTGATCTTGAGCCCGCATCGAACCCGTTTGCAAGCGTCCATACAAGCTTGGACCTGATGAGCTGAAGGAATTGAAGAAGCAGCTCGATGAACAAGAGCGTCTGGGTTTGATCGGACCGAGTTCATCTCCTTGGGGTTGTGGTGTTCTTTTGTCCGGAAGAAGGATGGCACGGACCGACTTTGCGTCGATTACCATCCATTGAATAAGAAGACAATCAAGAACAAGTATCCACTTCCCAACATCAATGAGCTTTTCGAGCAACTCAAAGGTGCTACTGATGTTCTCCAAGCTTGACCTTCGTATGGGGTATCATCAGATTCGCATTCGTGAACAAGATATTCCCAAGACAGCATTCGAACAAGCTTTGGTTCTTATGAATATCTGTCATGTCTTTCGGCCTCGTCAATGCTCCTCCAACATTCTCTCGGATGATGAACTTCATATTCAACCCCTACACCAATGAATTCGTCTTGGTCTATCTTGATGATATTTTGGTCTTCTCCAAGAATAAGAAGGATCATGCCAAACATTTGCGATTGGTGCTAGACAAGCTCGAGAGTACCAATTCTATGCTAAGTTCTCCAAATGTGAATTTTGGCTTGATGAAGTGCTTTATCTTGGTCATATCATCTCCGCCAAGGGCATCGCTGTTAATCCCGAGAAGGTGTCCGCAATTGTGAATTGGGAACCTCCTCAGAATGTCAAGCAGCTCCATGATTTTCTTGGTCTTGCAAGCTATTGTCAAGATTCGTTGAGAACTTCTCCAAGATTGCAAAGCCTCTTTCCAACCTTCTCCGAAGCATGTGAAGTATGTCCGGTCTCCGAGTGTGACGTTGCTTTCTATACCCTCAAAGAGAAACTCGTCACAGCTCCTGCTCGACTCCTCTGATGAATCCAAGCCATTTGAAGTTTTCGTGATGCTTCTCTTCAAGGTCTCGGTGCTGTGTTAATGCAAGAGAAGAGAGTTGTGGCTTATACCTCTCGCTTGATTGAAGCCCAACGAGAAGAACTACCCCACTCACGATCTTGAGTTGGCGGCAGTTGTCCATGCATTGATAACGTGGAGACATCTCTTGTTGGGAAGGAAAGTGGACATTTTCACCGATCACAAGAGTCTCAAGTACATTTTCACTCAACCCAACCTCAACCTCAGGCAGACTCGATGGGTCGAAATGATTCAAGAGTACAACCCAAGTATTGAATATACTCCGGGCAAGGCCAATGTCATTGCAGATGCTTTGAGCAGGAAAGCTTACTGCAACAGTCTAATCCTCAAGCCCTTCCAGCCGGATCTCTGTGAATATTTCCGCAAGCTGAATCTTCAAGTTGTTCCTCAAGGTTTTCTTGCCAACCTCATAGTCTCTCCTACTTTGGAAGATCAGATCCGTGAGGCTCAACTTCTGGATGCCATGGTGAAAAAGGTGAAACGTGGTATCGACAAGGGCATTTCCAAGTACAAGTGCTTCCAAGTTGATGACAAAGACACTCTGTTCTTTGAGGACCGGATTGTGGTTCCTAAGGGTGATCTGCGAAAAGTCAATATGAACGAGGCTCACAATTCGCTTCTATCCATTCATCCCGAAGTGCGAAGATGTACCATGACCTCAAGCAGTCATATTGGTGGACTCGAATGAAGCGAGAAATTGCTCAATTCGTGAATGAATGTGATGTCTGCAGAAGAGTGAAAGGAACACCAAAGACCAGCTGGTCTCCTCCAACCTCTTGCTATTCCTGAATGGAAGTTTGATCATATTGAAATGGACTTCGTGACTGGCTTTCCAAAGTCCAAGCGTGGAAATGATGCTATCTTCGTTGTCATTGACAAGCTTACTAAAGTGGCTCATTTTCTTCCTATCAAAGAATCCATCACAGCAGCTCAGTTGGCAGAGCTATACACCTCCAGGATTGTCTCTTTGCACGGCATTCCACAAGTGATCTCTTCAGACCGTGGCAGCATCTTTACCTCCAAGTTTTGGGATTCTTTTCAGAAGGCCATGGGCACCAACATTCGTTTCAGCACAGCTTTCCATCCTCAAACAAGTGGCCAAGTCGAGCGAGTAAATCAAATCCTTGAAGATATGCTCGTGGCTTGTGTCATTTCTTCGGTATGAAGTGGGAAGATTGTCTTCCATATGCCGAAGTTCTCTTACAACAACAGCTTCCAAGCGAGTTCGGCAAGGCCCCATTCGAAATTCTCTATGGCGAAAGTGTCGTACTCCTCTCAATTGGTGCAGAGACAGTGAACGCTAACTTCTTGGCAATGACTTGATCACGAAGCGTAAGAAATGTGCCAAGTCATTCGTGAAAATCTCAAAGCCGCATAATCGCGCGGAAGAGCTATTATGATGATAAGCACCATGATGTGGCTTTTGAAATCGGAGACCATGTCTACCTCCGCGTCTCTCCAATGAAAGGCACTCCGCCCGGTATCAAAGGAAGCTTGCACCTAGATACGTGGGTCCTTTCAAGATCATTGGGAAAAGAGGCGACCTCGCCTATCAACTTGAGCTTCCACCCAACTTTGCAAGCGCACGATGTGTTCCACGTGTCACAGCTTCGCAAGTGCTTCAAGACTCTGAACGCACTATCAACTTCAAGAGATTGACCTTCAAGAAGATCTCTCTTATCATGAGCACCCGTTGCTATTCTTGAAGAAACCGAGCGCAAGACTCGCAACAAGTCAATCAAATTCCTCAAAGTGAAGTGGTCACACCATTCCAACCGAGAAGCTACCGGGAGCGCGAGGATCACCTCTGCTCGAGTATCCGAGTTCTTTCAGTCCTAGATCTCGGACGAGATCCTCTTGTAGTGGTGGAGTGTTGTAACACCCGGAAGTAACTTTCCATATTTGTAACTCCAACTCTTGCCATTTTCGCATTGATATATGATATTCCCTCCGTGGTTGGGTTTTCTCCTTTTGCTTTTTGTCTATGTCATGCATTTTTATCATGTCATCATGTGCATCGATTTGCATACGTGTTCGCCTCATGATTCCGAGCATTTTTCCCGTTGTCCGCTTTTGCAATCCGGCACTCCTATCTCCCCGGCGGTCCTTTTACGCTTTTTCCGTGTGCGGGTACTAAACCTTCTCGAAATGGACCGAGGTTTGTCTAGTGGCCTTGGTATACCACCCGTAGACCACCGGTCAAGTTTCGGTCATTTGGAGCTCGTTTGGTACTCCAACGGTTAACGCGACTCTCGCAAAGGCCTCTTTCAAGTTGCAGCCCAACACCCCTTCAAAACAGCCCAATAACCCATCTAAGTCACTTCCATGCTCTCCGTCGTTCGATCACGATCGTGTGGCGAAAACTACACCTCATTTGGACTCTCCTAGCTCCTCTATGCCTATTTAAGCAAACCTCCCAAATCCGGATCATCTCCCGAAACCCTAGCAAATTTTGCCTTCGCGCCCGGACACGTCCGGTGAGCAGACGCGTCCGCCCGCCGCCGCCGACCAACGGGCGTGCCACGTGGCAGCGCCGGTCCCCGCCGCCGCCTCCCGCCCGGCCCATGGGCCTGGTGCCCAACCCTCCGGCGCCGGACGCCGCCCGCGCCCAGCGCCCGCCGCCGCTCGGCCGCCGCCTCCGGCCGCCGCCGCCTCTTCGCCGGCCGGCGGCCGCCCGACCTCCGGCCGCCCAGCGCCTGGTCGCCGGCCCTTGCAGCTTCCTCGCCCGCCCCTCTCGCCATGGGCGCCGAGCCGAGGCCCGCCCGCGCCGCCATCGCCGCCCGCCGCCTCGGCTCCCCTCGCCGCCGCCTTCCCGGCGAGCTCGCGAGCAACCCAGCGCCGCCGCCCGTCGCCCGATCCGGCCCGATCCGGCCTCGGGCCGAGAGCCCGTTGACTTCTCTTCCCCCCTCTATTTTCTTCTAAGTCTTTTGCATCTCTCTGATATTTTGTGCAATTTTCAACGTGCTATATCTTCGCATTCGTAGATCCATTTTGCACGTATAATATGTAAAAATGTTCGTCTCGAAGAGTAGATCATTTCATCCCATTGCATCATTTTTATTCGAGCTCATCTTGATGCCCGAAATGCTGTTAGAAGAGTGCTATGTGATGTTAGTTTCTGTTTCGTAACAGAACTTGCACTTTTGTTATTTTTTCCATGATTATTGTGTGCACCCTATGAAGTTGATTCCTACATGTGTTTTGAAATATGCCATGCCATCTTTCCAGGGGTATATGCCATGTATTTTTGTGATCTATGTGGTGACTAGCACAAGCATGCAAAGTAGGTGTCCTGATGTTGCTGATTTTCAGCCCTGTTTAGCTGATTTTGATGCCATGTTAACTTGATGATACCAAGAGATCTATGCATATTTTGAGATACTTCATTAAGGGTGTTTTGTAAAGCATGTCTTTCGCTATCCATCCATGCCTTTGTTTGCAATTATGGAGTGCCACAGCTTGAGTCAATCGAGCTCTACTTTTTCTATCAAATGTTTCCTGGCAGATTGTATACATGTTATTCAATTTTGCCTAGCTTGTTGTGGTTGATCCATTTATGCTATGTTATTGTTCTTTCCATGTATGTCTTCTATGTCATGTCTTCTTGATGTATGTATGCTTAGTTTATCATTTGAGGCTCTGTAGTGAGTGCATTGAGCTTGTTAACATGCCCTCTCGTTATCAGTTTTGACATGCCATGTTGCTGAATCTGTTAGAGACTTTCAATATTGACATGGGTGTTACTATATTTTCTAGTCCTTTTTGGCTTATGGTCAGTAAGGGACTTTTGATCTATGCTTTGAGTAGATTCATTCCATGCCATGTTTTGCTATTTTAAGGTCCTGTAGCATGTAGTTTTGTTGCTCTGAACATTGCAACCTGATGCTGTTTTTGCCATGTCCAGCCTGATATTTTGTGCTCTTTTGCCATGCTTGTTTGAACATGTTATGATGTGAACTAGCCGTAGCTCAGTGCTCATCTTTTGTCGAGCATCATGTGTAGATCACTGCCATGTGCTTTGTTGATACGTTTGGGTGCAGTAGCTTAATTAATTGTTGCTTGCTAAGTGGCATCATGCTGTTAATGGCAGATTTGCGCCATTCTTGTTTTGCTTGCCATTTGCAAACCGTGCATCCGATTCGGTGATCTTTATATCGATTTCAACGAAATCATCTCATCTTTCCAGTGGCATGCTTGGTTTGCCAAGTTGATGCCTGGTTCATCATTTTCCTTCCGAGCGCACATACGCATTGCATATCACATCCCGCATATCATGTCATGTTTTGCATCATGTTGATTGTGCATTGCACCGTGATTTATTGTGGTTCCTTTGTTTGTGTTGTTGCTTTGGGTAGAGTCGGGAGACGAGTACGTGAACGAGGAACCTGTTGAGAACGCTTACGAGGATCAAGCTTTCGACAACTCTGAGAACATTGCAGGCAAGATGACCATACCCTCGAAATCACTTCTATCTTTGCTATGCTAGTTGCTCGCTCTTTTGCTTTGCCTATGCTGCGATGCCTACCACTTGCTATGCCACCTATATTGCCATGTTAACCCCTAACCATCCTTTCCTAGCAAACCGTTGATTGGCTATGTTACCGCTTTGCTCAGCCCTCTTATAGCGTTGCTAGCTACAGGTGAAACTGAAGTTTGTTCCTTGTTGGAACATGGAGTTATTGTTCCTCTTTGGAACATGTTTACTTCTTGGGGTTATCACAATATATATCTGCTATTTTAATACATCTATATACTTGGTAAAGGGTGGAAGGCTCGGCCTTATGCCTGGTGTTTTGTTCCACTCTTGCCACCCTAGTTTCCGTCATACCGGTGTTATGTTCCTTGATTTTGCGTTCCTTACACGGTTGGGTGATTTATGGGACCCCCTTGACAGTTCGCTTTGAATAAGACTCGTCCAGCAAGGCCCAACATTGGTTTTACCAGTTGTCACCTAAGCCTTTTCCCCCGGGTTTTCGCGAGCCCGAGGGTCATCTTTATTTTAACCCCGGACCAGTGCTCCTTCGAGTGCTGGCCCAAACGAGTAGATCGGGGCCACCACGGGAAACTCGAGGCTTGGTTTTACTCGAGGATGTCTCATCCGGATGTGCCTCGAGAAGCGAGATATGTGCAGCTCCTATCGGGATTTGTCGGCACAATCGGGCGGCTTTGCTGGTCTTGTTTTATTGCTGTCGAAATGTCTTGTAGTCCGGATTCCGAGATTGATCGGGTCTTCCGGTAGAAGGAATATCCTTCGTTGACCGTGAGAGCTTATAATGGGCTAAGTTGGGACACCCTGCAGGTAATATCTTTCAAAGCCGTGCCCGCGGTTATGAGGCAGATGGGAATTTGTTAATGTCGGTTGTAGAAAACCCAAAGTTGACCTCAAATAAAATACACATCAACGCGTGTGTAACGTGATGGTCTCTTCTCGTGAGTCCGGAAGTGAACACGTGTTGGAGTTATGTCGACGTAAGTAGTACAGGATCACTTCTTGATCGCTATTAGTTTCACGACCGTGCTTTGCTCCTCTTCTCGCTCTCTTTTGCGATGTAGCCACCATATATGCTAGTCGCTTGCTGCAGCTCCACTTTACTACCCTGTCCTTCCTATAAGCTTAAATAGTCTTGATCTCGCGGGTGTGAGATTGCTGAGTCCCGTGACTCACAGATACTTCAAAACAGTTGCAGGTTCGATGAGGCGGTGCAGGTGATTCAACCGAGCTCAAGTGGGAGTTCGACGAGGAACGTGGTCGTTACTATGTGTCTTTTCCAGATGATCAGTAGTGGTGCCCAGTTGGGACGATTCGGGGATCTGTGTAGCATTTGGGGTATCTTCTTTATTTTGGTTCCATAGTCGGACCTTGAGTGTACTCTAAATGATGGATGTTTAATTATGTACTGTGTGAAGTGGCGACTGTAAGCCAACTATGTATCTTTCCCTTAATTATTACATGGGTTTGTGTGAAGATTACCTCACTTGCGACATTGCTTTCAATGCGGTTATGCCTCTAAGTCGTGCCTCGACACGTGGGAGATATAGCAGCATCGGGGGCGTTACACCCTCCTCCTAGCTAGGGTCAGCACTGTGATAGCTCATTTAGAGATAGAGCTCTGCTCATCCGTTCCGGATCTACTCCACGTGAGGGACCGTGCCTCTTCGGAGAAGATCCATTCGGATTCAAGGCCTTCATCGGGAGAAGACAATCAAGACCTCCTCACGGAGAAGAACGGCTACTCTTGTATCCTTCCTTTGTTGATTTTGGATCATGTGTTACCTTATGCTTTCAGTGATCTAGCCCTTGTGTGATCAATTACTTGTCAGTTGAGTGTTCTTCGTGTTTCCCCGTAGGATCCTCTCCAAACGTGGAAGATCGGCCCCATAGGGTTCCGCCCTACATCAACCGGCCACCCGACGACCGGACACCTACGGACGTCCAATGCCGTGGCAACATAACCTAATTCACAGACATCCGAAGATCTACGGACGTCCGGACCTCCGCGAGCCTCCGGACGACCGTCCCCTCATGGACGTCCGGACCCTGGCTGCGTCCAGTTTCGGGACGAAGCCCATGTACCCCTCCACTTTTTCCCCTATTTTGTACTAAGACTATAAATAGACCTCTCCCTCCTCCTAGTTAGGGTTAGCAAAGGATTAGCTCATGGTTGTGTGAGAGCTTTGCTCATCCACTTGGTTACCTTCTCCTTGGAGATCGCGCCTCCTCGGAGAAGATCATTCCAAGCAGATTCAAGACCCCCTCTTGGGTGGCCCCATCAAGACCTCCTCATGGAGAAGAACCAGTTACCTATGTATCGTCCCTTGTTGACTTTGGATCATGTATCTCCCTTTGTGTTCATGGATCTAGCGCATGTGTGGTCTATTCTTGTTGGTTGAGTGATTTCTCTCGTGTTTCCCTCGTGATTCCCTTGTGTTTTCCCCTCGTGTTCTTCGTGTTCATCGCGGGATCCACTCCTTTCGTAGAAGATCAGCCATATAGGGTTCCACCCTGCATCATCTTGGTATCATGAGCCACGTTGATCACGATTTTGGAGCCTCCCCTCTTCGTTTTCTAGCTTGATTTTGTTGCTTTTTGTCCTAATCCGAAAATCCCCACCAAAAATAGCCCCAATTTTTTTTTGTGATTTGTTGGTGTGATGAAGTTTTCTTGGATTTGATCCATGGATTTGCTTTGCCTTGAGTGGATCTAGCTTTTCCCCATCATCTCCACCTTTTTCCATCTACAAAATCGCCCGTATTTGATCAATTTTGCCACTCCCACCATGAACCCTAGCAGTTCATCCCGTGCCCGAACTCGCCCAGGAACTGGACGTTCGACAGCCTCCGGACGTCCAACAACCGGATGACCGCAATTCCCCAGACGTCCGTAATATCCTGATGAAACTGAATTTTTCTTCCCCAAAAAATTTCAGCCACACCCACCACTTCCGCATACACCTTCCTATACCACCACAAATTCCGCATACCACCACCATAGCTTTTCCGCTACCCAACTTCGACGATTTTGACACATTTTGGTCTTGGAGAATTTGAGTTGTGGTAACCGTGTCCTTTTGTGTTTCGGCTATCTAGGTACGATTCGACATCGACATCACTACCGCTCATCTTCGCCACTGACTACTACGGTCGGCTACATCATTTTGATATCAACCTCATCTTGGTATCGTGATATCATCATACATTCTCGCAATTGCATTGATAACCCCGTAGCCTCACTTTTGTGTCACTTACCCATCGAGACTAGCCTTTGAGTATTGCTGGCAACGTGACTTGTGCACATTAATGATCATACTTCCCATAGCATACATATCATCGTGGTTCATATCTTGGTACCATTCTCTTGTGTCACAAAGTTGTCATCGCATACACAATTGCTATCTTGGTTCGTGAAGCATTGCATGAGAAAAGAGCTCAAACAACAAAGATCCAAACAAGCTTTTAAGCAAAAGGGAAAGATAAGCAAAGATCTTATAAGCAAGAACCATAGCATCATACAACATTAAGATTGTTATACTCGATCATCTTGGATCATAGCATAGAAACATCATACATATAGCATACTTGGGATAGAAGTCGTTGCATATTTGCCTAGTAGGTTGTGCGCAAGTTTGTATCCGCCTATTGTGCAATCATGCTAGCGTCTCTCTAGTGTTGTGCAACAAGAGCATCTTTGTGGCTTCCACATTTTGCCTCACCCTTGGTTGCACGACCCCACTTATCTATTTGCGTGTGTGTTTCTGTGTAACTTATCTTGCCACCTCTTTGGTGCACAACGAGCTTTGCATCAAGAACAACAAGCAATGAGCAACCGCATCGACAACCTCGCCACCGACTTGCGACTCTCCGAGCAACGTACAAGAGACTACTTCGACAACAAGCTAGACGAACACAAGCACGAGAATGACGCAAGAATGGACAAGATTCGTGCCTTGTTGGTCAACCGCTCTTCTACCACTTCGTCCTACTCAAGGAGCCGCTCGAGTCGACACTCCGCTGACACTATCTCCTGCTCAAGTACCCCGACATCGAACACTCTCCGTCGTGCCGCGCGTCAAGATCGTCAAGCAAACCGCAATCCCCTACACGACACCGACTCTCAAGAGCATCGACACCGTCAAGAACAAGCTGCATTCGTGCAAGCACAAGAACAGCAACGCCAGCGACAACAAGAACAAGAGGAGCGAGCGCGACAACATCAAGATGCACAAGATGCCGAGGCACAACGTCAAGAACAACAACTGCTTGAAGCTCAAGCTCTTGAGGCGCAACGTGCCTTTCACGAATCAAGTCGAGCCGTAGCCAACCGAGGACGACAAGCTCGTGAACATCAAGAAGCACTTCACGATGAAGTTCAAGAAAGGATTTTCCAAGCACGTGTGCATCATCACGCTCCTCTTAAAGCTCGACAAGCTCCTCCTCTTGCAAGACAAGAACATCAAGTCCATCGAGAGCATGAAGACAATGGACCTCCTTCCAGACAAGAGCAACATGAGGTCGACAACCCTCCTCGCCAAGAGCAACATGAGATTGTCAATCATCAACGACATGGGCGTCATCATCCCCGACCCCAACACAATGAAGAGCAACGATATGGCAAGCTAAAGTTCACCATGCCCAAGTTCACCGGAAGAAATGACCCCGAAGAGTACATATCATGGGCATCGAAGGTCGACAAAATCTTCCGCTTACACAACTACGAAGAAGAGAAGAAGATAGCGATGGCATCCCTTGAATTCCAAGACTACGTCCTCATTTGGTGGAAACAAGTCATTGAGCGCCGAGAGGCCAAAGGTGAACCGCCAATAACCACTTGGGCGCAAATGAAGGATGTCATGAGAGCACGTTTGTGCCAAACTACTACAACCGCGACCTCTTCGAGAAACTCCAACTCCTCAAGCAAGGAACCAAGAGCGTTGAAGAGTACTACAAGGAAATGGAGATTACCATGATAAGAGCCAATGTCACGGAAGATGATGAGCAAACTATGGCACGTTTCTTGAATGGACTCAATCACCCTATCAAGAAGATTGCCGACTTCCAACCATATATGAACCACATCGAGCTAGTACACCAAGCTACCAAAGCGGAACGACAAGTGCAAGATGACTTCAAGTACGCCAAGTACTCATCCAAGTCCTTTGGATTGTCCAACAATCAAGCGTCAACGACTCCAACACCTTCTACCTCAACCAAGCCATCTACAAGCAACGACGACAAGTCAAGTTACAAGAAAACTTCGAAAACCTCAAGTCATCCTCCTACAACAAGCAACTTCAAGCCGAGAGCTTTGTCATCATCTACCTCAACCGATGAGACCATCAAGACAAGTTCCTTCAAATGCTTCACATGCGGCGGCCGCGGCCACAAGTCCTTCGAGTGCACAAACAAGCGCACAATGATCCTCAACGACGATGGAACATATGACTCAATGAGTGAAGGAGAAATGGAAGCCCTTGAGCAAGTGGCCATGCACCAGCAAGTGAACAATGAAGACGAAGATGATTTTGTCTTTTGTGACGAAGATTCAAGCCCTCCTCTCGTTGTCTCTAAGGTCTTGATTTTTCAACATCAACAAGAAGAAGACCAAAGATGCCATATCTTTCACACAAAGGCCGGCATCAATGGAAGGTCCGTCAAGGTCATCATCGATGGAGGGAGTTTCCATAACTTCGCAAGTGAAGAACTATGCTCCAAGCTCCAATTGGTCAAGATGAAGCACCCGCACCCTTACAAAGTACACTGGCTAAGCGACAATGGCACCATCCAAGTTGAGCATAGGGTACAAGTCTCTTTCAAGATCGGAGCTTACGAAGACACTTTAGAGTGTGATGTCCTTCCGATGACCGTCTGCCACGTCCTTCTTGGACGACCATGGCAATTTGACCGAGGTGTCATCCACAACGGACGCACAAACCACTATAGCTTCAAGATGAAAGGGAAGGAGTATGTGCTACGACCTATGTCTCCAAGCCAAGTGATCGCCGACAAGCAAGCCACCCATCGTGTGAGACTAGTGAGCGAGCAAACCATCAAAAAGAGAGTGAGCGCCACAAGCCCAAATTGAGTACCTCCATGATGAGCGACAAGACAAACTTAGTTCTATTTGCCACCAAACGTGAGATGAGAGAAGTGTGTGAGAACCCATCAAGTGTCCTACACTATGTCCTTTTGTGCAAAGATGAGGCACCAAAAGCTAACACCTCTCACAATCTTCCTCTAATGTTATCTTATATTTTACAGGAATTCCAAGAAGTTTTCCCCGACGAGCTACCTTCGGGTCTACTTCCACTACGAGGCATCGAGCACCGCATCGACCTCATCCCCAGAGCACCACTTCCAAACAAGGCTCCCTACCGAGTCAACCCTGAAGAAACCAACGAAATACAAAGGCAAGTAAAGCATCTCATAGACCATGGACATGTGCGCGAAAGTTTGAGTCCTTGTGCCGTACCGGTCATTCTTGTGCCAAAAAGAGACGGTAGCTTTTGCATGTGTTCCGATTGTAGACCTATCAATGCTATCACCGTTCGATATAGGTACCCCATTCCACACCTTGACGATATGCTAGATGAACTTAGCGGTGCCACTATCTTTTCCAAAATTGATCTTAATAGTGGTTACTATCAAATCCGCATACAAGAGGGTGATGAATGGAAAACTGCTTTCAAAACAAAGTTTGGTTTGTATGAGTGGTTAGTCATGCCTAAGGGTTTATCGGAAGCACCCGGTACTTTCATGCGTCTTATGCATTATGTGTTTCGCCCTTATATTGGTGAATTTGTTGTTGTCTACTTTGACAATATCCTTGTGTTTAGCAAATCTCTCAAAGAGCATCTCACCCACCTTTGAACCGTGCTACAAACTCTTCGAAAAGAGCGTTTCTATGCTAATATGGAAAAATGCCTCTTTGGTGTTGATAAGCTTGTTTTCTTGGGTTTGTAGTCTCCTCTAAGGGTGTTCATGTTGATGAATCTAAAATCAATGCTATAAAAACTTGGCCCCAACCAACTAATTTGCAACAAGTGCGTAGTTTTCTTGGTTTAGCGGGTTTCTACCATAGATTTGTGAAGGATTTAGCACCATTGCTTCACCTTTGCATGCTTTGAGTAAGAAAAATGCACCATTTGTTTGGGGAACATCCCAAGATACCGCATTCAATGAGCTTAAGAATTTTCTTACTCATGCTCCCATGCTTGCATTACCCAGCTTTGACAAACCTTTTGAAATTCATTGTGATGCTAGTGGTAATGGCATAGGAGGTGTGTTAACGCAAGAGAAGCGCCCCATAGCATACTTTAGTGAGAAACTCTCCGGAGAGCAACTCAATTACCCCATCTATGACAAAGAGCTATATGCTTTAGTGCGAGTTTTGCGTGAATGGGAACACTATCTCCGCCATCATGAATTTATTACCCATACCGATCATGAAACGCTTAAATACCTTAAGGGTCAAACTAAGTTGAACAAGCGTCATGCTAAGTGGAGTGAATTTATTGAATCTTTTCCTTATGTCATCAAATATATTAAAGGTACGGAAAATGTTGTGGCGGATGCGCTTTCCCGTATATGCATGCTTGTTACTCAACTTGAATTGAATGTCATTGGCTTTGAGCATATAAAAGACTTGTATGAGCATGATCCTACTTTTGCTATTCCTTATGCCAAGTGTTTGACGCATACTTCATGGGATCGATATTACCTCAAGGATGGTTATCTTATGAGAGCTAACAAACTTTCCATACCCGAGTTTTCTCTTCGTTTGTTGCTTTTGTAAGAATCCCATGGAGGAGGACTAATGGGACACTTTGGACGCGACAAGACACTTGCTACGCTCTCCAAGAACTATTTTTGGCCAAAGATGTTTCGCGACGTCAACCGCTTCCCCAGCCGATGCTCAAAATGTCGCAAAGCTAAGTCTAAAGCTCAATCTCATGGCCTTTACATGCCATTTCCAATTCCATATCAACCATGGGAAGATATTAGCATGGATTTTGTGCTTGGTTTGCCTAGAACTCGAAATGGCAAGGATTCCGTTTTTATTGTTGTGGACCGATTCTCCAAAATGGCTCATTTCATTCCTTGCAACAAGATAGACGATGTTTCACATGTTGCCAATCTCTTTTGTAGGGAAATCTTGCGACTTCATGGAGTACCAAAGATGATTGTCTCGGACCGCGACGTCAAGTTCTTGAGTTATTTTTGGAAGACCTTATGCACCAAGCTCGGAATCAAGCTATTGTTCTCCACGACATACCATCCACAAATCGACGGCCAAACGGAGGTGACGAACCATACACTCTCCACTCTACTACGCGTGTTGATAAAGAAGAACATCAAGGAGTGGGAAGAGTGCCTACCGATCGCCGAGTACGCCTAGAACTGCGCAAGACACTCAACAACCGGCAAGTCCCCTTTCGAGGTCATCTACGGCTTCAACCCGTTGTCCCCTTTGGACATCCTTCCTCTACCACTAAAAGAGCGCATCAACATGGATGCAAGCACCCGAGTGAACTACCTCAAGAAGATTCATGAAGATACAAGGCACACCATCGAGCGTCAAGTACAAAGACTCGCGACCAAGCTCAATGTCAACAAGCCACCCATGCTCTTCAAATTTGTAACATCCCAAATTTCCTATTTGGAATGTTTTACAATTATAGCTAAGCATCTAATGCATCCTGTTTGAATTTGAATGCCATTTGAAGGTTCAGGAGAGTTTTGAGTTTTTCATATTTGAATTCAAACTTGGCAAGTGGGAATCATTTCAAAAACTATGCCTGATGAATACTTGATCAAAAGTATGAGAGGAGTAAACATGACACTCCAAAAATATCAGAGGAAAACCTTGCCAAAAGTTCTGAATTCAAACTTGAGATTTATTTGAATTTGAAAAAAATGGAATTTTATAAAGTTTGGATTTTGCCTTGGAAAAATGTTCAAATGATAGGGAATATTCCCCTGATCATTTTGGTATATATATGCCCTATATAAAATATTTATATTTTAAAAGATATCTCTGTTTTGTTTTTTTAATAAATAAAAAATTTAAAAGGAAACCCCAGCGCCACCAGCCCCTGCCCAGCCCAATACCAGACTGCCCACCAGCGGCCTAGCCAGCCAGCCAATGAGCAGCAGCAGACCGACCGACCCCTCCGCGCCCGAACCCACTCGGCTCGGTCGCCCGCGCCCGCGCACCCTCTCTCTCTCTCGCAGGTGGGCCACCACCTCCCCAACCTCGCCCACGCCCCGCGCGCCGCCTCGATCGCGGATCCGTGAGATCCGGGATGCCGATCTCCCGATCGCCCCCCTTGCCAAGGCCGAGGCCCCCCTATTTAAACCTCCCCCACCCCATTCTCCTCGCCCCTCCGGAACCCCCCTCTCTCTCACACACCGTCGCCGGAGCCCGAACCAACCACCGCCGCCATTTGGGTCGCCGTCGCCGCCCTAGACCCTCCCAACCTCCACCGACCCCACCAAGAGCCCCCCCGAGCTCGTCCGCACCGCTGGCCACTCCACCGACCTCCCGGCGACCGGAGAGGCCAGCCTCACTCGCCGCCCGCCGAGAGCTCCGTAAGCCGCCGAATCCCACCCGCCGTCCGATTAAGTAATCTCTGGTGTAGATTAGACCTCAAGGGTGCGCTTTAATAAAAACCGCCCGGTTCGACCGGTTTAGTCCGGTTTAGTTTTTAGCTAGGGTTTGTTTTTATTTAGCTGGCCCGACTCGTTTAACCCTAGGCCCGTTTAGTTTATAGTACGCTCAGTGCGTAGTTTAGGCCCATTAGGCCCTTTTTCATTTATTTTTGTTTTCTGTTTTAACAGAATAGTTCCTGTTTTGAAAAATTCATATCTTTTATCATGTTTAATATTTTTGAGTGATTATTTTTTTTGCTGGTTTGCAAATTTTCTATAGTTTCTGTAGAAAATATATTTAGCTATGTTAAAATTAATTAAAATTGCTTTATTTTAGTTTTAGCCAGAATAGTAAATCTGTTATAACATGAGCTAGGAAAATTATTTTTGGTTGATTCTTTTTGTCCCAACTTTATTTTGACTTTGCCAAACCATAGGAATTAATTTGGGTATTTTAGGATTAATAAAAAATAGTTTTAAGCAGAATCTTGTTAATCCTAATTAATTAACTAGCTACTGTTTTCCTATTATTTTAATTAGTAAATAAATTTATTTTTAACATGTGATTGATTATTCTAGGATAGTTTCTGTCACTTTATAGGATGAACTTTTATTTATAATAAATAAAAGTTTTATTTTATTTTTCTTAATAGAAATTGAATTAGGCCTAATAGGAGTTTCATAATAGATTTTAAATTAATTCTTTTTGCTCCTAGTTGCTTAATGAAATCTTTTCTGTTAAGTTAACATAAAACCATGATTAGGTTATGTTGAGAAAATTTTTGTTATATAAAACTATTCTAGTTGTTGTTTGAAGTAGGAAACTTGAGTTGGTTTTCTTTGAGTTTTCCCTTGGGTTTTGATTTGGTTGTTTTGATGTGTTATGTTGCTATTGTTATGCTATTGTGTTATGTGATCCTATGCTATATGCTTATTGTGATTATTGTTTGTCTCGGTAGAGTTTCCGGAGTGCGAAGCTTGCTACTACGAATCTTTAGCTTACGAGGATCATCAGCAAGGCAAGTTTTGATCATGTTATCTTCTATACCTATGTTTTTTGTGCATTAGAAATTGTCACCACCCCACCATGCATGCAGTAGTTGAAATTTTGAAGTTATTAATCTTGAGTAGTATCATGTGGTAGGATGAACCAATCCCTTGTTACCATGACCCGGGACTAAGTAGTTTACTTTGCTATGCTCGAGAGCGGGTTTTGGTTGAGTGAAATTCATAAGCAAGATGTGAGAGTCAATGATGATGACAACCCCATGAACTACAATGATCAAGATGGACTTTGAAATTCACTCTTTGGGTGGAGGGCGGTTGACGGGCACCTGGAGAACCCAATGGTTGGCGGGATGCATGGAGAAGTGCCATGACATCTTGCGGAAAGCTTCACCCAGCCACGAAGAGACGGATGGATGCCCCATGACCGGAAGCTTACCTGTGCAGCCGCAAGCCATTATGGGCTCTGGCTGGGTTAACCCTAGTAGTGACGCTGGCTGGACGGTACTACGAGATGTAGAAGAACGGTAGGATTGGATGGGTACCGGCAGTAGCCAGAAGAACTCTTTGGAAGACCCTGTTTCATTCGTCCCATCTTCAAACACCATGAAGTGCGAAGACTTAAAAGGAGGGAATGATTCTTGCGGGAAAAGTGCGCAAACCTCTGCAGAGTTTAAAGATCTAATCGATTAGCCGTGTCCCCGGTTACGGACAATTTGAGCCTCTGGAACTTGGAAGTATTCGGAAATCTCAACACTAAAACTAATGAGTTAATTTGAGGGGTTTTATGACTTAATAATTTGGGAATGAGATATTGGTTGGCGGAACCATCTCAATAACTACCAACAATTGTAGTAATTTGCAAGCAAGTCCACTGTAGTAGGAGAAAATTGGCTTTTCGCAAAATGATGAAACTTAGAGCCCCACAGCCAAAAATGCATATAGTGATAGTAATTTATTATTGTTATTCTCTTCATGACTTGCCAGCTTATTCAAAAGCTGACCTACATGGCTGCAACGTCTTATGTTGCAGAGGTATATTCCGATCAGGAGTGAGGCTACGCTCCGCGCTTGGCGATTGCCCTTTGGAGTCGGATGGACTCGCTTTATCTTCTACGCTTCCGCAGCATTAGTAGTTTATTTCTCATGAGTTGGCCTTGAGCCGAATTTATTCTCTTGTAATAAAGACTCTATATGAGAACCGTGTAATAAAATTCAGGTGTGATTGAACTTTGATTACTTCATCGATGTACTGTGAGTACCAGCATGATCTTGGGATGGTACAGACACAGAGATTTGACCGATTTTGGGTCAGGTCGCTACAAAATTTGGTGATCTTGTGTGGCTACACATTCGCAAGGACCGCTTCCCCAACGAACGCAAGTCCAAACTTCTACCACGAGCGGATGGACCCTTCAAGGTGCTAGCACGCTACAACAGCAACGCTTACAAGATCGACCTCCCGCGCGACAAGTACAACATGAACGAGACCTTCAACTTCAAAGATCTTTATCCATACCATGGTGATGAGGATTTCGATCCGAGGTCAGATCTTTCCCAAGCGAGGGGAGATGATGCGGAGCATCCCACGATCATCCCCATGGACGCATCTACACCTCCAACGACACCACTTGGACCAATGACAAGAACCCAAGCCAACGCTATTGAAGATTAGGTGAACTCGCTCCTTTTCGAACTACCACTTTCGGCACATGAGACATGGCTACTACCTCAAATGGAAACACTATGTGTGATCAGGTACTTGGAGGAAAGCCATGGAACATCTACATCCAATGGACAAGACGATGAGGACACCGAGTGCGAGGGACAAGAAGAAGAGCCGTCACGGAAGCTACAGGCTCAGGACGACCGGCCCAGCTCGGACATCGACCCCTGGAGGTCACAAGAGCCCAAGGAACCCAGGCCTGCAAACGCTATAGCGGCCGGACGACCGACCAGGACCGGACGTCCGACGACCCCCAGGCTCCGGACGACCGAGTCCCTCCAGACGACCGACACTACGACGACAGAACCAAATCTACGGAAATCCAAGGAAGACCGGACGACCGGCCACCGGATGACCGGACACCTACAGACGTCCGACACCGCGGCAACATAACCTAATTCACGGACATCCGAAGATCTATGGACGTCCGGACCTCCCCGAGCCTCCGGACGACCGGCCCCTCATGGACGTCCGGACCATGGCTGCGTCCAGTTTCGGGCCGAAGCCCATGTACCCCTCCACTTCGCCCCTCTTTTGTACTAAGACTATAAATAGACCTCTCCCTCCTCCTAGTTAGGGTTAGCAAAGGATTAGGTCATGGTTGTGTGAGAGCTTTGCTCATCCACTTGGTTACCTTCTCCTCGGAGATCGCACCTCCTCAGAGAAGATCCTTCCAAGCGGATTCAAGACCCCCTCTTGGGTGGCTGATGTCTACTACACAACCTTCTTCTTGTAGATGTTGTTGGGCCTGCAAGTGCACAGGTTTGTAGGACAGTAGCAAATTTCCCTCAAGTGGATGACCTAAGGTTTATCAATCCGCGAGAGGCAGAGGAAGATGGTCTCTCTCAAACAACCCTGCAACCAAATAACAAAAAGTTTCTTGTGTCCCCAACACACCCAATACAATAGCAAATTGTATAGGTGCACTAGTTCGGCGAAAAGATGGTGATACATGTGCAATATGGATGGTAGATATAGTTTTTTGTAATCTGAAAATATAAAAACAGCAAGGTAACGAATGGTAAAAGTGAGCGTAAACGGTATTGCAATGATACGAAACAAGGCCTAGGGTTCATACTTTCACTAGTACAAGTTCTCTCAACAATAATAACATAGATAGATCATATAACAATCCCTCAACATGCAACAAAGAGTCACTCCAAAGCCACTAATAGCGGAGAACAAACGTAGAGATTATGACCGGGTACGAAACCACCACAAAGTTATTCTTTCGGATCGATCTATAAAAGAGTTCGTACTAGAATAACACCTTAAGATACAAATCAACGAAAACCCTAATGTCACCTAGATACTCCATTGTCACCCCAAGTATCCGTGGGCATGATTATAAGATATGCATCACACAATCTCATATTCATCCAACCAACATAAAAGTACTTCAAAGAGTGCCCCAAAGTTTCTACCGGAGAATCAAGAAAACGTGTGCCAACCCCTATGCATAGGTTCCCAATGTCACGAAACCCGCAAGTTGATCACCAAGACATACATAAAGTGTTCTCATAAAAGACTCAATCCGATAAGGTAACTTCAAAGGGGAAACTCAATTCATCACAAGAGAGTAGAGGGGGAGAAACATCGTAAGATCCAACTACAATAGCAAAGCTCGGGATACATCAAGATCGTGCCATAGGTTGGAACACGAGAGAGAACACGAGAGAGAGAGAGATCAAACACATAGCTACTGGTACATACCCTCAGCCCCGAGGGTGAACTACTCCTTCCTCGTCACGGATAGCACCGGGATGATGAAGATGGCTACCGGAGATGGATCCCCCCTCTGGCAGGGTACCGAAAAGGGGTCCCGATTGGTTTTTCGTGGCTCGAGGCTTGCGGCGCGAAACTCCCAACCTATCTTCTGTCTCGGAAGTTTTAGGCAGTGCGAGGTATATATGGGTGAAAGGAGAGCGTCGGTGGAGCTACGGGGCCCCACGAGGCAGGGGGCGCGCCTGTGGGGGGGCGCGCCCACCCTCGTGAGCGCCTCCGTATCTTCCGACGTGGGGTCCAAGTCCATCGGTGGGTTTCCTTCCAAAATATCTTCTCCGATTGATTTCGTTCCGTTTGACTCCGTCGATATTCCTTTTCCTCGAAGCACTTGAAATAGGCATAAAACAGCAAATCTGTGCTGGGCCTCCGGTTAATAGGTTAGTCCCAAAAATAATATAAAAGTGGATAATAAAGCCCAATATTGCCTAAAACAGTAGATAAAGTAGCATGGAGCAATCAAAAATTATAGATACGTTGGAGACGTATCAAGCATCCCCAAGCTTAATTCCTGCTCGTCCTCTAGTAGGTAAATGATAAAAAAGAATTTTTGATGCGGAGTGATACTTTGGCATAATTTCAATGTAAATCTTCTTAATTGTGATATGAATATTCAGATCTGAAAGATTCAAGACAAAAGTGGAATAGAATATGATGATGGGGATTGTATGGAGAAGACAAAAAAGGATAAAGTCTCACATCAACAAGGCTAATCAATGAGCTATGGAGATGCCCATCGATTTATGTTAATGCAAGGAGTAGGGATTGCCATGCAACAGATGCACTAGAGCTATGAATGCTCAACAAAAGAAAACTAGTGGGTGTGCATCCAACTTCCTTGCTCATGAAGACCTAGCGCATTTGAGGAAGCCCATCGTAGGAATATACAAGCCAAGTTCTATAATGAAAAATTCCCACTAGTATGAAAGGACAACTTATGAAACTCACTATATGGAAAACATGGTGCTTCTTTGAAGCACAATATATGAGACTCACTACATGAAGAACATGGTGCTACTTTGAATCACAAGTGTGGAAAAAGAGATAGTAGCATTGCCCTTTTCTTTTCCTTTTTTTTGGGCCCTTTTTTTTTGGCCTTTCTCTTTTTTTTGGGACTTTCTTTTTTTTGGCCTTTCTTTTTTTATTTTTTTGTTTGGGCAATGCTCTAATAATGATGATCATCACACTTCTATTAATTACAACATAAGGATTACAACTCGAAACCTAGAACAAGATATGACTCTATATGAATGCCTCCGGCGGTGTACCGGGATGGTTCAATGAATCAAGAGTGACATGTATGAAAATAATGCATGGTGGCTTTGCCACAAATACGATGTCAACTACATGATCATGCAATGGCAATATGACAAAAGTAAAGTATGTCATGATGATGATGAACGGAACGGTGGAAAGTTGCATGGCAATATATCTCGGAATGGCTATGGAAATGCCATAATAGGTAGGTATGCTGGCAGTTTTGAGGAAGATATAAGGAGGTTTATGTGTGATAGAGCGTATCATATCATGGGGTTTGGATGCACCGGCGAAGTTTGCACCAACTCTCAAGGTGAGAAAGGGCAATGCACGGTACCGAAGAGGCTAGCAAAGGCGGAAAGGTGAGAGTGCGTATAATCCATGGACTCAACATTAGTCAAAAGAACTCATATACTTATTGCAAAAATTTAGAAGTCATCAAAAATCAAGTACAACGCGCATGCTCCTAGGGGGATAGATTGGTAGGAAAAGACCATCGCTCGTCCCCGACCGCCACTCATAAGGATGCACAAGCCAGGTACCTTCATGTTTCAAATTTGTTACACAACTTTAACCATACGTGCATGTTACGAGACTTGCAAACTTAAACACAAGCATTTCTCAAATTCACAACTACTCAACTAGCACGACTTTGATATTATCACCTCCATATCTCAAAACAATTATCAAGCATCAAACTTCTCTTAGTATTCAACACACTCATAAGAATCCTTACAAATCTTGTATGCTTAGCATATTAGAATTAAGCACATTACCATGCTATTTAAGACTCTCAAAATAATATAAGTGAATCATGAGAGTTCATCTATTTCTTCAAAACAAAACTACCACCATGCTCTAAAAGATATAAGTGAATCACTAGAGCAAACAACAAACTACTCCGAATGATATGAGTGAAGATCAATGAGTAGTCGAATAATTGTGCAACTATGTGAAGACTCTCTAAAATTAAAGAATTTCAGATCTTGATACTTTATTCAAACAACAAGCAAAGCTAAATAAAACTACATTGCAAGGATAGCACAACTCATGTGAAGAAGCAAAAACTTAGGTTCAACCGATACTAACCGATAGTTGTTGAAGAAGAAAGGTGGGATGCCTACCGGGGCATCCCCAAGCTTAGATGCTTGAGAATTCTTGAAATAATATCTTGGGGTGCCTTGGGCATCCCCAAGCTTAAGCTTTTGTGTCTCCTTAATTCCTCTCATATCATGGTTTCTCTTTTTATCAAAAGCTTCATTCACAACAAACTCAACAAGAACTCGTGAGATAGGTTAGTATAAACCAATGCAAAAACTTATCATTTTCTACTGTAAAAAATCACTAACATTATTATTCAACATTTCATACTAAATTCCTCTGCATATTTAATACTTCTATCCTCAAATAGAGTCATTAAACAAGCAAACATATGCATACAATGCAAACATAACAGCAATCTGCCAAAACAGTACAGCCTGTAAAGAATGCAAGAGTATCAATACTTCCCTGACTCCAAAAATTATGAACGAAAATTCCCAATGTAATAAATTTATCATAGCTCACTATGCAAAAAGATTCAACATTATACCACTCTCTAACTTTTCTAGGGAATTTTTGCAACAGCGGTATACTTTCTGTTTTCAAACAGCAACATGTATACTATCAAAATAAGCATGGCAAAGGCTATCCTTGACTTTTTTATTGAAACTAAAGATTCAAAACATTATTCTAACTAACAGAAAGCAAATAGAACAAAATGACATGACTCTCCAAGCAAAACGCATATCATGTGGTGAATAAAAATGTAGCTCCAAGTAAAGTTACCGATGAACGAAGACGAAAGAGGGGATGCCTTCCGGGGCATCCCCAAGCTTAGTCTCTTGGTTGTCCTTGAATATTACCTTGGGGTGCCTTGGGAATCCCCAATCTTAGGCTCTTGCCACTCCTTATTTTGTAGTCCATCGAATCTTTACCCAAAACTTGAAAACTTCAACCACACAAAACTTAACAGAAAACTCGTGAGCTCCGTTAGCGAAAGAAAACAAACCACCACTTCAAGGTACTGTAATGAACTCATTATTTATTTATATTGGTGCTAAACCTACTGTATTCCAACTTCTCTATGGTTTATAAACTATTTTACTAGCCATAGATTCATCAAAATAAGCAAACAACACAATGAAAACAGAATCTGTCAAAAACAGAACAGTCTGTAGTAATCTGTAACTAACGCAAACTTCTGGAACTCCAAAAATTCTAAAATAAATTGGTGAACCTGAGGAATTTGTATAGTAATCATCTGCAAAACGAATCAACTAAATAGAACTCTCCAGTAAAAATATCAAGCTAATTTCGTGAGCGCTAAAGTTTCTGTTTTTTACAGCATGATCATAAAGACTTCACCCAAGTCTTCCCAAAGGTTCTACTTGGCACAAAAACTAATTAAAACATAAAACCACATCTAAACAGAAGCTAGATGGATTATTTATTCCTAAACAGAACCAAAAAGCAATAAACTAAAATAAAATTGGGTTGCCTCCCAACAAGCGCTATCGTTTAATGCCCCTAGCTAGGCATGATGATTTCAATGATGCTCACATAAAAGATAAGAATTGAAACATAGAGAGAGCATCATGAAGAATATGACTAGAAAATTTAAGTATAACCCACTTCCTATGCATATTGATTTTGTGAGCAAACAACTTATGGGAACAATAATCAACAAGCATAGGAAGACAAAACAAGCATAACTTCAAAAATTTAAGCACATAGAAAGGAATCTTGATATTATTGCAATTCCTACAAGCATATGTTCCTCCCTCATAATAATTTTCAGTAGCATCATGAATGAATTCAACAATATAACCAGCACCTAAAGCATTCTTTTCATGATCTACAAGCATAGAAATTTTATTACTCTCCACATAAGCAAAATTCTTCTCATGAATAATAGTGGGAGGAAACTCAACAAAATAACTATCATGTGATTGAAAATTAAGATCAAGATGACAAGTTTCATGGTTATCATTATTCTTTAAAGCATACGTGTCATCACAATAATCATCATAGATAGGAGGCATGCTTTCATCATAGTAAATTTGCTCATCAAAGCTTGGGGGACAAAAAAATATCATCTTCATCAAACATAGCTTCCCCAAGCTTGTGGCTTTGCATATCATTAGCATCATGGATATTCAAGGAATTCATACTAACAACATTGCAATCATGCTCATCATTCACATATTTTATGCCAAGAATTCTATATAATTCTTCTTCTAGTACTTGAGCACAATTTTCCTTCCCATCATTGTCATAAAATATATTAAAAAGATGAAGCGTGTGAGACAAACTCAATTCCATTTTTTTTGTAATTTTCTTTTATAGACTAACTAGTGCTAAAACAAGAAACAAAAAGATTCGATTGCAAGATCAAAAGATATAACTTCACTTACCTAGCCTCCCCGGCAACGGCGCCAGAAAAGAGCTTGATGTCTACTACACAACCTTCTTCTTGTAGACGTTGTTGGGCCTGCAAGTGCACAGGTTTGTAGGACAGTAGCAAATTTCCCTCAAGTGGATGACCTAAGGTTTATCAATCCGCGAGAGGCGTAGGAGGAGGATGGTCTCTCTCAAACAACCCTGCAACCAAATAACAAAAAGTCTCTTGTGTCCCCAACACACCCAATACAATAGCAAATTGTATAGGTGCACTAGTTCGGCGAAGAGATGGTGATACAAGTGCAATATGGATGGTAGATATAGTTTTTTGTAATCTGAAAATATAAAAACAGCAAGGTAACGAACGGTAAAAGTGAGCGTAAACGGTATTGCAATGATAGGAAACAAGGCCTAGGGTTCATACTTTCACTAGTGCAAGTTCTCTCAACAATAATAACATAGATAGATCATATAACAATCCCTCAACATGCAACAAAGAGTCACTCCAAAGCCACTAATAGCGGAGAACAAACGTAGAGATTATGGTCGGGTACGAAACCACCACAAAGTTATTCTTTCGGATCGATCTACAAAAGAGTTCGTACTAGAATAACACCTTAAGATACAAATCAACCAAAAACCTAATGTCACCTAGATACTCCATTGTCACCTCAAGTATCCGTGGGCATGATTATACGATATGCATCACACAATCTCATATTCATCCAACCAACATAAAAGTACTTCAAAGAGTGCCCCAAAGTTTCTACCGTAGAATCAAGAAAACGTGTGTCAACCCCTTTGCATAGGTTCCCAATGTCACAAAACCCGCAAGTTGATCACCAAGACATACATCAAGTGTTCTCATAAAAGACTCAATCCGATAAGATAACTTCAAAGGGGAAACTCAATTCATCACAAGAGAGTAGAGGGGGAGAAACATCATAAGATCCAACTATAATAACAAAGCTCGGGATACATCAAGATCGTGCCATAGATTGGAACACGAGAGAGAGAGATCAAACACATAGCTACTGGTACATACCCTCAGCCCCGAAGGTGAACTACTCCTTCCTCGTCATGGATAGCGCCGGGATGATGAAGATGGCCACCGGAGATGGATCCCCCCTCCGGCAGGGTACCGGAAAGGGGCCCCGATTGGTTTTCGTGGCTCTAGAGGCTTGCGGCGGCGGAACTCCCGATCTATCTTCTGTTCTGGAAGTTTTAGGGTACGTAGGTATATATGGGTGAAAGGAGAACGTCGGTGGAGCTACGGGGGCCCCACGAGGCAGTGGGGCGCGCCGCCCACCCTCGTGAGCACCTCCCGTATCTTCTGACGTGGCGTCCAAGTCCATCAGGTGAGTTTCCTTCCAAAAATAACTTCTCCAGTTGATTTCGTTCCGTTTTGACTCCGTCTGATATTCCTTTTCCTCGGAACACTGAAATAGGCATAAAGCAGCAAATCAAGTGGGCCTCCGGTTAATAGGTTAGTCCCAAAATAATATAAAAGTGGATAATAAAGCCCAATATTGCCTAAAACAGTAGATAAAGTAGCATGGAGCAATCAAAAATTATAGATACGTTGGAGACGTATCAAGCATCCTCAAGCTTAATTCCTGCTCGTCCTCGAGTAGGTAAATGATAAAAAAGAATTTTTGATGCGGAGTGATACTTTGGCATAATTTCAATGTAAATCTTCTTAATTGTGATATGAATATTCAGATCCGAAAGATTCAAGGCAAACGTTCATATTGACACAAAAACAATAATACTTCAAGCATACTAATCAAAGTAATCATGTCTTCTCAAAATAACATGGCAAAAGAAAGTTCATCCCTACAAAATCATATAGTTAGGCTATGCTTCATTTTCGTCACACAAAGATGTTCCCAACTTCTATACCCTCGATGACAAGCCAAGCAATTGTTTCATACTTAAATAATCTCAAACTTTTTCAACCTTCACGCAATACATGAGCGTGAGCCATGGATATAGCACTATGGGTGGAATAGAATATGATGGTGGGGATTCTGTGGAGAAGACAAAAAAGGAGAAAGTCTCACATCAACGAGGCTAATCAATGAGCTATGGAGATGCCCATCGATTGATGTTAATGCAAGGAGTAGGGATTGCCATGCAACGGATGCACTAGAGCTATGAATGCTCAACAAAAGAAAACTAGTGGGTGTGCATCCAACTTGCTTGCTCATGAAGACCTAGGGCATTTGAGGAAGCCCATCGTAGGAATATACAAGCCAAGTTCTATAATGAAAAATTCCCACTAGTATGAAAGGACAACTTATGAAACTCACTATATGGAAAACATGGTGCTACTTTGAAGCACAATATATGAGACTCACTACATGAAGAACATGGTGCTACTTTGAAGCACAAGTGTGGAAAAAGAGATAGTAGCATTGCCCTTTTCTTTTCCTTTTTTTGGGCCCTTTTTTTGGCCTTTCTCTTTTTTTTGGGGCCGTTATTTTTTTTGGCATTTCTTTTTTTTTTCTTTTTTTTGTTTGGGCAATGCTCTAATAATGATGATCATCACACTTCTATTGATTACAACATAAGGATTACAACTCGAAACCTAGAATAAGATATGACTCTATATGAATGCCTCCGGCGGTGTACCGGGATGGTGCAATGAATCAAGAGTGACATGTATGAAAATAATGCATGGTGGCTTTGCCACAAATACGATGTCAACTACATGATCATGCAATGGCAATATGACAAAAGTAAAGTATGTCATGATGATGATGAACGGATCGGTGGAAAGTTGCATGGCAATATATCTCGGAATGGCTATGGAAATGCCATAATAGGTAGGTATGGTGGCTGTTTTGAGGAAGATATAAGGAGGTTTATGTGTGATAGAGCGTATCATATCACGGGGTTTGGATGCACCGGCGAAGTTTGCACCAACTCTCAAGGTGAGAAAGGGCAATGCACGGTACCGAAGAGGCTAGCAAAGGCGGAAATGTGAGAGTGCGTATAATCCATGGACTCAACATTAGTCAAAAGAACTCATATACTTATTGCAAAAATTTAGAAGTCATCAAAAATCAAATACTACGCGCATGCTCCTAGGGGGATAGATTGGTAGGAAAAGACCATCGTTCGTCCCCGACCGCCACTCATAAGGATGCACAAGCCAGGTACACTTCATGTTTCAAATTTGTTACACAACTTTAACCATACGTGCATGCTACGGGACTTGCAAACTTCAACACAAGCATTTCTCAAATTCACAACTACTCAACTAGCACGACTTTGATATTATCACCTCCATATCTCAAAACAATTATCAAGCATCAAACTTCTCTTAGTATTCAACACACTCATAAGAATCCTTACAAATCTTGTATGCTTAGCATATTAGAATTAAGCACATTACCATGCTATTTACGACTCTCAAAATAATATAAGTGAACCATGAGAGTTCATGTATTTCTTCAAAATAAAACTACCACCATGCTCTAAAAGATATAAGTGAAGCACTAGAGCAAACAACAAACTACTCCGAATGATATGAGTGAAGATCAATGAGTAGTCGAATAATTGTTCAACTATGTGAAGACTCTCTAACATTAAAGAATTTCATATCTTGATACTTTATTCAAACAGCAAGCAAAGCTAAAGAAAACTACATTGCAAGGATAGCACAACTCATGTGAAGAAGCAAAAACTTAGGTTCAACCGATACTAACCGATAGTTGTTGAAGAAGAAAGGTGGGATGCCTACCGGGGCATCCCCAAGCTTAGATGCTTGAGACTTCTTGAAATAATATCTTGGGGTGCCTTGGGCATCCCCAAGCTTTAGCTTTTGTGTCTCCTTAATTCCTCTCATATCATGGTTTCTCTTTCTATCAAAAGCTTCATTCACAACAAACTCAACAAGAACTCGTGAGATAGGTTAGTATAAACCAATGCAAAACCTTATCATTTTCTACTGTATCAAATCACTAACATTATTATTCAACATTGCATACTAAATGCCTCTTCATATTTAATACTCCTATCCTCAAATAGAGTCATTAAACAAGCAAACATATGCATACAATGCAAACATAACAGCAATCTGCCAAAACAGTACAGTCTGTAAATAATACAAGAGTATCAATACTTCCCTGACTCCAAAAATTATGAACTAAAATTCCCACTGTAATAAATTTATCACTTCTCACTATGCAAAAATATTCAACATTATACCACTCTCTGACTTTTCTAGGGAATTTTTGCTACAGCGGTAAACTTTCTGTTTTCAAACAGCAACATGTATACTAGCAAAATAAGCATGGCAAAGGCTATCCTTGACTTTTTTATTGAAACTAAAGATGCAAAACATTATTCTAACTAACAGCAATCAAATAGAACAAAATGACATGACGCTCCAAGCAAAACACATATCATGTGGTGAATAAAAATATAGCTCCAAGTAAAGTTACCGATGAACGAAGACGAAAGAGGGGATGCCTTCCGGGGCATCCCCAAGCTTAGGCTCTTGGTTGTCCTTGAATATTACCTTGGGGTGCCTTGGGCATCCCCAAGCTTAGGATCTTTCCACTCCTTATTTTGTAGTCCATCGAATCTTGACCCAAAACTTGAAAACTTCAACCACACAAAACTTAACAGAAAACTCGTGAGCTCCGTTAGCGAAAGAAAACAAACCACCACTTCAAGGTACTGTAATGAACTCATTATTTATTTATGTTGGTGTTAAACCTACTGTATTCCAACTTATCTATGGTTTATAAACTATTTTACTAGCCATAGATTCATCAAAATAAGCAAACAACACAATGAAAACAGAATCTGTCAAAAACAGAACAGTCTGTAGTAATCTGTAACTAATGCAAACTTCTGGAACTCCAAAAATTCTAAAATAAATTGGTGAACCTGAGGAATTTGTATAGTAATCATCTGCAAAATGAATCAACTAAATAGAACTCTCCAGTAAAAAGATCAAGCTAATTTCGTGAGCGCTAAAGTTTCTGTTTTTTACAGCATGATCATAAAGACTTCACCCAAGTCTTCCCAAAGGTTCTACTTGGCACAAAAACTAATTAAAACATAAAACCACATCTAAACAGAAGCTAGATGGATTATTTATTCCTAAACAGAACCAAAAAGTAAGAAACTAAAATAAAATTGGGTTGTCTCCCAACAAGCGCTATCGTTTAATGCCCCTAGCTAGGCATGATGATTTCAATGATGCTCACATAAAAGATAAGAATTGAAACATAGAGAGAGCATCATGAAGAATATGACTAGCACATTTAATCCTAACCCACTTCCTATGCATAGAGATTTTGTGAGAAAACAACTTATGGGAACAATAATCAACAAGCATAGGAAAACAAAACAAGCATAACTTCAAAAATTTAAGCACATAGAGAGGAAACTTGATATTATTGCAATTCCTACAAGCATATGTTCCTCCCTCATAATAATTTTAAGTAGAATAATGAATTAATTCAACAATATAACCAGCACCTAAAGCATTCTTTTCATGATCTACAAGCATAGAAATTTTATTACTCTCCACATAAGCAAAATTCTTCTCATGAATAATAGTGGGAGCAAACTCAACAAAATAACTATCATGTGATTGAAAATTACGATCAAATGACAAGTTTCATGGTTATCATTATTCTTTAAAGCATATGTGTCATCACAATAATCATCATAGATAGGAGGCATGCTTTCATCATAGTAAATTTGCTCGTCAAAGCTTGGGGGATAAAAAAATATCATCTTCATCAAACATAGCTTCCCCAAGCTTGTGCTTTGCATATCTTTAGCATCATGGATATTCAAGGAATTCATAGTAACAACATTGCAATCATGCTCATCATTCACATATTTTATGCCAAGAATTCTATGTAATTCTCTTCTAGTACTTGAGCACATTTTTCCTTCCCATCATTTTTACGAAAGATATTAAAAAGATGAAGCGTATGAGACAAACTCAATTCAATTTTTTTGTAATTTTCTTTTATAGACTAACTAGTGCTAAAACAAGAAACAAAAAGATTCGATTGCAAGATCTAAAGATATACCTTCACTTACCTAGCCTCGCCGGCAACGGCGCCAGAAAAGAACTTGATGTCTACTACACAACCTTCTTCTTGTAGACGTTGTTGGGCCTGCAAGTGCACAGGTTTGTAGGACAGTAGCAAATTTCCCTCAAGTGGATGACCTAAGGTTTATCAATCCGTGAGAGGCGTAGGAGGAAGATGGTCTCTCTCAAACAACCCTGCAACCAAATAACAAAAAGTCTCTTGTGTCCCCAACACACCCAATACAATAGCAAATTGTATAGGTGCACTAGTTCGGCGAAGATATGGTGATACAAGTGCAATATGGATGGTAGATATAGTTTTTTGTACTCTGAAAATATAAAAACAGCAAGGTAACGAACGGTAAAAGTGAGCGTAAACGGTATTGCAATGATAGGAAACAAGGCCTAGGGTTCATACTTTCACTAGTGCAAGTTCTCTCAACAATAATAACATAGATAGATCATATAACAATCCCTCAACATGCAACAAAGTGTCACTCCAGAGCCACTAATAGCGGAGAACAAACGTAGAGATTATGGTCGGGTACGAAACCACCACAAAGTTATTCTTTCGGATCGATCTATAAAAGAGTTCGTACTAGAATAACACCTTAAGATACAAATCAACCAAAACCCTAATGTCACCTAGATACTCCATTGTCACCTCAAGTATCCGTGGGCATGATTATACAATATGCATCACACAATCTCATATTCACCCAACCAACATAAAAGTACTTCAAAGAGTGCCCCAAAGTTTCTACCGAAGAATCAAGAAAACGTGTGCCAGCCCCTATGCATAGGTTCCCAATGTCACAAAACCCGCAAGTTGATCACCAAGACATACATCAAGTGTTCTCATAAAAGACTCAATCGGATAAGATAACTTCAAAGAGGAAACTCAATTCATCACAAAAGAGTAGAGGGGGAGAAACATCATAAGATCCAACTACAATAGCAAAGCTCGGGATACATCAAGATCGTGCCATAGATTGGAACACGAGAGAGAACACGAGAGAGAGAGAGATCAAACACATAGCTACTGGTACATACCCTCAGCCCCGAGGGTGAACTACTCCTTCCTCGTCATGGATAGCGCCGGGATGATGAAGATGGCCACCAGAGATGGATCCCCCCTCCGGCAGGGTACCGGAAAGGGGTCCTGATTGGTTTTTCGTGGCTCTGGAGGCTTGCGGCAGCGGAACTCCCGATCTATCTTCTGTTCTGGAAGTTTTAGGGTACGTAGGTATATATGGGTGAAAGGAGAACGTCGGTGGAGCTACGGGGGCCCCACAAGGGAGGGGGGTGCGCCCAGGGGGGAGGGCGCGCCCCCACCCTCGTGAGCACCTCCCATATCTTCTGACGTGGGGTCCAAGTCCATCAGGTGGGTTTCCTTCCAAAAATAACTTCTCCAGTTGATTTCGTTTCGTTTTGACTCCATCTGATATTCCTTTTCCTCGAAACACTGAAATAGGCATGAAACAACAAATCTGGGCTGGGCCTCCGGTTAATAGGTTAGTCCCAAAAATAATATAAAAGTGGATAATAAAGCCCAATATTGCCTAAAACAGTAGATAAAGTAGCATGGAGCAATAAAAAATTATAGATACGTTGGAGACGTATCAAGCATCCCCAAGCTTAATTCCTGCTCGTCCTCGAGTAGGTAAATGATAAAAATTAATTTTTGATGCGGAGTGATACTTTGGCATAGTTTCAATGTAAATCTTCTTAATTGTGATATGAATATTCAGATCCGAAAGATTCAAGACAAAAGTTCATATTGACATAAAAATAATAATACTTCAAACATACTAATCGAAATCATGTTCTAAGACAAGAAATGGATCGGCGTCGATCATACGAACCCAACGAGCCAAAGAACGTCAAATTATGAGTTCACATGAAGATTTGACGGTCGTTTTACTGCAAGAGGACAACACAAAAAGATAACACAAAAGACGGTGTTTCAAAGGACCACTCGCGGTCGTTTCGACGGTCGTTTGACATGCAGATAGCTTTGAAAGTTACGCTTTCAGACAAGATTCTTCACCAATTTCATCTGCAATTGTTCCCATGAGATCATAATGAAGGGATTGCGAGAGGATAAGGCTCATCTAGAGCCCATGGATGGAGGAGGAGGAGGATTAACATCAATGGATGAGACCCGAGAAGGCCTCTTATAAAACACCTCCAACCCTAGTCACCATCTTGAGCCATCATCACCCACCCCAACTCCTGGCAGCCGGTGGGAGGCTCTCCCCATGGGGTAGGCCTCTCCCTCGAACACCACGCCGCTCAAGGAGTCGGAGGCACCACCACCATCGTCACCGGGCGCCGGTCCTGGCTAGGTCGTGCGTACCGGAGACTTCTCCCTCTCCATCTCCATCCTCACCTATAATTTGTAATATTGAACATGTTCATGACATCCATGAATCATTCCTCTTTGTGTGTCTATTCATTTATCTTTGAGTGATTGATCCAGTTCTAGGTTGAGGTATGATCTAGTATGCAAAATTAGTCTTTGTGGTATGATCTAGTATTTACACGTGTTGCATGTTATGTTGGGAGATGTCCTTTCTTGTGATCTTATTATCACCTGCACGTATACTTGTACTAGTATTCCACTTCCACTAATATGCCCCTCAAGTACTAGTGAGATCAAAGCCTAGACACCACCTTTCTTTCTATTTGATCCTCTAGTTACAAAACCCCCTTACATTAACTTAGTTTATTTTCCGCATTTCTAACTTGTAGTTTAGCGAAACCCATTTACTCTTGCCTTCATAGCAACTTATAGAATAGGCTATTTCCAAACTACGGTTTGGGTGCGAATGCACTATGCTAACAACATAGTTGCGGGGCTGGTAATGTCTTCCTATTCACTCCCTGTGGGATTCGACACTTATCACAAAATGCAATACCCCTATGCCCTTCAAGGCCATCAAGCTTTTCTGGCGCCCTTGTCGAGGAGCATAGCGCTGGTCATTGCCTTCCCACTCTCATATAGTTTGTTTTGTTAGTTGTTATTTATCTTTCAGTTTTTCTCTTTAAAGCAAAAATAAAAAAGTACTTATCTTGTCTTCTGAGATGAGTTTTCAGGAAATATTGCAACCTGGAATAGAGACAATACAAGTCTATCATGCTCGCCTACTAATGAAGAAAAGGTTGTACACCAAGAAGAATTAGCAGCCCGCAATATTGATGATACGATGCAAGAATTGGTAAGGCTACTTGAAATAGTTAAACATCAAACTAACTTGAAGAAAAATCATGGGGACGACAAAGTACATCCTACCTTGGATGAACAAGTTACATACAAGAAGAAGAGAGCAACGAGAAAGAAGAAGAAGATCAATGGACTGATCACCTGTCTTAATCTCCCACTTCTGATGGTAACTTTTGCACACACTCAATCAATTTCTTGATGAAGCAACCATTAAAAAGCGTATGATTGATTTGGATACTATATAACTGCTAGACTTATTAAAACATGTGGACATATGCTATGTTCTCTGTATCAAGTTTCATGCAGATATTGTTGGTCTCTAAAACATATTAGTTTCCAATGCACAAAGACCTTTGGTGAGATGGTAGCATCTTACAACAATAGTAGTAAGATTAATGCCACTGAGGATGTCATTTTGTATGTGTGGAGGACAAGTGCAAATATGGTACTTATGGATGTCGAATTGGTTCAAGTTTGAAGTAAGGGAAAATTCCTTGATTGGATACACTACAAGGTGAATTCGGTAACTTATATTTGTCAAGAACATCTATGCGATGAAGAAGATTCGGAAGATCATACTAATCTGTAGGAAAAAGAGTATGATGATGAGCTTGGGGAGCTTCTCTTGAGCATAGTCTCGAGGTGCTTGTTGGCGAAGATGCCGTATTTCCATAGGCGAAGATGCCTTGAAGTCGCTTGGCGAAGATGCCAAGGGAGATGGTGAAGTCGTTGAGCGGTTGTTGGTGTTGAGCTCATGACCTTCACGTTCTTGTCGGTGGTGATGGTGTCGACGCCGATGTGATCTTGCCGGAGATGGTAGCTCGGAAGCATATGCTCTTGAGCGTCTTCTCAAAGATGAGGAAGATCGCTTGTAGGACTTGATGAGGGCTTTGATCTCCTCCATTTGAGCTTTCATCTTGGCGTCGTTGGAATTTTTCATGGCATCGAACTCGTCGTTGTTTTTGTAGACCGAAAGTGAAATGCCTTTCCTATCCATCACAAGACTCGAGTAGAGGTGAGTAGGAAATGAGATAAAAAATACCAAGTTACCTTTTCCCAAAGTTGAGGATGTATCCCGTTTCACTCAATGTCGAATGAAAGAATAGTGGAATTGGTACCGGACTTGTTCACTCACACCTATCAAGTAAAGCTTATGGTGGAGCTTGGTGAGGATAGTGGCACAAAAATTTGATGCAAAATGTTAGCAAGAGTCAATAATGTTGAAAAAGATTCACAAATTCACAAGTGTCGATGTCAAAACCGGCGGATCTCGGGTAGGGGGTCCTGAACTGTGCGTCTAGGTGGATGGTAACAGGATACAAGGAGCATGATGTTTTTACCCAGGTTCGGGCCCTCTCGATGGAGGTAAAACCCTACTCCTGCTTGATTAATATTGATGATATGGGTAGTACAAGAGTAGATCTACCACAAGATCAGAGAGGCTAAAACCCTAGAAGCTAGCCTATGGTATGATTGTTGTTCGTCCTACGGACTAAAACCCTCCGGTTTATATAAACATCGGAGAGGAATAGGGTTACACAGAGTCGGTTACAATGGGAGGAGATCTACATATCCGTATCGCCAAGCTTGCCTTCCAAGCCAAGGAAAGTCCCATCCGGACACGGGACGAAGTCTTCAATCTTGTATCTTCATAGTCTAGGAGTCCGGCCGAAGGTTATAGTCCGGCTATCCGGACACCCCCTAATCCAGGACTCCCTCAGTAGCCCCCGAACCAGGCTTCAATGACGATGAGTCCGGCGCGCAGATTGTCTTCGGCATTGCAAGGCAGGTTCTTCTCCAAATTCCGTGTACCTGTTGAATAGTGTCCGGCTTCTCATGAATATTGCGCTCCTTGCCTTCCACGCCCAATAATTGCCATCTTCCATGTGTCAGACGAATGCGGAAAGTCAGGGTGTTTTTACATTTACCCCCTTAGTTGTGTAAATGAGCTTCCTTTTAAGAAGACGAGGATCTAGATCCAAATCACACCATCTTCCCTTCGCGAGCATTCATCGGAGCGCATCCGACAGAGATCCATGCCATCATGGCCAGTCGACGCAGCTCCTCCTCTCGCCCTCCCAGCCCTCAGCCTGGAGATTGGGAGAGATGCTCCGTCCCGCACAGTGAGCTAGTGACGCTCCAAGCCAAGGGGTTTCTTCCCCTAGCCTACATGGTCCCCGCTCGAGCCGGGCTTGCCACCTATAATGGTGGAGAGCAAGCGGAGAGCATCCCCAATTCCTCCAAAGGAGAGCAAGTCTGCCTTGTTCCTTATTTGATAAGAGGGCTAAGATTTCCAATTCACCCGTTTATCCGAGGGCTCCTGGAGTTCTACGGCCTCCAGTTGCACAACCTTACGCCTGCCTCCATATTGCATATTGCGGGCTTCGTAGCCCTTTGCGAGCTATTTTTGGGCATCGAGGCTCATTTCGCGCTGTGGAAGAAGTTGTTCTGCCTTGTGCCCCATTCTCAGAAGGGGTCAATATATCAAGTGGGCAGAGCCGAAGTATGGCGCATCGCCGGGATCGGATATCTATCCGGAACCCCAAAGAAGGCGTCCGAAGACTAGCCTTCAGAATGGTTTTATATAGAAGATGTCCCCCTTCTGGATCCTGTTCGGATCGGCCTCCCTGAGTTTGATAATGCTCCCTTGAAGAAGTGCCTGAGCTGGCGTCCACGGAGCCCTCAGAAGGAAAATGACAAGGACGTTCTTTATCTGATGAGCCGGATAAGGCTGTTAGCTCATCCCGGACTAACCATGATCGAGGTCATGGCCACATGCATTATGCGGGCGGTGCAGCCGCTTCAGTATAGAGGCCACCCCATGTGGGATTTCAACAGGGAGGATGATGCCACCCGCTGCGGCCGTAAGGGGCCGGAATCAGTTGCCGCTCTGACGAAGATCTTGTCCGCATTGTACAAGGGAGAAGAGGAGGAATTCCTCCGCGTCAATTCTTAGGGCAGATTTTCTATGTACAATCCTCCGAGCTGGGTAAGCGGACACTTCTTTTTGCCCATCCGTTCCATATTCCCATAGTCAAGTACCTTATCTTGTGATTTCAACGCAGGAATTGCGCCGGGCCGTAAAGGATATAAACAGCCCTCCTCCACAACCCGAGGATCCGGAACGGTCCCTTGATCCGGCCTCCCAAGAGGATTCGGACATATCCTTGGAGCTGATCGATGGGGTATTTTACCAACTGAGCATCGACAATGCCTTGGTGGTTATTACAGCCGATTATCCTGGACTACTCCCCGCCTCACAAGTAATCGAGACCGAAGTCCTAATACTTCGAAGATGATCCATCCATGCTTATTTTTTATCACCGTATACCAATGGTGTTTCGCAGGGGAGAATCTCGAGGCGGAATGCCGAGCCTGCAGCGACTAGCCAACAAGGGACCGCGAGGGCGGGTAGGCTAAAGAGACACACAGTCCAGGTCGAGGCACCGGCGCAGCAGTAAGGTGCGCTGCCTTATTCCAAGGTATTATTCTTATGATGCATACTAACGCCCGTGCTCTCCTTTTTTTAGGAAAAAGAGGGCTCGCCGGACTATATCCGGAGAGATTGCCAATCGCGCCTCCACCAGCCAGGATCCAAAGCCAGGTCCAGAAACAGAGGCGAACACGAGGCATGCGTCGGACGCTCCTCTGACAGAGGATGCGGACAGACTGTCCGCCACCAATTCCGAGGTGGAGAGTGCCATGAATCACAGGCGCCGCCGGACAGTTCTTCGCAACGCTTGTTTCTCCCAAGAGGCATTGGACGCCTTCAATTCGGAAGATGCGTACCTCCGTGCCGCTCAAAATGGTCTAGCCAGAGCCACAGAGCAGTATGTGAAAGACATACGGGTAAGAAAATTTGATGGTTATATATGTCAGTAGGCCCTGAGACTTGAAACAGTTACAATAACTGATTTAAGGATCATTTGTTATGCAGGATCTTACAGAAAAGAATACCCAACTGTCCCAGGAGCTGGAAGAGTGCAAAGCCCAACTTGAGGCTGCACTAGCCGCGACAGGGGAGGCCAAGAAGACCCCCTCTGGTAATATATGCTTCGAAAGATAAGTATGCTGTGAAGTGCGGCGTGTCAGCAAATCTAACAATAACATTGTAGATGGCGCCGGAGTAGATCCGGAGAAGCAACAACTCTTGCGCCGGTTAAAGGCCGGCGAGAGCGTGCTTACAAAGGTGAGGCAGGAGAAGAATAATCTCCAAGATGCCAACACCCAGCTGGGCGAGGAACTAAAGGATGTTCGTGCCTAGCTGTCGGACTCCGTGAAGGAGAATCGGCGGCTTCGGCGCGGCATGTTTAGTAAGTGCTTGAACGAACTTTGAAAAAGAGTTCGGCGAGGAAGTCGACTAATAGAGTTATGTCTGTAGGTATGCTCACAGGTCGTCCCGCAGAGGAAATGCCCGGTTCTACAGGTGACCTTCTTCCCAAGCTCTTACAACTGCACGAACGAGTTCAGCAGGTGATGAAAGGCGTCGCCTAGGCCTTGTGGCCATCTGTCTCCATCCCCGAAGGCCACAGAGAGGCTTAAGGGAGCGCGGCGGCGCTTCCGATTATGGAAGATATCGGCCTGCCGTCAAGGCGCCAGGGAGGCCTAGGCCGTGGTGAAGACGCGGTACACGAAGGCTGACCCAAACCACATGGCCGAGGTCGGACCTGTGGGGGCCGATGGGAAGGAGATCCCTGTGAGCTTAAGTGTACGGCCAAGTAGAGTTGGCCGCCAAATATTCCCAATAGGACTGTAAACTAGACAGCCTGTTGGATGGTATTGAAGAGGAATATGCCCAGTCAAATTGACTATGTAATTTAAGATGACATGTAAAATGCCTTCTAGCCGGATTGTAGATAGTTTGTAATGGCGGACCTTTTCGCTTCAACCTTGGGACCCGATAGTCCGAAGTGTGTCCGAATACCCTCTCGGTTATGTAGGAACCGGGGCATGCATGGAGACCTGGCGTAGGGGTCATTAGTGCTTGAATGCATAAGTGCCCAACTAGTTATGTTATATTACATGGTTAGTAAGAAACATCTTCTAGGGAGAATAGTTTCGTTAGGGGTTCCTTTCCCTGGGAGGCATGCCCTAAAGTGCATGTCCGGGCTGCGAAAAAAGCAGAAAAGCATCTGGGGGCAGATAAATAAACAAGTGAGAAACCATCTTTAGTTCACCGACCGAATATTCCCTTAAGAACGCTAGCTTCGGCTTCACCCACCGAGGTACACATCCGTTGACCCGCAAGAATAATCGCAGAGGTGCTCCTTTACCGCCTATCCGAACAATCGGGAACGAGGGGTAAGCACAGGAGCCAGGCAACCCAGCTTGGCCAAAACTTAAGTCATATCGATGCATATAATGGTGAATAAAAGGTACATGCGGAAGTGTGACACATGTGTTGGGCTTGAAGCCCGTATAAATAAGCTTCTGTTAAAGAAGCCCCAAGGTATAATGAGCGCAGATAGCACGTCAGTTGTGTGCGAACAAGGCGCGGACAGGCCCTTAAGGCTGTAAGGGAAAGGGAGGGAGAAGGAGAGAAATATAAGACAACTAATGTGTAAAAAATAGACAGGAAGGAGACGAACATAGAGTCCGGCGCTAGGCGTAGAATCTTCGGAGACGGGCTGCGTTCCATGGGTTCGGCTCGAGTTGGTTATCCGATACATCTCGCAGACGGTACGCTCCACCAGTCAGGACTTGGTCAATAATAAAGGTACCTTCCCATTTGGGCTTGAGTTTGTCCTTTTTCTTGTCCGGCAGGCGTAGAACTAACTCGCCAACATTGTAAGTTTTGGCCCGTACTTCTCTGCTTTGATATCTTCGAGCCTGCTGTTGATAGAATGCAGAATGGGCTTTTGCCACGTCATGCTCCTCCTCCAATGCGTCCAAACTATCCTGCCGATCGAGTTCGGCTTCTCTTTATTCGTACATGCGCACGCGAGGTGAGTCATGAATTATGACGCAGGGCAGAACCGCCTCTGCGCCGTATACCATAAAGAATGGTGTGTATCCGGTGGTGCGATTCGGTGTGGTCCGCAGCCCCCAGAGTACGGAGTCGAGCTCCTCTACCCAGTGCGTGTTGGATTCCTTGAGGGAACGCACTAATTTGGGTTTGATGCCGCTCATGATTAGACCATTTGCTCACTCGACCTGACCGTTAGTTTGTGGGTGATAGACTGAAGCACAGTCGAGCTTGATGCCCATGTTTTTGCACCGGAGTTTGATCTCGTCGACCGTAAAGTCCGTGCCATTATCAGTGATGATGCTGTGGGGGACGCCGTAACAGTGTATGACCCCTGATATGAAGTCTATCACCGGTCCGGTTTCGGTCGTCTTAATAGGCTTGGCCTCTACCCATTTGGTGAATTTATCCACCATGACCAGTAGGTATTTTTGCTTGTGGGTTCCTCCTTTAAGGGGTCCAACCATGTCAAGCACCCAGACCGCGAAGGGCCAGGTGATGGGTATAGTTTGGAGGGCGGTGGGTGTCATATGGATTTGGTTAGCAAAGAGCTGGCAACCGACGCATTGTGGGACTAAGTCCTGAGCATCTGCCCGGGCCGTCGGCCAATAAAATCCTGTATGGAAGGCCTTGCTTACAAGGGCCCAGGCTACAGTGTGGTGCCCGCCGAGTCCTGCATGAATTTCAGCCAGAAGATTCCGCCCTTCCTCTTCGGAGATACACCTTTGAAGGACTCCGGTGGTGCTTTTCTTATAAAACTCTCCCTCATGGACTTTATAGGCTTTAGATCGCCGCACTATGCAGCGTGCCTCGTTTTGGTCCTCGGGAAGTTCCTGCCTGGTTAGGTAGGCTAGGAATGGTTCTGTCCATGGGGCAATGACTGCCATTATTACGTGAGCTGGAGATGTTACTTCGTTGGCAGAGCCTCCCGTTGTGTCAGAATGTTCCGTGTCGGGCAGTGTGGTTGGGTCCGGGCTGTTATTTTCGGACTCCCCTTCCCATAATACGGATGGCTTGAACAGCCTCTCCAAGAAGATATTGGGGGGGGGGGGACGGCATCGCGCTTTGCGCCAATGCGTGCCAAGACGTCTGCTGCCTGATTGTTTTCCCGGGCTATATGGTGAAATTCGAGCCCTTCGAACCGAGCTGACATTGTTAGGACGACGTTGCGATAAGCTGCCATTTTCGGATCCTTGGCATCAAAGTCTCCATTTATTTGGGATATCACGAGGTTCGAATCCCCGCGCACCTCTAGGCGTTGAATGCCCATGGAGACTGCCATCCGGAGACCATGTAGAAGGGCCTCGTATTCGACTGCGTTGTTGGAGTCCGTATACATTATCTGGAGTACGTATTGAACTGTATCTCTTGTTGGGGACGTCAAAACGACGCCAGCACCCAGACCAGCCAACCTTTTGGAGCAGTCGAAGTGCATGATCCAGTTGGAATATGTGCCGTACTCTTTAGGGAGTTCGGCTTCAGTCCATTCAGCGACGAAGTCGGCCAAAACTTGGGACATAATAGCTCACCGTGGCTTATAGGTTATGTCGAACGGGAGGAGCTCAATGGCCCATTTGGCAATCCGGCCCTCCGCGTCGCGGTTGTTTATAATATCGTTGAGAGGTACTTCAGAGGCTACTGTTATCGAACACTCTTGAAAGTAGTGTCGCAGCTTCCGAGATGCCATAAATACCACATACGCTATCTTTTGATAATGCGGGTACCGCGACTTGCATGTAGTGAGGACAGTGGACACGTAGTAAACTGGCTTTTGAAGGGGGAATTTGTGTCCGTCCGTTTCTCGTTCGACAACAAGCACTGCGCTTACAACTTGATGAGTTGTCGCGATGTATAATAGCATTAGTTCGCCCATGTTAGGTGCGACCAGGACCGGGTTGTTGCCAATATGGCTTTTATTTCTTCGAGTCCGGCTGTGGCGGCATCCGTCCACTCGAAGTGTTCGGTGCACCGGAGGAGGCGATAAAGAGGTAATGCATTTTCTCCCAAACGGGAGATAAAGCGGCTTAGAGCCGCCAGGCATCCGGTCAATTTTTGTATTTGCTTGAGGTCCTTTGGGATATCCAATTGTGACAGAGCTCGGATCTTGGCTGGGTTTGCTTCTATTCCTCTACCGGATACTATGAAGCCCAAGAGCTTTCCGGCTGGTACGCTGAAAACACATATTTCTAGGTTAAGCTTCATGTCATATGTTCGGAGGTTGTCGAATGTGAGCCTCAAGTCGTCTACTAGAGTTTCGACATGCTTGGTTTTGACGACCACGTCATTTACATATGCCTCCATTGTTTTGCTGATCTGGTTTGCCACACATGTCTGAATCATGCACTGATATGTTGCGCCGATGTTTTTTAGCCCGAAGGGCATTGTGTTGAAGCAGAATGGGCCGTATGGGGTGACGAATGCCGTTGCAGCTTGGTCTGGCTCTGCCATCTTAATTTGATGGTAGCCGGAGTATGCGTCGAGGAAACACAATGAATCGTGTCTTGCGGTAGCGCCGATAATTTGATCGATGCGGGGGAGGGGGAAGGGATCCTTTTGGCAAGCCTTGTTGATGTCCTTGAAATCGACGCATAGGTGCCAGGATTTGTCCTTCTTTGGTACCATCACCAGGTTTGCTAGCCAGTCCGGATGTTTTATATCTCTGATGAATCCGACCTCCAGTAGTTTGGCTAGCTCCTCTCCCATGGCTTGTCTCTTAGGCTCGAGAAACGCCAAGGGCCTGCTTGGTGGCTTGAATCCTTTTAGGATGTTTAGGCTGTGCTCGCCACGGTGGCGTGGCATTCTGGCATGTCCGAAGGTGCCTGCAAAATGTCCCAATTTTCGCGTAGGGATTCTCGTAGTGCGATGTCTTCATCAGGGTTTAATTGCGCCCCGATGGAGGCCGTTTTTGTAGGGTCCGTTGGATGGACTTGGAATTTGACTATTTCGTCCGCCGGTTTAAAGGAGGTGGACTTGGATCTTTTATCGAGTATCATGTCGTCCCTATTCACCATGGAGCGCAGCACGGTCAGTTCCTCGGCCGCTAGTGCTTCGGATAGGGCCTCAAGGGCCAGTGCGGCTGTCTTATTTTCGGCGCGGAGTGCTATGTCCAGGTCACTAGCAAGAGTGATGATACCGTTGGGCCCGGGCATTTTGAGCTTCATATACCCGTAATGGGGTATAGCTTGAAAAATTGTGAATGCCTCTCGCCCTAATAGAGTGTGATATCCGCTGCTGAACGGGGCCACTTGGAACGTGACCTCCTCGGACCTGTAATTATCCGGCGTGCCGAAAACCACATCCAGTGTGATTTTTCCTGTACAGCACGCTTCCCGACTGGGGATTATTCCTCTAAAGGTTGTGCTGCTTCGCTCAATGCGGCTCCAGTCTATTTCCATTTTTCGAAGGGTTTCCTCGTAAATGAGGTTCAATCCGTTGCCACCGTCCATGAGTACCTTGGTAAGGCGAAAGCCTCCACTATTGGACTGAGGACCAATGCGGCTGGTGCTCAGGCTATTCGGAATTTAGGTTCATCACTGGCATTATAGGTAATAGCCGTGTCACTCCATGGGTTTATTGTTGCTACTAGGTAGACTTCGGTAAGGCTGCGGAGTGTTCGTTTCCGCATATTATTTGATGTGAAAGTCTCGAACACTGTTAATACCGTACTGGTATCCCTGGGCTGGTGCTCTGTTGATTCTGGAGTTAGAAGCTCTTCGCCACTTCTGGCCACCTGCCGAAGTATCCAACATGCTCTAAGGCTATGAGTTGGTGTGGCGCCCTCTGTACTATGAATTTTACAGGGTCCGTTGAGCCATCCCTCCAGTACGGTTCCATGCCCTATAGAGGGTTTTTGCTTTTTGGTGTTTAACCCAAGTGCCTGGCGATAATGCACCCTTTTTACTTTGGACTGGGGTTGTATTCAGGGCCGGATTGTCCCAAAATTTTATTTCGGTTTTCCAGGCGCTTTCCATCGCACAGTACTTCCGTACTATGGACGCCAAGTCAGCGAAGCGTGTAATTTCACGGCGACTTATGGCATTGAGGATTCCGTTGTCCGTGCAATTATTGCAGGAGAATGAAATTGCATCCTCCTCGCGGCAGTCCTTTATCCTGTTCATGACCAGGAGGAATCTGGACCAGTAATGGTGTACTGTTTCTGCGGGCTCTTGCCGAATTTGGGATAGATCGTGTATGTTTGGGTGGGCGGGTGGAATTAAATCTGGAACCTCGCCCAATCTGAGACCAAGGGGCCAAGGAGTTTCCGAACTCGGAAGCTTGGGTTCTTGGATGTTGTCCAATGAATCTAGCCTGCTGCCTGACTTTAGGTTCAGGGCTTGAGTGACGTCCTCCCCTCCACGGGTATCCGGCTTGAAGGGATCTGGAATCCGGACATAACTAGTCCTTAAGATAGATGAAGGCTTGCCGCATTGTTCCTCCACCATTGCAACGTGATGGGTGACCTGGGGAGAGTCAATCTCTCTCGGATCGGGTTTAGGCCCAATCTGATCGTAGTCTATAGCGACTCCTAGGGCGGCGATGCGATCCAAGAGCTCGTTTAAGGAAGAGAGCTCCATCGGATCTAAATGCTCGGCGAGTTCCGAGTTGACATGAAGATTGCTTTTGATGACCCGAGAAGTCATCGTCGGCGCGGCGGCCGAACAGGCGGTCATAAGAAAACCGCCTAGCCGGAGAGTTTGGCCGATAGCCAAAGCTCCTTTAGCAACGGTGCCGTCTTTAAAGACGGGATGAGGCATCCTTCCTGATGGCGACGGCACAGAGGAACTCTCAATGAAAGCACCAATGTCGGTGTCAAAACCAGCGGATCTCGGGTAGGGGGTCCCGAACTGTGCGTCTAGGTGGATGGTAACATGAGACAAGGGGCACGATGTTTTTACCCAGGTTCGAGCCCTCTCGATGGAGGTAAAACCCTACTCCTGCTTGATTAATATTGATGATATGGGTAGTACAAGAGTAGATCTACCACGAGATCAGAGAGGCTAAACCCTAGAAGCTAGCCTATGGTATGATTGTTGTTCGTCCTACGGACTAAAACCCTCTGGTTTATATAGACACCGGAGAGGACTAGGGTTACACAGAGTCTGTTACAATGGGAGGAGATCTACATATCCGTATCACCAAGCTTGCCTTCGACGCCAAGGAAAGTCCCATCCGGACACGGGACGAAGTCTTCAATCTTGTATCTTCATAGTCCAGGAGTCCGGCCGAAGGTTATAGTCCGGCTATCCGGACACCCCCTAATCCAGGACTCCCTCAACAAGTGAAACAAGTATACCAATAGCAATATGTGGCACACGGTTACACACACACGGATAGAAAAATGGGGTCGTGCAACAAAGGAATGAGCATAAAATGTGGAATCACGGAAAACACTCGTGTTGCACAACTCAAGAGAGACGCTAGCACGATTGCTCAATAGGCAGATACAACACTTGTGCACTACCTATAAGATGCAAAATGGATAAACTTTCAATCCCAAGTATGCTATGTATGTATGGTTCCCGGTGTTTCTCTCAAGATGATCCAAGATGATCGGATATGACAATCTTATATGCAATGTGGTATGATGCTATGGCACTTGGTTACAAGCTTCTTTGCTCTCTCTATTTCTTTTGCTTAAAAGCTTATTTCTTTCATTTTTTTTGATATGGCCACTTTGAGAAATGCACAAACCAATATAGCAATTGCGTATATGCGGGAACAATCTTGTGGCACAAGAGATGATATGATGATAGCAAGATGTACCAATATGATATGGTAGGTATGCAATGTAAGGTGTAGATCAATTATCACTAATGTGCACAAGTAACGTTGCCGACAATACTCAAATGGCTAGTCTCGATGGGCAAGTGACGCAAAATGGGCTAGGGGTAATCAATGCAATTGCAAGGAGAATGTACAATGATTGGATACCACTATAACAAGATGATATAGAGGTTACCGTCAATAGCGATGATGAGTGGCGGTGTTCTTGATGTACATCACAAGATGATGGAGACTCATCCCTAAGTAGCCGAAACACCTTAGGAAATGGAAAAACCGCAAACTCAAAATCTCAAGGACAAAAGTCAAATGGTGGTAGCGCAATGTGGTGGTGGTCGCGGAAGTATTGGTGGAAACCCGGTAAAAATGGGTTATTGTGGTGGAAGAATATGATGGCTATACAGTGGTAGCCATGAAGGGGTAAGTGAGGGGCGAAAGGGTACATGGGCTTCGTCCCGAGTGTCTGCACGCAGGCTGGGCCAGAAGTTCCGGGGACGGCTAGAAGGTCCGGGCGCCGGAGGTTCCGGGCAAAGGTCCGGGCAGGGTCCGGGCTATCCAGAGAGTTGGCACACTCTCGGACGGCTTCGATGCGTCGGGGCCGAAAGTTTCGGGATGGCCGGAGGTTCTGGGGGCCGGAAGTACCGGGCAGCAGCCGGAAGTTTCGGGCTTTCCAGAAGCTTGTCCATGCTTCTTCTTCCTTCTCTTCCACGCTTCCCTCGTGGATGGTGTAGTTGTTCCTTGGCGCTTGCAGTCCTCCTCATTCGTGAAGCTCCGACGATACCTATGTGATGTGGAGCATCCCAAGGTTATCCCCATGGACCTACCATCGTCTCATCAAGTGCCTAGTGGACCCATGACTCGATCACGTACAAGAGCTCTCGAAACCGAGGTGACATCTCTCCTCTCACAATTCCACTTCGATGACCATGAGACATGGCTACTACCTCAAACGGAGAAATTATGCATACTCAGGTACCAAGGAGTTAGCCAGGGATACGCCAAGGGACAAGGAGAAGTTGAAGACGAAGATGGATGTGAAGACGAAGAAGAGAAAGGGCTAAGTCTGCAGAAGCCCGGACGTTTCGGACTGCCGTCCGGATGATCCGGCCCCAGCCCGGACGATCCGGACCCCGGCCCGGACGATCCGGCTACAACGCCCGAAGGCACCCGAAGCTTCAACTTGAAGCCGGATCATCCGGACACAGGCCCGGATCATTGGCCACACCCAGACATCCGGACCTCCCGCGGCTGCTCCGACACAGCCGGACCATCCGGACGCCGATCCGGATCATCCGGACCCCTGAAGCCCGGATCAAGCGGACCAACTTCCGGATCATCCGGCCACCGCGTGCGTGCGTGACTTGGGCCGAGGCCCGTGTACCCATTTCATCCCCTCGCCTACCCCTTCGCCCCTTGGGCTATAAATAGACCTTCTCCTCCCCATTTTTAGGGTTAGCAAAGGATTAGCTCATGTTTGTGTGAGAGCTTTGCTCATCCACTTGGTTTCCTTCTCCTCGGAGACGTGCCTCCAACGGAGAAGATCCTTCCAAGCGGATTCAAGACCCCCTCTTGGGTGGCCCCATCAAGGCCTCCTCTATGAGAAGAATCGGTTACCTTTGTATCGTCCTTTGTTGGACTTGGATCTTGTATCTCACCTTTGTGTTCATCGATCTAGCGCATGTGTGATCTATTCTTGTTGGTTGAGTGATTCTCTTGTGTTTCCTCTTGTGTTTTCCATTGTGTTTTCCCGTGTGTTCATCGTGTTCTTAGTCGGGACCTGTTCCTTTCATGAAAGATCGGCCGTACGGAGTTCCACTCCAGATCATCTTGGTATCATGAGCCACGTTGATCACGATTTCGGAGCCTCCCCTCTTCGTTTTCTAGCTTGATTTTGTTGTTTTTCGTCCTAATCCAAAAATCCCCACAAAAATAGCCCCAAATTTTTTTTATTGTGATTTGTGAGTTTTGATGATGTTTTGTTGGTTTTGATCCGTGATTTTGTTGTGTTGCAAGTGGATCTTACCTTCCCCCACCATCTCCACCTCGCAATCCCTCCAAAATCCGCAAAATCCTCGAATTTGTGGCCGTTTTCGTGTTCATCCCGAGCCATCCCCTAGCGAGATTGACCAGCCCAGACGTTCCGGACCGCCGTCCGGACGATCCGGCCCCAGCCCGGATGATCCGAACCCCGGCCCGGACGATCCGGACCCCGGCCCGGAGGATCCGGCTACAACGCCCGAAGGCACTCGAAGCTTCAACCTGAAGACGGATCATCTGGACCCAGGACCGGATCATCCGGCCACACCTAGACATCCGGACCAGGACCCGGACATCCGGACCTCCCGCAGCTGCTGCGACACACCCGGATCATCCGGACCGCCGAAGCCCGGATCATCCGACCAACTCCCGGATCATCCGGCCACCGCCTGCGTGCATGACTTGGGCCGAGGCTCGTGTACCCGATTCGTCCCCTCACTTACCCCTTCGCCCCTTGGGCTATAAATAGACCTTCTCCTCCCCATTTTTAGGGTTAGCAAAGGATTAGCTCATGTTTGTGTGAGAGCTTTGCTCATCCACTTGGTTTCCTTCTCCTCGGAGACGTGCCTCCATCGGAGAAGATCCTTCCAAGCGGATTGAAGACCCCCTCTTGGGTGGCCCCACCAAGACCTCCTCTAGGAGAACAACCGGTTACCTTTGTATCGTCCTTTGTTGGACTTGGATCTCACCTTTGTGTTCATCGATCTAGCGCATGTGTGATCTAGTCTTGTTGGTTGAGTTATTCTCTTGTGTTTCCTGTTGTGTTTTCCCTTGTGTTTTCCCGTGTGTTCGTCGTGTTCTTAGTCGGGACCCGCTCCTTTCGTGAAAGATCGGCCGTACGGAGTTCCACTCCACATCACTATGCATGCACACTTGAGGAGTGTCAAGTAGTATACCATCCTCGAGAGGGTCAAGTGAACACGTGTAAAGGAGATGACTCACCTTTGTGTATGTGAAGTAGATGTCGCACGTGTCACTTGCCAAATGGACTCTTTACATGGTGATCTTCGTAGGATGCTCCGCGACATTCTCTGTAAATATCAAACTCCTCATAGACTTATAGACCTGTGTACACTTAAGACACATTAGTCCCTTAACCTATAAGTCTTCAATACACCAAAATCACTAAGGGGCACTAGATGCACTTATAATCTCCCCCTTTTTGGTGATTGATGACAATATAGGTTAAGTTTTCAACGGGGATAAACATATGAAGTGTAAATATTGATATTGAGGAATTTGATTGCAAGATATAGAAGAACTCCCCCTGAAGATGTGCATAGTGAGGAATTTGCTTTTGAAGCAATGCACACTTCAAGAGTTAGAATCATGGAGATCTCCCCCTATATCTTGTAATTCATACACGCATTTGACACATAATATGAAGAATTTGAAATGAATGATGAAATATGGTGACTGATGTAATTCAGCATGCGTGCATCAACATTAACGAGGAATAAGCATGTAGAAAAACACAGCAAAAGTATCAGGCCACCATAGAGTGTAAGCTTATAACTCGATCCAGCAAAGTCATCAGAAGAACGAGTGTTGTAACTTCGCAAAAAAACGCCCATATAAGACAGAGACCAGCTTGAAGACTAACTCAAATTTCTCCCCCTTTGTCATCGAATGACCAAAAGGATCGAAAGATGAGGACTAACGCCCCTAAAGAATATCATGTTGATGGAGGAGCGCCAGCGTTGTTGCGGTCATTTGTTGTAGGGCCTACCACAGTGTCGTCCAAGTCTTCATGCTCTTCGGTTTCGCGCGATGAAGAATATGAGCTGGCCACCAAGGAAGGAACCTTGATCTTCTCGAATTTCTTCGGTGGAGGAGCAGACCAGTCAAAATCCTCCTTGAGACCCATTATAGCCCAGGTGCGACCGAAGACTTCATGGAGGTAGTAATGGTTTTTCTTCACTTCATTATGTGTAGCAGTCATGTTGTGAAGAATAGAACCAAACTGATGCTTAACCCATTTGTGGTTTCGATCCACCTTCTGGTGAAGACTAAGAAGCAGCTCACGATCAGTCATCACTCTTGGAGCTGTGGCTTGAGGATTTGTCTTGGATGCATTAGCAGCAGAATCATGAGTGGCAGAGTCATCATTGGTGGAATAAGATGCAGCTTTGCCAAACTGACCATCCAATGGACGAATGCCTTCATCTATAACAGCAGCAGCCTCGCCCTTTTCATCAGCTGAGGAAAATGTCCTTTTGAGGACTTCAATGGGGGGCAAGTAGCTGCCATGGTTGAGAGTGTCAACCTTGTAGTTGAGTGAAGACCTTGTTCTGATGAATCTCATAATCCAAGGTGTGTAAGGCTTCAACTCAAACAATAAGTCTAATGGAGCAAGCAACACAAGTAGATGATCCATAATATCCAAGCTCATGGTTTGGGGGTTCTCAAAAGAGAAGGATATCACCCTGAAAGCATGTCCTTGTGTGTTCTTCACAATGCCTAAATGCAAGCAAAAGCGGTGTAGAAGCGAGTCATGGTAGAATGTATGAGGCTCGCTCTCAAGAGCTCGAATGGTCAACTCACGTGAAGTGGAAGTCGATACAAAGTCTAAGTATCCTACACATGCACACAACAAAACAAAGAACATATGCGCATGGTAGATAAACACATCATCCATCATGATGGTTCTCATCTTTTGCACATAACCACTAGAAGCACAAGTGCATGAATAATATGATGCAACAAGGGCTATATTCATTGCACTAGGTATATGGTGCAGAGAAGTAAGACAAGCATGCTTCACAAGAAATATGTCAAAATCTCCAATCATATGTGATAATGCTAGGGGGGCAATCTCATTATCAAGGCTAAAATCATTCTTGCACTCAATACATGGAAAATCATCTAGCATGAGAGAGGCAACACATATGGATATATGACAAGAAGCAACAACAATCATGTGCAAATCATGTAGATTGTTGTCATCAACCGCATGGAATGAGCAAGTATAAATCATTGGTGATGTAACAAAGTCAAGCATAGAAATCATGTTGTGCAAACTAATGGAGCAAAGATGCAACACACTAGCGGAATTCATGGCAATTATGTCATGTGAGCAAATTGTATGCATAGACAATGTACATGACATATCGCAAGCACGAGCACAAAGCAAGATCATAGTGTCATCATAGGCATGGTGTACAAAGCAAACATGGCAATAACAAGCAATAGCTCCACCAAGCTTGCAAATACACATACAAGTACTCGAACCAATCGTCATGTGTAATGCAAAGCATGGGTCACAAATGCATGACAAAGGCATATGAATGATCATATCACACAAAGTGGACATGGCAATATGGGCATATTATATGAATGGACAACAACCCATAGCCAAGTGAGGGCCATGTAGAATGAATGCACGAAGTCTTTGCGCGAATAGAGCGGTGGGAAATTCAATCCATTTGATCCCAAGTCATCATTGCTCTCTAGAGCTTGTTTTGCCAACTCATGGGATTGTGAGGTTGACGAGTATTCATGGGTACCTACACAAAAGAGACACAAACCAAAGAAATTGTGTGCATGGTAAATATACACATCATCCATCATGATGTGCAAGTGCACGTGTGAGTTGGCACAAGATAAGCATCGCTCGAAGAAATTTCATGCATGGTATAAGAACATGTCATCCATCATGAAAGAATAGTTGTTATGTATAACACGATGGGGATGCAAATTGAGCATACACGTATATGGCACAACAATATCATTATGATTCATGGGGAGCATATTATGCCCATAATTACTGGGATCATGCAATGGATGGGATTGATCAAAATCTCCTAACATGTATGAGGAAACTATGGGGGTCTCCTCATGAGCAATATTGGAAACATCATATGCAGAGAATGGACAACATCCAAAACAATGCATATCCAAAGCTAGGTCATCATGGAATGGCGTATGAGATAAATGATGCAAAGGGAGCATAGCAATATCATCACAAGAAAAACAAATGCCAATAACCATGGGCTTGTCATCTATGCCATAAGTGAAAATTGGGTTTATTTAAATGGCGTATGCATATTCACTATGACGAGATTGCAAATATGACATATGGTTGATCTCATGCATAGCATATGACAAGTCAAGCAAATTGTCAAACATGATGTGACCTAGAGAATTGTCATAAGAAATCCTATGTAACATGGCATCACAACTAATAAACTCCACATGAGAATCATCATACTCATCGTAAATTGGCAAGAAATCATCACATGAGGAAGTCACACTAGCATGAATTATGGAAATAGGTTGATCAACATCATGCAAGCAAGCAATTTCAAGAATGTCCACTAGTGGGACTAGAGCATCACCTTCACCTATGTTACCTTTTCCATTCCACTCAAGTGGTGTAGGTGAGGTGGGAAAGACCAAATGGTGGTCATCGTCATCTTGATGGAACCATGTGGGGGGTGCATCATATTCCACCATGGCCATCATCTTGTCCAAAGGGAGGACGTAGTCGTCGCGAATCGGTGCATCATCATATATGGGACCTAGCACCAAATAAGAAGACACTATAGAGGTAGAGGTTAAGTTGTTAGAAATCATAGTTGCCTCACATGCCCTATCAACTATCGCACTCTCTTTATGTGGTGGTTCACTCACTCCCTCAAGGTAGGTGCACTCAATGTCGCATATGGTGGAGTCACTCATCTCATTCAAGTCGTGGGGGTTGTGGCTCTCCTCACATGGGAATTGGGGCAACTCGTCATATATGGGGCTAGTGGTGAAGCCACTCTTACTCTCAATATGGTGGCACAAGTCACTCAAGTCATCATACGTCGCCGTGGTCGAAGGGAAAATCCCATGCTCAACCATCTCGTCACCGTCGCCGTTGATGAAGGCCGAAGATGGCACATCATCACTCTCGCCTCCTAAGATGGAAGCATCATCCTTTCTCGCCACCTTGTCGCTCGCCTCCAAAGCGTGTTCCTTGATTGGCTCCATAGTCGTAGTCGTCGCCACACCGTCTTGAAAAATAGTCGAAGTAGAGTCGGCACCATCAATGCCACAAAGAGGGATGGCAACGAAGTCGAACTTGGGAGCATCGTCTTGGAGCTCGTCGGGCTTGGAAATCTTGGTGGTACTATCCTCATGCTTGTTCTCAGGGAGCTTGGTCGTATTGAAGTTAGATTGGGGTGGAGAAGCCTTGGCCTTCATGAGTTCTTGTTCCGCCTTGAGAGCACCAATGTAGTAGTCGTCGAGGGACTTGTAGTTCTAGAGGAAGATAGTCTTGGAGATGTCGTTGTGCAATCCCATCATGAAGTGGAACTTCGTCGAAATGGGGTCGTCCACGCCGGCTCGTCGCAAGGCATTCTTCATCTCCTTGAAGTACTCATCGATGCACTTGGATCGTTGAATGGTGTTCTCCAATTGGCGTAGAAGTTGTTACGTGTAGGTTGGAGGCACAAACTCTCGCCGCAAAGCTCTCTTCGTCTTGGGCCAACTCATGTCGTATCCCGCCGAAGGTGTGTGAAGCCACCATGTGGACGCGTAGTCATGGAAGTTCCTTGTGCCGCACTTCACTTGATCTTCGGGAGGAACTTGATGTAGCTTGAGGTAGTCATCCACTAAGCGCTCCCACTCGAGATACTCCTCGGGTTCTTGAGTCCCATAGAAAGGAATCGCGTGGTCGATGTCAAGGTTGTAGTAGCTTGTGGAAGTCGCGGACTTGAGCTTGGGGAGCTTCTCTTGAGCGTAGTCTCGAGGTGCTTGTTGGCGAAGATGTCGTATGTCCATAGGCGAAGATGCCTTGAAGTTGCCTGGCGAAGATGCCAAGGGAGATGGTGAAGTCGTTGAGCGGTTGTTGGTGTTGAGCTCATGACCTTCATGTTCTTGTCGGTGGTGATGGTGTCGACGCTGATGTGATCTTGCCGGAGATGGTAGCTCGGAAGCATATGCTCTTGAGCGTCTTCTCGAAGATGAGGAAGATCGCTTGTAGGACTTGATGAGGGCTTTGATCTCCTCCATTTGAGCTTTCATCTTGGCGTCGTTGGAGTTTTTCGTGGCATCAAACTCGTCGTTCTTGTTCTAGACCGAAAGTGAAATGCCTTGCCTATCCATCACAAGACTCGAGTATAGGTGAGTAGGAAATGAGATAAACAATACCAAGTTACCTTTTCCCAAAGTTGAGGATGTATCCCGTTTCACTCAATGTGAAATGAAAGAATAGTGGAATTGGTACCGGACTTGTTCACTCACACCTGTCAAGTAAAGATTACGGTGGAGCTTGGTGAGGATAGTGGCAAAAATATTTGATGCAAAATGTTAGCAAGAGTCAACAATGTTGAAAAAGATTCACAAATTCTCAAGTGAAACAAGTAGACCAATAGCAATATGTGGCACACGGAAACACACACACGGATAGATAAATGGGGTCGTGCAACCAAGGAATGAGCGCAAAATGTGGAATCCACGGAAAACGCTCGTCTTGCACAACTCAAGAGAGATACTAGCACGATTTCTCAATAGGTGGATACGACACTTGTGCAGTACCTATAAGATGCAAAATGGACAAACTTTCTATCCCAAGTATGCTATGTATGTATGGTTCCCGGTGTTTCTCTCAAGATGATCCAAGATGATCGGATATGACAATCTTATATGCAATGTGGTATGATGCTATGGCACTTGGTTACAAGCTTCTTTGCTTAGTCTTTTTCTTTGGCTTAAAAGCTTATTTCTTTCTCTTTTTTTTTGATATGGCCACTTTGCGAAATGCACAAACCAAGATAGCAATTGCGTATATGCGGGAACTATCTTGTGGCACAAGAGATGATATGATGGTAGCAAGATGATACCAATATGATATGGTAGGTATGCAATGTAAGGTGTATATCAATGATCACTAATGTGCACAAGTAACGTTGCCGACAATACTCAAATGGCTAGTCTCGATAGGCAAGTGACGCAAAATGGGCTAGGGGTTATCAATGCAATTGCAAGGAGAATGTACAATGATTGGATACCACTATAACAAGATGATATAGAGGTTACCGTCAATGGAGATGATGAGTGGCGGTGTTCTTGATATAGATACCAAGATGATGGAGACTCATCCCTAAGTAGGAGAAACACCTTAGGAAATGGAAAAACCGCAAACTCAAAATCTCAAGGACAAAAGTCAAATGGTGGTAGCGGAATGCGGTGGTGGTTGCGGAAGTATTGGTGGAAACCCGTTAAAAATGGGTTATGGTGGTGGAAGAGTATGATGGATATGCATGGTGTCAAAGTTGGTAGCATGGTCCCTAAGTAGCCGAAACACCTTAGGAGACACAACTCACAACACAAACAAAAATGGGTTAAGTTGGGGTGGCGGAAGTGTATGGTAGGCAATCCTATGCGGAAGTTATGGTGGTGGTTGATGAAGAAGCAACCGTCCCTAAGTAGCCTAAACACCTTAGGAGACTCAGGTCACTAATCAAACAACCTCAAATGCTATGGGGAACAAAATGGGTTCGGTTGTGGAAGGCTATGGTGGTATTACGGATGATATGGTGGAAGCCCTAGGCAAAGATGCCAAAGTACCAAAAATTTGATGGTGTCAAAAGGTGGTGAAACCAAGGTGAGGAGCTCGGGCACATTAATAGCTTGAAAACGAGCCAAAGTACACTCAAATCGGAGTTCGAAGCGTAAAGTTGTCATGAAAACGGTGAAGAAAGCTGATTCTGAAATTTCGGTGAAAGTTTCTGGTTAGGCCGGAAGTTCCGGGCCTAGGGCCGGAAGTTCCGTGCTCCGGAAGTTCCGCGGGTCGCGGAAAAAGTCTCGGGGTAGCTGTGGGATTTTGGGTAAACTTTCTTTTTAGGACGGAAGTTCCGGGGCTAGGATGGAAGTTCCGGGGGACGGAAGTTCCGGTTGAGTCCGGATGTTCCGGGGGTCATGGAATTTCTTCCGGGATGAACCCTAAATTCTAGATCTGAGAACGGGGGAGGAAAAATACGATTTCCCAGGGTAAAATTGAGAAGATTACGTGGATGGAAATGGGGGAAAAGATGGGGAAGGCTAGATCCACTTGAAACACAACGAATCCATGGATCAAAATCAACAAAACATCATCCAAACCAACAAATCACAAAAACATTTGGGGCTATTTTTGGTGGGGATTTTCGGATTTAGGACGAAATCAAGCAAAAGAAGGCTAGAAAACGATGAGGGGGGCTCTGAAATCGTGATCAACGTGGCTCATTATACCAAGATTATGTAGGGTAGAACCCTAACGGCCCGATCTTTCACAAAAGGAGCACATCTCGCAAAGAACACGAAGAACACGGGGAAGAACGGAGAGAAAACACAAGGGGAAACACTCAAGAACAAGTCCAATCACACATCCACAAGACAATCAAACACACAAGATCCACAAGGAACATGAACAACAAAGGGAATGATACAAGGTAGATTTCATCTCCGTGAGTAGGTCTTGAGGATATCCTAGACGGATCTTCCCATGAAGGGGTCTTGAATCCGCTTGGGGGATCTTCTCCGAGGAGGCGCGATCTCCGAGGAGAAGGTAACCAAGTGGATGAGCAAAGCTCTCACACAAATATGAGCTAATCCTTTGCTAACCCTAGAATGGAGGAGGGGGATGAGTATATATAGTGGTAGCCACGAAGGGGTAAGTGAGGGGCGAAAGGGTACATGGGCTTCGGCCCGAGTGTCTGTGCGTAGGCGGGGCCGGAAGTTCCGGGGGCGGATGGAAGGTCCGAGCGCCGGAGGTTCCGGGCGAAGGTCTGGGCAGGGTCCGGGCTATCCAGAGAGTTGGCACACTCTCGGACGGCTTCGATGCGTCGAGGCCGGAAGTTTCGGGATGGCCGGAGGTTCCGGGGGCCGGAAGTTCCGGGCAGCGGCCGAAAGTTCCGGGCTTTCCAGAAGCTTGTCCATGCTTCTTGTTCCTTCTCTTCCACGCTTCCCTCGCGGATGGTGTAGTTGTTCCTTGGCGCTTGCAGTCCTCCTCGACATTCGTGAAGCTCTGACAATACCTATGCATGCACATGGGAGGAGTGTCAAGTAGTATACCATCCTCGAGAGGGTCAAGTGAACACGTGTAAAGGAGAAGACTCACCTTTGTGTATGTGAAGTAGATGTCGCACGTGTCACTTGCCAAATGGACTCTTTACATGGTGATGTTCGTAGGATGCTCTGCATCAAATCCCTAGGCAAAGATCCAAACTTCTAAAACTTTGATGGAGTCAAAAGGTGTTGGAACCTATCTAGATGGATGGGGCTTGTCAATAGCTACTCAACGAGCTAAAGAACACGAAAATCGGACTCCGGATGTGAAAGTTAGGGTCAAAACTGTCAATCAGCCGAGGCTGAACCTGGGAGGGGCGGTTGTACCGCTTGCGGGGGCGGTTGTACCGCTCCTGGAGTGTACTGGGGCACCCATTTTTGGCTGCCAGGTGATGGGGGAGCGGTAGTACCGCCTTGAGGGCCGGTTGTACCACTTTTATCTGGAAAATTTTCAGATCTGGATACGGGATGAACTTTGGGGCGCAAAATGATGATTTCTGGGGCAAAATAGGGAAGATTTTGTGGATGGAAAGTGGAAAAACTTTGGGAGATGCTAGATCCACTCGAAACCAAGCAAATCCATGGATAAAAATCAACAAAGCTTCATCAAAACCAACAAACAAAAAAATTGGGGCTATTTTTGGTGGGGATTTTCGAAATTGGGGAAGAACACAACAAAAATTAGGCTAGAAAACAAGGAGGGGAGGCTCCAAATTCATGATAAACCTAAGCTCTGATTCCATATGATACGGGGCTAACCCGGTGTAGGCCGATCTTTCACGATTGGAGTGGACTCCCTCGATGAACACGAAGAACACGGGGAAGAACAGGGAGAAAGCACAAGGGCAAACACTCAAGAACAAGTCCAATCACACATCCACTAGACAATCAAACACACAAGATCCACAAGGTACATGAACAACAAAAGGAAATATACAAGGTAAATTTCATCTCCATGAGGAGGTCTTGATGGGGCCACCCAAGAGGGGGTCTTGAATCCAAGGGGGATCTTCTCCGTAGAGGGGCCGCGGTCTCTCTCAAACAGTATATCTGTATGGATGAGCAAAGCTCTATCTCACATATAAGCTAAACCAATGCTAACCCTAGAAAGGAGGTGGAGGTGGTCTATTTATAGTCTAAGCCACGAAGGGGTAAGTGGGAGAGGGATACAAGGCCAAAGGCCCGCGGCTGCGCACAGGCAGGGCGGTAGTACCGGTCATGGGGCCGGTAGTACCAGTTTTAGCGGTTGAAATGGTTGTTCCAGTGCTATACCGGCCTTGCGCCGCTCGATTACAGAAGGTTGACCGGTAGTTGGGCGGTTGTACCGGTCGACTGGCAGTTGGGCGGTAGTTGGGCGGTAGTACCAGTATTTCTGCGCGGGGGGATTCCTCTTCTTCCTTCTCTTCCATGCTTCTCTCATGGATGGTGTAGTTGTACACTTGTGCTCACACTCCTCCTCCTTGTCCAAGATGTTCCAACAATACCTATGTATGCACACGAGAGGAGTGTCAAGTAGTATACCATCCTCGAAGGGGTCAAGTGAAAACGCGTACAGGAGATGATTCACCTTTGTGTATGTGAAGTAGATATCACACGTGTCGCTTGCCGAACCGACTCTTGACATGGTGATGTCCGTAGGATGCTCCGCCTTAGGATGGCATCGCGATCTTCTCTTTTGTCGTAGTTGTGCAAGCGGAAGATTTTGTAAACCTTCAATGCCCATGATATGTACTCTTCGGGATCATTGCTTCCGGAAAACTTGGGCATGATGAACTTTCGCTTGCCGTATCGTTGCTCTTCATTTTGTTGGGGTCGGGGATGATGACGCCCATGTCGTTGAGGATTGACAAACTCATGTTGCTCTTGGCGAGGAGGGTTGTCGAACTCAAGTTGCTCTTGTCTTGGAGGATTTCCATCGTCTTCATGCTCTTGATGAACTTGATGTTCTTGTGTAGCATGAGGAGGCGCTTGTCGATCTTGACGAGGAACTTGAGGATGCACACGTGATTGATAAAGCCTTTCTTGAACTTTGTCGCGAAGCGCTTCTTGGTGCTCACGAGCTTCGTGGCCTCGATTGGCTACTACTCGACTTGAATCGCGGAGGGCATGTTGCGCCTCAAGTGCTTGAGCTTCACGAATTTTTGTTCTTGGCATTGTACCTCAGCATCTTGTGCATCTTGGTGTTGACGCCCTTGCTCCTCTTGTTCTTGTTGGCATTGACGTTGTCGTTCTTTTGCTTGCGCGAATGTAGCTTGGTTTTGACAATGTCGATGCTCTTGAGAGGCGGTGTCATGTGGAGGATTGCGGTTGGCTTGACGATCTTGACGCACGGCACGACGAAGACTGTTCATTGTCGGGGTACTTGAGCCAAAGATAGTGTCATCAGAGTAGACTTGAGTGGCTCGTTCTTGAGTAGGACAAAGTGGTAGAAGAGCGGTTGACCAACAAGGCACGAACCTCGTCCATTCTTGCATCATTCTCGTGCTTGTGTTCGTCGAGCTTGTTGTCGAAGTAGTCTCTTGTGGGTTGCTCAGAGAGTTGCAAGTCGGTGGCGAGGTTGTCAATGCGGTCACTCATTTCTTGTTGCTCTTGATGCAAAGCTCGTTGTGCACCAAAGAGGTGGCTCTTTGTGACGTAGGATGACATGTCGTCGTTTTGCTCCAAGAAGAGTGGGTTGGCCTATCCATCATTCCAAAGAAAATATGTGAGTGGGAGAAAGAGAAGAACTTATACCAAATGTACCTGGACCGATGTTGAAGATGGATCAATGATCACTCAATGTGTAACAAGGAAATAGCACAATTGGTACCAATTCTTGTCGGTTTCTCACACCTACACAAGTAAAACCTTATGGTGCAGCTTGGTTAGGATGGTGGAACAAAATTTGATGCAATTGTTAATGATACTCAATAATGTTGGAAAAGATTCACAAATTTGCAAATGCAACAAGTAGACCAATAGCAAGATGTGGTACACGGAAACACAACGCAGATAGATAAGTGGGGTCATGCAACCAAGGAATGAGCCAAAATGTGGAATCCACGAAAAATGCTCGTGTTGCACAACACTAGAGAGACACTAGCACGATTGCACAATAGGCGGATACTAAACTTGTGCACAACCTACTAAGCAAAACTGCAATGACTTTATCCCAAGTAAGCTATATGTATGGTATTCCGATGATATGATCCAAGATGATCGAGTATGACAATCTTAATGTTGTATGATACTACGGTTGTTGCTTATAAGCTATTTGCTTATCTTTCCCTTTTTCTTAAAAGCTTGCTTGGCTCTTTGCGTGTGAGCTCTTTTCCCCTGCAATGTTTCACGAACCAAGATAGCAATTGAGTGTATGCGAAGACAACTTTGTGACACAAGAGATGATACCAAGATATGCACCATGATGATATGGTATGTATGTGTAACGCCCCCGATGCGGCTATATCTCCCACGTGTCGAGGCACGACTTAGAGGCATAACCGCATTGAAAGCAATGTCGCAAGTGAGGTAATCTTCACACAACCCATGTAATAATTAAGGGAAAGAGATACATAGTTGGCTTACAGTCGCCACTTCACACAGTACATAAATAAACATCCATCATTCAGAGTACACTCAAGGTCCGACTACGGAACCAAAATAAAAGAAGATACCCCAAATGCTACACAGATCTCCGAATCGTCCCAACTGGGCACAACTACTGATCATCAGGAAAAGACACATAGTAACGACCACGATCCTCGTCGAACTCCCACTTGAGCTCGGTTGAGTCACCTGCACTGGCATCATCGGAACCTGCAACTGTTTTGGAAGTATCTGTGAGTCACGGGGACTCAGCAATCTCACACCCGCGAGATCAAGACTATTTAAGCTTATAGGAAGGACAGAGTAGTAAAGTGGAGCTGCAGCAAGCGACTAGCATATATGGTGGCTACATCGCAAAAGAGAGCGAGAAGAGAAGCAAAGCACGGTCGTGAAACTAATAGCGACCAAGAAGTGATCTGAACTACTTACGCCGACATAACTCCAACATCGTGTTCACTTCCGGACTCCGCCGAGAAGAGACCATCACGGTTACACACGCGTTGATGTGTATTTTATTTGAGGTCAACTTCGGTTTTCTACAACCGGACATTAACAAATTCCCATCTGCCTCATAATCATGGGCACGGCTTTGAAAGATATTACCTGCAGGGTGTCCCAACTTAGCCCATTATAAGCTCTCACGGTCAACGAAGGATGTTCCTTCTACCGGGAAGACCCGATCAATCTCGGAATCCCGGACTACGAGACATTTCGACAGCAATAAAACAAGACCAGCAAAGCCACCCGATTGTGCCGACAAATCCCGATAGGAGCTGCACATATCTCGTTCTCAGGGCACATCCGGATGAGACAGGCTACGAGTAAAACCAAGCCTCGAGTTTCCCGTGGTGGCCCTCAGGCGGCTCGGTTCGGGCCAGCACTCGAAGGAGCACTGGTCCGGGGTTAAAATAAAGATGACCCTCGGCTCGCGAAAACCGGGGAAAAGGCTTAGGTGGCAAATGGTAAAACCAATGTTGGGCCTTGCTGGACGAGTCTTATTCAAAGCGAACTGTCAAGGGGTCCCATAAATCACCCAACCGTAAGGAACGCGAAATCAAGGAACATAACACCGGTATGACGGAAACTAGGGTGGCAAGAGTGGAACAAAACACCAGGCATAAGGCCGAGCCTTCCACCCTTTACCGAGTGTATAGATGCATTAATTATAGCAGATATATATTGTGATATCCCCAACAAGTAAACATGTTCCAAAGAGGAACAACATCTCCATGTTCCAACAAGGAACAAACTTCAGCTTCACCTGCAACTAGCAACGTTATAAGAGGGCTGAGCAAAGCGGTAACATAGCCAATCAACGGTTTGCTAGGAGAGGATGGTTAGGGGCTGACATGGCAATATGGGTGGCATGATATAGCAAGTGGTAGGCATCGCAGCATAGGCATAGCAAAAGAGCGAGCAACTAGCATAGCAAAGATAGAAGTGATTTCGAGGGTATGGTCATCTTGCCTGCAATGTTCTCAGAGTTGTCGAAAGCTTGATCCTCGTAAGCATTCTCAACAGGTTCCTCGTTCACGTACTCGTCTCCCGGCTCTACCCAAAGCAACAACACAAACAAAGGAACCACAATATATCACGGTGCAATGCACAATCAACATGATGCAAAACATGACATGATATGCGGGATGCGATATGCAATGCGTATGTGCCCTCCAGAAGGTAAATGATGAACCAGGCATCAACTTGGCAAACCAAGTATGATACTGGAAAGATGAGATGATTTCGGTTGAAATCGATATAAAGATCACCGGAATCGGATGCACGGTTTGCAAATGACAAGCAAAACAAGAATGGCGCAAATCTGCCATTAACAGGATGATGCCACTTATCAAGCAACAATTAATTAAGCTACTGCACCCAAACGTACCAACAAAGTACATGGCAGTGATCTACACAAGATGCTCGACAAAAGATGAGCACTGAGCTACGGCTAGTTCACATCATAACAGGTTCAAACAAGCATGGCAAAAGTGCACAAAATATCAGGCTGGACATGTCAAAAACAGCATCAGGTTGCAATGTTCAGAGCAACAAAACTACATGCTAAAGGAACTTAAAATAGAAAAACATGGCATGGCATGAATCTACTCAAAGCATAGAGAAAAAGTCCCTTACTGACCATAAGCCAAAAAGGATCAGAAAATATAGTAACACTCATGTCAATATCGAAAGTCTCGTTAACAGATTCAGCAACATGGCATGTCAAAAACTGATAACAAGTAGGCATGTTTACAAGCTCAATGCACTCACTACAGAGCCTTATATGAAAAACTAATCATACATACATCAAGAAGACATGGCATAGAAGACATACATGGCAAGAACAATAACATAGCATACATGGATCAACCACAACAACCTAGGCAAAATTGAATAACATGTAAACAATCTGCCAGGAAACATTTGGTAGCGAAAGTAGAGCTCGATTGACTCAAGCTATGGCACTCCATAATTGCAAACAAAGGCATGGATGGATAGAGCAAGACATTTTTTACAAAACATCCTTACTGAAGTATCTCAAAATATGCATAGATCTCTCGGTATCATCAAGTTAACATGGCATCAAAATATCAGCTAAACAGGGCTGAAAACAGCAACATCGGGACACCTACTTTGCATGCTTGTGCTAGTCACCACATAGATCACAAAAATACATGGCATATACCCCTGGAAAGATGGCATGGCATTTTACAAAACACATGTAGGACTCAACTTCATAGGGTGCACACAATAATCATGGCAAAAATAACAAAAGTGCAAGTTCTGTTAAGAAACAGAAACTAACATCACATAGCCCTCTTCTAACAGCATTTCAGGCACCAAGATGAGCTCAAATGAAAATGATGCAATGAGATGAAATGATCTACTCTTCGAGGCGAACATTTTGATATATTATACGCGCAAAATGGAGCTACGATGACAAAGTTACACCACGTTGAAAATGCAACAAAATAACAATAGATGCAAAAGACTTAGAAGAAAAATGGAGGGGGGAGAAGAAGTCAACGGCTCGGTTGCTCAGATCCGATCCGATCGGGATCGTGGGCGGCGGCGGCGCGGCTCGCCGTAGGAGGCGGCCGGTCAGGGCGCCGCCGGAGGCGGTCGGCGGCGGCGGGCGGTGGCGCGGGCGGCGGCGCGGCGCGGCGGCGCGCATGACCGGCCTTGGCGGGCGGCGGGCGGGGCCGGGGAGGCGGCCGGGCGGCGGCGCTGGGCCGGGCGGCGGGAGGCGGCCGAGGCGGCGGGAGGCGCTGGGCGCTGGCGGCGTCAGGGCCCGAGGGCCGCCGAAGGGCTCGGGCGGGCGGGCGGCGGAGGCGGCGGCCGGGTGCCACGTGGTGGCTCCAGTTGGCCGGGCGGCGGCGGGCGGACGCGTCCGCTCGCCGGACGTGTCCGCGGCGCGAGGGGCAGATTTTAGGGTTTGGGGTGGAATGATCCGGATTTTTCGGGGAGGTGTTTAAATAGGCATAGAGGAGCTAGGAGAGTCCAAATGAGGTGTAGTTTTACCACACGATCGTGATCGAACGACGGAGAGCATGGAAGTGACTTAGATGGGTTATTGGGCTGTTTTGAAGGGGTGTTGGGCTGCAACTTAAAAGAGGCCTTTGCGAGAGTGCGGTTAACCGTTGGAGTACCAAACGAGCTCCAAATGACCCGAAACTTGACCGGTGGTCTACGGGTGGTATACCAAGGCCACTAGACAAACCTCGGTCCATTTCGAGAAGGTTTAATACCCGCACACGGAAAAACGTAAAAGGGGCCACCGGGGGAGATAGGAGCGCCGGATTGCAAAACGGACAACGGGAAAAATGCTCGGAATCATGAGACGAACACGTATGCAAATGCGATGCACATGATGACATGATAAAAAATGCATGACATAGACAAAATGCAAAAAGAGGAAAAACCCAACCACGGAGGGAAAATCATATATCAATGCCGAAAATGGCAAGAGTTGGAGTACAAATGTGGAAAGTTACTTCCGGGGTGTTACAACACTCCACCACTACAAGAGGATCTCGTCCCGAGATCTAGGACTGAAAGAACTCCGGATATTCGGAACGGAGGTGATCCTCGCGCTCCCAGGTAGCTTCTCGGTCGGAATGGTGTGACCACTTCACTTTCAGGAATTTGATTGACTTGTTACGAGTCTTGCGCTCGGTTTCTTCAAGAATAGCAACGGGGTGCTCATGATAAGAGAGATCTTCTTGAAGGTCAATCTCTTCGAAGTTGATAGTGCGTTCAGGAGTCTTGAAGCACTTGCGAAGCTGTGACACGTGGAACACATAGTGCACGTTTGCAAAGTTGGATGGAAGCTCAAGCTGATAGGCAAGATCGCCTCTTTTGCCAATGATCTTGAAAGGACCCACGTATCTAGGGGCAAGCTTCCTTTGATACCGAGCGACGAGTGCCTTTCATTGAGAGACGCGAGGTAGACATGGTCTCCGATTTCAAAAGCCACATCACGGTGCTTATCATCATAATAGCTTTTCCGCGCGATTATGCGGCTTTGAGATTCTCACGAATGATCTTGCACATTTCTTACGCTTCGTGATCAAGTCATTGCCAAGAAGTTGGCGTTCACCTGTCTCAGACCAATTGAGAGGAGTACGGCACTTTCTGCCATAGAGAATTTCGAATGGGGCCTTGCCCGAACTCGCTTGGAAGCTGTTGTTGTAGGAGAACTCGGCATAAGGAAGACAATCTTCCCACTTCATACCGAAGGAAATGACACAAGCCCTGAGCATATCTTCAAGGATTTGATTTACTCGCTCGACTTGGCCACTTGTTTGAGGATGGAAAGCTGTCTTTGAAACGAATGTTGGTGCCCATGGCCTTCAAAAGAATCCCAAAACTTGGAGGTAAAGATGCTGCCACGGTGCGAAGAGATCATTTGTGGAATGCCGTGCAAGGAGACAATCACGAGGTGTATAGCTCGCCAACCGAGCTGCTGTGATGGATTCTTTGATAGGAAGAAAATGAGCCACTTTAGTAAGCTTGTCAATGACAACGAAGATAGCATCATTTCCACGCTTGGACTTAGGAAAACCAGTCACAAAGTCCATTTCGATATGATCAAACTTCCATTCGGAATAGCAAGAGGTTGGAGGAGACCAGCTGGTCTTTGGTGTTCGCTTTCACTCTTCTAGACATCACACTCATTCACGAATTGAGCAATTTCTCGCTTCATTCGAGTCCACCAATATGACTGCTTGAGGTCATGGTACATCTTCGTACTTCCAGGATGAATGGATAGAAGCGAATTGTGAGCCTCGTTCATAATGACTTTTCGCAGATCACCCTTAGGAACCACAATCCGGTCCTCAAAGAACAGAGTGTCTTTGTCATCAACGTGGAAGCACTTGTACTTGGAAATGCCCTTGTCGATACCACGTTTCACCTTTTTCACCATGGTATCCAGAAGTTGAGCCTCACGAATCTGATCTTCCAAAGTAGGAGAGACTATGAGGTTGGCGAGAAAGCCTTGAGGAACAACTTGAAGATTCAGCTTGCGGAAAGCTTCACAGAGATCCGGCTGAAAGGGCTTGAGGATTAGACTGTTGCAGTAAGCTTTCCTGCTCAAAGCATCTGCAATGACATTGGCCTTGCCCGGAGTATATTCAATACTTGGGTTGTACTCTTGAATCATTTCGACCCATCGAGTCTGCACTGAGGTTGAGGTTGGGCTGAGTGAAGATGTACTTGAGACTCTTGTGATCGTGAAAATGTCCACTTTCCTTCCCAACAAGAGATGTCTCCACGTTATTAATGCATGGACAATCGCCGCCAACTCAAGATCGTGAGTGGGGTAGTTCTTCTCGTTGGGCTTCAATGGCGAGAGGTATAAGCCACAACTCTCTTCTCTTGCATTAACACAGCACCGAGACCTTGAAGAGAAGCATCACGAGAAAACTTCAAATGGCTTGGATTCATCGGGAGGAGTCGAGCAGGAGCTGTGACGAGTTTCTCTTTGAGAGTATTGAAAGCAACGTCACACTCAGGAGACCAGACATACTTCACATGCTTCTGGAGAAGGTTGGAAAGAGGCTTTGCAATCTTGGAGAAGTTCTCAAGGAATCTTCGGCAATAGCTTGCAAGACCAAGAAAGCTGCGGAGCTGCTTGACATTCTGAGGAGGTTCCCAATTCACAATTGCGGACACCTTCTCGGGATTAACAGCGATGCCCTTGGCGGAGATGATATGACCAAGATAAAGCACTTCATCAAGCCAAAATTCACATTTGGAGAACTTAGCATAGAATTGATACTCTCTGAGCTTGTCTAGCACCAATCGCAAATGCTTGGCATGATCCTTCTTATTCTTGGAGAAGACCAAAATATCATCGAGATAGACCAAAACGAATTCATTGGTGTAGGGGTTGAATATGAAGTTCATCATCCGAGAGAATGTTGGAGGAGCATTGACAAGGCCGAAAGACATGACAGTATATTCATAAGAACCAAAGCTTGTTCTGAATGCTGTCTTGGGAATATCTTGTTCACGAATGCGAATCTGATGATACCCCATACGAAGGTCAATCTTGGAGAACACTGTAGCACCTTTGAGTTGCTCGAAAAGCTCATTGATGTTGGGAAGTGGATACTTGTTCTTGATTGTCTTCTTATTCAATGGACGGTAATCGACGCAAAGTCGGTCCGTGCCTTCCTTCTTCGGACAAAAGAACACCACAACCCCAAGGAGATGAACTCGTCCGATCAAACCAGACGCTCTTGTTCATCAAGCTGCTTCTTCAATTCCTTCAGCTCATCAGGTCCAAGCTTGTATGGACGCTTGCAAGCGGGTTCGATGCGGGCTCAAGATCGATAACGAACTCAAGCGGCCGATGAGGAGGCATACCCGAAGCTCTTCGGAAAGACATCTTGGTACTCACAAACGATGGAATCGAGAGATAGCATTCAGTTCGCCCTTCTCATTGAGAGAAAACAACCGAATGGTTTCGTCACGAGCGGCATAGATGATCACATCATTAGAAGAGTGAGTCAATTGAATTTCCCTGGCAGCACAATCAAGCTGAGCTTTGTGCTGATAAAGCCAGTCCATTCCGAGAATAAGATCAATATCCGAGTCACCGAGAACAATTGGTTTAGCCAGAAATCTATAATCGCCCATCTTGATACCGACATTTGGAACCAACATGGTAGATCTCAAATGCTTAGCCAGAGAAATAACTTGCATAGCTTTAGGTAATGCCTCTGTATCAAAATTGTGCTTGATGCAAAAGGATATGACATGAAAGAATGCGATGCACCAAAGATCAAATAAGACTTTGGCAGAATATCATTAATCGGAAGATTACCCATTATCACATCGGAAGATTCCTCCGCTGAGCTGCATTCATCATGTTCACCTTTGCGACTTGGGATTATGCTTGACCACTGCATTGCTGGAAGATTTCACAGAGGAGGAGGCGGAAGGCGCCTGGTGGAAGCACTTGTTCGCATAGTGACCTTCTCACGACATTTGTTGCAAGTCACCTCGAGAGCGGACGGTGGTAAGGAGCACTTGACCTTGGAGCTTGAGAATTAGACTTGTTACGATAGCTTGGGTTCGGTGGGTGGGAAGATCCACGCCACCTGAGTTCTTCTGCCGATAAGGTGAAGGAACGGAGGAGGAGGAAGGAAAACTTCTGCTGCTTAGCTGCCACTTGAGAGGAAGAAGAAGACTGAACTGCATCCCCGATTCTCTTCTTAGAAGCCTCACATTTGAGCTGGGCAGCTTCTTGCTTGAGCCATGTTGTAGAAATCATCATACTTATCTCGCTCAAAAAGCACAAGAGCTAATTGCAGATCTTCTCTCGGACCACCTCTGAATTGATAGATCATACTCTTCTCATCGAGCACGTCTTGCTTAGCAAAACGAAGCGAGCTTTCGAACTGGATATTGTATTGATAGACAGACATGTTGCCCTGCTTGAGATTGCGGAACTCCTCACGCTTGCTCTCAACAACACTTTTGGAATGTGATGAGCTCGAAATCACGGCGGAACTCATCCTGTAATGACACGACCTCCTCTGGAATCTTTGTATTGTTGGTACCACTCAGCAGCTTGATCCTTGAGTTGAAACGATGCAAACTTGACAAAGTCCTCGGTCGACATTGCTACAATCAAAATGCTTGCAAATGTCCATTAACCAATAAATCGTCTGTGGCCTCAACACGTAAACCGAAAGACTTCGCTGATTAGCGAGGAACCGACCGAGAGTAGCAAAGTGTGGCTGATTGTTGCCTTGACCTTGATTTCCTTGATTGCCTTGCCCCGAGTACGTTCTTGCAAGAGCTGCAAAATCATCGAGCATTGGCATTGGTGGCTGCCATGATAGCTTGCCGAGCCTCTGGAGGCGGAGGTGGAGGTGGAGGGTTCGACTGATCCCCATCATTGCGATCCGGATTCAGACGCGTTGGCGGAGCCATCCTGAAGAGGGTGACATCCGTTAGTCCTTTGATAGACAAATAGATAAGTAGAATCAACGGATAGAAATTGCAACATATAGTATTCACAATAAACATTCGAACAAGAATGAAGGAATGAATTCCAAAGTTAATCATCACACGTCCATTAAGGTGAGAAGCCACTTAGATAAAGATATGGAAACAACATCTGTCTTAGAAACAATTCGAATATCACAACTGAAAACAAAAGATTGGCTTCTAGAATGAGCCGGAACAAACACATGATAGAGATTTCGCCCAAAGTGTTCGTGGTGGGGCCCACACGGACACACGTATAGCGGACGTCACGAATGACAAACAAGACATCCCCGAATCAGCATAGCCAAGGATTCTTTAAGACGCCTCGCGACCATCAGAATCGACCGTGAATGGGCGGACCACTAGACGTTGAACCCCAATCTCAAATCATACATCCGTTGGAAAGAATATCCCGTAAGCTACTAGAATTCCCACCTATAAACTCCGAAACTTTCTGGTTATGCAATCTGGTGTTGGGGATACAGGGACACAAATTATATCACCCAAACTAACAATACCTAGATCCAATTGTATCCATCCGTCAACACATAACCAAGAAATCCTCGAAATCGTGTACCTCGACCTTGAAAAACATCCGTTATACAAGTCATGGCAATACTCCCTTCTCGCCACAAGATCTTTGGGCTATCGGGGTTATCTCACCAACAAGCGCACAAAAGAGATTTCGATGTCGGCAAAACTCAGGTATTCGAACTGCAACGATAAAATTGTGACGACAACACCTCGGAGCTCAACTCCCGGGACACCGCCACAACCCCTAAATGTCGAGGCACCAAGAACAATGTTCTCGTCACAAAACCATCGAACGATTCCAAGATACCCACGTGATCCTAAAAATTTTTTAGTGAAATTTGAGGAGAGAAGAGTCAAAACTCTACGTCGGGATACCTCACCAGAGCGACGAAGGACTGGGAAGTAAAAAGAATCCTACTCTCCGATATATATAATCCTAAGACTCAAAACATTTTCTATTCTAGACTCAACAACGCATGACAAACAATCAAGTAGGGGGCCTACGTCGGGAAGGCTCGATTACCAACATAACGCCCGATGCGGCTATATCTCCCACGTGTCGAGGCACGACTTAGAGGCATAACCGCATTGAAAGCAATGTCGCAAGTGAGGTAATCTTCACACAACCCATGTAATAATTAAGGAAAGAGATACATAGTTGGCTTACGATCGCCACTTCACACAGTACATAAATAAACATCCATCATTCGAGTACACTCAAGGTCCGACTACGGAACCAAAATAAAAGAAGATACCCCAAATGCTACAGATTCCCGAATCGTCCCAACTGGGCACCACTACTGATCATCAGGAAAAGACACATAGTAACGACCACGATCCTCGTCGAACTCCCACTTGAGCTCGGTTGAGTCACCTGACCGCATCATCGGAACCTGCAACTGTTTTGGAAGTATCGTGAGTCACGGGGACTCAGCAATCTCACACCCGCGAGATCAAGACTATTTAAGCTTATAGGAAGGACAGAGTAGTAAAATGGAGCTGCAGCAAGCGACTAGCATATATGGTGGCTACATCGCAAAAGAGAGCGAGAAGAGAAGCAAAGCACGGTCGTGAAACTAATAGCGACCAAGAAGTGATCCTGAACTACTTACGTCAGACATAACTCCAACACCGTGTTCACTTCCGGACTCCGCCGAGAAGAGACCATCACGGTTACACACGCGTTGATGTGTATTTTATTTGAGGTCAACTTCGGGTTTTCTACAACGGACATTAACAAATTCCCATCTGCCTCATAACCGCATGGCACGGCTTTGAAAGATATTACCTGCAGGGTGTCCCAACTTAGCCCATTATAAGCTCTCACGGTCAACGAAGGATGTTCCTTCTACCGGGAAGACCCTTTCAATCTCGGAATCCCGGACTACAAGACATTTCGACAGCAATAAAACAAGACCAGCAAAGCCACCCGATTGTGCCGACAAATCCCGATAGGAGCTGCACATATCTCGTTCTCGTGGCACATCCGGATGAGACAGGCTACGAGTAAAACCAAGCCTCGAGTTTCCCGTGGTGGCCCTTGCAGCGGTTTCGGTTCGGGCCAGCACTCGAAGGAGCACCGTCCGGGGTTAAAATAAAGATGACCCTCGGGCTCGCGAAAACCCGGGGAAAAGGCTTAGGTGGCAAATGGTAAAACCAATGTTGGGCCTTCTGGACGAGTCTTATTCAAAGCGAACTGTCAAGGGGTCCCATAAATCACCCAACCGTAAGGAACGCGAAATCAAGGAACATAACACGGTATGACGGAAACTAGGGTGGCAAGAGTGGAACAAAACACGGGCATAAGGCCGAGCCTTCCACCGTTTACCAAGTATATAGATGCATTAATTATAGCAGATATATATTGTGATATCCCCAACAAGTAAACATGTTCCAAAGAGGAACAACATCTCCATGTTCCAACAAGGAACAAACTTCACTTCACCGCAACTAGCAACGCTATAAGAGGGCTGAGCAAAGCGGTAACATAGCCAATCAACGGTTTGCTAGGAGAGGATGGTTAGGGCTGACATGGCAATATGGGTGGCATGATATAGCAAGTGGTAGGCATCGCAGCATAGGCATAGCAAAAGAGCGAGCAACTACCATAGCAAAGATAGAAGTGATTTCGAGGGTATGGTCATCTTGCTCGCAATGTTCTCGAGTTGTCGAAAGCTTGATCCTCGTAAGCGTTCTCAACAGGTTCCTCGCTCACGTACTCGTCTCCGGATCTACCCAAAGCAACAACACAAACAAAGGAACCACAATAAATCACGGTGCAATGCACAATCAACATGATGCAAAACATGACATGATATGCGGGATGCGATATGCAATGCGTATATGCGCCCGGAAGGTAAATGATGAACCAGGCATCAACTTGGCAAACCAAGTATGCCACTGAAAGATGAGATGATTTCGGTTGAAATCGATATAAAGATCACCGAATCGGATGCACGGTTTGCAAATGACAAGCAAAACAAGAATGGCGCAAATCTGCCATTAACAGCATGATGCCACTTATCAAGCAACAATTAATTAAGCTACTGCACCCAAACGTATCAACAAAGTACATGGCAGTGATCTACACAAGATGCTCGACAAAAGATGAGCACTGAGCTACGGCTAGTTCACATCATAACAGGTTCAAACAAGCATGGCAAAAGTGCACAAAATATCAGGCTGGACATGTCAAAAACAGCATCAGGTTGCAATGTTCAGAGCAACAAAACTACATGCTACAGGAACTTAAAATAGCAAAACATGGCATGGCATGAATCTACTCAAAGCATAGAACAAAAGTCCCTTACTGACCATAAGCCAAAAAGGATCAGAAAATATAGTAACACTCATGTCAATATCGGAAGTCTCGTTAACAGATTCAGCAACATGGCATGTCAAAAACTGATAACAAGTAGGCATGTTTACAAGCTCAATGCACTCACTACAGAGCCTTATATGAAAAACTAAGCATACATACATCAAGAAGACATGGCATAGAAGACATACATGGCAAGAACAATAACATAGCATACATGGATCAACCACAACAACCTAGGCAAAATTGAATAACATGTAAACAATCTGCCAGGAAACATTTGGTAGCGAAAGTAGAGCTCGATTGACTCAAGCTATGGCACTCCATAATTGCAAAAAAAGGCATGGATGGATAGAGCAAGACATGTTTTACAAAACATCCTTACTGAAGTATCTCAAAATATGCATAGGTCTCTCGGTATCATCAAGTTAACATGGCATCAAAATATCAGCTAAACAGGGCTGAAAACAGCAACATCGGGACACCTACTTTGCATGCTTGTGCTAGTCACCACATAGATCACAAAAATACATGGCATATACCCCTGGAAAGATGGCATGGCATTTTACAAAACACATGTAGGACTCAACTTCATAGGGTGCACACAATAATCATGGCAAAAATAACAAAAGTGCAAGTTCTGTTAAGAAACAGAAACTAACATCACATAGCCCTCTTCTAACAGCATTTCGGGCACCAAGATGAGCTCAAATGAAAATGATGCAATGAGATGAAATGATCTACTCTTCGAGGCGAACATTTTGATATATTATACGCGCAAAATGGAGCTACGATGACAAAGTTACACCACGTTGAAAATGCAACAAAATAACAATAGATGCAAAAGACTTGGAAGAAAAATGGAGGGGGGAGAAGAAGTCAACGGCTCGGTTGCTCAGATCCGATCCGATCGGGATAAATGGCGGCGCTGCTCGCCGGAGGAGGCGGCCGGTCAGGGGCGCCGCCGGAGGCGGTCGGGCGGCGGCGGGCGTGGCGGGCGCGGCGGTGGATGGCGCGGCGGGCGTATGGCGACCTGATTCGGCGGCGGCGGTGCCGGCGCAGGGCGGCGGCGGGCGGCGGAGGGAGGCGGCCGGGCGGCGGCGCCGGGCCGGGCGGCAGGGAGGCGGCGAGGCGGCGGGAGGCGCTGGGGCGCGGGCGGCGATCTGGGCCGGAGGAGCGGCCGAGGGCTCGGGCGGGCGGGCGGCGGAGGCGGCGGCGGGTGCCACGTGGCGGCTCCAGTTGGCGGGCGGCGGCGGGCGGACGCGTCCGGCTCGCCTGGTCGTGTCTCCGATAGAGGCAAAGGTGTCCGTCTTCGATGAGATGTTGGTTTTCGCTTTGGAGGAAGTCGACTTTGACGATCCGACTCACGAACGGCGAGGACGCCGCGCCTTAGCAATCGCTAAACCAACTCCGAGAGGTTATTGACCACGCCGAGCACGATCAACCTGACCACGAGGGTCTGTTTCCGCGAGCAAACGAAGAACAAGCAAGAAACTGAGATTGCAATCTGGATATTGCGAATATAAGATGAAAGCTTTATTGATCAAGGTGGGGTTCGTGGACGCCTTTGTGCAGTCGTTGAACACAAACGGCACGCGAAGTTGCAGCTATGGCGAACTTTTAATCTAAACAAAACCCAAGGTCTAAACGGTGCCCTAAGGCCTGTATATATGGAGGAAGAGGGGGAATTTCGTGGCCCTTGGTGGAGGGGTCCAAATCAACCCTATCTCTTGTTTCCCACACATACGGACTCTAAAAATAGCCTATACTTGTGTATTTCGAAATTACAAGGGCCTGGCCCACTAATAAGGTGACGCAGCACCTAGAATAGCCTCGGACGACATTTATGAAGTAGCATCTTGTATATTTCGTCCAAGGCTTCATGCACCCATTATGGTGGCTTCAAAGTCCTGAAATCATCACTTGTAACTCCGTTCTTGTTCCCCTTGCGCATGGCATTATCTCCATGCTTGTTCTGGCTCCAATGTCCATCCTTCTCCAAGCTAGGGCCTTCATTTGTAAGCAAAACAAATGTATCCAATTTAGGCAGCATCATATTCTCATGAACATTAGAATCATTACCAAGAAACGAAAGTACACGATAATTTAATTGGCGTCTTGCGAGCTCTAGTAATTGGTCCGGTATATGTAGTAGTAGGGGCTGTGGGTGTAACAATGGTATTGATGTCCTCATCATCCTCCCCTTCTTGAAATGAAGTCGTCCTCGACGGAAGCTCATCTTCCTCACCCAAATAAGGCTTCAAATCTGCAATGTTAAAAGTGGGACTAACCCCATAATCTGCAGGCAGCTCAAGTTTATATGCATTATCATTTATTTTCTCTAACACCTTAAATGGACCATCAGACGTGGCATTAGCTTTGATTTATGCAAATTAGGAAACCTATCCTTACGCAAATGTAACCAAACAAGATCTCCGGTGCAAACACAACATGTTTTCTACCCTTATCTCCAGCAAGTTTATATTTAGCATTCATACACTCAATGTTTTCCTTAGTTATCTCATGCATTTTAAAATCAATTCAGCACGTTCTTTAGCATCAAAATTAACCTTCTCCGAAGATGGAAGAGGCAACAAATCAATAGGTGCACGAGGTAGGAAGCCATACACAATTTCAAAAGGGCACATCTTAGTAGTAGAATGCAATGAACGATTATAAGCAAATTCAATATGAGGCAAGCATTCTTCCCACATTTTCTTATTATTCTTCAAAACAGCCCTAAGCATAGTAGACAATGTTCTATTGACTACTTCAGTTTGTCCATCGGTTTGGGGTGACAAGTAGTACTAAAAGCAGTTTAGTCCCCAACTTAGCCCATAAACATCTCCAAAAGTGGCTAAGAAATTTAGTATCACGATCTGAAACAATAGTATTTGGCACACCATGCAAGCGAATAATTTCACGGAAGAACAAATCAGCAACATTAACAAACATCATCGCTTTTATGACATGGTATAAAGTGTGCCATTTTCGAGAATCTATCCACGACAACAAATATGCTATCCTCCCTTCTTTGTTCGAGGTAAACCTAAAACAAAGTCCATAGATATATCCTCCCAAGGAACACTAGGCACAGGCAAAGGCATATATAAACCATGAGGATTGAGTCGTGACTTAGCTTTTTGACATGTAGTGCAGCGAGCTACAAAACGCTCAACATCCGTCTCATCTTTGGCCAAAAGAAATGTGTAGCAAGTATATCCTCCGTCTTCTTTACGCCAAAGTGTCCCATTAATCCTCCTCCATGCGCCTCCTGCAACAACAAAAGACTTAACAGAGCTAGCAGGAATGCATAGCTTGTTAGCACGGAACACAAAACCATCATTAATAACGAACTTGTTCCATGTTCTTCCCTCTTTACAATTCTGCATTACATCTTTAAAATCAACATCATGCACATATTGATCTTTGATGGTCTCCAAACCAAATATTTTGAAGTCAAGTTGTGAAAGCATAGTATATCGACGAGACAAAGCATCAGCAATAACATTTTCTTTACCCTTCTTGTGTTTAATGACATAAGGAAAGTCTCAATGAATTCAACCCATTTAGCATGTCTACGATTCAGTTTAGCTTGACTTTTAATATGTTTCAAAGATTCATGATCAGAATGTATAACAAATTCTTTGGGCCATAAATAATGTTGCCATGTCTCTAAAGTCCGAACAAGAGCATATAATTCTTTGTCATAAGTAGAATAGTTCAGACTAGGCCCACTCAATTTCTCAGAAAAGTATGCAACAAGTTTGCCATCTTGTAATAACACACCTCCTAATCCAATTCCACTAGCATCACATTCAAGCTCAAAAGTCTTATTAAAGTCAGGAAGTTGGAGTAAAGGAGCATGTGTCAACTTATCTTTCAATACCGTGAAGGCTTCTTCCTGTGCGGTACCCCATACAAAAGGCACATCCTTCTTTGTAAGCTCATTGAGAGGTGCAGCAATGGTGCTAAAGTCTCTCACAAAACGCCTATAGAAACCAGCGAGTCCAAGAAAACTCCTCACTTGTGTGACCGTTTTGGGCTGCGGCCAACTCTCAATAGCTTCAACCTTGGCTTTATCAACTTCAATTCCCTGTGGAGTAACAACATAGCCAAGAAAAGATACTCGGTCGGTGCAAAAGGTGCACTTCCCAAGGTTACCAAACAAACGTGCATCACGTAGAGCATTAAAAACAGCACGTAAATGTTCCAAATGTTCTTCCAAAGATTTGCTATAAATCAGTATATCATCAAAGTAAACTACCACAAATCGTCCAATGAAAGCACGTAAAACTTCGTTCATTAATCTCATGAAAGTACTAGGTGCATTAGTTAACCCAAAAGGCATGACTAACCACTCATATAATCCAAACTTAGTTTTAAATGCTGTTTTCCATTCATCTCCCAATTTCATACGAATTTGATGGTATCCACTACATAAATCAACTTTGGAGAATATTGTAGAGCCACTTAATTCATCAAGCATATCATCTAGCCTAGGAATAGGATGACGATAACGAATAGTAATATTATTAATGCCTCTACAATCAACACACATACGTGACGTACCATCCTTTTTAGGCACTAGTATAATAGGAACAGCACAAGGACTAAGAGATTCGCGTATATAACCTTTGTCGAGCAGCTCCTGTACTTGACGATAATCTCCTTCGTCTCCTCCGGATTGGTACGGTATGGTGCACGGTTGGGTAGCGATGCACGGGAATTAAGTCAATTTGATGCTCAATCCTCGAATAGGTGGTAATCCGGTGGCACGCCTTGTGGGAAGACGTCGGCGAACTCCTGCAAAATGTTAGTGACAGCAGGGGGCAAAGAGGAAGGCACGTCCTCGAATGAAAATAATGCCTCTTTGCACACAAAAGCATAGCAAACAGATTTGCTAGAATCTAGCTCATCAATATCAGATTTGGTGGCAAATAAACATGCACTTTTCAGTTTAATTTCGAAGCAACATTAGATGGTTTATTATTAGGCTTCATTTGTTGCTCAAATTCTTTTGCCACAATCTGATTTTCACTCTTATTTTCTCCTGTTTTGCTTTATTAGCTCTATTAATATCATCTTTCAAAATGGAATCAGAGTCATAGGAAGCAAAGTAATATTTTTATCCTTGTGAACAAGAGTATACTGGTTGTTTCTACCATGGTGTACAGAATTTTATCAAATTGCCATGGTCTACCAAGTAATAAGGAACATGCTTGCATAGGTACCACATCACAATCAACATAATCAGCATATGTAGAGATACTAAAATGCACACGAACAGACGTGTTACCTTAACCTTGCCGCTGTTGTTGAACCATTGGATGTAGTAAGGATGTGGATGTGGTCTTGTGGTGAGAGAAAGCTTCTCCACCATATCCATGCTAGCCAAGTTGTTGCAGCTCCTCCATCTATGATGACGCTTGAATAGAACGTTCCTTCACAACTCCCTTTGTATGGAACAAGTTATGCCTCTGATTTTTCTCAGCTTGTGTAACCTGCACACTCAAAACACGTTGAGCAACTAAACATTCATACCTGTCAAGCATCTTCAGCAGCCATGTATTGCGTCTCAAGATCGAATCATCTCCACCGTGTTCTTCATGTGTAATAAGAGCCAAAGTCTCTTCATCATAGTCACTAGCGACTCATACCCACCATCCTCGTAGCAATCATCACACGCTGAGATTGGCATTCTCTGCAAAATGTCCTCTTCCCTTACAACGACGACAAATAATATCACTTGTGTGCCTGTTGACGCCATGGAAGAAGAAGAGCTCTGTGTAGGCCCAGCAGGTGTACTCTTGGCAGATAGTGGTGGTTGTGCCTGCTTCCTTGTATCACGGTTGGAGGTGGCAGCCGACGGAGGTGCCGGTGTAGTAGAACGTGTGGAAGTAGATGAAGCACGTGGTGTCCAGGATGAAGGTCGACCTGCAGAAAAGTTAGTCCGCGCCAAGGCACATCGATCCTGCACTTCACGTTCAGCTTTACAAGCAAGATGGAATAATCGAGTGATATTATTATAATCCTTGTAGTCTAGAATGGTCTGAATCTCTCTATTTAATCCTCCCGAAAAGCGTGCAAGCATAGCTTCATTCTCCTCAACAATACCACATCTAATCAAGCCAGTTTGTAATTCCGATAATATTCTTCTACGAATTTTTTCCTTGTCTTAAGCGCTGCAATTTTGAAGTAATTCACGCTGATAATATGGTGGAACCCAACGAGCACGCATAGCAGTTTTCAAAGCAGCCCAAGTAGCTGGAACAGGATATAATCTACAATGTTCAGACCACTAAACACATGCAAAGCTAGTGAAAGCACAAACAGCAGCAGAACACGTCTCTCCTCGGGATATTGTAAACATGTAAATCGTTGTTCAGTTTCTAACTCCCAAGTAAGATATATATCAGGAACATATCTACCCTCAAATGGTGGAATATTCAATTTCAGTTTAGGGAGATGGTCATGATCACGTACCTGAAGGGGAGCCCGAACATTGCCATTATTTGCATGTGGACGACCTGGTGGTTGTGGTGCTGGTGGTTGCACGTAGTTTTGATGTTGATCAACCTCATCCTCATAAGCTCTCACATAATCATCCTCCCCCGCCGCAGCAGCAGGAGCCACAGAAGTATCAACAGCAGCACCAGCAGCTTGGCCAGGCTGAAGAGGGACACGGGAAGCTCGGCGGAGGGCTGTTTCGCGATGTGGAGGTAGTCCTTGTTGTTGTAGTAGAGGTGCGTTAGGTGCCGCCGGTGGTGGTAGTGGTAGACGCGCGAGCAATTCATTAAACTTGTTGTCGAGCTTTGTTTCGAACGCCTTCTCAATGCCATCTATCTTCTCCATGGCCTCTTCAAATCTATTTAGCACATCTTCCACCTGCCCACTCATCATTTGTTGAAACTTATCATGTAGCGCTTTGTTTGTCATGTTCTCCCGGTCGGTCTAAATGGCTTGTGATCCTGCCATGGTTAGCAGCAATAGAAACACACAAGAATATGATTGACAGACTACTAGGAAGTGGTGGCGGTGGTGTGGTGGACAGTCACAAATCCGTCAAGCAAATCTCAAATTCTTACCAGTTCTTACCCAGAAGAAAGCGGTGATCGGCAACCGATGTAGTCAAAACTCTCAAAGCTTGGATAGAGCGATTACTGGGGAGAGTCAAACATACGATGTAGATGTATGTGGAGCTGGGAAGGCTTATAATATGGTAGCAAAAGGGTCAGCAATAATCAATTCAGAGATGCAAAGTTGAATAAACGCTCGACGCAGATCTTGTCTGGTCCTAGGCTAGACCGTGCTAGAGACGCGAGCCTAGAACACTAACAAAATCACGGCGCTGCACGTAAACAAGGGAAAAGCACACTGGAATTTTTTTTTCGCTCTTTTTTTTTTGCGCTGCACTTTTTTTTTTGCGCTGCTTTTTTTTTTTTTGCGAAAAATCACTATAATGGCGAGTGTCTCAAAACTCTTCCCAGGTCAAACTGATAGGATGGGCACGAAATTTTTTCGACCAAAAAAAAAAATTTTTTTTTTTCGACTGCCCGGACCCAAAAACTTGAAACGGGTCAAAAAAAACTTTCTATAATGGCGACTGTCTCAATACGCTTAGAAACACCTAAAAATAGGATAGCCAGAAATTTTTTTGACAAGTATGTTTTCGGAATTTTTTTTTTCCGAAACCTACTCCGGCAGGGAAAACACAAATCGGAAACTAGATGGATCTCGAAAACAACCCTAATATGCAAGGAACTCGGATTGGATATATGGTGGTGGTATATGGCAGCGGTGGTGGTAGCGGTGGTAGTATATGGATATGGATCGGTGGTGGTATACGGACACGGATTGGTGGTGGTCTATGGATACGGATTCGGAGCGGTGGTGGTAGGTGGCAGGGGCGATGATGATGGTGCGGTGGCGGCGTGACAACTTATGACCAGAACTCGAAACTCTAAAAGACTAGACGCTAAGACCAGCAACTAGACACGACGATGCAACCGCAAATTCAACAAAGCAAAACCCTAAAAAGATTATGCAAAGGCTCAGATTGGTTCGGATATGATGAACTAACCCTAAATTTTTTGTGGCTTTTTCGTGGACTTTAGGTATGAAGAACAGACTCGATCTAATCTACGAAAAACTGTAAAATCTCACCGAGCAACCTGAAAATCTGATACCACTTGATAGAGGCAAAGGTGTCCCGTCTTTCGATGAGATGTTGGTTTTCGCTTTGGAGGAAGTCGACTTTGACGATCCGACTACGAACGCGCGAGGACGTCGCGCCTTAGCAATCGCTAAACCAACTCCGAGAGGTTATTGACCACGCCGGAGCACGATCAACCTGACCACGAGGGTCTGTTTCCTGCGAGCAAACGAAGAACAAGCAAGAAACTGAGATTGCAATCTGGATATTGCGAATATAAGATGAAAGCTTTATTGATCAAGGTGGGGTTCGTGGCGCTTTTGTGCAGTCGTTGAACACAAACGGCACGCGAAGTTGCAGCTATGGCGAACTTTAATCTAAACAAAACCCAAGGTCTAAACGGTGCCCTAAGGGCTGTATATATGGAGGAAGAGGGGGGGAATTTCGTGGCCCTTGGTGGAGGGGTCCGAAATCAACCCTATCTCTTGTTTCCCACACATACGGACTCTGAAAATAGCCTATACTTGTGTATTTCGAAATTACAAGGGCCTGGCCTACTAATAAGGTGACGAAGCACCTAGAATAGCCTCGGGACGACATTTATGAAGTAGCATCTTGTATATTTCGTCCAAGGCTTCATGCACCCATTATGGTGGCTTCAAAGTCCTGAAATCATCACTTGTAACTCCGTTCTTGTTCCCCTTGCATGGCATTATCTCCATGCTTGTTCTGCTCCAATGTCCATCCTTCTCCAAGCTAGGGCCTTCATTTGTAAGCAAAACAAATGTATCCAATTTAGGCAACATCATATTCTCATGAACATTAGAATCATTACCAAGAAACGAAAGTACCGATAATTTAATTGGCGTCATGAGCTCTAGTAATTGGTCCAGTATATGTAGTAGTAGGGGCTGTGGGTGTAACAATGGTATTGATGTCCTCATCATGTCCGGCGGCGCGGAGGGGCAGATTTTTAGGGTTTGGGGGTGGAATGATCCGGATTTATCGGGGGAGGTGTTTAAATAGGCATAGAGGGAGCTAGGAGAGTCCAAATGAGGTGTAGTTTTCGCCCACACGATCGTGATCAAACGACGGAGTGCAGGGAAGTGACTTAGATGGGTTATTGGGCTGTTTTGAAGGGGTGTTGGGCTGCAACTTAAAAGAGGCCTTTGCGAGAGTGCGGTTAACCGTTGGAGTACCAAACGAGCTCCAAATGACCCGAAACTTGACCGGTGGTCTACGGGTGGTATACCAAGGCCACTAGACAAACCTCGGTCCATTTCGAGAAGGTTTAATACCCTTTACGGAAAAAACGTAAAAGGGGCCGCCGGGGGAGATAGGAGTGCCGGATTGCAAAACGGACAACGGGAAAGATGCTCGGAATCATGAGACGAACACGTATGCAAATGTGATGCACATGATGACATGATAAAAAATGCATGACATAGACAAAATGCAAAAAGAGGAAAAACCCAACCACGGAGGGAAAATCATATATCAATGCCGAAAATGGCAAGAGTTGGAGTACAAATGTGGAAAGTTACTTCCGGGGTGTTACAGTATGCTATGGGAAGTATGATCACTAATGTGCCCAAGTGACGTTGCCGAAAATACTCAAAGGCTAGTCTCGATGGGTAAGCTACACAAAAAGTAAGGCTATGGGCTTATCAATGCAATGGCAAGAATGTATGATGATATCACGATACCGAGATGAGGTTACCGATGATGACGAGACCGTGGCGAAGATGAGCGGTGGTGATGTCGATGTCGAACCGTACCTAGATAGCCGAAACACAAAAGGACATGGTTACCACAACTCAAATTCTCCAAGACCAAAACATGTCAAAATCGTCGGAGTTGGGTAGCGGAAAAAGCGATGGAGGTGGTATGTGGAAATGGTGGAGGTATAGGAAGGTGTATGCGGGAATGGGGCGGTGGCTTAAAATTTTTGGGGGGAAAAATTCAGTTTCATCAGGGTATTACGGACGTACGGGGTTTTACGGTCGTCGGACGTCCGGAGGCTGTCACACGTCCGGTGCCTGTGCGAAATCGGGCACCGGATGAACTGCTAGGGTTCATCGTGGAAGTGGCGAGATTGGTCAAATCCGGGCGATTTTGTGGATGGAAATGGTTGACATGAAGGGGAAAAGCTAGATCCACTCAAGACAAAGCAAATCCATGGATCAAATCCAACAAAATTTCATCACACCAACAAATCACAAAAAAATGGGGCTTTGTGGGGGATTTTTAAATTTAGGACAAAATCAACAAAAAATAAACCTAGAAAACGAAGAGGGGAGGATCCAAAATCGTGATCAACGTGGCTCATCATACCAAGATGATGTAGGGTGGAACCCTATACGGCCGATCTTTCACGAAAGGAGTAGGTACCAACGAAGAACATGAGGGGAAACACGAGGAAAACACGAGAGAATCACTCAAACCAACAAGATTCGATCACACATGTGCTCGATTCTCGAAACACAAGGGGAGATACACGATCCAAAGTCAACAAGGGAGGATACGAGAGGTAACCAGTTCTTCTCCGTGAGGAGGTCTTGATGGGGCCACCCAAGAGGGGGTCTTGAATCCAAGGGGATCTTCTCTGTAGAGGGGCCGCGGTCTCTCTCGTGGAGTAGATCCGTAATGGATGAGCAAAGCTCTATCTCACATATGAGCTAAACCAATTCTGACCCTAACTAGGTGGAGGAGGAGGTCTATTTATAGTCTCAGTGCAAAAGAGAGGCGAAGTGGAGGGGTACATGGGCTTCGGTCCGAAACTGGACGCAGCCAGGGTCCGTAAGGCACCGGTCATCCGGGGGCTCGTGGAGGTCCGGACGTCCGCAGATCTTCGGGCTTCCGTAAATTTGGTTCTGTGACGGATGTGTCGACCGTCCGTAGTTCTACGGATTTCTGTAGATTACGTTCTGTTGCGTAGCATCGGTTGTCCGGAGGGGTTCGGTCGTTGGGAGCCCGGGAGTTGTTGGACGTCCGGTCCTGGTCGGACGTCCGGCCGCTATAGCTTTCGTAGGCCTGAGTTCCCTGGGCTGGCGTGACCTTCAGGGGTCGGACGTCCGGGCTGGGCCGGTCGTCCGGTGCCTGTAGCTTCCGTGGCAGCTCTTCTTCTTGTCCTTCGCGCTTGGTGTCCTCGCCGTCTTGTCCATTGGATGTAGATGTTCCGTGGCTTTCTCCAAGTACCTGAGCACACATAGTGTTTCCGTTTGAGGTAGTAGCCATGTCTCATGTGTTGAAAGTGGTAGTTCGGAAAGGAGCGAGTTCACCTTATCTTCGGTAGCCTTTGCTCGAGCTCTTGTCATTGGTCCAAGTGGTTTCGTTGGAGGTGTACATGCATCCATGGGGACGATCGTGGGATGCTCCGCATCGCAAGAGAATAAGCATCTACCACAAGGTCATAGCAAGTATTCACAAATTGCTCAATGAAAGGTCTATGTTAGGCATAAGAATCATTCACAACACCAAATAAAATGAAGTGTCGAAACACATGGGTCAAGTGCAAGACAATCCAAGCATAATGTGCATAGGGTGTAGTGAAGATAGTATGGCACTCAACACAATAGAAAGAGCAAGTGTTCATCATGTGTGAGGAAAGCAAGTCAATCATGTGACAAGCAATGGGACATGGCATATTGTGAATTGATGACATTGTTGCAACCAAACATATTATAGTAGCAAGTAGTCCAATAATTGGATGCAACACACAAGGCATATATATCATGATGCATGGAAATGTGAAAATGGCAAGTCAAAGCAACATCTCTAACAAGTGCGCAATCAAGTGGTCCAAGATGACCAAGAACTCTCATGGTGCAAGCAACACAAGTAGTATGATCCACAATATGCATGCTCATGGTTTGGGGGTGCTCAAAAGAGAAGGATATCACCCTGAAAGCATGTCCTTGTGCGTCCTTCATAATGCCGAAGCACAAGCAAGTGCGAAGTAGAATCGTCGTGGTAGAAGGTGGTTCGCTCTCAAGAGCTTGAATGGTCAAATCACGTGAAGTGGAAGTCGACACAAAGTCCAAGTATCCTACACATGGAAAAAACAAAACAAAGAAAGTATGCGCATGGTAGATAAACACATCATCCATCATGATGGTTCTCTTCTCTTGCACATAACCATTAGAAGCACAAGTGCATGAATAATATGATGCAACAATGGCGATATTCATGGCACTAGGTATATGGTGCAAAGAGGTAAGACAAGCATGCTTCACAAGGAATATGTCAAAATCTCCAAATATATGTGAGAATGCAATGGGGGCAATAGCATGAGCAAGAGTAGAATCATTGTTGCACTCAATACATGGCAAATCGTCTAACATGAGAATGGCAACACATGGAGATATATGACAAGATGCAATAACAATCATGTGCAAAGCATGTAAATGGTTGTCATCAACCGCATGAAAGGAGCAAGTATGAATCATCAGCGATGCAACATAGGCAAGCATAGAAATTAAGTCGTGCAAACTAGTGGGACAAAGATGCAACACACTAGAAGAAATCATGGCAATCATGTCATCTGAGAAATAAATAGGCATAGGAAATGCACATGACAGATCGCAAGCACGAACACAAAGCAAGATCATATTATTATCATCATATGAATGGGTCATAGGTAGAACATGGCTATAACAAGAAATATCTCCACCAAGCTTGCAAATACACATACAAGTAGTAGAATCAATCATCATGTGTAATGCAAAGCATGGGTCACAAATGCATGGCAAAGGTATAGGGACGAGCATAACATGCAAAGGAACATGGCAAGATGGGCATAGAATATGTAATGGGAAATAACCCATAGCCAAGTGAGGGCCATGTAGAAGAAATGCGCGAAGTTTCTGTGCGAAGAAAGCGGTGGGAAAGACAATCCATGGGATTCCAAATCATCGTTGCTCTCTAGAGCTTGTTTTGTCAACACACAGGATTGTGAGGTTGACAAGTATTCATGGGTACCTACACAACAAATACACAAGCGAAAGAAATTGTGTGTGTGGTAAATGTACACATCATCCATCATGATGTGTATGTGCATGTGTGAGTTAGCACAAGATAAGAACGCTCAAAGAAATTTGATGCATGGTATAAAACATGTCATCCATCAGGAAAGAATAGTTATTGTGTATAGCATGATGGGGGCACAAATTGAGAATGCATGTATATGGCACATCAATAGCATGTTTATTCATGGGAAACATATGGTGTACACAAGTACTAGGATCATGCAATGAATGGGATGAATCAATATCTCCTAAAATGCATGAGGAAACTATGGGGGTCTCCACATGAGCAATATCGTAAACATCACATGGAGAAAATGGACAACATCCAAAACAAGGCATATCCGAAGCTAGGTAGTCATGGCATGGCATATGAGATAAATGATGCAAAGGGAGCATATCAATATCATCATAAGAAAAACAAGTGCCAATAACCATGGGCTTGTCATCTATGCCATAAGTGAAAATTGATTGAATTTTAATGGCATATGCATAGTTACTACGAAGAGATTGCAAATAGACTCGACATGATGTGACCTAAAGAATGATCACAAGAAATCCTATGTAACATGGCATCACAACTAATAGACTCAACATGAGAATCATCATACTCATCATAAATGGGTAATAAATCATCACACGGGGAAGTCGCACTAGCATGAAGCATGGTAATAGGTTGATCAACATCATGCAAGCAGTCAATGTTAAGAATGTCCACTAGTGGGACTAGAGCATCACCTTCACCTATGTTACATTGTTCATTCCACTCAAGTGGTGTAGGTGAGGTGGGAAAGACCAAATGGTGGTCATCTTCATCTTGATGGAACCATGTGGGGGTGCATCATATTCCACCATGGCCATCATCTTGTCCAAAGGGAGGACGAAGTCATCGCAAATCGGCGCGTCATCATAGATGGGACCTAGCACCAAATGAGAAGACACAATAGAGGTAGAGGTTAAATCGTTAGAAATTGAAGTGGCCTCACATGCCCTATCAACTACCTCACTCTCTCTATGTGGTGGTTCACTCACTCCCTCAAGGTAGGTGCACTCAATATCACATATGGCGGAGTCACTTATGTCATTCAAGTGGTGGGGGTTGTGGCTCTCCTCACATGGGAATTGGGGCAACACATCATATATGGGGCTAGTGGTGAAGTCACTCTCACTCTCAATATGGTGGCTAAAATCACTCAAGTCATCATACATCGTCGTGGTCGAAGGGAAAATCCCTTGCTCCACCATCTCGTCATTGTCTCCGTGGATGAAGGCCAAAGATGGCACATCATCGCTCTCCTCCATGACCGAAGTGAAAATCCCATGCTCGATCAGCTTGTCACCGTCACTGTGGATGAAGGCCGAAGATGTCACATCATCACTCTCGCCTCCTAAGATGGAAGCATCATCCTTGCTCGCCACCTTGTCGCTTGCCTCCAGAGCTTAGTCCTTGAGGGTCTCTGTAGTCGTATTCATCGTCGTACCGTCTTGAAAAAGTGTCAAAGTAGACTCGGCATCATCAATGCCACAAAGAGGGATGGCGGTGAAGTTGAACTTGGGAGCATCGTCGGGCTAGGAAAACTTGGTGGCACTATCCTCATGTGCGTTCTCATGCAGCTTGGTCATCGCGAACTGAGCTTGGGGTGGAGAAGCCTTGGCCTTCACGACTTCTTGTTCCACCTTGAGAGCACCAATGTAGTTGTCGTCGAGGGACTTGTAGTTATCGAGGAAGATAGTCTTGGAGATGTCGTTGTGCAATCCCATCATGAAGTGGAACTTCATTAACATGGGGTTGTCCATGCCGGCTCGTCGCAAGGCAATCTTCATCTCCTTGAAGTACGCGTCGATGGACTTGGATCCTTGGGTGGTGTTCTCCAATTAGCGTAGAAGTTGTTCCGTGTAGGTTGGAGGCACGAACTCTCGCAGCATAGCTTTCTTTTTCTTGGGCCAACTCATGTCATAGCTCTCCGAAGGTGTGTGAAGCCACCATGTGTACGCATAGTCGTGGAAGTTCCTTGAGGCGCACTTCACTTGATCTTCAGGACAAACTTGATGTAGCTTGAGGTAGTCGTCCATCAAGCGCTCCCATTCAAGATACTCCTCGGGTCCTTGAGTCCCATAGAAAGGAATCGCATGGTCGATGTCGAGGTCGTAGTAGCTCGTGGAAGTCGCGGACTTGAGCTTGGGGAGTGAGGGAGTCCTGGATTAGGGATTCTCCGGACAGCCGGACTATATCCTTTGGTCGGACTGTTGGACTATGAAGATACAAGATTGAAGACTTCGTCCCGTGTCCGGATGGGACTCTCCTTGGCGTGGAAGGCAAGCTTGGCAATACGGATATGTAGATTTCCTCCCTTGTAACCGACTCTGTGTAACCCTAGCCCCCTCCGGTATCTATGTAAACCGTAGGGTTTAGCCCGTAGGACAACTACAATCATACCATAGGCTAGCTTCTAGGGTTTAGCCTCTACGATCTCGTGGTAGATCAAATCTTGTAATACTCATATCATCAAGATCAATCGAGCAGGAAGTAGGGTATTACCTCCATCGAGAGGGCCCGAACCTGGGTAAACATCGTGTCCCCCGCCTCCTGTTACCATCCGCCTTAGACGCACAGTTCGGGACCCCCTACCCGAGATCCGACGGTTTTGACACCGACATTGGTGCTTTCATTGGGAGTTCCACTGTGCCGTCATCACAAGAAGGATGGCTCGTCTCGTTGTCAGGGACAACATCACCTCAGGGGGAGCCCTGGCTGTAGGCCAAACTCTCCAACTAGGCGGCTTCGTCATGACCGCCCGTTCGGCCGCTGCGCCGACGATGACTTCTCGGGTCATCGAAAACAGCCTCCACATCGGCTCGGAACTTACCGATCGGATGAATCCAATGGAGCTCTCCTCTTTGAACGAGCTCTTGGATCGCATCGCCGCTTTGGGAGTCGCTACGGACTATGATCGGATTGGGCTTAAACCCGACCAAAGGGAGATTAACTCTCCGCTGGTCACCCATCAGATAGCGGTGGTGGAGGAGCACTGCGGCGATTCTTCCTCTATCTCGAGGACAAACTATGTCCGAATTCCCGAGCTCTCCGAGCCGGATACCCGTCTACGGGAGGACATCGCCCAAACCCTGAACCTAGAATCAGGCAGCGGGCCAGACCTATTGGGCAACATCCCGGAGCCCGAACTTCCAAGATCGGAAACTCCTCCGCCCCTGGGTCTCAGATCGGGTCAAGGTTCGGACTTAAATACACCCACCCACCCAGATATAAATGATCTCTCCCACATTAGGTAAGAGCCCCAGGAGACAGTACATCACTATTGGGCTAGATTCCTCCTTGTAATGAACAAGGTCAAGGACTGTCGCGAGGAAGATGCAATTTCATTCTTTTGCAATAATTGCACGGACAAGGAATCTCAACGCCATAAGTCGCCGGATATAGCACGCTTCGCTGACTTGGCGGCCATAGTACGGAAGTAATGTGCGATGGAAAGCGCATGGAAAACCCAAACAAAATTTTGGGATAATCCGGCTCTAACAAAGCCCCCAGTCCGAACTAAAAGGGTGCACTCTCATAAGTCGCCCGACTTAATTATAAAGAAGCAAAAGCCCACCACAGGGCGTGGAACCGTATTGGAGGGATGGATTAATGGGCCCTGCAAAATTCACAGTACAACGGATACCATACCAACATACAGCCTTAGAGCATGTTGGGTACTCCGGCAGGTGGCCAAGAGTGGTGAGGATCTCCTCATGAAAAACACCGCAGAGCACCATCCCGTGGATAACAATACAGTATTGACAGTCTTCGAGACGTTCGCCTCAAATAATAGGCGTAAGCGAGCACTCCGCAGCCTTGCTGAAGTCTGCCACGTGGCAACAATAAATCCATCGAGCGACACAGCCATCACCTTCAATGCCATTAAGGAACCTAAATTTTTGAACAGTCCGAGCACCAACTGCTTTGGTCCTTAGTCCAATTGTGGACGACTTTCGTCTTACTAAAGTACTCATGGACGGCGGCAGCGGATTAAACCTCATTTATGAGGAGACTCTTCAAAAAATGGAAATAGACAGGAACCGCATTGAGCAAAGCAGCACGACCTTCAGAGGAATCGTCCCCAGTCGGGAGGCACGTTGCGCTAGGAAAATCACACTAGATGTGGTATTCGGCACTCCGGTGAATTACAGGTCCGAAGAAATTACATTCCAAGTGGCCCCGTTCACTAGCGGATACCACACCCTTCTAGGGCGGGAGGCATTCACGATCTTCCAAGCAATACCCCATTACGGGAACATAAAGCTCAAAATGCCCGGGCCCAATGGAATCATCACTCTCGCTAGTGATCCAGACAAAGCACTCCGCGCCGAAAAAAAAAACAGCCGCACTTGCCCTCGAGGCATTATCCGAAGCCCTTGCGGCGGAGGAATTAACGGTGCTGCGCTCCACAGTGGACAGGGATGACGTGATACTCGACAAAAGGTCCAAGTCCACCTCTTTCAAACCAGCAGACGAAATAGTCAAATTCCAAGTCCACCCAACGGACCCTACAAAAACAGCATCCACTGGGGCACAGTTAAAACCCGCTGTAGACGCCGCACTACGGGAGTTCCTGCGCGAGAATTGGGACATATTCGCCTGGCATCCTTCAGACATGCCAGGAATCCCACGTAGGCTGGCCAAGCATAGCCTTAACATTCTAAAGGGATTCAAGCCAGTCAAGCAGACTCTTCAGCATTTCCCTAAACCTAAGCGACAAGCCATGGGAGAGGAGGTAGCCAAGTTACTGGAGGCCGGATTCATTAGAGAAATAAAACATCCGGAGTGGCTAGCAAACCTGCTGATGGTACCAAAGAAGGACAAATCCTGGCGCCTATGCGTCGACTTCAAGGACCTTAATAAGGCTTGCCCAAAGGATCCCTTCCCCCTCCCTCGCATCGATCAAATTATCGATGCTACTGCGGGACACGACTCACTGTGCTTCCTCGACGCATACTCTGGCTACCTCCAAATTAAGATGGCGGAGTCTGATCAAGCCGCGACGGCATTTATTACCCCATACGGCCCCTTCTGTTTCAACACAATGCCCTTCAGGCTCAAAAATGCCGGCGCAACGTATCAACGCATGATTCAGACATGTCTGGAAAAGAAGATCGGCAAAACAGTGGAGGCGTACATAGACGATGTGGTCGTTAATACCAGACACATTGAATCCTTAATAAAAGACTTGAAGGTCACGTTCGACAATCTCCGAACATACGACATCAAGCTAAATCCTGAAAAATGCGTTTTCGGCGTTCCTGCCGGAAAACTCCTGGGCTTCATACTCTCCAGAGAGGAATTGAAGCAAATCCGGCTAAAATCTGAGCTCTGACACAGTTGGCTATCCCAACTGACCTCAAGCAAATCTAGAAGTTAACTGGATGCGTGGCGGCATTAAGCCGCTTTATCTCCCGATTAGGAGAAAAGGCATTACCCCTTTATCGCCTTCTTCGGCGCACCGAACACTTTGAGTGGATGGACGCGGCAACGACCGGATTGGAAGAAATAAAAGCCATCTTGGCCACCAACCCAATCTTGTCCGTGCCAAATGTCGGCGAACCAATGTTGTTATATATAGCGGCAACTCATCAAGTTGCAAGCGCAGTGCTCGTCGTGGAATGAGAGACGGACGGACATAAATTACCACCTCAAAAGCTGGTATATTATGTATCCACTGTCCTCACTCCATGCAAATCACGGTACCCACATTATCAAAAGATAGCATACGCGGTATTTATGGCATCCCGGAAACTACGACACTACTTTCAAGAGTGTTCAATCACGGTGGCCTCGGAACAACCACTCAACGACATAATAAAAAACCGTGATGCCACGGGCCGGATTGCCAAATGGCCATCGAGCTCCTCCCGTTTGACATAACATATAGACCTCGGCGAGCCATTAAGTCGCAAGTACTGGCTGATTTTGTCGCTGAATGGACAGAAGCCAAACTCCCTAAAGAGTACGACGCATACTCCAATTGGATCATGCACTTCGACGGCTCTAAAATGCTGGCTAGTCTGGGGGCTGGCAAAGTCCTGACATCCCCCACCGGAGATACAGTCCAATACCTACTCCAAATACTATACACAGACTCCAACAATACAGCCGAATACGAGGCCCTGTTACATGGTCTTCAGATGGCAGTTTCCATGGGCATTCGACGCCTGGAGGTGCGTGGGGACTCGAACCTTGCAATATCTCAAATAAATGGAGACTTCGATGCCAATGATCCGAAAATGGCGGCTTATCGCAACGCCGTCCTCAAAATGTCAGCTCGGTTCGAGGGGCTTGAATTCCGCCATGTGGCTCGGGAAAACAATCAGGCGACGGATATCCTTGCCCGTATCGGCGCTAAGCGCGACCCTGTCCCACCTAACATCTTCCTGGAAAGGTTGTTTAAGCCATCCGTGGTATGGGAAGGGGACACCGGTAACAATTTTCCGGACTCGGCCACAACACTAGATACCGAACACTCTGACACAATCGGAGGCTCTACCACCGAAATAAAACCTTCAGCCCATGTGATAATGGCCGTCATCGCCCCGTGGACAGAACCATTCCTGGCCTACCTAACCAGGCAGGAACTACCCGAGGACCAAAATGAGGCACACTGCATAGTGCGGCGATCTAAAGCCTACAAGGTCCATGAGGGAGAGCTCTATAAGAAAAGCACTACCGGAGTCCTTCAAAGGTGCATCTCCGAAGAGGAAGGGCGGAAGCTTTTGGCAGAAATCCATGCTGGACTCAGCGGCCACCACGCTGCAGCTCGGGCCCTTGTAAGCAAGGCATCCGTACAGGTTTCTATTGGCCGACGGCCCGGGCAGATGCACAGGATCTGGTCCAACGTTGCGTCGGTTGCCAGCTTTTTGCAAATCGAAGCCATATGCCGCCTACCGCTCTCCAAAAAATCCCCATTACTTGGCCCTTTGCGGTCTCGGGGCTTGATATGGTCGGACCCCTCAAAGGGGGAACCCATAAGAAAAAATACTTACTGGTCATGGTGGATAATTTCACCAAATGGATAGAAGCCAAACTCGTTAAAACGGCCGAATCCGGACCGGTGATAGACTTTATATCTAGGCTTGTACACCGTTATGGCGCCCCCATAGCATCATCACTGACAACGGCACGAACTTTACAGCCGACGAGGTAAAACTTTGGTGCAGCAACATGGACATCAAGCTCGATTATGCTTCTGTCTATCACCCGCAAACTAACGGTCAAGTTGAGCGAGAAAATGGTCTTATCATGAGCGGCATCAAACCCAGATTAGTGCGGTCCTTAAAGGAGTCAAACACACACTGGGTAGAGGAGCTCTCCTCCATACTATGGGGGCTGCGGACCACGCTGAATCGCACTACCGGATACACACCATTTTTCATGGTGTACGGCGCAGAGGCGGTTCTACCCTGTGACATAATTCATGACTCACCTCGAGTGCGCATGTATGAAGAAAAAGAGGCCGAGCTCGATAGGCAGGACAGTTTGGACGCCCTGGAGGAGGAGCGTGACGTGGCCATAGCCCGTTCCGCGTTCTATCAGTAACAGGCTCGAAGGTACCAAAGCAGAGAAGTACGGGCCAAAACTTATAATGTTGGTGAACTAGTTCTACGCCTGCCGGAGAAGAAAAAGAACAAGCTCAAGCCCAAATGGGAAGATCCCTTCATTATTGACCAGGTTCTAACCGATGGAGCGTACCTTCTGTGGGATGCATCGGACAATCGACTCGAGCCAAACCCATGGAACGCAGCCAGACTCCGAAGATTCTACGCCTAGTGCCGGACTCTTTGTTCGTCTCCTTACCCCCGTCAATTTTTTGCATATCCGTTATCTGTCCTTTCTCTCTTTATTTCTTCTTTTTCCTTCTCCTCAAAGCCTTCAAAGGCTAACTTATCTCTTGACTACACAATCTTGACGCGCTAACCGCGCTCATTATACCCGGGGGCTTCTTATACAGAAGCTTAATATAACTATTTTTCTGGCCTTCATGCCCCGCACATGTGTTATTCTTCCGCATGTACCTTTTTCGCCATTATATGCATCGATATGACTTAAGTTTTGGCCAAGCTGGGTTGCTCGGCTTTTGTATTTATGCCCCACGCTCCCGCTAATTCTGCTAGGGCATAAGGGGAGCACCTCTGACATTGTTATTGCTGGTCACCGGATGTGTACCTCGACCGGGTGAAGCCGAAGCTAGCGTTCTTAAGGGAATATTCTGTCGGTGAACAAAATATGACTTTTATTTATTTTGATACATGCCCCCAGATGTTTATAGCCTACGTCTCTTTTCGTAGTCCGGACATGCACATTAGGGCATGCGTACCCACGGAAAGGAACCCTTAACGGAACTATTCTCCCTGGAAGATTTTTCTTACTATCCATGTAATATAACATAGCTAGTTGGGTACATGTCTGTTCAAGCACTTATGACCCCTACACCTGGTTTCCACGCATACCCCGTTTTTTACATAACTGAGCGGGTATTCGGGTACACTCCGGACTATCGGGTCCGAGGTCGGGTTAAAAGGTCCGCCATGATGATGATTTACAATCCGCTAGGCACATTATACATGTCACTTAAAGTACACATCACTTAGATCGACTAAATTCTTCTTCTATACCATCCAACAGCTATCTAGCCTACAATCCTATTGGGAATATTTTATGCTAATTCTACTTGGTCATACACCAAACCGACGGGATCTCTTTCCCATCAGCCCCACAGTCCGACCTCGCCATGTAGTTTGGGTCACTTTGGTATATCGCGTCTTCACCATGGCCCAGCTTCCTTGCACCTTGTCGCCAGGCTGATATCTTCCATAATCGAAGCGCCGCCGCACTCCCTTGAGCTTCTATAAGCTCCCCATGCCTCTGGCGGGAGGCGGATAGCCACAAGGCTTGGGCAATACTGCATCACCGCCGAACTTGTTCGTGCGGGCCAGAGAGCTCGTAGAATATCACCCGCAGACTGGCATCTCCTCCGGGACGACCCGTCAAGATACCTGTAGACATAACTCTGTTAGACGGCTTCTTCGCCGAACTCTTCAAAAGTTCGTTCAAGCACTTACTGAAAATGCCGCGTCGAAGCCGCTTATTCTCCTTCACGGAGTCCGCAAGCTGGGCTCGACATCTTTTAGTTCCACGCCCAGCTGGATATTGGCGCCCGGAGATCATTTTTCTCCGCCGACCGTGTAGCATCGCCGCCAAAGATTTAGCTGTCGATTAGCACGTCACGCATCCCCCGGCACGGCCTTTGGATTTACTCTGGAGTCATCTACAATATCTATTGTTAGATTTGCATGCATGCCGCATACTATCTGGTACCTGTCATTCTTCGCAAAGGAAACAAGTGTTACCAGCAGGGGCTTTCTCGGACTCCTTCAACGCGGCAACCGCGGCCCATAGCTGGGCTTTGCACTCTTCCAGCTCTTGAGACAATTGGGTATTCTTCTCTGTAAGAACCTGCACAAATTATGATCCATAAATCAGTTGTGTCAATTGTTTCAAGTCTCAGGGGCTACTGATATATATAATCATCGGATTTTCTTACCCGTATATCCTTTACATACTTGTCCGTGGATGTGGCAAGACCATTTTGAGCATCACGGATGTACGCGTCTCCTGAGTTGAAGGCATCAAACGCCTCTTGGGAGAAACAAGCGTCACGGAGTAAGGCCCGACGACGCATGTGATTCATGGCGCTCTCCACCTCAGAATTTGTAGCGGATAGTCTATCTGCATCCTCCGTAGGAGGAGCATCCAACGTTCGCCCCGTGTTCTGTCCATCAGCTCCACAAATATGTCCGGATCCTCCTCGAGTACGGGATCGAGGGCCCGGTCAGGGTCCTCCGGTTGTGGAGGCGGGCTGTTGACCTCCCTTACAGCTTTTCGCAGTTCCTGCCATGAAACGACAAGGTAAATACGTATGACGATGAATGCAGGAAGGCTGGGAGTAAAAAGTGACAGCTCACCCAGCTTGGAGGGTTGTACATGGAGAATCCATCCCGTGGATTAATACGGATGAACTCCTCTTCCTGTCCCTTGTACAAACTGGACAGAATTTTTGCTAGAGCAGCAACTGAGTCCGGTCCCTTACGCCCGCAGCGGGTGGCATCATCTTCCCCGTTAAAGTGACACATGGGGTGCCCTCTATATTGAAGTGGTTGTACCCCCCGCATTATGCATATTGACATAACCTCGATTATTGTCAATCCTGATTGAGCCAGCACCTTTATCCGGCCCATCAGGTAAAGGACTTCTCCATTATCTTCCTCCTGAGGGCTCCGTGGGCGCCAGCTCCGGCGTTTCTTCAAAGGGGCATTGTCGAACTAGGGAAGACCAATCCGAATAGGATCTGGAAGGGGGACGTCCTCCATATAAAACCACTCCGAAGGCCAGTCTTCGGACGTCTTCTTCGGGGTACCGGACAGGTATCCAGTCCGGGCGTTGCGCCATATTTCGGCTCCGCCCACTTGATATATTGACCCCGCCATTATAAGTGGCAAGCCCGGCCAGAACAGGGACCATATACGCTGGGGGGAGAAATCCCTGGGTCTATAGCTCTACTAATTGGCTATGCGGGATGGAACACTTCTTCCAATCACCGGGCTTAGGGCTACGGGAGCGAGAGGAGGAGCTGCGATGGCCGGCCATGTTGGAATGGATTTTTTTCGAGCACGCTCTGATGGATACTCGCCGTGGGAGTATGGTGTGATTTGGATCTGCGGATCCCCGTCTCTTTAATAGAGAGTTTACTCGCATGGCTAGGGTGGCAAATGTAAAAATGCCCTGGCTTCTTGCATTCGCTCGACACATGGAAGATAGCCATTATTGGGCGCGGAAGCAAAGAAGTGCAACATTTATGGGAAGTTAGACACTACTCAGCAGGTATTCAAAATTTGGAGAAGAACCCGCCTTGCAATGGCGAAGACAATCTGCGCGCTGGACTCATCGTCATTGAAGCCTGGTTCGGGGGCTACTGAGGGAGTCCTAGATTAGGGGGTCTCCGGATAGCCGGACTATATCCTTTGGCCGGACTGTTGGACTATGAAGATACAAGATTGAAGACTTCGTCCCGTGTCTGGATGGGACTCTCCTTGGTGTGGAAGGCAATCTTGGCAATACGGATATGTAGATTTCCTCCCTTGTAACCGACTCTGTGTAACCCTAGCCCCCTCCGGTGTCTATATAAACCAGAGGGTTTAGTCTGTAGGACAACAACAATCATACCATAAGCTAGCTTCTAGGTTTTAGCCTCTACGATCTCGTGGTAGATAACCTCTTGTAATACTCATATCATCAAGATCAATCAAGCAGGAAGTAGGTATTACCTCCATCGAGAGGGCCCGAACCTGGGTAAGCATCGTGTCCCCCGCCTCATGTTACCATCCGCCTCAGACGCACAGTTCGGGACCCCCTACCCGAGATCCGCCGGTTTTGACACCGACAGGGAGCTTCTCTTGTGCGTAATATTGAGGTGCTTGTAGGCAAAGATGCCGTATGTCCATAGGCGAAGATGCCTTGAAGTCAATTGGCGAAGATGCCAAGGTATATGGTGAAGTCATTGAGAAGTTGTTGGTGTTGAGCTCTTGACCTTCACGTTCTTGTTGGTGATGGTGTCAATGTCGATGTGGTCTTGCCGGAGATGGTAGCTCGGAGGCATGTGCTCCTGAGCGTCTTCTCGAAGATGAGGAAGATCGCTCGTAGGAATTGATGAGGTCTTTGATCTCCTCCATATGAGCATGCATCTTGGCGTCGGTGGAGTTTTTCGTGGCATCGAACTCGTCGTTGTTGTTGTAGACCGGAGGTGAAATGCCTTGCCTATCCATCACAAGACTCGAGTAGAGGTGAGTGTCGGTGTCAAAACCGGCGGATCTCGGGTAGGGGGTCCCGAACTGTGCGAAGGCGGATGGTAACTGGAGGCGGGGGACACAACGTTTACCCAGGTTCGGTCCCTCTCGATGGAGGTAATACCCTACTTCCTGCTTGATTGATCTTGATGATATGAGTATTACAAGAGTTGATCTACCACGAGATCGTAGAGGCTAAACCCTAAAAGCTAGCCTATGGTATGATTGTTGTTGTCCTACGGACTAAACCCTCCGGTTTATATAGACACCAGAGGGGCCTAGGGTTACACAGAGTCGGTTACAAGGGAGGAGATCTACATATCCGTATTGCCAAGCTTGCCTCCCACGCCAAGGAGAGTCCCATCCGGACACGGGACGAAGTCTTCAATCTTGTATCTTCATAGTCCAACAGTCCGTCCAAAGGATATAGTCCGGCTGTCCGGGGACCCCCTAATCCAGGACTCCCTCAGTAGCCCTTGAACCAGGCTTCAATGATGATGAGTCCGGCGCGCAGATTGTCTTCGTCATTGCAAGGCGGGTTCCTCCTTCGAATATTCCATAGAAGATTTTGAACACAAGGATAGTGTTCGGCTCTGCAAAACAATTTCCACATACCACTGTAGAGAGAATAACATTTCCACAAATCTAATCTGCTGACGCATTTTGCAGGATGAGATCACACCACGACCCGGTCATTATTCGAACCGTTTTGCACAACCAGCCACTGCACATATTGCGAGGTGGTTTCCTTGGCACGTCATGTCGAAGCAGAGATCATGTCCCCTTATCACGGGATTCTCATCAATACGGGTGTGGGTAACCCAACCGCGCCATCAATTACGTCGCTTGGGGAATAAGCGATTTTACCAGGTACGTGGGGAGGCGCATAGCTTCTTCCGTCCTTATAAAGGGACAAGGATTCACCCTTTTCACCCACGCCTTCTTCCTCCTTGCTCATCCATTCTTGCGCACTCGAGCTCCAGCGCCCAAGTTCGCGTTTTTCTCCTCAAACCACTCCAAGCATGTCCGGAGCGGGAGGCAAGTGGATGGTCTCCTCCGTTACGGAGGAGAACATCACAAAGCTGCGGGGAGCCGGATACCTGGCCGCAGATATCGCGCACCGGCTGCCAGATGCGGGGCAGATCATCCCTACTCCAGAACCCCATGAGAGGGTGGTTTTCCTTACCCACTTCGTCCGTGGACTGGTTTCCCCTCCACCTGTTTGTCCGCGGGCTCATGTTCTACTACGGGCTGGACTTTCACGATCTAGCCCAAATTTCATCCTCAACATCTCGGCATTTATCGTCGTGTGCGAGGCCTTCCTCCGCATCAAGCCATATTTTGGCCTGTGGCTGAAGACCTTCAGTGTTAAACCGAAGGTGGTGGTTGGCCAGCAAGCGGAGTGCGGAGGCGCCATGGTGGAAAAAATGCCCAACGTCACCTGGCTCGAAGGCTCCTATGTGGATACCATAAAGGGGTGGCAATCGGGGTGGTTCTACATCACCGAGCCGTGCGACACCAACTGGGTGGCGGCCCCCAAATTTCGATCCGGACCACCTCCCCTTACCGAGGACCGCGGACTCAGCGCAAAGCGCCCTGCGAATCCGGTAAGTCTTTTATATCTCATAAGATGTTCATTTCCCTAGTATAACTACGCGCGGGATCTAAGCCTCCACACCGTTTAACAGGACTGGGTAGCGACAGCGGAGAGGATCGATTGTCCGGCTCCCCTACCCGAAGATCTAGCAGATGCTCTCCTAACGGGGATCAGGAAGGGTCTCCGGTGCAAGGTTATATCGGACTCATTGTTTGAAAGCACCAAGGCGCACTCCTCCCGCGAAAACGAGGAGGAGGAAGTGGAAAGTTCTCCCCCCCCCCCTAGCCCGGGGAGACAAGAAAAGGAAGGTCGCCCCGTCCGGGGCGGCCGAAGGGTCCAAGAAGGGAAGAACCCTCCTTCCGGAAAACTCCACCACCGCCGCCTTCAGCGAAGAGGAGTGGTTGCCTAGGGACAAGCCCCTGGCGAAGTCGTAAGTATCCGGATACCATAATAATTTTGGTATGTTTCATTTTATTGCTCCTTATCATGCCAAACATGATCATGCAGTCCCTCCAAGGCCCATATTGACGTATCCTCTTCGGATGGGTCTTTGGATCCGTTGGCGATGAACAACGATTCATTCCCGACCGCCACCTCCCCCCGCCCTACGGACGACGCCGAGGTGTTGTCTCGAAGGCTGGTAGCTCAAGGGGAGATAGTCTTGGAGGCGCCCCAAGGCGACATCCCGGACACTGGGCACATGGGGAGCAAGACTCCCAAGGGCTCCAATTGCGGGGGCAACAAGCTTGGCCCCCAGCCGAATACTGTGCCGGAACCTCCAGTGGTTCCGGACTCCGTCGGGCGACCCCTCGCTAAGGGGGACGAGCCGTCTGTGCCGATGACCTCTGTCCATCCAGAGGCATTGGACAACTTGCTGGAAGCACTTCGCGGCGCTTCCATTGATGAAGAGCACCGTACTATCATGAGTGCGGTGGTCAAGAAGGTTCAGTCCGCCAAAAGCGGACTGACTGAAGCCTGTGCCAGCCTCCTAACAGGCTTTGAGGTAAGTAATCAAATTATAAGAAAATATTATGTCATAGACAGTAGCCCCTGATGCTCTGTTTGGCGTTCGCGATGAAAAGCCGAATAGAGGATCAAATAATAATCGCAGGAGTCTAATCATAATATGCCTATGTGCATATGCAGGCTTCATCTTGCTTGCCGCCGCCAAGACGCATCGCTGGAGGTCGCCAAGATCAAGCGGGACCTTGGGCGGTCCAAGGAAGAGCTCGGCCTTACCAAGAGGCAGCTCAAATTGAACAAAGGTAAGTGATACCCCGTCTGAATATTGATAAGAAAAAATAAGGGTGGTTGCTTAGATCATAGGATCGTCATGAATTTTGCTAGGGGCCACGACCGAAGTGGCAACCCTGAAGAAGGCGCTGTCCGAGGCCGAGGACAAGGCGTCCAAGGAGCGCATCGAGGGAGAGAAACAAGAGGCCCTAGTAGGTGAGGTGTAGCAAGAGCTCCAGGCCCTCGTCCAAAAGCATGAGTCCTTGGAGCGTGACTCTTAGACACAAGGGTTCGAGATTTTGAAGGCCCTCGAAAGCGCACAACACGCCAAGGCCGAAGCACAAAAGGCCCTCCAGGAAATTGAGGCGGTTAAGAAGATAGCGGCGGGTAAGGCATTCATTATGCAAAGCAATCATGTGAAAGAAAATTTCCTTTTACTTACCCGAGTTCGGAGCTCTCGAGGAGCGTTCGCAGATCTACCCCGCAAAGGTGTCGATGTCAGGAGTTCTACCCGCCGAGGACGGAGCTCGACGGAGAAGTTGTTCTGGTCTCAGTATACTGGGACCGAACACCCCATGCCCTTGAGCGACCAGCTAAAGCAACTGGTTGAGCTCCACAAGGCAGCCGAACAGGCCAAGAAGGGTCTTATAGTCTGGATGTGGCCTGGCGATCCCCTGCCTGATAGCTACTTCGGCCTGGTGAGGCGGCTTGTGAATGCATGCCCACGGCTTGAAGTCATAAACCGGTCCGTCTGCATCGAGGGTGCGCGCAGGGCTTTTGCTCGCGCAAAGCTGCACTGGGCGAAGCTGGATGCGGAGAAGCTGGTGAAGGTGGGGCCGCTGGAAGGCAAGGAGCATCGCCACCCCGAAATGTATTATAACAGTGTCCTGAAGGGTTCTCGCCTTGTGGCGGAGGAATGTGTTAAGGATGTAATATTTGAATGAATGTACTTATGTGATCCTGTAATATGAAATGAGTTCATGCAACACTTGTGAATTTAAAATATTACCTTCTGCGGGGCCATTTATAAAATCTGAGAGTTGGCCAGTCGTCAGCTTCTGCCCCCATGTAACTAGTACTGGGGTGTGCAGGATAAATGTCGGTGTCAAAACCGGCGGATCTCGGGTAGGGGGTCCCAAACTGTGCGTCTAGGCGGATGGTAACAGGAGACAAGGGACACGATGTTTTTACCCAGGTTCGGGCCCTCTCGATGGAGGTAATACCCTACTCCTGCTTGATTAATATTGATGATATGGGTAGTACAAGAGTAGATCTACCACGAGATCAGAGAGGCTAAACCCTAGAAGCTAGCCTATGGTATGATTGTTGTTGTATATGTCTATCGACTAGCCTGGCCTCGGTTTATATAATGCACCAGAGGCCTAGGATAACAAGAGTCCTAGCCGAATACGCCGGTGGGGAGGAGTCCTTGTCTTGATCGCCAAGTCTTGTGGAATCTTCCTTGTATGCGGCAACTGTCCGGACTGGCCCATGAGTATACGGCCATGGGGATCCTCGGCCCAATCCAACTGATCGGGAGACGACGTGGTGAGTACCCCCTAGTCCAGGACACCGTCAATAAACCTGAGCACTCTTTATCCCAATTTTGGGTCCTTCGACGGACGTGTTTAGCACAACGAACCAGGCAATCGGACTATAAGGCTTTATCACTCTCACTTAGCCATAGAAGTCTACAATTTTAAATTTTGGCGAAGCCCCTAGTATTGGGAAGGCCGAATTTGGGGCGCTATATACGCCTAAGTCGGGTAAGGCCGACTCCTCGCCCCAAGCGGAAAAAGACTTTAAGGACTTGAGACCTCTCGAACAGCGACAAGCTCTCGCCTTATCATGACAGTCAGTTTTCGGCTTTCTCTACTGAGGTGCTTATCCGGAAGAACTGGGACACAATCGCAGTAGTTCTCCCAGTGCTACCTTAGCTAATATTCTGCAACGTAAGGTACCAAACCATGGGAGCCGGGCAAACCCAACTATTGACCCAAGACATGATTTGGAGCTGATGCATATAATGCTATAAGTTCGGGGTGCCGCACTGTCAAAAGTGTTCGGACTTCTCACGCTGTATTATGGGGTATACTGAAGCCCCTGGCGTACTAGTCGTACCAGAATGTACGGGTGCAAGTTGTTGTAAATAAACAGACAAGGAAAAAGGGAAGGGTAATGCAATAATAGACTAATGCTATGCATTGTTATTTAAACAATACGTCGAAACATACTGATACAAGTAGTGCAATAAGAAAAAAATAGGACTATTTGACATGTCCTATCCAAGGGCAAGCTCCGTATGGGTATTAAAAACGGGTACTTCGATTGTTATCAGAGACCACCTGGGGATTCCCTTGTACGTCTTAGCTTCTTGCCTCCTTGGTTGTTCCTTCCTGTAATGTGTCCAGCAATCAGACTACGGAAAAGGGCTTCCAGAGAGTAAGGTCCTGAAAGAGAGAAAATGATCAAGATATACAGCCCCTGGGGCGGTTGAGCCGCATTTTGGGACGTGCCCTGGTCGTGCCCCCGCCTAAGCCCATGGTATTTTTAGTGAGTAATTATGTACGCGCGGCACAGATTTCGTCGCTTGACTGGGACTAGGACGGGGGCCGAATTGCTAGGCGATGTCTGAACGTGCCAGGCGATCCTGTTGCAGGTTACTCTGGACTCGCTTGAAGGTATCCGGGGGCTTTATTGCCGAATTGGCGGTTTGCCTTAAAAGGCTGCTTTGTGCCTCTGCTGCAAGGGCCGCAGTGTGCTCCTCCATGTGGAGCGAGCGTTCTGTGTTTCCATTGACTGTTATAACCCCACGAGGTCTTGGCATTTTGAGTTTGAGGTATGCATAATGCGGTACTGCATTGAATCTGGAAAATGTGGTTCGCCAAGCAAAGGCGTGATAGCCATCATGAACGGGACGATATCGAAGATTAACTCTCGCGAAGTTGTCCGAGATCCGAAGACCACTTCCAGTGTAATTGAGCCCGTGCAATGGGCCTCTACACCTGGGATGACACCTTTAAAGGTGGTTTTAGTGGGTTTGATCCTCGAGGGGTCTATACCCATTTTGCGCACTGTATCCTGATAGAGAAGGTTCAGGATGCTGCCGCCGTCCATAAGGACTCTAGTGAGGTGAAATCCATCGATGATGGGGTCAAGGACCAATGCGGCAGATTCACCATGACGGATACTAGTGGGGTGGTCCCTGCAATCAAAGGTGATCGGACAAGAGGACCATGGTTGAATTTTGGGGCGACTGGCTCCATCGCATAGACGCCCCTTAGAGCACTCTTCCGTTCCCTCTTGGGAATGTGGGTTGCATATATCATGTTCACGGTTTTCACTTGTGGAGGGAATCTCTTCTGTCCTCCTGTGTTCGGCGGCCGAGGCTCTTCCTCGTCGTCGCTATGCAGCCCCTTGTCCTTGTTTTCGGCGTTCAACTTGCCGGCCTGCTTGAACACCCAGCATTCTCTGTTGGTGTGATTGGCTGGCTTATCGGGTATGCGGTCCAAATTGGACGGGCCCGGAATACTTCTTTTGAACGGCTTTTTCCACTGACCGGATTTAGAGCCACTGAATCGAGCATTGACTATCATGTCTTAGGCGTTGTCGCCTTTGTTGCGGCGCTTGTGTCTGTTACGATGTGGTATGCCGTTAGTATCCTTTGTATCTTAAGTGCCATGACTTCTTGATGTGTGTTGCTGCGAGCCAGCCAGCTATCTTTGCCCGCGCAAAAGCGGTTCCTGAGCGTCGTGAGGACTTCCATAGACTTCGGCTTCTCCTGGCCGAGGTTCCGGGCGAGCCACTCGTCACAGATGTTATGCTTAAATGCTGCTAAGGCCTCTACATCCGGACAGTTGACGGTTTAGTTTTTCTTAGTTAGGAACCGGGTCCAGAATTGCTTGGCCGATTCCCCTGGCTGCTGAGTTATATGGCTCAAGTCATCAGCATCCGGTGGTCGCACATAAGTGCCCTAGAAGTTGTCAAGGAATGCATCTTCCAGATCCTCCCAACTGTCGATGGAGTCTGTAGGCAAGCTATTCAGCCAATGCCGAGCTGGTCCTTTGAGTTTTAGTGGGAGGTACTTGATGGAATGTAGATCATCACAGCGAGCCATGTTGATGTGGAGGAGGAAATCCTCGATCCATACCGCGGGATCTGTTGTACCATCATATGATTCAATGTTTACGGGTTTAAAACCCTCTGGAATTCGTGATGCATTACTTCATCAGTGAAGCATAAGGGGTGTGCGGCGCCTCGATGCCGAGCTATGTCACGACGCAGTTCATACGAGTCTTGTCTGCTGTGTTCGGCCCGGCCGGATTTGTTTTTAGTGTATCCGGCGTGATGATCATCATCACGTGTTGGGGCGCGACCCCGTGATCCGTAGATCGACCTTGCATGTTTTGTTTTGTTTTCCAATTCATCTCGCAGGTCCCGCGTGTTGCCCCAGGCCTTGGTATTTTTGTTTGAATGGCGGCGGAGTGCGGGCTGGACTTCAGGCTGAAATGCCTCTCTGTCTCGGCCACGAGGTGGCCGATCAGCCGCATCATATGCTGGTGATGTAGGTTTCAATGCTTCCTCCTCGAGTTGAGGTAGCAACTTGCGCTTTGGGTAACTCTTGGTTGGGCGCTCGAGTTCGTATTCCTCGGCTGCCAGGACTTCAGTCCATCTATCCGCTAGCAGATCTTGATCAGCTCGAAGCTGTTGTTGCTTTTTCTTCAGGCTGTTTGTGGCTATAAGCCGGCGCTTGAAGCGCTCCTGCTCGACGGGATCCTCAGGCACGATAATTTCTTCGTTGCTGAGGCTCACTTCGTCTTCAGAGAGAGGCATGTAATTGTCGTCCTCTGATTCACCGTTTGCTGCCTGTTCCGGAGGGCTAGCTTGTTCATCCTCCCGCTCGAGGTCTGGCTGGAGGGGATTATTGTCGTCTTTGGCACTATCCGAAGCGTTATTGTCTCTTGTGCCGGTATCCCTGCTTTTGCTATGGCGAGACATAGAGCGGCACAGCTGACGTCGGTGCTTGGGTTGCTTCTTGGAGGGATTATCCTCTGTTGTCTTATCGCCATCCCCTTCTTAGGGGGTGTCCACCATGTATATGTCATACGATGGGGTGGCAGTCCAGCACCCTGTGGGCGGTGGTTCCTGTTCGTCTCCTGCATCGTCGTCCATACCGTCGATGTCTTCAGAGCCGAAGTCGAGCATGTCTGTTAAATCGTCGATAGTGGCTACTAAGTGGGTGGTGGGTGGGGTGCGAATTTCTTCGTCGTCCGTATCCCATTCTAGCCGGACATAGTTCGGCCAAGGGTCTCCTGACAGGGAGAGAGACTTCAACGAGTTTAGTACATCGCCAAAAGGCGAGTGCTGAAAGATGTCCACGGAGGTAAACTCCATGATCGGTGCCCAATCAGATTTGATGGGCACGGACGCAACCGGCTCGGAGTCCGTGGCGGGGGATGAATCCAATGGTTCGGCAACACGGATCTCGCAGGAGGTGAAGTCAGTATTCGGTGCTATCGCCACTGAGTGTGCGGCGTCCGTGGCGGGGTCCATCCACCCGTCCATAGATGGCGCAATTTGTTCCGGATTGAGGGCCGGAGTAGTTGAAGGTGTGATCTCCCGAACACTGTCTGACGGCAGAGCTAAATCATGCTCGTCGTGATTGTGCGGCGCACCTGACATGGGCTCGAATCCACCGAAGATCAAGTCTCCGCTGATGTCGGCAGTGTAGTTCAAGTTTCCAAATCTGACCTAATGGCCAGGGGCGTAGCTTTCGATCTGCTCCAGATGGCCAAGCGAATTGGCCCGTAGTACAAAGCCGCCAAATACGAAGATCTGTTTGGGGAGGAAAACCTCACCTTGGATCGCATCATTGCCGAAGATTGAAGGAGCCATCAAGCCTTATGGTGACGACACAGTGGAACTCTCAATGAAAGCACCAATGTCGGTGTCAAAACTGGCGGATCTCGGGTCGGGGTTCCCGAACTGTGCGTCTAAGGCGGATGTAACAGGAGGCGGGGGACACAATGTTTACCCAAGTTCGGGCCCTCTCGATGGAGGTAATACCCTACTTCCTGCTTGATTGATCTTGATGATATGAGTATTACAAGAGTTGATCTACCACGAGATCGTAGAGGCTAAACCCTAGAAGCTAGCCTATGGTATGATTGTTGTTGTCCTACGGACTAAACCCTCCGGTTTATATAGACACGGAGGGGGCTAGGGTTACATAGAGTCGGTTATAAGGGAGGAGATATACATATCCGTATTGCCAAGCTTGCCTTCCATGCCAAGGAGAATCCCATCCGGACACGGGACGAAGTCTTCAATCTTGTATCTTCACAGTCCAACAGTCCGGCCAAAGGATATAGTCCGGCTGTCCAAGGACCCCCTAATCTAGGACTCCCTCAGTGAGTAGGAAATGAGATAAACAATACCAAGTTACCTTTTCCCAAAGTTGAGGATGTATCCCGTTTCACTCAATGTGGGATGAAAGAATAGTGGAATTGGTACCGGACTTGTTCTCTCACACCTACACAAATAAGGTTTATGGTGGAGCTCGATGAGGATAGTGGCACAAAAATTTGATGCAAAATGTTAGCAAGGGTCAATAATGTTGATAGATATTCACAAATTCGCAAGTGAAACAAGTAGACCAATAGCAATGAATGGCACATGGAAACACACACACGGATAGATAAATTTGGTTGTGCAACCAAGGATTGAGCGGAAAATGTGGAATCCATGGAAAATACTCTTGTCGCACAACACTAGAGAGAAGCTAGCCAATTGCTCAATAGGCGGATACGAACTTGTGCACTACCTATATGAGATAAAATGGAGCGATTTCCTATCACAAGTATGCTATGTATGTATGGTTCCCGGTGTTTCTCTCAAGATGATCCAAGATGATCGGATATGAAAATCTTATATGCAATGTGGTATGATGCTATGGCACTTGCTTACAAGCTCTTTTGATGTAGGGTGGAACCCTATACAACCGATCTTTCACGAAAGGAGCGGATCCCAACTAAGAACACGAAGGGGAAATGAGGGAAAACACAAGAGAATCACTCAAACCAACAAGATTAGGTCACACATGTGCTAGATCCTCGAAACACGAGAGGAGATACAAGATCCACGATCAACAAGGGACGATACAATGGTAACCGGTTCTTCTCCGTGAGGAGGTCTTGATGGGGGCCACTCAAGAGGGCGTCTTGAATCCAAGGGGATCTTCTCTGTAGAGGGGCCGCGGTCTCTCTCATGGAGCAGATCCGTAATGGATGAGCAATGCTCTATCTCACATATGAGCTAAACCAATGCTGACCCTGGAAAGATGGAGGAGGAGGAGGAGTATATATAGTCTAGGGGGCCAAAAGGGTACATGGGCCTCGGCCCTTACACTGTGCGCAGACAGGGGAGGCCGGATGTCTGGGCGACGGGGCGGATGTCCGGGCCTTCGCGAGGGGCCGGATGTCCGGGCTGGCGTGGCTGGCCTGGACGCTCTCTGGATAGACGGGGGCCGGATGTCTGGGCGAGGGGCCGGATGTCCGGGAGCTCGGGACGTGCTGGATGTCCGGGCCTTTGGCCGGATGTCTGGGCTGAAGTTGTACAGCTTCGGGTACGTTCTGTGACAGGCGCCGGATTTCCGGGGCAGAGGCCGGATGTCCGGGTTGCCGGCCGGATGTCCGGGGCCTGTAGGCTTGGCTGCTGGCTCCTTGGCGCTGGTGGCGTTTCCAGGGGCTGGACATCCGCGGTCCTGGCCGGATGTCCGTGTCCTGGGACTTGCACTTGACTCCTTCCGTTGGTTCTACTCGTCCATGAACTTGGCGGCTTGTCCGTCTTCATGAGTATCTCCAGGAGGGTCCTCTTGACACCTAATCATGCATAGCATATTGGACTTAGGAAGTAGCCATGTCTCGTGTGGATATGTGATATCACTAAGGAAGTCACCTCATTCTTGAGAGCTCTAGTTCGTGCTCGTGTCATAGTTCCTCTAGGCTCTTGATGAGACGATGGTAGGTCTATGTGGATGACCGTAGGTGGAATAAATTTTTATTTACTACTAAGTTAAAAATGCCATTATTGAGAAGGTTCCTCCAACTCAATCCCAAAATTCCCAAGTTATTAGTAACCCAATAATTTGATTAAAAAAAGTGATGAGATCAACCAATAATTCACTTCTAGATACTCAAGTTGTCCATAACCGGGGACACGGCTAATCATGATTAGTTTGTACACTCTGCAGAGGTTTGCGCACTTTTCCCCACAAGACTCGACCACCTCCATGATCGGAAGATCGAGACATAGCCTTTCAGAAGCATTTGCCCTTAAAGATTCGTATTAGCAAGCTTCGCACTCCGGATGATCTAGCGTAAGTAAGCAATAACATACATAAGCATACAAGCAAAGATCCAAAAAGAAAATGAATGAAAGACTTCGAAAAACTCCAAAACATCCAAATAAAGTTTCTGTACAGAACGTAATTTTTATAGTAGCAAATAATATGTGTGTTTGGGTTTAACAGAAACTACACGTTACGAGCTTCGATTCGCAAAAAGAATCACCTAAAACGGAGTTACGAAACTCGAGATACGGCCTAACGAAGTTTGAATTCAGATCTGTTTGAATTCAAATTTTAAAATTTTCAAAAATGTTTTTCTTTTAGTTCTCTCGATAGAGGGGATATTTATGAACTAGTAGGAAAAAGAATCAACTAAATCGGATCAATAGACTAAAAGATATACAAGAAACAAGAATTGGTATAGAATCTGAGATTGAAAAAATCTCGGAAAAGAGAAAAATTTGACTGGTGTTCACCGGACTTGTCGCATGGCGATGAGGAAGAAGGCGGCTCTGGTGTGTTTCGCGAAGGACGCGCAAGGGACGGTGTAGAGGACGTTGAGTTGAACCACTTGCACAAGTTATGGTGGTAGATTGCTTCCTGTACACACGGTGAGAGGTCGCCGAATTGCGAACTCCGCGAGCAATTGGAGAGGTTAGAGAGAGGAAAAACTCCGAAGGAGAGGGCTTGGACGAGGGGCTAGAGGGCTACAGGGGTGCTTTATATAGGGCTTGGGTAGGTCCAGAGTTGGGTGGGGCGAGATGTGTTAATGGTTGCAGTTTCAAGCACTCATGGTGTCCATTAGAGAGGGAATTAAGGAGCACTAGTGAAGGGGAAGGGGTAGAGGAAGGCGAGGGGGTTCCGTTCAGAGCGGCTTTGGAGCGAGGGAGAGGAACGGAGGGTGGGGCGCTGGGTGGAGATGTGTTGCGTGCGTGCTCTCTGTACATGAACGCTCAAGGAAGAAGATGAAGCAGAATGGGTCGTGGGAAGGCTGGGCCTACTGGGCTGCGTTTTTTTAAACTTTTTTTAACACAAGCAATGAAATACCGAAAATACAAATAAAAAATTAGCCTAAAAATCCCAGAAAATTCCACATAATTATATGGTCTTATATTTGACCTAGTGAACTTTTATCTGGCCTAAAAATGCAAGTTTTCAAAAATAAACGTTTTACTAAACTAATAAACTAAATTGCAAAAAAAACCCAACAAATATATTTTGGTTCCAAATTCAAATTCCAATATTTTCCTTCTGATCTTGAAGAAGTCATTTTATCTTCTCTCTTTATTTGGAATAACGGAAATAGATTTTTGGTGGAACCAAGTTTGATCCAATTTCCAAATTTTGAAATTCTCCAAATTGGTTTTTGGGAAACTTCCAACTCTCTCTTTTGGTCCTTGAGTTGCTCAAAGTTTCTTGGATCAAAAATCAAATAAAATAAATGGGGAAAAATGCATAAATCATGGATGCGCATGAATGATCTATTTATAAACATCCAAATTGAAAATTGGGATGTTACAGTACGATGCTCCGCATCATCTCCCCTCCCTTGGAAAGATCCGACCTCGGATCGAAATCCTCATCACCATTGTACGGGGAGAGATCTTTGATGTTGAAGATGTCGCTCACGGAGTACTTGTCGCGTGGGATGTCGATCTTGTAGGCGTTGTTGTTGTTGCGTACAAGCACCTTGAAGGGTTGATAGAGGCGAGGGTGTCCCGATGTTTCGATGAGATAGCTATCGTTTTTTGAGGGAGTCAAGTTTGACGATCCGTGATGTAGGGTAGAACCCTAGTGGCCTGATCTTTCACGATTGGAGTGGGATCCCTCGAAGAACAAGAAGAACACGGGGAAGAACAAAGAGAAATCACGAGGGGAAACACTCAAGAACAAGTCCAATCACACATCCACTAGACAATCAAACACACAAGATCCACAAGGTACATGAACAACAAAGGGAAAGATACAAGGTAGAGTTCATCTCTGTGAGGAGGTCTTGAGGGGTCTTCCCGTGAGGGGACTTGATGATATCCCGTAGGATCTTCTCCGCAGAGGTCTTGTATCCACTTGGGGGATCTTTTCCGAAGAGGTCATGAACTCCAATGGAGAAGGTAAGTGGAGAGCAAAGCTCTATCTCAAATGAGCTACTACTTTGCTAACCCTAGAAAGGATGAGGGGGGTCTATTTATAGTCTAAGCCATGAAGGGGTAAGTAGGAGAAGGATACAAGGCCAAAGGCCCGGCTGCGCACAGGAAGGGTCGGACGTCCGGTCGACGTTGTACGTCCAGTCGCTCGCGGGGGTCCAATCATCCGGAGGGCGTCGGCCGTCCGCTAAAAGTGTTCTGTGATCGGGACAACGGACGTCCGTAGACGCTCGGATTTTCCGTTAATATTACCGGCCGTCCGGTGGGGCCCGGACGTCCGCTCGTTGGGAGGTGCTGTAGTTGGCGTTGGATGGGCTTCAGGCGCTGGTCGTCCGGGCACTGTAGAGTGTCGGACGTCCGGTGGCACGTCGGACGTCCGGCCGCTGTAGACTCCGCAGCTCCGTCTTCTTCCGTCTTCGCTCCCGCGCTTCCCTCGCGGATGGTGTAGGTGTTCCTTGGCGCTTGCACTCCTCCTTGACATTCATGAAGCTCCGACAATACCTATGCATGCACATGGGAGATGTGTCAAGTAGTATACCATCCTCGAGAGGGTCAAGTGAGCACGTGTAAAGAAGATGATTCACCTTTATGTATGTGAAGTAGAGGTCTCACGTGTCACTTGCCAAACGGACTCTTGACATGGTGATGTCCGTAGGATGCTCCGCATCATCCCCTCCCCCTTGGGAAAGATCCGACCTCGGATCGAAAGCCAAATCACCATGGGAAAGAGATGGCGTCATCGTGTAGAAGTGGACGTTCACCAAGTACTTGTCATCTTGAAGCTCGAAATGGGCACTCTCCAATGTCGCACCGTCTAGTGATTCCTTCAAAAGGGGCAAGAACAACAAACACTTGGAAAAACAAATGTGGTTAGCGTTAGTGCAAAACCAAGCATTCAAGTGGTGATTCACCCAACAAGTGTCGTCATCATGCAAAGCATATGGTTTGACAAAGGATTGTGACATGTCATGTAAGCACATAAATTGAGCAAAATCAAGATCATCATGGGGACAAGTATGCAATTGTGAGTTAGTGATGCAAATATGTGTGGCAAGATAAGAAGCATCTACCTTGAGGTCATAGCAAGCATTCACAAATTGCTCAATGAAAGGTCTATGGAAGGAATAAGAATCATTCACAACACCAAGTAAAATGAAGTGTCTAAACACATGTGATGGGGACATCAATACCATCGATACACCCACAGCACCTGCTGCTATACATACTGGGCCAATTACTAGAGCTCGCGCATGCCAATTGAATTACCAGGTACTTCCGTTTCTTGGTAATGATTCTAATGTTCATGAGAATATGATGCTGCCTAAATTGGATACATTTGTTTTGCTTACAAATGAAGGGCCTGGCATGGATAAGAGGGATGAACACTAGAGCAAGACCAAGCAGGGAGATGATGGCATGCACAAGGGGATCAAGAACGGAGTTACAAGTGATGATTTCAGGACTTTGAAGCCACCATAAGGAGTGCATGAAGCCTTGGACGAAATATACAAGATGCCACTTCATAAATTTCGTCCAGAGGCTATTCTAGGTTCTGCTCACCTTATTATTGGGCCAGGCCCATGTATTTTTGAAATACTTAAGTATAGGCTGTTTTTAGAGTCCGTATGTGTGGGGAAACAAGGTTAGGGTTGGTTTCGGACCCCTCCTTTAAGGGCCACGAATTCCCCCTCTTCCTCCATATATACAGCCCTTAGGGCGTCGTTTAGACTTTGGGTTTTGTTGAGATTAAAGTTTGCCATAGCTGCAACTTCGCGTAATTCGTTTGTGTTCAATGACCAGACAAAGGCGCCACAGAACCCCACCTTGATCAATAAAGCTTTCCTCTTATATTCGCAATATCGAGATTGCAATCTTAGTTTCTTGCTTGTTCTTCGTTTGCCTGCAGGAAACAAACCTTCGTGGTCAGGTTGATCATGCTCCGGCATGGTCAATAACCTCTCGGAGTTGGTTTAGCGATTGCTAAGGCGCGACGTCCTCGCACGTTCGTATTCGGATCATCAAAGTCGACTTCCTCCAAAACGATAGCCACAATCTCATCGAAAGATGGGACACCTTTGCCTCTATCAACATGAGACAAGTGCAAGACAATCCAAGCATAATGTGCATAGGGTGTACTGAATATCGTGTGGCACTCAACACAATGGAAAGAGCAATTGTTCATCATGTGTGAGGCAATCTAGTCAATCATGTGACAAGCAATGGGACATGGCATATGTGAAGAAGTAACATTGTTGCAACCAAACATATGATAGGAGCAAGTAATCCAAGAATTTGATGCAACACACAAGGCATATATATCACGATGCATGGAACGGTGAAAATGACAAGTCGAAGCAAGATCTCTAACATGTGCGCAATCAAGTCCAAGATGAACAATAAGTCTCATGGTGCAAGCAACACAAGTAGTATGATCCACAATATTCATGCTCATGGTTTTGGGTTTCTCGAAAGAGAAGGATATCACCTTGAAAGCGTGTCCTTGTGCATTCTTCACAATGCCGAAGCACAAGCAAGTGCGATGTAGAATCGTCGTGGTAGAAGGTGGTTCGCTCTCAAGAGCTCGAATGGTCAACTCACGTGAAGCGGAAGTCGACACGAAGTTCAAGTATCCTACACATGCACAAAACAAAACAAAGAAAGTATGTGCATGGTAGATAAACACACCATCCATCATGATGGTTCTCATCTTTTGCACATAACCATTAGAAGCACAAGTGCATTAATAATATGATGCAACAATGGCTATATTCATGGCACTAGGTATATGGTGCAAAGAAGTAAGACAAGCATGTGTCACAAGGAATATGTCAAAATCTCCAATCATATGTGAGAATGCTATGTGGGCAATCTCATTATCAAGACTAAAATCATTGTTGCAGTCAATACATGGCAAATCATTTAGCATGAGAGAGGCAACACATGGAGATATATGACAAGAAGCAATAACAACAATGTGCAAAGCATGTAGATGGTTGTCATCAACCGCATGAAGTGAGCAAGTATGAATCATGGGTGATGCAACATAAGCAAGCGTAGAGATCAAGTCGTGCAAAATAGTGGAGCGAAGATGCAACACACTAGAGGAAATCATGGCAATCATGTCATGTGAGCAAATAATAGGCATAGGCAATGCACATGACATATCGCAAGCACGAACACAAAGCAAGATCATAGTGTCAGCATAAGAAGCTCGAATGGTCAACTCACGTGAATGGAACATGGCAATAACAAGCAATATCTCCACCAAACTTGCAAATACACATACAAGTACTAGAACCAATCATCATGTGTAATGCGAAGCATGGGTCACAAATGCATGGTAAACGCATAGTAATGAGCATATCATGCAAACTGAACATGGCAAGATGGGCAAATAATATGTAATGGACAACAACTCATAGCCAAGAGAGAGCCATGTAAAAGAAATATGTGAAGTCTTTGCACACAGAGAGCATTGGGAAAGACAATCCATGGGATCCCAAATCATCGTTGCTCTCTAGAGCTCGTTTTGTCAACTCATGGGATTGTGAGGTTGACAAGTATTCATGGGTACCTACACAAAAGAGAAACAAACCAAAGAAATTGTGTGCGTGGTAAATGTACACATCATCCATCATGATGTGTATGTGCATGTGTGAGTTAGCACAAGACAAGCATCACTCAAAGAAATTTGATGCATGGTATAAGAACATGTCATCCATCATGAAAGAATAGTTATTGTGTATGACACGATGGGGACACAAATTGAGCGTGCAAGTATGTGGCACACCAATATCATGTTTATTCACGGGGAGCATATTGTGCACATAAGTATGAGGATCATGCAATGGATAGGATGAATCAAAATCTCCTAACATGTATGAGGAAACTATGGGGGTCTCCGCATGAGCAATAATGGAAACATCATGTGGAGAAAATGGACAACATCCAAAACAATGCATATCCAAAGCTAGGAGGTCATGGCATGGCATATGAGATAAATGATGCAAAGGGAGCATATCAACATCATCACAAGAGAAACAAATGCTAATAACCATGGGCGTGTCATTTATGCCGTAAGTGCAAATTGGGTTTATTTTAATGGCATATTCATAGTCACTACGATGAGATTGCAAATATGACATATGATTGATCTCATGCATAGCATATGACAAGTCAAGCGGACTTTCAAACATGATGTGACCAAGAGAATTATCACAAGAAATCATATGTAACATGGCATCACAACTAATAGACTCCACATGGCAATCATCATACTCATCATAAATGGGTAAATCATTGCATGGGGAAACCATACTAGCATGAATCATGTCAATAGGGGGATCAACATCATGCAAGCAATCAATGTCAAAAATGTCCACTAGTGGGACTAGAGCATCACCTTAACCTATGTTACCTCTGTCATTCCACTCAAGTGGTGTAGGTGAGGTGGGTAAGACCAAATGGTGGTCATCTTAATCTTGACGGAACCATGTGGGGGCTGCATCATATTCCACCATGGCCACTGTCTTGTCCAAAGGGAGGACAAAGTCGTCGAGTATCGGCGCGTCATCATATATGGGACCTAGCACCAAATGAGAAGACACAATAGAGGTAGAGGTCGAGTAGTTAGAAATCAAAGTGGCCTCAAATGCCCTATCAACTATCACACTCTCTCTATGTGGTGGTTCACTCACTCCCTCAAAATAGGTGCACTCAATCTCACATATGGTGGAGTCACTCATCTCACTCAAGTGGTGGGGGTTATGTCTCTTATCACATGGGAATTGGGTCAACGCATCATATATGGGGCTAGTGGTGAAGTCACTCTCACTCTCAATATGCTGGCTAAAATCACTCAAGTCATCATACGTCGCCGTGGTCGAAGGGAAAATCCCATGCTCAACCATCTCGTCACCATCGTCATGGATGAAGGCCGAAGATGTCACATCATCACTCTTGCCTCTAAAGATGGAACCATCATCCTTGCTCGCCACCTTGTTGGTCACCTCCAAAGCTTGATCCTTGAAGGTCTCCGTAGTCGTAGTCGTCGCCGCACCATCTTGAAAAAGAGTCAAAGTAGACTCGGCATTATCAATGCCACAAAGAGGGATGGCAGTGAAGTCGAACTTGGGGCATCGTCTTGGAGCTCATCGGGCTTGGACATCTTGGTGGTACTATCCTCATGCTCGTTCTCATGGAGCTTGGTCGTCGCAGAGTGAGCTTGGGGTGAACAAACCTTGGACTTCATGAGTTCTTGTTCCGCCTTGAGAGCACCAATGTAGTTGTCGTCGAGGGACTTGTAGTTCTCTAGGAAGATAGTCTTGGAGATGTCGTTGTGCAATCCCATCATGAAGTGGAACTTCATTGACATGGGATCGTCCATGCCGGCTCGTCGCAAGGCATTCTTCATCTCCTTGAAGTACGCTTCGATGGACTTGGATCCTTGGGTGGTGTTCTCCAATTGGCGTAGAAGTTGTTCCGTGTAGGTTGGAGGCACGAACTCTCGCCGCATAACTCTCTTCGTGTTGGGCCAACTCATGTCGTAGCTCTCCGAAGGTGTGTGAAGCCACCATGTCGAGGCGTAGTCGTGGAAGTTTCTTGTGGCGGACTTCACTTGATCTTCGGGAGGAACTTGATCTAGCTTGAGGTAGTTGTCCATTAGGCGCTCCCACTCGAGATACTCCTCGATTTCTTGAGTCCCATGGAAAGGAATCTTATGGTCGGTGTCGAGGTCGTAGTAGCTCGTGGAGGTAGCGGACTTGAGCTTGGGGAGCTTCTCTTGAGCGTAGTCTTGGGGTGCTTGTTGGCGAAGATGATGTATGTCCGTAGGCGAATATGCCTTCAAGTCACTTGGCGAAGATTCCAAGGGAGATGGAGAAGTCGTTGAGCAGTTGTTGGTGTTGAGCTCTTGACCTTCACATTCTTGTTGGTGATGGTGTCGATGCCGATGTGAGCTTGCCGGAGATGGTAGCTCGGAAGCATGTGTACTTGAGCGTCTTCTCGAAGATGAGGACGATCGCTTGTAGGACTTGATGAGGGCTTTAATATCCTCCATTTGATCTTGCATCTTGGCGTCAGGGAGTTATTCATGGCATCAAACTCGTCGTTGTTTTTGTAGACCGAAGATGAAATGCCTTGCCTATCCATCACAAGACTCGAGTAGGGATGAGTTGGAAATGAGATAAACAATACCAAGTTACCTTTTACCAAAGTTGAGGATGTATCCCGTTTCACTCAATGTGAGATGAAAGAATAGTGGAATTGGTATCGGACTTGTTCACTCACACCTATCAAGTAAAGGTTATGGAGTAGCTCGCTGAGGATAGTGGCACAAAAATTTAATGCAAAATGTTAGCAAGAGTCAATAATGTTGAAAGAGGTTCACAAATTCGCAAGTGAAACAAGTAGACCAATAGCAATATGAATGGCACACGGAAACACACACATAGATAGATAAATGGGGTCATGCAACCAAGGAATGAGCACAAAATGCGGAATCCACGGAAAATGCTCGTGTTGCACAACTCAAGAGAGATGCTAGCATGATTGCTCTATAGGCGGATACGACACTTGTTCACAACCTATAAGATGCAAAAGGATAAACTTTCTATTCCAAGTATGCTATATATGTATGGTTCCCGGTTTTTGATCCAAGATGATCGGATATGACAATCTTATGCAATGTGGTATGATGCTATGGCACTTGCTTTTGTTCTCTCTCTTTTTGCTTAAAAGCTTATTCTTTTTTTTGTATGGCCACTTTTGCACAATGCACAAACCAAGATAGCAATTGTATATATGCGGGAACAAACTTGTGGCACACGAGATGAGATGATAGCAAGATGATACAAATATGATATGGTATGTATGCAATGGGAGGTGTAGATCACTAATGTGCACAAGTAAAGTTGCCGGCAATATGCAATGGCTAGTCTCGATAGGCAAGTTACGCAAAATGGACTAGAGGTTATCAATGCAATGGCAAGGGAATATACAATGGTGTCGTCGAGGTTACCGTCCTTGGCGATGATGAGTGGCGGTGTTCTTGATGTAGATAATAAGATGATGGAGACTCGTCCCTAAGTAGCCGAAACACCTTAGGAAACGGGAAAACCATGAACTCAAAATCTCCAAAGGCAAATGTCAAATGGTGGTAGTGGAAAGCAATGGTAGTTTTACACTTGGCAATGCAGAAGTGGAATGATTGGTTATGCGAGTCAATGTTGAATTGACCGTCCCTAAGTAGCCGAAACACCTTAGGAGACACAAGCCACAACTCAAACAAGCTCGAATAAAATTGGGTTATGTTGGGGTGGTGGAAGTGTATGGTGGTGGTTGATGAGGAATCAACCGTCCCTAAGTAGCCGAAACACCTTAGGAGACTCGAATCACTACTGAAGCAACCACTAATGCTATATGGATCAAAATGGGTTAGGTTGCGGAAGTCGGTGGTGGTATAGCGGATGATGTGGTGGAAGCCCTAGGAAAAGATGCCAAAGTTGTCAAAATTTGACGTCAAATGATGTTGGTGGTACTTTTGTGGGAAGAGGGATGTCAAGAGCTTCAAAACGAGCTAAAGAACGTCAAAATCTGAGTTCGGATGAATTAGTTATGGACAAAACAAAAATCAGCCGAAGTCTAAAACTACGGATGTCCGGAAACGGACAGATGTCCGGTGGCCGGACATCCGGTGACCTCGGAAATCCGCTAATTTCGTTCTGGAATGCGGTGCCGGACGTCCAGTTGGTAGCGGATGTCCTGTGGTTCCTGGGGCTCCGGACGTCCCGAAAAGTGGCGGTCGTCCGGTGGGTCGGCGTCAACGCGGGATTTGAGCTCCGGGACGCGATTTTGGGCGGAATTTGGGGATTTTGGGGTCAAAATTGATGAGATTTCATGGATGAAAGATGTGGAAACTTGGGGAGATGCTAGATACACTCGAAACCAAGCAAATCCATGGATCAAAATCAACAAAACATCATCAAACCAACAAATCACAAAAAAAATTGGGACTATTTTTGGTGGGGATTTTCGAATTTTAGGACGAAATCAAGCAAAAGAAGGCTAGAAAGCGGTGGGAGGGACTCCAAATACATGATCAACGTGGCTCATGATACATAGATGATGTAGGGTAGAACCCTAGTAGCCCGATCATTCACGATTGGACTGGGATCCCTCGAAGAACACGAAGAACACGGGGAAGAACCAAGAGAAATCACGAGGGGAAACACTCAAGAACAAGTCCAATCACACATCCACTAGACAATCAAACACATAAGATCCACAAGGTACATGAACAACAAAGGGAAAGATACAAGGTAGAGTTCATCTCCTTGAGGAGGTCTTGAGGTGTCTTCCCTTGAGGGGTCTTGATGTTATCCTGTAGGATCTTCTCCGCAGAGGTCTTGTATCCACTTGGGGGATCTTCTCCGAAGAGGTCATGAACTCCAATGGAGAAGGTAAGTGGAGAGCAAAGCTCTATCTCGAATGAGCTACTACTTTTCTAACCCTAGAAAGGATGAGGGGGGGGGTCTATTTATAGTCTAAGCAACGAAGGGGTAAGTGGGAGAGGGATACAAGGCGAAAGGCCCGGCTGCGCACAGGCAGGGTCGGACGTCCGGTCGCTCGCGGGGGTTCGGTCGTCCAGAGGGCGTCGGTCATCCGCTAAAAGTGACCTGTGATCGGGACACCGGACGTCCGTAGATGCTCGGACTTACGTTAATATTACCAGTGGTCCGGTGGGGCCCAGTCGTCCTCTCGCTGGGAGGTGTTGTAGCTGGCGTTGGCTGGGCTTCAGGCGCCGGTCGTCCGGTGGAGGCCGGTCGTTCGGGCGCTCTAGAGTGTCGAATGTCCGGTGGCACGTCGGACGTCCGGCCGCTGTAGAATCTGCAGCTCCGTCTTCTTCCGTCTTTGCTTCCATGCTTCCCTCACGGATGGTGTAAGTGTTCCTTGGTGCTTGCACTTGTAACGCCCTCGATGCGGCTATATCTCCCACGTGTCGAAGCACGACTTAGAGGCATAACCGCATTGAAAGCAATGTAGCAAGTGAGGTAATCTTCAAACAACCCATGTAATGCATAAGGGAAAGAGATACATATTGGCTTACAATCGCCACTTCACACAATACATGAGTAAAGCATTACATCATACAGATACAAACAAGGTCCGACTACGGAACCAAAATAAAAGAAGACTACCCCAAATGCTACACAGATCCTCGATCGTCCCAACTGGGCTCCAATACTGATCAACTGAAACAAAACAACACAAAGAACAAGATCTTCATCGAGCTCCTCCTTGAGCTCGGATGCGTCACCTGCACGGTTTCATCGGCACCTGCAAACTGGTTTTGGAAGTATCTGTGAGTCACGGGGACTCAGCAATCTCACACCTGCGAGATCAAGACTATTTAAGCTTATGGGTAGGAGAACGTAGTGAGATGGAGCTGCAGCAAGCGACTAGCATATCTGGTGGCTACATTCGCAAAAGAGAGCGAGAAGAGAAGCAAGGCACGGTCGAACAACTATGATCAAGAAGTGATCCTGAAACTACTTACGTCAAACATAACTCCAACACCGTGTTCACTTCCCGGACTCCGCCGAGAAGAGACCATCATGGTTACACACGCGGTTGGTGTATTTTAATTAAGGTCAACTTCGGGTTTTCTACAGCCGGACATTAACAAATTCACATCTGCGTCATAACCGCGGGCACGGCTTTCGTAAGATAATACCCTGCAGGGGTGTCCCAACTTAGCCCATTATAAGCTCTCACGGTCAACGAAGTATATTCCTTCTCCCGAGAAGACCCGATCAATCTCGGAATCCCGGTTTACAAGACATTTCGACAATGGTAAAACAAGACCAGCAAGACCACCCGCTGTGCCGACAAATCCCGATAGGAGCTGCACATATCTTGTTCTCAGGGCACACCGGATAAGCTAAGCATACAGGTACCGACGTAATCCAAGTTGCCAAGGAATGGTCCCGCACGGTGCTCTACTTTGGACCAACACTCGGAGGAGCACCGCCCGGGGTAAAATAAAGATGACCCTTGAGTCTGCAGAACCCAAGGGAAAAAGGCTTAGGTGGCAAATGGTAAAACCAAGGTTGGGCCTTCTTTGGAGGAGTCTTATTCAAAGCGAACTGTCAAGGGGTCCCATAAATCACCCAACCGTAAGGAACGCAAAATCAAGGAACATAACACCGGTATGAGCGAAAACTAGGCGGCAAGAGTGGAACAAAACACCGGGCATAAGGCCGAGTCTTCCACCCTTTACCAAGTATATAGATGCATTAATTAAATAAGATATATTGTGATATCCCAACAAGTAAACATGTTCCAACAAGGAACAACATCTCCATGTTCCAACAAGGAACAAACTTCATCTTCACCTGCAACTAACAACGCTATAAGAGGGGCTGAGCAAAGCGGTAACATAGCCAAACAACGGTTTGCTAGGAAAGGTGGGTTAGAGGCTTGACATGGCAATATGGGTTGCATGATATAGCAAGTGGTAGGTATCGCAGCATAGGCATAGCAAAAGAGCGAGCATCTAGCAAGCAAAGATAGAAGTGATTTCGAGGGTATGGTCATCTTGCCTGAAATCCCGCAAGGAAGAAGAACGAGTCCATGAAGAAGACAAACAGACGTAGTAGAACGAATCCTCACAACTCCGGAACGAAACCGAAGCTAACGAGAGAAGCAACCCGGAAAGAAGCAAACAACATAGTAAACACACAATCATAAACATGGCATGATGCACAATCAAGTATGATGCATGTCCGGTTTAATGATTCATGGCATGGCAATATGCACAAACAACACTACAAGTTAAGTGGAGCTCAATATGCAACGAGTTGCATATTGACGAAACACCACATCAATTATTTAGTTTCTCTCTCGGTTAGGTACTCAACAATATTAAATGTTATTAAACATGGCAAGAGATGAAGCATAATTAAACTACCTATTTAGGCAAGGTTAAGTGAGGCCGGAAACAACAAATGATAATTCCGTCAAAACCTCATGTCATTTAGCAATTTTAATGCAAACATCAATTTTAGACATTTTAAATGTTGTTATCCTGATGCGGATGACATATACAAATTTTATGCAATTTTACGAAAATGTTGACATGAGCATGTTATGAAGCATTTGGTCACCATGGCGGAAAGAAAGGGGTGCCACAGCAACGAATCCAAAAATGATGCCACGGCAACATGTCGGTTCCGACAGCTCATCGAGATGTTGGTGCAAAAGAAAGTGGGGACGTGCGGAACATGCAAAAGATGGTGGGGTGATCCCGGTTACCGGGTTCCCACGTGTCGACGGCAAGGCAAACGCGGAATGTGCAAAGACCTCTCTCGGACACGGTGCAAACACGAGCATCTCATATAACACATGCATTCGTTCACGGGCGGTCGTCTCGGGGTTATACCTTCGAAGCATGCATTTTCGGAGTGGTTCGAGTCGTCGAGGGAAGTAGTGGTACTCGTGGGTTGTACTGGAAGTAGTTGTTCTCGCGACGGTAGTGGAAGTAGACGTTCACGGGTCATCGTGGGAAGTAGTCGTACACGGCGTCGGTAGAGGTACTCGCGATCTTGGCGACGGTAGTGGTACATCTCATAGTGGAAGTAGTGGTACACGGCGACGGCAGTTGTACACGTTACATAGATGTCCGGGGTCGTCGGGTCGTCATGTAGCCGTACATGTTCGTCGTGGTACACGGGTCGTAGTGGTACTTGGGATCTTCTAAACTTGCCGGTATTGACGAAACGAAGGGGTACTTGGTCTTGACGTCCACGGGGTCTTCGGCCTTGACGTGAAGTGGAGGCGGAGCTCTGCCGGGTCGATGGTGACGAGGTCGGAGATGCGAGGACGAGCAAAGGGCTGCTCCTGCAAAGGGGCTGCTGGGACTCAGAGGGCGACGGAGCCAGCGGGGACGCTGGTCGCAAGGCCGGGCGAGGACCGGCAGCGGGATGACGCGAGGTCGCAAGGGAGGCGGGCGACGGAGCAAGGTGGAGAGGCAGATGCGGGCGAGCGGAGTGGGGGCTTCGGGCGGCGATGGAGGGCCGCCGGAGTTGGCCGACGAGGTGCGCGGGTGCCGGTGCAAGGAGACGGGGCAGCGAGGGGATCGCGCGCAGGGAGGAGATGGGGGCCTGGCGCTGGGGAGGAAGAGAGGCTGCGAGGGAGATGAGGGAGGAGATGGGATCGAGCGATGGTCGGGCTAGGGTTAGGTAGGGTTGGGCCTCACGGGGATTGGTGGCCGGCCGGGCCTAGTGGCATGCGGTTGATGGGCTTCTTCTCTCCCTTCTTCAGATCTCTTCCAAGAACAGAAAAGCAAAGAAAGAAAAGGGAGAGAAAATAAATGAGTGGACAAGAATTTGGACATGGGGATAATTTTCCCGGACTAACAAAAATGTGCTTGTTCCGAGAAAATAGAAAAGGCCATGATTGAGAGATTTAAATCCAAACTCATTTGATTTAAATTCAAATGATTTGAATAGGAAGTGAGGGTTGGGAAGGTCCAAAAATGTTCGGATATTTGGTGGAGCTTCAAAAAATGATGAAAGAATTTATGGGCAAGGTTGGAGACCAAGAATTAAGATAACAAAGGTATTGGGATAATTTGCAAGTGTGTTATGGTGATTTCCAAATTAAAGAAATATTTAATATAGCTCCCTAATATTGGGAAGATATGTTATAAAGAGAAGTCACCCTTCCCTTGATTTAAATAGATCAAAAGATCTATGCAAATTATTTAGTTGAGTTGCAAAAGATTTATGAGATGATGGCATGATGACATGATACAATGCAAAAATAAAAGGGCGGCACAAATGAAAAACACGGCGAAACCCGGAATATATGGAAGTCTTCTCGAGCATCGGTCTCGGGGCATCACAACACTCCACCACTACAAGAGGATCTCGTCCCGAGATCTAGGATGGCACCGGATAGAAAAACGAAAGAAGAAAGAGGTAAAACTAAGTTGCTTCTTTGACAAAAGAGTGAAACCAACGAACCTTGAGAGGTTGAAAAAATTGAAAGAAAAGAAAAAAATACAATGAAGATGACGAGATTGCAAACACTCCGTAAGATAAGAAGAACATGGGATACAATGAGAACCATGAGGTTAAGTGACAAGATAGATATTGACACCACTGCGGTTAAAACAAGATAGAGAAGGAATAAGAATGATATAATTTGGGCAGCACTCCGACTGAAAATGGAAGGAATTAGAATCATGAACTTGGCAAAATGAAAGCACCTGGATGAGACTTCGGTTAAAAGAGTAACGATAGACACAACACTCCGGTTAAATCGATAAGCACGGAAAAGGACATGGTCTTGACAAAACAAGATGATGGGTCGAAGAGAGCAACATCACAATGCCTCCGGAAGAAAAATTGAAGATAGATCATTGGAATAAAGGAATGGAGAAGAAAATGAAAACTTCTACCACAAATGAGTTTGGAAAGCACCCTTAAAAAGAAGGATAGATCGGAGTTGTTGGAAAACCAACAACGAAAAGAATAACCTTGTAGTGGACTTATGGAAACATCTCAACATTATCAGGTGAGCTTCTGCCACCAACGGAAACAAACGATTGGATTGATAGCAACACGGAGATGAAAACTTCTTTCATTGAGAGGATAGGAGGAAAAACTTGGATCATTGATAAGCACCATAATAGCAACATTCCTTAGGGAAGGCTTTAAGTGAAATCTATACCAAGATAACACCAACGAATAAATTGTTGGGTTGAAAAGATCTCATGAACGAAAAGAAATGATTGATTTAAATATCTCATTCCTGACAACTTGTGAATCAAGAAACACGAAGGGAAATTGTCAAGAGTGATATAACGTCATCTCAAAGATAAGGTAGAAGGAATTGCACTTCAGAATGCAAGATGAAGAATGTTTGAACTCCTCAAAGCAAAACATGTGTTGAACACCATGTTAATTTTGAGTATAGCTTGGCGGATCTTAACTTCGAGAAAAATCTTGAAGAACAATTGAAGAATGAAAGGAATCCTTGACGAACCACCATGTATAGAGCCTTCATGAAGAACTCCGGTAAATAAAAGGGTGATAGAAAGAAAGAGAAGTTGACAACACAAGGTGAAGCCTTGCAGTGACAAGATGAAGCTTTGAAATGATATAACCGAGAAAACTTGGAACTCCGGAAAGAAAGATGAACAAATGAAACCAAGAATTTTGATGATCCTCTGGAATAGGAATTGAATTTACTCGATGAAACAAGAATAAGAATTACATTATGCTGATCCTTCACCAATTAAATTGATGGCAAGCAATGGGTTTGGCATACTACTTATTCTCGTGGAGAGGATTAAGATAGATATGGCGCAAACTTGGGAAGGTCTTCAACGATCCGCCAGTAGGATTTGGGAAGAACGAATGAATCTATATAATAACGAAGGAAGAGAACTCTTGAATGAACCACCGTAAGAATTGAAAATGAAAGTAGCAAAGGCACAATTCACCGTGAAGAATTAGAAAACGAATAAAGATATTTGAGGGGATTTAGATACAAGTGAACGAAGAGATCAAGAGCTCACTAGATGATACCTGAACGATTCACCGGTAAGATTTGGAGAACGAGAGCTGAAAGCTGGAATGAATAATTCTGAGATGATGGGCTCAGAAGAATCAAACTGAAAAGACTCCTGAATTGCTCCGGATGGGTGAAAAGAATTCTCACAATCAAAACAATTATGAGGATGGCACGAAGCTAGAACCATGAATCTTGAAGAGAATGGAGCAAGATTAAAGAGAAACTCTTCTTCGGTCTTCAAAATCCGAGAATGACGACGAGAAACACCACCATGAATTGTTGAGATACTCCGGGATGAAAATTAGAAAGGTTGAGCTAACAATGAAAATAATTTGAAAGATCTTGGAGAAAAGCATTTGACTGATGATAAATCATTCTTATGTCAAACTTTGCAACGAATTTGGGAATAGCTCCTGATAATTAGAAGAGTTAGGTAAGATCCTGGGAAAAGACCTGTGGGTTAGGGCCCACTCAAAAGAACCACCGTTGAATGATTTAAAGAGAGACTGCGCCGGTTGAATTAAATGGCTTGAATGAGATAATTATCTCCAGATAGCTTGAACGGATTGGGAATGGAAATGCGAATCTTCTGAGATATCTTCAACACTCCGGAACAATTGAATAACAAGAACTGAAAGATTATGAGGTGCATCGGTATGGGAAAACATTTCAAACGGGGAAAAGGATATGATCGACAAAGCTTGAATTGATTCCACCGGGGAAAATAAGAGAACAAAGGATGATAAACTTGGAGCTTCCTTAGCGTCTTCATGAGAAATCACCGGATAAAACATTGAAGCAAAATAATGAAGAGACTTCACAGCAATAAAATGGATGCTTGATTAAGATATATGAGTCCTTGAATAAAAGGGTGGGAGGGTGGGAAACAAAAACAACTTGGGTCGGATGAAACGAACACCGTTGAGAAAAAAACTTAGAATTGATCTTGCAAATGTTGCAATGATCGGATTTACTTGGAGAGAAGCACACCTGTTGAAAAGGATTGGAAAGACGAACTTGATGAACAAGAAGGATTAGCATCCACATAGAAATATGAGAACACCGTTTAGAATAAGGTATGGAATCAACACTTGGCATTGAAGCAACTTGAATACCACAAAACGAAATAAAAACAAAGGATTTGGCTTGCAGAATAAGCCGGAAACAAACATATGATAGATCCCATATCGTATCATGTGACTGTTGGAAAGATATCCTACGAGATACTTGAATTCCCACTTATGAACTCCCGAAACTTTCTGGTTATGCAATCAGGTGTTGGGGATACAGGGGACACAAAATATATCACCCAAACTGTATCCATCCTTCAACACATAACCAAGAAACCTTCGGAAATCGTTTACCTCGACCTTCAAAAAGCATCCGTTATACGAGTTATGGCAATACTCTCGAGCTCGCCCCAGTACTGGGTTATCGAGGTTATCTCACCAACAACTGCATAAAAGAGATTTTCGATGTCGGCAAAGCTCGGTATTCAGAATCTGCAACGATAAAATTGTGACGACAACACCTCGGAGCTCAACTCCCCGGGACACTGCCACAACCCCTAAATGTCAGGAGGCACCAAGAACAATGTTCTCGTCACAAAACCATCGGAACGATTCCAAGATACCCGTGTGATCCTAAAAAAAATTTAGTGAAATTTGAGAAGAGAAAGAGTCAAAACTCTACGTCAGGATGCCTCACCAGAGCGACGAAGGGACTGAGGAGTAAAAAGAATCCTACTCTCCGATATATATAATCCTAGGACTTAAAACATTTTTGTTCTAGACTCAACAACGCCAGCAAACAATCAAGCAGGGGGCTCCTAAGTCGGGGATGGCTCTGATACCAACTTGTAACGCCCTCGATGCGGCTATATCTCCCACGTGTCAAAGCACGACTTAGAGGCATAACCGCATTGAAAGCTATGTCGCAAGTGAGGTAATCTTCACACAACCCATGTAATGCATAAGGGAAAGAGATACATAGTTGGCTTACAATCGCCACTTCACACAATACATGAGTAAAGCATTACATCATACAGATACAAACAAGGTCCGACTACGAAACCAAAATAAAAGAAGACTACCCCAAATGCTACACAGATCCCCGATCGTCCCAACTGGGCTCCACTACTGATCAACTGAAACAAAACAACACAAAGAACAAGATCTTCATCGAGCTCCTCCTTGAGCTCGGATGCGTCACCTGCACGGTTTCATCGGCACCTGCAAACTGGTTTTGGAAGTATCGGTGAGTCATGGGGACTCAGCAATATCACACCCGCGAGATCAAGACTATTTAAGCTTATGGGTAGGAGAAGGTAGTGAGATGGAGCTGCAGCAAGCGACTAGCATATCTGGTGGCTACATTCGCAAAAGAGAGCGAGAAGAGAAGCAAGGCACGGTCGAACAACTATGATCAAGAAGTGATCCTGAAACTACTTACGCCAAACATAACTCCAACACGTGTTCACTTCCGGACTCCGAGAAGAGACCATCACGGTTACACACGCGTTGGTGTATTTTAATTAAGGTCAACCGGGTTTTCTACAACGGACATTAACAAATTCCCATCTGCCTCATAACCATGGGCACGGCTTTGAAAGATAATACCTGCAGGGTGTCCCAACTTAGCCCATTATAAGCTCTCACGGTCAACGAAGGATATTCCTTCTCCGAGAAGACCCGATCAGTCTCGGAATCCGGTTTACAAGACATTTCGACAATGGTAAAACAAGACCAGCAAGACCACCCACTGTGCCGACAAATCCCGATAGGAGCTGCACATATCTCGTTCTCGTGGCACACCGGATAAGCTAAGCGTCACAGTACCGACGTAATCCAAGTTGCCAAGGAATGGTCCCAAGACGGTGCTCTAGTTTGGACCAACACTCGGAGGAGCACCGCCCGGGGTAAATAAAGATGACCCTTGAGTCTGCAGAACCCAAGGGAAAAAGGCTTAGGTGGCAAATGGTAAAACCAAGGTTGGGCCTTGCTGGAGGAGTCTTATTCAAAGCGAACTGTCAAGGGGTCCCATAAATCACCCAACCGTAAGGAACGCAAAATCAAGGAACATAACACCGGTATGACGGAAACTAGGGCGGCAAGAGTGGAACAAAACACCAGGCATAAGGCTGAGTCTTCCAACCTTTACCAAGTATATAGATGCATTAATTAAATAAGATATATTGTGATATCCCAACAAGTAAACATGTTCCAACAAGGAACATCATCTCCATGTTCCAACAAGGAACAAACTTCATCTTCACCTGCAACTAACAACGCTATAAGAGGGGCTGAGCAAAGCGGTAACATAGCCAAACAACGGTTTGCTAGGAAAGGTGGGTTAGAGGCTTGACATGGCAATATGGGTTGCATGATATAGCAAGTGGTAGGTATCGCAGCATAGGCATAGCAAAAGAGCGAGCATCTAGCAAGCAAAGATAGAAGTGATTTCGAGGGTATGGTCATCTTGCCCGAAATCCGCAAGGAAGAAGAACGAGTCCATGAAGAAGACAAACGGACGTAGTAGAACGAATCCTCACAACTCCGGAACGAAACCGAAGCTAACGAGAGAAGCAACCCGGAAAGAAGCAAACAACATAGTAAACACACAATCATAAACATGGCATGATGCACAATCAAGTATGATGCATGTCCGGTTTAATGATTCGTGGCATGGCAATATGCACAAACAACACTACAAGTTAGTGGAGCTCAATATGCAACGAAGTTGCATATTGATAAACACCACATCAATTATTTAGTTTCTCTCTCGGTTAGGTACTCAACAATATTAAATGTTATTAAACATGGCAAGAGATGAAGCATAATTAAACTACCTATTTAGGCAAGTTTAAGTGAGGCCGGAAACAACAAACGATAATTCCGGAAAATCCTCATGTCATTTAGAAATTTTAATGCAAACATCAATTTTAGACATTTTAAATGTTGTTATCATGATGCGGATGACATATATAAATTTTATGCAATTTTACGAAAATGTTGACATGAGCATGTTATGAAGCATTTGGTCACCATGGCGGAAAGAAAGGGGTGCCACAGCAACGAATCCGAAAATGATGCCACGGCAACATGTCGGTTACGACAGCTCATCGAGATGTCGGTGCAAAAGAAAGTGTGGACGTGCGGAACATGCAAAAGATGGTGGGGTGATCCCGGTTACCGGGTTCCTACGTGTCGATGGCAAGGCAAACGCGGAACATGCAAAGACCTCTCTCGGACACGGTGCAAACACGAGCATCTCATACAACACATGCATTCGTTCACGGGCGGTGGTCTCGGGGTTATACCTTCGAAGCATGCATTTTCGGAGCGGTTCGAGTCGTCGAGGGAAGTAGTGGTACTCGTGGGTCATAGTGGAAGTAGTTGTTCTCGCGACGGTAGTGGAAGTAGACGTTCACGGGTCGTTGTGGGAAGTAGTCGTACACGGCGTCGGTAGAGGTACTCGCGATCTTGGCGACGGTAGTGGTACATCTCATAGTGGAAGTAGTGGTACACGGCGACGGTAGTTGTACACGTTACGTAGATGTCCGGGGTCGTCGGGTCGTCATGTAGCCGTACATGTTCGTCGTGGTACACGGGTCGTAGTGGTACTTGGGATCTTCTGAACTTGCCGGTATTGACGAAACGAAGGGGTACTTGGTCTTGACGTCCACGGGGTCTTCGGCCTTGACGTGAAGCAGGGAGGCGGAGCTCCTGCCGGGTCGATGGTGACGAGGTCGGAGATGCGAGGACGGGCAAAGGGGCTGCTCCTGCAAAGGGGCTGCTGGGACTCACAGGGCGACGGAGCCAAGGGGACGCTGGGAATGCAAGGCCGGGCGAGGACCGGCAGCGGGATGACGCGAGGTCGCAAGGGAGGCGGGCGACGGAGCAAGGTGGAGAGGCAGATGCGGGCGAGCGGAGTGGGGGCTTCGGGCGGCGATGGAGGGCCGCCGGAGTTGGCCGACGAGGTGCGCGGGTGCCGGTGCAAGGAGACGGGGCAGCGAGGGGATCGCGCGCAGGGAGGAGATGGGGGCCTGGCGCTGGGGAGGAAGAGAGGTTGCGAGGGAGATGAGGGAGGATATGGGATCGAGCGATGGTTGGGCTAGGGTTAGGTAGGGTTGGGCCTCACGGGGATTGGTGGCCGGCCTGGCCTAGTGGCATGCGGTTGATGGGCTTCTTCTCTCCCTTCTTCAGATCTCTTCCAAGAACAGAAAAGCAAAGAAAGAAAAGGGAGAGAAAATAAATGAGTGGGCAGGAATTTGGACATGGGGATAATTTTCCCGGACTAACAAAAATGTTCTAGTTCCGAGAAAATAGAAAAGGCCATGATTGAGAGATTTAAATCCAAACTCATTTGATTTAAATTCAAATGATTTGAATAGGAAGTGAGGGTTGGGAAGGTCCAAAAATGTTCGGATATTTGGTGGAGCTTCGAAAAATGATGAAAGAATTTATGGGCAAGGTTGGAGACCAAGAATTAAGATAACAAAGGTATTAGGATAATTTGCAAGTGTGTTATGGTGATTTCCAAATTAAAGAAATATTTAATATAGCTCCCTAATATTGGGAAGATATGTTATAAAGAGAAGTCACCCTTCCCTCGATTTAAATAGATCAAAAGATCTATGCAAATTATTTAGTTGAGTTGCAAAAGATTTATGAGATGATGGCATGATAACATGATACAATGCAAAAATAAAAGGGCGGCACAAATGAAACACACGGCGAAACCCGGAATATATGGAAGTCTTCTCGAGCATCGGTCTCGGGGCGTCACAGCACTCCTCCTTGACATCCGTGATGCTCCGACAATACCTATGCATGCACACGGGAGGAGTGTCAAGTAGTATACCATCCTCGAGAGGGTCAAGTGAGCACGTGTAAAGGAGATGATTCACCTTTATGTATGTGAAGTAGAGGTCGCACGTGTCACTTGACAAACGGACTCTTGACATGGTGTTGTCCGTAGGATGCTCCGCGTCAATCCGACTACGAACTTGCGAAGACGTCGCGCCTTAGCAACCGCTAAACCAACTTTCGAGGGGTTATTAACCACACCGGAGCACGATCAACCTGACCACGAGGGTCTATTTCCTGCGAGCAAACGAAGAACAAGCAAGAAACTGAGTGATGCGGAGCATCCTACGATCATCCCCATGTACACTAGGACTACTCCTCAAGCCCCAAGTTGAAAGGATCGAGAAAAGAGGTGTCTAGAGGGGGGGGGGTGATTAGACACTAAGTATCAAAAGTTGCAGTTTTTAATTTCTTTGAGTTGAAGTGGAGTTTTGGCACAAGTTTAACAAACACAATACATATCAAGAAAGCATGCAACAAGTATATGAGCAGCAGAAAGTAAAGCATGCAACTTGCAAGAATGTAAAGGGAAGGATTTGGAGTGTGCAAACACAATTTGGAGACACGGAGATATTTTATCCGTGGTTCCGATAGGTGGTGCTATCGTACATCCACGTTGATGGAGACTTCAACCCACGAAGGGTAACGGTTGCGCGAGTCCACGGAGGGCTCCACCCACGAAGAGTCCACGAAGAAGCAACCGTGTCTATCCCACCATGGCCGTCGCCCACGAAGGACTTGCCTCACTAGCGGTAGGTCTTCACGAAGTAGGCGATCTCCTTGCCCTTACAAACTCCTTGGTTCAACTCCACAATCTTGTCGGAGGCTCCCAAGTGACACCTAGCCAATCTAGGAGACACCACTCTCCAAGAAGTAACAAATGGTGTGTTGATGATGAACTCCTTGCTCTTGTGCTTCAAATGATAGTCTCCCCAACACTCAACTCTCTCTCACAGGATTTGGATTTGGTGGAAAGAAGATTTGAGTGGAAAGCAACTTGGGGAAGGCAAGAGATCAAGATTCATATGGTAGGAATGGAATATCTTGGTCTCAACACAAGTGTAGGTGGTTCTCTCTTAGAAAAAGTAGGTTGGAAGTGTAGGTTCGTTCTGATGGCTCTCTCCATGGATGAAGAGGAGGTGGAGGGGTATTTATAGCCTCCACACAAAATCTAACCATTACACAAAACTTGCCAAACTCGGTGGGACCGAATTGGTAAACTCGGTCGGACCGATTCAGCAAATCTAGTGACCGTTAGGATTTTCAGTGGGACCGACATGCAACTCGGTAGGACCGATATGGTTAGGGTTAGGGCATAACATAATCTCGGTGAGACCGATTACACAAAATCATGAGACCGATTTTGGTAATAAGTTAACCAGAGAGTTGGTCAGGCAAACTCGACGGGACCGATTCGCTCGTTTCGGTGAGACCGAAATGTTATGAAGGGGCGACAGAGAGTTTGCATTGCAATCTCGATGCTACCGATTGCAAGTTTTGGTGAGACCGAAATTATTGCAATAGGCAACAGAGAGTTCGCAATCCCATCTCGGTTAGACCGAGATCCCTATCGGTGAGACCGATTTGCCTAGGGTTTGTGGCAGTGGCTATGACATTTGAACTCGGTGGCGCCGGATGGAAAGAATCGGTGGGGCCGAGTTTGACTTTTGGTTTAGGTCATATGTGGATGTGAGAATGTAGTTGAGGGCTTTGGAGCATATCACTAAGCACTTTGAGCAAGAGCCTCATTAAGCAACACCTCATCCCTCCTTGATAGTATTGGATTTTCCTATAGACTCAATGTGATCTTGGATCACTAAAATAGAAAATGTAGAGTCTTGAACTTTTGAGCTTGAGCCAATCCTTTTGTTCTTAGTATTTTGCAGGGGTCTCACATCCTCTAGTCCATGCCACCTCATTGTTGAACTTATCTGAAACATACTAGGTAAAAGTGTTAGTCCAACAAGAGATATGTTGTCATTAATTACCAAAACCACTGAGGGAGTCTTGGATTAGGGGGGTGTCCGGATAGCCGGACTATGACCTTTGGCCGGACTCCTGGACTATGAAGATACAAGATTGAAGACTTCGTCCCGTGTCCGGATGGGACTTTCCTTGGCTTGGAAGGCAAGCTTGGCGATACGAATATGTAGATCTCCTACCATTGTAACCGAATCTGTGTAACCCTAACCCTATTCGGTGCCTATATAAACCGGAGGGTTTTAGTCCGTAGGACGAACAACAATCATACCATAGGCTAGCTTCTAGGCTTTAGCCTCTCTGATCTCGTGGTAGATCTACTCTTGTACTACCCATATCATCAACATTAATCATGCAGGAGTAGGGTTTTACCTCCATAGAGAGGGCCCGAATCTGGGTAAATACATCGTGTCCCTTGTCTCCTGTTACCATCCGCCTAGACGCACAGTTCGGGACCCCCTACCCGAGATCCGCCGGTTTTGACACCGACATTGGTGCTTTCATTGAGAGTTCCTCTGTGTCGTCGTCTTTAGGCCCGATGGCTCCTCCGATCATCAACAACGATGTGCTCCAGGGAGAGACCTTTCTCCCCGGACAGATCTTCGTATTCGGCGGCTTTGCACTGCGGGCCAATTCGCTTGGCCATCTGGAGCAGATTGAAAGCTACGCCCCTGGCCATCAGGTCAGATTTGGAAGTTTGAACTTCACGGCTGACATCCGCGGAGACTTGATCTTCGACGGGTTCGAGCCACAGCCAAGCGCGCTGCAGTGTCCCGAAGGGCATGATCTATCTCTGCCGCCGGACAGTGTCCTAGAGGCCGCACCAGAGTCCGCTCCGACCTTTAGCTCGGAGCCCACCGCGCCGATCGAGGATGGGTGGCTGGACACCGCCTCGGGGGCTGCGATCTCCACGGTGATTTAGCCATACACCTACCCCGTCCCTTGCGAAGCTCGTGACTCCAAGGCGCCGTACTCCTCTCCGGACTCCGAGCCTTCCGCGCCCCTGCCAATCGAATCTGATTGGGCGCCGATCATGGAATTCACTGCCGTGGACATCTTTCAGCACTCGCCCTTTGGTGACATCCTGAATTCACTAAAGTCTCTCTCTTGATCAGGAGAGCCCTGGCCGGATTATGGTCAGGAAGGTTTGGATGCGGACGACGAAGAAAATAAAAGCCCACCCACCACCCACTTCAGAGCCACCGCCGATGATTTAACCGACATGCTCGACTTGACCAAGACATCGACGGATGGACGACGATGGAGAGACGATTAAGAACCAGCGCCCATGTGGCACCGGAAGGCCACCTAAATCATATGACATATACATGGTGGACATCCCAAAAGATGGGAATGGCGATGGAACAGCGGAGGATGACCCTCCAAGAAACAGCCTAAGCACGGCGGCGCCAAGGCCGCTATAAATCCCGCCACAAAGAAAAACAGTGATTCCGCACGGAGATAATAACACCCATAAAGGTCAAGACAACCCCTCCAAAGAAGATTCAGCGAAGAGGATGGAGAAGCCAGCCCTCATGAGAGAGCGGCAGAAAAAGAGGTAGAGGACGATAATTACATACCTCCCTCCGAAGATGAGGCAAGCCTCGACGACGACGAATTTGTCGTGCTCGAGGATCCTGTCGAACAAGAGCGTTTCAAATGCAGGCTCATGGCCACGGCAAGCAACCTCAAGAAAAAGCAGTAACAACTTAGAGCTGACCAAGATTTGCTAGCTGACAGATGGACTAAAGTCCTTGCGGCAGAAGAGTATGAACTCGAGCGCCCCTCCAAGAGCTACCCAAGACGCAGGCTGCTACCCCGATTAGAGGAGGAAGCACCTAAACCTACATTACCGGTGCATGATATGGCTGACCGGCCACCTCGTGACCACGACAGAGAGGCCTCTCGGCCCTCAATTCAAGCCGCACCTCGCCGCCGCTCAAAAAATACAAAGGCACGGGGAAATGCGCCAGACCTGCGAGATATATTGGAGGACAAGGCAAGGCAGACAAGATCGATCTATGGATCACTTGTGGGGCCCACAACACTTGACGATAACCGTCACGCCGGATATAGCAACTCCAGCCGGGCCGAACACAGTAGACAAAGCTCATTAGAGCTACGTCGTGATATAGCCCAATACAGAGGCGCCGCACACCCGCTATGCTTCACAGATGAAGTGATGGATCATCAAATCCCTGAGGGTTTCAATCCCGTAAACATTGAATCATACGATGGCACAACAGATCTTGCGGTTTGGATCGAGGACTATCTACTTCACATCCACATGGCCCGCGGTGATGATCTACACGCCATCAAATACCTCCCACTCAAGCTTAAAGGACCAGCCCGAATTGGCTTAACAGCTTGCCAGCAGAGTCAATCAGTTGTTGGGAAGACTTGGAAGCCGCATTCCTCGACAATTTCCAGGGCACATATGTGCGACCACCAGACGCCGATGACCTAAGCCACATAATTCAGCAGCCAGAGGAATCGCCGACAATTCGACACGGTTCCTAACCAAGAAAAATCAAATCGTCGATTGTCCAGATGCCGAGGCCCTTGCAGCCTTCAAACACAACATCCGCGACGAGTGGCTTGCCCGGCACCTAGGACAGGAAAAGCCGAATTCCATGGCAGCCCTCACAACACTCATGACCCGCTTTTGCGCGGGAGAGGACAGCTGGCTAGCTCGTAGTAACAACATGACCAAGAGCCCTGGTAATTCGGATACCAAGGACAGCAATGGCAGGTCGCGTCGCAATAAGCACAAGCGCCGCATTAACGGCGATAATGCTGAGGATACGGCAGTCAATGCCGGATTCAGAGGCTCTAAACCCGGTCAGCGGAAAAAAGCCATTTAAAAGAAATACTCCGGGCCCGTCCAATTTGGACCGAATACTCAATTGCTCGTGCCAGATACATGGCACTTCAAAAGCCAGCCAATCACACCAATAGGGATTGTTGGGTGTTCAAGCAGAGCAAGTTAAATGTCAAAACAATGACAAGGGGCTGCATAGCGATGACAAGGAGGAGCCCTGTCACGAACAATAGAGGATGAAGGATTCCCCTGCAAGTGCGGACGATGAACATGATATACGCAACCCACATACCCAAAAGGGAGCGGAAGCATGCACTAAGGGACGATACGCGATGGAGCCATCGCCCTAAAGTTCAACCCGTGGTCTTCCTGCCCGATCACTTTTGATCGAAGGACCACCCCACTAGCATCCGCCATGGAGGATTCGCCGCATTGGTTCTAGACCCAATCATAGACGGATTTCACCTCACTAGAGTCCTAATGGACGGCGGCAAGCAGTCTGAACCTGCTGTATCGAGGATAAGGCGCAAAATGGGCATAGACCCATCAAGGATTAAACCCACAAAGACGACCTTCAAAGGCGCCATACCAGGTAGAGGCCAATCTACAGTGCTCGTTACACTTGAAGTGGTCTTGGATCCCGGATAACTTCCGGAGCGAGGAGTTAATCTTCGACATAGTCCCGCTCGCAGCGGCTATCATGCATCGCTCGGACGAACCGCACGGTAAAGTTCAATGCGGTGCCGCACCACGCATATCTCAAGCTCAAGATTCCAGGTCCTCGAGGAGTCATTACGGTCAATGGAAACACCGAACGCTCTCTCCGGACGGAGGAGCATACAGCGGCCCTCGCGACGGAAGTGCAAAGTAGCCTCTTAAGGAAATTCTCGAGTCCGCCAATTAAACGCCCGGACACCGTCAAGCGCTCCCGGAGTAACCTACAACAAGACCGCCTGGCACGTTCCGAGCACGCATAGCAATGCGGCCCAAGCCCCGGCCCTCGCGAAATCGCGAAACCAGTATTACGCGTACATAATTACGCTTTGGAAATACAATGGGCATAGGGGAAGGAGCACGACCACGGCATGCCCAGAATGCGGCTCAACCACACCAGGGGCTCCAGATTGTGTCATTCTTTTTTTTTCTCTTTCTTTTTTACTTTCAAGACTCCGCTCACGAAGCCCCGTCCGCATTAGAATCGCCGAACACACGATGCAACAGCCGTGGAAGCGAAAGCTACGCCGAGTGTCCAGTGGTCTCACACGAGCAATATATCTGTTTTACACAACATCCCGCGGCTTACCCTCGAGGGAGACATGTTAAAAGTCCCGCCCTTGCTTATCGCACTATTTGTATCGCTCGCTCTTACAAAGAACCCTTTGAATAAACAATATATAGCTTCGCCTATTATTGATTTCCCTTATATATATATATATATATATATATATATATATATATATATATATATATATATATGTTCATTTATTTACATTGTGCAACCGTACACTTTGGTACGGGCAATACACTGTGGGCTTAAGTACCCTATAACATGGTGTGATAAGTCCGAACACTTTCACAAGTGCGGCACCTCAACTTATAGCATTATTTGCTTCGCCCGAATCATGTCTTGGGTCAATAGTTGGGTTTGCCCGGCTCCCATGTTTTGGTACCTTACGCCCGTTATATCGGCTAAGGTAGCGCGGGAGAACCACTACGATTGTGCCCGGTTGAGCTGGGTTAAGCACCTCAGTGGAGAAAGCTAAAACTGACCGTCATGATAGGGCGAGAGCCGGTCGCTGTTCGAGAGGTTTTCGAGTCGCTAAAGACTTACGCCGCTTAGAGCGCGGAGTCAGCATTGTTCGGCCTAGGCGTGGATAGCACCCCCGAACTCGGTCTTCCGAATACCAGGGGCTTCGCCGAAATTTAAAATTATAGAATTCTATGGCTAAGTGAGAGTGTTCAAGCATTATAGTACGGTTGCCTTGTTCGTTGCATTGAGCGCCTCCCTCGAAGGACCCAAGAATGGGAACAAGAGCGCTCAATCATCCTGAACACCCCAGCACTCGTGGCATGGGGGTTGAAGCCAACGACTCGCCATCTCTCAAATTTAATACACGACCGCACAGAAGGTAATATTTTAAATTAAAAAAGTGTTGCTTAGCGCATATGAACAAGTTTTCAGCGTACATGATAACAAATGCAAGTCTATTCAAAAATTATATCTTTGGAACATTCATCCGCTTATAAGGCAGTGCACCCTTCAGACGCCTCATAATACATTTCAGGCTTGCGATGCTCCTTCTTCGGTGGTGGTCCGCCCTTCACAAGCTTCTCAGCGTCCATCTTGCCCCAATGCACCTTAGCAGGGCAAGGCCCTACGGGCACCTTCGATGCGCAGCAGAGCGCTTGATGACTTCAACCCATGGACAAAGGCCCACCACCGCCACCAGCCCGGTAGCTCCTGTGCATGGCTTCCTTCACCACACCAACTATGAGGCCCCTCATGGCCTGTTCGCCACCTTATGGAGCTCGACCAGTTGCTTCAACTGGTCGCTAAGGAATCGATGTCCGGCCTCAAGATATCGAGACCGTAACACCTTCTCCGCCGAGCTCCCTCCTCGGCTCGGAGAATGCGGCAAGATCAGCCACACTGGCGGCAGATCTGCGAATGCTCCTGGAGAGCTCCGGATTCGAGTAAGCAACAGATAATTCACTTTCACATGTTCGCTTTGCATATAGAATGCCTTACCCGCCGCTATCTTCTTCATCGCCTCAATCTCTTGGAGGGCTTTTTGTTCTTCGGCCTTAGCGGCCTTGGCGCTCTCAAGGGCCATGGCGAGCTCGGACTCCCGAGTCTTTGAGTCACGCTCCAAACTCTCGTGCTTTTCCACGAGAGCCTACAGCTCTTGCCACACCTCCGCCACTAGTGCCTCCTGCTTTCCTCGCTCGGTGCGCTCTGCGGCCGCATTGCTTTCGGCCCGGGACACCGCCTCCTTCAGGGTCGCCACCTCGTTCGTGGCCCCTGCAATATTCATGTTATTCCTGTCATTTTTTGCAAACACATCATTTAAATACTCCCATAAGGTATTACTTACCTTCCTTGTCCTCGAGCTGCTTTTTGGCAAGTCCGAGCTCGTTCTCGGACTGCTCGAGGCTCTGCTTCAATGCACCAACCTCCGCAGTTAGTGCGGCAGAGGTCAGCAGCGCAGCCTCCATTCCCATATTGACATACTTATGTTAGACTCCTGCATATATCTTTTTAGATCCGCAGTTCGTCTTTTTTCTTTCCGAACACCAAAATGAGCATCAGGGGCTACTGTCTATGCGGTAATATTTTTATACATACCTGAAAGCCTGTTAGAAGGCTGGCAAAGCCACCAGCCCGCCTCTTGGCGGATCGAACCTCGGATCACCACACTCATAACAAAGGCGGTGCTCCTCGTCGATGGAAGCTCCGCTAAGCGCCCATCAAATCATCTCGTGCCTCCGGCTGGACGGAGGTCACCGCGTCGTAGTCTTGCCCTTCTTACGAAGGGGTCGTCGTTGGACTCGGAACCACCAAGGTTCTCGAGATGAGTCCGCGCAGGTCGACTTGAAGCCCTTCGGGTTTTATCCCTTGAGCCCGGATTCCGGAGGACGCCTTGGCGCGCCCATAGCCACCTCCTCCGGCTGGGCCCCTTTGGGACTCCACCCGGCGCCGTCCGCTGGGCGGAGGAGACGAGGCGGTTGAAGTGAGGTGCTATTCACCTCCGACAAATCCAGGGAGCCGCTCGACGAATCGTCGAGCCCATCCTTGGGCGGGCTGCATGGTTATATCCGGCATTATAGGATGTTGTGCGACAAATGAAACGCCACGAGTTATTATGGTGTCCGGACACTTACGATCTCGCCAGGGGCTTGGCCCTTCGAGCCCACCCCTCTTCGCCATCGTCGGCATTGGCGGTGTAGTCCGGAGGGAGGGTCCTTCCCTTCTTGGACTGAGGGAGTCCTGGATTAGGGGGTGTCCGGATAGCCGAACTATCACCGTTGGCCGGACTCCTGGATTATGAAGACACAAGATTGAAGACTTCGTCCCGTGTCTGGATGGGACTTTCCTTGGCGTGGAAGGCAAGCTTGGTGACACGGATATGTAGATCTCCTACCATTGTAACCGACTCTGTGTAACCCTAACCCTATCCGGTGTCTATATAAACCGGAGGGTTCTAGTCTGTAGGAGGAAGAACAATCATACCATAGGCTAGCTTCTAGGGTTTAGCCTCTCTGATCTCGTGGTAGATCCACTCTTGTACTACCCATATCATCAATATTAATCAAGCAGGAGTAGGGTATTACCTCCATTGAGAGGGCCCGAACCTGGGTAAAAACATTGTGTCCCTTGTCTCCTATTACCATCCGCTCGACGCACAGCTCGGGACCCCCTACCGAGATCCGCCGGTTTTGACACCGACATTGGTGCTTTCATTGAGAGTTCCTCCTGTCGCCGCCTTTTAGCCCAATGGCTCCTTCGATCATCAATAACGACGCAGTCCGGGTGAGACTTTTCTCCCGGACAAATCTTCATATTCGGGCGGCTTTGCATCGGACTAATTCACTTGGCCATCCGAGCAGATCGAAAGCTACGCCCCTGGCCATCAGGTCAGATTTGGGAGTTTGAACTACATGGCCGACATCCGCGGAGACTTGATCTTCGACGGATTTGAGCCACAGCCACGCACGACGCACTGTCTCGACGGGCACGATCTAGCTCTGCCGCCGAACAGTGCCCTGGAGGCCGCACCAGCGTCCGCTCCGACCCTTAGCTCGGAGCCGACTCCCCCGATCGAGGACGAGTGGTTGGACACCGCCTCGGGGGCTATGATCTCTACGGCGATTGAGTCGAACTCCATCCCTGTCCTTTACGAAGACCGTGACTCCAAGGTGCCGGACTCCTCTCCGACTCGAACCGTCGCTACCGCTAATCGACACGCGGTGGACATCTTTCAAAGACTCGCCTTTGGTGACATCCTGAAATCACTATAGTCTCTCTTTATCGGGGAGCCCCGCCGACTACGGGCAGGAAGGTTGGGATGCGACGATGAAGAAATTCAACGCCCACCCACCACCCACTTTGTAGCCACCGTCGAAAGCTTAAACGACGTGCTCGATTCGATTCAAGACATCGACGGTATGGACGACGATGTAGGAGACAACCATGAACCAGCACCTATAGGATACTGGACAGCCGCCTTATCCCACGATGTATACATGGTGGACACACCTAAAGGAAGTGACGACGAGGAACAACGGGACACTACGAAGGATAAATCCATCAAAAGCAGTCAAACGGCAACGTAAACGCCGCACCAAGTCCCGCCGACAAAGACGGCAGCCACATTGCACTCCAGCCTTAGAGCAGGCGAATGGTGGACGCATTTAACATGCTATCGAGAAACCGTCTCAACAGGACAACTTGGATTAACAAACCGCCCCCGCTGAAGATAACAGTCCTGGACGATCTCACGGACAAATTGTTGGAGCAGAAGAACCTCCACAAAGGCTTGCCGCCACCGCACGCAGCCTGAAAAAGGTATGGAAGCTCAAAACAGCGGAAGATGCACTGTAATCGATGGAGCAAATTACTCAATACCGCAGACAAATACGGCGATAGTCGCCGAACAAAGAGCTACCCAAAGAGAAAACTACTGCCTGAATTTGATGAGGAGGCCGTAGAGCCCCCACAACCAAAAAACAAGGAGGCCACCCGGTCGGATGGACGACCCCATGGCAAACAGAGAGCGGCAAACGTGTCTGGGGTTGGGTGCGACATATGCTAATGGATGGCTTATCACGGAGGGGGCGAGTAGAACGTCGCCGGTGCCTAGAAACGAGATGAGGCGAAGGCATGCACGCCGGCGAATCTTACCCAGCTTCAGGGCTCTCCGAGGAGATAACACCCCTACTGCTGCTCTGCGGGGTCTCCGCATGATCATTATGGCAAAGTGGGTACAAGATTGCTCCTTGAGTTGTTCGGGGTGAGGAAGGAGAAGGGCACGGCTAGATCTTCTCTTACCTCTATGTGTGTGTCAAACTACTAGGTTCCAACCCTTTGCATGGGTGCACAGGGGGGTTTATATAGGCCTACCCCCCGGGGGTACAATGGTAATCCGACTGGGCGCAGGTCCCACTGTCGCCTCTTAAGTCGCCGCCTTCTCCGCTGACTTGGGCCCGCCACTAGTGGGCCCCGCCGACGGTCCAGCATGGGGCCGACAGCCCGTGTCCGCTGTGGGCAGGCCTTGCCGGCTGCGGGTTATCAGTAGCCGCTTCTTCTAATGACGCGAAGCTTATCACGGGTCATGGCAAAGCAGCCGCCTCGCGGGCTATCACCGCTGCCATTCCTCGCCTTGTTCGGTTAATGGCGCATGGAGCCCGTGGAGGGGCCGCCGACTATCGGAGGCTGACTCTAACGGGTCCGAGCCGCTCTTCTAATGACGCGAAGCTTGTCGTAGTCATGGCAATAAAGCACGCCGCTACCGCGGCGATCACCGCTGCTATTCCTCGCCTTGTCTCGGGTTAATGGCGATGGAGCCTGTGGGAGGGCCGCCGACTCTCGAGGCCGACTCCCAACGGGTCCGCTTTTGGGGCGCTCGTCGTTTTTCGCACTCCCCGCCGATAGGCGGTCCCGCTGCCTTCGGTCGTGATGACAAAGCCATCGGGTACAGGAATCTTCCCATCGGGTCGACGTCAGACCAGGCGGCAACAAGGTTGCCACGGACGGAGATCTCCGCCAAGACGGGCGCCTGCGGGCTATGCTTGTCCTTTATGAACGGGCAGGACGGGCTGCGAGGCGGCCCCATCCCGCCCCGTTAGTAGTCGCATCGTGAGGAGGCGGTTGAGTCGCCGCCGACTTCGTAGCCGGCTTCATCGGAAGTCGCTGGCTTGGAGTCGGCTTGTCTTGAGGCCGCCTCTCGACTCGGTTGAGGGGCAGTCGGCGATTATGTCGCCACTCGAAGGCGGCTGTTCGCCTGGGGTCTTGAGGGGTGCAGTCTTCCGATGTTTTGAAAGGTCCAGGCTCGGTTTGCCTACCGGTGGCCCATTACTCGGCAGAGTCCCCAAGCTGGTGAGGCGCCGAGGGCAACATGTCGAGGAGCCTCAACAGTTTCATCCTTTAGCGGAAGAATTGGGCTTGGCTCGCCGCCTCTATCTTGAGCCGATTAGCCGAGTCGGCCTTGCAGAGGCCGCCTTGCTCCTCAATGGTTTCAAGGTCGTGAGGGAACCGGGCAGCGCTCGATAAGCTTCCAGCAGCTGCCCGCTGGGCCCGCCACGCGGATGTCAGCGCGGCAGGCCACCGCCAGCCCACGCTGCTGCGACTAGACAGGCCTGTCAGCGGGCTCGCCATCATCGCACTCGGCGCACGAGCGGATCCGCCGCGTCGCGGCGGTCGATTTGGCCCCACGCCGCTACTTCGCAGTAACGCCGCGGGTTAAATCGTGGGGCGGGGACATGGGCGCAGTTAATCCCACGCCCCCGCTTCTCAGCCTTAGGCGCTTATAAGTAGGCAGGAGAGGGGCGGCGACGCACGCCGCACTCCACTCTTCCCCGCTTCTCTCGCTTCTCCGCTTGCTTCGCCTCCTTCCTTACTTTATCTTCCTCCTCGCCCGCCACGCCGAACTCTCGCCGCCATGGAGATGAGCTCGTCGCCGCCGCTGGCCCCACCCAAGGCCCGCGCGTGGGATAGTTCCATTGTCGGCGACGACATCATCGAAGCCCGCCAAACGCGCCGCATCCCCGGCAGCCACCTAGTGCGGACGCAGCGCCCGGGCGGGCGTAAATAACGCCGGGCGCCAGAGGAGGGCGAAAGGGTCATATTCCGCCGCACTCATGCGCGCTGGTTAGCTGCCGCGAGCGGCTTCTTCCGCTGCTCGAGTTCTACGGGCTCCAGCCACACCACCTCACCCAAACACGGTGGTGCTGCTTGCCGCCGCATCCTTATGCGAGGGCTTTTTGGCGTTTCTCCCCACCATCGAGCTGTGGGGAATTCTTCCAAGCCAATCTCGAACCCACGCCGCCGCGCGGCGGCTCTGCGCGCACGCTCATCGCAATGAGGAGGCCGGTGCCCGAGAACCCTTCCCCGCCATCCCCTCATCAACTCGGTGAAGATGTGGCAGCGCACGTACTTCTACGTCAAGAACGTCGGCCCTGAGGGTGACTGGGTCAACTTGCCACCTTACGTGGCCGGCGAGTTGGCGGGCGACTTCACCTGGTCCCGGACGCCGACTCTCGCAGTAACGCCGCCGTTGCCGCTGCTCGCGCGGATGACGCAGCCGAGGGCCTGACCGGGCGGACTTGTTGGCCGCTTTGTGGCGGCCGAGTCCTTCCTCTTCAAGGCCGACTCATCCGACTGGCCGATGAGCGGCCGCCGAGACCCCACCGCTGTGCTCCAAAGACATGCCCCACGCCGGAGGTGGTGGACACGGTGAACTTCCCGGCGAATCGCGGCCTCACGGAGGAATGGCAGTTCGGCAAGGAGCCGTATCGCCGCCAACCCCCGCCTGTGGTAAGTCATCTCTTGCTTTTCTGCTTCTTCTTCAAATTAATCGACTTTAATTCTATTTGGTCTTTTCCGACTCAGAATCCCCTCATGCAGCCCTCGGCAGGCACTGCGGGGCCAGCTCGTGAATTCGTCCCCGACCGGGCGGAGAGCGACGTCGATGACCCCGACTTGGGGGTGGCGGCGATGGAGACCGACGCCAAGGGAGGAGGAGGGGCCGACGACTTCAGGCCTTCGGCAACCTTCGCCGACTGGCCTGACGATGACGGCGAAAAGGAAGTCGTCCCCCGCCGCCAGCAGAAAGGCCGCCATCCAGCACGAAGTTCCTCCGCCGCCTTTGGGTGGTCGAGGCGCGCGAAGAAGCACCGGCCGGGCCGAAGCCTGCCAGCGGCCGCAAAGAAATTAGGGGACGGCGCCGCGACCCGGCGTGAAGAGGCGGTCGCGAAGGCTAACCGCTCCCGCAAGGAAGTGAAGAAGCCGCCGCTGGTCTCCGCGTAAGTACTTTTTATTTTGTCTTGTCTTCTTCTAGTCCGTCTTGTCCAAGTCTTTACATGTCCTTTTCTCATCAGGGCTCCCCTCATCTTGGAGAGGGTCGCCGCCCGCCATGGGGTTCACGGAGACGCCCGCCAATACCGGCGGATTGATCCTGCGTCCGCCCGGGAGGCGACGGAGCGGAATCGCAGGAGAAGCGCGATGAGGAGGAGGCCGCCGTCCGGAGAAGGCGGAGGCTGAGAAGGCGGCGCTCCGCCTGTAAGAAGCCGGAGGAGGTCGGGCCGCCGCAGCCAAGAGGCGAGCCGAGAGGCCGACGCCTGGGCCGGCGCTGCTCGTCACCCCGCTGAGCTCGCGCCGGCCGCCGGAGTTCACGGGCGACGGAGGGAGTTGGCGGTGAGGTCCTCGTCGCGAGAGGGAAGGCGGCGAGGTTCTCCTTATCGGCACGCGGCCGTGCCGCCGCCGCCCACCGCGGTCCGAGAGCTGCGAGGCAAACAGCCGGGCGGACCGCTGGTGCTGCCGATCGATGACGAGGCCGCGGCGCAGTCGCTTCTTCAAGTCGCCGCCAGCGCGACGCCGTTTTGAGAAGGCGATTCGCGCCGCCGCTTTTGGAGACCGGGCGCCGCCAGCCGGGTTATTCCAGACGCCGAGGCGACAAGCGCCGCGCCCATTGGGTGGTGCGAGAGGCGCACGGGCCCGCTGAACACGGGCGCCTCGGACGCCCGTGCGAGCCGCGAGCTGAGGGCGAGGCCATCCGTAACTCGCCCAAGGCGCACTGGCATCGCGAGCTGCCGTATGGGTATGTTCTTTCTTTGAATTTTTTCTGTTTTCTTCGTAAGGCCAAAAGCACCCATCGTGTAGTCCTCGAAGTTTCGGGCCGGCCGCTGAGCAAAGCGGCTCGGAACTCTATTTGCTTACTTCCAAGTTTTTACCTTTGTCCGGAATTTTGTCGCAGAGTATCACAACCTCCGTGCTAACGCCTTCAATCGCAACGCTGAGGAGCCGGGCAAGCGGACTGCCGACTTGGCGAGGAGCCGAGGTGAGTTTTCTTCTTCAAGGGGCGCTGGCGCACCTGGGTTGTAGTCCTCGAGATTCGGCGATCGTCGCGCAGCCGGGCCGGATCTTCCCGGTGACCTTTCTTAGTCGATTTACTTCGCGCCCTTCTTCTTTTTGTTCTTCGTGAGGTCGGGCGCCACTCTTCAGCCGCAGCTGGGTACGGCCAACACCGCCTTTGCGCGCCAAGGAGGAGGAGGGCAGCAAGCTCGCCGCAGAAGCGACACTGTCTGGCACGCAGTCGGGCGGAGCAGTAGGGAGCTGCTTAAGGCGGCGCAGATGAGGCGAGAAGAAAGAGGCCGCCTCCCGGTCGAAGTTTGAGAGCGAGCGCCTCCCGGACCGGACAAGGAAGCGCTGTTGACCTCCGGTTTCACGAAATCGACGACATCATCGGCGGTGAGTTTGCTTTACTTTCTTTTGGGTCGCCGACTATGGGTCAGCCGCCTCGCTTTTTCGACTTGCTTCTTCTTCTTCTTGGCAGCACTTCTTCCCGGTCACACGCAGCGCCAATCGCTTATCAAGGCTGATCGCGAGGCGCCAAGGGCGGTGGTGTTGAGATCGCAGCCAACGCCTCGACCTTTGACGAGCAGTTCTCGAGCATTGAGACTGCCCGCGCCGCCCATCGGATGTTGCGTTGGCTTCAGCGCAGGTCGGCGCCAGCGATCGCTGCTCGTGGCCGGACATGCCGGTTTCGAGCACTCCCAGCCGACCGCCGACCGGCCGAGGTCGCGGGCTGGCCGCTCTTGAGGCTCGGAAGGGTTCCGCGCTCGGCCGGAGCTCGCCGAGCCTCGAGTTCGCCAAGGCGTGGTATCTGTGGCTGGATCTCGACCGCTGGCGCGCTCTCGCCGAGGCCCAGCGGAGTTGCCGGCCGCGAGGATGCCTCGCCGAAGGCGGCGCGGCGATTGCCGATTACACGGACACCACCGCCTTCGCCCCCGAGCGGGCCGAGGACGGTGGGGAGGCGCTGCCGAGTGGTTCGGGACGAACCCAACTCACGACGAGGACACGGCGGAGGTGATCGACTCAGCGCCGAGGAGGAAGACGAGGCGGAGGACGGAGACGACATGGAGGCGCCAGAAGACGGAGCGGGCGACTAGCTCAGCCGACCAAGGCCCAAAGAACGAAGTCGCGCCCGTTGGCGGCCGCCGGGAGAAGATCAAGCCGAGACCGCTTAGCAGCCTCGCCTCGGCGCTGGCCGCCTGCCGCCTTCCGACCCCATCCGCCGCTTCTTAGGCCGCTGCCTCGCTTTTTATTTTATCTGTTTTGTTAGTCTTTAAAAGAACTTGTTAATTAGCACAATTCCACCCGCTGGATGTATTCTCAACTCTGTTCAAGATGCGGCCAAGGGCCTAAGCCGTGTAAATATTATTCTAATTTATCTTTCCTTGCTTATTGCTCCTCGTGGTTTTTCCTTTGCGCCTTCCCTTATATGCTGCCTTGCCCATCGGCAACCGCTCATGGATCGCTGCGTCAGGTCAAGTGCTTGGCTACTTTGAGAAGGCAAGTACTTGGCCATTTTTTTAGAGTCTTTAAGCAAGTTGAATAGAAAGCGGCAAGCCAACTACTTAAGAGTTGGTTTTACAAAACGGGCTGGAAGCCGACTTAAACTATGTTTATGCTTTGGGTCCTTAGCCATTTTTTCGTGTGGGCGCCCATTCTTCCTTACTCCGCCCACCAAACAGCCGCCGATGAAGCTGCGGCTTTTACAGAGACGGCTTAGGCAACCAGACGTTACTTGTCCGGCTGCAGAAGCATTTCATAGCCCAAAGGCGCCGAGTCCTGGGTCGACTAGTCGAGCCCGTGCCAAATAGCATAACATAGAGTAACATACCAAAGGCATAATTTTATCATGAGACAACAAAGAGGGCAGTCCCCGAGCTCATCTCGGGGCCCAAGTTTTGGTACTTAAACACAAAGGGTGGCGTGGTACATACTGCATCAACTCAGAAAATTTTCGAGGAGATTCGATTCCATGGCCGCTCCGCCTCTTTCCGGAGTCGTCCCTCTTGTGTGCTCGGGGCTTCGAGCGCCGACCGTAGTAGGAGTCGTTGTCAAAGACTTTGTCGGTGATGAATGGGTTTTCCTGGCGCCGACAAGCTTGTGCTGGCCGGCTGTTTGGTCGGATCAGCCGGAGCACAAGGTCGCCTCTAGGAATGATCTTGGCTTGACCTTCTTGTTGTAGTAGCGCGAGAGGCTCGCTTTGGTAGATGCCGGACCGTCGAAAGTGCCAACAGCCGCCCTCTACCAGCAGATCGACGCCGCCTTGACGCGGCTTCTTCCGCCTCTTCGTGTACATGGTGACTCGCGGGAGTCGAACTCTATATCCGTTGGGATGACGGCTTCGCACCAGAGACGAGGAAGAAGGGTGTGAAGCAAGTTGACTTGTTTGAGTCGTGCAGACTCCAGAGGACGGCCGGCAACTCCTCAAGCCAGCAGCCGCCAAACGCCCAATGGTTCGACCGCCGAGGCTTGATGCCGACAGATGAGGCCGTTTCGCGTCGCTTCCACCGGCCGCTTGATCGCGGATGGGCAACGGACGCCAAACCAATGGATGCCTTGCGCGCAGCAGAACGGGCTGTGGCGCCTTTGGCAAAATTTGTGCCATTGTCGGCGATGATGTTGTGTGGTACGCCGTACCGAGTCGTGATGTCGGTGATGAAAGTTACTGCAGTAGGACCATTCAACTTCTTGATGGGTTTTGCTTCTATCCACTTGGTGAACTTGTCCACCGCAACAAGTAAGTGAGTTAGGCCGCCTCGCTGCTTTGAATGGTCCCACCATGTCCAGGTGCCCCAAACAGCAAAGGGCCAAAGCGATGGGGATAGTCTTGAGTGCGTGTCAGGCTGAAGCGGGTTGAGCGAACACTTGGCACCCTGCATTTTGAACTAATTTTGGCCTCTTCTAGGGCAATCGCCGAAGAAACCGTGTCGGAAGGTTTTGGCGACGAAAGTGCTCTTGAGGTTGCATGATGGCCGACTCGCCTCGATGGATGTCTTCGAGAATTGCTTGCCTTGCTCGACCGACGCAGCGCCGGTAGACACCAAAGGACGCCATACCGACCAGCCTCTCTCGCTGACTATAGTGTAGGCTGCTGCTCGGCGTTGCACTTGCCGAGCCAAGGTCTCATCGGTTGGTAGCTCTCCGCTTACTAAGAACTTCAGGATGGGCTGGGCCCATGAGGGTGCTGCTATTTCTTCGACTGCCAGGACCGCTACTTGGACGAGGGCGGCTGGGCCGGGAGGCGGCGGGTTGGAGTCCGCAGCAGCTTGCTGGGTTGAAGAAGTCCTCGGCCGACTCAGCGAGTCCCGGCCGAGTAATCGAGTTCGGAATGGTCGCCTAGCCCCCGGCCGGGTTCTCAAGTCCCCGGCCGGCTTCGATCGCTGCTTTTGGGGGCGCCTGCAAGGATTCTTGTGCCGTCTGCTAAGGCTTTGGAGTCGGATCCAACTTCTGGGGGGAGCCGCACAAAATGAGTCTGACTGTGACGGCTTGACAGATGTCTTGAGGAGGCTTGAAGGGCGACGCCGGATGGTATTGCCTCATGGGTGGAGCTGATTCTTGCTGTGGTGTCTGCTGGTCGTTGTCGCTTGGCATGTGGAGGAACCGCACCTCAAAATATCCACTCACCTGCTGCATTGTGAAACTCAGAGCTCGCCATGTTTGCATCTTTGGCATCCCAAATAACGGATGACTGTTGGACCACCAAGTCGGAGTCGCCATAACACAGATCCGTGAATGCCAAGTTTTGGCAAGCCGGAGCCCGTGAATGAGCGCCTCGATTCAAAGGCCGTTGTTGGAGGCGGCGAATGGACTGCAGCGCTGCATTTGAGCTTGTCGCTTTGGGGGAAGTGAGGACCACGCCGCTCCCAAGCCGGTGCGCATCTTGGAGCCTTCAAGTGCATCCGCCAATGGGTGGAGTCGGGCTCATGGCGTGCATCGGGTCTCACCACGACGAGGAAGTCGGCCATGCATGCATTTGATGGCGCAGGGCTGGTAACAGATATCGAGGGGGCCAACTCTATGGCCCATTTGGCCACTCAGCCGAAGCATCTCGCCTTCCGATGATCTCGCTAGTGGGTCGTGCAAAACACGGTGATTGGATGCTCTTGAAAGTAAGGCTTCAACTTGGCGGCAAAGTGCACGCCGAACACATCTTCGGTAGTGGGGGTAGTTCGCTTGAGGTCGACAAGATTCGGCCAGTAATATGCCGGTCTCGGACAGGTAGCGCCTTGCCTTCCTCCTCATGCTCAACTACAATGACTGTGGATGACTACCCTGCTGGTGGCGGCAATATACAGGAGCATGGGCTCCTTTGGAGTCGGAGCCGCCAGCACCGGGGGAGTAGTCAACATTTTCTTCAACTGGAGAAAAGCTTCATCCGCCTTGGAGTTCGATTTGAAGAAGGTGGTCTTCTTCATGAGCTGGTACAGAGGAAGAGCTTTCTCGCCCAGCCGGCTGATGAATCGGCTGATGGACGCCAAGCAGCCGGTGAACTTTTGGACATCTAGCAGTCGGCGGGGTACTTCCATCCTTTCGATTGCCTTGATCTTCACGGGGTTGCACTCTATGCCGCGTTCAGAGACCAGGAAACCAAGGAGCTGGCCGGCTGGTACTCCGAAGACGCACTTCTTTGGGTTGAGCTTGATCTGGAATCGGCGCAGGTTTTCAAAGGTCTCCTTGAGGTCTTCCAGCAGCGTTCCTCGCTTCTCCGTCTTCACCACCACGTCGTCCATGTAAACGTAAGCATTTCGCTAAGCTGCTTGAGGAGGCACTTCGCATGCAACGCCGAAAGGTGGCGCCGCATTCCTCAAGCCGAACGTCATGGTCGCAGCGTAAGGCTCCAAACAGCGGATGAAGGCGGTCTTCAATCTGTCGGCCGGGTTCAGCTTGATCTGTTCATATCCTGAATATGCATGTAAGAAGCTCAACAGCTCACATCCGGCTGTGGAGTCTATTACCTGATCAATTCTTGGCAAAGCAAACGGGTCCTTGGGGCAGGCTTTGTTGAGGCTTGTGTAGTCAATACACATCCGCCACTGCTTTTTCTTCTTTAGTACCAAGACCGGGTTCGCTAACCACTCTAGAAAGAACACTTCCATGATGAAACCGGCTGCGAGGAGTCGGCTATCTCTTCTCCAACAACTCTTCTTTCTTCTTCGACAGCGGCGCAAGGGCTGCCTGACGGTTTCACATCAGATCGACATGTAACTTGTGCTCGGCGAATTCCGCTTGTACACCCGCATGTCTTTGGGGAACCATGCGAAAATGTCCCGATTTCACGGAGAAATCGACGAGCTCGCTTTCCTATTTATCACAAGGTTTGCACTTCACGACAGTGCAGCATTCTCCGTGTGTTCCGGTCCAAGGGTATCTTCTTGGTCTCTTTGGCCGGCTTGAACGAAGCCTCGCTCCACTCCTTGGGGTTGGGCGACATATCGCAGCTTGTCGCCATTGCCACAACCCGATCAAGAAGCCGCTTCAGCTGCAATCACTGTGGACTCGGCCAGCCGACTGCCTTTCACATTGCAGCGGACGACTTTCTCGTAGTCGCCGCTATGGTCGTAATCCCCTTGGTACTCGGCATCTTCATTTTGAGGTAGGCGTAGTGGGGGACCGCCATGAACTTGGCCAGAGTAGGTCGGCCTAGCAGAGCATGGTATGTGCTTTCGAGGTCCGGCACTTCAAACCAGACTGGCTCTTGGCAAAAGTGATCTTTGTCCCCAAAGAGGACGTCTATCAGAATCTTGCTGATCGGTGAGCAGGAAAGGCCGTAAAATTCCGTGGAACACA